>CM046658.1:169363279-170855779 GCA_025594165.1 Tamias sibiricus
CCTGCCCCACTCTCACCAGCTGGACTTCAGCGAGGTCAGGAGGGAAGAAACATCCAGGTAGCATGATGGGTGTGTCCCTACACCCCTCACCTGCCTGGTGCCCCAGTGGGCTCCATGGCCTGCCGCGGTGCCTTTGCTCCCACACTGTCTTGTCAATCCAGATGCTGCCTCCTCAATGGGGTCATCCTAGATTTGCAGTCAAATGTCACCTCTCCCTTCTTGGAGCCTTGAACTCCCTCTGCCCCCCTTCCCCGGGTGTATCTCATGACACTCTGACTTAGTCATTTGTGTGGATGGACAGAGTAACAGTCCCACTGAGATGTCCACACCCTAACCCCTGGACCCTATGAGTACGTGACCTGTGTGGCAAGGGACTTTGCAGAAGGGATTAGGGATATGAAATGAAGAGATTCCCCAGATTATCTGGTGGGCCCAGTATAATCAAAAGGGTTCTTATAAGAGGGAGGACAAAGGACCCTGGTCAGTAAAGGGGAGGAAAGGACAAGCAGAGGTAATGTGACTCCTGGAGAAGGTGGAGGAAGGGGCCACCAGCCAAGGAGTGTGGGCAGCCCCTACCAGCAGGGAAGCAAGGATCCTGCAGAAGCAAGCCACCCACCCACACCTTCATCAGTCTATGAGACCTTCACTGGCTGCTGAGCTCCAGAACTTCAAACCAATGAATCTGTGTGTGTTTTTAAGCCTCTAAGTTTGTGATAATCTATTAGAGAAACAATTGGAAACTAACACAGTTGGCACGTGCAGGATTGTGCCTGCACTAGAATATCAGCTTCTCCAGGGCAGGGTTGTGTCAACATCTGTGCACAGCTTTGTGCACATTTCTAAAATGTCTACAAATGCTTGCCTCCATCCACCAGTTATTAACTACATCAATCATTCACTCATCACCCCCTGCTCTGAGCTGCCCCCACTGGACAGCCTCAGGAGGAAACAGCTCTAGAGTAGGGAGAACCTTTTCCCTGCAGCACCTGCACCATCCACCTGTCAATGGATGTCTTTTCAAACACTTTTATAATGAATAAGATGTGGTTCTTTTATTCTATAGGATTCCCATATGTTGAAAGGAAATGTCATGGAACTTCATGGAAGTGTCTTACTTCAGTTAATCTGTTTTCATCTCCCCTACTGGCCCCCTGTTAAGGTTTGAGGATTGGCCAAAGGTAACATCTGGACTTGTGTGGGTGTCGTGTCCTACCATGCAAGGATCCTTGGGACCGTCCCTGCCATAGCCTCTGCCCTCAGCCTGCCCAAAGCAGGGGCTCCCTGAACATCAAGGCATTTCTGAGCCTAAGGATCTCATCAAGTGTTATTTCTTCAGCCTAGAGAGACTTCTCCAATCCTGGCCAGGCCTGCTTTTTCTGAGATCCCACCTCCTCTGGAAGGTGTCCTTTGTACACGGGAGAGATCAGTAGTTGGAGGCTCCGAGTGGAGGCTGAGAATGTTTGTGGTTTGAGCCACTTGGCCTCCATGCCAAGCTGGTGCCTTGAGGAGAGGCAAGGGGCCCCCAGGAGAGCTGCCCCCTCCTACTGAGGACAAGGCAGAGCAGAGTTTGAGGTTGGGCTTCTCAGTATCACCCCAGCCACATGGGACCAGCTACGTAATTTGTGAGGGTCAGTGCAAAGTGATAAATGCAGTGCCCTGGCTGGGGTGCAGGACGGGAAGACTATCTCCCCCTTCCCACGGGCCATCGCCCCAGTCAGTGGTGGATGGCAGCCCAGCCCCCAAAGAAGGTGCCCAGATATGTTTGCTACCTGGATCAGAGCGGGGTACCAAGCCCCACCCCAAACACTGGGGTACAAGATTATTTCCCACCAGGGTGAGGTGGGAAGAGTGAGTCTGGACACAGCGCAGGGCACTAGGAGGCAGAAAGACAGGTGACACCGGGGTGGGGCCACGTGAGTTGAGGCTCTGCCCCTGGCACGTGCTGCAGCATCCCAAATGGCATCCCTCACAAAACACAGATCCAAAGACAAAATCAAAGAATTTCAAGATGGTGACTGCAGAGCATTCAGCCCAGTGTCAGGACCCCTCCTGAGCACAGGGTCATCTGAGGCTGCACCGTCACATGCCCAGGAAGCCAGTCCCTGATCTGCCAGACACAGTCTGCCTGGCCTGGCCACCTGCTTCCTGCAGACGTGCCCTGCCCATCCATCAGGTGGTGCTGGCGGCCCCGCCAGGACCAGCTTCCAGAGGTGCTCAAAATAGTCTCTGGGGGCTCGTCCAGCTCACTCTGGGCAGCCAGTGGTTCCTTGGGCCATTCTGGCCCCATGAGAATAACCAGAGTGTCCAGGGCCCTGACAGAAATACTCTCCTGCCCTGTCTGAGAGGACTCCGTCCCACCCACACACCATGCTCCAGGCAACACCCTCTACACCTGGAGGAAGAGCTGCAGCCGCGATGATGGCCAGTCTCCACTGAGAGCTGCCGCTGCCGGCCAGCCGGCCCTCTACCCGGACAGCCACAGCTGGCTCAGAGGTTAGGGCCACAGTACTGGAGGGGGGGGGGAGCATGGCCACGCCCAAGCCATGGACCTGTAGAGCTGGGCTGGCCTCCATGGCCCTCCCACTTTCTGTGGCTCAAGGCCATGGCCAGCCCTCCCTCCTGGCTGGGCTGCTGTTTCTGCCCCTGCCACGTATGCCAGCTCACTAAATCCATGTTGATGATTCAAGAGAAAAGAACGGGCACTTGGAACAGCCGAACGGTGGGAGGACAGGCTTGCCCTCAGGCTGCTCCCCTGGCCCCTCTTTGGTTTGCAGCTGCTTCTCCTGCTTTACCGCGCGGCGTCTTTCCTTGTGTTCATTACGTTCGTTCGTTCGCAGCAGCTTATGTGTCTTGTGTTCAGTTGGTAATTTCCACCTCTAGCGTGCAGCCCAGGAGGGAGCCGCCCCACACCCTCCCCGTGGCCCGTCAGGCCGCACCCATCTCCCGCTCATGGTCATCCCAACTGGACTGATGGGAAGGTCAGCCAAGCCCAGAGCTCCGGAAAGCACAACTCTTATCTACTTCCTCCTGGCCATTGTGTTGTCTTAAAATAGGAGTAGTAAGGCCTGTGCAGGTCGCGGAGCTCTGGACTGAATGCATATTATGGAAGGCAGGGACCCAGGCCACGTGGGCGCTGATGGTGAGGAGCAGGGCCCTGGGCAACAGGCACTTGGGCCCAAACCCTGGCTCCAACTCCACCAGCTGTTAGCTGCGGGCCCCAGGACCTGCAGCTAACTCTGGCCTCTGTGTCCTCACCAGGGAAACGGTGGAGCAGCAGTGAACAGCTCTCAGGGCTGGTATGAGTTTAACATGGGTCAGATTAGTGAAGCACTGGGAATGGGGCCTGGACACACAGGTGCTGGATACACGTTTGCTCAGTAAATGACACTTTCCTCTCTCCCCCCTGAGCTCTGGGCCTAATGCGAAAGATGCTGCAGGCCCCACATGGAGGGGAGGCCCGAGCTGTCCTGTCCCTTCTTTCAAGCTCTGCAGGGGGAGGGGGATGCAGGAGGGCACTCCCATCTGCGGAGGACCAAGAACACACGTTGTCATCTAGCTGACACCTGCAGTGGCCCCTGCCTGTGACGTATGGCCCACTCCTCCTGATGGCCTTCCAAGGGAATATCACTAGCCCAATCTTCCAGAGAGGCAGCTGGGACTCACAAAAGGGGGGTGACTTGTGCAAGGCCACTCAGCAGGCAGCAGCACGTGCACACTAAGCCCAGCAGCTGTCCTTCAGCACCCTATCCCCGTTTCCTCTGGCCAAGGGCTTGTCAGCTATTTCTTGTTCTGGAAGGAGAAAGTAGAATTTGGTGACAGAGAGCACGTGCCGAAAGACGCATGCCTCGGCATGACATTGGGAGGATTCAGACCATGTGGTGGAGGGGTGGGATGTGTCCACCATCCCTTCCCTCAATCATGAGGGATGCCCTCCTGGGCCCTGTTCCTAAGAGGAGCAGCAGCAGCCAGGACAGAGTCCTCACCCTGAGTCCAGCAGGCTCAGGGTCCCAGAAACCTTCTGCCTGTGAGATACAGGCACAACGTACCTGTCACTGCTGGGCTAAGCACAAGGAAGAGCAGGAAAAGAGTGAGGCCCTTTGCTCTGACCTGCCAGGAGAACCCAAGCAGAGGGCACAGGCCCCAGCAGACCAGAGCACAGAGGGCAGGAACCCACAGAGGGCAGGGGACAGAAATGGGCTCTAGTACTAAAGGGGTACAGTCTCAGTGTAGGTCAGCTCTCAGAGTCATAGGAAGGTGCAGGGAGCGCTGGCCCGTGCCACACTCTGCCTTCTGCCCTGTAGCACCCATGGAGGTTGGCACAGGCCTTCGGGCCTGCAGGCACCTCGTCAATTCACGGGCAGCTGGAACCCAACTGACCTCTGCTTCTTTGTCCTGCCATAGTACCCAGCCCAGGGCCCTGTACAGCACCCTGCACACAGTAGGTGCTCAGTGCTGCTCAGAGTTTCATTTACAGATTGGAAGGAGACAGCTGCATGCAGAAGGTGCTCCCAGCGTGCCCGGACCCTCAGGTGTGACACAGGAGGCAGTGTCCACGGCCACACACGCTATGTGCCTCCCCACCCTCTAAGGCAAACATCTGTGCTTACTTGAAGGCATGTCCCCAACTGGGTACATGAGCAAGTGGATGGAGACGTGGGCTGACACACCCCTTCCAGCTGCCCAGCCCTGTGTCCTCTTGGGAAACATGCACACACACAGAGGCCACCCACTTGCACTCCAGGGGTGACCAGTACTCATTAGGCCTTGGCCAGGCCTTGCTCACGATGCCTCATTCACAGAAAACTCAGGCTGCCACGCGTGGTTGTCGCTCAGCATCCCCTTGTGGAGGGTTCCGATGCCAGGCTGGCTTCTCAGAGACCCACTAGGGCCCCAGTCTAACTTACAGAAAGCCTCAGCTGGTTTGTGACACCTGCCAGCCGCAAAGTGTTTACCCTCGAAATCTGCCGGCCGTCTAACTCCTGGAGATGGCAGACTTTCCTAAAGCATTGTTTTAAAACCAGCAAAATGATCTATTTATTGAGCACCCCTGCAGGCTTTGCAATTTGTGTGAGCACAAAGCTTCATCCTCCGGAGAGCTGCCAGTGGGTCAGCTGGTCGTCTGTCACGGTCTAAATGTCACCCTTTCGTGGTTCACAGTGGACGGGCCAGGAAGTGAGCCGAGGAGAGCGAGGTGACACGCAGCAGGGCCAGCAGCCAGGCTCCCACTCCGTGTCCTGAGAGGTAAAGCGACTCACCTCAACTCTTTAGGGAGTCAGGGAGCTGCTGCCTCCCCCGGGCTGGCCTGGGTCCAGCTCTTTTCCTGTCCCTGAGGCACAGGTGGCAATTTCACCCTGCTGAGTCATCTGGGTTTTTTCCAAGTGAAGATGGTAATTACCAACCGCTGTGAACCTAGAGTTCCTCAGTCCCATGTGGAGGCGGCTCGAGGTGGCCAATTTAGAAATGTCTCTCTCTACATATGTGTCTGCAAAGGCCATTTATAGACCGTTCAGAGAGTCCCGGACATTCTACTGGACACACTAAATTAATTGCAAACTACAGTCAGGCTTTCTAGTCTATATACTGACCACGAACATTTGTGTCCTTCACAAATGGACACATGGCCCATCTAAGCAACACCACTTAAGTGTAGCCTACCAGACAGTGTCTGTGCGGGGAGAGGAAGACCACACCAGTTCTTCCTTATGAGCAAATTGTTGACCTTTCATGACGAGCCTGTGAGGGTGTCACGATGATCTCCATCAATTACCTCAATCGTAGGGAGCCCAAGTCCTAAGGAGTGGATAGTTCAGGAAAATCAAGAAATGAAAACAGCCAAAGGTGACAGACACACAGGAGCGTGGGAGGCGGCGGGTGGTCAGGAAACCCTCAACACTGGATTCCGTATAAGGTGACCCCATTCTTTGCCAGGTTCTGCCCAGAACTCGTGACCCCCATGTGCTTTGGTGCTAATTTGCTGAATGCCACAAGTGAGTCATTGACCTCGCTATGCCCGAGTTTCCAACTTGGCGTGACCACGCCAGTCCTCGACACATTGGCACAGGTGGCCCACAAACAGCTCGATCCACGTACAGAGTGCTTCTGGCTTCAGGGGACAGAGGGGTGGGCACGTGGTGCTAGGTGCAAATGAGACAGACAGAAGCAGCCCCTGCCTTCAGGACTGCCCAGGAGGGAGCAAAAGGACAGTGACAACGCATGTCAGAGAGCTGAGTGAGGGGTGCGGGGAGCGTGAGTGGCTCGGGGAGCCCGGACTGAGGAGCCTGAGGTGGAGCACCTGGGGGAGGGACACCTGGGCTGGGTTGAAAAGATGGGTAAGGAGGATGGCCAGGCTAAAGCAGGCTATGGGCACTTGAGCAGCAGGGGCAGCTTGAGCAGGGCAGGGAAGCCAAGAGGGACAGAGGTGTCTGACTGGTGGAGCCGAGAGCACAGGCCAGTGTGGGCAGAGGAGGCTGCAGCAGTGGGCAGGTTCCAGTTCAGAAAGGCCTCAGGCACCCCGCAAGTGGACTTGTGTGGGCTGCTGAGTGAAGCCTAAGTGAGCCCCAGTCTGGCTGTGGGAGGCTGGGGACAGGACAGAAGGGACCAAGCTGAGGAATAGTTCCTAATTATTCTGGGTCCTTCAGCAGAAAGGTGCACGCACACTGAACATAGCTCGAGGTAATTCCAAGTTGGATTTTGCCAGAGCTCCCGTGTCCACAGACCTCTGGTGCCAATTTGCTGGATGCTACGAGTGAGTCACCAACCTTACCTCAGTGTCACCCTTTGGGCGACGATCCTGGTCACAAACACCATCGACAGGGTGCTAGGAGAACAACGAGCTGCCATCTGCAGAGTGGGGGAACAAGGGGTGGGTGCAGAGCTTACCCTGCAATTTATTTGCAGCTCAGGAGCCTATGAGCCTCCAAGCCTCTGCTGTAGCATGTGTGCGCCTGTGGGTTGTCACACGCATTAATTATCTGGTGAACATTATAAACTACCACTTGCCTTGGCTCGATAACTTCACAGAAAAGGGCTTTATCACCAACATGGCTAAATGCAAACACAGAAAACTGGAGAAGATGAAAAGGAAAGTAGCTCAAGCCAAAAAGAATCAATGACATTTCAGAAAAAGCAGAAGTAGATAGGGAGACCAGTTGTAATTTAAAATGACAACATGTCAAATGACATATTGCTGGCTTCTATCTTACTTCAGGGTGGAAAGAGGCAGGGGCACAGCGAGCCAGGCATGAGGCCCTGTGGCAGGAAGCAAACGGTTCACCCTGGCAGTCTCAGTCTCTCAGCTTCTTGGTTGTCTCATCTATACAATGGGATAATAATTACATCTAACTTGAAAGTGACGGTGAGAGGTTATGGGCTCACATGCCTGCTCCCTCAGGAGGTGTCTTAGCTTTTTTGTTGCTGTGACTAAGAGGATCTGATCAGAACAACTGTAAGGAGGAACATTTATTTGTAGGCTCACAGTTTTAGAGGTCTTAGTCCATAGAAGGGTGGCTCGATTCCTTGGGGCTTGAGGTGAGGCTGAACATCATGGCGGGAGAGCGTGGCAGAGGGAAGCAGCTCATACTCGGTGATCGGGAAGCGGAGAGAGACTCCCTCGCCAGATACAAATACATACCCCATAGCCACGCCCCAGTTCCCACCTCCTCCAGCCACACCTCACCTGCATCCAGTTACCACTCAGTTAAATCCATCAGGGATTATTAATTCACTGATTAGGTTAAGAGTCTCACAACGCAATCATTTCTCCTCTGAACCTTCTTGCATTGTCTCACATGTGAGCCTTTGGGGACACTTCACATCCAAACCATAACAGGTGGGCAACAATTATAGCCTCCATCATGTGCAAAAGATAAGCACAGAATCAGCAGGTGCTCAGATTGAATTTCATCTTGCAGAGCTTTGACCTAATGTCCTATCTCATTTGTCTCCAGACCCTGACTGTGTCCTCCCGTCAGATGAAGGACAGGCAGTGGCATGCTGATAGAGAGTCAAAACCAGGCTCCTGCGAGGGGCAGGGGAACCCTGATTTGTGGTGTTCACCCCTTTGTTTGCGGTAACCCTCCTGCCATGGCCCATTTCCAGATGCCCACGTGAGTCTGCCAAGGGCTGAGTTGGGAAGAGGTGCTTGGGAGCTGGCCACACAGCATTTCCACCACAGCTGCACCATGGACAAGGGCACAGGTAAAAGTGATGATCTTATACGCCACAAGATGTCAGCAAGTGATGAGTCTGAATAATTATTGCCTTTGCTCTTAAAAAAAAAATTAATGGAAGCTCATGGAATTTAACTTTGGGGGGATGCTGGGGATGGACCCAGGGTCCTTGTGCATACTGGACAAGTGCACTACCCCTGAACAGCACCCCAGGCCCTTTGCTAGAACTTAATCCTTAATGGTGGCCGTGTTTAACAGTGGGCATTCATCTCAGCACAGCTGGCTCCTGCATACCACTCCATGCAGAGCATCTGCCATGGAGTCTACACAGTAAGAGCTCAATATATGCTCATCCCTTCCCTCCAGATCTGACATTGCCTCCCTGACTATTCCTGGCTATGTGAAACAGAATGTATAGAAAAGTCTAGAAAAGTGAGATGGAAAGAGAATGGGGAGGAGACAGCAGAAGAGAATGCAGACAGCTGGGGATATTAGCTCAGTCGGTAGAGTGCTTGCCTCGCATGCACAAGGCCCTGGGTTCAAATACCCAGCACCACCAACACCCAAAAAAAAAAAAAAAAAAGAGTGCAGAACTCTTGGGAAGGTGGAGAAGGAACCTGGTCTGGAAGGCTCTGGGCAGCTCTGGACAGGAGTCCCCAGGGCACAGTCACATGACCTCAGCAGGTCAAGTGAGGCATCTATGGGAGTTTCAGCCCTGAGCAGGGAAGGGAAGATGAGATTGCTGTAATAATGCATTCCTGGTGGTACACACCAGGGCAGTGGGTTAGGTCCTTCCCTATCCATTTCTCCTGCCTGGTCCCCAGAAGGCCCCCTAGCTCCTGCCCAATATCCAGGATTTGCTGGCTAAAACATTTTATTTCCCAGTTTTCTTCAAAGCTGGTGTGGCCACAGGGAGGGTAAGGAGGTCTTGGGTGGTTTTCAGGAGCGTGTGTAACACGCAGTCCCAGTCCCCTCTTCTGTCCTACTGCATGGAATGTGAAATCAGATATGGTGGAGCAGAAACAGGAAGAGCCTGGGGCTCTGCTGACTTGTGGAATTTCCATACCAGTTCTCTTCTTTTCTTTCTCTGGACTGGGTTCGCATGACAGAAGCAAACCCTTTTTCCCTCTTGCAGGAGGGCCTCTGTTAACCGCAGATGGAGTCAACCTGCGGAAGCTTCCTTCCAGTGAGACTCTTTGGCACTCCCAGCCACTGTGCCCTGAGTAGTCAAAGCCCACACCCAGGCACAGTGTCTTGTGTGGCTGGTTGCTGACCCAATATAGCCTGTTCACCTCCCCAAGGGGCATGTCACCACCAAGCTGTGCCCTTGACCAGAATGTCCTCCCCTGACCTTGTCTGCTCTTGAGACTCAACACAATCATCATCTCCGTAGCAACACATCTTAGATGGCTCTATGTCATAGTTGCCTTTTGCCTGTCTGCTTCCCACCAGACGGCGGGCAGCCGGATGTGTAACTCCCACACCCATGCAGCATGTCCGAGGGGCTCAGCGCATGTGGTTTGAATGAGTGCAGGCAGGTTGCAGACACAGGGGGCGGAGGTGACTTCAGGCTCCATAACCAGATCCATCAATCTCCTCCCACAGGCCCGCTGCCTACCTGGCTCTTTTAATGCACAGAGCAGAGTTCGATGTGTCACCAGGGCTAATTTCCTGCCATGAGGCCGCAATGCTCCTACTGCCTGGCAAACCCAGGCCTGAGTTTGATGGATGATGTCAGACTTGAAGGTGTTTTGGATGTTAACATGGTTCCTGAAATAAATATAAGTAAATTAATAAATAGAGTAGCAACTGATTATTAGTCAAAGCAAAAAATAAAAACATTAAAAAAAAATCCATGAGTCCGTACAGATACCAGTGGTTGAGTAAATTAACAAACGAGGGAGAAGGAAGAACTCCCCGCTGCAGGAGAGCTCTGAGTCACTTCTGCAGAAACTCTGCTCTCTGCCTTCCTCCCAAAGTCTGGTTTGGAAGGGTCTTGGGGAGAGCACGCTGCAGTGGGGAGACCCCATGGATGCCACCTTGGCCAGGTGATCAAGGCCAACATCAGCAGTCACTGAAGGATGTGACATCATGGCAGTATCCCTTTGGGTCTTAGTGACCGATGATCTCTGTCTTATCGTGGACATCAGACAGATTCCAACAATGACTCATCTACAAAGTACATAACCAATATCTAGAATATATAAAGAATTCAAAAAACTTAACAGCAAAAGAAAAAAAATAAGATGATCAATAAATGGGCAAATGATGGATGATGTCAGGACCCTTCTTAAAACAAGAAATACAAATGGCCAAGAAATACATGAGAGAATGTTCAATATCTTTAGCAATTAGGAAAATGCCAATCACACCAGTCAGAATGGCAGTCATTAAGAATACAAACAACAATAAATGCTGGACAGGATGTGGAGAAAAAGGAACATTTTTATGCTGTTGGTGGGATTGTAAATCAGTACGACCACTACGGAAATCAGTATGGAGGCTCCTCCAAAGACTAGGCATGGAACCACCATACGACCCAGCTATACCAATCTTGGTATTTACCCTGAAGAATTAAATTACTACAGTGATACACACATACCCATGTTTATAGCAGCACAATTCACAATAGCCAAACTCTGGAACCAGTCTAGGTGTCTATCAATGAATGAATGGATAAAGAAAATGTGGTGTATATACACACAATGGAGTTTTATTCAGCCATGAAGGAAAATAAAATTATGTAATTTGCAGGAAAATGGCTGGAACCTGAGAACATTATATTAAGCAAAATAAATCAAACTCAGAAGTTCAGGGGTCATCTGTTTTCTCTCTCTCTCTTTTTTTTTTTTTTTTTTTTTTTTTTTGGTACTGGGGATTGAATTCAGGGGCACTCGACCACTGGGCCACATCCCCAGCCCTTTGTTGTATTTTATTAGAGACAGGGTCTCACTGAGTTGCTAAGTGCCTCACCATTGCTGAGGCTGGCTTTGAACTCGTGATCCTCCTGCCTCAGCCTCCCAAGTGCTAGGATTACAGGCGTGCGCCACCACGCCCGGCTTCTCTCTCTCTCTTTTTTTTTTTAATATTTATTTATTTGCTTTAGTTGTACACAATGTGTTTATTTTTACGTGGTGCTGAGGATCGAACCCGGGCCGCGCACGTGCTAGGCGAGTGCTCTGCCGCTGAGCCACAATCCCAGCCCCATCTGTTTTCTCTTTATGTGGAAGCTAGAGAGGAAAAAGGAAAAGACAGGTGTGGGGGAATCTCACTGAAACCAAAGAAGACCAATACAGTAGAGGAAAGGGCTCAGGAAGGGAGGAGGAGAGGGAAAGGGGAAGTGCTGGGGAATTGTATGGGCCAAATTATATTGTTATATTGTGTATTGTGTGCATGGATGAATAGGTAACAATAGATCCCACCATTATGTACAACTATAATGTACCAATAGCAGGTGAGAAAAACAAGGAAACACCTAACCAGTACTCTCCAAAACTCCATTTATCAAAAAACAAGGGAAGTGTGAGGAACAGCCAAAGCCAATGGTGATGTGATGACTGAAGGCCACGTGGCATCCTGGATAGGATCCTGGAACAGGAAAAGGATGTTTGGTAAAAACAAAGGCCATATGGAATACACCATGGACCTCCATAATAATAGTGCACCAATGCTTGTCAATTAATTGTAGCAAACAAATCACACTAACTTAAGAAGTAGTAATTGGGAAACTGGTGAGGTGTGTGTGGGAACTCTGTCTCAGTGTTTTCAATCTTTCTGTAAATCTAAGACTGTTCTAAAAAATAAAGTCTATTAAAAAGAAAAAGTGCCAGGCACGGTGGTGCACGCCTGTAATCCCAGCAGCTCAGGAGGCAGAGGCAGGAGGATCATGAGTTCAAAGCCAGCCTCAGCAAAAGTGAGGCACTAAGCAACTCAGTGAGACCCTATCTCTAAATAAAATATGAAATAGGGCTGGGGATGTGGCTCAGTGGTCGAGTGCCCCTGAGTTCAATCCCTGGTATGGAAAAAAGAAAAAAAGAAAAGAAATAAAAAGTAGTCTCCCCAAGACAGCTGGGGGAGGAACACCAGTACCAGTATCTGTTAGTAACTGAAGGCTTACAATGTGCCCACTATGCTTTCCCATGTTGGCAGTGACCCTTGCAGCCACCTGTGGTGGGTCTTGTCATCACCCAGCACCAGCTGAAGGTGCTGAGTGGCTAATTTAAAGGAAACCATAAAGCAGGGGATGCAGCGCAACTCGCAGAACTGACGGAAAGGCGCAGCAAGGTGAGCACTGAACATGCCAGGCAGAGTAAGCTCTGGAGACCTCCTCCTTAAAGTGCCCCAGCTCCTCCAGCCTTTTCTCTGTGAGCTTCCAGAGTCACATTCCTGGGAAAGAGTCAAGTTCTTAGGAAGAAGGCTCAAGTTGGGCCCAGGTTTAATAACCCATCAGGAACCTGAGAAATGTGGGTGTCAGGTTCCTGAGGGAAAAGCAGGGTCCTACCACCAGAAGAAGTATGTGTGTGGGGTGTCTCTGCGCTTTGGGCTGTCATCTTCTTTCTCTTTCTACTGGCAACAACCCCCTTCAATTTTATGTCCCTGTGATTTGGGTGAGGCCACCTCTACCCCTAGACCCAGGGCAGGCAGATCTAAACCCAGCCAACCAAAGGCAATGAGACTTTGACCAAAAGTGCTGGAAAACAGGCAGGATTTTCTGCTCCGATGGTTGAGGGCACAGGACAAAAAACTGGTGTTGATAGGATGTTTTTGCTGACTTGGGGAGAACAGTATAAGAAGCAGAGCTGGGAGAAAAGGCTCCCCGAGGTGTGCCTCACGTAGCCTGATCCTGTGGTTCCATGACGGCATCCTTGCTTTCTTTTAACTTCTTTTTTTGGTTAAAAAAAAAAAAAGATTTACAATTTAATGATCTTTACTATGTGCAGTTGTGCTGCATCATCGCTACTTCCTCCAGCACTGCGGCTCAGGAACACGTTGCAATACTCAGCCTTGCCCTCTGCTCTAAGATTATGTGTGTGCATATGCATGCAGAAGTTGCATACACTGCCTTTATATATTCTGTTTGGGGGGAAGTGTACTCAGATGTACAGACTTTGAACATAGTTGGACCTTATTTTTTAATTCTTCCGATTAGTGCTGCTCACAGTATGGTTCCTGGAACCACCACTGGCCCATATGCTCTTATTAATTCCGTGGAATGAGTACAGGCATTAAGAGTTTTAGAAATTGCCCGGCGTGGTGGCGCATGCCTGTAATCCCAGTGGCTCCGGAGGCTGAGACAGGAGGATCGTGAGTTCAAAGCCTGCCTCAGCAATGGGGAGGCACTAAGCAACTCAGTGATACTCTGTCTCTAAATGAAATACAAAATAGAGCTGGGGATGTGGTTTAGTGGTTGAGTGCCCCTGAGTTCAAACCCCAAAGAGTTTCAGAAACTTTCGAAACAATTTGACAGTTTTGAAACTAATGATAAAAATTGGAGGGGGGGCTGGGTTGTGGCTCAGTGGTAGAGCGCTCGCCTAGCACGTGCACGGCCCGGGTTTGATTCTGGCACCACGTAAAGAATAAAAATGTATTGTAGGGGCTGGGGTTGTGGCTCAGCGGCAGAGCGCTCGCCTAGCATGTGCGCGGCCTGGGTTCGATCCTCAGCACCATGTGAAAACGAGGGCATTGTATGCAACTAAAACAAATAAATAAATATTTAAAAAAATTTGTCACCTCTCTTTAAAAAAAAAAAAACACATTGTGTACAACTAAAGCAAATAAATAAATATTTTTTAAAAAATTGGAGGGGCTAGGGATGTAGCTTAGTGGTAGAGCACTTACCTAGTATGTGGGAGGCCCTGGGCTTGATCCCCAGTGTACAAAAACTAAATACATAAAATTGGGGCTTATATTCTGTATGTCTCTGTTTTTCAAATTTTTTCTTTTATTTCTAGTAACTGAATCTTATTACATTTTACAAGAGTTTGAGTCCATGATCATTAGAAGGAAAAAGACCTGTTCCTTCATCACAGGCAGGGCAAGCGGCAGTGCTCTCTGCCACTAGAAATCAGGGCAAGTTCAGATCAGGACCGAGATAGAAAACACAGAAAGGGAGCTCAAGGAAAGAAAAGCAAGGCTGAGAAGAAGGCAGAAATGGGAACTCTTCAAAGCCACGGTCTGTTTAAGTTTTAAAAACTGGAAATCGTGAAAGCGCACAGCTTCTGTTGAATTTGACTCTCACAACCAGAGGACACTCTTGTAATGAGGATTCAATGCTGATCAGAACAAAGTACCCCACTGAGAGCTGAGTTCCAGCCATACTGCAGGAGACCAGGCCAGCGGAGGCCCTGTGTGAAGACGTGCTGCACAAGCTCATCACCCGGAGGACACGTACATCTACTCACCCCCTCCCGGTCGCCCTCCTCTCAGGCACAAAGACACCCAGCAGGCCACGGAGGCCAAAGAGCACAGCCAGAAAAGTTGGGTGTGAACCCTGGCTCTGCCACTGACTCCCTAGGGAGCTGCACCTTCTGGCCTCAGTGTATCGAGGCAGGTGTCCCAGCTCCTCTGCTCACACAGGTGCCCCCCACCCCACCAGGTGTTCCAGGGCCCTCTGATAAAATGAGATAATTGTTTGGGGCAGAATTATCCAGAAAACATGACAGCTCTGGATGAACTTGTGATCTGAACCCTAGCTGCAAGTTCCAGGTCACGTTGGGGACAGGGGATTGTCCCTGGACCTGCTATGCCCCGAGGAGGGGATGGTTTCCTGCGACTCACTGTGTTTTGGGGGATGGGGTGGGTGAGTGGAGAGCGGGCAGGGGGACAGGCCAGGGAGCAGCATCCCTGGGGACACTCTGGGGTGAGGTCCTGCTATAGGCCTCTGGGTCTCCAGGCAGCACCTGCTTGCTCTCATTCAGGGTGCATTTGGAGGAGATGGGTGCAGGTGAGAAGTGGAGAAGGCTTCGTGGGTGCCCCCTGTATTAGAGGGCCCTGGAACACCTGGTGGGGGGTGGGGGGTATGGATGGGCACTCACTGCAGGCCCTCCTGGCACTACTGTTGGGCATGCCCCCTTGTCAAGGGTAAGTAGCTGCACATCTCCACACCCGTCCATTACATTCCACGGAGGGTGAAATTTCCAACTTGTAGCAAAACCTGCATAAGCCGTCTAGACATCCTGCAAGCACAGGCTCAGTGGTCGTGGTTTGCGTGTTCCTGGTGGTTGTAGCCTGGCTTGGTCTACACCCAGGGCTGAGTGTGAAGGAAGGGTCTGTCCTTGGGCTCTCGATCCAGCCCTCCTTGGGCCCTGCTCCCCCGTGGACGTCCTTCCTGGGGTGTGTCCTCCCCACTCTTCCCATTTTGCAGACAAGGATGGTGACATGCAGCGAGGCTGAGCAGCCTGCCAGGGACCACTGAGTTGTTTCCTGGAGAGGCGTCATTTGGCTGCTCCCTGCTCTCTCCTCCCTGAATTTCTAAACTTGAAGGCCAGGACCCCTGGCTAAGTGATATCTTACTGGACCAAAAAGTATTCCTGACTGACACTGTCTTCCGGGTCTTACTTTCTCTCATTCCAGCTTCTGCAGAAGGGTCTGCAGGCTGCTCAGAGCCGTGATGCACCCCGTAACACAGGCCTCAGAGGTTCCTCAGCTCCCACGCCCTCATTACTGTGCCCCTAGTTGTAAATTTGTATTTCTGCTTCCTCACTATGAGGGACTCATCAACCAGACCAGGGAGTCAGGAGACTTTTCAAGGGGAACAGCTGCCAGGGCTCGGTAAAGCTGCTCTGCCAACATACAGGAAGTCTCTCCTGAGAGCTTCCTGCTCAAGGGCAGCACTTGGCCGCTCTGGTCCAGGGCCGGAAGGGAGAAGTCAAATGGTGCTGTTTTGTTTCTTGTCTGGGTTTGAATACAGCAGAGATTGCTGGGGAAAGGATTCCAGCCCTGCTACCGAACTCATTTTTTTTCCCACATTCATGAAATGGGGGTGATGACAATAGGGTCCCCATGGCAGGGCTACTATGAGGGTAGGGATGGAGGACAGGGCAGCCCTCCAAATACCACATGCTGGTAGCCTTTAACTGTCTCCTCCATCCCCATTCTGATGATTAGTAATGCTCATACTAATGCTATGGTTGGTCAGTGGCATTCACACACCAGACACTCTGCTATTTCATGAGTTCGGCTCTCTTCCTCTCCACAGCAATCTGTTTTTAATGTAGATCCTGTATAAGCCCCATTTTACAGATGAGTAACTGAGGCTTAGACGTTATACCACCTACCCAGGGCCCAACAGCTGGTGAGTGGGTGAACTTTGGTAAGGATTGGCACCAATATCCATCTGATTCCCGAGCCTGAGGTCTCAGGCACTCAAAGAAGGCCAAGAGAAAAGATCAGGAAGCCCATGGCCACCTAGCTTGTCTTCTTGGTCGGCTGTTTCTCTGTTTGCCTATCCCATTTCCATCGCTTCCTGACTTTCCCTATTTTTTTTTTTTTTTTTTTTTTTTGGTACCAGGGATTGAACTCAGGGGCACTCGACCAGTGGGCCACATCCCCAGCCCTTTTTTGTATTTTATTAGAGACAGGGTCTCGCTGAGTTGCTAAGTGCCTCACCATTGCTGAGGCTGGCTTTGAACTGGAGATCCTCCTGCCTCAGTCTCCCAAGTGCTGGGATTTCCCTATTTTCTTAAGAATCAAAGCTGCCCTTAAAGAATACCAATTTCACATGCATCACAGCAAGGTCTAGGAACAAGGATGTGTCAGTTATTTATTGTGTAACAAACTACCCCAAATCCCAGAGGCCTAAAGCCACATGTGTTTTATTTGCTCACAATTCTGAGGTTTGGCAGTGTGTACTGGATTCAGCTGTGCAGCTCTTCCCTATTCTCTTCCAGCCTCATGCGGCTGCAATTGGCTGACTGCTTGGCTGGGACCGGGAGGCCTGCTGTAGCCTCCTCACTCACACGCCTGGCAGTCGGCAGCTAGTTGGCTGTGGCTCCTCATATCTCTTCCACTCGGCTTGCTCACGGGTTAGCTCTTAGGTGGAAGAAAGCTGCCTGGCTTCAGCGTTTGTACCATGCCACTTGTGCGACATTCTATTGGTCAAAGCAAGTTACAAGATTTGTCCAAATCAGGGGCTGAATAACTAGATTGTACTCAATCTAGGGAGATGTCTCAAAGAATTGGTGGCCCTTCCTGATCTACCCCACTGAGAGCAACCCCTCCCCCACTGCCCACACTCTTCTTATACTTATTTAATAATTACTTCTCACTTCGAATCACCCAAAGCTTCATTCACTCACTCAACAAATATTTATTATGTGCCAGGGACCCACTAGGGAACAAAACAAAGGCCCTGCTCTAATGATTCTAACATTCTGGAGGAGGGGAGACAATTGAGAGTACAAGAACACAGTGTTGGGCTGAGTGAACAACAGGACCCTTGGAGAATAAGAGCAGAGTGAGGGGTGGGGGAGCAGGAGAGAGGATGGCACCTACAGTGGGTGCACACCGCCCCCCCTACTGGGCACTGAACCCAGGGGTGCACCATCTCTGAGCTACAGCCCCAGACCTTTTATTTTTTCATTTTGAGACAGTCTAAGTAGTTAAGGTTGACCTTGGATTTAGGATCCTCCGGCCTCAGCTTCCACAGTAGCTGGGATTACAGGTATGGGTGCACAGTGCCTGGCTGAGTGGTTCTTATTACCTACAAAGTGGTCAGTTGACATCAAGGAGGTGAAATCTAATAAGTGAGTAAGGGAGCAAAAAGTTCCCCCTTACCCACCCTAGAACCCACAGCAAGTGCAAAGGCTCTGAGGCTGCCTCAGAGACACAATCCTTTACAATTTAAATGTTGTAAAACAAAAGGAACAAAACCCAACCTTCATACCTTTCACTAAAGAACAATAAAAATGAACAGTCAAATATGGCAAAATCTTTTTTTTTAAAAATATTTTTATTTATTTGCTTTTAGTTGTACACAATGCGTTTTATTCAATGCATTTTATTTGTACGTGGTGCTGAGGATTGAACCCGGGTCGCCCACGCGCTAGGCGAGCGCTCTACCGCTGAGCCACAATCCCAGCCCAATATGGCAAAATCTTGCTAACCAAAAAGCATTTTTATTATACCTGTCCTACTGAGTGGAATTACTGCTCCTGAGAATGTGATGATGCTTCTGGAGGCTTACCTTTCTAAAGGACTAGGTGCCTGTCCTGCCCGCTGACTTGTGGTGAGAATCAAACTGTCACCATAAAAATGAAAATTGCCCTGCTTCTGGTTTCATTTCCTACCGCAAGGATGCCAGAGTGACTTTTTCTTTTTTTTTTTAAAGAACATAAATCAGTTATCACTTCCTGCTTAAAACCCGCCAGTGGCTCCCTGCCTCCTAAAGAGTAAGCTTCAGGACCCTAAGCAGGTCTTGGTCCCCTCACTACCTTCAATCTTTTCAACCTCACCTTCCCCAACCCTACCCCACATTCCGTTCCAGTCGCAACCAGTCAGCTCCTCTCCAGAACTGCCCTCATACCAGAAGGCCTGTGCCTGGCGATTCCCAGGTCGGGACCTTCTGTCCTTGTAATGCCCCGAAAAGCCTCCTGACTCAAGACCCAGGGGAGCGGACGTGAGAGGGGTGCAAGTGGCCCGGGTAAGGTCCCGGCTGGCGATAATTTGGCTAAATCTGTTCAGCTCCGCTTCCAACCCGGGTCAGACCTTCCCTCCAAGATCAAATCTTGGCACAGCTCAGCATTAACTATGATGCCATTAAAAGAATCTCCAAGCCTCAGTTTCTGTATCTGCAAAAGGTGTCCACGAGCCCCTGGCCAGGGCGGTGCGGCTGGGGAGCGGCCACTTTGGGGCTTGCGAACCCAGGACCTCCAGAAGTTCTCCTGAGCTGCCGCAGCCGCTACGGCTTCCTCGGACGGCGCCACACCCGCGCAGCCCTGGCCACCCGAGACCCGGGCGCGGCGCCGTCCGGGCATGCGCGGGCCGCTGGGCGCATGCGCGGGCGAGATGCGCAGCGGGGCTCGGCAGGCACGGCGCACGCGCGGGTCCGCGCCGACTCAGCACCGCCCGAGGGCGCGAGCCCGCCGCCGGCCGGACCGCCGTGCGCCGGGCGTGCGCGTGGGAGGGAGCGCGGCCGCTGTCGCCGGCGCCGCCCCGCCGCCGCCTCCGCTCAGCCTTGCGCTAGCCGAGCCGGTGAGTGCGGGGCACGGGCGGGCCTCGGTGGTCGCGGGGGCGGAGGGCGGAGCGCGGCCGGGTTCGCGGTGCGGGCGGCTCCCCCCGCGCCCCCGGCCCGCCCTCGGAGGAGTGGAGGCCGGGGACGCGGGAAGGCCGGGCGCGGGGCGGCGGGGGGGTGGCCTGCGGGCGCGGAGGCCGGAGCGACGGAGACTTGGGATGGCCGGGCGCGCGGGGCCCGGAGGGGCGCTCGGCGGAATGGGGTCGCAGTCGCGGGAGGCCCGGCGCGGAGCGGACGGGGACCGCGGGGCGGGCGCGGGCAGGTCGGGCCGGCCTCCGCCAGAGGGACCGAAAACGTGAAAAACAAAAGGGGAGACGGGGAGAGGACGAGGGGAGCCCTGCTCGGGCCGGCGCCGTCCCCGCGTCCCGGCGCCCGTGCGCCCGTGCGCCCGGGCGTCCTTCGAGCGCCGCGCCGAGCCGAGCCCGCGGCATTGTGCCGCCCAAGTTTCCTGCCGCCGCCGCCCAACGCCCCGCGCCGCCTGCGCCCGAGCGGGCCTCCCCGGCGGGCTGCTTCTGTCGCACCCCCTTCTTTCTCAGGGGGACCGGGTGCGTTTACTCGGTTTCGTTTAGTTGCAGGACTTTGTAGGAGAATGCACTGAGGGTAAAGTTTTTTTTTTTTTTTCCCCCTCCTTAGAGCCTTTTCAACAGTGTCTCTCTCTTGCACAGTTAGCCTGCAGCTGGGTTTTGGCAGTGAGACGGAGATAATAGTAATATTGTAGTAGTTACGGAGCTGGTTGAAAGGAGCTGGTTGAAATACGGTTCAGGCACAATGCAGTGCAGGAGTTTGGGGGACTTCTCTCGTCACGAGATTTTTACTTAGATGTAAACATTTTCATGGTTATGAAAATAGGCCATTACAGTTTGAAATGAAATACCAGAGTCTCACTCGAATTTATTTATAAAACGGGTAGTGAAAATACTCATTTCAAAAAGCTATCAAACACACTGAATCCGTGGCCGCGTCTGGGAAAACCTCTGAAGAGTGAAACAAAGTTTGTGGATGAAGTGATTACAAGATACAAAGTAGCATTCAACTTATTTTTGTTGTGATACGGTACAGTTAATATATTCATCTGGTTGTCTTGAGGTAATTAAAAAAATTCCTGCAATAACTAAACAGGAAACCTTTTCTGGGGATGAACCCAGGCCCTTGCACATGCTACCTACATTGAGCTGCGTCCTGAGCCCAGAGGAAACTTTTTAAGGATGTTTGTATTACATATCTTCATGAATGTAAATGTTGTATGTTAGTGGCTGTCCATGTGAGAAAAAACAAGCTGAATTGCATTTGAACACTTAGTTTATTAAATGCCAGAGAAGCAAAGGTCGGGATCAATATTACAGTATTTTCTTCTAAAGAATTTCTTTCACGTCACTGTCAAATAATCCAGGTTAGTAATGAATACAGGCAAATATGGTTGTATTTGAAAGGAGCCAAAGAGCGCATTTGCAAAGCATTGGAAGCAGGTCCTCAAGATAATTCACAACTGTTCTTAACAGTCTGGGGCAAAGAATACTGGGGCCAAGCTCCTAGAGTTGATAGGGCTTCAGCAGTCTCTCTTAAGGCTGGCAGCCCTTGGCTGGAGCAGGGTTAAGAAGCAGCAGGATCCTCTGGCTTCCACAGAGTCCATGCCTGTTGCTGGAAGTTATGTAACTCAGCCTCATGACCACACTCTTGAGCTGGTCAGGTAACTTTTCTCACTAGGAAGTTGAAGAAATTGTATAAGAAAAACCTATTCCTAAAGCTAGCTTCCTGAGCTGGGGTATAGCTCAGTTATAGAGTGCTTGCCTAGCATGTGTGAGGCACTGGGTTTGATCCTCAGCACCACATAAAAATAAATAAATAAAGGTATTCATTAAAAAAAAAAAAAAAAGCTAGCTTCTTTTTAAAATTATGTTGCAGAAGGAGCTGTGTATTACATTATTTTATAACAAAAATTTTTTGAAAATGGGATGTCTATTTGAGTTAGAATGGTGGGATATTTGTTCACATCTCTAAATATTTTTAAAATAATATTTATAGTTGTAGATGGATACAGTGCCTTTATTTTACTTATTTATTTTTATGTGGTGCAGAGGATCAAACCCAGTGCTTCACACGTGCTAAGCAAGAGTACTACCACTGAGCTACAAACCCCAGCCCTCTAAGTATTTTATGAAAACTTTCCCCCTATACTTTATAGTGTCTTAATTTTGGAAAAATAATTAAAATTGTGTTGAGTTACAAAAGATGCCATCAAAAGTGTTAATACAATATGTTCATCTTTCAGTTATGAAGTTAAGCAGTTTTGGTTTTGACAAATTTTCACCTAGATCATTTCTTGCTTTAAATTTCAACAAAATTAAAATTTGTGGCCAGGCATGGTGGTACATGCCTGTATTCCCAGAGGCAGGAGGATGACAAGTTCAAAGCCAGCCTCAGCAACTTAGCAAGACCCTGCCTCAGAATTAAAAGAAAAGGGGGCTGGGAATGGCTCAGTGGGAAGTGCCCCTGAAGTCAATCCTCCTTGTTTGCATGAAAAAAAAAAATGCCATTTTAGTATTTGTGAATTGAATTTTTTTTTTTCTGGTTAAAAAGTTAAAAGAAATTTACTGAAGGGCTGGGGTTGTGGCTCAGCGGCAGTGCGCTCGCCTTGCATGTGCGCGGCCCGGGTTCGATCCTCAGCACCACGTAAAAAATAAATGCATTGTATTGTGTACAACTAAAGTAAATAAATAAATATTAAAAAAAAAGAAATTTACTGATACTTGTGTGAATTATTAAAAATGTAAAAAATTTAAAAAAAATTTTTAAATTTAGTAAAATAAATGACCTTATTTGAATCAGGCAGTTTCTGAATGCATCCAAACATCTGGGTAGAGAGGTGCTTACCATTGCTGAGGCTGGAATAGGAAGTGGTGACTGAGGCCCTGGGTGAACTATGGTCCACTGATGTCACCAAATACACCAGGAAGTTATTTTTTGTCTTCTGCCTGAATTGTATTTAGTAGTGGATTATTTTAGCCCTTTTTTTGCTTTTTCTCTCTGCCATCATTTTGGCAAAAGTTTATTTCGTTTCATGACTGTCAGAAGGCAGCCTAGTGCTAGAGAAGTGAAATTTATGTCTCCCCGTTTCTGGTACTAATTCTTAGGAATTGTGCCAGATTGTATTGAGAGTTTCTTAAATGTGTTTCTGATTATGATGTGTACAATCTATAGCAATTCTTTTTCTTTTTATTTTTCTGGGTTCCCTGGAAATAAAACCCACATAAGCATATATAGATCAGCTTTTCAGTTTCAGTGGGATTTTTAGCCAATGTGCTTATATTCTGACCTGCATAAACACTAATGAAGTGGTTTATGGACAAAAATGGGAATACAGGTTTCTGCCACATGAGTGGCCTTGTTCCTATCTTGAGCAGCTTGAAGCGTAAGAAAAAAACACCCGTAGTTCACCTTTTTAAGAACATGAAGGTGTTTTGTTACCAACCTTGGTTAAAGTCAGTTAAATAGTATTTAAGCCTTACTATAACATTTTTAGACACAGTAAATGGACTGAAGCTATAATTAGAATATCATCCACTGTTAGGGGAAGAAGCATCATATTATGGGGCTGCTATGTGGGTATGTCAAGTTTTGGTGGATTGGTAGAGTTATTGCCTTTGTGTAGCTTAGTGAAACCCAGGAGAGGCTCTGGACTGTGCCAGACCTGAGCCCAGGTGTCGACCTTGTCTGACCCCATGGGAACTCTAGGGTTACAGGTGCTGTTGTCATCCTCCTTGTACGCAGGAAAGCATTGCAGTCAAGTTAGAGAGGGTTGTCACCTTACCCCGGCCCCAGGTGCCCAGTGGGGGAGCTCTGGCTGCCACAGGGTTGGCAGGGCTGGAAAGCAGCATCTTAGCTCAGTCTTCCCAAGTAGTAGGTGGGATGCTACTGTAAATCACTGTGTCTGGAAGTTCAGATAATTACAGTTCTGTTGGAATCTGACATTTGCGGGACTTGAACCTCTAGCATAGCATAGGTAAACATTTTAGACCAACTAGAATTAGTTAAATACAAATAAAGAACGTGTGGAGTAGTGACTGATGCTGCTTATTTGTCAAAGGACATGCTTTAGTCACCTTTGTCTCCAGGGTGGATTTGGGTGGCTCTTCTTGGGTCTGTGTTTAAGAGGAGACAGGGTTACAGGTTTCTTCTCACACAGGTGTGAGCCCTTTGTGGAAAACCCGAGTGTCTATAGTATAACACATTACTCCTCTAAGAATTTCTGAAATGAAGGTACCATTCTCACTAATCTAGAATAATGCATCCTGCTTTTAAGAGTTGACACATTCTACTTCATTATTTGGGGCCACTGGACCAAAACCAAGCCTCAAAAACCTCAGAAGTCCTGTTTATGGTTGTCTGTGCCCAGGATTCCCTTTCTGCCCCCATGTTCAGTGTTCAAGTTTCCTCTGTCATGTGGTTTTGGTTCTGCTCTGAATGTAGGTGCTTGCTGAATCTGTTTTTCTCTTGACCAAAGCACATGATGAAAGAGCTAAAGAATTTGACATATGTAAATGTTTTTAGTGGATTGTATGTCTTCTATGAAGGCAGAAGTGACAGCTGTTGCATCTTCAGTGTCTGACGGTGCCTGTTGAGGTGCCTGTTGAACGAGTGAATCCAGGTCTGCGACTTATTGGAGAACTGTTAATTTTGTCACTCTGCTATCTACCGTTTTGTTTGCCTTATTTAAAAGTAGAATAGGACTTGATACCAGGGAAGAACTTGGATTATCTGCATTTTTACCTTTGTCTGCTTTTTTTTTTTTTAATATTTATTTATTTGCTTTAGTTGTACACAATGCAATGCATTTATGTTTACGTGGTGCTGAGGATCGAACCAGGGCCGCACACGTGCTAGGTGAGAGCTCTACCAGCTGAGCCACAACCCCAGCCCCTTTGTCTGCTTTATAACTAGTGTTATCAAACTTAGGTCAGGGAAAAAATATTGCTCCACCCCTTTGAAATTTTCTTTTTTTGTTTTTTGTTTTCCTAGAAATTGATCTTTTTTTTTTTTTTTTTGGTACCGGGGATTGAACTCAGGGGCACTCGACCACTGGGTCACATCCCCAGCCCTTTTTGTATTTTATTAGAGACAGGGTCTCACTGAGTTGCTAAGTGCCTCGACATTGCTGAGGCTGGCTTTGAACTCTCGATTCTCCTGCCTCAGCCTCCCAAAGTGCTGGGATTACAGGCGTGCGCCACCGCGCCCGGCTAGAAATTGATCTTGTAGAAATTTATCTTGTATTCATTAGGACTCATCCCAGGTTCTGTAGACAGAATTGCTCAAGGTGATACAAAATTAGCAGGATCTGCAATTACTGGTCAAGAATCTCCAGTCTCTCCTTTGCTTATCAGCTGGATTCTGGAAGCTTTAGGAGCCCTGAAGCCCTGTGAGAGAGGAGCTCTCTTCCTAATGCCAGTTATACACTATGTCAGCTCATTTTTGACCTTCCTCAGAAAATCTTTTTCTGCCTTGCTGCTGGTTCAGATAGGACATTTTGATAGTAAGAGGTGAAAATACCCTCATGCAGTTCAGGAAAGTAAACATCTGGGTACAAGGGCTTCCTGAGATTTTTCATTTTGCTCTTCCTCAGTGAGTTCCTCCTCTGTCTTGCTGGGCTGTTCAGAGGGAACTTGCACACATTGCAGAAGGCACTGTGGGGTCTCAGTGGTTCTCAGTAGTGATGGGACATCATCACCTTTACCTGGAGACTTGTTAGGAATGAGGGAGGCCCTGCCTCTGACCACACTCAGTCTCTGGGGGTGGGTTCAACATGCTGTTGGCACTTGCTCTCTGGGTGCTTGGAGATCTGTGTGGTCCCTTTCTTTCTTTCTTTTTTTTTTTTTAATAGTTTTATTTATTTGCTTTAGTTGTACACAATGCGTTTTATTCAATGCGTTTTATTTGTACATGGTGCTGAAGATCGAACCCGGGTCGCCCACGCGCTAGGCGAGCGCTCTACCGCTGAGCCACAATCCCAGCCCGTGGTCCCTTTCTTACCACTCAGATTTTGCTTATGAGTTTGCCCTTACTACAGGAATCTTAAATAAGTTTTGGGAAGACCTCACAACTACTTTTAAGAATTTTAAATGTTTTAATGCTGAGACCACTTAACCCATTAAGTCCCAAGTTTTAAATTCTGTGAACATAATGATTATTTAAAAGTTACCATAGTAGTATATTGCTCAATTTATTTATTTATTTTTGGTACTGGGGCTGAACCCAGGGGCACTTTACCACTGAGCTATATCCCCAGCCCTTTTTATTTTTTGTTTTGAAACTGGGTCTTGCTGAGTTGTCGAGGCTGGTCTGGAACTTGGAATCCTCTTGCCTCAGCCTCTCAAGTAGCTGGGATTACAAACATGCATCACTACCCCTGACTCGCTTAATTTGAGATTTTACAGGTGTTCCACATTTGAGACAATGGAGCAAAATGGGTCAGTTCTTTTTGAGTCTTGGTTTGGGATTTAAATGAACAGTTGTGTGTTGAAATAGCAGTTTGTGTGGTTTGTCAATGTGTGGCTTTTGGAAAACATCAGGAGAGTGTGTACATGCTGGTGCTTAAGGCACAAGTTATGTTCCCTGGTGGTTTTGTTTTGGTGCTGAAAAATTGGCTAGCATAAACTGGAGTCAGGGTGATTGCCAAGTCTTGTGGTAACTAATGAAGCAGTATTGTATAAATTGATCTTATACCTAACATTGAATTCATATCTAAATTTAATACATTTTCTTTTGCCTTTTGTCCTTTTTTAAAGAAAAAAGCTAATAAAGAAAAAATGGTGATATGCCTTATATCTCTCATGCTGTGTACAAAATTGAGTTAATTTGTTGACAAATGGAATGTTGTAAGACCAGCAAGAATGGTTCTGTGTTGTCCTTCAGGTATCTTGGAGTCCCCTTCAACTTCCTCACACTGCTGTTGTTGGTAGTCAATGAATAATTTGTTGAATGAACGAAGAGACTCTTGCTCAGGTTCTTTGGGTTGTCAGTGTGTAGATACTTGAAGAATATAGAAAAATGGATCTCTGAAAAGAGTTTCAAAAAGATCCTATGCTGGCCGGGTGCCACGGTGCACACCTGTAACCCTAGTAACTTGGGAGGTTGAGGAAGGAGGATCGTAAGTTTGAAGCCAGCCTTGGCAACTTAGCAAAACCCTACCTAAAGAAACAAACAAATCAAAACAAAACAAAACAAAACAAAACAAAAACCCCAAAGAGATGGGCATAGAGTTCTGTGTTGGAGCACCTCTGGGTGAAATCCCCAGCTCTGGCAAAGGAAAAGACATGGTACATCAGAAGTAATACTTGTTGGGGGGCTTTTTTGTATGGAGCATTTGAGTTGTGAAAGTTGGTAAAGGGCACAGAAGAAACAGAAAAAGAGATGAAATTAAATGTCATGTCTCATCCCCAATGAGAAGGATGTTTGCAGGCTCACCCTTCCCTTCCCCATTGACTCCAACTCAGCCATGAGCAACAGTGATAGAAACAAGAGCCAGGAAGACCCATCTGGAGCCATTTCTTCCTCAAGTGGTGGAGTGGAGTTAAAGTCACAGTGCTTCAGCAGTTTCGGATGGTGGCCCCTGTTCAGTGCACTTCTATAGGGGTGCCTGGCCTAGACTGCTCTGGAGCAGACTCACTGATTCCGTGCATGTGCTGTTGGCTCCTGCCCCAGATATTCTTCTGTCGTCTCTTTTTAGCCAGGTGCCTCTTCTCTGCTCCTGGGATCTGTCCCTGCCTGGTGGTTTCTGAAGTGTTATGCCTGGTGGCTGTAAATAGCATTTTCCTGGAGTGAGGTTGCACATCTTGTGCATTTGCTGGCCGTTTGGGTTCACTGTTTCATGAAGAGCACCTTTTTTTTTTTTTTTTTTTTTTTTTTTATAATTAGATTTGCTGTTTTATTAATCAATTTGTAGCTTCTTTGTAGTCAACAATATAAGTCCCTTGTTGGGTATGCTTTTTGCCACTCTCTTCCTGCTTTGGGACATGCAGTTTCTCTGTCTTTCCCTGGTGTTTTTATTTATTTATTTTGTTTTGTTTTGTTTTTTGGGGGGTGCCAGGGATTGAACTTAGAGGCACTCGAGCACTGGCCCACATCCCCAGCCATCTTTTGTATTTTATTTAGAGACAGGGTCCAGGTCCAGGGTCTCACTGAATTGCTAAGTGCCTCGCCATTGCTGAGGCTGGCTTTGAACTCACGATCCCCTGCCTCAGCCTCCCAAGTGCTGGGATTACAGGTGTGCGCCACCATGCCCAGCTCCCTGCTGTTTTTTTTTTTTTTTTTTGGGGGTACTGGGGATTGAACTCAGGGGCACTCGACCACTGGGCCACATCCCCAGCCCTTTTTTTTGTATTTTATTTAGAGACAGGGTCTCACTGATTTGCTAAGTGACTCGCCATTGCTGAAGCTGGCTTTGAACTCGCGATTCTCCTGCCTCAGCCTCCCAAGTATTGGGATTACAGGCATGAGCCACCACGCCCGGCTAAATGTTTTGTATTTTTGACTTTCACCTTTAACTTTATAATTTGCTTGGAATTGGTTTTAGTGTATAGTATAAAGAAAGGGTCAGTCTCCCCCACCCCCGCCCACCCCGCTTTTTTTTTAGTTGTAGGTGGGCACAATACATTTATTTTATCCCAGGGCCTCACACATGCAAGATAAGAGATGAGCGCTCTACCACTGAGCCATAGCCCCAGCCCCATTTTTTTAAGCTTGTGAACATCCAGTCAACTCAACACCGCTTATTGAAAAGAGCATCAATTTCCCTAACCCTCTGTGGTGCCACGCTCTTGTAAATCAAAGGGTCCATATATCTGAGCCTGTTTTTAGACTCTTCATTCAATTCTGCTGGTTCTGAGCTGCCTGAATGCTTTACAGTCTTAACTTATTCAAGGGTCCCTTGGCTATTCTTGACCCTTTGCAAATCCATATGTTTTAGAATTACTTGTCAACTTCCAAAAAAATTCTTCCAGATGTTGTTTGTGATTGAACTGGAAGTATGGATCTATTTATGGAGGATTGTTTCCAGTTTTGGCTTAAATAAGTCTGGATATTTCTGTACAAGTCTTAGTGTAGATACAGGCTTTTGTTTCTCTTGGGAGTGATTTCTAGGGCTAGAATGGCCCAGTATATGTTTAACTTGTAGGAATATTCCAGAATTTCTAGAGTGATTGTACCAGTTTATATTCCCACTAGCATTGTGTAAGAGCTCTGGTTGTTCCACATTACTGGGAACAACTTGGAGGTTTTAGCCATTTTCTTTTTCTTTAAGAAAAAAGTTTTTATTGGTGAATTATAATTATACCTAATAATAGGATTCATTGAGATATAGTCATACATGCATATAACATAATTTGGCCAGTTTTTTTTTTTTTTTTTTTTTTTTAATTTTTTTTGTGGTGCTGGGGATTGAACCCAGGGCCTTGTGCATGCGAGGCAAGCTCTTTAATTTTGGCCAGTTTTATTCTGTAGCACCTCCCCTTTCCCTCCCAGGTCCCCTTCCTTTACTTCACTGGTGGCCCCTCTTTCACCTGTGGGAGAGAACAGATTCATGACTTTCTGAGTTTGGCTTACTTTACTCAACATGATGCTCTCCCTTTCCATTTTCATCCATTTTCCTATAAATGACATAATTTCTTTTCTTTTTTCTTTTTTTTTGGCTAAATGAAACTCCATTTTGTATGTAAACCATGTTTCTGTTATTCCTTCGTTTGTTGATGGACCCTAGGCTGGTTTCATTACTTGGCTACTGTGAGTTGCGCTGCTGTGAATGCAGGTGAGTATGTTCTGCTGCAGTATGCTGACTTGACTTTTTTAATACCGAGGAGCTGGGTCATGGTTCCATTTCTAGTCTTTTTTTGTACCATGGATTGAACTCAGGGGCACTCGACCACTGAGCACATCCCCAGCCCTTTTTTGTATTTTATTTAGAGACAGGGTCTCACTGAATTGCTTAGGGCCTTGCTAAATTGCTGAGGCTGGCTTTGAATTTGCAATCCTCCTGCCTCAGCCTCCCCAGCCCTGGGATTACAGACATGCGCCACCGTGTCTGGCTGTTCAATTCCTAGTCTTTTGAGGACACTTCATACTGAAGTTTCCATAGTGGTGGTGCTGATTTACAGTCTGGACCTGATGTCTGGTTTGGTAGCCATGTATCAGTACATGTGGCTATTTAAATTGAAATTAATTAAATTAAAAGTTCTGTTCTGTAGTCACTCTAGCTGCATTTCACCTGCTCATTGGCCACCTGTGTCCAGGCGGCCACATTGGACAACATGGAAGTAGAATGTATTTGTTATCACGGGATGTTCCAGTGATTAGATTAGGAAGCCTCTGCAAGGTTCACCCTGATATCTTGGTCTGCATTTTAGTGCCATGGACTTGCTCTTCCTGGAATTTACGGCTCACACAGCTAGACAGACAGTTGTGCTCTAATGGGTTATTGTGACCCCTTCCCTAAGGCACAGTGTGGGTTCTTAGCTTAGGTGTGAGTGTTTAGTGGCGGTGTGTGAGTAGCAGACCATTAAGTGTTGGTATTTTAATTTTACAAATGCCTGTGAGATTAAATGAGAGATCTAGTGAAAACTTTTTTTAGGTGTTGATCTTCTTCCCAGACCCAGGGCTCTCCTGTCGTTCCTGCCCTAATGATGTTACAGAGGGGCACTGGGGGCTGCAGGACAGCCATGCCACCTGCCTGGAGGGGAAGAAAGGATGAGCACACCCAGGTGTTGGTGGAGTGTGCAGAGATTGGTCTGCTGCATCTTCAGCTTGGTTTCTAGTATGGAGAGGTAGCAAAACCCACAGATATAAGGAAGGCCTGAAAGTCAGGACCCCCATCCGTTCTCTAAGTACTTCTTATGTGTAGTGGAGGGTGGTAGTTAGGGATGTGTTGGAACCCCTTTCTAGCTCACAGACTACCGGTCCTGAGAATGTCCACACCTGTCAGGAGCAGAGGGCCTATCTGAAGTGGTTTTTGTTGTCCTTATCCTTTGGGTTAGCCTGGCAACTCCTGAGCATATTTCAAAGAACTTGGGGACGTTGCTGGTGGCCATTGCCCCATCCTCTATCACTCTGGAGGAAGGTTCATTGTGTCAGGAGGCTGGGCTGTGGCTTATGCCCTGCAGGAGGGGGAGGTTATGACAAAGGAGCAGATGGGGATGGGTGCAGGGGGAAAAAGGCTCTTCATGGCTGCATAGGCAGGGGCTGCTGCACTGGTCTGCCTATAGGTTTTGGAGTCACAGCAAGCAGAAGGCAGAAAGGCTCAGCTGAGCTGTGCAGGATATTTAAAGTGTATTAACAAAGTAGGTGTGTAGACACTCTATCAAGCCTCCTCAAACTTTAATGTGTATGTATATAATCTGGGGATCTTGTTAAATTATAGGTCTAATTCAGCCTTCTGAGAAACCTCAGCCTTGCATTTCTAGCAAGTTCCAGGGGATGCCAGTGCTGGTGGTCTATGGGCCTCACTTTGAATAGCGGAGTTTAGGTCTTCAAAGTAAGGCTGGTAAGGTGACACTGAACCTTACTTAGTTTGGAAGTCAAATGACTGTTGTGGAGGGCAGTGGTTAAGGACAGGCCTTCAGGTTAGAATCCTGGCTCTGTGATCTTGGACTCATTTGTTAATTTCTTATCTGCATTTCCTTGTCAGTTAAAAGGGTCAAATAATACAGAACCCTAGATGTTGAAAGAATTGAGTGATACTGACACTCTCTGATAGTACAGAGCCTGGCCTTATTAAATGTTGCATAGAAGACCACAATTAGAAATAAATGTTTATGTCAAAAGTTGGCCAGTTTTCAAAGTACTCATCCCCCCTGCATCTTGGCCCCGTTTGTCAGGTGGCTGGGCACAGAGAATATGGGTGCCTTCATTCACTGTCTGTACTGGGAAGAAGTGCAGCTTCCTTCTCCCTCTGGGGCTGGGACCAAGATGCAGCCTGTGCCAGAGGAGGATGCTGCTGTCTCTCATAAAGCCTGGCTGGCATGGACAGGTTGCTGGTCATAGTGGAAAGTGGCCCCAGCGAGGTCTTGGAGGACTCCAAAATGATGCAGCTAGTCCCTTTAGACAAATGCTGTTCACTGTCAGTTCATGCCTGGATGTGGATGCTTGACTTAAGCTTTCTTTAGTTGCCAGCGATAGGGATAATGGAAAACCACATTTTGTACTAAGGGTCTTGAAAGATGCAATAACTGAGAACTGACTTTTCTGCTAAATGGGTATTAATAATGAATAAACTATATTGTGTATTTTTAGTTTTGTTTTAAAACTTGGGTGTTTCAGACATGTATGAAAACAATGTTGTAATGAACTGCTGCATATTCACCACCTCAACCATTGTCACTGGGTATCGCTAGCTCTTCCAAGTATGGGTTGATAATGTGGAGGTTGTGAGGGAACTTGCTTTAGGACTGTGTGTGCCAACCTTGGGCAGGTGTTGGGACTCTTCCTGGAGGAGACGTAATGATTCATGGCATGTTTCTTTAAAAATGATGGGGAAGAATTGAATGTGGCTTTGCTGTTTCTCTAAGGTCTCCTGCAGTGAGTGGGCAACACAGTTGGCTGTCTAGTGTCTATTTGTCTCTTTTTTTTTTTTTTTGGGTGGTACTAGGGATTAAACTCAGGGCCTCATACTGGCTAGTCAGGCACTCTACCATTGAGCTATACCCCCAGCTCTTTTATTTTGAGGTAGGGTTATGCTAAGTTGCTGAGGTTGGCCTTGAATTTTGTAATCTTCCTGCCTCAGCCTCCTGAGTTGTTGGGATCACAGGTGGGTGTCACTGCACCCAGCTCTCTTTTAGGCTTGTAGGTCACAAGTGGCCTCTGTTACAAGTGCATAGCTCCTGTTGTTGCAGTGCAGAAGGAATTTTGGATATTACGTAAAGGAATGATCTTGTTATGTAGAATAAAGCTTCATTTATAGACACTGGAATTTGAATTTTGTATAGTTTTCACATGCCATGTAACATCATTCTGATTACTTCTTTAACCATATAAAATCTAAAAACCATTCTTAGGCCATGAATTACACAAAAACGACCGGGAGGCTGAGGTGTAGCTCAGTGGCAGAGTGCTTGCCTCTCACATGTTAGGCACTGGGTTCAATCCTCAGCACCACATAAAAGTAAATAAACAAAATAAAGATATTGTGTCCATATGTAACTAAAAACAAAAAACAACAACAACAAAAAAAAACAGAACAAAAAGCCCAGTGGGGCCAGGTTGGCCTCTGGGTGGCTTGCTGCTCTGAACTAGTGGGCAGTAACAGGGTGACTCCTGCATCTCCTGCCCACCCTAAACTGTGGAGCGTCCTTGTCACCTTCAAAGGCCTGTGTGATCCATGTCACTCCCTTTTCCCTCCAGTGGTGGTGCCCCCATCTGCTGGGGTTGCTGAGTTATGAATGGAGCCGGGCTCTAAGTTGCACTTCCCTTTTTGGGCCCTAAAAGGGAATTTTTTCCTGCCTGCAGGAAAAACTGCAACTTACCTGGCGGGGTGATCTTAAGGACAGAAATCGCTAGGTGCCTTACCTCTGTTTGTTTGAACAGAAAACACGCCACACCCAGGGAGTCTTGTATAGCACGCGGGATGCCCGAAGAACTCAGATTTATTGAACAAGCTTTGACTTAAATAGGCCTAGAACTAACCAATCAGCAAGCAAGGCGGTTCAGTCTCTCACGCTACGTCATAGCCACACCCCTTGGTTTAGCCCCGGTCCTTTAGGGCGTGGTAAGCAGCCAAAACCTTGCCCCTTGGGAGACATAGTCCCAACAATTCCCCTTTTTTTGTTTATTTAAAAAATGGGTCTCTCCATTTATATTTAAATGGGATGTCCCATCTTGTAGGGTGTCCAACTCATAGAGAGTGTGCCCGTCTAGGTCGACTTCTTCTCTCTGGGAAAAATCTTACCTGTTATTGGCTATCACTCTAGCATTTTAGGTGGACATACCTAGGGCCAGCAGGTGGCCAAGGGGAACACACGGGACATGACAGTCACCTTTGGGAAGGCTTGACTGGATGGCATACCTCTGCATCCTGTTAAGGACCCTGGCCAAGCCTATAGGGCTATAGCTCAGCGTGACAGTAGACCACCCAGCTGTATCTGGCTAGTTCTATAGGGCTAAAGGTGCACACAAAGACAATGACAATCAGGGATTTCACCAAAAAGAGAAAGTCCACCCATTTAGTAGGGATTTCACCAAAAAGAGAAAGTCCATCTATTTAGTTTAGTCTAAAGGAAGCCTTTTGGCATAAAGTCCGGATGACTGTCACAGGAATGGGACTCTTCTCTTAGAGTCCAAAGGAAGCCGTCCAGCACAAAGTCTAGATAATTGTCCTAAGATATAGCGCTCTTCTCTCAGAGTCCAAAGGAAGTCATCTAGCATAAAGTCCAGATAATTGTCACAGGAATGGCACAGTCCTTCTTCTCTCATCGCAGAGGGTTGAGATGCTGACAAAGAAGGAGTCCAGGATAGTGTCTTTGATGAATTTTGAAACGGATGTGATGAGAAGTTTAATCACAGCAGGACAGGAGATTTGTCACGGTGTTTTCATTTCTGTGGAAAAAGGAAAGGATCACTCCTCAAGAGCTTGTGCTCCTGGGTAGTCATTTTGGTCGGATTGGCAGTATTTGAGATCTCTGGCAGGCACCCATATAGGGTTTTGTTCCCCCATTGGGAAGACACATCCAAAACCTCTGCCAGCACTTATTAATGGATCAGGACCTCTCCAGACTCCAGTTAATGGGTCTTTCCATCGGACCTCAACTTTTACATAAGGCGTTTGGTTAGACCAGTGTCTTTGAAACGCAGATAGAGGCTGCTGTTTGGAAAAATTTAAAATATTTAAAGTAAGCATAGCTGTTTTCAACTGGTCATGGGGGTTGCTTCCCCCATTTTGTTTTATTAATTGGTCCTTTAAGGTTTTATTATGTCTTTCTATTATGGCTTGTCTTTTTGGGTTATATGGGATCCCTGTGGTATGCTTAATATGCCAAGTTTGGAAGAACTTTTGTAATGATTTGCTTACAAAACAGGGTCCATTATCAGTTTTAACTTGTTTTGGCAATCCAAGAATAGCAAAGCATTGTAAAAAGTGACTTTTATCATGTTTAGCCCTTTCTCCAGAGTGTGCTGTGGCCCAACAAGCATGTGAATAAGTATCTATGGACATAAATATATATTTTAATTTTCCAAATGGCACATAATGGGTTACATCAGTTTGCCAGATAGCGTTGGGCCTTAGGCCTCTGGGATTTACCCCAGGGGACTGGAGAGGTGGGACCTGTAAGAAGGGCAAACAAGATTTACATGTCTTTATAATCTTTTTAAAATCTTTTATAGGAACTAAAGGAAATTTATTATGTAGACCTCTCCAATTTAAATGAGTAAGGTTGTGAAGACCTTGAGCTAACTGAAGGTCTTGTTGATATGAGACTGTAACTGTTAATACACCTGTGGTGGCTAAATGGTTAGCGGCCTGATTTCCCTTAGAGAGGGGCCCAGATAAGCCTTGATGTCCCCTAAGATGTTGGAGGAACATAGGTTCATTACGCCCCTTTAACAGGGATCGAACCTGGATCATCAGAGGGATGATAGGATTATTATCTATCTTTACATATGAGGCATTTAGAGTAGGTAATAGGTTAATTACATATAAACTATCTGAGAAAAGATTCATAGGCTCTTGGACATGGGTCAAGGCTAATGCAACAGCATATAATTCTTTAAATTGAGCAGAACCAGTAACTGCTTCAAAGTATTGTGTCCTTTGGCCTGAGGATGGGTGAAAAACTACAACTGCTGACCCTTCTTTTCCTCCATCTGTGAAGACATTTACTGCCTTGGGGAGTGGCTTGCTGGAGAACAAGATGGGGGGAGTCCACTCCAGTTTGGGGAAAGAAGAAGTCCATTTGCTTGACCCGTAATGACAGTCAACTTTTCCTAGAAATCCTTCTAATGCATAGGAGACTCTAGGGTTGTTTCTCTGTATCCATTTAAAATCTGACAAACGGTAAGGAATTGTTAAAATATCTGGGTCTTTTCCATAATGCCTCAATGATGTATTGCTCCCTTTTATTACAAGATCTGCTAATTGATCTAATTGGGAATAAACTCGAGGTGCTCCTCCCACAGAGGAATGTATCCATTCTAATGGATTTCCCATCTGGGTTAGTATAGCTGTTAGGAGCTTAGCACCTGAGAAAACCCACAGATATAGAGGTTGTTTTGGTTGGTATCAAGCCAATTGGACTGAATTGAGGGCATCTTGGACTTTTTGTAATATTAACAGATGACTTTCTTCTAGTATAATTATATCAGAGGGGGATTGTCCCCATAGCAACTCAAAGAGAGGTAATAAATCTTCAGTAGAGATATGAAGCCAAGGTCTTAACCAGTTTAGCTCTCCTAATAGCTTTTGTAACTCTGTCAAGGAATAAGATTTTTGAATGAGAAGCTGGGGTTTGAGAGGACAAACCGAGTCTAGGCTAAGTTTTGTCCCCAATATTTTAAAGGGAGGAATAGTTTGTATTTTATCATTGGATATGTGTAATCCTCCTTTTTCTAAGAGCTCTCGAAGGGTTAAGTAAGCAGAGTTTAGTTGTTGGACATCAGCAGCTCCCAGGATGATGTCATCCATATAGACATATAAGGTGAGCTGTGATTTTTTTCATTAATGGTGACAGAAGACATGAAACATAATATTGACAAAAAGCTGGGCTATTAGCCATACCTTGAGGGAGAACAATCCATTTGTATCTTTCATTTGGTTGAAGAGGTATTGAAAAATAACAATCTTTAATATCAATAATAATTAAGGTTAAATCTTTTGAGATCTGGCCAGGGGAGCATTCTGGAGGCTGACCAAGACCATTGGGGTAGTCTTTTTTTTTTTTTTTTTTTTTTTTTTTTTTTTTTTTTTTTTTTTTTTTTTTTTTGTGGTACCGGGGATTGAACTCAGGGGCACTCGACCATTGGGCCACATCCCCAGACCTTTTTTGTATTTTTTATTAGAGACAGGGTCTCACTGAGTTGCTAATGCCTCGCCATTGCTGAGGCTGGCTTTGAACTCGCAATCCTCCTGCCTCAGCCTCCCAAGTGCTGGGATTACAGGCGTGCGCCACCGCGCCCGGCTGGGTAGTCTTTTTTAAAATAGCCTTGTCGTCCATATTTAAAATAGGCTCCTTTTCCATTTAAAACTGTTGTTAATACCTTAGTACGAGCATTAAGGGGAGTGTTTAATATCTGAGACTGGTGAGTTGTTGAACCCACATCTTTGGTGGCAATAATTCACCTCTTTATAGATTTATCTTTTAACTTAGCATAGGCCAGCTTGTGATTTGTGGTCATTTCTTCCCAAACTAACATTTTTTTTTTTTTTTTTTTTTTTGTGGTACTGGGGATTGAACTCAGGGGCACTCAACCACTGGGTCACATCCCCAGCCCTTTTTTGTGTTTTCATTAGAGACAGGGTCTCACTGAGTTGCTCAGTGCCTCACCGTTGCTGAGGCTGGCTTTGAACTCGCGATCCTCCTTCCTCAGCCTCCCAAAGTGCTGGGATTACAGGCGTGCGCCACCGCGCCCGGCTCCAAACTAACATTTTTGTAAATTGGTCATTAGGTGGAAGTTTCCTTTGAAGGCCTTTTTCTATTTTCTCAATAAATGTGGCCAGATTTTTATTAGCTTTTTGAGTGATTTTAGCTATAGGAAGCTCTGTTAAATTAACTGGAAATGCCATTACAGGTGAAAGCCCACTAGAGGGCGCTGGCGCCTCTCGGTATAGTGATGGCGCCGAAGGTTCAATAGGAGCTGACTCATGAAATGGCGGATCTCTCTCATAGGGTACTGAGCCACGTGGCCGGTGGCTTTTGTCCCCAGGGCATTTGTTAGAGATCTCTAAAGGAGGGGCTGTAATTTCTAATTCCCTGGAGCGAGATTTCTTTAAATTTGCGGACCTGGAGGGGATGTTTAATTCTCCGGACCGGGGAAAAATTAGATGTTTGTTTTTCTTGTAAAAGCGAGTACGCTTTTAGGGCGGATAAAGCTGGATAAACTCCCGGAGGTGGGGATTCCCCGTACTCAATTTCTCGGTCCCTTAAAATTTGTTTTATTTCGTCCCACGTCTCCCAAGAATCAAAATCAGACTTTGGGAGCCAGGGAGCCGCCCCGTTTTAACGAATTCCAAATCACCTCCGATTGGCTATCAGATATTTGGAGACCTTGCTTTTTTAAAATACCGCACCACCCCTCGAGGGCTGGGTCTTGTGATTTCCTGAATGTTAAAATTTGTCCCATAATAAAGGGTATTTCTGTCAGCGAGAGAGACGCTGTGTCTCTAACCTTATTAAGCTCACCGATAATTTTTTCCCTGTTCCCGCCCCACGTTGGGCGCCAACCTGCTGGGGTTGCTGAGTTATGAATGGAGCTGGGCTCTAAGTTGCGCTTCCCTTTTTGGGCCCTAAAAGGGAATTTTTCCTGCCTGCAGGAAAAACTGCAACTCACCTGGCGGGGTGATCTTAAGGACAGAAATCGCTAGGTGCCTTACCTCTGTTTGTTTGAACAGAAAACACGCCACACCCAGGGAGTCTTGTATAGCACGCGGGATGCCCGAAGAACTCAGATTTATTGAACAAGCTTTGACTTAAATAGGCCTAGAACTAACCAATCAGCAAGCAAGGCGGTTCAGTCTCTCACGCTACGTCATAGCCACACCCCTTGGTTTAGCCCCGGTCCTTTAGGGCATGGTAAGCAGCCAAAACCTTGCCCCTTGGCAGACATAGTCCCAACACCCATCTTCACTCCAGAGGACTGAGCTTGTGAGGCCCAGCCGACACTTGCACCCCTTGTCTTCCCACTACCCCTCAGCCCTGCTCCTCTCCTCGAGCTCTCTGCTCCCTCTGCCATGTTTTCTTAGTGTTAGCTTCCTTCTCGTGTCTGCTCACCACTGTGCTCTTACATTTAGAGCAGTGGTACTGCGTGACTTCTGCCTGTCATCTCTGAGCTGTGTGCCAGCTTGCTCTGTTTGCTCTTCCTCCCCTCTCACAGGCACCCCGAGGCTTCGCCACTGCGTTCTTTTATATGTGGCTGATGGGCATCCGGTTGTTACCAGCCTGCTGGTAGAGCTGCACGCGTGTGGCCCTGCCATGGGGTAGTGTTCCTGGCCTCTTTAGTGGGTGATTGCTGGGTTATGGGACCAGCCAGCCTTCAGCTTGATGAGCCCCCAGGTCACTTTATGGGCAGCTGCACCAGTTAGTGGCCTTCCAGTAAAGTGGCTCCTGGTTCTTCCCATCCGCCCAGGTGGTTTATCTTGTCTTGGGTTTCAGCCTTGCTCTGTATGGCTTTAATGCAAATTTCGCTTATTACTGTTGAAGTTGGGCCTCTTTTAATATATTGCTGTATCTATTTTTTCTTCTGTGAAAGACCTCGTAAGTCTTTGGTCCAATTTTCTTTTTTTGGTAACTTTTCTATGTATGGATTATAATCCTTTACCATTATGTGTTGTAACATTTTGTTCTGGTTTGCATATGTATAATTTTTAATCTGGTGTTTTGGACCTAAAGTTCTTTTAGTAGCATTGACTTCATTCTGTCTTTATGATTAGGTTTTTTTTAGGTGTGTGTGTGTGTGTGTGTGTGTGTGTGTGTGTGTGTGTGGTGTTGTTGTTGTTTTGGCAAAAGTGAAAGGAGTATGATTTATTCAAGTGTGAAGTACAGAAATAGGACTCCTGTAGGGGAAAGAGGGACCTGAAAGCAGGTTACCCAGTTTTTGTTTCATGTAAGGAAGGGCTAGGTTATGAAGTGAATTTTTAAAAATATGCATTTATTTGTTTTAGTTGTACACAATTTATTTTTACGTGGTGCTGAGGATTGAACCTGGGCTGCGCACGTGCTAGGCGAGTGCTCTACTGCTGAGCCACAATTCCAGCCCCTGAAGTGAAATATTTTTGATACTTAATTCATGAAGTGTTTATTTCATTCAATAAATATGTTCAATAGTTAGGTGTATTTTCTAATTTCTCTTAGGATTCTTTTAATAATTCTTGGTTTATTTTAACATATTTGAAAAATTTCATAGGGATTTATTTCAATGTATCTTGGGTCTTATTTCTAAAATTGGATTGTGGTCAGAAAATGTGTTTTGGCCAGGTGTGGTGGGGGCAATCCTGTAATCCCAGCTGAGGCAGGAGGGTCACAATTTCAAGATCAGATTTGGCAATTTAGCAAAACCCTGTCTCAAATTAAAATAAAAAGGGCTGTGGAAGTAGCTGGATGGTTTCAACCTCTAGTACCTCAACAAAACAAAACAGAACAACCCACCCAAAAACAGTGTTCTGTATGGCAGCAGTCCTTTGACATGAATGTTGTCTTAAATAGATCCATATTGTGTTTGAATTTGACTGAGATCTTGGTCCTAACTCACAGACTTTTGGGCACTTAAAAGTATGTGCTCCCCAGCTTTGCATAGTTTAATACCTGGTTTATGGAAAGAAGACTAGACTGGCAGATTCTTAGTTGTTGCTCTTTTATTTTTAAAGTCAATAGAATTTCTTATGTTGGTCTTCTGCCCTGCAAACACTTGCGTTGTTGTCTCCTGGCTGGGGTGAGGCTTAGTGTTTGTCACCAGCATTTGGACCCCGCTCTACCCACACTGGAGCTTGCAGACAGTGACTCCCTTGCCGGCGGCTCGTCAGCTGGCGGACACGCTGCGTCATGCTGCGACTGCAGCTGCCCTCCTTTCAGTGGCATTTGCTAATTAAGCTGTTTAGTTTTGTGCTGTTGTCTCGAGGACTGAGTGACAAAAAAAAAAAAGGGCAGTGAAAGGAAATGTTTATTTTGTGGTTATTCTAAGGTATTTTCGGTGTCTGTTTCATCCCCCCAGAAGTTGGCATTAGCTCAGATTATCAAAGTTAAGTAAGGGGTGGGAAATGAAGTTTCACCCTCCCTGCAGTCTCAGGAAGCCGCCTTCTATCTTGCTGATGGAAGGTGCCTGGGTATTATAGTTTGTGCAGCAGGCAGGTCTGTTTAAATGAAAAGCATTTTATTTAAGAAACAAGATTCGGTTTAAAGATCTGTTCTCTCCTTCAGTCCTGTGGCTTTCCACAGGTGCTTGGCTTCTGCGCCTCTTGGTGGCTGTCCATGCAGTGTGGTGCTTCTTATCTCCGCCTTTGCAGCTCCCTGTGAAGTGGGACACCACTGAGTGTTCTACTGCGAAATTCCTGGCCCTTTCCCCTGGGTTTTCACCGGTTGTTCTTGAGCTGGTTCATTCAGTTGATTCCTTTGTTTGGCATTTACTGGAAACTCTTAGGTGTGGTACAGTTTTAAGACCTGGAAGTGCAGACACAAGGGCCAGTGAGGGCGAGTGAGGCCACCCGGGCTCAGTGACCTGCCATGTGGTTCTGTCCCAACTAATGCTCTGAGAACCTGCCGTGCAGGTCCCTAGTGATGGGGGGCGGGGGGGGGGGGGGTGCGGCAGTGCCGCTGCAGATTGTTTCCATTAATGGCCTGTGAACTGTGTAGCTTTTGCAGGTTTATAACCTGGCTGTGGAGCAGATGTGGCGTCCCTCTGGTGGAAGGCCCACCACTCCAGGGCAAAGGCAGGAGTTGCCAGAGGCCCCTGGGGCACAGCTGAGAGTTACCCCTGGTTACACCTGGAGTACAGGTTGGGCTGGGTAGTAGAGATGAAGGTGATACTAGGCAGGATCACCTATCCTGTGCTCTTGATTCTGATTCTGATATAAACTTTGTGTCCTGGAATGACAAGAACAGGCCTATTGGTAGGAGGATGGTTGGACCAGAATCCAGGCACAGGGAGGAAGGTGTCTGTGGTGCCTGTGAGAAGGGGGAGAGAAGCAAGGGCTCATCCTGGGGAAAATGGCTCACCTGCTGTCACCAGCTAGTGGGGTGAAAGGGCAGAGTCCAGAGGTCTGATCCAGCAGTCCCTGTGTTCTTTTAATTATGTAATTATGTTGTATAAATAAATGAAGTAAGCCTTAGTTAAGGTGACAGTGGAGGAAATGGAAAGAAGGGGTTGATTTGAAGGCTATTTCGGGTTAATCTACAGGTTTTGATGATGTAAATGAAGTGTCAGGGCCCAGAGGACTCCAGGGTAATTTCTAGTTTCAGGATTCTTAGTTCTCTTTCTCTGCCCCTGGAGTATACTAGTGATCAAACATTTGCTTTGAGGAGGGAGCATTCTCTCCTGGGTCCTTGATCCCTGCAGTTGTAAGCAGAACTGAGTGAGAATGTGAGTTGGTTTTCTCTGGGGTAAGATCTTGCCAGATCTTCAGAAGGGAGGCGGGGGTGGGGGGGTGGGAGGGCGGGGCACTCCTTGTTAGGTTCTGCAGGTGTGGTGCTCCAGTGGGTTTGTGACATGAGGGGGAAAGCCAGCCATCCACATCACAGGAGTTTTACTTTAAATGTGAAGGTGGCCAGTAAAATGCAGAATGCACCTATTCCTAAGGTTTGCCTATATAAAGAGCAGTTAAAAGTGTCTTTCTCAGCTTCCCTGCCTCCCCTTGGAAGATAAAAAAACAATACTCCATGCATATCCAGGTGTTTGGGATTGCTATGGTATGTCTTCAGGGCACTCTTGGTCACAGACTGACTCAAGCCTGTAGACTCATGAGTGTGTCTTAAAGTTCACATGCTGTGAGAGATAGTGTCGTTTTTTTCAGTAGGATGTGTCAACACTAAGAGTGAGAGATGTTCCTGATCAGGTCAGGAATGTGTGGTGATGAGCTGTAGAGCAGCACCTACAGGGTGTTGTGGTGAGCTCTTGGTGACAGGAGAGGCAGGGCAGCTGGTGACCTGCTGGGATGCGGATGTCAGGCAGGTCAGCCTGATGTCTGCAGACTCCACTGGGTTGGCTCATGTTTGTTTTTGCGTTATCATATGGAATTGGGAAGTTGCAGATTACAGATGGTGGCAGTCCCTGCAGAAATGGGGTGGACTTGGTGAGAGGGCTGCCCCATGTGAAGCAGGGTTTAGGGAGGAGAGATGGAGGCCATGGTCATCTCTGAGGTTTTCTCTTTCTGCTGAGAAAAATTGTGACTTCCACTAAGGACAAAGTGAAGACCTGGATGGTTTCAGATGTTAAACTCTGATTGTGTGCTGGGGTGGTTGTGGTTCCAGCATAGGCACAGACTTTGGAGTCCCTTTGCTTAGGGTCATGGGAAAGTGTAGCTGGCATTTTGCTTTTTGTTTGGGAAAGTCTCAAGTGAGTCCTGAGGAATTGACTTGAATCAGGTGGACAAGTAACCTGGGTTTATAGCAGAGTTGTCTTTGCATAATCAATTTTTTGACAGCTCACAATAGAATCTGTGGTTGGTGAGGAGGTGATGTTTTTGATTTCTGTTGGCCCTGCATTTAGACTTTTCTGAAAGAGTTTTGCCTCTTTTCTCCTAATTGCTATAAATAGTCTAAAAGTTTGTTGGTGGATCCAAACTTAGGGTCCAGTGCTCTTACTGGAGAGGGGAGAAGGTAACCCAGAGAGAAGTGATCTTGTGGTGGTGAGCTGAGGGTATGTCTTGACTCAGCTCATTGTGAGCCTTTCTGTTAGTGAGAGGGTGTGATACTTGCAGTGCAGCTCTCCTGTATGCGGCAGAGAGGACATTGAAATGATCGACACTGCTGACAAACAGGTGTAAGAAGTGGACTTAACTGCTGAACTCAGTTATTTCCACATGATCTAGAAGGTTTGAGAATTGACAAGCAAAGACACATATTCCACGTTTTAAAATACTGAGATAATGCATGTTCTGTCCCACCTGTCTGTCAGAGTCACAGGGCCTGTGAGGGCTCTGGTGCTGGCTGGGGCTTCTGGGTGGGGGTTCTCACTAGGAGGTGGAAGGGCCCTGCCATCAGAGTGTTCAGGTCCCACAGTGGTTTTGGAAGATGTGTACACAGGCTCTTGTGGAGGGTATTGAAAATGCGAATGTTCAAGGCTATCTCCCCTGAGTAGCGCCCAGTCACTGCATTCTAAAGTAGCATTCTGTGTTTGTAGAGGCCCTGCTGTGGTATCAGTGGGAACTTTGTTGTGAATTACAAAGTTTGGGAGGTGCTCAAGACTACCCGCAGGTTTAGAACCCAGAGAAGCCCTTGCACTGGAGGTTACTATTTTTTACAGCAAAAGGATGCAGACTGAATCTGTGAAGGGAAAGTGCACAGCTCAGAGCCCAGGAGAGACCCGCTGGGAGCTTCCCTCTGAGCTTTCTCAGTGCAGCTGTGTGGCAGTGTCTGATCCACAGTGCCCTGTGTGGCAGCACTTGTGGTGTGTTGCCAACTTGGGAAGCCCACCAGAGACTTGGAGTGCAGGGTTTCATTGGGGCCATCATGCGGGCACAGCTGACCTTGGCCTCTAGCTGGTACCCATGCTCTGAAGTCTCCAGGTAAACACCCAGCCCTATCAGGCAGGAGACCTCAGAGGTTTGGTGGTTCCCTCCCAGGAGTTGGGCAAAGGGCCAAACCTTTCTTTAGACAAAATTAACCCTTTACTACATGAGTCCTTGAACAGCAAATTATTTTTTATCATTACTAGGGAGTAAGTAATGGGTTGCAGCCTCATGCAGTGTCATTTACCTCAAAACTAAGAAATTAAGCAGTGCCTGGTGGTGTGCTCCTGTAGTCCAGCCACAGGGAGGCTGAGGCAGGAGAGTGGCTTGAGCCCACGAGTTCCAGACCAGCTTGAACAGCACACTAGCACTCTGTCTCAGAAAGTTAGAAGTCTGATAGACAAGTGAGAATGTCTTCAGAAGTGTGTCATATTTGACACCTGTCCTGTCTAACGCTTCTATCAGGGATTTGATAAGAACAAGAGTCATGCTGGGAGACAGCTCATTTTTAGAATTAGAATTTTAAAATATTTTGACAGGTTGTAATGAAGTGCTAAGATCAATAAGGTAAAAGTTATCAGGAATAAATGTAAAATGGCAACTGAGAAAATTAAAGACAGGCGAAATGTGTCTTGACTCTGCCTCTGTGCCGAAGACTAGGAGGTTTCGCTGACTTAGCCGGGGATAGGTGACCTGTTCTATAAAGGGACAGAAGGTAAATATTTTACATTTTGTAGATTAATAGGCAAAACAAAGATATTATGTAAGTACTTGTAACAAGAGAAAACAATTTTTTTTGCAAATTTCCACTGAAAGAATTCCAGACATTATAATAGTAATTGAGCATAATTTTTTGTAGTGCAGGTCTGCTGTGAGAAGAATGGAATCTTGGAGAAGGTGGATACCATTTTCTTAATTGGAGTTCAGAGTTAGTATTCATTGTCACCAGAGTCACAAATGTTTGCCTCATCATGGTGGATTGCAAGGAAGAATGTATGTGTTTCACTTTTTTTTTTTTTGTGGTTACCAGGGATTGAACTCAGGGCACTCGACCACTGGGTCACATCCCCAGCCCTTTTTTGTATTTTATTTAGAGACAGGGTCTCACTGAGTTGCTAAGTGCCTCGCCATTGCTGAGGCTGGCTTTGAACTCGCGATCCTCTTGCCTCAGCCTCCCAAAGTGCTGGGATTACAGGTGTGCGCCACCGCGCCCGGCTTGTGTTTCACTTTTGAAAACATCTTCATACTGAGAGCAGGCAGCAGTACGCTCTTTTAATTGTGCATGTACAGTGCTTGGAAGGTCTGTGTAGGCTTCTGTTGTGTTTCTTGGTACCTACCTTGAAGTATGTTGTCATCTTGGAGATGGGTCACTTCTTGTCGCTGTTAGGTGGAAACTCCTCGACTGCAGTTAACTGGATATTGAATACATCAGTTTATTCTGCACTTGCTTCAGGGTTCAGAAAATCTTACTGGACAGTTCCTTTTATTTCTTGTAGTGGCAGGGATAAGCCCAGGGCCAGGCACATGGGAGGCAAGTGCTCTACCACAGAGCTGCATCCCAGCCCTTGGAACTCTACTTTGAACTCAGAAAATACATCTGCAGATTTGCATGGGGATGGAAATCTTGGTTCTCTTTTGCTTTTGACAGTACGAGAAGTGTGTGAAGAAGCTTTCTGTGACGATGGCTGTCGTGTAGATGACTGCTGCGTGTCAGTTTCTTGTACCGTGTTGATTAGTCTGAAATCATGGAGAAGCATTATCAAGTCTGGAGTGAAAGTAGGCTTCCAGAGCTGTTCAGTGTGTGCCACTAGTGGTACAAATGGGGAGTCTTCACAAACCTCCAGTGGGCTCTGTTAAAAGTCCTATTAAACCTACCCAAAACTTCAACTGCTGTGTAACGGGACAAAGTCAAGACAGCCAGCTGCTGTTTCTGATAAAAACTCAAAGAACTGGTGATGGCTAAGTCCACAGGTGCTAATAAAGCTCACAATTGAGGTCCCCCGCCCCATACATAATCCTTGCTGGGCTGAAGCACTGTTCAGCAGTTCAAACTGCTGGTTTGCTGTGGCCTCGCCTCATGTGTTTGGTCTTGTGAGTCTGTCCAGCCAGTCCTCTTCCTGCCCGTGTGTATTTTCACTGTCAGCACTTAGAGGCCAGCAGGCTTCACACCAGTGTGTTTTAAATCAGTGGTTTCTCACCTGGGTTGAAAAATGCCCTTACCTGTGCTGTTGTTGATAGCTTATTCCTAGAATTTGATTCTTTCCTTGATTCACACTCAGCAGTGACTCCTCAAATACTGAGCGATGTTAGTGGCATCTGTCGACTCATGAGCAGCCAGGGAAAGCCATTGGAAAGTACCTGCGTTGTGTTTAACTGACAACTGATGCTGTTCCTAATGTCCTCAACTCTGAGCAACTGTTCTTACTGAAAAGCTGATGGTCTTAAACAGATTCATTCTTTGTTGACTTGTTTCTCTGGTGGTGCTGTTTCTCTTGTTTCTCTGTGTGGTTTAATTAAGGGATTGTCAGCATGTAAGATGAGCATATAAGCAATGGAGTCTGGGTTAGCCTTGAATCTGTCCCCTGGTTCATGCGGACTCCAGGGCAGCAAGGGTAGATGGTGGGACCAGTCAGGTGGCCATCTGGGTAGATGTGTTCACTGGGTAGATAGTGGTGGAGGCTTGGGTCAGGGTGGTTGTGATGGGCCTGGGGCGGGTCTTGGAGGAAGAGCTATTATCTGCTGACAAGATTGGGTGGAGTTGTGGGAGGAAGAGAGGAGTCAAGGTGGCATGTTTTTTGGCCTGAACACCTCCTGGAAGGACATTCATCTTACTGAGGTAGCATAAAGAAGGTTTTGGCAGGGGGCTGTCATGCTGAGCCTTGTGCTGTATCTTGGATTTTTTTTTTTTTTTTTTTTTCCCAGTTGTTGTTGATTCTGTACTTCCCTAAGGGATCTAGAAGCTAGTCTCTACAGAGCATATCCATCAGGGTTTGGTCAGGAAAACTGCTAGGCTAGACGTGAAAGAATTGGGAGGGAAGCTCTGAAAGTTGGGTGAGGGAGGGCTAGGTAGTGAATGCTTCCCAGGAGGTCCCCGTGGAGGCAGCTGGGGCAGTGGTCCCTGGGGGCTCAGGCTGCTGGGCATTCTCAGCAGAAGCTGCCCTAGGTTTCCGTTGCCAGAACCTATTGTTCCTGCTGCACGCTGACCTGCAATGGTACTGTGGTACTGTGCCTGCAGCCGTCTGCAGAGATCAGAACTCTCTTTCCTCTGGGTCTTGCAAGAGTGCCTCTGTTTTGTTAACCTTGATCCTGAGTTGGTGCAATCCTGGGACCGGGCTGTGGCTTCTTCGTCTGGTGCACCAGAGAGAAAGGTAGCAGCCGCGATGCATTTGACAGCAGTCAGCCAGCATAGCAGCTGGGCAGCTGGCTCCAGGAGGTGGGAGTGGGAAGAGAGGCCTGGGCCTGCATTGGAGTGAGTGGGAGACAGTGTTTCAAGTGATGCAGCCTAGGAGGTGAGTGGAGGTAAGGGCTGAAAGCCAGAACTGGGACCCTGGGATTAACTCATGTTGAGAGCAGAGGAGCAGCAGCCCAGAGAACCAGAGGGCGAGAAAGCCGGGAGGGACGTGGAGTGAAGGTCTGTCAGTGACACTGCCAGATCAAGTATTCTTGGAGGACTGATTGTGGGAGGCCCCTGGTCATCCTGTAGCCTGTTTGGTGGGAGAGTGGGAGTGCAAGCTGTTGGGTAGAGAGAAGAGTTTGTGATACTGGATGCAGTGTGTGTGTGCAGGCCAAAGGGATCTTCTTTGTGACAGTCCTGAAAACCTGCAGGCTTGGCATTGGCGTGCCTTGGTGCTCTCTTTCCAGAGGAGAAGAGGCATTCCTAGTTCTGCCCTGGTGCACCAGTAGCCTGAAGGTCTGCCCGATATGCCAGAGAACATGAGTCTGGTTAGACTGCCACCTGGTGGTGGTGTGGGCTCCAGCTCCTACGCTGTTCACTTTGCAGTGAGCAGAGGCTGCGGCTGGCTGTTCTTTCCAGGCTTTCTCATTGCTTCCCAGGGAGAGGCAGGGTGTGTGCTTGTGCTCCTCACCCTGACCCAGAGCTCTGCTGGGAAGACTGCTTCTGTGCTGAGGTGCTGGGCTCCAGTTTAAGCAGGGCCACAACACCTAGATGACTTGTATCGCTTGATGAGTTACCTCCCTTAGTTGCCACAGGAGATGCTTCTCCACATACATGAATTTGAAAGTTTTTTTTTTTTGGTGGTACTGGGGATTGAACCCAGGGGTGCTCTACCACTGAGCTACATCCCCAGCTTTTTTTTATTGTTTGAGACAGGGTCTTGCGGAGTTGCTGAGGCTGGCCTTAAACTTGCCATCCTCTTTCCTCAGCCTCCCAAGTCACTGGTATTACAGGCATGTGCCATTGCTCCTGGTTAGATCTCCCTCTTTTGATGTCTCTTCCCATAGGACTTTTTAGGGACACAACATAAACAGTTGTCAGATACCACACATGATAGATGTAGCTTCTTCTGAGTGTAGTTGAAGGTTTGTCCTGTCTTGATGTGTTTTGACTGTGCATGTTAATTAATCTCAATAGAATAATGTTCCTTTGACATCACAGTGCCTTTGCTGCTGTGGAGGTGTGGGGTGATACTTGCAGCAGAGTAGAACAGTGGTGAAAAGTGAAGGCTTTGGAGAGATTCTGCGCTGAGTGTCAGGTCTGATCTGTGCATGCTGTGTGATTTTCTTCAAGTTACTTAGCCTCTCTAAATCTGCTTTGTCCCCTCATTTGCCAAATAGAGATTAGCAAATTTTTTACAAATGTGGTATAAGTTAGTTTTAGTATACAGATAGTTATATAAATAATTAAAAACTTATTTTTAGGACAGAAGCATCCTGGTGTTTGGCAAGTACAGTTCCTAATCTTCATTATTCCTGATTTATATTGATACAAGAACTGGAAAGAAATTTATTTTCATCATTTGCTCTATATACAAAGTGGGCAGATTATTGTTGTTATTGTCAACAGTTTACTTTTCAGAATTCAGTAGCTTCACAGCTTCTTTTCCCTTGATGTATTCATTGGTCAGTGGCTCCTTTAGTCAGCTTTTTTACTGCTGTGACCAAAACACATGACAAGAACAGCTTTAGGGGGAAGAGTTTATTTGGGGCTTATGGTTTCAGAGGTCTCAGTGCATAGACAGTTGGCTCCATTCCAAGGCTTGAGGTGCGGCAGAACATCAAGGTAGAAGACTGGCAGAGGGAAGAGGCTCAGGACATCATACCGGGAAGCAGAGAGACTCCTCTTGGCCGATGCCAATTATAAACCCTAAAGGCACGCTCTAGTGACCCACCTCCAGCCACACCCCACCTGCATTCAGGTACCACCCAGGTAATCCCCATCAAGGGATTAATGCATTGATTGGGCCAAGGCTGTCATAACCCAATCATTTCCACCTTTGAATGTTCCTGCACCATTTCACACTTTTGGGGGACACCTCACATCCAAGCCATAACAGTGGCTTAGGAACATTTGGATGGCAAGATGGCAAACTGTACTGGCACTGGCACATGATGAATGAGACAGTGTCCCCACCTTGACTCCCTCTGCATTCTAGTAGAATGATGTTTTTGGCTAGAAAATTATTTGAAGCATAAAGAAGCTTTTGTTTGTTCCAGTGAATTTTGTGATCATATTCACATTCCAGATATACTTCCCGTGTTTCAGAAAGTCACCTCTGCCCTGTGTTCTTTCAGAATGCAGGTTGCAGCCTATCTGGGCATAGAAGAGGGGCTAAGCCTAGGAGAAGGGAAACCCTTGGCGTTGGTGTGCTTTGGACATTGGAAAGCTTCAGGGATGACTTAAGACTATTAGGCTGTTGTTGGCAAAGCAATACTGGGTTTGGGTCTTGTTACACAGTTAACATCAAACACATTTTGTTTTCAGGGGCTCATCCTACTTAATTCCAGCCAGATATCTCAAGATTGGTTAGTATATTTTATTTTATTTGTTTATTTTTTGGTACCGGGGATTGAACTCAGGGGCACTGGACCCCTGGGCCACATCCCCAGCCCTTTTTTTAATTTTATTAGAAACAGGGTCTCACTGAGTTGCTAAGTGCCTTGCCATTGCTGAGGCTGGCTTTGAACTCACATCCTCTTGCCTCAGCCTCCCAAGTGCTGGGATTACAGGCATGTGCCACCGCGCCCAGCTGTAGTATATTTTATTGAATGCCACCCAGCTCTAGGAATAGCTTTGTGTTTTGGAAAACCCAGCTCATGATTATTGTTTTAACAGTTCTCTTACCTGGTTAATCTGGGAAGCACAGTAGCAGTGTGATTTTCAAAAGTGCTTACAAGCGGGCTGGGATTGTGGCTCAGCGGTGGAGCGCTCGCCTAGCACGTGGGCGACCCGGGTTCGATCCTCAGCACCACGTACAAATAAAATGCATTGAATAAAAAACACATTGTGTACAACTAAAGCAAATAAATAAAAATATTAAAAAAAAAAAAAAAAAGTGCTTACAAGCCAGTGTTTGAATCTCTGATCTCTCCTCCCTTGTTTGCCATGTGACCTCCAAGAATTCTTTTGACTTTTTAAAAAGACTTAATAGTGACTACTTAGGGCTGTGAAGATTAATGAGCTACACATAAGCACATTTGTGAAGCGTTACTCTTCTGATTATTAGGGTTGTTTTTGGATTTAGTGAGAGAAGACAGAAGAAGGCTGTTCACTGAGAACATTCTAAGCAAGGGGGAAAGGAAATACTCATGTGAAAATGAAGCCCAGATTTACTGTCACTGGTGGAAAATTTTACTTTGCAGGTTAGAAAGGGAAAACCATCCTGAGCAGCCCAAGCATCCATTTATACCTATCTTAAAATACACCCATTCATGCAAAAAGGGTAGGGAGTAGCCATCTTACAAATATTTTTGGAGAATTGAAAATATATTTCATTGTATAATAAGCCAAGTTTTAATTTTTTTAAATCCATCTGGAGCAAAAGAATTTAAACATTTTAATTATATAGTTTGTGGAATATCTACTTTTGGCCATGTTTGAGGTAGTTCTTGTGTATTTTACCACTTTCATACTCAAAATACATTGGTTTGCATTCTCCATGAGGATGGAATAAGGGAGAACTAGTACAACACATCCTGCCTTAAGTTGAAGCAACAGGTAGGCAATGGGTTTAGTGTTCCTAGGACCCAGGGTTATTATTTGCTTAAATTCTCCTTAAAAGTACAAAATAAAGCAAAGAACAGTTTTCAAAGCCAGTATATCCACTTATCTGTTCATGAAATCATTCATGCACCAAGGAAGTGTTTACTGATCATTGTGTGGCATGGGCCCTGTTTTGGGTGTGATGCATACTACTAGAAATAGAGTGGAGAACAAAAATCAGGCATGGGAATAACTGGGATAGGGCACTTCTGCACTCAGCAGGGAGAAGAAAGCCAGCTCCAGGAGACTCAGGATATTTCAGCAAATGAGGCTTTTAGCTTGATACCTGGAAAAAGGCAAAAGAGGCAGAGAGCCTTTGAAGAGGAAATGCTTCTAACTGTAGCCGACTGTAGCTTTTTTGGCCTTCACATTGGTTTTCTTTAATAGTGTTATTTACCTGGCATGGAAGTCCTGTGGCTGCAGAGCTGGCAGAGGCTATCATTGTCCCTAAAATCTTGCAGATCAGTTGAAGAAAGAGATTGACAGAGGAGACCTAATGTTCATTCTAAGAAGTGTGTTAAGCACTAAGCTGCACCATTTGATTATTTTTGAAACAGGGCTGGGTCCCTCCTTCACTGCTGTATATACAATGTCTAGTGCAAGTCACAGCTGATATCAGTCACTCAGTAAGATCTGTGAATGAAGACATGCTGTGGAGTGCAGGGAAAGGCAGTGCCCACCGCACATGCATCCAGCTAGCCACGGTAGGTGATCCAGCGGAGGTAGCAGTAAGTGGCTGGAGAGATGAGAGAGGGCACGAGTCACCTGTAAACTGAAAGCAGTTTAGTTCCACTGGAGGAGAGGTGTGTTAATTTTTTGTTGCTGTGACCAAAATATGCAAAAAGAACAACTTGGAGGAGGAACAGTTTATTTTATATGTATATATAGGTATATTTGTGTATATGTATATACATATATATATTGCTGATGGACCTTTATCTTATTTATATGTAGTGTTGAGAATTGAACCCAGTGCCTCACACATGCCAGGCAAGCGCTCTACTACTGAGCCATAACCCCAGCCCCAGCAACAGTTTATTTTTGAAGGTTTTGTCCATAACTGACCAAGTCCATTGCTCTGGGCCCACGGTGAGGCAGGACATTGTGGCTGAAAGGTGTGGCAGAGGAAAACTGCTCCATTTCATGGCAGCCAGGAAACTAGGAGGAAGAAAGGTGGGGGGAGAGAGGATGTGGCCACAGGGAGGTCGAACCATTCCAGGGCATGACCCACTTCCTTCAGCCATGTCCTACCCACCCACAGTTACCATCCAGTTAGTCTGTTTAAACTAGGATGGACTGACTAGGTTATAGCTCTCACAGTCCAATAATCTCACTTCTGAGTATTCCTGCATTAACACAGGAGCTTTTGGGAGACACCTCATATCAAACCATAAGATTTTGTCCCAGCTGTGAGAAACAAGCTCAACTGCTCAAACCCAAGATTGGACTGAAGACGTGAGGTATAGTAAAAGTGAGGCTTTTTATTGATGGTCTTGTAAGATCTGGTGTCTGGGTGAGCAGGCACACCCGGAGTAGTAACAGTCAGCATTTTCTCTTGAGAAACTTGTCTTCTGCCAGAAGGACATGTTCCTGAACCTGGCTAGCCAGTATACCTGGGCAGCAGTCTGCCTGCATCTGTCTATAACATAGTGCTGGCCCTTGCCCCTGGAGGAGGAACTGGAGTTAAAATCTGTGCGTTTAGCTAATTTTAAAATTGGGGCAGGCGGGCTGGGATTGTGGCTCAGTGGTAGAGCGCTCGCCTAGCACGTGTGTGGCCCGGGTTCGATCCTCAGCACCACCTACAAATAAACGCATTGTGTACGACTAAAGCAAATAAATAAATATTTTTAAAAAAATAAATGAAATTGGGGCAGGCAAAGGGAAGGGCTATAGGTAAAATGGCTACAATTCAATCTTACATTCTAATTAAGGCTAAATATTGTGTTCTGAAAATTGACCACTAGACTTTATATTTCTCACAAGACCCCCCCCCCTTTTTCTTTTCTTTGGGGAGGTGGGGTACTGAGGATTGAACTCGGGGCACTTGACCACTGGGCCACATCCCCAGCTCTGTTTTGTATTTTATTTAGAGACAGGGTCTCACTGAGTTGTTAAGTGCCTCGCCATTGCTGAGACTGGCTTTGTACTCTAGTTCCTCCTGCCTCAGCCTCCCAAGTGCTGGGATTACAGACGTGCACCACCCGCTGTCAGGCTTTATTTTTTTAAGAACTAGTTTTATTATCAGTGACTTCACCTAGGATCAGCCAATCCCTCATTGTTGAATCCTTGGGGCTTGGTCCTGCCCCTCTCCGGTGGGGACCCTGGGTGAAGGGCTGTTGCTGATGCTGGCTTTGAACTCATGATCCTCCTGCCTCAGCCTCCTGAGCTGCTGGGATTATCGGCATGCACCACCACAGAGTTGCTGGACAACGGACCCTCCCACCCCCATACCTTTTGGTTTCATTTTTCGTTTTTATTCTTGTATCCTTTGAATTGACTCAGAACAAAGTTGTGACTCTGACAGAACCTTTTTGTGATATTTATTAGGCACTTCTTTATAAAAACCCTTCCTTTTTAACCTCCCAGTTTTACTTAATTTTAGGAGGATTGACACAAATGTACATCTCAAAAGAACCATTGTCTTCTCTTTTACATGTCCATATATGGCTGTTTTGGTTATACTCTCCTGCCAGGTGTTTAAGACCAAGTTGTTCAAAACTGACCTTTTTCCATGTAGTTAGAGTCAGCTGAGATTTGTTAGGGATCACTCTTGGGAAATTGTGAGAAACCTCTTGGCTCCTTCAGCTTTTTCTCTACCTGGATGGGATAGGATCTTGTTGACCATATGTGGCTTCCCTTGGAAGCATCAGGGACATTTCCCTCTCCAGTGACCCTCCTCTTTGCAGAAAGTACGCTGTTTGTCTTCCTGTTCTTTAGGGTCCTTTTGAGCCCCCTCATTGGTGGGAGGGGGTCAGGTGACTCTCCAGAGTTGCTGGACCCTTAGAGAAGTCCCGTTGTTCCCTGAGTTTTGGCTGACAAAAGAGGGCAAGGGCTAAAATATTGGCTATTTTTTCCTTAGCACTTTACTTCCTTGACTTTGGTCTCCAGGTGTTGGTTTTAAACATTCACTAGGCCAGTTTCACCAGTCTTAATGTGGGGGTAATAGGTTATACTTTAACATCTATAATTTTTACAGTAACCCCTTTTGTTTAATTAGGATCAATATCTGTCCTATGGGTGATGGCTTATTGTCTCAAATTACCTTAGGTGGTTCTGTTAGAAGCAGTGGTTCTGCAAAACATTAACAGACAACAGTTATAGGTTTTTAAAAGGAAAATACAAAATGAAATTAACAAGCAAAAAACATTCAGTTTGTATAATAGCTATGAACCAAGAAACATGATTTTTATAATCATAAACCTTTACTTAGTTGTATATTATATCCTCTGTTTATTTGGAGATGTAATCTTTACAACAAAAACATAACTTTAAATGAGGTTAAGTATAGCCTACTTTGGAGCTATCCTAATGTGGAATAGGGTAAGAGGCAGGGCCTTATCTCTGGTAAGGCAGTGCTCTTGACAGATAATACAACATTACATTGGAAACATGAAACATGAATCAAACAAAAACTAAGAGAGTTCCTAACTTTCTTTTTGTGGAAAAAGTGCCAAAATGCTTAATGTTTTACAATGTCAACCTTTAAAAAAAAATCAGCCTCTTATTATTAATATCTTTCAAAAATACATTTAGCTGGGCATGGAGGCACACTCATCTTATGAAGCTGAGGCAGGAGAATCAAAAGTTCAAAGGCAGCCCCAGCAATTTAGTGAAGTCCTAAGCAATTTAGCTTTGAGACCCTGTCTCTAAACAAAATACAACAAGGGCTGGGGATGTGGCTCAGTGGTTAAACACCCCTGGATTCAATCCCTGGTCCCCCCCCCAAAAAAAATTGAATTCCCATCCCAGTGTGAAAAATAACACAAAATTCTTATTGATAACAGGTTGCCTTTATCTAGTTACATAAATGCTGTGTCCTTTGTGACTGGCAGCTTTCACCCCTTGAAGAAGATACTATAGTTAATAGTCAGGCACTCAGGGTAATAGGCCCCAATTAAGGTCCTCCACCAAATGTAAAAGCCACCCTGTGATCTTAAACATTTGAGTCAACTCCTTTATTCCAAAGTGGTGGGAAAATGGAAGTGGGGGTGGACCCAAATGGAAGTTAGAGAAAAACAAACCTTACTCCTTTTTTTTTTTTTTTTTTTTTTTTGGTATTGAACTCAGGGGCGCTCAACCACTGGGTCACATCCCCAGCCCTTTTTTGTGTTTTATCAGAGACAGGGTCTCACTGAGTTGCTAAGTGCCTCACTGAGGCTTGCTGGGATTACAGGCTGTACCACCATGCCTGGCTCCCTTACTCCTTATTAATAAGATGAAATGCTTTATTCTTTTTATAGTATTTTAATCAAAACACAGTCAAAACTTTTTGTACACATACAGATTACACCTGTTAGAATTTTAACTCTTAGTAACTTTGTTTTTAGGTTAAGACCCAGAAATGAGCAATCTTAAAAATCTTTTTTTTTAAATTTACTAATTAAAAAAAATTTTTAATAGACCCAAATATATGTTGTCTTATAGGATTCAAAAACTGAGAGTACTTGAATTTATACTTAGTTGATAATTTACTATTTTAACTTTGCAAATTAATCAGATGTCTCCTAAGAAACACACTTATGAAGAGTAATCCCATTCATGTTAAAAAACTGATTTACCCATTTCTAACTTACAAGTCTAGTTCACACTTTTAAGTCAGTTATTCCTGCCGAAGAAAAATCCTTAGAAGCAATGGACATTGCACTTTAACATTTTATAGAAACCAACACACTGATTGGCAGACCATCTAGAAAAACATGTGGGTTAGAAGTTTCAAAGACATTGTACTCTTACCAATTTAGACTTTTTGTTGAAGTTATTTAAATCATATGAACTGAAAAGCCTTTCATTAAATTTATGAGTACTCATCTATACATGAATTTTAAAAAAATTGTTTTTAGTTGTAGATGGACACAATACCTTTATTTTATGTATCCATTTTTCTGTGGTGCTGAGAATTGAACACAGTGTCTCTCATATTCTAGGCAAGTGGTCTACCACTGAGCCACATCCCTAGTCCCTATAAGGGAATTTGATACCATGTACATGATATATGGACACAAATACTTATGTAGACACAATATAACACACAAGTGTGCACACATATAGATAGAACAGGAAACAATGATCTTGTAGCTTTTTAGCATACTAGATTTCCACAGGCAGGAGATACTAGCAATAGATGTTTATTATAGTCTTTTAGATATAACCCTTTAGAAATTAAAATAAAACCTATCACAGATTTTTTATGTTATTACTTAAACATAGGTTAGGCCTCTACAGCTGTAAATGTTAGGCATGGACCATGTCAGCCATGGTAGATACTGAAATCAAAGGTTTAGGTGGCCATTTGTCCTCCATGGGGGTATGATTCACTCTCACCATAATCATTATTTATTTCCCTCTCAGGACTCTGTGAAACATATGTATATGTTTAGGTACATAGGACCAAATGTGAATTCCCCAATAAAACAGAGCTCAAAAAAGAGGTTTCTTTTCCCCAAAAAATGAAATGGCAGGACATTTTTATCAGACCTGAGTGCACTTTTGGATCAGATTTAGAGTCAGCCCAGATATTGAAAGAATGTGGGAACTTGTAAATCTTAGGAAAAGTGTGTGTGTGTGTGTGTGTGTGTCTCTCTCTCTCTCTCTCAATATATATTTATTTGTCTTAGTTGTACACAATGCCTTTATTTATTTATTTAAATATTTATTTATTTACTTTAGTTGTACACAATGCAATGCCTTTATGTTTACGTGGTGCTGAGGATCGAACCCGGGCTGCGCACGTACGAGGCGAGCGCTCTGCCACTGAGCCACAACCCCAGCCCTATTTATTTATTTTTTTAAAATTTATTTATTTGCTTTAGTTGTACACAATGCGTTTATTTGTATGTGGTGCTGAGGATCGAACCCCGGCTGCTCACGTGCTAGGTGAGCGCTCTGCCGCTGAGCCACAATCCCAGCCCAGAATGCCTTTATTCTTATGTGGTGCTGAGGGTCAAACCTGGGCCGCGCACGTGGTAGACGAGTGCTCTACCGCTGAGCCACAACCCCAGCCCTTGTTTTGTTTTTATTTTATTTATTTATTTTTGGTATCAGGGATTAAGCACGGGTGTTCTCGACCACTGAGCCACATCCACAGCCCTATTTAGTATTTTATTTTTAGAGACCGGGTCTCACTAAGTTGCTTAGTGCCTCGCAGTTGCTGAGTCTGGCTTTGAACTCGCTTTCCTCCTGCCTCAGCCTTCCAAGCCACTGGGATTACAGGTGTGTGCCACCACGCCCAGCCTATTTTATTTTATTTTTATTTTCTACATATTTTTTAGTTGTCAGTGGACCTTTATTTTTTAATTATTTAAATATGGTGCTGAGGATGGAACCTAGTGCCCCACACATGCTAGGCGAGCCTCTACCTACTACTGAGCCGCAACCTCAGCCCCATTTTTATTTTAGAAGAAAAGTTTACATGTGGGATCTTTCTATTGTCCTTCCCTGTCCTTAGGCCTAGAATTTTTATTCCCTATTTTTTTTGGGTAGGTTCGTGTAATTAAGTCCCCTGTGGGCCCCCCTCCCCTGTGTACGCCACCCTCTCTAATTGGAGATTACTTGTACACCCTGCCTCCTCCATCCTGCTTTTGTGGGCATGATTTCATGTTTCTGAATAGAGTCTAGTCACACACAACCTCCAACATGTCCCTACCACCAACGAGCTCAAGAATAGATTTTCTTGCCTTTGTCCATGCATGGGGTTACCTGGTTGCCATGGTACTAACTTGGGCCCTTTTCCCGTGTTGTCGACCCACTTTTTTTTTTTTTGTACCGGGGATTGAACTCAGGGGCACTCTACCACTGGGCCACATCCCCAGCCCTTTTTTGTATTTTATTAGAGACAGGGTCTCACTGAGTTGCTAAGTGCCTCACCATTGCTGAGGCTGGCTTTGGACTTGGATTCCTCCTGCCTCAGCCTCTCAAGTGCTGGGATTACAGGCGTGCGCCACCCCGCCTGGCGCCGACCCACTTTTGATTTGGGGTCTGCTGTCGGTCTCAGGGATCCACCCTCAGTTTCTACCCCCACTCTAAGGCCACTGCAACAAGGCAGAGAGACATGTCTTCTCTAAGGAGGGAGTGGAGTGCCCATGACATATGGGGCCCCCTGTTGGGTGCTGAAATTGTTAGAAATACAGAGGTGTCAAACACATGCTTGGAAGTGGGCCGGTAAGGCAGACTTTGCTTCTGCCAGAAGAGTGTGCTGCCGAACCTTGCTGACAAGCGCACCTGGGTTCTTGCAGCTCATGTGGTTCATTTTCTTCCACATTGGCGTCCCCACCCCTTCCCCTTGTTGCTCTCTATCTCCTGCGTCAGAGGCTCTTCTCACATGCCCAGTAGTATTTCCTTGCCATGAATCAAGAAATTCTTTGGAAGCTTTAAACATGTGGGTGGCTTCCTTCAACTTGGTATGAGGGCATTCTGAACAGGCCATTTGTTGGGGAATCCCATGTTGTTATCTTTGTCTTTCTTCCTAGGCTAATCAGATTCTCCAAGAATGCTCTGACAGTCTCTTTCTTGGAAGATAAAGATCGAATGCCAAGTGCTGGGAGCTGGAGTGTGTGTTCAGTGAGGGGGTCTACCTGTTGGTCCCATTGTCCAGGTCCACCCCAGCCCAGAGGTGCTCCTTTCTAGAGCTGCCTCCAGTCTGCCAGGGTGGGGTGAGGCGGGGGAGCTCACTGCACCCCCTTCTGGGCCTTCACCTTCTCCCCTGGTCTGCAGACTTTGATGCAGTGGGCTCTGAGCTTCTGCATGTCCTGCTGTGGAGGGGGTGGGTGGCCGTTGCTGGCCTTGGGTCTGGCCGTCTTGGTCTGTCGAGTCATTCACTGTGCCCCAGTCTTTTGTTGTTTCTCTTCCAGGTTTTTTTCTTTTTCCTTATTTGTTTTTGTTTCTGTCTGTATTAGAGTCTTTTCTTGCAATTTTACAATTTTTTTTTTTCTCCTTTCAGTTCTCCTTGGCCTGTGTGTTTGGTTTTTAATTTTTAAAATATATCTCTTTATTGTAACTTTAGTGGGAGGCGGTGAAATAGACATGTGCCTTCTGTTTCTCATCTTACCCTGAACTTATTAGCCAACTTGTGGTAGGTTGATTTATGCTTGTTGATGTTTTAATGGTTTTCAGCTATTTTATTTGTGTATTTGTGTTTTCTATAACTAAAATATGGACTTGGACACACGGGCTATAGTAATATATATTTTATATATTTGTGTATATATATTTCTTTTTTTTTTAATTTTTATTTATTTGCTTTAGTTGTACACAATGCGTTTTATTGAATGCATTTTATTTGTATGTGGTGCTGAGGATCGAACCCGGGTCGCCCACGCGCTAGGCGAGCGCTCTACCACTGAGCCACAATCCCAGCCCTGTGTATATATATTTCTATATATAATGTATTGTTTTTTTTAAAAATTTTTTTTGGTTGTAATTGGACACAATACCTTTATTTATTTATTTTTAAAAATTTATTTATTTTTTAACTCAGTGCCTCATGCATGCTAGGCAAGTGCTCTGCCACTGGGCTACAACCCCAGGCCCTGTGGTAATATTTTTTTCTTCATTCAGGGTTTAGCCAGTTGGCATGGTATGCACGCAGAGGCTAACTAAGGCAGCAGATGCAGTAGTGCTTGAAAACGCAGTGAAGGAAGGTGGTCACGTGTGTGTGTCTTGTCTCTTCAGCTTCCCCTGGACTGTGATGGAAGGAGAAAGGAGGCACTAGCAGTATTTTCAGATCACCTTTGGATGTCTTCAGAGAGCTTTGCTGCCTTCTAAGCTGTGAGTGTGATTCTTCTACACTTGTGTCTTGGTCATTTTGTCTGCTTTCCTTCACCTGTCCTAGGATCTCTGTGATATAGAGTAGCAGCAAACAAAACAGTTGATTTTGTAGGACAGGTGAGGGGATAAGCATGGGTCATCCAGTGCCATGAGAATGAAGCTCTGTGTTGCTTTTCTGAAATAGGCAGGCTGTATGATATTGGCTGATGCTAATAGTAACACTTGCATATCCTGGACATTATAAACACTAAGTTGTAGTTACTAATTGAGTCTCTGCAATAGCCTTATGAGGAAAACTTGCATAAACAAATACAGAGAGGCTAAAGGTTGCTGAGGTTATAACTGGCAGTGCTGGGACTCAGATTCCGCCTGGCTTCAGTGTGACCTCCTACTGGTGTCTCTCTTATTCTCATGGACTCTGGATTCAGACGTTGGCTGAATTATTTCCAGTCATTCTGTCTTACCTGTAGCATGCCTGAGACTGAATCTGACCACATATGTAGTGTGTTTTTCCCTATACTTATATTTCTTTGGTAATCAAATTTATAAATTAGGCATGGTAAGAGATTAATAAATAATAGCTAATAATAAAACAAATATTATATGCTGTAGTAAAGGTTATGTGATTGTGGTCATTTTCTCTTTTAAAATATCTTTTCATATTTTCAGCTTTTCACTTTTGGTGTGTGTGTGTGTGGGGTGATACTGGGAATTGAATCCAGGGCCTTAAGCAGGCTAAGCAAGTGTGTTACCACTGTGCTGCATCCCCAGCCCTCAGCTTTTCACTTTCTAGGAAGCACTTTACAACCTCTCTTTGGCATATCCAGATCACCAGAATCACTACTTTTGTGACTTGGGGACGTTATTAAGGAAATAAGTGTTACTTGAAACAAACACTGCGATGCTGCTACAGTTAACGTCTGCTAACTAAGACGACTGCTAAGTGACTAAGGGTTGGGTAGCATATACAGTATGGGTATACTGGACAAAGGGGTGATTCATGTCCCAGGTGGGATAGAGCAAATTTTATCATACTTCTCAGGATTGTATGCAATTTGAAATTTAGGCATTATTTCTGGAATTTTCCATTTAATAATTTTGGGCCTTGTTGACTGTGGATAACTAAAACTGCAGAAATTAAAATTATGGATAAGGGGTGGGGGCCTTGTATACTAATACTTTAACCTTAATTGAGTTATTTAATCTACCTAAACCTAGTTTCCTCCCTGACAAAGGGGACTGTTATAGGATCTTCCTTATGGGGTTGTTCTGAAGATGCTGTGAAGTTTGTGTAATGTGTTCAACACTTAAAATAGCAAATAGTATTTGGTGGTATTTTTTTCCCCTGTTATCATGAGAGTAAATCCCTAAGGAGATTAGATTACAGCTGAGCATGGGGTGTACGCGCCTGTAATCCCAGCAGCTCAGGACGCTGAGGCAGGAGGATTGTGAGAGTTCAGAGTCAGCCTCAGCAAAAGTGAGGTGCTAAGCAACTCAGTGAGACCCTGTCTCTAAATAAAATGCAAAATAGGGTTGGGGATGTGGCTCAGTAGTCGTGCCTCTGAGTTCAATCCCTGGTTACTCCCCCCACCCCCAAAAAAGAGAAGAGATTAGATTACTTATAATTTGTATGATTTGCTCGTTTGTGACTGGTGGAACTTAGTCCTGTTCCATAGTTGGGAAGTGATAGACACGAGAGTCCACCCCTGTTTGTCCAGAGCCTGGTGAACTGAGGACAGATGTGTTGATGGAAGTCGCTCATCTCTCTTGGGTTGGTGCTGGGAGCGTTTTGTTTGACCAGTACGTCACCACAGTGAATGCCTTGTGAACTTGGACTTCATGGAGTCAGAATTCTGATAATTTATATTGAATTTTACTTTAGCCAGTGTTTTCATTTTTTTGTTTTGGTACTGGGGATTTAGCCCAGGGGTGCCTTACCATTGAGCTATCCCCCAGACCTTTTTTTTTTTTAATATTTATTTATTTGTTTTAGTTGTACACAATGCCTTTTATTTTTACATGGTGCTGAGGATTGAACCCCGGCCGCACACGTGCTAGGTGAGCGCTCTACCACTGAGCCATAACCCCAGCCCTCCCAGATCTTTTTTATTTTTAAAAATTTGAGACAGGACCTTGACAAGTTGCTTAGGGTCTTGCTGAACTTAGCTCAGGCTGGCCTTAGTCTCAAGAGTTGCTGGGATTACAGGCGAGTGCCACTGTGTCCACCGTCCACTGTCCACCGTGGCAAGTGTTTTTAGAGTAGGAACCCTGGATCGTTTTTTTCCATTTCCATATGAGAGTCAGTTTGCTTTCCTCCTTTGTTCTCCTTTCTCCCCACATCTACTTCTGTTTCTAGGTATTAGGGAGGGGAAATTATGTCATGTGGTTTCAGTTTCTTCTCTGCCTGTGCAGCTGAGGGGAGAAGCCTGCTGTGCTCAGTGTGATTGCTGAGTGGTAGCTGGGAGGAGCCCAGTTGCTGGAATGTGTTTGCAGGTCATTCTCAGAGCTAATGGGCTGTGGGGAGGTGTGGAAAGGAGGAAGACTGCCCTGAGACCCTCTGCAACCCCCTGAATTTGTGAATAGAGGCACCCCAGTCCCAGAACAGATGAGCACAGTTAATTCTGAGGTCTGGGACTTCTACTCCAGAGAGCATTTCCTAAGAGTCTAGAATGCTGGGTACTGTGCTAGACTGAGACTTTCTGTGGGCCTTGTTCTCACAACATCCTTTCTTCAGGGCTGGGCAGCTCATGCCAGCTAGTGAGTGCTGCATGGAGAAAGCATCGAGCTACTCCAGGAGTGCTCATTGGGCCTCAGCCCAGCATGGACAGCCTGTTGGACACTGTTCCCCGGGGTGTGGTGTCCAGCAGGAGCCCTAGAGAATAGGAGCACTTGTTCCTGAGGGGAGGGCAGGGAGCCGGTCTTGTATGGAGGCTCAGAGGCGAGCAGGTTTGGTGTTGGGTCCCTGTGGATGCAGTTTACTGTAGGTAGAGCCAGGTTTGCCAGAGTGAGCTGGGGGAGGTGTTCAGAGTGAAGCCGGAGGGTGGACTCTGTCCTGGCTGCAGGTTTTCTGACTGCTGAAGGAGCTGTGCTCAGCTGAAGGCAGTGGGACAGGACTGGTGATGGTGCCTTTTTACTTGTTTATATGATTGAAAGCCAGGAGAGTGGGTGGTGTTAGTTAATAGATGGAAAGCCAGCATTCGCCCCTCTGAACCCCACATTCCACACCACAGGCTTCTTCCTACACCATTTTTCATTTTAGGTTTGCTGATGTTATCTCTAAAACGTGATATTTCATGTAAACCTTGCCGTTTGTGGCCTCTCAGTTTTAAGTGGTCTGTTGTGGTGTGCTATTCCCATATCTCTTCCTGCGTCTCTCACTTTTGGATAGTCTCCATGTGTATTTCCCTTTTAAAAGTCTTCTGTTGTGATTTTAACAATCTTTTCTTTGGGCCGTTAGTTTGTATTAGAATCTTTGCTCTTCTGTTTGCAGGGTAAGGATGGTACTACCCCAGGAACTGGCTCTTCCCTCCCATTCTAGCGTGTGTCCCTGTCCTGGGACACACTTTTGTTTCTACCTTTACACTGCTAGGTTTCACATTGGTACCTTTGCAGTCCCAGCCAAATGTTCTGGGGCTGCACATGGGTTGAACTCTAAAAACAGTGTATGTTTTTTAATTATAGGGATCATTTTGTTATTTTGAGTCTCTTTTTTTCATGAGAAACTGTTCTTGTTTTAAGGATTCAGAGTTCTTCCTAGGTGTGCTTAGCCGGGTTTTGCTTGTCTGTTGGAGGTGTTCTTCATCTTTCCCTTCTTGGCTCTTTCTTTCAAGGCTGTTTCTCTCTCTCTCTCTCTCTCACTCTCTCTCTCTCTCTCTCTCCCTCTCCTGACTTCTCTTGGGTGGAGGTGCATTCCTTGGGGACTATTGGCTGTGGTTGTCTGACGTGCCTAAGAAGCAGGGCTTAGTGTTTGTCTGAGTTGGAGCCATGTCCTGAAGGGGTGCAGGCCTGGGCTCTCAGCCTCAGCACACTTCTGCTCTGTGGGCCCCGGAAAACCAGGTGAGGAGGGTTTTACTCTCAGAAGGTCAACACTTGTACCACAAACCTTTGCTTTATTTTCTAGAGAAATACCACTTGGATTTTTATTTTATTTTATTTTGTTGTCCAAGGGGAGATGCTGGGTTGGCCTGGGCATAACTTGTCATGGAACTAGGTAGGCCACACTCAGCAACCTCATGGCCACCTATTCCAGGGATCAGTGTCTGTGGGTCTCTAACATCATTCTGTTCCCAGCTCCTTTTTAATATTTGGATATTTGTTGGATTCTCATCTTTTGATGACTCTCCCCTTTCTGATTTGTATTATTAGAGATTTGTCATTTTCTTCAGTGCTTTTGTTTCATGAAGTCTTTAGAGGACTAAAAATTATTAGCCTGCCTTCTTGAACCTGAAGCCACTGAGGACCTTAAGGGGTGGGGATGTGACTTGTGACGTGTGTTGGTGTGTTGTGAGGACCTTAGTGGTGGGATGTGACATGTTGGCCTGTCATGAGGTCCTTAGGGGTAGGATGTGATGTGTTGGCTTGTCATGAGCATCTTAAGGAGTGGGATGTGACATGTTGGCCTGTCACATCCCACAGGTGACCTTAAGGTGTAGGCCACATGGCTTGGGAAGACCAACAGTTTTGGTATCAGGTATTTCTGAGGCTAACGACACTGACATGTTTGCTGTGGGACTCTGGGCAAGATATTTGCTTTTTTTTTTCCTTTAATTTTTTTAGTTTTAGGTGGACACAATACCTTTATTTTATTTATGTGGTGTTGAGGATCGAACCCAGGGCCTCACACATGCGAGATGAGCGCTCTACCGCTGAGCCATAGCCCCAGCCCCAAGATATTTGCTTTTCTGTTCCTCATTTGTTCAACAAATACTTACTGCATCCCTGTTGTGTTTGGAGCTGGAGTCAGGGCAGTGGGGCTGGTTCTCTGGGAGTGGCTTCTGTGCTGCTCTGAGGCAGGGCTTGAGCTGTGTGAGGCCCATGTGAGCAGAGTGGGCATGGCTGCCGTTGGAGCTGTGATGCCTCTGAATGTTTGCAGCATTGAGAAAGGAGAGGCAGTTGAGGTCATGCCATCCTTGTCTGGTGCCAGCTCTCAGTAGCCATTTAGTCTGGGAGTGGTCCCAGTGTTCCCATGGACTGTGGAATGGATTCTTTCCAGGCTGCTCCACTGGAAGGACAGTGGGAGCTGGTGATCCTGGTAAAGAATTGGTTTGAATTGTGGACTAGCTGTTAAGTTCAGGGAATGTTTGCTAAGTTCCCGCTGAATGCCAGGCATGGTTCTCCTGGCATTAGGTAGATATAACCGGGAGGGGAAGGAGGGGGAGCAATCAGAGCAGCAGCATAGTGAGTGCCCGAGCCACCAGTTAGAAGCTGGGAAGCACAGCGGCAGGATGCAGTGGCACAGTTTAGAGGGGAGGCTTGAGCTCTATATGGAAGGTCATGGCAGGCATCACCCAAATATTGTGGGCCTGGGCGCAGAAGGCAGGTGGATGACTGGGAGAAAGAGCCTTGCCTGGAGGGAGCAGCAGCATGGCAAGTGGAGGTGTTTGGTGCAGGGCAGCTGGAACTGCCGGTCTTGCTGCTGTGGAGGGGAATGTTCCTCAGTTCAGCAACAGAGGATATGTAGGAATAGGCATGGGAGAGTCCCCACTGGTTGTGGAGGGGACCAGGTGAGCAGCAGAGGCATTGTAGGTCAGGGTGGCAACAGTGGAGGTGGTAAGAAGCAGGGGGACCCTGCATTTTGCAAGTAGAACATGTAGGACTAGGCAGGGAGTGAGGAAAGGAGGGACCAGTTGCCTGTGAGGCTGTGCTGTGGGCAGCTGGGAGGAGCCTGCAGGGTTGGGCTGGGACTCCCTGGTATATGAGGAGTGCACCTTCAGGCATTTCTCAGTTGGACCTGTTTCTTAGGGCCTCTTAGGGGGTCTCAGGCAGTTGGGAGTATGAGCTTGGAGCTTGGAAGAGAATTTTGAGCTGGGAATAGAAGTGCAAGCTAAGGGACAGTAGGTGGTCACTGGTGAGCACAGAGAAGCTGGCCAGAGACTGAGCTGTGTGTTACTTTGCTGTTAAGTGGTTAGGAGAAGTGTTAGCAGCACAGAGGAGCTGCAGGGAAAACCAGGAGTGTTGGCTGCTATGGAAAGAAGGGATGAAAATACTTCATGAGGAAGGGTGTGTTCAAGTCTGTCATGCAGCAGAAAGGTCAAGCTGAAGTTTCGGTTTGACCTTGTGCACAGTAGAGGTCATTTTGGTGGTGTTCAGAGCAGTTTAAGAGTATGGGGAGAAGCCTGCTGGAACTGTGGCATGGCTTGGTGGCTCCTGCTCTGAAGAGGGAAGACAGGCAGGTTGCATTTGGGTTGTGTTGGGCCTAAGGATGTGATCACCACCATCATACGTACCCCCCACTTGGGCACTTAGTCATTCCAGATGCACTAGGTAGATGGTGCTATTGCCACTCTGCAGGCAAGAAAACTCAAGTTCAGAGGTCCAAACTGCTTTCTGAGAAGTAAGCAGCCGGCATGAGTTGGCGCTGGGAAGTGGAGTGTTTTGACCCCAGCTCATCCTACTCTCCTTGTCTATGGTGCTGGGGATTGAAGCCAGGGCTGGGAAGGGCTCTACCACTGAGTTACAGCCCCAGCACCTCCCAGTTCTCTTTGACCTGCACTTTGCTGGGTGCTCTTGTTGTTCCTGGGTGGGCAGGAGTTTGGGCTCACCACACTTCATTTCCTGAGAAACTTAAAATGCAGGAAAGGGAGCAGTACAGTCTGGTTCTGGGGCAATGCTGGTGTGCTTCTGGAAGAGCATGTGCCAGAGGATCTGCTCCCAGTCTTCATTGGAAATACTTCCATTAGAGGGCGTATGTGGTTCAGAAGTAGGATGGTCCTTGAAGGCCATCTTCCCAATCTTGCTAGCATTTAAGATGCAGGAGTTAAGGTAAAGAATGATAGTCACAGACAGAACAGTTTTCATGTGTGTGTGGACTCTGAATCCGGTGTGATTCTTATAGTAGCTCAGTAAGGCAGTGACTGCTGCTCCCATTTTATAGATAAACTGGGCTTAGAGATGTAGAAACGTGTGCAAGGTTCCTGTGATAGTATCAGGCTCTTCACTTGGAGTTTAGCCCTGTGCTCAGCCAGTGCACAGGTGGGGCCCTGTGTTTACCTGGCAGGAGGATAGTGCCACCTGCTGAGCTGGCCTCACACCTCACCCCTGCTTCTGTGAAGCACCACACACAGTGCCCAGCCAGTCCCTAGCTCACACTGAGGGAAGGATGGTTTTCCATCAGATGCTTGTAAGAGCGCAGAAGTTTGGCTTCCTGACCCTAGAAGTAGGCAGGAACCTTTTCCTAGAATTCTCATATTTAGAGTTGAGGAGAGGACGGGTGAGCTTTTTTTCTGCTTGAGCACATCATAGTTTTCTTTCAGGGGCGGATAAGCTATTGTGGTTGGGAGTGACAAGGAGGCATTTTAGATTTTTGTCCATTTTTCGTGAATTCTAAGTGGCTTAATATATTCCACAAACTTTTCAGTGTTTCCTTTGATAAATTGTATTAAAAAGCATGTGTCTCAACAAAAATTTCAATTAAAAATGGCCAAAAGCTTTGAACAGACAACTTCATCCATTTTGGATGGATGACAGTGTGCCCTCAGAAAGATGCTCAACATCCGTGGTCATTAGAAAACGTAAGACCACACCACAGTGAGATGCTGTTGGAACCTGTGGCCTTAGTCCAAGCAGAAGGCGGCATCGCCAGAGCACAAGCATGTGCTGCAACTGCAGCTCCCACTCTGGCCAGCAGGAGTTCAGAGCATTAGGCCCATTCTGGAAAGAGGCTTGGCAATTTTTTAAATGTAGTTGGACACATACTTGCACGATCCAGAAGGCCTTCCTGAATATTCATAGCATTTGTCTTCATGGTGACCAGAAGCAATTGAGACACCTCAGCTGGTAAATGGATGAACAGATTTTGGTTCTCCTGTACAGTGGAGTCCTGTTCAGTAGCAGAAAGGAATTAACTGCTCACTTCAGCAACAAAATGGGGGATTCCAGAGCAGCTTCCAGGCGGAAACTCAGAAACTCGACCTGCACCACCATGACTGCTGTGCAGCATCTTGGTTCCTGGGCAGTGTGGGGAGTCTGTCAGGGGTGCCAGAGCTCTTCCTGGGGTGAGGAGCCCCTCCTCTGTGCTGAGCACTCTGTCCACGTTCAAGAGGCCAAGCTCTAAAAAGAAGGAGACTCACGTAGGTGGAAACACAATCATTTGTGCCCAGTTCTTCTGCAGGAGCCCTGTTTGGGGAGATGGCTTAAATTGCGGTTGACTATGGGCCATGGAGATTTGGGCATTGCCGCCTTCCGTAGTCTCACGGGACTTGGCCCGGGATCTCTAGTGACTTGAGCCGAGATTGCTGATCCGGTCGGCGCCATTTTTTGGTGGTGTGTGGTGCGTGTTAGTCGTTGTTAGAGCCAGAGAGAAAAGTTATCAGAATAAAAAGCTGTTTGTTTCCAGTTCGCCTCTGAACTTCTTCCCGCGGCTTCGTTGCTCCAAGCGGCCATCGCTTCAGGCGGCAACATTCTTCTCTGCAGTTGGATTAAAGCTTGTTTTTCCTGTATTAGGAAGGTGTCATGGAATGTGTGTGACCCACATTTCAACATGGGCACAAACTCTGAAAGCATTCATTTTGGACTGTTAGTTGATTTTTGTGATCTGATTTATTTGTGGCCTAAAGGCATTTTGCTTTGTATAAATTGTATTTTATAGAGGTTACATAATTAGTACACATAAAAGATGTTTTACAAGTTAAATTGTTTTAGATTCTTTCATTTTGTTCTAATTCTGGAGATGTTTTACCATCTTTACAACTTAATAAAAAACTGGCTGTCTCTGATACAGATGAGACAAGTTTAATTATGCATTCTTCAGCTCTATGTTTTGATTATCAGCTATAATTGTAGGGTACAATTGTATTTTAAGCTGATAGAAATAAAAATGTACATAGTAAATAATGAAAACTTTTTTTTTTTTTTTTTTAAATATTTATTTATTTGCTTTAGTTGTACACAATACAATGCATTTATGTGGTGCTGAGGATTGAACCCGGGCCGCGCACGTGCGAGGCGAGCGCTCTACCGCTGAGCCACAACCCCAGCCCAAATAATGAAAACTTGAATAATGAAAACACTAACCAAGTCTTCACAATTGTAAATTGAGTTTCTTGAAAGTGTGCAGGAGAGCATTCAACCACTGGGCCACATCCCTAGCCCTCTTTTGGGCTAAAATTATTAGGGACAGGGTCTCACTGAGTTGCTAAGTACCTCACCATTGCTGAAGCTGGCTTTGAATTTGCGATCCTCCAGCCTCAGCCTCCCAAGTGCTGGGATTACAGGCGTGCACACGGCTAAGAATGTCATCAATTTCTGCCGTGCCCTTGGTCACTTAGGTCAGGGAAGCACTGGGATGCGTGGGGATGGATAGTGCAGTGAGGTGCGCTGCAGGCGTGCCCCGGCAGGTTTGCTTCTTAGCTCTTGCCCTTCTGCGCCAGGCACCCTACTATCTCCAGTAGGTGGTGTGTTACCCTGGCATCCAGATCTGCTGGCCGCAGCCTTCACGTGGCTGTGTCCTGTGTGGTGTCTGCTTCTCGCAGATGGTGTTGGGGGTGCTGGTTGACCTGCTTTACGTTTTTCACTGTCTCAATCTACACTGTTTTTCTCTGGAAATCTCTTGGTCCCCTTGAGGCTCCAGAGTTGGTGCCATTCCCACTTTCCTCCACCAGGTGGCAGTCGCACACAGTCCTCTTGGGCTCCATTGTGAAGGCCCAGTGGCTGTTTACACTGCACTCATTCCTATGGCCTCATCTGTGGAGTTTCCATGTATTTAAAGCATCTTGTAAGAGGTCACATTCCAACCCGTTTCATTGGAAAGTTATTGTAAGTGCAGACTAGCACAAAAATAGAGCTGGAGCATGAGTTTATTAACCATGTTTATCTTCCCATATCTTTTAAAAAGATACTTAGCAGGCCTTAAAATGCATTGAAAGATACTGAACCTGCTTTAGCGTCTCGGAACAACTGAGTACTCTCAGATGAAGACTTCTGTGTGCACCCCCACGGCCCTTGCTTTCCCCTGCCAGGTCTCGGGCTGGCTTTCTCTGAGAGCCCTTCCGGCATCCTTCTTGTTAGTTTGCTGTCTCTGCCTCTTTAAAAGTGTTTGTTTTGAAAAGTTTTTTGTTTGTGGAAAAGATGCAGGAATTGGAGTGATGAGCCTACACACCCCCCACTTAGACCCACCTCAGAGTGTGCCTGAGGCCTTGCTCCTTCTCTCCTCTCCATGTGCGTGTACACATGCATTTGGATGGTCACATGTGTTTGCTTCCACTGAACCTTATGCCATTGATTTGCAGGCACTGTGCCCTCTTCCCCAAAATATCAGTGAGTGTTTACTGGGAGAAGGATATTTTTACAATACTATAGTAGTAGCATAATCATCAGATTTACAGGACTAACACTGACGCATGTCACTATCTGGAATGCAGTCCTTGTTCTTATTTTGGCAGTTGCCCTATTAATGTCCCTTACGACAGACCTTCTCCTTATTGCAGGGTCCTCTCCAGCATCATGTGGTGTTAGTCAGGTCTCGTGAGTCTTTTTAGTTTGAATATATTCCTCAGACTTTCCCTCTTCGTGCATTGACAGTTTTGAAGGGTACGGACTAGTTGTTTTGTAAGTTACCCTTCAGCTTGAGTTTGCATGATGTTCTCATGACGAGTTAAGAACTGTCACAGTAGTGATACTGTCTGTTTCAGGAAACAGGAGTGGGATAGCAGTGATACAGGTTGTTCTGTGATCAGTGATGTGTTCACATTGATGACTTAAGGCAGTGGGTGAGGGGTGGTCCCTGGACCAGCATCATCCCCTGGGAATTTGTTAGACTTGTAAGGTGTTTGGGTCCCACCCCTGACATACTGAGTAGGAACTTAGGACGAGGAGCTGTGGTGTTTCTTTTTAAATATTTATTTGTTTGCTTTAGTTGTACACAGTGTGTTTCTTTTTACGTGGTGCTGAGAATTGAACCCGGGCCGTGCACGTGCTAGGAGAGTGCTTTACCACTGAGCCACAACCCCAGACCTGTGGTGTTTCTTAAGGGGGACACTGGGCATTGAACCCATTTAGTCTGAATATATTCCTCAGACTTGCATGTTAGGCAAGTGCTCTACCTGAGCTGCATTCCAACCCTTTAAAAAATTCTTTTTATTTTACATTTTTTAGTTATAGATGGACACAAGTATTTATTTTTATGTGGTGCCGAGGATCGAACCTAGTGCCTCATACTTATGAGGCTGACCATGTCTCAGTGCCCTCAGTCCACCAAAAGAAGGAGAACTGGAATCCATAGTTTTCACATGTATCTGACCTTCATGGCCTTGGAGGTGCAGAACATCATCATCAAGGCTGCCCAGTTCTGTGCATTTCTATCTTAGGTTCCACTCTGGCCACAGGCCTCGAGGTTACATGCAGTCCCTTATGCCATTGTATCACCAGGCTTTTCATTTCAAAGTCACCAGAGGATTAAAAGTAGATATCAAACTGGGTGTGGTGGCATACACCCGTAGTCCCAGTGACTCAGGAGGCCAGGGCAGGAGGATTGCAAGTTAGAGGCCAGCCTCAGCAATTTAGTAATACCCCATCTCAAAATAAAGTCTAGAGGTATATGGCTCAGTAGAAGAGCACCCCTGGGTTCAATTCCCAGTACCAGCAAAGAAAGGGCTGGGATGTCGCTCAACTGTAGAGTGCATCAGGGTTCAGTCCCTAGTACCACAAAAAATCAAAAGAAACCACACAACAACAAAAGAAGCTAGGTAGTATGTGTGCACTTACTCACTTTATAGTATGTCATTTCATTGAAGGTTCACATAAAATTATTTTGATAATAGGACTGTTTTGGCATTAACTAATAATGACAAATCTCAGTTTCCCAAATTAACAAAAATATTTTAAAGGGAGAAAGTTATTAAAAACTTACATTGAAAAGTAGGTGGGAATAAAACTATAAACAAAAGCCAAAAACAACCGCAAATCTCCAGCCAATCATCTGAAATTTCAGAGGAGAAAACCCTCAGAAGATTACATGTCCTGGGCCTCTGCGTGTGGCCTGGGAGCTGAATCAGAGAAGAGACTCTCACCTTCCCTTGGCAGTTCCTCACAGGGCCCTGAGTGGAGGATCAGGTGCTGGAAGAAACAGGCTTTGCTTGCAGGTTTTGGGATTAACTGTTCCGTTTATGCAGCATCCATTAAGCCAGGAAGGAAATTCTACTTTACATAAAACGCAATGCAGAATAAACCAGATTTGATAAAAATTTAGTAACAAAATAACACAGAAGTTCTGCCAAAATTAAGAATAAGTTTTTTATGTTAAAATGGAAATTACTCAAGATCTTCTAGATAGTAAAATTGATAGCTAAACTAACATTAACAGAAGTTCAGTTCTACCACATTGCTTTCTAGAAAGTTTAGAAATAAGCAGCTTATGAGTTTTTTGCCTTACAACAGCATTGATCCAGAGATGTCCACTTAAGCCACAAAGGAGTGACGGGTACAAGACACACCCATCCTCCTCCACAAACAATTAGACCACTGGACAAAAAGAGGAACCACTTCTGTCCACCCTTGAGGCGACAGGCCCTGCAGGAACGTGATGCCAAGAGGGAAGGGAGCCACCTGGGAGCCCTTTTAGCTCCCTGGCCATTGAGTTGAAAGCAGTTTGACTGCAGCATGTCAGTAGGTAGAGGTGGAAAATTTTTGAACTTTGGGAAGTCAAAGAATTAAAATTTGTAAGGTGCAGTATCTGTGCTAAAAAAGTTACATATAAAATAAGTTCCAGAAACCTGCAGAAGAAGCCAGAAGGCAAATGAACACCTTTTGTGCACTGAAAGAAAAACATCCATCTAGAATTCTGTCTTAGTCAGCTTTTTCGCTGCTGTTACTAAAGGATCTGACCAGTACGACTGTAGGGGAGGAATAGTCTACTTGAGGACCCACTGTTTCAGAGGTCTTAGTCCACAGAAGGCCTGCTGCATTCCTCGGGGCTCGAAGTGAGGCTGAACATGATGGCGGGAGAGGGTGGCTGAGGAAAGCCACTCACATCATAGTGATCAAGGAGCAGAGAGACTCCAGCTCCAGATACAGAATATATACCCCATAGCCATGCCCCCAGTCAACCACTTCCTCCAGCCACACCCCACCAGCCTCATTTAATCCCATCAGCCACCTCATTTAATCCCATCAGGGATTAATTCGCTGATTGAGTTAAGACTCTCACAAATCAATCATTTCTCCTCTGAAACTTCTTGTATTGTCTCACATGTGAGCTTTTGGGGGGCACCTCATATCCAAACCATAACAAATTCTGTAACCAGCTAGAATTTCTTCCAAAAAAAGAAGCTGTTTATGAAAAAAAGAATGGACAAAGGAGATATGACCTATTCAACAAAACCCAGACCAGCAGAAAGGAGCCAGTTACATGGAACGAGAGGGACAGGCCTCAGCAACACCGCACAGGGAGGAAGCCTCCTACAGTCTCTCATGCCATGTGATGCTGACTAGAGGTGAGAGGAAAGTTACCTCTCTGGGGAGATGTGAGGAGGGTGCGTGGAAGCCTGGGAGCTGCGAGACTCTGCACCTGATGGGCACCAGGGCCAGGCATTTGTCAGTGCAGGGAGTGTGCCTGCGAGGCGCGGCCACCAGGGAAAAGACGACTGCAAACAGGTGCAAACTCTGGAAACAGTGTGTCTGCCCAAGGTCAGGGTGAAGTGACCCATTACCTTCAGTTTGCTTTACACACTGTTAAAAGAACTGTGTGTTATGGGCAAAGGGACGGATGGGTGGTCTCTGTACTTGTGACACAACAGGAATGTGGGTGCAACCTGTGCAGTGCACGTGTTGAGGATAGTAAAGCTTATGTGTCTGCAAATTACCTCAAATACAGAATCCAAACAGACGAAGCTAGACCAGAGGGGAAGAAAACAGGAGGGAGGGTAGGCCTTCCTAGTGGAAAGGCAGCAGCCGTTCCTCCTGGACGTGGGTATTGAAGCTGGACAGAATCCTTTAAAAAGCTGTTTGGGGCTGGGGTTGTGGCTTAGTGGCAGAGTGCTCGTCTTGCACGTGCACGGCCCGGGTTCAATCCTCAGCACCACGTAAACATAAATGCATTGCATTGTGTACAACTAAAGCAAATAAATAAATATTAAAAAAAAAGAAAAGCTGTTTGAAGGCATTGAAGTCGTCAAGGCAGCAGGACCTGAGACTTCCTGCTCTTGTGCCCAGCCAGGCATCTCACTCGGCCTCAGCTCCAGGTGGCAGGACTTCAGGCGGGGCACCAGAAGGTTAGCTGATGGTTTTCAGAACAAAGCCACTGCTGTTTTAAGGGGAATGTGTGGAAACAAAAAGGGCAGCAAAAAGGCCAAGGTCTAAACCTAATCCGAACTGCCCAAGTCCCTGGAAGACCGAACCAGTGCATAGCTCAGGAGACTCCAGACACCAGGAGCGGGACTTGCAGGAGGACAGTGTGGCCACTGCAGACCAGAGGCTCTCGTGCAGTTTGGTCTCTTTTGCTCTGACTTGGTGCTGCCTGTGCCAGGCTCTGGTGGTACGAGGTGTCAAAGAAATTTGGGAGAAGGCTGCTTGGAAGTAAGGGAGCCCAAGATAAACCCCAGAATTAAGAAATTCTACCCAAACCAACTCATCATCAAAGCACAAAGGAGGGGCACTGGCACCTCCCAGGGAGCTATGCTAAAGCAAGCACCCAGTGGAAGCCAGTGAAGCTGGTCAGAGCCACCTCAGAAGAGCAGAACAAGATTCTGTATCCTGAGTCCAGGGCATGTGTGGGTGTACAAGCACATTCACCTTTACATGAAAGTGGCCTACGAGCACTGACACCCCCAGTGTCCAGATCATGTCCTCCAAGTTCTGTTTCCCACCAAAAGACACGGGGCCACTTGGAGAATTACTCATCTCAGCATAGGACAGGGAGATGACAAGAAATGTCTAGAGTGTCTTCAGTGCCAAAGAGGAAGAAGATGCTCGGAAAATACTAGGGACATGTCAGAGGACCCAGGAGATGATCTGAGGTGATGATCTCCTTATGCCAAATCAGAAAGAAGTGTAGCAGCCAGGAAAAAAGACAGCTACAGATGACAAGCCACCGAATAACATAAGGATCCATGAGAGTGCCATTACTGATAATGTGATAAGGAGCAGATCAACAAATGAAGGAGGGAAACCTCCCTTGCACAAAAGAATAGGGCTGGAGCATGCAAAAGGGCAGCAATGGAAAGTCACCGTTCAACAGCCACCCGGCAGTAGCTGCTTGGGGCAAGACCCTTGGCGGGGTCCGCTTCTCCTGGGAGCCTTGATTCCTTTCAGTGGGAGTTGGTGTTTGGCGACTCACCTGGATACTAGGGTGGTTCATGCTGGGGTGTTGCTGTTTCTGGGTCTTTTAGAATACAGAGGCAGGAACTATATATTTTTAAAAGAAAAATAAAACAGCTTATTCTTATACTTCCAATTCAAATATAAGATCACATATTTTTACTTCCTGCTTTTACTCATGTATATTATTTTTCTTATACTTAAAATCTTGGTTCTTAACATACACACTCATGCAATTGCTCTTTCTTTTATAGATATAAAACTATGTGTAGTTTCAGAATAACAGTATCATTACTGCTAGCCACTAGACCTCTAAATAAATACCTTTGACCAAGTCTTCTTTGCTTCACCTTGGTTTTTTCTATATGATAATAAATGATATTTTAAGGTTTCATTACAGTTTCTTCCCCGTAGGGTGGTGCTGCACCCTGGGATATGCACTTTAGTTCCTGTGTTTTAGAGTTGGTACAGAGTCTCCTATGAGTAAGGCCACCCTTTTGCTGGGCACATTGGCCTCACTGTTGATCTTGACTGTTGGGGAACATGGAAACTTCACACCCAGTGATGGCAGTCTCCATTTGTACACCTGTTTTTCAGTGCTTACTAAGATTAAGCATAAAGTGTGACCTAGTAATTTTGTTCCCAGGTCCACACGTAACAGAAAATGTGTACGTGTGCACAGGAAACATGCCACGAAGACCAGCAAATGCTACATGCCACACGCCCAGTGTGTTGGCGATCGCTCTCCATGCCCTGCAGAGTGGTGGTCAGACATCCACCAGCCAGCTCATATGTGTACATCCTTCTCTCTGCACACGCACTGATGGATTCAGGATATCGAGAGCAGTGCTTGGCATGCAGTAGGTGCCCACTAAGTAATTCTTAGCTGAATGAGCAGAACACTAGTTCCTTTTTTTTTTTTTAAACGTGGTGCTGAGGATCAAACCCAGACCCACACACGTGCTAGGCGAGCACTCCACCGTGAGCCACAATCCCAGCCCCAACAATAGTTCTTTTAGGACAGCTTTTGGATGGTCGGGAATGTTGCTTATTAGTAGGACTTAAGTTTATGAATTCTGTTAGTCAAGGAATTTGGGTTTGCAAATGCCAGAAACTCACCTTGGACTAGCTAGAATTGAAAAAGAATGTCATTTTATGCCATGTGGACTTCTAGGATTGGGTCCTCCTGTACCTCCTGTACCTCCTGTTACCTTCCCTCCCTCTCCCACCCTGTCTTGGAGAGGACTCTTTTGTTCCTCTTCCTCTTCATTTTCTGAGGTCCGGGGACTGGCATGCTCTGGTAGGTTGGATGCTGGGAGTGGAGTCACACAGGAGCAGCACAGCATCCTGTCCTTTGTCAGATGGACATAAGTATTGGATAGGAACTCCTGCAGAGGCTCTCACAGAACTGTCCAGTTTTATAGGAGAGTTTTTTACTCTTAGAAAAATAAAATTCCTTGAATGTAAGATGTGCCCTTCTACAGATGGTGCTGGGGAGAGAGGCCAGTTTGTTGACGATCACACTGCGAGCTGAGAAATTGCGCTGGAATGAAGTAGTCAACTCCAGGAAACAGGTTTCCAGCTGCATAGTAACTTGTTTTAAATGTCGGCCACATTTAGCAGTATGACTTTGTATCTTCTTATAAATTTAAATTTTCCTGGGGTGCTGGGAAGGGAACCCAGGGCATTGTGCATGCTAGGCAAATGCTCTACCACTGAGCTGCACCCTGTCCAGCACTGTGACTTGGGAAAGAATAGTTATTTGTTGCTCTTAGCAAAACAATTTTTTAAAAATATGTATGTTTTTAGTCATAGATGGACACAATACCTTTATTTAATTTATTTTTATGTGGTGCTGAGGATCGAACCCAGTGCTGCACATATGCTAGGCAAGTGCTCTGCCACTGAGCCACAACTCCAGCCCCCAAAGGCAAATGTTTTGCCTGAGGAAGACCTCGTCATTTTTGGCTTGAGGGTGGCACAGAAATAATCACCAAAAACCAGTAGGAAGGTAAACATCTTGCTGGAGAGAGCAAAGTGAACTTTATATACAGAAAGAAGGAATAAATCTGTAAGAGATGGTCAGAATTTTCACCAGTATTGTAGCAGAGATTTAGTAAAATCCAGGCATGATGAACTGTTTAAATTTGGAGGCTGTTTAGCTGCATAGTTAAGGAGGTGTATTTTCCAGGCATGGTTCCAGACCTCTTAGGGCATTAGGGGCTGCTGTGAGGTCTTGAGCCTTTTAGAAACTTGATTCCACATACCTACAGGTGGCTTTTATTTGTTACAAATGTATATATTTACTTTGTCCTTAAGTTCTAATTCATTTCTTATTAGTTAACTTCTTTTTCTTATCTTCCTTCTTCTTGGAACATGACTCTTTATAAGATTGTTAAAAATCTCCATTCCTTGGTTTTTCAAGGTTTTGCTTTTTTGTGGTGCTGGGGATGGAACCCAGGGCCTGGATCTTGCTGCGCAAGTGCTCTACCACTGAGTCACAGCCCAGTCTGGATTTACTGTTTTAAAACTGAAATGTAATTCACATACAGCACATATCATCTGTTTAAAGTGTACATTCACCTCTGTCAGTTATGGAACCCTCCCATCACCCAGAAGGAAGCTCCATGCCCACTGGTGAAGGGCAGCCAGCAGTTGTCACTCCTGGCCCCCACACAAGGAAACCACTGATCTGCTCCCTGTCTCAATACAGGTTTGCGTATCTGGACCTTTCCCACAAAAGGAGTCACACAGTGTGTGGTCTTCTGAGGCTGGCATGAGGTACTGCTGCACATGAACCACAGCACGTGTGGTACTTCATTTTCTATTGCTGAGTAGTATTTGGCTATTAATGTCCTACAGTTGCTTGTAGGCTGTAGTCTGCCAAAGCTGCACCTGGGTTTTCTGTCATATGGCAACGGTTTTCTGTGGATGTGGAGCCTAGATTCTCAGCCTCCTTCTTGTTCCTGGAGTTGGCAAGTAAATGTGAAGATAAAAGTAGCTGCAGAAGAGTCTTTTCTCAAGTACTGCTCCCTCTGCCCCATCAGTCTGCCACCCTGTCTGGACTTCTGCATTTTAGTCACTCTCTTCATTTTTCTGGAGGAACTCAGTTCTGTAGCTGTTCATCTGTCTTGCATTTGGAAATCTCAGATCTGTTTTTGCATTGGAGTTATTAGCACAAGTTCCTGGTTGCAAGTGGGAGGAAGGAGGGCTTGCAAACCACCTGCTGTGCCAATGGTCCTGCCCTGACAAGGTGCGGCATGGCAGTGAGCCTGAGTCGCTGCTGCTCATAGTCAGGGCCCTTGGGCAGGATACGAGAGGATGAATGTGAAAGTTTTGCTTTGTCACAGGAAATTCAGATAATGCACAATCGAGTATCAGTTTTGCTAAACAATTTTTACAACTTGTCAGCTCACACATTTATAAATTTAGGAGTTCACTGGTCTTTTGTAAAAATGCATTTTAATTGTTTCAATTCAAGTAGATAAGACTTTAGCAATTTTAGTTACTGAAGTCTGGTCCTTGAAAAAAGAAACGATAAAGGTTCCATTTTGAGAACAATAAAGATATTAAATATGGAATGATTATGTTTTGTGCACTGGACAGAAATGTCTCACTCCCTGGGTGATATGCCTTGGGTGTGGATTTCCTCTGGTTCAGGAGGCCCTGGGGAGTGGAATGTGGAGTGGACAGGGCTGGGCAGGGAGAGATGCTTGTCTTGGACACAGAATCTGAGGGGTCACCAAAAGCACTTAATCAGGAAATAATAGTTTAATCTAGTATTTTTAAAAATAGAAAATGATTCATGATGAAAAAGATCACCAACATTTTAAATACAGGTAGCGATAGTATTACTCATTTTTCCTTCTGCCTGTGCTCTGGTGCACAATCCTGTTCCTGATTCTCCCTTTACTACAATTACTGTGGGCTTAATTTGCTTTTATGTGTCTGGCTTTTTAAGGTAAAAATAGATAATTGATGGTTTTTCCTTTTTGTTATATAAGCACTTAAAGTTTAAAGTTTTGGTTCCTCTTAACTACTCTTTGACATTCATGAAAGATTTTGGGATTTATTTTTATTTTTATTTTTTAGTTATTTTGTTTTAAACATTTCCTGATTTCTCTTTGTCCCCCCCACCCCCATGTATTATTTACAGAGATATGGTTTCATTCCTAAAAATTGGGCCCTCAGTGTTCCTTTTAAGAGTTGTGTTTTGTGTTCATTTATTATTTTGCACAGAAACCACAACCACGTGATACAAAATTAAGTGGGCATGCCCTGACTCGTAAACGTGCCGTACCCTGTTCTCCTTCTGTCAGATTCTCTCCAGATGGGTTCAAAGCCTTTGGCTGTCCATGTGTCCTCTCAGAGGTGTTTCCTATGTGTGCATGAAAGTGTAGACGTAGTTTTGCTTTTCACCAACACATCACATGTGACACACTTTTCAATACCTCATTTTTAGTCACTTAAAAATTTATTTTAAGAAACCTTGCATTTTAGGACAGGGTGCTACCTTGTTATTTTATTTTGCTTTTTTCATTAAAGAGCATTTTCCATAGGCAACGAAAACATTTTAGAAAACACCCCCCACTCCCCCAGTACCGGGGATTGAACTCAGGGGCACTGGACCACTGGGCCACGTCCCCAGCCCTTTTTTGTATTTTATTAGAGACAGGGTCTCACTGAGTTGCTAAGTCCTCGCCATTGCTGAGGCTGGCTTTGAACTCGAGAACCTCCTGCCTCAGCCTCCCAAGTGCTGGGATTACAGACAGGGGTGTCCGGCTTAGAAAACACCTTTTTAATGCTTGTGGAATCACGTGTTTTGATCTTCCTTAGCTTTGTTTATTTGTTCCCCCTCCTGTTGAACATGTAGGCTGCTCCCAGTTTCTCAGCATTACAAATAATTCTATGAAACATTGATGCCCTTGACTGTGCTCAGCTTAAAGGTGATTTGTTGTAGATGTCTTGACCAGTTTGCCTGCGCTAGGACCAGGGGCGCTCTGATTTATGAACTTTTCTTCTGGTGGGCTGAACTCCTTGTAGGCAGGACTCTTTCCTGATTGTTTTGGAGTCCCTAGTTGTCTGGCTCCTGGCTCAAGCACAGCGATGCAAACAGCCGTGCATGTGACTGAGGCTGAGCCTTTGGCAGGTGCCAGGTGCTCCTGCAGCCCTTTGTGTGGATGGCCTTTTCATTCTCATATCAGCTGTGGAAGGTAGGTACAGGTTTTAGCTTAGCTGAGGAGAAAACCAAGTCACAGACTTAAATGAAGGCTGCCAAGGCCACACCTCCAGTGTGTAGCTAGGTCTGAGATTCAGGGAGTTACGAACGTACCTTTTTATGTGTAGAGAGTGGTGGAAGGATGTAAGCTACCTGTCACGGCCAGCCACGGCGCCGCCACGGGAGGAAAATTCTCGGAGGCAGAGTATAGCTTTTACTACTTTTACTTCTACTTTCTTAGAGCTTAGAGAGGGAAAGAAAGATTTTAGCTTAGAGAAAGATTTCTTCTTGTCTTCTTAGCTTAGAGTCTTCTTAGCTTAGAGAAAGACTAGAGCTTCTTTCTTCTCTCTTCTTTCTTCCTTCTTCTGTCTTCTGTCTTCTGTCTTCCTCGGGAGCCTCGGCCTTACTCTGACCAGTCCTCTGGAGCCTCGGCCTAACTCTGGCCAGTCATTACTTCTTCTATCTGGTTTCTCTTCTGTAACCGCTCTGCCTACGTTCTGGCCGCTCTGATTCTTCTGACCGACCGAGTGACTGCCCGGCTGACTGAATTCTCCGTTCTCCTAACTCGGACCGCTTTCACCCGGTTATATACCTTCAGGTTTGCGGGTGCCTACAGGTGCGTCACATACATATCAGGTGGAACTTATGGCTTCCAGCTAGCTACAACAGCCCTTCCTAATTAGGGCTCCTTCATATTCCTTCCCTTTAGTTTAAAAAGGTGCTTTAATTCTATTTTCTCTATTTTATTTTCTCTATTTTCTTTTATTTTCTTGTCCCTACCTAGCTTTTCACCTTTTATTTTTGAAAGGGTGGATATTTGAGCCCTTTTTGAGAAGGTGCTGTGGCTTTAAGGAAGCCTAATGCTGAGGAGCAGCTAACGCACCTAGTTAAGCACAATTGCATAAGCGGCTTTGACTTTTTTTTTTTTTTTTTTTCTCCTCTTCTTTATTTTTCTTTATGGCTTTCTTGCCAAAGCTCAATGGCTTTTTTTTTTTTTTTTTCCTGCATGGTTTTTACCATGCTATTTAATTCTCTATTTTCTTTTAAGCTCATGGCTTTTTTCTTTATACTAAAGCTCAAGGCTTTTTCTCTATATTTTTTATGGCTTTTGGCTGGCTACTCTGCTTCGGCTTAATTCTTAACTGGCTTCAACTGAGTCAGAGGCTCTGCTCTCTTGTTTCTACTCTTTTTGCTGGTCTCAACTGAGTCTGAGGCTATGCTTTTTCATTGCTCTTATTTCTTAGCTTTTCTTCTCTGCCTACCGAGCCCCGGACGGACCACCATTTGTAAGCTGGCTGTCACGGCCAGCCACGGCGCCGCCACGGGAGGAAAATTCTCGGAGGCAGAGTTAAGCTTTTGCTACTTTACTTCTACTTTCTTAGAGCTTAGAGAGGGAAAGAAAGATTTTTCTTCTTAGCTTAGAGAGAAAGAAAGATATAGTAGAGCTTAGAGCTTAGCTTAGAGTAGCTTAGAGTAAAGAAAGATAGAGCTTCTTAGCTTGTCTTCTTAGCTTAGAGTCTTCTTCTTAGCTTAGAGTCTTAGAAAGATAGAGCTTAGCTTAGAGAAAGACTAGAGCTTCTTTCTTCTCTCTTCTTTCTTCCTTCTTCTGTCTTCTGTCTTCTGTCTTCCTCGGGAGCCTCGGCCTTACTCTGACCAGTCCTCTGGAGCCTCGGCCTAACTCTGGCCAGTCATTACTTCTTCTATCTGGTTTCTCTTCTGTAACCGCTCTGCCTACGTTCTGGCCGCTCTGATTCTTCTGACCGACCGAGTGACTGCCCGGCTGACTGAATTCTCCGTTCTCCTAACTCGGACCGCTTTCACCCGGTTATATACCTTCAGGTTTGCGGGTGCCTACAGGTGCGTCACATACATATCAGGTGGAACTTATGGCTTCCAGCTAGCTACAACAGCCCTTCCTAATTAGGGCTCCTTCAGAAGGATGAAATGATTCTTCTTTGGCATTGCATGACTTTCTTAGTTTCATAAATTCCAATTGTATCACAAGCTCCCCCCGCTTTTTTTTTTTTAAAAAATTTTAGTTGTAGATGGACATAATACCTTTATTTTATTTATTTATTTTTATGTGGCGCTGAGGATGGAACCCAGTGCTTCACACGTGCTAGGCAAGCGCTCCACTACTGAACCACAGCCTCAGCCCAAGCTCCCTATCTTTCTAAGCCTGTTTTCTCATTCTTGGAAATGGTGGCATGAGTAATTGCCTCAATTTATTGGAGACTAATTAATTACTTTTTTGTGTTATTTCTGCAGTTCTGGGCATCAGGCATGGCTCGTGCGTGCTAGGATCGCCTCCTTGTCCATTCCATGCACCCAAGACCCTTTCTCCTTGACCTCACCACTCTGTCTGCTCTACCACCACCTCCTTCCTCCTCCTCTTCTGGTGGTGAACCCAGGGGTGCTCTGCCACTGAGCCACATTCCCAGCTCTCTTCCCTCCCCCCCCCACACACATTACACACATTGTTTTAAATTTTTTGAGACAGGTCCTCACTTAGTTGCTAAGGCTGGCCTTGAACTTGCTTCCTGCCTCAGCCTCCTGAGTTTCTGGTCTCACAGACTGCCACACAGGGGAGGATTAAATGTCTGCAGTTGCACACACAGGGCCTTGGTGCAGTGCTGGACAGGCCCTGAGGGCTGTACCATTGAGGGCTGTTTTCTTTTCCCTGCCTCTGCTCTTTGCCTGGTTCCTGACCCTTCACCTAGGAAAGTGGCATTTACATCACATTTGTAGGCTTGTTGTAAAATACATAAAATTTGCTCTTTTAAAATTGTTTAAATATTTTATGAAGTTTTTGAAATTCTGATTAAAAATAATCAAAATAATGCAAACCTGAATTTTACCAGGTTTTAAGCGTTTGACTAACCAGTATTAAGAGCCTCATGTTTCTGCAAACAAATTTCCAAAGTCTTTTCATTTTGAACGTGTGAAGTTCTAGTCCACCAAACAGATACTTCTGTTCCCCCTCGCTGTTGCCGCCTGCTCCAGCCCCTAGTAACCTCTCTTGTTGCTGTCCCAGTGAATTTGACTCTCAGGTGCCTTGAGTATGGGAAGCCACAGGTATCTGTCCTTTGTTTTTTTTTTTTTTTTTTTTTAATTTTTATTTATTTGCTTTAGTTATACACAATGCATTTATTTGTACGTGGTGCTGAGGATTGAACCCGGGCCGCGCAAGTGCGAGGCGAGCGCTCTACCGCTGAGCCACAATCCCAGCCCGGTATCTGTCCTTTGTGATGGTTTATTTCCCTTGGCAGCCTGTCCCTGAGGTTCGCCATGTACCTGCACCAGGTTGCCTTTCTTTTTAAGGCTGAGGAGCACTCTACTGTACGTGTGCACTGAATTGTGTGTTCATCTGTCAGCGGACACTTGGTCGCTTCCCTGTTTACCTTTTGTGAATGTGAGTGTGCAAATACTTATTCAGAGCCCACTGTCAGTTCTTTTGGGTGTATTTCCAGGAGTGGGATTGCTGGGTCAGATAGTTGTTGTAGGTTTCGTTTTCAAGGATCCTCCAGGTTGCTCTCTGTGACAGCTGCATCATCTTCCTTTCCGAGCAACAGTGCACAGAGATTCTAATGTCTTTACATCCTCGTCAGCACTCCTGACGTTTTAAAAAAATAGTAGCCATCATAATGGATGTGGGGTTAGTTTTAACATTTTTTAATGATAAATTTTTGTTTTTTGTACTAAGGATTGAACCCAGGGGTGCTTTTACCACAGAGCCACATCTTCTATGTTTTATTTTGACGCTAAGTTGCTTAGGGCCTCATTAAATCGCTGAGGCTGTTGGGTTTTTATTTTTTTGGTACTAGTGATTGAACTCAGGGGCACTTGACCACTGAGCCACATCCCTAGCTCTATTTTGTATTTTATTTAGAGACAGGGTCTTGCTGAGTTGCTTAGTGCCTCGCTTTTGCTGAGGCTGGCGTGTGTATGTGTGTGTGTGTGTGTGTGTGTGTGTGTGTGTGTATGTGTGTGTATGTATGATGCTGGAGATTGAACCCAGGGCCTTGTGCATGCAAGGCAAGCACTCTATCAACTGAGCTATATCCCTAGTCTTGAGGCTGACTTTGTAGTGATCCTCCTGCTTCAGCCTCCAGAGCTGCTGAGATTAGAGGTATGCACCACTGTGCCCAGCTGAGGCTGGTCTTGAACTTGTGATACTCTTGCCTCAGCCTCCTGAATCCCTGGGATTACACAGTGGTGTGTGCCACTGTGTCTGGCTTAATGATAAAAATTTTAGGTAGAATTGGACAAGTGGCTCCATAAATTTGTTGGTAAGGTGGAACAATTCTGTTAGCATGACAAAACCAAAAATAGAATGGAGAATGACAGGGAAGGTCAGCCGTTGTACATCTGCTGGAAGAATAGAAGCTGCTCTTCTGTGCCTGGGATAGGGTGAACCCTTGCTGGGTGGTGCTGAGGTTTCTTGAAAACAGAGCATGGAGTCAGATGGTAGCAAGATCCTGCCTCTTCAGCTGTAATGAGGAACCTTTAAAGAGGGTAGTGTTGAGGTTTTCACTGTACGGCTGAGGAGCACGAGGCATGGAGGGACAGCACTCAGCACACGGGTCCTCGGACACCATCAGGCCTCTGCTTGGTAGTGTGTCTGCGATCACTGAGCTCCATGTCCAGCCTTGCGTCTTCATTCCCTAATGTGGAACAGCACAGTTGCCACGAGGTGACCAAACTGTGGACGATAGGGCTTACAGGGTAGGACAGCTCAGCTGATGTGTGAATGTGACATTCAGAGCATACTCCAGACCTGATGACTCTTGATGTCTGAGTTATGGGTCGGAGTGAGCAAGCCCCTCCATGTATAACCTCTGGGTAGACTGGAGTGTTACTGAGTTCTGTGGCCTGTCCTGTGTGGCACGACTCTACAGTATTATTGGAAAACCATCACTTGGGAATTTAGCTTTGATATTCTGCGTGGCAAAACAGAAATAAGAAATGATCACTATTTACAGAGATTAATAATAAGTTCAGAAGGTTTTTTTGTTTGTTTTTAGATAATAAAAGAAAATGGTTTTGTGCCATTCATTTTGGGGTATGTAAGAACACACATTTTTTAGATAACTGTTGTATAACTCAGTGGACAGGAATATTAAACCAGTTGGTCTGGTAAGTGTTGCACTTTCCCTGCTCTTTTACATGTTCAGTGTTGCTTAATTCTGTGGCTGTATTATTTCCTGGTGATTTTGGTGTATGCCCCAAGCTCTAGCTCCCTGTGTAGTGTGCACCACAGTGCCTGACTTTCCTTTGAATTGTTCTGAGGCAGGGTCAGGCACAGTGGAGGGCCATGTGCCAACCTTGGGGTATAGTGAGCTGGTCTGCTGCAGGGACAGGAGCAGCTTACCTGGATCATTGTGTCTGTTTCTTCACCTCTTGTCTTTGTGCCTTTGGTTGTCTCTGTGGTTCATGCATCCTTCTCAGTTCAAATTGGGCATGAAGTTTCCTGACTCTCTCTGGACACTTGCACCTCCTGCAGGTAGGTGGTGCTACAGGTGGTCATTTCAGGGTGCTCTGCCTGTGTTGAGAGCTTGGTGTGCATCCCAGCTTCCCACTGACTGGCTGGTTGTGGTGTTAGGTATGCTACCCGAGTCCTCAGAGTTGCCTGCATTGTTGAAGGTGTTGAGAAAATAGGACTGGAGCTCTGTAGCAAACTGGTGAAGACCAGATTGGAGTCAGACTGCCCAGGCTTGCTTTCCGTCTCTGCTGCCTGAAAGCTGTGTGACCATATGACCTTGGGGTACCTTGCTTGGGTTTCTGCTTCCCTGGATTGCTTGTACATAAAAACTGGATGTGCCAGTGCTTTGAAAGTGCCTGGTGCAGGTTGGGCATTGCCCTGGGCAGGGCAGTTCTTCTCTCATTTCCTCAGCGCTGCCTTTGTGCTGTCATGGCTGGCACATGGTCAGTGCTCAGTAAGCCTCGGTATTGTCATTGTCTTATTTCACAGATACAGAAACTGAGATTCAGGCCAGTCAAGTGATTGTTTGACCCACAGGTAGAACTGGGGTTCCTTTGTGTCTCCCAGGCACAAATCCAGGGCCTTCCCCCGAGGCCCTCATGTGACAGAAGGGGGGGGGGGGGTACAGCAGTTGCCAGGAACCTCCGCCAGCAAGTGACCAGCCTCTGGGAGCTTGGTTGTATTTTGGTTGTATTTTGAGACTTGTCCGTTTTCAGAAGGTGATCATCCTTATTATGACTAATGTTTCATTAAACTGTATCAAGCTATGGTTTTTGTTGATAGGCTAAAATTTTCCTACAAATTGTTTTTTTTATGGTGGATTTAGGCATAATGGCAGAAATGATAATTAGTGATCTCAATGGAAGTAAGTAAGCTTGGTTTAGATACTGCACATTGGGAGGCCAGTGTATGTTGTACTTATCAGTTGCTAATTGGAATTGCCATATCATGGTGTGTTGAAGTCATTTAAATCTGTGACTCCTGGCTGCTGCAGGCCTGGGAGGGCAGGAGGAGTAGAGCCAAGAGCTTCATGAGCAGTCTCTCCTCTGCCTCCTGCTGGCTGACCTAAGAGTACTCATCTGTACCTGGCCTTTCCAAAAAGTGCTGCTTTACACAGCTGTATGGAGAATGTGACCCCCAGCCTTGTATTTTATGCACTGCTTTTGGTGGCATTTTATAAGCAGCTCTTTTCTTACTTATTCTTGCCTAGGAACCTTCTCAGGTGGCTTGGACAAAGTCGTCCGCAGTGTGGGGAGGTTTGGCGTTGTGCTCACAGCCTCCACCAGCCTCAGGACTTTATCTCATTACACCCTGTTTCCGTTCTTGCTCTACTGAGGTTTTAGTGGGAGTGCTCAAGCGTAATAGCTGTATGATTGATCATTTTGCAGTACGGGGGATGGAATCCAGGGGTGCTCTGCCACTGAGCCACACCCCCAGTCCTTTTTATGTTTTAAAAAATTTTAAATAGGGTCTTGCTAAGTTGCTGAGGCTGGCCTTGAACTTGTGATCCTCCTGCCTTAGCCTCCTGAGTGGCTGGGATTATAAGTGTGTGTCATTGTGCCAGGATGATGATTTTTTTTTTTTTTTTTTTTTTTTTAAGACAAGGATGAGCAGAGGCAGTTCGTGTGATTTTTCTAGACTTTGTGTCGATTTTCCTTTTCCAGTCTTATATTCGTGACAAACCAGGCTTTTCCCTGTGCTGCATTCACTTGCTTCTCATAGTGTTTTTCAAGCCTGTCCTGTGCTGGGCCTGTAATGGAAGAGTGTCCAGGATGGTGGCAGGCCACACTGGCACTGACATGTGGCACACCTGCATTCTTAGTGTGGCCCTGGCCTGGGAGAGCAAACAGCCCCTCTGCCATCTTCTTTAGCTGAGGTGACAGGCGCTAGCAGTGAAGCCCACACTTCCCTCCATTCATCCACGGTGTGCAAGAACAGACAATCTCCTCCTGTGGCAGAGCTGGCAGAGTAGTGGGGGCACCACTTAGTGTCCTGGTGCATCACCTGAGGAGCAAAGCGGGCAGGGAAGTGCCTGGGCTTCGAGGTTCTAGATGGTGTGGGCAGCGTAGGCTCCCTCCAGGAGCAGCAGTTTGGCAGGGGAGAGAAAGGGTGCACACCAGGAATACTGGGCTCCAGAACATTCATGGAGAGGGTGCCCTGAGGTGGGCAGGGAGGTCAGTGTGCAGCTGGGAGCTGAGGAAATTGGGGGCATTAGGAGATGAACGCAGTTGAAGGTGTGGATCGGAACCCAGGCACCTGTTCTGGGAACTGTGGGGAGCTGTTGGTGAGTTGAGTGGAGGAGTGACATGGCACCACTGCGGTTTTGAAGGAGCAGTGCAGAGCTGGTGGAGAGAGGAAGGGGAGGGAGAGAGGTGAGGCCATAGGTGTAACCAAGCAGCAGCCTGCAGGGATGCAGCCCTAGTTGGGGTGAGGACTACCTGGGTGCTGGCTGTGTTCTGAGGGCCAGGATGTGGGGTTTTGGTGGTGGATTATGTTGAAGTAAGAGACAGAACACAAGACTGAAAAAGGTTTTGGGCCCCAGAAAATAGCAATATCTTTTTTGTGAATTTTATTAAAGCGTTCACTTGTTAAGTTGGACTGACCAGAGTTGCTTTTAACTGTGCTGATACTAAAAGAGTTTGATGTGAACATCACAGGACTTTTTTAATGAATGATGGCCTTTGAATTAATATATAGAATTTCATAAACAAGAAAGTGGAGGACTTACCAGTTTTTTTCCACTTGTGTTACCTTTAACTGTGGGCTGTTTCTGCTCTTTTCAAGATGTCATTGGATTAGGAATTTAAAAACATAATTGGTTTTTAATATTTAGCAAGAGGAAAATTAGAGTAATTAAATTTCCAAGCTGGCTAGTACTCAGGCAGATTTCAGCCTCATTTTCCTCTTTCGTCAAAATGAGGAAGCACTTACTACTTTGAGATGTGTTATGGATTAAAAGCAGTTACTTTCTGCATGATGAGAAGGCACAGGTTACTCTTTGTCATTGCTGATACCACCCTCTCCTGCTGCTGCTCTCTCCAGCTGTCCGCCATCAGTTCTCACTGGTTGCCATAGCTTCTGCTTCTGAGCAGTCCCTGGGTGGGTGTGAGTGATCCCTGGGCATGCCATCAGCCACCTTGCTCTCTGGCCTTCCATCTCTTACCTCTCCATGTGATGGCAAAACCAGCCCTGGTTGTGAAATGAAATTTTAAAAACATTATGGTAAGAAGCCAATGCCTGGGGAAGGGTCAGTTCGCCTCCCCTCTCTCAGCTTTTCTCCAGGAAGCCTAATTACCATGGGTCCCTACCTTTTGGATTGTAAACAATTGCCCTAGGAGTCTGGCTATTCCCTCTTGAAATATAACAGATGCCTATGCCTATGAAAAGAGCCCTTTCTTATCTGTTTCTGTGAGCATGCTTTATGTTGGAGACTCTGCATAAGGCCTTCAGCCATATAGATTAGGATTTTTTTTTTTTTTTTTTTTGGTGGTGCTGGGTATTGAACCCAGGGCCTTATGCATGTGAGGCAAGCACTCTACCAACTGAGCTATATCCCCAGCCCAGGAACTTTTTTTTTTTTTTAAAGAGGAGAAAGCCCCAATGATAGGATGGGTTCAAGATGATGCCAAATAACCTACAAAAGTTGTGAGAAACTGGATCAGGCTCAGAATTTGGAGTTTTGTTTTCCTATGTGCCCTCTTTTATAAAATAAGAGCCTGGAGTTTTCTTCCTCTCTGAGTGCTGCTTGCTGCTTCTTCACCAGTCTGTTTCTGGAAATATCTACACCCCTGGCTCTTGCACAGTAGGAGGTGAGGCCATACTGTTGTTGGCATAGATCACAAAGCAGTGTGAGGTGTGGCAGAGGAAGCCCCCACTCACTGGTTAGTCTTCACCTGGGCTCAGGCCCTCTTTCTCCACATTCCCTCTCAACTTTGTCCTTGTTCCCACATCACCGCCAGTGCCTTCGCCCAGTGGCCCCCACCCCTGCCTCCATCACTCTCTCTTAGCCCAGGTGGTGGGTGGGATGAGTCTGTAGTGTAAAGGCCCTGCTCCCTCTCACTGTTGCTGTTGGTAACAGGATGCAGTAGTACTGATCTTCTTGAAGAGGTGGCAAGTGCCACAGGGCTTGGTGTGTAGGGTACGATGGTGGCTAGTAGAGGGCACTTTCTTTTTAGCTTTTGAGCGCCTAAGCTCCAGAGGCGCTCACTGTCTGCTTGGGAGATTGGTGCTCGGGCAAACCCAGGCCCTCTGGGCTGAGGTGGAGGGTGTCCTTGCTTGCGTCTTCCTAACCATGGCTGCTCTGTTGCCCTCCCCTTGTTGCAGGGGGCACTGTGGTGTTCCTAGGGGGAGTTCTGGGTGCTCCACTTGCCTTCTCCTTGTTTTGCAAGCCTGTTTACTTGTGCTTTTCAGGAGCCACTTTCTTCCCAGTGCTGCCCAGGGTCAGAGTTCACCCTGGGGAGTGATGTGTTTTCATTGGGGCTCGGGAAAGGTCACAGGAGACTGAGTGGAGCCTAGAGACAAGGCCATCATCACGGGTAACTAAAACTGAAGCAGACTGTCCAGGGCTGCTGGGTACAAACAGGCCTCTTGTTCTCTCAGGCTTTGTCCTGTTCTTGCTTTCAGCAGTGGGTGAACTCATAAACAAAGCCGTGGCCATTTGCACAGTGAAGTACTTGAGTCATGGTTCGTTTATGAGATTGTGCACCCAACATAATGACCCACATATCAGGAAAGCTAGAATTGAGCTGAGCAGCAGTGTGTCCTTGTGCTGAGCACCAAGTAGAATGTGTTCACATAGCTCAATGTTTGTCCTGACCTTGACTCTCTTGCCAGTTTGAATGGAAAAAGTAAGTAACTTTGCACCTTAAAAAAACAGTTGCTGATGCAGACTGTTAGGGTATTTTTCTATCTTGCTTCTTTACTATGAATTGCATTAGTCACTTATCTTTTAAGTTAAAACAAAACAAAACCCGTACATCTTGGATGTCTCATTCTTTGTTTTCTAGGAAGTTTTATAAATCTGTGGGCTTATTGTGAAAGTATCAATCAGGAAAAATATTTTGTCTCAAAGATTTTTTGGGTTCCTGTGGGCTTCTTTCTTGCAAATTTGTTTTTAATATTGATCAGGACTCCCCCCCCCCACACACACACCGAAACTCTTATTTCATCAGGATAATTGTTTTAACTGCAAGGCCAGAATTAGATTGGTAAAGTGCCAAAAGCATGACTTTGAAAACAAAATGATTTAGGACCCATCTATAGACTCGATCTGGGTCAGACTAGATTTGTAGCTTACTCAGTTTTAGAGTCGGCTGTCAGCTTTGTACACAGAAGTCTGCCGGATGCATTGAGCAGAAGGGCGAGATTAGCATATTCATAAGGTGCTGGCTACTGGCCTTCTTTTTCTCCTCCCTCCTGCCCTCCCTGCCTCTCTCTGAATGAATCTAGGAACACAGACCCACAGGGTCCAGTTACTAGCTGGTTTCTTCTGTTTAGTAGCTTCATCTGGCCAGGATGGTCTGTGCTTCAGATTGCAAAAGCATGAGAAGATTCGGTAACTGAGAGGCATCCTTCAAGCTGCTGGAAAATATTACAGAAGGAGCACCTCCCAAATTTTGCTTCCGTCTCTGAAAAAAAGGTCTAAGCCACAGGGAGAGCTTAGTCTTGCTCTGGATCGAAGCAAATGCTATTGAAGCAGTGAACTGGGACTCTGTGCAGACTCCGGGCTTATCTTGATAGGACTGGGTGTATGTTGTTGCAACTGGCAGGCCAGGAGGCCCTGAAACCAGCAGGTGCCATCTGTATGGAGAAAGGCGGCTGTAGTCCATTTCCAATGTGTTGGGCTAAAGGTATAAATAACTTAAAAATCTGTTTGGCTTATGTTTTATTTAACTTCCTGTTTTTGCACTAAAAAGGTAGATAAGAGTTTTTCAGAATTTATTTCAAATAGATTTACTGTTAAATTGGAGGGAAAATGGAAATTGACGCAGTGTGGGTTTACAAGAACCCTGCAAGCCCGGTTAGGTACCTTCCCCTGGTAAGTACAGAGAGGTGCATTTAGTAAGCTAGGCCATCTTTCCATGCTCTGTCCTGTGCCTCTTGAAATGTTCATTTTTTTTTTTTTCTTCTACTTAAGACATCCCTATTTGTTCTGTGATACAGAAGTTTTTAAAGAATAAAATGACCAGTTTTAACTTTATAAAAGACTATAGGAAAAAGGAATAATGTAACTTTTCTTATTTAAAATGTTGGTTTCCTTTATTACTATAAAGCACTATAAAGATTATGTATTTAATTTGAAGGTCTGTATTATTTTAAGATGAGCATATCACCAAGGCCCAGGAACTGTGAATAAACAGTTTTCCACTCTAATGTTGTTAGGGTTTTTATTCGTATAGAAATGTAGATGTCAAAGTTGGCATTTTCATTGTAACATTCAAGACATTATTTGGAAAGCATATTGAAAAGTTAAAAATGCCATGTAATTAGAACATGCTGAAGCCAAATAAATCTACCTTAAAGTACTAGTGAATATTTATCTAAGCAAAGTTCTTAATGAAGAATTTAATACATCTGTTGTAACTTAAGTATATTTGTCATGTTGATCCATGAGGAAGGATTTTACAGGACACACCTCAGGGCAGGAAACTGCACTTGTGCAAGCAGAGTTGCAGGCTGACTAGCTTTGGGTTCTATGTTGAAATTTCCAGTCCACTGGGAAGTGGACGTGTCGGCACCAGACTGCAGTCGCAGCATTAAATTTGTTTGCAGTGGTCAAGTCGTCTTTGCCATCTGTGAATTCTTTTTTTGGTTCTTGCACACAAAGCACGTAATGTTAGAACTCTTCTAGTATCTGCACAAGGCGTTTGTCACTTTATTACATGAGTGGATACTCAGAAGAGATCTTGCCAAGTGAATGGAAACTCAAATTTTATTTATTTTTTTCAGCACTGGGGATTGAATGCAGGGGCACTTCACCATGGAGCCACATCTTTGGTTCTTTTTATTATTTTTTATTTTGAGACAGGGTCTCACTGAGTTGCTTAGGGTCTCACTAAGTTACTGATGCTGGATTTGAACTTGTACTCTTCCTGCCTTGGCCTTCCGAGCTGATGGATTACAGTCTTGTGCCACCATGACGGATGGAAATTTGAATTTTAAAGGGCATTTGACATGGGACTTTTCACAATTGTAGTTTCTTGGCTTTAGAACCATATGATAGCTGAGCATAACCAGTAGTGAGTGGTCAGAGTCAAAGAATTCTAAACTTGATGACAATTTCCATTTTTTCACAGACTTGCTGGGGGCTGGTGGGCATAGTTTCACTTTCCTTGTGTGGTAGCTCTCATCAGGAGCAATAAGGTTCTTCCATGTCCCTCAAAGCCTATGCTGGGTCCAGGATGGACAAATGCAGTTGCTGTGGGGCATTATGAACTTCAGCAAGAGAGAGATGGTAGTGTTTTGGTTCACTGCAGAGCAAATGATCAGAGCAACTGGGTTTCCAAGGGTGTTTTCAGGTGGTCAGAAACGAACACAGTTGTTTCTAACTGAAGCAAGCATTTGTGATAGAAGGTGGGCCTGAGTGAGAGGGGCCAGAGCTCTCTCCTGGGGAGGATGTGAGTAGGGGATGTGCCAAAGGCCAGAATTGGCTTCATCTTAGGGCTGGAGCAAGCCAGGTCCTCAGATGGGCTGGTTCAGATGGAGGTGCTGGCCTCCACCCCTGGAGGAGCTGAGCACTGCCCCCGCCCCTCCATGGCCCAGCTGTCTATGTGCTGCCTCCCCGCCTGCTCAGCTTACTCCCTTGCACAGACAGGAAGGCAGCAGACCTGTTCATGCTGGGTGATTTTCGGCTTCATGATAAGGACAAAGATGTTGGTGTACAGGAATTGGCTGAATTAGTTATTTCAAATGTGAGAGTTAGGATGTGACAATAGACAGGCTAAAGACCTCACATCCAAAGAACATACAAATTTCTATCTTCAGTAGACATTCTAAATCACACAGTTGACTTTATCAGTCACATTAACCTCAAAAGGCATAGATAGCAGTGTCCCAATTTAAGAACACATAAAATTCTTATCAGGACAAGCTAAAAATAGTGGAACAGACCTATATTTGTATACTTTGAAACAAAACCTTTAAGGTATCCTTAAAGCACTCTGGGGTCTTTTTGAAACAAAAGTCATTGTACTGTTGAATTTGGTGTAAAGATCTTACCCAAGAAGATTATATTAAAGTATTTAAAAAAGATTTTGTAACATGTTTAACTATATCATGGTTTCCTAGGCATGAAGACAGTTTTAATTCAGAGTGCTGGATTAAAAGCAGATGTCCACAGTGTAAGGTGGCAGGGCTGTTGCGGCAGGGAGCCCACTTGGGCTAGTCCTGATTTGTCAGTATGCACAATGTGAAAGTCGGGGAAGTGTAGGAGAGGGGTTGGTGCTATTGTGGTTGGAAGTGTTGTTGAATTCTTCTTTCTTTTGGCAGTAGGTGGAGATTGAATAGACTATTTATTAACAGTTCTTTTGTAATTCTGACCCCCCTATTTAAAGTCATGCTTGTTCTGTATTAGAATTTTAAACTCCATCTGCCAGTCCATCTGTCCGTCTGTACATCTGTCCAGTCGTGCAGATAGCCCTGCTTTGCGCCCATTTATCTTCTCTAGCAGTCATCTGCCTCTTGGTATCTATGTTTGATACTCAAAAGCATCTGATACCTTGTCGAGAGGAGCCTCTCAGTTGCTGCCTGAATCTCTGCTTGGTAAACAGTGGCACTCCATCCACTCAGTTCACGCTGCCCATCCATATCATCTCCTTGGCCCTTCTTCCATGTGTAACGAGCATATTATTCCATCCTGGATTCTGCTTCCAACACACATCAAGTTGTTAAACTTGTGTCCCTCCTGGTTGCATCCACTCCCTGGTTTGTGTCACCCCTTCTCCTATCAACTGAAACCTTGTAGGTGCTGCATGCGGACGCTGCTTGCAGATGCTGCTCTGAGCAGCACATGCATACGAGCATATATGAATTGCCCCATGTAATTCTCACGAAGCTCCTGAGGCAGGAATTCCTCAGTGTCCCAGTTTTGCAGATGAGACAGTTGAAGCCCTGAGAGGTTAAGAGATGTGGCAGCGTCACAGAGGTTAGCTCATGAAGCCGCGTCAGATTCTGATCATCAGGAGTCTGACTCTAGTATTCTTAATCATTATGTACACACATCCAAATGGAGAAACCATAGCTCACAATGGAATTTGTGTAATTTTTGCCTGTTGATAGAAGAATCATGACTTTTAATTACTCTTAGATACTTTTCTTTGGACACCATTCATTCCACAAGTGTTCAGTGAGCACTTAGTGTATACTAAGCCCACTATCAGAACTTGGCAAATGCCAGTGAGTGAAGGCTCCTACTCCCTGGTGACGTTGGTCTTCCAGTGAGGAGCACAGCAAATGATAAGAACAATAATTTAACGAGAATGAGTGGTAGGTGCCGGAAGTCACAGTGAGGCTGCTGCTGCCAGATGTCAGTTTTCTGGAGACTGTCTGGCCAGCTACGTTGTGAGGGTGTCATTCATAGGTGACCTGAAAGAAACGAGGCATTGGTTTGGGGTGTCTGGAGGAAGAGGGCTCCAAGCGGAATGTGTGGCAGAGACCCCTGATGGGGGAAGGGCAGCATGGTGGGGAAGTGAATAGGGCACAGGCGTGGAATGGAAGGCCCATGAGGAACCAGCTGCACTTGCAGGTCACTTTGAATCCCCCTTCCTTAAAAAATAGTTCAGTGAGAGGACTGACTGCCGCTAGGTCCCTCCTCTGCTGTGTGGGAAGCCTGTGGTGCATTCTGGTTCTCTGCAGGTGGGCCTTGCTCCTGTGTTCTGTGTGGGACCTCAGCTCCAGCACTCTCTTGCACCCGCACAGTGCAGTGGGCATTAACACTTCTTCATCACCGTTCTGTCCCTGGCCTGACTGCTGGCTCTGGGAGAAGGCCATTGGTTCCCTAGCCTTTTCCTCTTTCACTTGAATAGATTGTTTTTGCTCAGATATGATCTTCTTAGGGAGGCAGGCTGCATGTCCCAGTTTGCTTTTCATCCCCACATTGCATTGGACAATACCATCCTCAGGGCCCTGGTGGGGACAGTTACTCACACAGAAGCCCTAATGTGTGTTCTCTCACCGCCCTGTTTAAAAGGGAGCCATACCCGCCCTCAGGTGCAGCCCACTCGTTCTGCCTTCTCTCCTCAGCGCCTGCCGCCTCTGGCATACTCTGCAGTTCACTGTCCCTCAGTGCACTCCTATGAGGCAGGGACTGTGTGTACTACTGATTGCTGCATTCCCAGTGCCCCTTAGACTCTTGTATTTGAATGATTAATGAGGCAACTTGTCTGCTTGGAGCACCAGAGGTTTAAATTCTTAGAACCAGATGATAGGATGATGGAAATGTTTCTGGAAGTTAAAAACACCTATGTTTGCTGGGCGCGGTGGCGCACGCCTGTAATCCCAGCACTTTGGGAGGCTGAGGCAGGAGGATCGCAAGTTCAAAGCCAGCCTCAGCAATGGCGAGGCACTTAGCAACTCAGTGAGACCCTGTCTCTAAATAAAATACAAAAAAGGGCTGGGGATGTGACGCAGTGGTCGAGTGCCCCTGAGTTCAATCCCCGGTACCACAAAAAAAAAATAAAATAAAATAAAAAACCTACGTTCTTTCAAGTGCTTTAATGGTTAGTGATACTAATTTTTGAAGGGGGAAAAGCATTTACAAATCTTTGCTTTCAAGTTCATTCATGATGTTTAAATTCTGAGGAATTTTTGTAAATTCAATGGTTTTCTGATTTTTTTTTCTGTTTTGTTTGTTGAGCTGGGTGTTGCACCCAGGGCCTCAGTCGTGCTAGGCAAGCACTCTACTACTGAGCTAAGCTCCCAGCCCCAATTTCCACCCCCTGCAGTACTGGGGATCAAACCTGGGGCTTTGCACACGCTGGACAAATGCTCTGTCACTGAGCTACCCTACCAGCCCCTCTGTATTTCTTAACTTATCTAATTTTAGTTTGGAAGAGATAAATCTAACTTTAAAACAACTATCATGAAATATATTCATTTTGCATTTAATTTATATTTGTAGATTTTCATAATGTAGCTCATGATTTTAGATTTGGGTTTAGATGTAGACTTTCTTCTTTAAGGTAGACAATTAAACTAATATACATCACTGTTTTTGCTCTGTATTATGCCTCTCTTCCTGGAACATTGCATAAAATGAGTCCCATTTTAGGTGTCCTATAAAGTTTGATGTTGAAAAAAAACCACTAGTAGTTTTAAGAGACTAAAATGTTAAGATTGGTGATCAACAGCTGTTAAATACTTGGACATAGCTGGGTGCGGTGGTGCACACCTGTAATCCCAGCACTTTGGGAGGCTGAGGCAGGAGGATCGCGAGTTCAAAGCCAGCCTCAGCAATGGCAAGGCACTTAGCAACTCAGTGAGACCCTGTCTCTAAATAATATACAAAAAAGGGCTGGGGATGTGGCCCAGTGGTCGAGTGCCCCTGAGTTCAATTCCCGGTACCAAAAAAAAAAAAAAAAAAAAAAAAAAAACTTGGACATTACTCATTTTTTCAGTGTAAATCACTAGACAAGATTATCTAAGAAATCAGTGAACTCAGATCCCGAATGCCCATGGGAGCTCCCTGGATAGTTGTGGAACTTTTTCTTTGTAGGACTCCCAGCAGGTTCTGGTTGTCCTGCCCTCGCTGTCCTGGATCACCCAGCTCTCAGGTTGCCTGACAGGATCCCAGGCCTGGTTGGTCTCTCTTAGCCTGCTTACCTGTCCTGGGGTTGGTTACTTGCTGCCTGTTGTCTGGGGGTGAAAGTAGCCCCCGCTTTAGCTGCAGGTTTCCACTTGTTTGTACTGTGGTCAGTCCAGACTATGTTCCTCCCTCATTTTTGAGTCTCTGTCTTCCTTTACTGTAAAATGGAGTTAAGGTTTGCTCCTGAGAACAGGATTAAATGAGATAATGTATTTCACAAATCTCAAGTATCTAGTATATTCTTAATATTCAGTAAAAGGCTGCGTGTGTGTGTGTGTGTGTGTGTGTGTGTGTGTGTGTGTGTGTGTATTTTATCACTGCAACACCTGGCTTCCTTTTGTCTTCTTAAGAGAGGTTGGGTGTGTTCTGTCTTTACATAAAGTAGGGTTTTAATGTGGTATTTTGGTGAGCATTTGTAGAATACCCAGTCTGGTTTCCATCCTGTGTGCATGTGTGGCCATGCAGTCAGTCAGGGGCCCCTGGTGAGCTGTATGCCTCTGTGGGTGGGCTCCTAGGTTTCTTCTCCTCAGCCAGGCTCTGGGAGCTCCCCTGTTCTGCTTGGACCATTTGTACCCTCTCAGCATCCTCTTCCTCGGTGTGACTCCATGGAAACCACAGTCTTCAACACCAGGACCTCTCTCACCATAGCAAAGGTTCTGTTGTGACCAGTGGTGCCTCGACCATGGCTCTCTCCTGGAGGCACTCCTGGGTTGGGTTCTTGGCAGTCTCTTGATTCATCTCCTAAGCTGCTGTCTGTGGCTTCTTAATTCCCTTTTTCTCTGGCCTCTCTCTACATGTAGCACACATCTAGGGTGAGTTTTCAGACCTCCTTCAGTGTAGAAAGTGGGCTTAAGGGGGACACGTGGAGTGGGGTTTAGAGGTGTGATATAGCCAGCCCATGTGGATAGAGGCAGTCTAGTGTGGACGCAGACTAGTAGGATGGAATACATGGGGGTTAGAAGACTGGGAGCTGGGCTGGGGTTGTGGCTCAGCAGTAGAGCGCTCACCTAGCACGTGTGCGGCCCGGGTTCGATCCTCAACACCATGTAAAAATAAACACATTGTGTACAACTAAAGCAAATAAATAAATGTGAAAAAATTTAAAACAAAATGGGAGATGCATAGGCGAGACTGTGTGGGGGTGAGCCTCAAGATTACGAGAAGAGACACCATCCCTGCAGATTGAGTAGGCCAGGTATGGCAGCACCCATGGGGGTTAGTTCCAAGGCCTCTCGAATACCACCTGGTGTACTCTTTATGCATAAGCTGTACATGACCATTGCTTGCTTACTGAGTCCCCCGACAGTTCCAGTGCTGTGTGAATGGTTGTTTTGCTCTGTTGTTTGGGACACTGACAAGAAGTCAGGGTCTGTACATGTTTAGTACAGACACTGGATTTTTCCCTTGGATGTTTTGTTCCACAGGTGGTTGAGTCTGCAGGTGCCGAGCTCTGTGATGTGGCAGCCCACCATACTCCCCTACTTGTAAGGAAGAGATGCAGTGGATATTTGCAGCATGGTTGAACGGGTGTTCAGTCAGCCTTCGACCCCACTGCGCAGGCATCTGCTAGCCACACTGCCATCCATGCTTTGCGTTAGCTGGCATTTATCTAATGACCTGGGAAGGTGTGGAGTCCTGATTCTAGACTGGGACCTCCTAGCCTGAGCAGAACACTGCTGTAATACCAGTTCTTCACATCTTTCCAGCACATTTCCACCTTGGTGAGCTCTTAAAAATGAAGGGCAAATAGCCAAGAGTTTGTTTTGATTTGTTATACATGGGAAGGTCATCTGGTCACACAAAGAATAATCTGGTGGTTCTGTATTGAGAGGACAGATGTGTTGCATATGAAAGCTGACTTGTAACAATGTGCACTTAATGGAGCTGAATGGGGGAGTGCCAGTATCTGGAGTGAATTTGAATGGATCATGTACTGGTGTCTGTGGAGCTGCACGAGAGAAAGCATTGGCTATATTGTTTATCCTACATCTCAGATCCCCTGCATGCAGTTGGGGCTCTTGGAAATACCTATTTTTAGCTAATTATTGAGGGCCTAAGCTTAGCCCAAGAGTGTTGTGGTTATTGATATTCATGTATTAAGTGTAAAATGAAAGCGAGCCTTTGCGTGTGGGGTGGGTGTACAGCACAGTTTGGGGTTCCCTGGTATAGTCCCAGGGTCCTTCAGTTTGGCAGATTGTCAGGGAAGAGGAGGGCAGAGGAACTGGGTCCAGTAGCTTACACCAACAAGGTGAAGGGAACATGCTCTGGGATGTCCAGATACCCAAGTCTTGGATAGGAAGCTGGTTCTCAGTCCCATGGATCCATTAGATGAGCTAATGGCAGAAACTGCAGGAGCTGAGAGATGTGCCACTGTGCTGTGCGATGGTGCCCAGGAAGTTATGCTTGCTTTCTTCCTTGGTTTTGTTTTGGTGCTGGGGATGGAGCCCAGGGCCTCTTGTGTGCTAGGCAAGTGCCCTATCAATGAGCCACCTCTCCTGCCCTCTCCTTTCCAATTCTTAATTAAGGGTGCCTTTCTGTTTCCGTGCGTGCTGACGTTACAGCCTCCAAGACCTGTGGGTTTAGATGTCAGTTCCAAGCCCCAGGGAGGGTTCCTCTCTGGCAGCATGGGCCCCAAGTGGGCAGGGGTCTCTGCAGTGCAGCTATTAGGAGTAAGAAACAGAGGGCCTTCGTTATTCTAGTGATCTGAACCGAGACTGCACTTTTACACTACAATTTTTTTTTTGTTTTGTCTTTTTCAAGTATAAAAATTGAGGATTTGCACTGTTAGAAATGTCTAATGTGGGAGTTACTGAATTACTTTATTAATAAAGGAAAGGATCAGTTCTACATCTGGATCCCAAGGGAGATCTCTTCAACACTTGTTTTAGAAGTTGAATTAATTAGATATATAAAAGCAGTTATTTCTAATTATTCCTAGGTTTCCTCCTTTATGAGATAAGAGAATAGATCACAGGACTCTGGTGGTCCATCAGTGGACTGCCAAAGCTAGTTGAGATATATCAAGTCTTTTGAACAATTGTTTTTGTTATCATTCATAATCTTTTCTTACTTAGTAATGTTAATATACCTCTGTGTGTCTGGGTTTAAATATGTACATGTAGATAATGATACTTTTAACTTTTGCTTTTAAATATATTTTTCCAGTAGTTTGTGGAATTTTATAAAGAACAAATATATTTAAATAGGTAACAGTATCAGCAGGGCTATGAGTAATTCAGTACATTTGAATTTGGTTTTTGTCATTGCGATTTTCTTAGAATTTTTTTTTTAAAGTCTCCAAAAATTATTCACCAGTTACTTTTTGAGCGGGGAGGTACTGGGGATTTAATCCCGGGGCACTTTTCCACTGAGCTATATCCCCAGTCCTTTTTATTATTTATTTATTTATTTATTTTTAATTTATTTTTTTGCTTTAGTTGTACACAATGAGTTTTATTTTTACGTGGTGCTGAGGATTGACCCTGGGCCATGCACGTGCTAGGTGAGCTCTCTACCGCTGAGCCACAACCTCAGCCCCTCCTTTTTGATACGGGTTCTTGCTAAGTTGCTGAGGTGAGTCTTGAATTTGCAATCCTCCTGCCTCCACCTCTGGACTTGCTGAGATTACAGCATGCACCACCACACCTGCTTTGCCAATTACTTTTTTTTTTTTTTTTTTTTTTTACACTAGTGACCCTGAATTCTTTATTTTAAAAAATTTGAACATATAGTACCTCCTGTTCTCTTCTACTTTTAGGAAGAAGTTTTAAATATCTCATTTCTCAGAAACAATAGGCTTTTAAAAAAATATTTATTTATTTGCTTTTAGTTGTACACAATGCGTTATTCTTACATGGTGCTGAGGATCGAACCCCGGCTGCGCAGTGCTAGGTGAGTGCTCTACTGCTGAGCCACAACCTCAGCACAAACAATAGGCTTTTTTAAAAACATAAGACTTGATTACTAGAAACAATGTGTAGTTACATACTATTGTCATATCACTGTTCATTTCCATTATTTGTCAATTGTCCATAATGCAATCTGGGAATAATTAAGCAGTCACTAGATACCTGTTTTAGAATGTGAAGAAATTCCCACTGTGGGTGTCTAATGATATATGTATATGTATTTGCATATATTTAAAATTCAGAAGGGAAAAAATAATAAACCAGTTACTTTATAACAAATAACTATGTACCTAACCAAAACAAGAAGGATTAAGGTGATTTTCCATTTGAACTTTTGACTATATAAAAGCTATTTTCAGCACTTTTTTTCTGGGTATAAAAGTGCTTAATTTCCCTTGTGGGCTAAAAGTAAGAACTTCTTTAGAAGTGAATATTAATTCCTTAACAGCCACAAAAGTTATTTTTAAAAATTTCCCTTAAAGAGCTGGGCGCGGTGGTGCACGCCTGTAATCCCAGCACCAGGGAGGCTGAGGCAGGAGGATCGCCAGTTCAAAGCCAGCCTCAGCAATGGCGAGGCACTGAGCAACTCAGTGAGACCTTGTCTCTAATAAAATACAAAAAAGGGCTGGGAATGTGGCTCAGTGGTCGAGTGCCCCCGAGTTCAATCCCCAATACCTCCCCCCAAAAAAACCCTTAAAAATCTGAAAATAATCTTTCTTTGTAGAACCTATGGCATTAATCCCTACTTAACCAAAAAATTTTGAAAGGGCACCAAATTCATGTTCTAAGCTTGCATAAAATGGAACTGGCTGTATAACTGTCTCAACAGAATTAGGCAAACAAGAATGACCTTAAGTGAATAAGGAAGTAAAGAGTACATATCTTCTAAGTATGAAAGTGTAATTCTGCAGGCGGAAAGCCCCATGGAAGGAGACAGCATTAGCATATTCCTGTGTACATTTCTGGGCATTCTGGTTGTCTTTAAACAACACATTACAGAGAAATTTTTTTTCTTATTACAAAGTCATTACTTGCCCTTGGAAAAGCAGTGACTTTTAAGTGTGTTATGACTTTTTTAAAAAAAATATTTCTTTTAACTGTCAATTGAACTTCATTTGTATTTATTTACATGTGGCACTGAGAATTGAACCCAGTGCCTCACACATGCCAGGCAAGCACTCTACCACTGAGCTACAACCCCAGCCCGAGTTTTATGACTTTTAATAATGTAATTTGCATATAAAATAATTAAATCTAAGTGCTAAGGAATTTTTAATAACTCCTAAATTCAAGGGAGTACTATTAACCTGATTATGAATACTAGGATATTTCATTTTATTTTCTTTAAGCCATAAAATGTATGAAAATCATTTGGTTTTCTTTTACTTTCCTTTGCTTCATTTTACTTTATTTTATGATATCTACATGTAGAGAGAGGTATGTTTATACACTGTTATAAAAAAAACTCAACTGAGGCTATATAAGACCTATTAATATATAGTATAGCATTGTTAATCTTTGACCTGGTGTATTGATTCCTTTGGTAAATAAATGTCACAGGTCATTTCTTTATAAAAGGATTTGGGACCAGCAATATGGAGAAAGATTTCTCGCTACCCCACCCACCGCCCCTGCAAAAAAACCCAAGTTAATCAGTAGTTTAGAACAATTATGTAAAATATGAAAATACATAATTTATAGCTACAACTTTTATGTTAAAAGCTGTTAAAAACTAAGAATAAATAATACGAAGATTTATCTAGGTTAAACAGGGCAACTGATAAAATTGATAGTGATCACTGTGGGAATTTACATACACCTAGTTAAAACAGAACAAAAGTTTATGATTTTTTAAAGTGGTAGTGGCTAACAAGCAGTATAAACAGTGTCTACAACTTGGTGGCTGGCCATGGTTTAAAACCTATTTCAAGGGCTAGGGCTATGGCTCAATGGTAGAGCGCTCATCTCTCATGTTGAGGCCCTGGGTCCTCAGCACCACATAAATAAAATAAAGGTATTATGTCCACCTACAATTTATAAAACAAAAACAAAAACCTTTTTCAAGTTGTTTCTACAGCAGACATGGTTTTGAAGTCTCCCCATCCGAGTTCAGTAATTATACTTTTAAAGTGTAAAATTATATGCCATTAATTAACAACATGTATAAAATATTATCTACACAGAGATTAGAAACAATTTTAAAATGTTATTTACCAGTTATTGATTGGATGGTTTTACTGGGGTACATATTTCAGACCTTTCAGCCAATTGGCTTTTGTTTTTGTCCAATTGATTCATAAATTCACTATGGGGTATTTCAAAAAGAGTGCAACAATAAGGCATTAGTAAAATTAACATTGTAATAGAAACAGATTTTGCATATGTGTAAAGGTAATTTATAAAATACATTAATCACTTTTTAAAAGAGAACATAGCATTATTAACTTACATGGTATTGAGAATGGGATCTTTCAACAATTAAAAAAATTTTTTTTGTAGTTGTAGATGGACATCGTGCCTTTATTTTATTTACTTATTTATTTTTTGTATGCAGTACTAAGGATCGAACTCAGTGCCTCACACATGCTAGGCAAGTGCTCCACCACTGAGCCACAACCCCAGCCCCAACAAAAAAACTTTACTTAGCTATAAGGAAACTCTTTCAACAACAAGAAAACAAAATCTTCCCAGAAAATCTATTTGGCTGTGTGAGACAAAATAAGCAAACATACCATTTGATATTGTATCTTTGCCTAAATTTTAAAATAAAAATGGCCACAGTCTTTTGTTAAAACATTAAGCCTCTGTCAAAAATGTATTTCTTCCCAGCACTTGGGAGGCTGAGGCAGGAGGATTGCGAGTTCAAAGCCAGCCTCAGCAGTGGCAAGGCACTTAGCAACTCAGTGAGACCCTGTCTCTAATAAAATGCAAAAAAGGGCTGGGGATGTGGCCCAGTGGTCAAATGCACCTGAGTTCAATCCCTGGTACCCGCCCCAAAAAAGTGTTTCTTATTTTAGGGTGCAGGATCAAAGAACAAGATAATATAGGTAAAGAAATTTTACAAGAAAAAATTTGACAAGTTTTCCAATTAAAGTAATATAACATTCAAACTTGATTTAAAATGTAACAAAAACAACAAGATTGCAAACAAAAATGTTTATGGATTTTCCGAACACAAATAAATGAAACAGTGTTTAGGCATTCGGGCTCATGCTGATGGCTGTAGGAAGTAACAGAGTATAATCTACTTGGCAGAAATCTTTAATATGCACATAACAAGCCCAAATGATGGGCTGCAGCAATTTATTCATTACTGCCATTTTTCTTACTTCCAAAATAAAGCCTTGATTAAACCACTCATGCTCTATATTACTCATATCTTTACTTCAAAGATTGAGGAACTATATGCAACAAATGAGTTTATTTTCACCATAGGGATAACATCGTACCTCTCTGCCAATGTTACTTGAAAACCTTCCATCTCAAAACAATTTGACAGCAGATACAAACAAGTAAATATGCAGTGATCTTTCATTACAGTCCTTTAAAGATGCATGTTAATTCATGCTATTAACCTTAGGATCACAGTGCATAGAATCCAAATATATGCATTACTTTCAAAGTAATGTTGGATCCCTCACTTTATTTATAATCACACCATAGCTGACAAAAGTTTATTTCATAGGCCCTATCATGCATTGATCATTAATCATTAGCAAGAGTTAATGAAAACTTCTTCTGTTGCAATGTCTGTTGCCAGCAATGAATGTCCCCAAACCACCAAGGAAGCCATTGTTATTGAACAACACTTGAGGACCTGGAACTTTTCCAAAAGCTAAATAAATAAATAAATAAAAATAAATAAATAAATAAACGAACGAACGAATGAATGAATAAATAAATAAATAATATTTGACATTTCCTGACACCTGCATTAATACCACATGACTAATAAAAGCGTGTCAGTTGTTGCATGGACAGAACCAGTGATCAACGTGCACCAGAATGCACATAAGTAAAAGGGGCTGGGGTTGTAGCTCAGTGCCAGAGCACTGAGCGACCGGGTTCAGTCCTCAGCACCACATAAAAATAAACAAAGATATTGTGTCCGTTTACAACTAGAAAAAAAAATTTTTTTTTAATGCAGTAAAAGGAAATAATCTTCATTGCCTATAGGTCACTTCCAGTCAAAGGTTAAAGTTCAAAGACTGAATGATCAAAGTGCTCATTTTCTCAGTAGGACTGTCTTCTGCCAGGAGGATGATAACAGTGGCATCAACAAGTGTCACCATGGTACCACCATTTTGTTTTCTTTGGATTCTTGTTACATGTTCTCATATAAAAAGAATTACCTGGTGGTCTTCTTGTGTAATTGAATTTTGAACACTCTTTTCATGTAATGTCATCCCAGGACGTGGGTTATTTTGCAAAGCCAACAATTCTTTCTGCATTGATGCCATGATGGAACCATTGCCCCACCAATTACATTTTAAAAAATATTTATTTTTTTAGTTGTCATTGGACATGATACCTTTATTTTTAAATTTATTTATTTGCTTTAGTTGTACACAATGTTTTTATTTTTATTTTTATTTGTACATGGTGCTGAGGATCGAACCCGGGCCGCGCACGTGCTAGGCGAGCGCTCTACCGCTGAGCCACAACCCCAGCCCCTTTTATTTATTTTTATGTAGTGCTGAGGATCAAACCCAGGGCCTCACATGTGCTAGGCGGGTGCTCTACCGCTGAGCCAAAACCCCAGGCCCCACCAATTACTTTTGAGGTTCCAATATTAGAGATTTTAGAAATTTAAATTTGATATTAAAGATAAATGTTGAATATTACCATATGACATTAAAAATTTTTATATTGATACTTTATTTAAAAGTAAGTATAGAACCATACAATTTGTCGTATTATCTGAAATTTCCAAAAAAATCTTTATCATGAGGACAGAGCATTGTTACACAGGTTGCCCTACTTTGAACATGATTCATGTATGCACAAATTTTAGTTACTAAGGGTTTGTTAACTTATACCCAGTCCCTCAAGAGTGGTTCAGATTTCTGTTACCAGGGTATCCTAATTGTGACTAGTTATGTGAAGTTCAAACTCAGTCTACAGATGGCTGTATGAGTAACTGTGCACATAGACCCATGGCCACTGTGTCACTTCTTTCACATTAGTTGTTCATCTTTTTCACTTACATATGGACAGCCATGTGACATTGTATACAAATGGGTAATCAGAATAGGGAGTTTGCCAAAAAAATGAAATATAGAATATAAACAAAAAGTAATAACACAGAAAGATAACATAGAAAGTGAAATTGGGTGTGGTTAGAAGATTTGAAGATGATAAGTTAATGAAAAAGGACCGGACTTAGGTTTGCATGAAGCTGTGTTATGAACCAGCAAACACATCTGTTTAGTTCCAGCTAGTTTACCATGAAGTTGCAGCTCTCACAGCCTGTTGACTGACTTTGAATAGGCCATCGATGTTGGAGACTATGATCATGCAATTTCTTTACTTTTGGAAGAAATGTGGCCAAAGCATGAAAATGATAAAAGTTTGCATCCTGGCAGTAAGAGTGATAAGTGTGCAGTGTGGCTGGACCTTTTACTATGCTGTGCAAGTAGCTGCAGGATTTTAGTTGAATGTAAATGGAGTTGTAGAAAAGGACAGCTAACGTGGGAATGTTGACTTTGCTTTTAGAGCCTCTAGATAAGCAGCCAGAGGAACTTTAAGATGAGCGTCTAGACATAGCTGAAGAAAGCCGCGTGATAGAAAGGGTGGAGGCGTCCCTGCAGGGACATAGCAGAGCAGGTTGTGTTAGAGGACCTCTTGGAGACACTTCATGGCAGGACACCAACAGGTGGTGGAAGTATTAGAGGCTGATCCACACTTAGAAAGGAGCGCAGCAGTTGGCCGAGGCATAGAAAAGATGTGCAGTCCACGTCTCAGCTCACAGGCAAGGTGGGGTGAGGGTGGTGCTGTTCACATACTTGTGCTAAGTTGTTGTGGGGCTCCACACTGCTGTGTAGAGTGAGCACTACTTGTCTTCAGTCACATACCTGCAGTATCAGTTGTTGTTGCTGTGTAACAAGTCCTCCCAACACTGAGTGGCTTAAAATAACAGGAACTACTTATTTTTTTCAAATCTGTAGTTTGGATAGGGCTCAGGCTTGAGAGGGGCAGCTGGTCTCTCTCCACATGATGTTAACTGGGGACCCACCAGGAGCCAGAAGTCCTTGGTCAAGATGGCTCTCTCTATGGCTGGCAGGTTGATATTGACCTATCTGGAAGCTCAACCCAGGCGTGGCTTGGGGACCTCAGTTCTTCTTGGGCTGCTTGAACTTCCTTAGAGCATCGTGGCTGGGTTCCAAGAAAACCAAGATCACCTGCTTGTATTTTTTATTTTGGTATCACCCTTCAGGAGCAGGCTTAGAAGTCCCTTAGCTGTAGTCAGAAGCCAGACTCAGTACAAAGGAATGTAGGGCCTCACCTCTTGGTAGGGAGAGTATCAAGAGTCACAACAGGAGAGGGGCATTTGGACAATAGGAGCTGCCACAGGATGATATTATGATAGCAAGCATTCAACTAATTTAACATTAGCTTTTGGCAGAGAAGTAAAATCAGTACAAGGAATTTAGGGCATGCAGGTTAAACTTTTTATGAGAAAATTAAACCCATGCCTTGGGTTTATTAGGGAGGACAATTTTTATATCAGTCTGGTTAAGTGTTCACTTTGGGAATATTACCCAGAATCTTAAGAGCTCTTCAAATTTGTTTGTGTCTTACATTTAGATAAGTTATTGTTATGTGTCATTTTGCTCAGCTGTGTCCATTTATTTGCAGGCCTTTCCTCATCCTCTTGTGTCTGGCACTGGCTGCTTTCTTCCTGCACAATTCCTTCCCTTCACTTTCAGCAGGCAGCTTGGGTTCTGCTGAAGGGCTGGGGTAGCTGGGCACAGCAGTGTGGGGAGGAGAGACCTGTGGAGCAGGTGCTGGCTGGGGTCCTGGTGCTCTTCTCCCTTCCAACGCTCTGTCCTTATGTTCTGAGCCAATCGTGGACTGAGCCTTGAAGTCCGTTTCTCTTGGCTTGACTCTGAGCCAACCTCCCTCTTTCAAGCACCCTGCAGTGTTTCCTTTTAACTAAAGTGTTGTCCTAGAGGTGTAGACAGCTGATCAGTGGTCACTGATGTCCATCTGCATGGCCATTCTAGGAAGCGGGTAGGCTCAGGCACTGTGGTGTAACCAGGCTATGAAGTCAGAGCTGGTGGTGCCTGAGCCAGGGCTTGGTCTGCAGACCAGTGTGTTGCTGGAGCTGTAAACCCTTGCGACAAGCTAAGGGTGGGAACTGACTATAATCATCTAGAAACCTTTTTCCAGTTTCACAGCAGTTTTATCTTTATTGACTTTAGTGCTAGAGGTTTTGTGCTTGGCATTTATTTATTTATTTATTTATTTATTTATTTATTTATTTTTAACTTTCTAGAAATTCCTTTTCATTATATTTTACAAAAGTATTGGTCTGTGGCATGTTTGAACTGAAGACAAAACTGGTCTTTTATCACACACTAATAGTGTTACCAGTCTAAACCATGTAAAAACAGTTTAGGGCTTTTATATCTTTTTTTTTTCTACTTTTGAAAACAATATGCTGTAGTGTGCAAAAGTAGTAAATGCCTCTGATGGAAAAATCTTGAGAAGCTGTAAGAGAATCCACAGCAGATACAGGAGGGCTGCAGTAACAGCAGAGCCCTGTGGGACCACCTCTCTATGTGGGGATGAGAGTCCTTGTTCTTTCTAACCTTCACAGTGGGAGATCAGCAGCCCTAGTCATGCAGTTCCAGCTGTGGGTCAGAAGAAAGGCAGTACCACACAAATAAGATGGAGATGCTGTCAAGGGTAGAGATTGACCGGGCAATGTAGAGGAGGCAGCTCGGGACTTGTTTCATGATGGTCCATTCCTGGAACACCCTGCCAGGCACCCAAGATCGGCGTCTCAGTCCTCCAAACCAGCAAAAGGACACATGAAGAGATTTGAGTGCCACCTAGGAACATTGGGGGTCGAGTGGTTAACAGAATCAGGCCCAGAACTACCTGGAGGGAGGTGAGGAAGGCGTGGTGGCAGAAATGTCCATTTGAGAATGCATGGTCAAAACAGGATTTGGACAAGCAAATAAAGCTTTCAACTGTAAAACAGTCACATTCTGTCATGAAAAACTGCTTCACTCACACTGTAGCAGGCTTATCTTTTAAAAAAGGTCTCGATGGCTGTAATCCTACTGGCTCAGGAGGCTGAGGCAAGAGGATCTCAAGTTCAAAGCTAGCCTCAGCAATTTAGCCAGACCCTGTCTCAAAACGAGAAATTAGAAAGGGGGGATGAGGCTCAATGGTGAGCACTTCTTTTTGGTCCCCAAATGAGACAGTATGGACATCAAAATAAAGCATATTATCAAGTACTTCCTAAAGCAAATAGATAAATAAATAAAAGTATTGCATCTTAAAGAGTGTTTGAAAAACTGGGTGCAGTGCACATACCTGTAATTCCAGCTACTTGCAAGGCTGAGTGTTTGAGTCAGTTTTTTCTCTGCTGTGACTAAAAGATCTGACCAGAACAATTTTAGGGGAGGAAAAGTTTATTTAGGGGCTCACGGTTTCAGAGGTCTCAATCCATAGATGGCAAGCTCCATTCTTTGGGGCTCAAGGTGAGGCAAGACCTCATGGTGGAAGAGTGTGGCAGATGGAAACAGCTCACACAATGATAAGGAAGCAGAGAATCCACGCTCCAGGTACAAAATATATACCCCACAGCCACGCCCCCAATGAACCACTTCTTCCAGCCACACCCCACCTTCCTCCAGTTACCATTTAGTTTTATCCCATGAGGGATTAATTAACTGATTAGGTTAAGGATGTGGCACAATCATTTCTCCTTCAAACCTTGTATTGTCTCACATGTGAGCTTTTGGGGGACACCTCACATCCAAACCCCATAACATTTTGCCCTTGGCCCCCCAAAGCTCACACTCAACTGACAATGTAAAATACATTTAGTACATTTTCAAGAGTTCCCTGTGTCCCATCTGCTCTGGGATTGCTCAAAGCTCAAGTCCAAAGTCTTTTCTGAGGTTCAAGGCAACCTTGCATTGTAAGCTCCTATAAAATTAAAAGAATTAAGTATCTAGTATGTAATGGTACAGAGTGAATTTTGTGAATGGAAAAGAAAGAAGGGATAGGATCAAAGCAAGACCCAAATCCAGCTGAGCAAATGTCTTATAGTTCCACGTCCAGCATCTGGGGCACATGGCATTGCGATGTTCTCTTGCAGAGGGCTTATATAGCTCTGCCCAGTGGCCTTGTTGTTTGCAGCTCAAGTGGCCTTCCTGTTGACTTGTCTCTGCTTAATTGTTGCAGATTTCCTAGGATGATGTCCCATGTTACTGGCATTTCTTTCTCTTTTTTTTTTGCAACTGTGGATTGAACTCAGGGCACTTGACCACTGGGCCACATCTCCAGCCCTTTTTTGTATTTTATTAGAGAAAGGGTCTCACTGAGTTGCTAAGTGCCTCACCATTGCTGAGGTTGGCTTTGAACTCGTGATCCTCCTGCCTGAGCCTCCCAAGTGCTGGGATTACAGGCGTGCACCACCATGCCCAGTTTTTTACCAGCATTTCTTAATCTCGGGTCTCCACTACAGCTTCAGCTTCCTCCTCGCATCACCACACACTTCTCAGGGGGTGCCCGCAGAGACTCAGACCCTGATGCACTTTGCCTGGCATCCCAGGCCTTAAACCTTTGTAATCTTCTTGTAACCCTCCATGAACCCCAAACTCCAGCGTCCTTTATTTCTGCAGAACCAGCACCACATGGTTGACACCAAGATCTGTTGCCATCTCCAATAGTAGCCAGCCTCCAGGGACTCTTGCTGCAGTAGCCTCCAAGTGCCTGGGTAGCTGAGCATGTTGAAAAAACTTGCTAGGTCCCTTTGTGCTAGAAGGGTGTCCCACTGGTCTCTTCTGAAGAGAATTTTCACTTATACTTCCTTGAGCTTGACATGGGTGTGGTCTTGTCAGCTCCTGAGATGCCCTCAAGCCATCGTTCTTATTGTCTCTGGGCAAAGTCTTTAGCTTTTCTTTAGTGGAATGTCTTTAACAACTCTAATATCCTTTGCTCCAGTTGTACTCCTGCCTTTCAAGTTTTTCAAATATTTCTGCTCTGCTTTCTGCTCCTGAATATCACAATAAATTTGGCTAAAAGCCGCCAGCAATATCCATGCCTCTTCCTAAATGTTATGCTGCCTAGAAATTTCTTTCACCAGCTGAAGAAGTCTGTCGCTTTTATAATCAGCCTCACAGAAAGTCTCACGACATGAGCAAAATGCAGACAACTCCTTCACCAGAACAAAACATGAACAGCTTCTAGTCCAGTTACCAGTAGTGCCCTCCTTTTCTTCTAAACCGTCTTGAGCCCTGTCTTTACTGTCCAGAGACCTATTGGCATTCTGGTCTTCTGAGCTCCCACTGGAGTCTGCCATTAAGCTCTACTTACAAAAATCTAAAGCATTTCCAGCTTGCACTGATAAACATCTCAAAATTCTTCCCACCAATTCCAGAAAGCTTCCACATGGTCAGGTTAGCCACAGCAATGACCCCACTTCTCAGTACCAATTTGTTTTATTCAGCTTTTTTATTGCTGTGACTGAAAGACCTGACCGGAACAATTTTAGGGGAGGAAAAGTTTATTAGGGGCTCACAGTTTCAGAGGTCTCAATCTATAGACAACAGGCTCCATTCCTTAGGGCTCAAGTTGAGGCAGGACAGTATGGTGGAAGAGTGTGGCAGATGGAAACAGCTCACATGATGATCAGGAAGCAAAGAGAATCCACGCTCCAGATACAAAATATATACCCCACAGCCACACCCCCAATGAACCACTTATTCTAGCAGTACCCCACCTTCCTCTGGTTACCACTCAGTTAATCCCATCAGGGATTAATCTACTAATTAGGTTAAGGCTATAACCCAATTATTTCTCTTGCAAACCTTGCACTGTCTCACATGTGAGCCTTTGGGAGACACCACATCTAAACCATAACACTGAGGCAGGAGATTTCACAAGTTTGAAGTTGGGCTGGGCAACTTAGGCCCTGTCTCAAAAAGGACTGGGGATGTAGCTCAGTGGTAGAGCACCCCTGGATTTAATACCCAGGGCCACCCCAGAAAAAGGAAAAAATAAAAAATGTCCAGAGAAGTCAGGCACGTGTCTAACCACCCAGCTACTCTGTATGCTGAGATAGGAGTATGCTTGAGCCCTGGAGCTCCAGACGAGCCTCAGCAACATAGCGAGACCCTATCCCCACCCCAAAAAATGTGGTCAGAGAATCTCATGTACTAGCAACAGAAGAGCAGTACAAATAATATTGAGCAAGTCAGGGGTGACATGTCCGAATATGCCCTTAGAGCCTGAAGCTCAGTGCCAAATTCCTGCCCCAAAGAGGAAGCCAAAGTGATTACAAAATGTGGTTTTACTTGATGGCCTAGCAACTTTGCTTGTATTCATTCTAGAAGTTTATTTGTAGATTATTTCAGATTTTCTTCATAGGTAATTCTGTGGTTTGTGAATAACGATAGTCTTATTTTTTTTCTTTCTCACCTTGTGTTCCTTTTCTCTACCTGCAGCAATTGGCAGTGACTTCTGGTGCCAGGTTACTTAGAAGTGGTTATCGTGAGCATCCTTGTCTTATTTTTAGTCTAGGAAAGGGGAGTTCCCCCCCCCTGGCTTTTAATAAGTTTCTTGGAGATATTCTTCAAGAGATTAAGGAAATTCAATCCTAGTTTACTAAGAGCCTTTATCAAGAATGATTGGTAAATTGTATGAAGTGCTTTTCCTGCCTGTGCTAGATAACTGTGGCTGTTCCCCTTTCTGAAAGTGGTGAATTACAGATTGCTTTTTTTTTAAAAAATATTTATTTATTTGCTTTAGTTGTACACAATGCAATGCATTTTTGTTTACGTGGTGCTGAGGATCGAACCCGGGCTGCGCACATGCTAGGCAAGCGCTCTACCATTGAGCCACAACCCCAGCCCTACAGATTGCTTTTGAATGTGTAACCACCCTTGTACTCCTAGAATAAACTCATTTTGTTCATGATGTACTCTTTTTAATGCTGAATTACATTTGCTAACAATTTGTTAAAATGTTTCATTTTAGGAGATACCAGCTTGTATCCTTTTTTGTATTATCCTTGTCAGGTTTTGATACCACTGCTTTGCTGGTGTCATCAAACTAATTAGGAAATATTCCATGTTTGTTGAATTCTTCTGTAAGATTAGTATATTTTTTCCATTTATTTATTAGAAGAATACAAATATTCTTATCTGGGAAGAATTTTAATTATAGATTGGTTATTTTTAATAGAATTCTAATTTTGTGTTTTATTGTCTGTTTTCCTGAGTTGTGTTTTGCAAGGATTGTGCCTTCCATCTAAAATTTTCAAGTTCATTGGCATGAAGTTATTTATATTCTTCTATTAAGAATATTAAGATATATTAATAGTTTTATCTCTATCTAATTGTCTTTTCAAAATTAGAGCATTTTAGGTATACATTGTAGCTGGGTTCATTTTGACAAAATTGTAAATATATGGAATTTGATTTCATTTCCTGTTTGCCCCTTTCCTTCCCCTTTCCACTACCCTATTTTCCTTCTTCTACTCATCTTTTTGCTCATTTATTTATCTATTTTTGATTGGTACTTTCTACATATACATAAAGGGGAAATTCCCTGTGGTATATTTGTATATGCACATAACGTGATTTTGTTAAATTCATTCTGCATTTCCTCCCATTTCCCATCCTCTTCCATCCTCTCTTGTTGCTGCTCCTGCTTCACTGATTGTCCCTTTATCTTTGTGATGTTAACCTCCCTCACCCACACAGCTTTCTTTTGCTTATTTTGCTCCAGCTTTCACGTATGAAAGAAAACATTTGACCCTTTATTTTCTGGGCCTTTCTTATTTTACTTAGCATCATGCTCTCCATTTCCACCCATTTACCAGCAGATGCCATGATTTCATTCTTCATGGCTGAGTAGAATTCCATTGTATATATATACATTTTCCTGATTCTTCATCTGTTGACAGGCATCTAGAGCGGTTCCATGACTTGGTTACTGTGAACCTCCTGCTGTAAACATTGAAGTTGCTGATTGCATTGATTCTGTGTATTGATTTTTATTCTCAATGTCATTAATTATTTCCCAACTGTCTTATTATTTGCATCCGCATTTTTTTCTTCATTCTCGATAGTGCTAGTTTCTCTTGTCCTTTTCAGTTCTTGATGTGCCTTATTAGAGGCATATGCATTTTATTCTTACAAAAGAAATAACTTGATTTTTTTGGTTGTTTTTTAACTGTATTGTTAGATAGGTATACTTCAGTAGTCATTGTTAGTGTTTTCTAATATATGCATTTAACTATGAATTTTAACCTAAGCACAGTTGTGTCTACACCTGTGGTTTATATTTCATTTCATCTTCTTTAAATTCAGAATGCTGGAGTTCCCTTTTGAGTAATGGGTTACTTGAATTCCTTGCTGGCTTGCAGCTGTGACTTACTCCATCTTACTCTTTTTCACCCAGCACATGGCCAGTCTTAGCATATGCTTTACATGCACTTGTGAAGGCTGCATATTCTCCTGTTGGGCATGGTGTCAGTTTCAGAATCAGGCCAGGTTTGCCAGCCATGCTTCCCTATGGTGCCAGAAGTTAGAAGGGTGAACCAGGTGTATGCAGAAGTGCCCTTTTTGTTTCATACAAAAGGTACACCTTAATTCTCCATATGCTTTGGATTTTGAACTTGATATGTATCTTGGAAATCATATTTGATTATTATGGGGATATTTCTGTCTCCTCCCTCAATTCATCCCTGCAGATTTGTGGTACTTCATTGTGGAAATATGCAGTAGTTCATTTGCTTACTCTCTTGGGCCAGGCTGGAGTGAATGACCTTATAAATACATATTGTCAGGTTGTAAGTATGTGTCTTAGCTGGGGCTGCTGTAACTAAATGCCTCTAGTGGGGGTTCAGGCAGAGGGGAGTCCTCCAGCATGCCAGCTCCTTGCTGCCCAAGGCCCTGCTGGCTTCTTTCCCACTTGCTACCTTTCTTGGACCCTTCTGACTCTCAGACCCTGAGCTGCCTGTAGGAAGAGACAGCTGTCAGGAATTAGGTTCTGGCTCCATCTCTCACTGTTCTCCTGGCTGCCACAGGTTTTCTCTTCCTTGAGCCCCAAAACATCAGTTTTTTTTTTTTTTTTTTTTTTTTTTTGTGGTACCAGGGATTGAACTCAGGGGCACTCGTCCTCTGGGTCACATCCCCAGCCCTTTTTTGTATTTTATTTAGAGACAGGGTCTCACTGAGTTGCTAAGTGCCTCGCCATTGCTGAGGCTGGCTTTGAACTCGCGATCCTCCTGCCTCAGCCTCCCAAAGTGCTGGGATTACAGGCTTGCGCCACCGCGCCCGGCTATCAGTTTTGTTTTGTTTTTTAAAAATCCATATTTCCAATCTAATCTCAATGTGAGTTATTGAAATAATGCAGTCACTTTTACTGTTTTTGGTTTTATTTTCAGTAGTTCTCTGCCAGAGTCTCTTGTTTAACCTGACTTAGCAGGAGGAACTTGTTTTGATTCTAGTGCTTTTAGTTGCCAGTTTTAGTATGAATAAAGCCTACTGATTGAGTTTTTATTATATGAAGAAAGAACTTTTCTCTTAGGGGAAAGTTCTCCAAAGTGGGCAGCACTTTTAATTAACAAATTGTTTTTTGTTATGAGATTTTCCCACAAAATCCAAGACTGTAGAAGTAAAAGGGAAGGGACATTAGACAGCACAGTGAATTTTTTTACATTACTTAAACAGGATTTCTGCTCTTCAAATGATTTCTCCAATAAGTTTGTGTTATATTGCCATCAGTCAGGTCCTGCCTTGGGCACAGGAACACAGTGATTATTTGGCAGGTTAAGACCCTATTCTCCTCAGATTTCTCTGCATGATACATCATGGAGAGAGAATAAAGAATGGTGTTGGTAATATAAATACCAGTGCATCATATTGTGATTTGATTTCAAATACTGGACATTAAATTTTTTTTTCTCTTAACAGAATATGACAGATACCTAGCATCCAGCAAAATAATGGCAGCTGCTTACCTTGACCCCAACTTGAACCACACACCACACTCAAGTGCTAAGACCCACCTGGGTCCTGGCATGGAACGTTCCCCTGGTGCCATGGAGCGAGTATTGAAGGTCTTTCATTATTTTGAAAGCAATAGTGAGCCAACCACCTGGGCCAGTATTATCAGGCATGGAGATGCTACTGATGTCAGGGTAAGTATGTCTCCCAGGTGACATTCTAAAGGCATATTTATTTTAAATTTAAGGATATATACAAGAAAAGATGAATTTTTATTTATCAGGAACTTCCCACGCTTCAGAAATGTCAGAGATGTTACTGTTTTTCTTTTAAGCTTTACTTAATATGTGACTTACTATAGTTTTAGTTATAAATTTTCTTAGGAAAATATTAGTTGAATCATATTTTAGTCAGATAATGGTATTGACTTGTTTGTGCACCCCTCCTTTTTTTAGTTCTTGAAAGAGAGGTTTAATTTCTTGTGTTTCAATTAATAAAGTTTACTCCTTTTACATGTATGTGCTGAGTAATTGGTTTAAAGGTTTGGTTGACAAAAGGATTCACAGGACTCCACAGTTTATAGGTGAAGTGTCAGTTCACAGTGACTCCTTTCAGGGACTAGAGAGAGCAAGTGCAGGCTTCTGGGCTTGGCATGTGCCATCTTCCAGATTGAAGACCATCGCTGGCCCTCTGTGCAGCACCTCAGTATGAGGAAGCCTCAGGCCTCTGGTGGTATGGCTTGTGAGCTGGTCACATAGGCACTCCCACCTGCAGGATCGGCCTGCACCCATGTTATCACCCAGGCACCACCAGAATCAGGTGCAAGTCATGGATCTAGTCATGGTTACTGAGCAGTGTGCCAGCCTGCTGTGTTCAGCCCCTAAGCAACTCAGGAACTTATGGTTACAGACCTCACTCAACTTGGTAATGGCTTTGGCCAGGCATTGATCCCATGCTCTAGACTGCTCTGGACACAAGCATGGGATCACTTCGGACAGCAAGATGAACCAGCCTGTATAATGTTAAGATTAGTCATTCAGCCAGGGGTGGTGGCACACACCAGTGATCCCAGCAGCTCAAGAGACTGAGACAAGAAATCACAAACTCAAGGCCAGTCTGGAAAACTTAGCAAGACCCAGTCTCAAAATAAAGGGCTGAGGGATGAGGGCTGGGGCTGGGGCTGGGGCTGGGGCTCAGTGGTAGAGTGCTTGCCTCACAAGTGTGAGGCACTGGGTTCAATTCTGAACATTGCATATAAATAAATGAATAAAATAAAGCATCAACAACTAAAAAAAGGTAAATTTCACATTATATTTAAAAAATGGGTTGAGATGCAGCTCAATGGTATAGCATCCTGGGTTCAATACCTAGTAAACACAAACACACACACACCAGTCATCCAGAAACATTGTACTGGTGTTTCAGACTATAACTATAGAGAAAATTACAGTCTATTCAAGACAGCCTCCCCTCCCTACCTAGGAGAAGGAATGCTGTCTACACCAGAGTTCTCATAAGCAACTACAGGTGCAGGTAAACATTGACCAATATCTTCAAAGGCCTCAGGACAGTGACTTGCTCTTCAGAAGATGATACCAGATAATTATTAATTAATAAAATTCGGAATGAAGGTTCTTGGAGGAAAGCAGCGATGTGGAAAGTTAATATATAGCTGTCTTTGAAAAGATAGAGGACTAATGGATGGAGCAGAAAAATGAGCTAGAAGGAGCCACTGCAGCAGGAGGCTGGAGGGTGAGGCCTATCTTCAGGCTGCTGCCCGTCTATTGTCTGCCTTGCTCCTGTCCAGAGTTCCCCTTGCTTGCCAAGGCTATGTCGCAGTGTGACCTAGCACCCTGCCTGTCCCTGCCAAGGGAGTTCAGGTTTGTCTAGGCTGCAGCCTTGGTGCCCCCAGCTGTCACACTGTACTGGTATCCATCCTGGAGTGTGCCACGCTGTAGAGCACTTTACAGATACTGTTTTCTTTTCCTTTAAACAAATTGAGGTTTGTGTCCACACTGCATTGAGTAAGTCTGTGGCACCATTTCCCAGGAATGTGGGCTCACTTCATATCTCTGTCACATTTATTAATTCTTGCTGCATTTCTGACTTTTTCATTACTGTTAAGGCAGTTATGGTCACCTGTGATCTTTGATCATTACTGCCGTAACCATTGGAGGCTCTATACACACAGCCATATAAGGCAGCAGACTTATTGATAAATTGTGTGTGGGTGGGTGTGTGTTTTGTCCCTGTTCCATCCATTGGCCATCTCCTGTCTCTCCCTCTCCTTCAGCTTCCCTGTTCTCTGAGGTACAGTCGTATTGAAATTGTGCCATCTAACAACCCACAGTGGTCTCTGTGTTCAAGTGAAAGGAAGAGCTGCAAGTCTCTCACTTAGACTCTAAAACTGATGAAGCATTGTGGGGAAGGCATGTCAATAGCCAAGACAGGCGGAGAGGTCGGCCTTTGTGCCAAAGCGTAGCCAAGTGTGAGTGCAGAGGAGAGGTTCGGAAGGAAGCGCTACCCTGGTGAGTGCATGAATGATAAGAACGTGAAACACGCTCTTGCTGAATGGAGGCAGTTTTAGTGGTTTAGACAGATCACCTAGCCATCCAGGACATCCCACAAGCCAAGCTTAGCCCAGAGCAAGACCCTCTCTCTCCAGTTCTGTGAAGGCTGAGAGGAGAGGCGAGGAAGCTGCAGAAGAAAAGCCCGGAGGCGGCAGAGGTTGGTTCTCAAGGTGGAAGGGGAGAAGCTGGTTCTACAGAAGCACAAGGGGAAGCATCAGGTGCTGAAGTGGCGGCTGCACCTCGTCACCCAGGAGATCCAGTCTGGGAGTCAGAGGAGGTGGCCGCACTGCGTGGTGCACTTCCTGGGCTGAGCGAGTAGCCTTCTGTCAGAAGATGTACTTGGGGCTTCTGTAGGTGGAGCAGCAAAGTCAGTGCCAGCTTCCGAGGAAGAGGGATTCTTCCTCACCAGATCTGCAGAAAGGGATTATGTAGTGGCAGAAGTGTGGCCTCTGAGACTGGTATACTCTAAGCCCAAACCTGTGTGTGTTTCCTACATGGCCAAAGGACTTCACAAGTGTGGCCTAGGAACAGGGAGGTCCCTCTGTGGTCAGAGGGAAGAGACTGTGACAAAGGATCACATGCCATGTTGTTGGCTTTTGAATAGAGGAAGGGACTGTGAGCCAAAGCATGCTGGTGGCCCTAAGAATCTGCAGGTGGCAAGTCCAGAGCTCCAGAGAGACCCACTTCAGACTGGTGCTCTCTAGACCTGAAGATAGCACCTTGCACTGTGTACGCCCTGAGAGTGTGGTGATTGTTGGGCAGTGGAAGTGCATCATTTCAGTGGAGGGCTTTATGCAGACTTGTCCATCCAAGGCTCAGAAACAGGACTTGAAGCTCTAGACTGGTTGGATGACTCAGTGATGGACCCTGGCAGTGTAGGGTGTGATCAGAGAAGAAGATGGGGATGCTTTCACTTCTTGAAGAGTGTCCAAAGGAGGAGCACATAGAGGAAGGAAATGCCACACACTGTAGGTCAGTCCTAGGAGGACGTAATGGTACTATGTGACTTCAATGTCTCTCTTACAGTAAGGAGCTCCTCCTTAAAATTGAATGTGGGGAGATAACTGGAAACATCAAACCTCCCTTTTGCATGGTTCCCTGCCTTACCCCCTGACCCATCACCAAGTCAGCTGTCGCTCACCTGCAGCACTCACTGTCAGTGCTCCTACTAGACTCTGGCCCTCCGTGGGTCAAGATGGCACCTAACTTGGGCTCAAGTTGTTAGTGTCACACACACTGTGGGTGCATGAACTGGAGGAAAGCGTCCCATGACACACGCCTGACAGTAGTAAAGGTCTCGTTCCACAGCACTGCCTAAAAGACCGGGGGCCAGATGGAACCAGGCAAAATCATGCAGCCTCATCTCATTGGGAAGCAGCCAAGGAAAGCCTGGCATGTGTCCTGTGGTTTTATCATCAGACTGATACCACTCTGACAGGTTCTGCTGTCAGCATCGTGGCAGGCAGTCCTGCAGCGGGTGTCATGGGCCGTCAGTGCAGTCCCGGTGCTGGCTGCTTGTCTCCCTGAGCATGTTTCATGGCAGCTGCTCCCGAGGCAGCTTGTCAATTTCCACATGTGCCCGTGATGTGGCAGCAGCTTTCTCACCCACACAAGCAAAAACACTACCCATCCATAGGGAAATAACTGCATCTGCTCCTGCTGTGTTCCTGGTAGGAGGGATGCAGATGTGGGCTTCTGTTACTTTCAATTTTAAAAAGGAATTCTTCTACCAAAATATCAACTATAAGAATATAATCCAGAAAATTGGATATTTTTAAAACCTGGAGCAGATGGAAAAGGGGAGGCTTCAGAGTAGTCGAGTATTATTTTGTATTTCCTAAGACAAGTTTGTCATGCACAGTAGGATGAGAATGTAAATCTTGGTTCAGCTAACTTTAGTAGCATGTTATAAACCATGTTCTCTCACTGCCTGGGGACAGTCACATTTATAAATGTATGCATGCATGCCAGAAGCGAGTGCTGTGTATCTGAACGAGCATGTGCTATGGAAATGGCAGCCAGTGTCCATTGAGTGTCTCCCTCACTAACCTCTGCTTCTCTGTTGCTTGCTGAGTTATTCACAAGCAAATATATACTTGGTGCTCAAGATGACATCGGTAAGCTGCTGAGTATGTGCATCCATTATGTTTGGATGTGAGGTGTCCCCCAGAAGCTCTTGTGTGAGACAATGCTAGAAGGTTCAGAGGAGAAATGATTGGGTTGTGAGAGTCTTGACCTAAATCAGTGAATTAATTTCTGACAGGATTAACTGAGTGGTGACTGGAGGCCGGTAGGGTGTGGCGGGAGGAAGTGGTTAATCTGGAGTGTGGCTGTGGGGTATACCTTTGTACCTAGCAAGTGGAGTCTCTATTTCCTGGTCACCATGTGAGCTGCTTCCCTCTGCTACCCTCTTCCACCATGATGTTCAGCCTCACCTCAAGCCCTGAGGAATGGAGCCAGTCTTCTATGGACTAAGACCTCTGAAACTGTGAGCCCACAAATAAAGTTTATCTCCTCTACAGTTGTGCTGGTCAGGTCTTTTAGTCACAGCAGTGAAAAGAAAACTGACTAAATCAGCATCAGTTCCATATACTTAAGAACCCCATGTTTTATGTTTGCCACTGTCCAGAGACTCTGAGGGAACCAGAGAATGAGGAAAGGACGGCCCACAGAGTAGACACATAGTGAAAAGGCACAGCACAAAACAGGGAGCTTCCTGCATAGTTATTTCTTTTAACTCTTGTCGGAGAGAGTAAAGTGTGACTTGTGTAGCCATGGGGTACAACAGTGTGGAAACTGAAGTCACCCGGGTTTCTTCAGGCAGCGTGGTCCAGGGAGTGGACCCAAAGTCAGTTTCCTCCAACAAGCAACAAGACCACGGGCCTGCTCTGAAGCAGGGCTTCTCCAGGCTCAGCCTCTCCATGGACACTGATTTATTACAGGTGGGTTTCAGGAGCTGCTCTGTGCACTGAAAGGAAAGGAAGGGGACCTTTTTGTGGGATCGTCAGTAAGAGCACCCAGAAAAGTGGGGTTTCTGCCTATTCAAGAACAAGGAAGATCCTTCCATCTTCTAAGGTCTTCCTTAATTTCTTTCTTTAGTGTTCTGTAGTTTTCATTATAGAGGTCTTTCACATCTTCGTTGATGTGAAAATAAAATCCCAAGTATTTTACTTTTCTTGATGATATTGTCAAAATGACTATATTACCAAAAGCATTATAGAGTTTCAATGCAATTCCAATCAAAATCCCAATGACATTTCTTATAGAAATAGAAAAAGCAGGCACGAAATTCATCTGAAAAAATAAGAGACCCAGAATAGCCAAAGCAATCCTTAGCAAGAAGAGTGAAGCAGGTCGCATCACAATACCAGACTTTATACTACAGGGCAATAGTAACAAAAACAGCATGATACTGGCACAAAAATAGACCTGTAGACCAATAGTACAGAGTAGAGGACACAGAGGCTAACGCCCGCAACTACAGCTATCTTATAAGATAAAAGATGCCAAAAAATACATTGGAGAAAAGATAGTCTCTAAAACAAATGGTGCTGGGATAACTGGAAATCCATATGCAACAAAATGAAACTGAACCTCTATCTCTCACCATGTACAAAACTCAACTCAAAGTGGATCAAGGACCTAGGAATTAAACCAGAGAATTAAACCATGCGTCTATTAGAAGAAAAAGTAGGCCCAAACCTCCATCATATCAGATTAGGCTCCTACTTCCTTAATAAGACTCCTGTTGCACAAGAATTAAAATCTAGAATTAATGAATGGGATGTTTTCAAACTAAAAAGCTGCTTCTCAGCAAAAGAAACAATCAGTGAGGTGAACAGAGAACCTACTAATTGGGAACAAATCTTTACTACACACACATCAGATAGAGCACTGATCTCTAGAATATATAAAGAACTTAAAAATCTTAACACCAAAACAAAACAAAACAAAAAAAAACCCCAATCACTAAATGGGCCAAGGAACTGAACAGACACTTCTCAGAAGAAGACATACAATCAGTCAAGAAATACGTGAAAAATGTTCAACATCTCTGGCAATTAGAGAAATGCAAATCAAAACTACTCTAAGATTTCATTTCACTCCAGTCAGAATGGCAGCTATGAAGAACACAACAATAAATGTTGAAGAGGATGCGGGGAAATAGGCACACTCATACATTTCTGGTGGGACTGCAAAATGGTGCAGCCATTATGGAAAGCAGTATGGAGATTCCTTGGAAAACCGGGAATGGAACCAGCGTATGACCCAGCCATCCCTCTACTGGGTCTATTCCCAAAGGAGTTAAAAACAGCATACTACAGGGACACAGCCACATCAATGTTTATAGCAGCACAATTCACAATAGATTGTGGAACCAATCTAGATGCCCCTCAGTAGATGAGTGGATAAAGAAAATGTGGTATATATACACAATGGAATTTTACTCAGCAATAAAAGAGAATAAAATAATGGCATTTGCAGGTAAATGGATGAAATTGGAGAATATAATGCTAAGTGAAGTTAGCCAATCTCAAAAGTCTAAATGCCAAATGTTTTCTCTGATATAAGGAGGCTGATTCACAGTGGGGTTAGGTTGGGGAGCATAGGAAGATTAGAGGTACACTAGAAAGGTCAATGGGGAGGGAGGGGGGGAGGGAGCAAGGGGATATGAAGGGAGGAAAAAGAAAAAAGATGGTAGAATGAGAGGGATATCATTACCCTAAATGCATGTTTGAAAACATGAATGGTATGAATATACTTTGTATACTAACAGTGATATGAAAAAAGGTGCTCTTTATGTGTATTACGAATTATAAAGCATGCTACAATTACATATACACAACATTGAGAAAAAAAAAAAAGTGGGGTTTCCCCAGGGTGTGAATGGTGGCAGACACTAGTATTGAGAAATGATTAGTACCCTGCATGGCCTTGCAGTTGGCTTCTGGGTGTAAACACAGACCAGTTTACTGAAGCAGACTAGGGAGAGAGGGGCTTTGGTTCTAGTTCCAACAGCAGAGGGCTTGCTCTTGAACCATAGTGACAATGAGATGTAAGGCAGGTGGTACACTGTGCAGAGGGTGACTATTGTCACTGCCCAGCTGCTGAGCCATGGTGTTGGTGTGACACGCAGTGCACACCAAGGTCACTAGCATCATGGACCAGCTGCTGAGCCACAGGTATTAGTGTGACACACTGTGCAACATAAGGTGAATAGTGTTGCCACCCCAGCTGCTGAGCTGGCAGAGCTGGGATGGGGACAAAGCTACTTTTGTGGGGATTCCAGAGTGGCGCCAGTCCCCTTGCTTGTAGGCCAGGGACATGCGTGCTGGCAAGGAGAAGCTACAGAACTCTGCTTGGAGAGAGTTCGTAAGCAACGTGCCTTTGTCCAGGCAATGCCCACCCAGATCGAGAGAGCCAAAGTCAGTACCTGGGCTGATTCCAGCTCCCAGCAATTCCCGTGACCAGACACCCTTGTGCAGGGCACAGCCTGGACTGTCATCCACACCAGCCCTGTCAGAATTCCAGGCTTTTTGCCTCAAAAGGCCAGAAAGAACACTTTATGCCTCCCTCAGATCCAGGTGGAGGGCTGCCGGCTGCAGACCCCCTCCAGGACAAGAGGCTGTTGTCTTAGGACTGCCGTGGACCCCTGGCGCCTGCTCCTCTGTTGGTGCTCTGACAGCTTGCCTGCGCCCCCACCTCTGTTCCTGGCTGTGGTTGGCTACCTGAAAGGGAGCTCAACTGGCTGCCTCACCCGCTCAGGGAGCTCCACCATGCAGACTCCAGGGCACTGTGCAGCACTGGGGTGCATACACTGTGCCTCTCATTATTTGTGAATGTGCTGTGTCATGTTTGTTTGTTTGTTTTAAATATTTATTTATTTACTTTAGTTGTACACAATGCAATGCATTTATGTTTACGTGGTGCTGAGGATCGAACCCAGGCCACGCATATGTGAGGCGAGCGCTCTGCCGCTGAGCCACAACCCCAGCCCCATGTTTGTTTGTTTTAATGGAGAGGCTGGGAACATCCTGATTGTGTTATCAACAGCATGAGGCCATAATGAATAAATAATAAGTGTGGGAATTATTAAAAAATGTGGCTTAAAAGTTATATCTTCAATTAATTGCTAATTTTAAACAACTAGTGATGATTTTCTTTCATAGACATGTCATTTTTTTTTGTTTTGTTTTGTTTTAAATCAGCATCACTTAAAAGAGCTTTTCTCATACCAGGTATGGTGACATTAGCCTGTAATCCCCCAGCTCAGGAGGTTGAGACAGGAGAATTACAAATTTGAGGCCAGCTTCAGCAACTAAGCAAGACCCTGTTTCAAAAATAATAATTAAAAAAAAAAAAAAAAAAAAAGCCCGGGGATGTGGTTCAGTGCTTAAGTGACCCTGGGTTCGATCCCTGGTATCTCCCTCCACCCCCATCCCATGTGCCAAAAAAGAAAAAAAAAAAAAAGCTTTTCTCAATCACTACAGACACCCTCTCAGTGGTGTCCACATGGGGAGAGTGTGAGGTGGGAGCTAGCTCTCACAGCTGCCTCCTTCAGACTCAGGGGCAGGTGTGTTGCAAGCTTTGGGTTTTGGGCATTATAGGCTGCCGCATACTCTACAGAGAGCAGATAGTAGACTGATGAGGCCCCCAAGAACTTTTTTTAAATATTTGAATACCACTAGAAACATGGGCTTAATTGAATGTTCCTGGATAGATGTTTTTAGAAAACATGCTATTGATGTTTTAGCCTGGTCTTGAGAAGGGTCGTTGGCTCAGGAAGTCTGACCTTACCTTGGGCCAGTCCTCAGGAAGTGGAAGCTGAAGGACAGCTGGTGCACCATGGCAGAGCTGGGGACCTCGCGAGGGTGGCGCTGCAGAAGTGTTTAAGCTACTGTGCTGCGTTCATCAGGAAGGGATGGGAAGAGCATCTTACAGTTTGTTTTTCTAAAACTTTTCCTTGTTCACAATCCTTTTTAGAAACATTCCTATATGGAATTAAGTAATCTTAATTAATTAAGTAATCTCTTTTACCAGAGATTTCTGGTAATTAATAAAGAGACAGTCTTTTCATTTTCTTTTTTTGGTACTGGGGACCAAAACCAGGAGTGATCTACTGCTGAGCCACATCCCTAACCCTTTTTATTTTTGAGACAGGTTCTCACTAATTGCTTAGGTCCTTGCTAAGTTACCCAGACTCACAATCCTCTTGCCTCAGCCTCCTGAAATGCTGGGGTGCAGGTGTGGCCACCACCCCAAGGAGTCTTTTTGGTTTTTATACCAGGGATTGAACTCAGGGGTATTTAATCACTGAGCCACACTCCCAGCCCTATTTTGTATTTTATTTAGAGACAGGATCTCACTGAGTTCCTTAGCACCTCGCTAAGTTGCTGAAGCTGGCTTTGAACTCACAATCCTCCTGCCTCAGCCTCCCAAGCTGCTAGGATTACAAGTGTATGCCACTGCGCTCGGCTCTTTTTGTTTCTTAACAGCTCTTTCTGTGGGATGTGTTCCAGGGCATCATCCAGAAGATAGTGGACAGCCACAGAGTGAAGCACGTAGCTTGCTATGGGTTCCGCCTCAGCCACCTGCGGTCGGAGGAGGTTCACTGGCTGCATGTGGACATGGGCGTCTCCAGCGTGAGGGAGAAGTATGAGCTTGCCCATCCGCCGGAGGAGTGGAAGTAAGACACACATCCCACTTGGTTTGTTTCATGTGTCAGAAATATGCACAGTGCATGGGCACGTGCTGATTCATGCTGCTTATCATTGTAGCTCCTGTGTAAAGAAAGCGGGTTTGTAATTGCTGGCCAGCACCGCTTCAGAGGTTAGGTCCACCTGAACCACCAGTGGTCTTTTGCCAAGCCCCTTTCTTCTCGGGGCTACTTGTGTCCTCCTCTGTTCTAAGTAGAATTTGAGCCCCAACTCTTTACTTTCTGATCCATGGCCCCTGTTCATGTCTCAGGGCTTGATGTGCCCATCAGCAAACATCTGGTTATCTTATTCATGGCTGCAGCTCACCTGAGAAGCACGGGTATGTGTGTGACATCCACGGGGAGGAACATGGTTAGGAAGCTATCTCTTTGTGACTTTTCCTGAATATTAAATTAAACTGAAATTATTTTAGGTGAATTGAAAGAAGTCCCTATAATTATCTTTTTTCTGTTTCTCCTGTAATGAATTTTTTCACTCTTAAGATGTTAGCTGGAAACTGTGCATCTAAAGTAATGTTTGAGCCGGGCATGGTGGTATGTGCCTGTAATTCCAGTGGCTCAGGGGGCCAAGGCAGGAGGATCACAAGTTCCAGGGCAGCCTCAGCAACTTAGCAAAGCTCTAAGCAATGTAGTGTCTCAAAATAAAAAGGGCTGAAGATGTGGCTCAGTGGTGAAGCACCCATGGGCTTAATTTCCAATATAAAAAATAAATTCATTAAATAAAAAATAAATTAATTTTGAGAGAAGCATAATTGGTAATGAGGGGCTTCTTCCAAGGGGTCCTCTTTGTAGGTACTGATGCAGAAATCAAGCTGTCTGTAGACAATGTATGCAGTGGTCAGTCATGTTCAGTCCAAGGGTCTAAATCAGTATTTTGAGAGAGAAGGAAGCGCATTTTCTGGAAATAGGCCGTATCTGAAGTGCAGTTCAGTCTTGTCCCAGGTACAGAGTGCATCAAAAGCATGGTCTGGTTTTCAAATGTGTCATGTAGCAGGAACAAGCTAACCAAATTCTTCTGGAGCATGTGGTGTCACCGGCTTGCATCAGTGGCTAGGGAAACTTTGAATTACAGTCATGTAATCAGTTAAGTGATTAAGTATGTACAGGCTGAGGATAGCTGCCAGTCTGCTCAAATGCTTGGGCACTTTTATTAAGATGCTGCTGTCATCCTCACTGATATAGACATGTCAGTGGCAGTTTTATATGCAAGCTTTTTTTTGTTATTCTTTTAAGCCAACTTATTTTACCTTGTTTCAAGTTAAGTTGAATAGGAATTGCTGTTGATAAAATAGAATATTAAATATAGCTGAAAAATTGCTCAGAACGTTGTGTGGGGTGAACATATGGAAAATGTGAAAGCAGGTTTATGTAACATAAAATGAAGTCAACCTGCTTCTAGTAGATAATCTGGAATAATGAAAGCGTGGGGAAGAGGAGAGCGTCCCATGAGTTAGTGGCAGTGAATGTTCTAGAATCAGTGAGACAGTAGCCCTCAAGTGAAGGGTTGACTTGCAATCCCTAGCAAAGGCAAGGGCTGGACTCAAAGGTGGGCAGACCCTGGTGGCAGTGCCAGCTGGAGAGCCCAACTGGGTGTTCCGAGCAGTAGGGGAAGATCCAGATGCTTCAGGAGGCTCAGCAGAGAAGCTGGTGATCAGAGGGTTCACCAGCAGAGGGAACCCGCAGCATGCACACAAGAAAGAACAGTGGGCTTCAGAGGAGGATTTCAGGCTCAAGGAGGGAAATAATCAGTTAGCTGTCAGCACACATTGGCTCTGGAAACAAAAGTAATAGGAAGGCCTGGTGTGCAGTTTGAAGAGCTCTCACAGTAAACAAAATATAGCACAGGCAGTAACCAGTGACAGAATGTGTCTGCAGCCTGTTAGTATGTATAGAAGACACTTTAGAAGCATTTGTAAAGGCAGCATAGTAAGAAAATTTCATTTCCTCAAAAAGGAGGTGCGTGTTCTTCATCTGGATTCCCAGATGTCTGCTCTGATCTCCTGTTTCAGTGCCCATCCTGGTGCCCTGGTGAGTCTGCACACCCCCTGTTCTCCCCAAGGCCTCCCTAGACCTGGCTTTGGCATTAGCTTCACACATTCAACTGGATGGACACGGGAAGTTAATAAGCAAGTCACTGCTGTCCCCCGGGGAGTCCTGGTGCTGAAGGAGTGTGCTGGGGATCCTCAGATAGCCATGCAGTTAAACACGTGGGTCTTTGCAGCCTGGCAGCTGCCAGGAGCGTCTTATCACACCAGGGCAAACTCCACAGGTTCTGATTCCCTGCAGTCCTGTCTCTTGCTGCTGTTCTCCTTCCCCTGTACAGTGATGTCTGTTCCTTTGAAGTTCCAATTCCTACTTGACTCTTTGATACATATTTTATATTAACAAAAACACTAATTTAGCCGGGCGCTGTGGCGCACGCCTGTAATCCCAGCACTTTGGGAGGCTGAGGCAGGAGGATCGCGAGTTCAAAGCCAGCCTCAGCAATGGCAAGGCACTTAGCAACTCAGTGAGACCCTGTCTCTAAATAAAATACAAAAAAAGGGCTGGGATGTGACCCAGTGGTCGAGTGCCCCTGAGTTCAATCCCTGGTACAAAAAAAAAAAAAAAAAAACCACACATTAATTTATGCATTAAGAAATTCATGTGTTAATAACGCAATTATAAAAGCATCCCACATTGAGAAGCTTGTTGGCACAGGACCTTGTATTTAGCAGGCAGCCAAGTGGTATTGACTTACAAAACCATTTTCATGAATACCCAGGCTGGGGTTGGGAGAGCTGGTTCTGTGCATGCTTTGTGAAGTGGAGAATAGCTTCACCACGATCTTCGCCGTGATCAACTTCATCTCACCTCCACTGCCTTGTCTTGTCCTGCTTTTCATGTCCTGCTTCCAGTCCTGCCTATCCTGTTGGCCTTGTTGCCCTGCCTGTTGCTTGTTCGGTGGCTCCAGGGAGAGGGCTCCTGTGCCTTTCCAGCCTGGCTGGGGCCTCCTGCTTCAGGGCCAGGGTACAACGGGCCTCCCTTGGGGACTTGGACCTATTCATGCTCTGCTCCTGGTTCTAGTGTGCCTAGTGTAAAACAGCTATCCAGCCAAACACATGAATGGAGATTGGACACGTTGATAACATAAATGTAAAGTAAGTCAGAAATGAAAACGGGGTGATGGTCTAGACCCTCGGATTCAACCAGCAGCCAAATAATAGTTGAAGTTAGTGTAAATGAATTATTTCGTTTTTATTATTGTTTTCTGATAAATGTGTTTGACCTATAAGATTCCTTTTAAATTTTGATTTGTCTGTGTTTCATAATTTTGATAAGTGTTTTTATTATCAATTAGTATTTTATAATTGGTTCCAACATTTTCCCCTTCAATCCAATCATAGAATTATTTAGAGACATACTGTTCACGTTTTACCTGTGTGTAAATTTACGAAAGGAAAAGATTATTGTTTCTGAATGATTTGTTTTCTTGCTTTATAGGAAAAATAGCAGTTATGACATTAATATTTTTTAAATTCTGTGGATGATTCTTTGTGCCTTCCTGTCTCATTGGTGTTTTTGTCATTTTTGAAAGGATTGCATGTCCTGTAATTGGGAAGAGGTGTGTCTTGTGTCTTCCCTCAAGCTTATTGCTAAGCCTTGTGAAGATGACTTTGTTTGTATTTGGTCTGTTTGAAAAATGGCATTAATGTATTCAGCTGTAATTTTTTTTTTTTTTTTTTTGGTATGGGGATTGAACTCAGGGGCACTCGACCACTGGGCCACATCCCAGCCCTTTTTTGTACTTACTGAGTTGCTAAGTGCCTCACCATTGCTGAGGCTGGCTTTGAACTCATGACCCTCCTGCCTCAGCCTCCCAAGTGCTGGGATTACAGCCATGCCCCATCACACCTGACTCAGCTATAATTTTTTGTCAGCTAATTTTTTCTGAGAGGTTCTGTCTTGTGTTAGGAGTTTAAGGCTGGCCTGGCAAGAGCACGAAGGCTTCTGAGCATGGCATCTTCCTCTGCTCTTGGGCTTGATGGTGTAGCATCCCTTGCTTATGCCTCTTGTCAGTGCCTTTGAGTTGGTGAGGTGTTGCCCATTTAATTAGAGATATGCCCCATTCCCAGTGACATTCTTTGTTTCTGTCTCCAGACATAGCCACCATGCCGCCCCCCCCCCCCCTTTTAAAATTTGCTGTGGTGCAGGGGATCAAACCCAAGGTCTTGTGTGTCCTGGGCAGACCTCTACCACTGAACTGTGGGCCCATCCTGGGAATCTGACTTCTGACATAATCAGTTTCTTGCTTTTCAATCAGTGGAAATGTTCTACTCCTATATTGTCCACATCTGAGATCATGATCTTCCTTCTCTGAGTCATGCGTGGGGTTCTTAGGAGAGCTGTGCCAGTCAGTGACAGTCTCCCTGAGCAGAACATGCTGTTGATGGCCAATGAGGCTTGGGAAGCATGAATCCGAACATCCAGCTCTGGGGACGCGAGCAGTGTTGCCAGCTCCAGGACCGTGGTGAGGTTCAGCCCTTCCTGACTGTTGGGGATCTGGAAGCACGCTCTTCAGAGTCCGTTCCTGTTTGGTTGAGCTGGACAAAGCGCTGCCCCACTTAGTGGACCTGGTATGCCTGTCCACTGAGACACATTGTTAGTGGATTGAGTCAAGGTGCTTTAGAATGAGTTTTGTTGGGTCTGTGGCTGTATAATTGGTATTTTAGGCCACACTGGTTTAAAACTGGTTCTGGTGAGTATTTATTACTTCACCCAGAGAAGGATCAATTTTGGAGTGTAGGAGTGTTAACGTTCTCAGTAACGCACCAACTCCCGTGTACCCTTCACTCAGCTGCAGTAGTACAGTTGCAGGCAAACAGCACAATTAAAACTAGAAGCTCAGCATGGATGCAGCGCTGCTTTCTGACCTTCTGGCCTCTGCACAGTTGCTGCCCCCTCAGGCCTCCTGGGATCCTCTCCTGCCCGGACAGTCCTTAGCTTGCCTGTGCTGTTCCAGACTTTGACACTTGAGAAGAATACTATTTGTTCTGTACTCCTCAATTTGGGTTTGTCGGGGTTTTTTTTTCTTTTTCTTTCTTTCTTTTTTTTTTTTTTTTTCCTTTTCATGACCATGTGAAGGTTATGCAGTTTTGGCAAAACACTCCTGAAGTCTGTAATGACAATGACTCAGGTTGTGGGTGGCCTACCTGGGATGTCAGGGTAAGGTGGTGCCAGCAGGCTGCTCCCCCATGTGGTCACTTTTCCCCATGCTGTCCACACAAGCCTTGTGGGGAGAGGTGCCAGCTCTGCTGCCCTCACCCCACACTGATCGCAGCACTTCTTGTGGCACAGTTGTGCAGAGATTACTGCTCTGATTTCCGTGCGATGAAGTGTTCCTGTTCTTCCCTTCTCAGTTGCTCTTGACCGGAAGCCAAGGAATGCCCTGTCCACATGCTGATGCCAAGGGCTGTCTGTGCCGTTTCCCGTGGTGCTTCATTTCACAGGCAGACTGGTGCTGGTGGAGCCTGGTCCAGCTTAGCTCCTCTGGAACATCCTGTGCTCCCACCAGTGGTTGACTGGCTGGTGGGTATTGTCATGCTCTGAGTTGGTGGTCAGCCTGAGGAAGCCAGGTGACGATGGCACTGATGGGAGTGTGTGGCTTGGATTAGAAGCACAGGGATGATCCTATCTGGGGCGTGTTGTGTTCACTGCAGCGTACAGATCAGGATGCACCAGGCCTTGGAGTGGTTGTAGAGTGTAGGATGAGGAGCTTGGTAGACGAGAGGGGTGAGGATGTGGCTCTTGTGGGGCAGTGGAAGGCAGCATCAGGTGTCATGGTGGAAGGATGAAGGAGAGGTGATTGGATGGATTAAATTGGGCCACCTTGAGCAGAGTTTCAGTGGTGCTCTTATGAGGTCTGCTTGACTCTGGTGTGTTGGAGCAGGGACCATGGATGGTCCTTGCCCTGCATGCAGTAAGCTCCATGCAACTTCCTGTGTGAGTTCTGAATGCCTTCTCCTGGTTTTGGTTCACCGTGGACATTGTACATGCTCTTGCTGGAGAGGAATCCCTCATCTGCTAGCAGATAGGGCCCCTTGGGAACACAGCCCCTTTAGCTCTTCCCCTGTGTGGAGCAGGGTGAGTATCGCCCTGTCCATTGTTCTTGCTCAGAGCCTTGCTCCTGGGGCCCTGCTTCCTCCAGGGCCCTGCCGCCCTTTCTGCATGGTGCGGCCTAGTCCAGACAATATCTGTCCTGTGGTGTCACCACTCTGCTGTGGCACTCTTTGCTACTGAGAAGGAGCTGCAGGGTCCTGACTCATAGGGCCTGTGTGCCCTGCTGCCTCACTCTTCACACCCTCGCTCAGTCCACTGGCTGCTTTGGCTTATGCAAGGATCTCCTAGTCCTGTGGCCTTGGTTTGGACTCCTATTCTTTCTCTGCACATGTGTCACTCACTTTCTCTCTTCCTTTACTTGGAGCCTGTGTTAGAATGCCCTTTTCCGGCTGCTTCCTGTCGAGGGGCACTTACTGTCGTTCCCCTTAGCGGCTTGTCTGTCTCCGTGACATTTGCTACCACTTTACAAGTTCTGTGAGAGCGGGGACCTGCTCAGATGTGCTTGGTGCTGTCCCTACTGAGTGAGGACTATTAGGATAAACCTTAGAGACCCCTGCTATGTCTTGTGTTTGCAGAATGGCTTATTTTTCTGACTTCGTAGGAGGAAATTGAGGCTGAGAGGTGAAGGCTGACCTAAGTGATGTGGCTGGAGCTCAGGTGCTGGCAGTCTTGCTCAAGAGCCTACGTTCCTTCTGCTTCTCATGAAACAAAGTCATCTGTGTAAAATTCTCCTTGAAACTTGTGTCACGTACCAAGTATTCAGTAGGTATTGCTCTCCACCAGCATCAGGTGCTGTGTGTGGACACATTTTTGGACTGTTTGCTTATCTTTAAAATGGGCATAATATTAGTGCTGGAAACCTCCTTTGGCCTCCCTGAGTCCTGAGCATATAAGCTCAGAACTGACCACTTATTATTATTATTTTTTTTGGTACCAGAGATTGAACTCAGGGGCACTTGACCACTGGGCCACATCCCCAGCCCTTTTTTGGGATTTTTATTAGAGACAGGGTCTCACTGAGTTGCTAAGTGCCTCACCATTGCTGAGGCTGGCTTTGAACTCGTGATCCTCCTGCCTTAGCCTCCCAAAGTGCTGGGATTACAGGCGTGCGCCACCGTGCTCGGCTTGACCACTTATTCTTGCATAGTATTATTTCCTAGCCTGCAAAATGAAAGTAGTCATACGTCTGCTCCCTGATTATGACGTTGATGAAGAGAAGTGGTGCATGGAAGGCAGTTAAGTGCTGGCCAGCCCTGCATTTAACATAGATGAGATCTGTGTCACTTCTCTGAATGACCACCCAACACAGAATGGCTGCCGTAAGTCATTGAACACTTTCTGGGAGTAAAAGTGAAACAGAACCTAATTGTGTGGTAACTATGTGTTTTAATGAGACAACTGGTATATGAAGTAACCTTTTCATTCCAAAATAGATACTACTAAAGAAGGCAGGTGACAGGGCAAAAGAGGGTGTTCGCTGTCTATACCAAGGCCTCTGTAAACATGCAGAGCTGGCAGTCTGGAGGGGCACTGAGAGACGAGACAGAGCACTCAGTGGGGCAGAGCATGCAGGAAGGGCAGGCACTCTGGATGTGAAAGGAGGCAGCCAAAGTGTCCAGTCAGAACACGGAGGAGTCCCCATGGACATGGCAGCTAAGACTGCCATGTCCGATTTTGTTATGCTTTGGGAGCAAGTGGAAAGGTGGAAGCCAGGCAGAGCAGGGTGTGCAGAGGCCATGCGTGGCAAAGCATGGCACGCTGCAGGGACTGCCCGCAGGCACCATCGTGTCCACCTCTCTCGTAGCCCGGTGCGTGTTCTCTGGGTCACAATGTGGGAATGTGCCGCAGAAGACACATGAGAGTTCCTCCGGGTGCACAGACCCAGAAGGAGAAGCATGCGGAGCACATTCTGGGAAGGCCAGCTTGTTTTGACCACTCTTGAACTTGTTTTCCTGAGCCATTGAGTTTTTATGCTTAGGGGAAGAAAAAAGCCCAGCATTATTCATTATAGCCGAAGAGGTGGAGCAGGCCACGGGCCGCCAGCCCTGCTGAGGTGCTGACTGCATGCCCCCAGTGCACTGTGCTTGCAGCCAGCTCAGGCCACGGCGAGCCTGCTCTGCAATGCACACCAGACTCAACGTGGGAAGCCCGTGCCCCTGTGGTAGCTAGCTCTGGGTGGTAGGGTGAGGACGGTGCTCCCCCTGGGCCTTGGTGGTGATTTGGTGTGTTATATGTCCTCACAGGACACTGAGCTGTAGGTAGCATAGTCTAGAGAGCCCCATTCAATTTTCGCTAAAAATAAAGATTCCTATTTATTTATTTATTTATTTATTTAATTTTTATTTGGGGGGGGTACTGAATTCAGGGGCACCAACCATTGGGCCACATCCCCAGCTCTTTTCTGTATTTTATTTAGAGACAGGGACTCACTGAGTTGCTAAGTGCCTCGCCATTGCTGAGGCTGGCTTTGATCTCGCAATCCTCCTGCCTCAGCCTCCCACGTGCTAGGAGTACAGGCGTGTGCCACTGCGCCCGGCTAAAGATTTCCATTTAAAGTTTGATTATAGTTTATCTTTTTCTAAAAATCATATTTCAAAGTAGTTTGCAATGCCATATGTATAATAATATTGGAACCATAGAAATGAATTAATAAAGTAATTTATTTCTAATTATTGTATTTCACAAATTGTGTTCTAGATATGAATTGAGGATTCGTTACTTGCCAAAAGGATTTCTGAACCAGTTTACTGAAGACAAGCCAACTCTGAATTTCTTCTATCAACAGGTATAAGAGAGTGCTCTAAAACACTTTTTTTGTTTCTTTGAATCATTTATTGCATGTTTTTATCTTAGGTTTAGATGAAACCCAACATTTCAAAGAATAAAAAACATATGGCAGTGAAAATCTTTTAACCATAAAAAATTGAGGTTTTGATTCTCTGTGAACCGCTGTGTGCTGGGACAAATCTTAAATGGTACTTGTTTTATTCAGAGACAGTAATCTATAACATGTCGCTTTCATTCATTCAAGGAAAATTTTCTAGCCTGAGTATCAGTAAATCTGTCTCATGTGAAAGTTCTCGTCAGAGTGAACTTTACCCATCTGGTCTTGATACTAGTTTGCACAGAAAAGCAAAATCTGACTTTTTCACGCTGAAGAGCTGCTGTTTACACCTGTGGCACAACATGACACCACATAAGTGTTGCCTGTGTTGTGGAAGTGTACCCCAGAAGGCTGCTGGTGGGTACCAGACACTCGTACGTACCATTTTGCCACTGAGAGAACTTGGTCACGTTCTTGTCTTAAACATCTTCAGTGACCATCCGCCCTGGGCTAGCAAGGCAGAGGCAGTAATTTGCACCTGTACTTCCTCTGTCTTGCAGTTACCTTGTGTTTGCTCCTGTGCTGTGAGTAAGCATGGGTGGTTGACATGGACCTTCTAGAAGAGTCTGCTAGCTCAGTGAAGGTATGGAGTCTGGCTCTGAGGAGTATCCACCTGCATCCAGGTGCTGTCTTGACAGGAATGAGGCAAGGAGAGAGAAGAGTTGGTGGATTTCAGTAAGGGCTAATGCAATTTGACAAGAAACCAGTGTGAGTGAAAAGGAGTTAACATTTTTTGTAGGTTATAAGAATTTAATTAGTGAATGCCTTGGTCAGAATTTTAAAATTCTTAAATGAGACCACCTTGATTGTATGGCACATCTGTTCAGCCATTCTAGTAAGAAATTAGGACAATATGGAGTACAAGGGCTTGGTAATAGCAACTTTGTAATGGGTGGATTTGACAGGGTCCAGAGACTGAACTAATATGGAATATGAAAAGAAGTGGAAAATCTCTTACTGGATAAGTCTAGGCACCTAGTGCAGGAAAGGGCAGTGGTGGATGAGCTGCAGAAGAGTGTGTAAGAAGGCACATTGTTTTTGTTCTCAGTGAAATAACAATGGCTGTTCCTGCTTATAAGGTTCACACTGAGACAGCAGGAGGTAAAGAAGTTTCCAGCTATGGGGCGTGGTGGGCACTGCTTCCTTGTCTGTGAGATGGAAATTATCTGGGAACATCAGGTGTTAGGGAAAGAAGTTGAAGGCTCACAGCAACAAAGACGTGGATGAAAACGGGTTAGGTTTGGGATTGGAGAAGGGAGAAGGCACTCTGGGCTTCCAGCTGAGGCTGTCCTGAGTGAGGCCTGTGCAGTTTTCAGAAGCGGTTTCCAGTTTACAGACTGGCACTGGTGTGTCGTGGCAGCTGCTGGCTGACTGATGGGGTGCATATTTTGGTAAAGCAGGTAACAAGCGTGTAAACAACTGGCATGTGCATACAGTTGGACGTCCCTCTTCTGACCAAAAGTGGTGCTGATTGGAGTGACTCTGAATTTGAATTATTTATACAAATAATGAGATATCTTGGGGATGGACCCAAGTGTATAAGTGAAATCTTTTCTTTCACATATTCCTCAGGCACAAAGCCTGGGGGTAATTTTATGTAGTATTTAAAATAATTTCACACATGAGGCCAGGTCCCAGGGCATAGAATTTTCTACTTGTGGCGTTATGTTAGTGCTCACAAAATTTGGGATTTTCAAGTAATTTGTGTTTCAGGTTATTGGATTAGAGATGCTCAACCAGCTATTTTGCATTTTTCTCCCTGTAGAAGACCTGTGTCAGTATCAGCTTGCTTGCTTTCTCCACAGCTTGCAGTCGCTCCTTTAATAATCGCTAAGCTCTCTTGCAGATATGCAGCCTTCTGTTCTTTCATGCTATTACTTCGCTGCCTGGTCTTTCCTTTCTGGAAGACCTTGCTGTTGGATCTGTGACTGGAGGTGGGCACTGCACACACCTGTGGGTCCAAATTTTCTTTTACTCTAAGGACTTACTTTGTAGTCGGTAGGTTCAGGTGGGTCTCTGAGAACCCAGAAGAAGTGGAGTGTCACATCGCTGTTCTTCAGGGAGCCGCATGAATGCTGCTGTGTGCCATGGTGTGATCTGCGTCTCTGACCTGGTCCCTCTCTGAGCCCTCCCTGCTGGTCGCCTCACTTACTGCAATGGAGGTCTGTGCTGGCTGCCACAGGAGCATTGTGTTTGAAACAAGAGAAAATTGTCTGCCATGTAGTTGCCCAGTGATTCCTTGGATCCATTCTGTAGATGGTGCCAGGCTGCTGAGGACTCAGAGCTCCAGGCACTCCTGGGTGGTGCGCCTCCTGCCCCCTCCCTGTGTGTTCTCCAGGGCCCTGCTGGGTCCTGCTACTGCCATCATTCCTACAGTGCTTCTCCTTGACCTTGTCCCCTTTTTTATTTTAAAATATTTGTCAAATCATATGACTAATTTTTTTTTTTTTTTTTGGTACTGGGGATTGAACTCAGAGGCACTTGACCACTGGGCCACATCCCCAGTCCTTTTTTGTATTTTATTTAGAGACAGGGTCTCACTGAGTTGCTAAGTGCCTCGCCATTGCTGAGGCTGGCTTTGAACTCGTGATCCTCCTGCCTCAGCCTCCTAAAGTGCTGGGATTACAGGCGTGCGCCACCGCGCCCGGCTCATATGGCTAATTTTTAAAAAGTCCAGGACATATTCTGAAATGCCACTTAAATTATTTGCTTTGCCTCTGTTTTGGTAATAGTTTCTCAAGTAGGTTCATTTTGGAAGAAACAACATAGTCGTGGTCAGGCCCTCTGCATGTCGATGTCCAGGGCTACTGTTTATGCCCAGGCTCTCCTGCAGCAGGCAGGAGGAGGTGAAGGGAGGAAGGAGCCAAATCTGGGGCTTGGCAGAACAAATGGACCAGTAGGCGTCAAGGTCTGAAGAGCATCACATCCTCAGCTTGGTCTGGTAGCCCTGCTTACAGTGCCACATTTCTGGGTGAACCATGGCCACACCTTGGCAGCTTCATGTGATCTAATCATTTTACTGCTGGGGATTTATTCTTAAGGACACAGGATATGCACATGGGTCCTTTGCATATTGCAGGAACAAGAAACATGGAGCGGGCTGGGGTTGTGGCTCAGCGGTGGAGCACTCGCTTAGCACGTGCACAGCCTGGGTTCGATCCTCAGCACCACGTAAAAATAAAGGCATTGTGTACAACTAAAGCAAATAAATAAATATATATATAAAAAAATTAGAAAGAAACATGGAGCAGCACACGCCTGTCTGGAGGCTCTCTATTGCTGTGTCGGAGGCTCTGGTGTAGCATGGCCATCTGAAGAATGAACGAGGCCAGCGTGTGGGAAGGAAGTTTAGCCTTTGATTTTTTTACCCTGATCTGGCAAGAAGATTTCGAAAATACTAAAATTTTTCATTGCTGGTTTGGCAAGTAGTCACATATCTGACTTCTCCTGGGAAGGTCTCCGTGCGGACATCCTGATTGTGCTTTCCATTTCTAGAACCATTACAGGTGATCTATGTTTCCCCTCCCTGCAAGTGCCCAACTTGGATTCAGATTTGATTCTAAAATTGAAAAACAAGTTAGGACTTGAGAATTTTCTACTATTTAAACACACAGAAGATGTATAAATAAATAATTGGCCTTTTAAGCTATTTATAGCCATTGAGAATGTAGCTGAAATATTGTGTAAGAACTTGTGTATGCAAATTGCCTCTGAATTATGAGGTAAATCAATCACTTTATAAAGGCCTCCGCCTTCTAATTATTTTCAGTGAGCAGCTTTGGTCTACCTTATTGGTAAAAATGAAAATGATCATCCAGGGCCTTAAGAATGTCTCCCTTTCAGTTTATTTCAAAAAAGGTCTTGCATTTTAGTTAGACACTGTGGCTCATTGATACTAGTTCACATTGTGCTTAGATTTGTTTCATCTTCAGGCCTGTGTTTAGTGTTTTTCAAAGGTTCCAGGTTTGCTTCTGTAGAATATTTTTCCTCTTTGTTCAGCACAGATCATTAACAACTATCAACTGACCACAGGGATTAATTGTGTTGTTGACTCCTCTATCTCCAGCGTTCTTCTCCTGTGTGGAAGAGGCTACATGCTGGGTACATGCCAGGGCAGGTGCTTGTCTCCTCAGCATTTTGGTGGTATTTTCTGTATTTTTTGGCACTGGGGATTGAACCCAGGGGTGCTGTACCACTCGGCTATACCTCAGCCCCTCATCCTTTTTAAAGTTGTAGTTGAACACAATACCTTTATTTTGTTTATTTATTTTTATTTGGTGCTGAGGATCGAATCCAAGGCCTCACACGTCCTAGGCAAGCGCTCTAATATTGAGCCTCAACCCCTTCCCACACCCCAGCCATTTTTAATTTTTTTTTTGAGACAGCATCTCTCCAAGTTGCTGAGGCTGGCCTCCAACATGCCATCATCCTGTCTCAGCCTCCTGAGTTGCTGGGATGGCAGGTGTGGGCCACGTGTTCTGCTCCTGCTGCTTTGGTATTTACTGTTGTTGAGGAGTTGGCCTTCAAACTGTGTTCTTGTAGGTGATCTGTCTTCTCTTTCTGGTGGCTTTGAATGAGTTCTGAACTCCTACTCTGTTTGATCTCCACATGTGGGAATCCTGGGGGCCTGGACTGGAGATTCTGGAGAAAAGGAGAGTCTAGAGTCTGTTACTGGAGTCCTGCACCAAAGACCTGACTCTGGGGGGTCCCACAAATCCAGGCTGACCACTCACCTCAAAAACCAAATGGAAACAGTAATGGGGAACATCAGAAAGGAACTTTCATCAGTATGGCCAGCCCATCAGGCACCACCTTGGCCCTGTCTTCGGGGAGCAATGGGGAAGGGTCAGTCTTGGTCCAGCAGTGCTTTGTTGGGCTGCTGTCTCAGAGCTGGTTCTGCAGGTGGCTCTGGGTGAGTCCTCGTCCCTTGAGGGGCAATCCCCATTTGCTGCTGGGGTATTTATCTGTCAGGCCTGTGATGCTGGAGGAGCAGTTGGGTTTTCATGAGGTGAGTGCCCCTGATCAGGGGGCCATCTCATCCTGGGTTGAACTGGCAGGGCTAGGGCAGTGCCTGGAGCCTCCTGGGGGCTGCCCCAGGGGCCTGGAATAGGACCTTGTAAAGCTAGCAGGGCAATTGTTCCTGCAAATCTCCCAAGTACCTTAGTTATTCTTATCTTGGGGTCCTGGGTCTTAAAGGGGGACAAGATAGGTTAGGTGAATTTGGAGCTAATAACTGTGTGTTACCAGCTTTTAGTGAACACTCCTTGAATGATGAGCATCCCTATGTGCAGAGCTGCACAGGAGTTTGAAGACAGATACAGAATGAAGGCAGAGATGCCAAGCTTCATCCTGCTTTTAGTTACGCACAGGGCACCTGTAGGACCAAAGAAAAATCGGTGCAAAAGCAGCTTCTAATTCTGTTCAAGAGGTGCTACTGAAGGGTCCTTGGAGCAGCTTTGGAGGATGCCGCCTTAGGCAGGAACCTGGGGAGTGGGGAACAGTGCTCAGGCACTGCCTGCTGCATGCACCCCCTGTAGCTTGCTTCTATTTTTTCCCTTGCCCCCCCCCCCCCCCCCCATTTTCCTTTGCTGCCTTTGACTTTAGTCCTGCCATAGCAGTTGTCTGTCTGCTCCAAGTCCTCCTGAATCTAGAGCTGTCACTGTACTGCTGACCTAAGCCAGTGAGCTGTTTCCATGCTCACCTGCCTTTACCCCCTGGCCTTCTGTGTGGCTGGGTTGGGTGGCTCAAGAACACTGTCCTGAGAGAGACTGGACAGTACACATGGTATGAAGAGCCTTTGGGCTGTTCAGCTTCATAGTGCAACTCTCAGAAGCCAGAGGGGGCTTTATGCAAAGGCTGGCAGACCAGGTCTGGCTCAGAGTGCTGTTCTTGTACTCAGGTCAGCCTCTGGAGGTCAGTGGTGTAGGCAAGCTTTGTGCGGGTTGGATCCCTCACCCACAGGGCCACTTTCACTGGGGGTAATAACTTAATTTCTCTGTACCTCAGGGTTTTGATTTTTTATCCGTTTTATTATGAAACTTTAAAATGTACTGCCGCATTGAAAGAATTTCTCAGTGACTAGTGTGCCTTTTACCTAGATTCTGCTCTTCACTCATTATGCACATAACCATATCATCTTTATCACAAGCTGCTTTATATATGTTATCACATAGTTTTTTTATCCTTCCATTCCTTTATCTGGCCATTCATCCATCTGAATTTTGATGTGTTTTGGAGTAAGTTTCAGATATCAGTATACTTCAACATGCATATTATTAACTACAGTTTGCTATTTGCTTATAGTTTTTGTTTTGATATAAAATTTACGTACAGTGCACAATTAAATGCACAACCATTAAGAATACTCATACTGAATCCTGATGAGCACATTCACCGGGTAATCTAACCACCTGTCAATATATGGAGCTCAACCCTAATCCAGAGGTTCCTCCCAGCTAGTTCCCACCCACCTGCAGGGGCAGCCACTACACCTGTTTCCCCACTGTAGGTTAGTTTTACCTGTTTTGGAATTTCTTATAAACAGACTCCACGTAGTGTGTATTCTTTTATGCAAGGCTTATGTTATGGTTTGGATGTGAGGTGTCTCCCAGAAGCTCATGTGTGAGACAATGCAAGAAGGTTTAGAGGAGAAATGATTGGGTTGTGAGAGCCTTAACCCAATCAGTGAATTAATCCCCTGATTGAATTACCTGAGTGGAAACTGAAAGCCCACATAGGGTGTGGCTGGAGGAGGTGGATGTGAGGGCATGGCTTTGGGGTATATATTTTGTATCTGGCAAGTGGAGATTTCTCTCTCTGCTTCCTGTTCATCATGTGAGCCTCTGCCCTCCACCACACTCTTCGGTCATTATGTTCAGCCTCACCTCAAGCCCTGAGGAATGGAGCCAGCCTTCTGTGGACTGAGACCTCTGAAACTGTGAGCCCTCAAATAAACTTTTCCTCCTCTAAAGGTGTTCTTGTTAGGTCTTTTAGTCACAGCAGCAAAAAAGCTGACTAAACAGCTTCATTTCTTAGTGTAAAGTTTTTGATATTTCAGTAGGTTGTTTCAGTTTATTATTGATTAGCATTCTGTTATATGAATATAAGGTGTGTTTTCATTCTTGCATGTCTTGTCTCTTAGGGACATTTGCTCCAATTTTTTTTTTTTTTTTTAACTATTAGTAAAGTGACCACATGCTATTACAAACATTTTTGTCAACATCATTTCTTTTGGAGTTGAATTGCTGGATGTTGCAGTAGAGTATGTCATTTTGTAAGAAAGTGCCGGTTCTCAGGGCTGGGGTTGTGGCTCAGTGGTAGAGCTCTTGCCTTGCACGCATGAGGCCCTGGGTTCCATGCTCAGCACCACATTAAAAAATTAATTAATTAATTAATTAATTAAAGGTATTGTGTCCGGGCTGGGATTGTGGCTCAGCGGTAGAGCGCTTGCCTAGCATGTGGGCGACCCGGGTTCGATCCTCAGCACCACGTACAAATAAAATGCATTGAATAAAATGCATTGTGTATAACTAAAGCAAATAAATAAAAATATTTTAAAAAAAAAAAGGTATTGTGTCCAACTACAACTAAAAATAAAATATTTTTAAAAAGAAATTGCCTTTTTTTTTGCCAAAATGACCATAATATCTTGTATTCCTTCCATTAATGTGTGCAAGTCCTGGTCACTCTACCTGTCCCCCCAGCATTGGGAGCATTGGGTGTGTCGGGTCCCTGGCAGCCTGTCTCACAGGTGTGCAGTAGAATCGAACATGTTCTTATTTACCTACCTGAGTGCTGCTGCTGGTGGTCAGCACCATTGCATGTATTTGTTGAATGTTACGGGTCTTCCTGTGAAAGTCTCCTTGACACTTTTTGCTCATTTTGTATTAAGTTGTAGGACATATTCCCTCTCCCCCTCCATTTTTTTCTTACTGTGCTAAAATGCATGCAATGCGTATCTGCTATTATAGCTATTTGCAAGCATACAGTTTGGGGTCACCAGCATGGTTGTAACATGTGGCTGTCCACCTGCCTGACGTGTTGTTTGTAACAGGAAGCTAAACCATTCAACAGGTCGCTCCGTGCTCACCTCTGCCCCTGCTAGTGATTTCTTAATGTGTTCTGGGCCTTGGCCATGATTTATGCATTGCTGGTGTTTTCTCCTAGTCTTTGATTGGTCTGTTTATTTTCACAACTAATCTAATTATTGAGAATGTTGAGTGACAGGTGTCATGGCATGTGGCAAGAGCCCTCCTGAGTGCTACCTGCCAAGTATCTTGTTTTAGGAGTCTCAGTGGTTCTGATGATTGGGCTCTTATGAGGTAGAAATAAAAAGCATCATGTTTAGGTCCTACTCTCTTCCTATTTCAAGGGAGGGAAATGGAGTACAAGAAACAATTTTAACTTGATCATTCCCTATTTTGGAATCTCATCCATGCCCATTGTGTGGAGTCACAAGGGAAACAGGGTGCTAGTGGATGTACTCATGTTGGAGGGTTTGGTTCCAGTCTGATGATGTTGTGTGCAGGCGGTTATGGTAAAAGCTGTCCTAAATGTAACTACCAGGTGAGAAATCCTCAAATGGGTCACTAAGTTGTTTTTTTTGTTGTTGTTGTTGTTTGTTTTTGTTTTAAATATATATTTTTAGTTGTAGGTAGACATAATACCTTTATTTTATGTATGTGGTGCTGAGGATTGAACTCAGGGCCTCACACATGTGAGACAAGCGCTCTACTGCTGAGCCATAGCCCCAGCCCTGGGTCACTAAATGTTGTCGACTCATTTTTGATATCCTGAAAGGTAATAACCAGCACATTCTAAAAATAAACTAGAATCTTGTAACACTATTTACTATAAGGCAAGAGTCTGAAAAATATGTTTTGATGACAAAGCTTATGACTTTTAGAAACCAGAAGAGTATATTTACTTTAAAAATTGGACTTTTCCTTCACTGTATAACATTTTATTTCTGTTTCTCTTGCTTAGCTGTCATTGGTTAAAGCTGGTTTTGATTTCAAGGTCTGTGTCGATGGTTATTCTGGAGGTTGCCACATTTGTTAAATTTGCATTGATGATGCTCAAGTTGTGTAGAACTCATTTGATGCTATTGACATTTCAACCCATAAGATGCCTGGATCTGACTCAAAGTCCTCATTACTCACTCCTATAAACATTTTATATTTAACATGAGTATATTCACCTGTTATTTGTAAGAAATACTAAACAATTAATTGTTTATTTAACAAAAGAGTTCCAGTAGGAAATTGAAGATGACTCCCAAGTCTAGAACCACATCTAGGCTGTGGTGTGGAAATATGTGAGGTGTCAGCTATTGATCAATCTTTCTGTTTTTTCCAACTTACTATTTTTATAAGATTTCACTCAGATTATTTATTATCGGAAATAAACTTCTTCCTATACTGTTTTGGCCTTGAAGCTACAGTTAAAGCATATTTTGAAAATTGCAGCTGGATATGGTGGCACAAGCCCATATTCACAACTCGGGAGACTGAGGCAGGAGGATCACAACTTTGAGGCCAGCCCCAGCAATTTAGTGAGGCTCTAAGCAAGTTAGCGAGACCTTGTCTCAAAATATAAAGGACTAGGGATCTGGCTCAGTGGTAAAGCATCCTTGGGTGTTCAATCCCTAGTAGAAAAAGAAAAAAGAAATTGTAGCTCTTAGTGTGAAATTTAAGTTTAAAACCTGACATTTTCAGCTGAAGTGGGGGTAGTCAGCTGCCCTTTTCCAGACAGAAGATAAAGTTGTATATAGGCTCAGGAGACCTGGAAGCAGGTGGGGAGGGAAAGAGAAGGCACTGGGAACAGGATTGTTCTGGCTCTGTTGTGCACATACCCAGGGTTGTTCTGGCTCTGTTTTATATACGTACAGGGTTTTTTAAGCTCTGTTGTGTACATGTATAGGGTTTGTAAGCTGCCTGGTACCGAAAACCGGGAGGAAAAACTCTTGGAGGCAGAGTTAAGCTTTTACTACTTTTACTTCTACTTTCTTAGAGCTTAGAGAGGGAAAGAAAGATTTTTAGAGAGAAAGATTAAAGCGAGCTTTTCTTCTTGTCTTCTTAGCTTAGAGTCTTAGAGCTTAGCTTAGAGAAAGATTAGAGCTTCTTTCTTCTCTCTTCTTTCTTCCTTCTTCTTTCTTCTGTCTTCTGTCTTCCTCAGGAGTCTCGGCCTAACTCTGACCAGTCATTACTTCTTCTATCTGGTTTCTCTTCTGTCTTCTATCTGGTTTCTCTTCTGTAACCGCTCTGCCTACGTTCTGGCCGCTCTGATTCTTCTGACCGACCGAGTGACTGCCCAGCTGACTGAATTCTCCGTTCTCCTAACTCGGACCGCTTTCACCCGGTTATATACCTTCAGGTTTGCGGGTGCCTACAGGTGCGTCACATACATATCAGGTGGAACTTATGGCTTCCAGCTAGCTACAACAGCCCTTCCTAATTAGGGCTCCTTCATATTCCTTCCCTTTAGTTTAAAAAGGTGCTTTAATTCTATTTTCTCTATTTTATTTTCTTGTCCCTACCTAGCTTTTCACCTTTTGTTTTTAAAAGGGTGGATATTTGAGCCCTTTTTGAGAAGGTGCTGCGGCTTTAAGGAAGCCTACTGCTGAGGAGCAGCTAACGCACTTAGTTAAGCACAATTGTATAAGCGGCTTTGACTTTTTTTTTTTTTTTTTTTTTTCTCTTCTTTATTTTTCTTTATGGCTTTCTTGCCAAAGCTCAATGGCTTTTTTTCTGCATGGTTTTTACCATGCTATTTAATTCTCTATTTTCTTTTAAGCTCATGGCTTTTTTCTTTATACTAAAGCTCAAGGCTTTTTCTCTATGTTTTTTATGGCTTTTGGCTGGCTACTCGGCTTCGGCTTTTGGCCGGCTACTCTGCTTCGGCTTTTCGCTGGCTACTCTGCTTCAGCTTAATTCTTAACTGGCCTCAACTGAGTCAGAGGCTATGCTCTCTTGTTTACTACTCTTTTTGCTGGTCTCAACTGAGTCTGAGGCTATGCTTTTTCATTGCTCTCCTTATTTCTTAGCTTTTCTTCTCTGCCTGCCGAGCCCCGGACGGACCACCATTTGTAAGCTACCTGGTACCGAAAACCGGGAGGAAAAACTCTCGGAGGCAGAGTAGAGCTTTTACTACTTTTACTTCTACTTTCTTAGAGCTTAGAGAGGGAAAGAAAGATTTTTAGAGAGAAAGATTAAAGCGAGCTTTTCTTCTTGTCTTCTTAGCTTAGAGTAGAGCTTAGCTTAGAGAAAGATTAGAGCTTCTTTCTTCTCTCTTCTTTCTTCCTTCTTCTTTCTTCTGTCTTCTGTCTTCCTCAGGAGTCTCGGCCTAACTCTGACCAGTCATTACTTCTTCTATCTGGTTTCTCTTCTGTCTTCTATCTGGTTTCTCTTCTGTAACCGCTCTGCCTACGTTCTGGCTGCTCTGATTCTTCTGACCGACCGAGTGACTGCCCGACTGACCGAATGAATTCGTTCTCCTAACTCGGACCGCTTTCACCCGGTTATATACCTTCAGGTTTGCGGGTGCCTACAGGTGCGTCACATACATATCAGGTGGAACTTATGGCTTCCAGCTAGCTACAACAGCCCTTCCTAATTAGGGCTCCTTCAAGGGTTGGCATAACAAATTCCACTAGTATGTGTAATTATGCAGCAGCAAAAAATTAAGTACAGATCTATCTTTCTAGGAGTCCAATTCTCAGTATTTCTTTGGTAGATTCAGTACTGTACCTTTCTCCTCTTTCCATGCCTGTGTATCTCCATGATTCAGAAAAGCTCTTGTGGTTAATGAAGATTTAGGTGAACTTTTAAATTTGTATTAGTCAACCCTGATTTTTCATTATCCTTGTACATAAAAGACTTAGAAATGGAAAGGCAGCAAAGGTCATTTTCTGGTAACGTGCTGCTCCTGTGGTGTTTCAGCTCTCCTGCCCTAAGAGAAAGCAGTGTGTGGGTGGGTGCAGGTGGCATCAGGTTTCTCATTCCTGGCAGATTAGAGAGAGTACTCCCACCTGATAAGACTGGTGACTGGGGAAAGTGTGACACTGGTGTATGGGGCACTCCATGGGGAGCACTGCTGAACATCTGGGCGCATCACCAGCCTGCTGAGGTTAAGGTGAGGTTCATGTGCATTCTCTAGCTGTTCAGCAGTGAGCATGGAGGTGTGGTTGGCTTCAATGGGGATAGTTTTACCTAGCAATTACAATAGTTAAAGGGGAGACAATGGAAGGTCATAATGACTACCTCCCCACTATAAGACAGACTTGAGATTGGTGTTTTGTGAAGGCCAGTGAATGGGATAGATGTCATAGAGCAAGTGTGCCAGCAGGCTTAGAGCTAGTAGTTGAAGAGCATGGTGTTTGAAATTTTTTCAGGGGCAGCAATCAACATACTATTTCTGTAAAGGGCCAGAGAGTAAGTACATTAGGCTTCAAGGACCAAGAGACAAAATCAAAGGTCTTGTGAAAGATGTCATACAGCAGAGAAAGCAAATTCCCACAAATTTTTGTATTGGTGCAGTTTGTGATGTGAAGGAGTAAAGTGTTTAATGGTCCAGATGCCCTGTGAGGGAGGTTCGGGATGCACACACCCACCTCAGGATCTTTGCTGATGTGGCATTCAGTGCTCATCTGTCAGAAGCTTGATTGCATCTCAGCTCTAAAGACACCTTTGTGCTTACAGCGGCTCGCTGGCCCGAAGCCAGTTCATCAGCACTTTTCAAGGAGTGTGTTCATTGCTGGGAGGCATTTCTGGCGCTCTGGTAGACTCTGTGCTTTCTGTTAGACTTTAAGCGTGTCCTTACTTTGCAGATTGGTCACGTACAATCAGTGGTTAGGTGGAAACACCTCAGTTGCCCAGGTAAGTATATAAATATTCATGAATTTGCACTAATGTCCCCAAAATGCTGTGGAACTGTAGTCTTAGTTTAGGAAATGCATCTGCTGCAAGTTTTCATGGAAACAGATCTTGTCCTGCTTGTTTTTGCTTCTGACCCTGTGGGAAGGTTGCAAGGGAGCATAGCATTCCTATGGTCCAGGTGTGTGAGTTGTTTCTAAATCCCACATAAGCCAGCATCAATGAGGTGAGCTTCTTTTAGCAGGAGACTGTTATTTCTTCATTTGTATTTGTCATCACCCATTTTACATCCAGAATCTGGAGTGGTTGTTGACAGTGTGAGTGGGTCTGTGTGGGCACTCTGCAGATGCTGTGGAGTACCTGGGTGGACTCGGCTTTCTTCTGAACAGCCCGCTTCCTCTCCTTGCAGGTGAAGAGCGACTACATGCTAGAAATAGCGGACCAAGTGGACCAGGAAATTGCTTTGAAGTTGGGTTGTCTAGAAATACGGTAGGTGGTTTCTGTATGTTGAGGTCTTTATTCGTCAATGTTTTTTCTTATTTTTGAAAAAATTTCCCAAGTACTTTCTTCACAAGATTTTCAGTAAAATATTAAATGAAGTGCAAGAAGATTCCAAATTACTTGCTTGTTATTTAGTTGCCCCCTTTTGTTACCCTTTAACAACATATGCATTCTGTACATACACGTTTTAATCTGTCTTCCCTGGCTTTAGGCGATCATACTGGGAGATGCGTGGCAACGCACTGGAAAAGAAGTCTAACTATGAAGTGTTAGAGTAAGTATTGCACATAAGCATTCAGAACTTAGTCACTTCTTAACTTAAAATTAGATATTGACTTGGATACCATGTTTCTAAAACATATATCTGGAAAAGGAAAAGTTTTAAAAAAAATCCTTAATGTCATTAATTTTGTTAGGAAACACTTAAATTTGTTGGTAGATGTTATGCTAATAATGTGTATGGCCTGACATATTAATGCATTTCTCATGTACATTTAATTATGGTGAGGAGGTAAATGGCTTCTAATTTACATGGAATCCTAGAATTCCTATGCACTATTGCTCATGTTCTCTGTATATTAAGGATTTTTTCACAAATGGAAGCATAGGGGTTACTTGTTGCTCATGCATCAGAAAATTTAAAATACGTAGAAGTTTCTCTGATAATGAAATTGGTTCCTGCATTAGACTCTGATGGTTTCACATGCACATAAGCTGAGCTGAGCTTACGCCTTGGCAGCCTTGGAGTTGTGCACTTCCTCTTTTTGATAATTCAGTAAAAGATCATTGGTATTTGTTTTATCCTTGTAAAGGCCAATTTTATTTTTATTTACAGTAATGCAACATTTTGCCAACACACTTTCTTCTGTGTTATTACTGAAATTCTTCTGGCATTTGAGAGATGCCGGTAAAATACATTGAAGCCTCTCCACGTAATAAAGACTTCATGTGGCGTTAGATTTCATCTGGACCTTCTAGGTGTGTCCGCCTGCTCTCATGCTGTGTGCTTACCATCCCTGTTTTGAGAATATGATTCTGCAAGGGGGATACAGTCATTTAAAAATAAAAGTAGAAATAAATAGTTTTGGAAAACTGTTACAAAGCAGGTAAAATCATTTGAAATGATGATGGGTAATAGTAGATATAACAGATATTTTTGGTACTTACATAAGTGTCCTTTGGGCCTGTTGCGGCACACATGTGCACGTGGCCCAGACAGTCTGTCGTGTTGCAGAGCTGTGCCTAATGCACCACGGGGCCTTGGAGCTCAGCATCTCACTATCGTGCCAAATATTTGTAATTGTGTGTATTTATGAAGATATCTTACCTGTGTTGTGCCTCTTAGCAGATTAGATAAATGCAAAATTAATTGTTTGACTTAAATGAAAAACTGTAGAGATCAATTAGGTATCTTACTAGTCACAGTTATTTTAAATGGAATTTTTCCAGTCCTTCAGTAGCTGGTGTGGTAATAATGATACCATTAATGCCATTAAATTATTAAAACTATCATTCACTGTAGTTTGGATCTTTTATTTAAAAGTTGCCACATTCTTCAGCTTGAAAGACTTTCCTTAATGCTGAAAATACAAATTGCCAGAATCAGAGAAATCATTGAAGGTCTTAATGAGAATCATTTTTGTCTTCATTTCAAAAGGACATTCAGGCCAGGCTCGGTGGCGCACGCCTGTAATCCCAGCACTTGGGAGGCTGAGGCAGGAGGATCGAGAGTTCAAAGCCAGCCTCAGCAATGGCGAGGCACTTAGCAACTCAGTGAGACTCTTGTCTCTAATAAAGTACAAAAAAGGACTGGGGATGTGGCCCAGTGGTGCAGTGCCCCTGAGTTCAATCCCCGGTACCAAAAAAAAGGACATTCAGGAAAAATAGGAGTGGTTTTATCATCTTAGTGGTTTGCTTAGTTATCTATTTATTTGTCCACTTCTTTGCTTCTTCATTAATTTGCTTGACAGCCATCACTGAGTGCCTTTTGAGTCCTTGGTAGTGAACTTCTGGAGACTGAGAACTCAGTAATACAGAATTATCACCCTGGGTAAGCTCATTGCTAGACAGGAGGTTCCCAGACAAGTCAGCAGGATCATAGAACAGCGTGCTAGAAGCTGATATGTGTCCACTGAGGTGTGCAGGTTGGACCTTGAGGTATGAGTGGTCCCACAGCAGAATGCTGTGGGCTGGCCTGGCAACCGAGGGAGCAGCTCAGGCAGCATGTACAATGGGCAGAAGAGGTGCCTGTGGGCTCAGTCCCAGGAGGGAGCCCAGCACGCCCTGTGCTGAATCCTTGAGTGATACGAAGGTGGACAGTCACGTGAAGAGGTTTGTGATTTAGAATTCTGTACTCACAAAATTGGAATTATATTAAAGAAGCTTGGAAAGGGGAACAAGAAATCAAGAGACTCTTGAATCTCTCCATGTGAGGAGCAAGGAGTCTCTGAGTAGGGATAGAGCCAGTGTCTGCATGAAGTCCACAACACAGGGTGGGGTTGTCGTCTCTGGTTCCCTGCTCTGAGCACCAGGGGCGTAGTCACAGAGAAACTGCTGGGCACGTTCACTCTTAGTTCTGAGGGAGCACTTGTGTGTTTTAAAAGGGAAGAGGAAAGGGATGCGTCGGCTCATTGCATCTGCTATTAAATCTCTAATCCTAGCAGCACTTAGAGCCCACGATGTGCCCACCACCAGAGGTGATTTCTCACATGGTTCTCCAGTGTGCCTCGCTCTAGGGAGGGGAGGAACTGGCATGAGCCTTGAGGTTCTCATAGCACTGACAAGAAGGAATCAGCAAGGCAGGCTGTGTCCCAGGAACACAGGAGCCAACTGAGATGCTCCAGTGACAAAAGTGGGAACAATTCAAGGAGGAAATTAAATACGTAGCTTAGATAATGAGCCAGGATGTACAGTAAATACCATGAGTCCATGCTAAGATGATAATTTGAACATATAATGTGAAGTGGCATCTGTTCTACAGAATTTCCAATACTCCCTGTAGACATCTCCTCCCAAAGGTGGTGGAGTGTACGACTACCCCCAAGGCTCCGCTCGCCTCAGAGAGTGTCAAGAGAGGGGCTACGGGGAACAACTAACACTGCATGGAGGGTCCCGGCAGGCACCTGCAGCCAGGCGTCCAGGCCAGCGCCAGTAGTGACAAGTCGTGTTGACAGGGTGCCACTGTGATGCGATGTGTTGAGAGTGACAATTCACCACTGTGGGCTTTCTCTCCAAGCCCTTACACCAGTCTATCATGAAAACAATTCCCAACAAAGCCCAGTTGAGGATCATTTTATAAAGTACCTAACCCTCACTCCTCGTAACTGGCAATGCAGGTCATCAAGGGAAAAGGCAAGCCTGAGAAACTGGCAGTGCCAGGTGGCACCTGCAACAGAGACATGATGTTAAATGCAGCGTGCTGCTCCACATAGGAGCCTGGCCCAGAGAAGGGACATCCGGTCAGGTGTGACCAACATACAGAGTGATGCAAGATGTTAACAGCAGGGCACTTGGCTATGGTTAGACGAAGTATCATCTCTGCAACCTGGGAAGTCTAAAACTACTCTAAAGTGACATGTTTATCTCAAGTTTTAAAAATCTGGTGCAAGAAGTAAAATCGAGAATCAATAAATGGGATGGAATAAAACTTAAAAAGCCTCCTCACAGCAAAGGAAACAATCAAGAACATGAGACCCTGTCTCTAAATTAAAATATTTTTTAAAAAGAATGTGAGAGAGAGCCTACAGAATGGGAGAAAATCTTTACCACTGCACCTCAAATAGAGCATTAATCTCCAGGATATATAAATAAATCAAAAAACTTAACTCCAGAAAAACAAATAACCCAATCGATAAATGGGCAAAGGAACTGAACAGACACTTCACAGGAGAAGAAATACAATCAGTCAACAAATATATGAAAAAATGTTCAACATCTCTAGCAATTAGAGAAATGCAAATTAAAGCTACACTGAGATTCCATCTCACTCTAGTCAGAATGGAAATTATCAAGAATATAAGTAACAAGGAAAACCACGAAGGCAGACAGGCAGCTTCTCAGCAAGGTAGGTGAACCAAAAAAAGTAGAGGTACATTTCTGGAATTTAAAACTGGACATTCAAAGCCTATCGGGAACTTAGGAGGTTGGATATAATAAAATAAGGAAGAAATCCCCAGCGGCATATCCACTGCCATGTCTGGGCTGCAAGCACCAGCCAGAACGGTCCCTCCGTGAGCATAGTGGAGGGATAAGACAGTTAAAGAAACCCTGGAAAGGGAGGCCTGAGGCATGTCTGGGTATGGAGTGTTTAGAGATTAATGACATTGCTGGCAAATCTGCAGGACTCGCTGCACAACAATGATACGCAGGGAAAGAAGCTGATGGCCTGACGAAGACTAAGGAAGGAGCCATTTTGCAGCCAATGTGCAGCGTGGGGGCCAGCAGCTGAGGGGGCCAATTCCTGGCAAACCCAATTTTGGCCCAAATCATAAGCCCAGTAAACGCACATTGCACGACATAGAGTGTGCATAGGTGACTAGGAGAAAAATCAACGTGGAGAGAGGTTTACACAGGGGACAACTGGTCTTGGAAACCCATCTGGCTCTAATCTAATTGCTTGGAGGACCTGCTAGGAGTGAGACATCTGGCCGGGAACTCAAAAGGCAGGGGCAGGAGAGATTGTTTGGAAACTGAATCCTGGACTAGGAAACATGGGATCCGAAGGTGGTGGAGGGGACTAAGAATTAGGAACCCCACCACATGACAAGGACCCAGAGGAGATCCCTGGGGTCTTCCAGTGTGGGCCAGCAAGTGCTGGGCGCTGGAAGTGTGCTGATTTTAAATCTCCAGACCAGTTGGCATTTGGCGAAGAGCCTGGAGCCCCTGGAGCCCGTAAGTCTAAACCTCTCCAGAATTCTGCCTGTGGGAGAGGTCACCTCTCACTCCAGCCATCCAGAGGGTGGAGCATCACACTCCAGAAGACCCCACCTAACACTGCTGAGAAGAAAAACTGAGAATCTTTTGAACTCCAACAGAGAGAATACCTTTTCATCAAGATCTTTATTTAAAATTCTTTTTCTATGTTTAATTGTGACCTTAAAGGTACATGTATATTTATGTATATAGTCATATGTGGTTTTTTCCTCATTTCTAGCATTTTTGAAGTCAGTTATTTTTCATGGATAAGTTTTTTTGAACTAGATGTTTGATTAGTATACTTTAGTTTTATTTTGTATTCTGTTTTTAATTTTTAAAAAATTTTTACTTTGTATTTTTTCCTACCTGTTTCCCTTGATTCTCTCTTTTCTTCTGCTAACAGGCAATCTCTATTGTTCTCTTTCACTCTTCCTTTTTTACTTTTTCTCTCCTCCTCTCCCCTCATAATCATCATATCATATATCACTTCTGTTCCCTCCCTGTCTACCATTTGAAATTATAAACACTTTTGCAAACTTGCTGTTTTTATTGTAGGCAATAACTGATCACATCATATCTGTTTATTGTGATAATTAACATTGTAGATTACATAGAAGGAACTATTTGGCTTAATATTGAATATTGTTTGCACTGGTCATTGTAATTATTTGTCTCCCCCTAAACAGGTACTGAAAACCTTCAGGGACACTATAAGTCTACCAGGTAGAAACTCTACTGCCTCAAATCCATTCTGTTAGATGGGTAGACACACAAACAACATTAAAAGTAAGGGAACAAATTGCCCCAAACAAACCAAGATACTCCAGTAATAGAATTCATCAACACCACAGTGGAGGAAATGTCAAAGAAGGAGTTTAGAGTGTACATAGTTAAATGGATCAGCAAAATAAAGGATGGTATAAGAAATGAAATCAAAAGATACAGGAAGTAAAAGATCACTTCAATAAAGAGGCAGAGATTCTGGGGAAAAAAGGGAGGCGGGGGCAGAAATCCTTGAAATGAAGGAAACAATAAACTGAATTTAAAATTCAATAGAAAGAATCACCAATAGACTAGACCACTTGGAAGACAGAACCTCAGACAATAAAGACAAAATATATAATATTGAAAACAGAGTTGACCATGGAGTAAAGATGTTAAGAATTTCCAAGAACTATGGGATAATATGAAAAGATCAAATTAAAGATTTATTGGGATAGATGAAGGTGCAGAGATACAATCCAAAGGAATGCACAAATCTTTTCAATGAAATAATATCAGAAAATTTCCCAGGCCTAAAGAATGAAATGGAAAATCAAACACAAGAGGCTTACAGGACCCCAAATGTGCAAAATTACAACAGACCCACACCAAGGCACATTAGATGATACCTAACATACAGAATAAGGGTAGACTTTTAAATGCTGTGAGAGAAAAATATCAGATTACATATAGGGGGAAATCAATTCGGATCTCACCTGATTTCTCAACTTGAGAACCTCAAAGCCAGGAGGTCCTAGAATAACATATACCAAGCTTTGAAAGAAAATGGATGCCAAGAATACTATATCCAACAAAATTAAGCTCCAGATTTGAAGATAAAATAAAAACCTTCCATGATAACAAAAGGTAAAAAGAATCCACAACTAGAAAGACTGCACTGTAGAACTTTCTCAACAAAATATTCCATGATGATGGAATGGAAAAAAAAAAAAGTGAAAACAAAGAGAGGAACCACACTAAAGGAATAGTCAATCAAAGGAGAAACTTAACTCAAATTAAAAACTAGAAATAGGGTCTGGGGTTGTGGCTCAGCGGCAGAGCGCTTGCCTCGCACGTGTGCGGCCCGGGTTCGATCCTCAGCACCACGTAAACATAAATGCATTGCATTGAGTACAACTAAAGCAAATAAATAAATATTTTTTTTTAGAAAAAACTAGAAATAAACCAAAGTGTCTGGGAAAACAAATTATATCTCAGTAGTAATCTTGAATGTTAATGGCCTAAACTCATCAATCAAAAGACACAGACTAGCTGGAGTTGTGGCTCAGTGGTAGAGCATTTGCCTAGCATGTGGGGGGCACTGGGTTCTATCCTCAGCACCACATAAAAATAAGTAAATAAACATACTGTGTTCATCTACAACTTAAAAAAAAGAGAGAGACACAGACTAGCAGATTGGATTAAAAAACAAGACCCAACAATATGCACTGTCCAAGAGACCCACCTCATAGGCAAAGGCATCTACAGACTGAAGGTGAAAAGATGGGAAAAACCATCATTCACATGGATCATATAAACAAGCAGGGGTTTCTATCCTTACATCAGATAAAGTGGACTTTAAGCCAGTGTTAATCAGAAGGGACAAAGAAGGCCATTTCATACTTATTAAGGGAATTATACAGTAACAAGACATAACAATTGTAAATATTTATGCCCCAAACAATGGAGCATCTACGTAGATCAAACAAACACTTCTCAATTTCAAGAATCAAATAGACCACAATACAATAATACTGGGTAACTTTAACATTCCTCTGTCACCATTGGATAGATCCTCCAAACAAAAACTAAAGAAGTTATAGAAGTAAAAAATACAATGTATAATTTAGGCTTAACAGACATATATGGAATATTTCATCCATCAATGAATACATTTTCTTCTCAGCAGCACATGGATCCTTTTCTAATATAGACCATGTTATATAAGCTATCACATATACAGCATACAATTGTAATATTAATATATTTTTATCATCTGTAGGGTTTTTTGGGAGGGAGGGGGGTACCAGGGATTGAACTCAGAGGTACTTGACCACTGAGCCACATACTCAGCCCTATTTTGTATTACATTTAGAGACAGGGTCTCACTGAGTAGCATAGCACCTCACTTTTGCTGATATTGGCTTTGAACACGCAAATCCTCCTGCCTCAGCCTCCCAAGCAGCTGGGATTACAAGTGTGTGCCACCGTGCTTGGCTCTAGGGTTATTTTGATAGCCCCCTTTCCATTGAAATTAATTTTTGTGTTCCTGCTTTTTCTTCTTGATTAGACTTGTTTATTTTATTTTATTTTTTTTTTTATAAAATTTTAACTGTATTCTTTCTTTTTCTTTTCTTTTGGTACCAGGGATTGAACTCAGGAGCACTTGACCACTGGGCCACACACCCAGCCCTTTTTTGTATTTTATTAGAGACAGGGTCTCACTGAGTTGCTAAGTGCCTCACCATTGCTGAGGCTGGGTTTGAACTCAAGATCCTCTTGTCTCAGCCTCCCAAGTGCTGGGTATATTATTTCTTTATTTCATATATTACTGCTCCTACTCATTTTTTCCTTCCTACTTCATAACTTGAAAATAATCTGATTGTTAGTCTAGCTTCCTTCTGATTCAAGTACTGTAAGTTATAAATGTTTCATCCCAGAGATCTTGATATTTTAAGCTTTTATTATCATTAGTTCAAAGCACTTTTTATTTACTTTTATTGTGCTCTCTTCCTTGACCTCTGAGATATTTGTAAGTATGCCATTTAATTTTGAAATACTTGACGTGGGGGTGGGGTTCTATATATCTTAAGGTGATTGATTTCTAATGTAATAAATCATGCAAGAAACACAGTCTGCATGATTTCAAATTTTAAAAAAAGGGATGGAAATCCTTTTTATATTGATTGTATTGGTTACATACATGTCAAAACTGACGAAATTGCATACTTCAAATATGTGCATTTTATTGTACTTCAATTTTACCCCAATAAAGCTATGGTGGGGGGGAAGAATACAAGTAATAATAAATGTTGGCTAGGATGTGGGGGGAAGGGCACACATACATTGCTGGTAGGACTGCAAATTGGTGCAACTACTCTGGAAAGCAGCATGGAGATACCTAAGAAAACTTAGATTGGAACTACCATTTGATCCAGTTATCCCACTCGTCTGCATAAACCCAAAGGATTTAAAATGGGCACAGTATCTTGACGTAGGCACATTGATGTTTATAGCAACTCAGTTCATTATAGCTAAGCTATGGAACTAGCCTAGGTGCCCGTCGACAGATGACTAGATAAGGAAAAATGTGGTATATGTATACACCACAGAATATTACTCAGACATAAAGAAGAATGAAATTACGGCATTTGCTGATAAATGGATGGAACTGGAGACTATTGTGTTAAGCCAAATAAGCCAATCCCAAAAAAACAAAGGCTGAATGTTCTCTCTGATATGTAGCTGCTGACTCACAATACGTTGGGGGAGGGAGGCGTGGTGGTTCACTGGATTGGACAGGGGAGGGGGAATGGGAATGGGAAAGACAGTAGAATGAATTGGACATAACTTTCCTGTGTTCTTATATGAATACACGACCAGTGAAACTCCACATCATGTACAGTCACAAGAATGGGAAGTTATAAATATGAGATAATAAATGTCTTTTGTTTAAGATGTTAAAAAAGGGTGAAGTTATATTCCATGTATGTATAATATGTCAAAATACATTCTATTGTCACATATAACTAAAAAGAATAAATTTTAAACACAGATTTTCTAAAAAATCTAAGCCAGACTAATTAGGTTAACAATTTTAAAAATTTTATCTGTTAACTTACTTCAACTTGAGAACTGGTAACAAAAATTATAAAAAGCACACAGGTTTTATAAAAAGCACACAGATTAAAAAGATGTTCTTGGGGGAAAAAAATCTGGTGGGAGATTTGAAGAGACCAAAAGCCAGCAAGAGTCAATGTGGCACTTTGTGGAAGTCCATTTGGAGGCTTGTGAGGTAGAGTCTGTACACAGTGCTGGTTCCCTGGTGGCAGGTTCCAGGGAGATTGTCCAGGAACGCATGGTCCTTCAGGACCTTTGGGGAAGCCTGCTCTGAGGGGGGACTGGGAAAAAGTGGTGGAAATTGTGTTCTACCTTGCCTCTGTGAGGCTAGGGTAGAAAAACCGAATGTCTGGAAGTGTCTGTGAGAACCAGAGGCCCCTAGAGGAATGAAGGCCAGGTGAGCTGGATCCCAGGAGGGCGGATGCCTAAAACGTCTCTGTAGGCAGTGAGCTGACCTGTGCTTGGCAGCCAAACCCAGCTGAGGGCAGTGAAGAAGCAGGTACCTACAGCGTGAGGTGGTCACAATATGCTTGCAGAGAGGAGTTCCAGATCTTAAGTTTGAACTGAGAGTCAAGTGTCACACTGAAGTTGGTGGAAGTCCTAGGGCCAGGAGCGTAGATGACTGGAAGAGCACAGGGGGGGTTGCTAGTCAGTGGCTTCAGAGCTGTGGAGTGTTTGTGGAATTGCTGAACATGAGGGCTGTGGTGGCTGTTACCTGATCAGGAGGAATGGACCCTGAGCTGGTGAATTAGGTCCTCCTTAGGGGGTGTGGTCGGGCAGTTGAGTGGTCTGTTCTATGGCTGTTTGCTGTCAGTTTGCTTCTGTAGGTGGTTTTGTGGCAGCGTGGTGGTTGCCACAAGGACAGGTAATCCTTGAAATCCTTGAACTACGGGGTCCCCATAATTCTGAGCTGTTTCATGCCCGTCTCTGTGACTTCCTTCTGCGTCTACACTCCCCCACTGCAGTGGTTCTTTGCTGTCTTGTAGCTGTGTGCACTCATTGCCTGCCTCTGTGAGAGGCTGTGAGTCACCTAGGCTCATGCAGCAGAGACCTGGCTCCCATCCCCATACTGGTGACCAGCTCTCCACTTGCCATTGGGACGAGTCACACTCTTGGTGGCTGTTTACAGATTGGTAAAGTGGTCCCGCTGGTGCCTGCCTATGTTCTGAGTGGTTGTAGGGAGTTAAGTGTAATGATTATGTCAAGAGCCCAGCCCTGAACACAATGGATAACAGCTCTCACTGTCCCGAAGAGAGGCAATCAGTCAGCATGGGACCACTTTGTCCAATGTCTTCAGGGGTCATTTGTTGATTTCATCTTGAGCTCTTTTTAGTAGGTTTTAGTTTGTTTTCAAAAATAATAATACTACATTCTAGTTAGAGACAATTGAAATTACATTGCCAGCTAGAAAAATAAAATCTTCCAATCCTATCACATCCTGATGATACCTTTGCAGTCTCAGTGAATACCTTATCACTCCCTTTTAAATGCACAGATGTACATGTCATGCATGGTTTTCATGTAGTGGAATGATGATGAACATGTAACCTGCTTTTATTTGTTTATTTTTGCCATCCTGGGTGAGCCCAGGGGTGCCCCACCGCTGAGCTATATCCCCACCCCACCCTACTTTTTTTTTAGTTTTTGAAACTAGGTCTTGCTAAGTTGCTGAGGCTGGCCTCAAACTTGGGATCCTCCTGTGTCACCCCTCTGAGTAGTTGGGATTACAGGTGTGTACCACTGCCTGGCTGGAAGAGGTCTTTCCATGTTGCTAAATACAAACATCAAATGATTGTGTGAGGGCACATCTGAGCAGTCACCTGCTATGCACATTCATTCTGTGTAACAGTGTTGTGGCCATATTTTGTTGTTCATGTTGTCTAGAGAATAAGAAGTAAGTAATAACTTATCTTATTCACATTGTTTGATGACTGGTGACATTATGTGACTTCCAGATGTGGCCATTGCCTATCCTTTTGCAAACTGCATTTATAGACAGTGTTTCTAACATGATTTATGTTTTTCTTCATCGATCTTAAGAAATTAAGAAGTCTTTGTTATTTTAACCCTGTGCTTCTAATATTTGTTCTGTAGATTCTTTTCTAGCTCATCTTTGTCTTTCAACTATGTATATATGGCTTTCATTATATGAAAATTATTTTTTTAATTTTTTAAATGAAACATACTAAAATATCTGAAATGCTTTCAGTGTTTTAATACACAAAAAAATCATAAAATTCAAAGAAATAGAACATTTATCATGAAGCTTTTTGATACTTGTGTTTTTTTGTTTTTGTTTTTTAATGTAATAAAATCTGTCAGTTATTTTCATTTTGGTTTTTGAGTTTCAAGACCTGATTTTTTTAGAAGGCATGCAAAAACTTAAGATTATTAAGTGCTCATTCTAACACTTTGTGAATTCATTTCTCTTTTATATTTCCAAATGTGTGGATTTTTAAAAACACATTTTTTACATAACATTTTAATCTTGGTCTGAGAAGTGCCTCTTGACTTCTGGGGCTGCCTTGGTGGATGAATCAAAAGTTTCAAACATTCAAAAGATGGGCGAGACCTCTGCAGTGAGTGTGCAGTCCTCACCCCGTAGTCTAATGCCAAAACTGCTGTGTTTGCTCTGTGTGATTGGTCTTTACAAATGTTGGACTGTGTCAGCCTTGTGAGTGTCCTGATAGTTTGTCTCTTGAAATACCAGGTAAGAGGGGAATGTGACAGCCAGCTTGCTCTGCGGGTCTGCCAGGCTTTGCTTTCTTTGGTTCAGTGTTTCTGTCTTCTTGGTTACTTAACCTTGTGCTATTTAGTGACCCTCTGTGCCTAGTGATTTGATTTTTATTTTGGTCCTGAAGTCTGTTTTGCCCTCTTCATATTGCTGCGGTTTGGATTATTTTCCATTTTTTGCTTTCAACTTTTCTTTGTCCTTAGACTTTTTAGATATCTTCCTTGTAAAATACCATGGAATGAGATTCTGTAAATGCAGTCTGCCAAATCTTTCTTCTCACTGACGGACCTAATGCATTTATATCCATTAAGATGAACGTTCTGTATTTGTTCTTTGTTGTTTGTGTGTGTGTGTGTGTGTGTGTGTGTGTGTGTGTGTGTGCGCTTGTGTGTGCACCTTAGTTGGTTTTCTTCTTCCGGATTTTCTTCTCTAATGAGTTGTGAATTTGTAAACTATCTGTACCCTTTTATTAGTTGCCCCCTTATACTTCACCTTCTGTATTAGCTAGACACATTTAGATTTTTAAATGATTTGACCTTCTTTGAAATGATGCAAGGGCCTTGGAGCACCTTAACTCTCTCCGCCTTCCAGCTTACATGCCAATGTTTCTGTCAACTCGATCCTTTCTTAAACTCCAAACATAAGACATTATTATTATTATCCCCGTAGTTTGTCATTTTATTTATTTATATTGATGGGGAGGTACTGGGGATTGTACCCAGGGTGTTCTACCACGGAGCTACACCTCCTAGCCCTGTATTACTATTTAACATTTTTGTTTTGAGACAGGTTCTCACTAAGTTGTGGAGGCTAGCCTTGAGCTTGGGATCCCCCTACCTCAGCCTCCCCTGTTGCTGGTGTTACAGTCAAGGCCTCCTGCGCCCGCTGTCATTTTATTTCTTAAACATCCTTTGTGTGCCTCAGGCTACCTTCTGGTGTACGTTGACTTCAAACCTAACATCCAAATTGTATTTTCTCAATGTTGTGCAGATCACATTCTATTACAGTTGTGGAAAGGTCTGTTGGCATCTTTCTGGTTGCATTCTTTTAAGATCTTATTCTTGTTTTTTCTGGTTTTACTCATGTCTTGGGCATAGATTTCCTTTTACGAATCCCATCAGGACATGGCTTGCTTCTTGCTCTGTGGATTCCTGTGTTCTTTGGGAAAATGTATCTGTGATCTTTTTAATTATTGACTCACTGTCTCTTACCTTAGCATTTCTCTTGTTTTCTCTCCCTTTCCCTCAGTGGCAGTGTGCATGCAGCTTTTTATATTTGCCTCCTAATTTCTTAATTTCTTTTCAGCAGTCTGTTGCCTTCGTGCCTTGTCCATTTGCTTTCTATTTACCGCTTTCATCTTTACTGCCGAGGGGGCTTGCGGCTCTGTCCCCGTGGTCTCTAGTGTGCACCTCTGTGTGTGGTACTATTGATCTGTCATGTGTCCCGTGCTCTGCTGCCATGTGCTATTTGCCAATAACCACGGGGCACCAGCAGCATCTAAATCTGCTGCTTACTTAATTTCTGGGAGGCCCTGGACTGGCTGAGCGAGGCTCCTGGGCTTCATTTCTATCCACTGGTGGCTTGTGAAAGCCAGGGTGGCCCCACTGCAGCCACGCTCAGTGCCCAGCTTAGTGCCCGGGTGCCAGGCTCCTGGTCGCCACCTGGCGTGTGGCCTCAGCCCAGACCTCACTACAGCTGCCCTGGGTCCTCGGGCCTGGGCCTTATCGCCCTGTCAGTCAAGCATCCTGGTTGAGTTTCAGTCCTCCTCATGCAGTTTTCCTCTTTCTTAAAGTATATTTTTTTATAAGTTTGTTAACATTTAATTTTTGGTGGTAAAATTCTACTTTTGTCTTTGTTTTTGGTCCTGGGGGTTGAACCCAGGTGGGCTCTACCCTTTAGCTTCATCCAGCTAAGTTGCCCAGGCTGGCATTAAACTTGAAATCCTCTTGCCTCAGACTCTGGAATCACTAGAATTACAGGCGTGTGTCACCACCCTTGGCTTTCTGTTTTTATCATTTTGTAAATTTCTGTACTTCCCACATAGTCTCGGTTCTAGTGTAATGGTTGTATTCTCTTTATACCTTAGAGGTGCATAGAGAGACTGCTGGGCTCTCCCTCCCACCTGCCTGCTCAGGTGCTGGAGCCTGGCATGCTCTGGGCGTGGTGTGGCTGTATGACTGACCTGCAGGAGGATTGGGGCTCTCTGCTCTCATGCCCAAGGGCAGGCTTGGCAGTACTTACTCTGACTGGTTTTTGCTAGTAACTTGGAGCCATTTAAGAATTTGTTTTTTTCAGTATAGAAAGAATTACACATGAATATAGAATATTGTTTGTTTCTTATTATAATCGGGGTTTGCCTTTTCCTTGCCCATTATCAAAATAGTTATTAAGTAGTTGATATAATTGATCGAAACTTTAAAGATAAGGTTGGTTATGTATAGCCTAGTGCAGATGACCCCTTCAGCTTTGCCACATTTCAAAATAGCTAGTTGAATTATGCTTAAAGTAATGAGGTCTGTCTTCAGATGATGGGGCAAGCACCATCTAGAATCTTCTGTACTTTTTCTATAAATAAATTAGAGTTCATCATTCTTCCTATGTCCTTCCAAGCCTGGTGGAACCAAGGTGCCTCTTTTGTAGGTAAAGGAACAGTAACATGGCACAGAAGCCCCAGACCCAGCCCTGGCACCTAACACCACCAGGAAACAAACAGCAGCACAGAGGAGGCTTCATCTGCACCTTCTGAGAGCAAGAGACCAGAGACAAAGGCAGCCACCCAGGAAGTCAGATTTCTATATCAGCCCTTCACGCTGCACTGCTGACAGTGCCAGCAGACCAGCACAGTGCTCAGCTGTCTTCCCACTTGGTATTGGAGAAGGAAGAGGCTTAACACGATTGTCCTCCAGACCAGAGCTTCACAGTGTGAAGTGGTCGCAGTGAACCAGTTAACTTTGCATTTCACCTCCCTATGAGCAGTTCACCTTTTTCCAGAAATTGGACCATTTTTGCATGTAGTATGTTTTGCACTATAGTAGTCTGTATAATTGTTTCTGTTCCCTTGTAGATTGTGAGCTGCATCGATGTAGGGGATTTACCCATTTTCCCCACATTTGACAGAGGAGTTAACATTTATCAAGCATTCCATGAGAAATTTTTAGAATAAATAAATATGTGATTTAAAATTAGCTGAGGAAAGTGCTGGGGGTATAGCTCAGTGGTAACTCGCTTGCCTAGCATGCACATGCAAGGGACTGGGGTGTAGCTCAGCAGTAGAATGGCTATGTAGCTCAAGTTCAGTCCCCATCATTGCAAAAAAATAAATAATATTAACCAAGGTTAATTATATTTGTGATTTGCTTTCTTTCTTTCCTATTGTCTTTCCTGTCAATGGTAATTCAGTGCTTGCTTTATGCCTGTAATCATATGGAGAGAAGGGGATGCTGACACAGTAGGCAGGAGTTGCAAGTGGCTTCCCTGAAATAGCTCGTTTGTCTGTCATTAAAGCAAGACCTGGACAGCCAGTGTTTCTCAGCTATTGGGCCCCAGATTCCCTCTCCCTTGCCATTTCACAGTCTAGTGCCTCCTTGTAGCCTGAGAGGCTGTTGGACGCTACCCATCACTTGGGTATTCCACCCCATGCAGTGGGCAGAGATGGACATTCTCCTTCTCTCCTATTTCAGGATATAAATGTGTACATAGTACTTTCCCTTGGAGAGACCTTGATCTCACCTGGCCACGTGAGGAGTTGGGGCTTGCAGCATTTGTGCATGGCCAACAGAGTACTTTTCATTAGCCAGGATGGAGGGGAGAATGTCATGAAGAGAAAGGTGGGACTCCGTATTGCAGGTAGAGAATTTTAACACTTCACCAGTTTGTAAGAGGTATAATGTATAATTTTGAAGCTAAAGGACTTCTGTACTATTTTTAGATTAAAGAGTCTCAATTCTGAGAGATGTGGAGAGAAGATAAGATAGGGATATATGAGAATACACATTTAAGTTATATTATTTTAAAATAGTTTTTTAGTTGTAAGTGGACATAATACCTTTATTTTATTTATGTGGTGCTGAGGATCAAACCTAGGGCCTCACACATGTGAGATAAGCGCTCTACCACTGAGCCATAGCCCCAGCCTCTAAGTTATATCTTGAAGTTAGTTTTGGTTGCTTTTTTGCCAGGGCTTTAAATATTTGAAGAGTTATGTCCACATTGTATTAAGGTCACCAGACAAGGCCAGAGTCTTCTCAGACATGCTGCTGAAAGAGAAAACAGACTTATCCTTGACATTGAGATTAACTCGCATGGCCAGGCATAGTGACACACCTGTAATCCCACCCACTAGGGAGGCTGATGCAGGAGGATTGCAAGTTTTAAGGCAGCCTGAGCAACTTTGTGAGACCCTGTCTCAAAATAAAAATAAAAATGGCCAAGGATGTAGTTCAGTGGTAGAGCACTGCTGGGTTCAGTTCCCAGACTCCACCACCACGTCACATGCTTATTTCCTGGGAATATGGATATAATGCCCATTCCAGGCAAGGCTTTGGGAGCCTGGCACGCTGTGTGTCTGGACATGAACACGTGTGCAGGGCAAAGGGTGGGCTGCAAGTGACTTGGCAGTTCCTGTGCACCATCTAGTGTTCAGTCGGCTGACTGGGAGCTCTGAGGGCAGGGGCGTAGAGACCCCTGTGCTGTCTTCTTGTGTGGTCCACTTTGAACAGCTGGGGGAAGGTGATGGGGCTTGTGTAAGGCCCCACTGAAAGGTAGTGGGAATTGCAGAGTTCAAAGGGAAAGAGAAGCAGACCCCATCAGTCAGAGTCTCATTGTCTCCCTTGAAAGGCAGAATTAAACAATCAGGAGAGCTCTAGGGCTGGATGTAACTCAGTGGTAGAGCACTTGCCTAGCCTGCATGAGGCCCTGGTTTCCATCCCCAGTACTGCAGAAAATAAAAATAAAAGGAGAGAGGAAAGGTTCTGGTTTAAAATTGATCACAGAAATAACTGTAGGTCCCAGATGCCCTGAATCTCAGGAGCTGCGTTGGCTGGTTCTGAGCGCTTGTTTTCTGGCGGTATGTGTCAGGCTCTGCTGGGTGGTTGTTCACACCTGCGTCTCTCCTGGAGAGGGGGAAGCTTCACGGTGGCTTCTCCCTGCTGGGGCCTGATGGCACTGCATGCTAGACACGGGCATTGAGAGCCACGTGAGCACAGCTGTCCTGTGGCTTGGGTCCAGATTGTTGGGGTCCCAGAGAGCAGACCACAGAGACGCCCTTGCAGCATGGAGGCAGGGAAAGGAGCTTCGATGCCCCCTGCTGTGTGTCCCCTTACTGTCCCTCCTGGCCTGCTGCAGGTCCTCCCGTCCCCTGCCCTGGCACAAGTTCTGCCTACCATCTTTCTAAATCTGGGGTTCAATCCCCAGTTGCTGGGTTCAATCCCCAGGCTCCACCAAGTGGTTGCTGGGGACCCGTGTGGTCGACCCCATGGTAGCTGTGCCCTGTTCCCAGTGTCCTTTCGTCTCTCCATCCCTTCAGGCCCCCAGGCACTATGCCCACGGGAGGCAATTTGCCCAAACTCCCGGAGTCATCCCCTGGACCCAGCCCTGCCAGTCCTGTGGGATGGTGATGGAAAAGTCCTGTGTATGCCCTGTCCAGTTTGGTATCCACTAGCCACACAGGGCTACTGAGCACTTGAGAAACAGTGGGTGTGGCCGGGAATGGAATTTTAAATTGATTCAATGAATGGAGGTATAAATGGCTGCACATAGCTAGTTGCTTCACCGTGTTGGACAGCACAGTTCTCACTTCATGTTAATGGCCTGTCATTTGTGTGTGGCTTCACAGGTCCCTCTGGACTGATGTGAGGCCCAGGTAACTGATGCTCAGGTTTGGGAGTTGGGGTTGGATGACATTCTGAAAGCTTCCTCTGAACTAGCTTTTTATCAAATCAATAATCAGTGAAGATTCACAGAGGCCACTAGTTTTGTTGATGAGTGTAAGTTGCATCTTATCTCAGTCACGCCTAGGACAGTTGTGCAGAGTTTGGCCTCAAAGAAGTTGTATGTCACATGGGTGAAACCAGTGCAGAGGTCTATGCCTGCTGAACCGGGGCCACCAAGCCTGGGAGGACAGCCTGCGTGTCCCTGCCAAGAGGGGTTTAGATCTAGTCTCTGCAGCAGGCCTTCAGAAGCAAGAGTGCCCTGCCCTCTCCAGCCTGCACAGAGCCCGCCATGGGTCACTCCCCTGGGGGGGTTGCCCAGGCTTCCATGTCTGTGTGTCCTTCGGCCTTGTTTTATTTTCTCACCTGCCAGACATCTGAAAGAGTTTTGAAGTACTGGTATAACTCCATTATTCAAACATAGTTGGGGAAAAACTGCCTATATGTCACGTGTTGGCCTTGAGCTTTTTTTTTTTTTTTTAAATATTTTTATTTATTTGCTTTAGTTGTACACAATGCGTTTTATTCAATGCGTTTTATTTGTACGTGGTGCTGAGGATCGAACCTGGGTCGCCCACGTGCTAGGTGAGCGCTCCACCGCTGAGCCACAATCCCAGCCCGAACTTTTCTTTTTAACGTAGGCCTCCTCCCTTTGACATAAAAGTAACATAGGAACAAGCCATTTCCACAAAGAAATATGTTGTCTTTTACTTTTCTTCAAACATGCCACCCTCTTGGTGCATCTTTAATTTTCCCATTTGTAACCCAGCCCAGCATAAGACTTCTTTCCCTCCACCTGGCTATGAGAAAAACAGATGTGCAACCATTGGGGCTAATGGCATTGACAGCCTCACAGCTGGCAAGAGCACCTTGCTGCCCTGGCCCTTCTCTCCACCAGAGATGGCCATGGCCAGTAGCCTCATGGATTCCTACTAGGAAGTCCCATGCCCTGCCCAGCCCCACGTGGCCAGAACTACCTCCCTCCCATGCGGTACACAGGGGAGGGACACCAGCGCTCACTCTGCCTTTGCCCCGCAGCTGTGGACGTGCTCCACCCACCCATTGTATTGCTGTCTCCTGGGCACCATCAGAGCCCCCGTCCTTCGCCCTGCCACTTGCACCCTCACTGGGCTTCACAGGTTACTGCACTAAATGGCGGGCATTGGGCATGGGCACCAAAAGGTTTCCTGGCCCCAAGAGCTGGTGGGATGTTTAAGGAGAGAAGGAAGAACGTTCTTATTTAACCCTCAGCACCACTGCAAGCACTCAGTTCTGGCTACAAGGTTATAGCCAGACCCCTCCCACGGCAGAGCCAGGTCCACATCCAGAATGCTCCGATTTGGAAATACACACTTTTACTATGGAATAGCTCCCTGAAAGGAAGATAGGGAAGAAGGTGCTGGGGGTGCCTGGCCCTCTTCCTGCACGGTACTGATAAGTCTTTCCTTCCCAGCAGTGATTGGCACAGGGTCCTTGGATTGCGAAGGCCCTGTGAAGACTGTGTTTTTAGGAGGGTGCCACTTGGGTGGGCATGTTTCCTCTTTGCATCCAGTACCAGATTAGGTACTAGCAGTTCCAAAAAGGTAAGAAATAACTTACAAACAGAAGGGTTGCAGAGAAACAAAAAACCAGGAGTAGTTAAGTGAATTGACTGATAGGTAAAACCAGAAAAGGGCTTGTCATGGAGCTGAGGAGATGTGTAGCACGTGGAGCGTGATGATAAACTCAAGCAGACCCGAGGACTGAGGCCAGCACTGGCGTTAGCCGGAGTCTCCTGGTCAGGTGCTGCCTTGCGATGTGGTGGAGGTGTTTGGCCACAGGAGAACCCTGTGTGCTGACTCGGCCGTGATGCCTGTGTGTGTTCAAACATCCACCTATGCGGGGTCTTCAGAGGGATCTCCAGTTTTGATTCTTCATGTTCAGTGCATTGTGTCCATGCACCTGCGCCTCACCCCCACTGGTCCTTCTGTATTCCCACATGACTCCCAGTGTGTGGAGGCCTTGGTTCCTCTCAGTAGCACTCAGGTGCCATCTAGTGGTCGTGACTAGAAAAGTGAGACTGGGCCATTCTTCCCAGCTGTTTTCTTTGCTGTCAATAGCGATGATGAATTTAGTGTTATAGCTTGACTTAAAGAAAATTGCTGGGATTTCTGAAATTTCCACACTTCCAGCTTTTTGACTAGGACAAATCACTTTTTTTTTCTTTTTGTGAAACTGAATAATAAATAATGATAAGGTGAATGAGTTCTTTAATCACAAAAGTTTATTTTAAAAAACAGTCAGCCGGGCGCAGTGGCGCACGCCTGTAATCCCAGCACTTTGGGAGGCTGAGCCAGGAGGATCGCGAGTTCAAAGCCAGCCTCAGCAATGGCGAGGCACTTAGCAACTCAGTGAGACCCTGTCTCTAAATAAAATACAAAAAAGGGCTGGGGATGTGACCCAGTGGTCGAGTGCCCCTGAGTTCACTCCCCGGTACCACAAAAAAAAAAAAAAAAAAAAAAAAAAACAGTCAACTTTTAGAATAAATCCAGGGGATTTTTTTTTAATTTTCCAAGTTATATCTTATTTTATTTAAAAAATACAGTATTACCCAGTTGGAATTGATGTTTATAAGAGTAAACTCACAATGTCTGAAAAAGACCAGTTTTTTTTTTTTTTTTTTTTTGTACTCACGGTTTGCAACGAAGCAATATTTTAGAAGGTTTTTCAGCAATAAGGGTGAAAAATACAAATATTTCTACTTAAAGCAGTTGTGTTCCTGTTTTCTGCACATGTGTGCGCTGGTAACTTGGAACCTTGTTCCACCTGGTTCCTTCCTACATAAGATGTGGAAGGATAAATGATGTAAAGTGCCCTTGTGTTTTGCAAGTTTGTCGTTATATTAATTGCTTTGGTGGTGTTATTTGTTAATATGCTTCTTTTTATATTTCAGAAAAGATGTTGGTTTAAAGCGATTTTTTCCTAAGAGTTTACTGGATTCTGTCAAGGTAATTAGAGTCTACTTTATCATAATCAAATAATGAAATCATGCCAATACCTTTCCCCCAATGATCAGTTGCTTTTGGGAAGATGAAAGGGTATGGTTTTCTCCCTTATGTGTAAAACTAACATGTAAAAATCTGGCAGTTGATTTTAGTTCTGTCAATGGCAAGGAGATTTTTATAGGTCAGCTTTCTCCCACAAAACCATGATACTCAGCTGAGTAGAAGGCTAGATGCAGTGTCCCTGTTAGCTGGGTTTTCAACATCTCGGTACTTGAGCTACAGAAGGAAAGGAACCCTGTGTGAAAGAATTGTGGTGGGGGATAAAGAGGCGTGTGTGCGTGTCAGTGTGCACCTGCACATGCAGCAGGGCTAGGATGGGACTGTACAGTGCTGCTTCCTGCTCGAGCCACAGCACAGGTCCACACATCCTGGTGCGTTGGGAGCACACTGACTTGGACATCGAGACAAACTCCAGCTCAGATGAGCTCACCATTTGCTAGCCTCATGCTATGGGACCTAGTATCTTATTTCCATAATGAAGGAAATATAGAGTTGATGTGACCATATATGTATCCCTTGGTTCTTTACCAGAAAGGTCTTGTTTTACATCCCCTGGCATGCATCCTGAGAGCATGTAGCGTAAGAGTTCAGAAAACTGGAAGGGTTCAAGAAACGGCTCCCAAGTCAGCTGCCCTGTGGGACTTACCTGGGACTTTGGTCTGTTACTTTCTGTATTTCATTTCAACATCTTTAATACGAGTAAAGCCGGGTTTTAGCACGTGTGAAGGTTCGCTGGGTTGTGTGTGTGAAGTCTGGAAATTGGGAGCTGAGGCTGAGTGCAGCCAGTCTGTCCAGTCAAGAGGAGCATCAGTACCCCATGCCCACCACGATGCCTGGCGGGCTGCTCCTTGTCACGTGTCTTGGAGACCAATGGGTCCTGGCAGCTGTCAGAGGGTCAGGGTGCCAACATAACTGATTGAGTGCAGTCTGTGGGGAAAGCTTGCCTGGACTTCGGTCCCAGCATTCAGAGCTGTTGGAGCTGGGTGTGAGGACCAGAGTCTGGAGCCACAGCACTCTCCCTTTCTCATGCAGCTCCTGGGGGCACAGTGCAGAGGTGTCAGTCTGTGGTGTGCAGCAGTCTCCAAGCCCACCACGTGTGCATACAGGAGTGGCGGAGGTGGGAGCCCCAACCCTCCAGGTCCTTTCTCCAGTCCTTCCACTCACCTTTTACTTTCTCCTTCCCATTCCTCATCTGTGGCAAACACTAGAACAAGCTCGAGGACAGGGCTCTGTCATAGCCCATACAGGTAGTGTGGCAGAGGTAGAGGGTGCAGGCATGGAGACTGTCCCTACCCTCAAGCCACCCACCGGCCAGAGTACATATTTGGCAGTCAGGGGACAAAGAGCATTAGCGAAGTGGAAAGGTTGGTAGTGACTTCCAGGGCACCCCCGGGACCAAGAGGACGAGGGAGCATGTGCCTCCTGGTGTGGCTTAGTCATAGGGCTGGCCCCACTGGTGGAGCTGGGAGCATGAGGGCCTTTGCCAACTGCAATGTTTGGGTGAGGCCTCTGAGGAGCCTGGGGAGAGCCCCAGTGGGAGAGGGGCCCCTAGGCAGCCACTGCTGTGTGCGAGGAGAATCAAGGATCGTGCTGGAGACGTTGACAGGGGAGGACCAGGGTATTGGGGACTTCAACCTTGCCACCGGGTGGAGGAGCATGCTGCCCACTGTTGGGCACGTTGGAGTACCCACCTGGGGCTCACCAGTGGGGGCCCTTGTGGCCTCGGAATCATCGCACGTCTCCTCAGACCTGTATGTTCACAAACTGTTGTCACAGGAAGCATGCCTGCTGTCACTTGGAATTATTCTAGGTTTAAAAACCATCCTTGTGTCTGGGGCTGTAGCTTAGTGCTAGGACATTTGCTTAGTCTGAAAGAGGCCTGAGCTGTGGCTACAGGTCACAGTGCACAGGTGAGGGAGGCAGGTGCCCTGGGGGTCAAGGGAACCCTGGCTCTGCCCGCTGCCTGACTTAACCAACTCAGCTCCAGGGCTCTCTCCCAAGCTCCCTCACCAAAGCAGAGGAGGACCATCATTCCTTGTAATTGCAGGACCTTACTCTGTAGTTTAATTGTTCACTTTACTCTCAATGTGGACCCCACCGCTGTTTGCGTTTGCCTGCCTGCCCTGCACTGTAAGATCTGTGAGACCAAGAGAGCATCTGTATGTCCTCCACACTCCGTGTGGGGCTTGGTTAGTGCCTGGCACATAGTAATAGTTTGCAGATCCTACTTACATGGAAGAATGAAAGTCTTAACAACAGTGTAAAAAACAAAAAGTAGAGAAGATGCTGGAAGAGGTTAAAATGTGGAAATAGCCCTGAAGCGCGATTAAGAAAGATGGTGGAACTGAGATCTAGGAAAGTCTGCTTCTCTGGGTTTGCCTGCTGTTCTGTCGCCACACCACAAAAGAGCCACCTACTGCAGACCCTTGCAGGCACTATCTGCACCCACGCTGTCTGCTTTCCCTCGTCCTGGCTGACCCTGGTGCTTTCCTCTGCCATCTTGAGCTGCACCTGGCAGTGCAGAGCAGAGCTTAGGCTAAGCAGAGCCAGTCTGCCTTGCTATGGACCATCGCTCAGTGGAAGGCTGGACACTTGTTGCAGACTTTGCAGGAGGGCAGGGACATGATCACTTTTTGATTTTAGAATATAACTCCCCCAGCAGCCTGAGAAACAGATGGGAAGTCTGTTAACCAGAGGCAGGAAGGCATAGGAGGGGTAAAGATGAATGAGACTGGCCGTGACTTAAGTCCTAGGTGGCAGGGAGGGATGACCAAGGACTAGAGGGAACTTTGTGGGAAGCACAGAGCAGTTGTGCTTTTTCACAAATTCAATTGCTGCTGGTCTTGATGCAGGTAGAGTTGATTTAGCTACTTGCAGCCACAGAATCACCAGATTCATGGAGCTGCTCACGAATGAGGTTCTTAACACTGGTTTCTGACATGTCCTTTTAAAAAAAAGAATTGACTTAAGTCAAATAATGTTGGTTGGACTTCTGAAATAGTTTAATTGGGAATTCATATCCTCAGACCAACATTTTTCACCTTATACATAAATTGTTGCAGTGTTGCTTTATTTGCCATCAAACTTCTGTGGAATATGGTACAAAGGTAAAGTTGTTCCTGTGTGGTGCATAACAACTACAGTACAAATCAGGTGGTGTTCAGACAGCCCCTTCTTCAAAATGCCAATGAAGCTTCACCTAACAAGATATTGTTGCCTGCCTTGTTTCTTCTAGAATAGTTCCATAGAGTGGTTGAGCCAGCTTACAGTTGTTTTTCCATAAACAAACTATGTCAATACATCTGTTTTTCAAAAAATCACTTTGTTTTACCTGCCCTTTCCCCTTACATTTGGATTTCTAGAGGCTTGTTTGCAGTCAACATTCACATGGAACTGTTGAAGGGTCACCTTACTGTACTTGGTGGACCATGAATTAGCTAAGATGGACGTGCAAAACAAACATTAGAAAGATGCTTGAAATTTAGTATTGCCAGAAACACATCTTTAAAATCACTGTACCAACAATACTAGTAAATCAAACCCATGTCCAGGAACATCACAAACTCTGATCATCAGGGTCATGAGCGATGAGGAGACCAAGAGGCTGCCCCAGCTGGAGCAGGCTGAAGACGAGATATGTGAGTGCATGTGGAGTCTGGACGGGAGGGATGGTAGTGGCCCTGGGGAGGGCTGCGCCAGGTGAATGATGGTGTCGTGGCTGTCAGGGTGTGCACGGTTGCATTATGGCAGGTCCCCAGGGAGCACACCGCTGCCTCTGCAGCTTTGCATGGGCCTGAGATTGCTGCTATAGATAGCAAGTCAAAATTCAGTAGAAATCTAATTTCAGAATTATCAATGTTAAGAGATCAGTAATAACAGATTTGTTGGGCTCCCAAGTTATAAGATAACATGGTTTTCTGTAGTACCATCAGGATCATTTAATTTTACTCTTAAAGAAAGTAGCCATTGGGGCTGGAGTTGTGGCTCAGTGGTAAGAGCACTTGCCTAGTATGTGTGAGGCCCTGGGTTCTAATATATATATATATATATATATATATATATATATATATATATATATATATACAAAAAAAAAAAGAAAGAAAATAGCCATCACCTTCATTCTTATGATGAGCAGGAACACATGGATTCATACAGTCCTGTGGCTGGGAGTTCCTGGCATTTTCAGTGTACCAAGACCTGAGTTGGGACGTGGAGAGTGTGTGGGGCCCCATCTTGGAGGTTGCTGTGGGCCTAGGCCCTGTAAACAGGAGGGAAGGTGCTCAGCATGCACTGCTGATCATCTGTCCTGAACCTCTGTAGGTGACTTATTCCTTAATAATATCTTCTTTAGCCCCACATTATACTCTTCATGTGAGGGACCTAGGAATCCATTATTGCTAGTAATAACTTAAAACCATTAGGTTGATGAATATGAAATTATCTGCTATTTTAACATGGCTGAATAGTTGTAATTTCTGATGGTTCAACCTACTGATTCTGCTTTGTTTTGAAGAAGCATCACATTCTTAGTCATTCTTTCTCCACCTGTGAGTTGGTTTTTAAAACTGAAGCATGCATGCAGCTGAGTGCCTGCTTCCTAGTTGTGGGCAGACACACAGCGACGCTGGATCCTGAAATGCACTGAGGACAGCCTTGCTCCCTCCAGTTCTAGAAGCACATGGGTTAGCATCAAGAGATCCTGGGAAGCTAGGTCTTGTGAAATTCTCTCCTGAGAAATTAGGGAAGTGCTACTCTTGGAACTTCTTTCAGATTGTAAAGACTTTCTAGTTCTAGTTCAATGCTGGAACTGTGGGCTTGAAATTCCCAGTCCTCTTTTTGGTCACCTTTTGGTTCAGACCATAAGAAAGCTTGGTGCACTCCTGAGCAGGACCCACATCTTAGTTGGCAAGGAGCAAGAGGGCCCTTTCTGTATCTGTAGGAAGCCAGCTCCAGGTACATGTCCTTCCCCACTCCAGCTGCTCAAGCTGACTGAGCTTGTCTGTTTCTGTGACGTCTGGTTTTAGTTTGCTGATGTGTACAAGTGGGGGGAGCCAGGCCCAGCAGCCTGCAGAAAACTGACATGTTTCTACCCTGTGCAACTGAGTAAGGTGAACATGGTGAAAACAGCTCTGACCTTCTAACCCTGTATAGTTGTTATTTTCAAACACATTTGCCCAGTCATTCGGAAATTTTCTGGCAAGTTAAATTATCAGGGTGAGCAGTTTAGTTCCCACCATATATATTCTGTGTCTTTTCTTTAAAAAAAAAATTTTTTTTTGAGATGCGGTCTTGCTCAGTTGCCCACACTGCCCTCAAACTTGTGATCCTCCTTCCTCAGCTTTCCAAGTAGTTGGGATGACAGGTGTGCACTTCACACGTGAATACATTTTGTTTCTAAGGGAGTTTTGTTGGGAAAAAAAGAGGACTGAACCAAACTGACTCACCTGGGCACAGCCAGGCTGATGGCTCTAGTCCTTGTTGTAGAACAGCGCACAACCAGATTTGTTTCTTGGTCATCAGGAGTGTTGTAGAGCCATAATTAGAACTGAATTTAAAGTAGAGAGAGGGGAGAGATGTAGGACTGCATTTGAAGGGACTGTGAAGTCTAATAGAGCTCAGCTGTCAATCTGATGCAGAAGGAGGGAGAAGGAAGGAACAGGGCAGGCTCAGATTTCTGCCTCAAGTGCTTAGATGCACTCTAGTGCTAGCGGTCAAGAGACAGGCTATTGTAGTCTAAAGGACTGGGTGGGACTCACAAGGTCCAGCCACTCAGCCACCACACACTGCACCTCAATGCTGTGAAGCGGCCGTTAGCGCTGTTGAGTGGGACCCAAGGCAATGTAGTAGGCATCAGGTCCAGGCAGAGAGGGCCCTCAGTACTCACACTGAATGGCATGTGAGGGTTTAAATTTCTGGAAATCCACGTGGAACTGTGAGATGGCCAAGAAGCTAAGTGAGTCTGAAGCTTAAGTGGAGATTCTGCTTCCTCAACTTCTGCCCCTACTACTTTACAGAATGATGTATTTTAGATAATGAATTTTCAAAAGCATTAAGCGAGTGATCAGATGTAAGTATATGGTATGATTTCCAATAGTTGATAAACAAGCCGTTGGTTGGAAATTAGTCATCTTTTAGTCAGCCTTTCTATCACTGTGACCAAAAGACCTGACAAGAACAACTTCAGAGGAGGTAAAGTTTATTTGGGGTTCATGGTTTCAAAGGTCTCAGTCCATGGACTGCCAGCTCTGTTGCTCCAGGCTGGAGGTGAGCCAGGACTTCCTAATGGAGGATAGCAGCGCAGGACGTGACAATCGTCTCCACTCACCAGGGACAAATTATTAACTTCAAAGGCATGCCCCCGGTGAGCTTCCTCCTCCTGTAGGTACCTGCCTAGAATTACCACCCAGTTAGAACATATCATACATTAATGCACTAATACCTTTTGTAACCCAGTCATCTCAGTTCTGAACTTTATTACATTGTCTTACACATGAGCCTTTCGGGGAGACCTCATATCTAAACCATAGTATTCTGCCCCTGATCCCCAGAAACTCATGCCCACCTCACAATGCTAAATACATTTAATCCATTTCCAGAGTCCCGTAGTCTCTACAGTTTTAGCATTGCTCAAAAATCAAAGTCCAAAGTCTGGTCTGAGATTCACAGCAAACTCTCAGCGTGCTCCCCTGTAAAAATCAAAAGTAAGTTACATATACCCAATGTGTACTGGCACATAATAACCATTTTTATTCCACAAGGGAGAAATTGGAGCATAGGAAGAAGGGATGAAGCTGGGCACAGTGGTACACACCTGTAATCCCAGTGGCTCCAGAGACTGAGGCATGAGGATCACAAGTTCACAGCCACCTCAGCAACTTAGGCCCTAAGTAGTTCAGTGAGACTCTGTCTCTAAATAAAATAGAAAGTGGTGGGGGTTGCTGGGGATGTGGCTCAGTGGTTCAGCACCCCTGGATTCACTCTCTAGTAACAAAACAAAAGAAGAAGAAGAAGAAAAAAAAAAGAAGGGATGGGATGAGACCAAAGCAAAATGAAACCCAGCCAGGCGAACAACTTCTGTAGCTCCAACAGTCAGCATCTGGGCACGCCACAGGGCATGGTGCTGTGTTCTCCAGTGGGCTTGTGTAGCTCCACCCATGTGGCCTTGCTGGTGGCAGCCCACATGACCTCTCTATCTTGTTTCTGCTTATTTCCTGCAGCTTTCCTCAGCAGATGTCTCATGATACTGGCATTTCTTTTTCTTTTTTTTTTTTTTTAATATTTATTTTACTTTTAGTTGTACACAATGCTTTTATTTTTATTCATTTTTACGTGGTGCTGAGGATCAAACCCGGGCCACGCACGTGCTAGGCGAGCGCTCTGCCGCTGAGCCACAACCCCAGCCCCTGGCATTTCTTAATCCCAAGGGTCTCTCCACTGCAGCTGTGGCTTCCTCCACACATCTTCATGCATTGCCTTCTCAGGGGCTGCCAGAAGGGACTCCAATCCTGCGGCACTTTGCCTGGCCTCCTGTGCCTTCCTTTGAAATCTTGGTGGTAGTCTCCATGACCCCTAACTCCAGCATCCTGTCTCCTGCAGAACCAACACCACGTGGTTGATGCCAAGGTCTACCACGATCTGGAGCAGTAGCCCAGCCTCCAGGGGCCATGGCTGCAGCAGCCTCTGAGTACCTGGGTGACTAAGCATGGTGCAACAACTTCCTGGGCACCCCCGTAACAGAGGCAGAGTGCCCCATGGTCTCTTCTCAAGAATTTTTACTTTTGTTCCCTTGAGCGTGAAATGGTCTTAGCCAGTTCCTGAGATGCCATCATTCCCAATGTCCCTAGGCAAAGTATTTAGTATCTCTTCAGTGGCTATAATGTCCTTAGCAACCACACCTTCTTTAGACACTGTTTTACTTCCATTTCTCTGACCAAACTGAAAGTTTTTCAAATCTTCCTACTCAGCTCTCTGCTTCTGATGATCACAACAAACTTGCCTAAAAGTTACCAGCAACAACATTCACGCCACTCCCAAATGCCGGGCTGCTTTGAAATTTCCTCCCCCAGAATAATTAGTACATTATCTTTAAATTTAGCCTCACAGGAAGTCTCAGGACATAGGCAAAATGCAGACAACTTCTTCTCTGGATCATAACACAAATGGCATCTAGTCAAACTTCTAATAGAGTCCTGGTTCTCTGAAACCTCTTCATTCCAGGCTTCACTGTCTTATCAGCAGTCTGATCATCTGAACTTCCACCAGAATTGCCCATTAAGCTCTGATCACAACATTCCAAAGCTTTCCCAGCCTGCATCTTTAGACACCTCAAAATTCCTCCTAGAAACTCCAAAATGTTTCAGGAGCTCCTAAAACACTTGGTCAGGTTAGTCACAGCAAAACCTCCATTGGCCCCTTATTTCTGTTTTCGTCAGCTTTTTCATCACTGTGACCAAAAGATCTGACAAGAACAGTTTCAGAAGAGGAAAGTTTATTTGGGGCTCTCTGTCCATTGATGGCTGACTCCATTGCTCTGGTCCTGAGGTGAGGCAGAACATCTGCCAAGGTGTGGTGGAGGAAAGCAACTCAGGACACGGCAATCAGGAAGCAGAGCTCCGCTTACCAGGGACAAAATATACACCCCAAAGACATGCCCCAGGGACCCACCTCCTCCAGCCACCCCCCACCTGCCTACAGTCACCACACAGGTAATCCCTATCGGGAGAAATGCACTGATTAGTTTCAGGCTTTCATAACCAATCACATCACCCTGAATATTCTTCCACTGTCTTACACATGAGCTTTGGGGGACACCTCACATCCAAACCATATCAAGGTACAAAGCAAAGAACTGAGTTGGTCACATAGTTTTAATCTCTGCCTATCTGTGCATATCTGGGTTAAAGCTTAGAACAGTTGTCAGCTTCACATCTTCACATTGATGTGGACATTAGAGCCGGTGGCTCTGGTCCCTGTGCTTGTGTGACCTCCACTCCACAGCTGCTGCCCCATTGCAATCTGTGGTATCCCCCATGTCAGGAAAGAGTGGTCCAGCCCCCAGGGCCTTTGCAGGACTCTTTTTCTGCTTGCTTATATAGATTTTCTTCCCATCCAAATGTCTGCAATGGGCTCTGGGACAGTGTTGAAGTGAGGAAGTCTGCACTGTCTGCCTGCTGTAATGCAGGAAGGGCAGTGTCATTGAGCTATGCAAGAGAACCAGGCCACCAGAATCCAGGTCACTGTGCAGAGTCTCATGCTTACCAGGCTGACGCATGTAGCTAAATTCAGCTGTGGGCAGCCATCATAGAGTCTTCTCGCCCACAAAGATACTCCCAGAGTGCTGTTTAAACCAGATTCAGAGTGAGGGGAGGTCGCAGAACCTGGTGGTCATTTCTTCACGATGCAGTTTGGAGAGCATCTTAGAGTAGGTGTTGCCTGTGCTGCTGATAAGCTGGTGAGGAGAGCTCCTGCAGCCTGGACTTGTAGCCACCTCTTCTGACCTTACTCCCTGACCTAACCTTTTGAGTCTCTGTATGCTAATCTGTGAACAGTAGTATGCATCTTGCAGGGTCATTGTGAAGACGTGAACTCACATCCATGGCAGGCCGGTGTGTGCCTTTTCTGGCACCAGTCTTAAGGTGTTAGTCATTGTCTGCCAAGCATTGTGCACACAGAACTCTTAGTGTCCCACGTGGCCTTGATAACAGGTTGGAAGCTTTCTCCAGCTGCAGTGGGTTTCTGAAAACAAGGCATCTGCCCTGGTTCTTCAGTATTTTCCAAATGCCAAGCACCCAGTAAAATTTCCTTAGTTCCTTTTTTCTGGAGTGGAAGGTAGCTGTTCTTAGAGTCTGTTTACATTCTGCAACTTTTAGGATACTACGTGTTGATCTGTAATGAGAAAACTGCCTGGGCCCACTGTAGGCCAGAGACGTTCACCCACAGGGTGCAGTCTCCTAGGGGACAGTCGCACCCACACAGGCGGCCATAGATAGTGAACCTCTCTCTCCCTCTGCATGTAGGAGCAGAGCCGCCTCTTACACACAAGTCCCTTGCCTTCGGTAACCCTCTAGCATTCTCTCTCTCTGCTTAGGGACGTTTGTCCTCCAGTCTTGCCCCTGCCCTGCCTCAGCCTCCCACTCTGGTCTTCTTCATCTCACTGGCTGCAGCCCCTCATCATGTGTAACCCTCTCTGGCCAAACTCCTGTCTTCCCAGCTCACCGTGTTTCCAAATCAGTAATCCCATGACTCCGTGGGACCACCCAGGCCCTCCAGATAGTCTGTCACCTGCATGAATAGCCATACCCTCCTGCCTCACCTGTACCAGCCTCAGGAACTGCAGCTTGCCATTACCCCAGGCCACTGAGATTAGCAGATCACCAAGTCCATTTCCTCCAACTCCTGCCTTCCAGTCTCCCAGCTTTGCTTCTTTGCTGAAGAAGCCAGGACCTCCCTGGTAACCTTCTAGACAGATCTGCCTGGATTTCTTATATTCTCCTACTGTTCTCTCCACCCTTCACCTGCCAACCTGCTCCTCTCCTGTTTTTTGCCATGCCAGGTCAGTGCCAGCTCTTACCTACCAGATCTGACCATGGCTCACCCCTTTTCTGCTTCTGCACTTGGGCGGTCACTTCCCACCTGGGTTATTTGGTTAGCCTCCTACTCAGTCTCTTTTGCTCCTTCCCTGCTCTTTACATCACATCAGCCCAAGTTTCCCTGTTAAAGACTAGGTGAGATGAGGTCACACCTCTGCTCAAAGATCTTGAGTAGGCATCACAGCAGGGTGATAGCTGGTTTCATACCATGGCCACCTCGGCCTGCAGCTCTCACCCTCTCACACCTCACCACATGGTCATTATCCACTGGCCTCTGTAGCTTCCTCTCACACCATGGGCTGGGGTTTCTCCCTGGGAAGCACCAGCTCGGCTAGCCAGATGTTCATGTGTAGGAACAGAAATCACAAATGAGCTAAAGAGGACCAGAGGCCACTGATTATCCCCTTCAGGGTAAAAACCACGTGGGTTTCCGTTACACGTGCCCATGATTAGATTGCATGCTTGACAGGCCTGAGTCTGTGGGAGCCTCCCTTGTACTCTCTTTTCTGGGCATGTGTTCTGTTCATGCAGACAGCTCTGTCATCTCTGTTGCATAACCATATGGTGTGGATTTTAATGTCATTAAATTTATTCCACAAAGCAATTTCTGGGCCATCTAGAATGTCAGTTGGGTAGGTGGATATGTCATGAAGTATGTAGCCGATCCACGTGTCCCTGTAAATGGCCCTGCCCTAGTCTCCTTGTTGCTGAATCTTTACATCTGTCTTCAGTCATTTATAAAGAATAATGTCCTGGCCAGGCACAGTGGTGCACACCTGTAATCCCAGCGACTCAGGAGGCTGAGGCAGGAGGATCGTGAGTTCAAAGCCAGCCTCAGCAAAAGCAAGGCACTAAGCAACTCAATTTAGAGACCCTGTCTCTAAATGAAATACAAAATAGGGCTGGGGATGTGGCTCAGTGGTGGAGTGCCCCTGAGTTCAATCCCCAGTACCAGAAAAAAGAATAATGTCCTTAAATTTTATCTTTTGAGAGCTCGTTTGGAGGTTCTAGCAGGGGAGCACAGCTACTTGTATACCCTTGACCCAAGAACTGTCCTCCTCTGTTGGGGAAGGTCGTCCTCTTCAACTGAGCCACAGCTTTAGGAGGGACACACGTGCAACGGTGAAGAAGGAGGGAACACCCACCTAGCCAGCCAGATCAGCCGAATCAACCCTGGCAGCCAATGGGTGACAGATGTCACAGCCAGATCACCCTCACATCCAAATTTTACCTTTTGGATCAAAGATTGGGGTTTTTAAGTTGATGATTTGTAGTACCCTTCAAAAAGCCTTATTGATTTTCCTTGATAACACTGGAACAGGTGGTACCTGAATGTACTCACCCTTGCCATGCGTGGGCCACATGCATCTGTGGTGTTTGTGTAATGCCTGAGTTTGTACCACTTGTTCTGATATACAAATTATTGCCTTAATATGTTCAAGAAATAAAGTCCTATACCACTGAACAGTACACTTAGAATTTTTAATGGTAGGATGGCAGATTTTGTCATGTGTGTTCTACTATAATTATTTTTAAAATAATGCTCTGATAAATAATTATTGTAGGTATGATTTTATAGTAACGTGGGTGTGAGTGGTATTAAGTGGTGGGCAGTAAAGAAATCTTACTACTGCTGCGGTCTTTACTCATTGCTGACTCTAAAAAGCTCTTTTGTAATTTTATCATGCAGGCCAAAACTTTAAGAAAACTGATCCAACAAACATTTAGACAGTTTGCCAACCTTAATAGAGAAGAAAGTATTCTGAAATTCTTTGAGATCCTCTCTCCAGTGTACAGATTTGATAAAGAATGCTTCAAGTGTGCCCTGGGGGTAAGTATGGGAACATGGAGAAATAGACCAGTTTGATTTCTTCTAATATTTCTTTCCTTTTGGGGAGTGGGGTGTACTGGGGATTGAACTCAGGGGCACTTGGCCACTGAGCCACATCCCCAGCCTTATTTTTTTGTATTTTATTTACAGACAGGGTCTCACTGAGTTGATTAGTGCCTTGCTTTGTGCACAGGCTGGCTTTGAACTCGCAATCTTCCTGCCTCAGCCTCCCGAGCTGCTGGGATTATAGGCGTGTGCCACTGCGCCCAGCTGCTTCTCCTATTTCTTATCTACTAGTATCTAAATTTCTTATTCAAAGAACTAATTTCTCTCTCTCTTTTTTTTTTCTAATTAGAATACTATTTTGTCGTTTTATACTGGGGAGAATGCAAAAAGAAAATATATCAATATGAGAACAAAGTTGTCTTTAATAGCATGACTGTGTTCATAATTAGGTGTTTTTATTCCAACGTGGGATTTGTCAGTTAAATGTTCTCCAAGGCTTGGTTTGCCTATTCAGATCATGTTGCCAAAGAAAATACTGCCTTCTGGCCTTCTGGAAGGGCCAGGCTGCGTCCCTCTCTAGGTTCAGTAGGTCCAGGAGCAGTGAAGTTATATTTTCTCTACTTTATTTATTTTTTTAAGATAGGTTAATTGCAAACCAAGCCAGCCACCCCCCTCCTTTAATATATCCATGGCTCTTGATCTAAAATCTTTCTTTTTTTTCCCATGCCTCTGTCCTCACCTGTTTGACCTTCAAAAGTCAAGCTGGATTATTTCAGTGGAACTGGCAATCGGCCCAGAAGAAGGGATCAGTTACCTAACAGACAAGGGCTGCAATGTAAGTCTACTCTTGTGACGCCTCTCAAGCATGACTGTAGGCAGAAAGGAGTCAGAGTAATAAGATAGGCGCTCCTCTGCAAAGGCAGCATCCTGCATCAGGCCTTGCCATTGAGTGGTGCTTCTTGCTCAAGGGGGCAAAGCCAAGAGAAAGCCTGTTGAGATTGTTTAGAATTCTTTAGTTTTGGAAGGAAATGAATCATACAAGTTTTATGTACGTTAGTGAGACTTTGACAGGGCTGTTCCAATTTATCCAGAGAGGTGTTGAGTTTTGATGTTTGTGTGTATCTTGCTGGGGATTTAACCTAGGTCCTTATAGTTCAATAGAGCACTTGTCTGGATATGCAAAATACTTTGGACAGCATTATTGTCAGGTGCACCAGCTTAGAATCTGAGGAGAGTAGTGGGGAAGAGCCCTGAGGGAGAATGTCAGAGTGAGGCGGAGAAACAGCAGACTTGAGGAAAAGCGAGGAAACGTATTCCAGTGTGTCATTTTCATGCCCTAAATTTCTTACTGTGCTTCTGAATTTTTAAAAAAAAAAATCTTTGAGATGGCAGCACTCAAAACTCATTGATAGGCTATTCCTAAATTCATGTGCCACACCAGCTTACTAGTGTTTGGATCTCCACCTGTCTGAGGAGCCTCAGGTTTTCCATTACACGTTTCGTGCATTGGTTATAAATGGAGACTGACACAGGCACACAGTAGCTTAAGTCCTGACACCGGAAATGCCCTTTCTGTAACAGTGACCCCTTTTGGTAAAATTTCAAATACAGTGCTGTGTAACACCCCTGGGACACAAATGAGGTGCATTCCTGGGCAGCTCAGTGCAGTGAGTACAGCTTCACACTCCAGGACCTGGGAAAGCCACATTTTGTGACCTCAGACAGCCCTGGTCATCATTTACATGCCTTATGTTCTGGCCCACTAGAAGCCACTTACCCCCTGGAATGGTTTTACCCCAGTGAGTCTGGAGCAGATCTTAGCAAATGAGATCATGGTGGGGAATTAGGTCAGAGAGGCAGGGAGGGGTCAGGTCACATGGAGTGTCTTATCACAGAAGTCATCCTGTATGTCGTGTGAGGTATGGCACTTGGGTTATAGCTTTTGAAGTAGGGAAACATCATCTGATTTACATTTTTACTCATTTTTGTTTAGTTTTTATTTTTTGTGGTGCTGGTGATTGAATCCAAGGCCTTGCTCATGCTAGACCCAGGGGATGAGCTACATCCCCAGCCCTTTTTATTTTTTATTTTGAGACAGAGACTTAGTTGCTGAGGCTAGCCTTGAACTTATGATCCTCCTGCCTCTGCCTCCCGAGTAGCTGGGATCACAGGTGCACACCTACGTACAAGGCTCTAATTTTTACTTTTTTTTTAAAGTTTTTCCCTGACTTCCAGGTAGGAGACAAGCATGGGTGAGGGGAGCTTATAAGGTAACGGTTGCAAATTTCTGAGGTGGTGGGCTGGAGAGCAGGGGCCTAGAGGTTACACGATGTACACACTATACATGTTGCATCAGGAAGATGCTCTGCCAGGTAGGGCACTCCGTATGAACCCCTTTCTGAAAAGCAGCTCCTACTCAAGCCCATGGTACCCTCTGTGATACCTTGGGTGTGCTAAGGAACTGGTCATACATAGCCAGGCCAGTCATTTAGGAATCACTGTGCACAATGACCATGGTCATGAAATACTAGGAGTTCAGGAGACACTGTGTATGTCTTGTCTTTCCAAGAAGAAAACCTGGACCATAGTCGCTTCTGGCTATGCTGGAGTCCAGTCAGTGCAGGATGAGTTTTTGGATACTGCTGTCTCCTGGAGCCCTTTGCTTGCCTGTGGTCTCCCTGCCCCAGCACACTGCAGAGCTTCTAGTGCCTCAGAGCCTCATTCCAGCCAGTTTGCAGGTGCCCATCTGGGTTGGCCAGTGGGTCAAAGCAGGGGCTGCTCCAGCTTCCTTCTCTCCTGAGGGAGCTGTGCTCTCCCTCACCAGCTCATTTGTGTGGGTGTCCTCAAGACAGTAAAAAGGACAGACATGCCGAGTGTGAGGTGCAGGAGACAGCTGCGTGACTGCCTGTTGCTGTGCTGGCTCTATGGAGGGTCAGTGCCCTTCATCCTCCAGAGTGGGGAGGGGCTTCAGAGGAAGTTGCTAGCACTTGGGGCCACAGAATTTGACAGCATATCCAACAGAACTGGTGAAGTGAGTGTTTTATGCTTTCCTTCCCCAAGCCCACGCATCTGGCCGACTTCAATCAAGTGCAGACCATTCAGTATTCCAACAGTGAAGACAAAGACAGAAAAGGAATGCTTCAGCTCAAAATCGCAGGTGCACCCGAGGTAAGGGACCCTGGCACTCACTGGGAGGGAAAGCAAAGCATCATGCCAGTTTAGAGATGATGTGTTTAAGGATAAGGCTGAAGTTTTCATGGATCATCAGAGTCACAATTTTCTCATTTTTGTAAGTGTTACTTTTCCAATAATAATCATCCCTAAGGAGACCAATTTTAAGTCAATCAAGAACAGTTTTTTGAAGATGATTTGAAGATTATCAGAAAGCATCAAGAAAATCAAGTTCTTGGAATTATATACTTGTGTCTACTCTGTGAGTCTGTGTTGTGTGTGATATGCTGTGGGTAGTAACAGGATAATAGCAGCAGTGGCTCCTGCTAATGGGGCTTGTGATGGTGTCATAACCTTTATTTTAGTGAACGCCATAGATGAGGAAGCTGAGGCACAGCCTGACCACAGTCTTAGTTGTGACAGGGATGTGTTCACACTGTAGCAGGTGAGCCCACAGCCCTTACTCTAAATCACTATGCTGCAGTATGTTAAAAGCAAGCAGTGTCACCAGAAATGGTCTTTTTTTTTTTTTTTAATATTTATTTTTTAGTTGTAGTTGGACACAATATTTTATTTATTCATTTTTACGTGGTGCTGAGAATTGAACCCAGGGCCTCGCAAATACTAGGCGAGTGCTCTACCACTGAGCTACAACCCTAGCCCCCAGAAATGGTCTTCTGATGAGCGCCAGGTCGGATGACCCTCTGAAAGATGGGCGGAGCACTCTCAGGTGGATGGTCAAGTAGACACCTGGGCCTCCCCTGCTCAGTGCAGTTCCTCACTTAGGAGCTTCCTCACTTTTCCACTCTGTGGTGTTTTGAGTTCCATGACATGTAAAACTCCAGAAGTTTATTGATTATCAGGATTAACAAATATTCTCATAGAATACTGAAAACTTGTTGCAAACTGCAGTTTCCTAAAGTCTCAGTGACGAACTCCAGCATTGTTTTCGAGCTGTCCCCTCTTGTTGTCCCCCAGTAATGTTCAGGGTGATGGCTTGGGGGGCACTTCACATTGTAGGAGACATGAATGCTCACTGAACTAGGATGTTCTTGGATTTGAAAACGAAATGCAGCTTTTATTGTGACCTGGAAACACTTAAAGATAGGTCTTAGGAAATTTATCAAATAGAACACTTGAAAAGAGTTATTTCTAAATGTTTGGGCAGAACACAGTATGTATGCTAAAAACAGTGGAATTTTACTAGTTAATTTTGTTTAATGTTAGAAAAATTATGATGGACTGTAATAAAAATTGACACCACATTAGTCTCACTTCTAAAACAAGTTTTACTTCAGCTCACCAATTATCTGAATTCTTCCCCAATTATAGTGTGCTCAGGGAGCTTGACACTCTGAAGAAAAATATTTTCTCACCTTTTTGCCCCATCTTTTGTGAGCTTCAGTTGAAGTGATTATCCTTTTTTCCCCTGGGGTGGTCTTGTGTTTCACATCCAAGGAATGGTGTCCTTAACTAGCAGCCTACCGGTTGCAGTCCAGTCTGGAGGCGAGCCTTGTTTCGCACACTCCCCCTGGGCCCATGTTGTCGAGGTCTGATGTCAGTGCAGCTGTCTCTCTGGTTGCTGGAAGAACAATAGTGTCTCTTTCTTGGCTTTTCCCTTGTTCAGCCTCTGACAGTGACAGCCCCATCCCTGAGCATCGCGGAGAACATGGCGGACCTGATAGATGGGTACTGCCGGCTGGTGAGCGGAGCCACACAATCCTTCATCATCAGACCTCAGAGAGGTGAGGTGCTATTTCTGTCCTGGCCCCTCTTGCCTCCTGAGCAGTTGGAGGGGCTCCCCTGGCAACCTTCCCCTCGTTCTGACATGCTGTAACAGGAAGACCAGATGGATGGATAAGGTGCCGTGATCTGATGCTTGCTTCTCTGGGTAGGTGATCTATCTGGTGCTGGGCCCAAGTGGAGTATAAACACAGCTTGGCCTGCACTCTAGGCCCCTGTTTGCACAACCCACTTAGAGTATTTTCTAAGTTACTATGAGTACTTTTAAGTAAAATTTTGAGATTTTTATTCTGGTTTTTTTTTTTTTTTTTTTTTTTAACAGCATTCCTTTTAACTCGTATTAAATAAAGTTTCTTGCTTTTTCTAACGTACTTCAAAAGCTTAGAATAACTGAACAAACTAAATTCTAAATCATGATGTGAAATCAAATATTAGAAGGAATAAATAATCTAGAAAGGAGTCTGTCCTTTCGGAAGTGCCACAGGGGTTTTGCAAAGAAAGCATATTCCAGAGAATCTGGAGTTCTGAAATAATCAAATGAAAATATCCCCAGCAGGACACTAGTGTTGCCTGAGTCGGGGAGGCCTGGGCCCTGGAGTTGTGTCAGCTTGGGGGTCATGTTGCGAGTCTGCAGCACTGCCATCTGTCAGTGCCTGGCTCCAGGGAGCCAAGCCTCCAACCTGCCTTGATGGTGCGGGAGGCTGTGACTTCCTGCTGGGAGGCTCAGTCACATTCTCCAGTCGTGTTGGGTCTTGATGTACTAGATTAGCCTGGACTTTGAGACCACTCCTGTAAAAGAGGGAAGGTGACACCTTGTAGGGTTGTTAGGTAGGTCCCGAATGGTAACTTAACATGGCTCACAGCAGGGTAAGTGGGCACTCTGCAGAGTTTGCCCTAACGGCCGAGATCTGTTCCAGCACTCGGTGACCAGGATGGTCAGAAAGAATCCCAAGGTCTAGGTGGTGTGTCCAACAAGCTTGATTGAGTTAAATAGTGACCAGGGTGGAGGGACACACAAGCAAAGCAAATGACAAAACTGGCTCCTGTGTTGGAGCCCAGAGAGCCCCTCCTGCCCTGGAGGAGAACATCTGGCTAGAGTACCCTAGGCATGGTAGGCCTTTCAAATGGGAGTCACCTTTAGACCATGGGGACACTGTTGTGCTCTGGAGCAAGAGCTGAGGCCACAGACACACTATGCTGACTGGGCTCCATCTGCATGAGGCCCGGATATGGTGCACCTAGCAGAGGCTCTCCCCATGATGAGCACACCAGGGGAGCCTGTCTACATGGTCTTCTAAAACGTGTATGTTTGTTGAAGGTTTCTGTATCTAAAATGTAGTAATGAAGTTGCTTTGAGAAATGTTGGAAGCGCCCTTAAGTTAAAACCTTTGTAGCCGCAAGTGTTTGATTTTTCATTTTGTGCTTTAAGTAGGAGTATATACCTTGCAAATATTTAAATGTCTTGGGCAAATTCCTTCAGAAAGTGCTTTGGAACAAATGTTAAAATGTAGTATATCATCTATCTCCTTTAGTAATGATTTTTTTTTTAGTAAATAATTTTCTAATTTCATCCTAATATACCAAAATGTCTTTTATCACTGTTTTGTGAGCAAGTTTAATGGTAGCAACATTCAAACAGTAGGCACTGATCCATTCCACATTTAAGGTATCAGCATGTTCTCGTGCCTGTCTTGGTCCTGAAGGGAGGAAGGCTCTTCTGGGGAATGTGAGATGAGGTGCTTTAAGAGTGTCATTCACAGGGAAGCGCATGAAGGAAAGTGCTTTGCATGGAGAGCTGGGTGTTGGCTGCTGCTGGTCCTACGGTTGCTTTTAGGCTAGATTATGAAGCTTGATAGTTCCTTATTCTGAATCCTAGCGTATTTATATATTACATGACTAATTTTTGTGGTGCCAAAGACCAAACCCAGGGTGCTGGCCTGCTGGGCAGACACTCAACCACTGAGCTTGGCCCAGCCTTTTACATAACAATTTAATCATAAGTCCCTGAGGCAAAGCCATTTTATTGCCTGCTTGATAGAATATTGAAGTCAAACCTTTTCAAAGGATGGTAGTCAGAAGTATATGTGGAAAAGCCACATATGCAATTTTAAAAATATTTTCTTAGTTGTAAATAGACACGATACCTTTGTTTTTTTACTTTTTTTTATTTATTCGAACTTGTATATATAATAGCATGCATTACAATTCATAATACACATATAGAGCGCCTTTTTACGTATTTTTATTTATTTTTTTATTTTTAATGTGATGCTGAAGATCGAACCCAGTGCCTCAGGCATGCGAGGCAAGTGCACAACCACTGAGCTACAACCCTAGCCCCACATGTGCACTTTTTAATTGAGATTTGTTCCCCCAAAACAATGGAAAGGCTGGGCAGGTGCAAGGGTGACATGGGAGGGTCTGAAGGAGGTGCCCTATGGGAGCTGAAGCTCTGGCACATGGTGTCTTTCACAGAGCCAGGAGGGAGGGTCTTGAGTGTCTCCCCATGAAGAATGATGAATGTGTCACGGGGTGGCTTGGGTCTGCCCTGATCTGACAGCGATCCCGTGCACACGAGTACTGAGGCATCCTGTAGTACCTGTGACATGCAGGTTTTTATCAGTTAAAATACATTTGAAGTTTTAAAAAGGAAGAAAAATTTAAGCCGGGCGCGATGGCGCATACCTGTAATCCCAGCACTTGGGAGACTGAGGCAGAAGAATCGCAAGTTCAAAGCCAGCCTCAGCAGTGAGACCCTGTCTCTAAATAAAGTACAAAAAAGGGCTGGGGATGTGGCCCAGTGGTCGAGTGCCCCTAAGTTCAATCCCTGGTACAAAAAAAAAAAAAAAAAAAAAACACCAAATAACATTAAGTGTGTTTCTCAAATCTGTTACACTGTTTTCCTGGCAATATGCATTCAACAAAAGTGACATATTCTCGTGTGTCTTCAGATTATAAACTGCTTAACAGTGGCAGCATGTATAGATGCAGGTGCGTAACAGAGCATAACAGTAAGCTCTGCATATGAGCTCTGGGCATATCTGCGTGCACTTTGTGTGTGTGCATTGATCTACCATCATTATTTATTATACAGTGCTTTGGCAGAAAACATAATAAAAGCCACAGCCTGGACCAAAACGTCCTGACCAGCCTCCACGAGCACCAGTATGTGGCCTTGCCCTGACTGTGGGTCATCAGCTGACCTATCCTTGCCTGCAGGAACATTCAGAATCAGTTTTGCGATTTAGTAAGATTCCCCTTGGAAGAAAGAATTGTGCAGTTTAAACTTGCTCTCTGAGTTTCCCACAAAAAACACAGCAAGAGCTGCGCTGTGCCACAGAGGGGTGTGAGCAACTGCATGCAGCTTAAAACCCAGAAGGTGGAAGAGAAGTGATAGCTGTTGCTACATAATTAAAATACTTCTGTTCTGGGCTGGGGTTGTGGCTCAGTGGTAGAGCGCTTGCCTAGCATGCTGCGTGGCCTGGGGTTCGATCCTCAGCACCATGTAAAAATAAATGCATTGTGTACAACTAAAGCAAATAAATAAATATTTTTAAAAATACTTCTTTTCATAAAAGAGGAACATTTTGAAGCTGTGACACAGAAAGGGAAAATGTGACTCATATGGTAAAGAATTAAAACTTTTTATTTTTCACGTGTTCTTCCAGCTCATTAAATAAAAGGCAGCCCAACATAAAAAGAACGTATGTGCAGATGTCCCGTAAACATGGACCCAGACAGGGACATGTGTCATTTTGCATTTATTAGATTGTTTTTAAAAGCAGCAGCTAGGGAGCTGGGTTTGTGGCTCAGTAGTAGAGTGCTCACCTAGCACGTGCACGGCCTGGGTTCAATTCTCAGCACCACGTAAAAATAAAGTCATTGTGTACAACTAAAACAAATAAATAAATTTTTTTTTTTTAAAGCAGCAGCTATTGCCGGGCACGGTGGCACACGCCTGTAACCCCAGTTTCTCAGAAGGCTGACACATGGAGGATCATGAGTTCAAAGCCAGCCTCAGCAACAGCAATGCGCTAAACAATTCAGTGAGACCTTGTCTCTAAATGAAATAAAAATAGGGCTGGGGATGTGGCTCAGTGGTCGAGTGCCCCTGAGTTCAATCCCTGGGGCCCCCTCCCCCCCAAAAAAACACACACACACACACACACACACACACACACACACACACAAAAGTAGCTATCAGCCACTATGCCAAGATTTGGGAGCATGCTGTCACCTACTTGGTGCCATTGGTGCAGCATTGCCGGCAGGCATTAGGAGGGCTCACTGTTGGTTCCACAGCAGCACTGCTACAAGGATGGTCACTGTTGCGTTGTCCCTGACAGTAGAAGCTAGAAGCAGAGTGAGAATCAGTAAACAAACAACAGCGCTGTAGCTGTTGAAAATGAGTGAGTAGCTTAGTGTGGAGATGTAGCACCCACATGTAGGTGTGTGCCTATACGTCCACACAGGGGTGTGTTTTAAGTGCCTATGGCATAGGAAGGCATGAGAACCTAAATGGCCTGCTGCAGATGGACAGTGCTCCTGGGGAACCAGCCTTCAGCTTTCCCACGTTCTTCACTGGGTAGACGTCACCATTTTAGATTTCTTACAACAAATCTTTATTAAATGGATGAAAACCAGTAGAGGAAAACTTTTATTCACAAATTGAACTGAAAAGTCCTACAAGTCAAACAAAATGTAAGGTGATGCAAATATTCTTTAAAGAATGTATTCAGAGGAGTAAGATCCATCCTGACAGACATGAGAAGTGTTAGCTTATTTAGCAGCCTGATGGGTTTAAAGGAGTGCGGAAGCCTAATTTGCAGACTGCGCACTCCGGTTGGTGAGCTGTGGTTTCCTGATGCTCTGGTGATGATGGTGTCTGCTGCCTTCTTCTCACTTCCTCAGGTTCACTCTCAGCACTCTCCAGTTGGTCTTCACCTTGTCACATCTAGCTTCTGCTCATGCCCAGCTACTTTGGAATCTGTATTATTCACAAGTGGAATGACTGATTTGCTCTCAGAGGAAGTAGGAATTTCATAGACAAAAAATCTAAAATCTGAATCTAAACATCATACCCCTGTGTCATTGGAAAGGCCATCTTGCTAAGTGATGGTGTCGGGTGTGGTGCATTCTTCGTGCCTGAGGGGTAGTGAGCTCATTGTGGGCTTCCTCACTCCGACCTGCCCTCTTCGAGGCATGCTAGCTGGCTGTCCAGCTCAGCAGGCGGTGCTGCTAACACTGAGATGCTGCGGTTCTGCCGTGGCTCCTGTGCATCCCCTGTTATCCAGGTCTCTCAGTGGCCCTAAAAAAGGCAGTCACTTGGGAGCGCCCAGGTTAACTTATGTTCTCCTTCCTCGAGCAGTGTCCTGAGAGCCGCCTCAGTGCCAGGTGCTCTGAGATGCCATGGGGCAGGGGAGTAGTCTGCAGAAGTGTACTGTATGGAGTGCCCTGCAGGTAGCAGACGCAGGTCTATAGGAGACGGTGCTCAAGTTGAGCTTCAGAGGACTGGTAAGGAGTAAGGAGGAACGTTCCCACTGGAAGGAAAGCACCTGTGAAGGAGGGCCTAACATAGTCAAGGTGGCACTGAGTGCCAGGGACAGGATCTGAAATAGCAGAAAGTGAGGCTGGAGAAGGAGGCCTACCCTCATGAGGTCCTTAGCACCTGCTGCTTTCCAGACTCCAGTCAGGAATGTAGCGGCAGCCTGAACACACAAGGCCTGCATACTTGGAACACTCACGGAGACATAAATAGCATAAATAAACTGTTAAGACAAAATGAATAACAAAATATATAATGTGTCAAATGGTGATCAGCAGGATTGAGAAAAATAAAGTTGGATTGGAAGGGGCGAAAACCAGGAAGGACTCACAGAAGGAGGCTGGAGGAGAGCGGGTGATCCCCCATGTGAGCCAGTCACTGCACCCCAAAGGAAGAGCTGTCCTGCTTCACACAGAGGGGCCCCACTCTGAGAACCATGGCAGGTGGCTGTGTGGCATGTGCTCTGGCCAGCAGGGTCCTCCCCTTGCCTCTGCTTCTCGGGCACGGTGACTCCTCTGGCAGTTACATTCACGTGAGCCTTGTTCCCTGGGTGTTTCCCAGGCTACCTACTCGGGTTTTAGAGCTGTTACTGGTGAATAGTTTTGTCAAAATGCAGAATGTTTGGTCCTTTAGCAAGGAAGTTCGATTTTGATTTTAGAAATCTTTTACCAACATATCATCTTAGTTCTTTATTATGATTCAGCAAGCCTTTTAAACAATATGCACATAACAGTCTGTTGATTGTGGTAGGTATTTGGACAGCTAAGACACAGTGTACTGACTTGTGTAAAGGAGTACTGCCTAATCCCAGGAGGAGGCCTACCCTTCCTCCCTGGTTTCTATGCATAATCTTTTCAAAAGGAATGAAAGCAACCTCATACCTCTCTTTCCTTTTTTTTTTTTTTTTTCCCCAGAAGGTGAACGGGCATTGCCATCGATACCCAAGTAAGTGCTGCTCTATGTGCCTTGTTCAGTGTGGGGAGAGTCTTAAGGAATTTGCTGTGTCATGTCCCCCACCGCCTAGAATTCCCACATCTCTCCATCCTATCATGAACCAGTTCCATTGCCAATTCTAATAGGAATTCAGGTTTAATGAAAAAGTGTAAGTTAGTTTTCCCTTATTTGTGGTTTAATTAAAGAGCTAAAGAATATCATGATGATAATGCAAGATGGGCTGTTGTTGAATACTTGCTTCATGTTTTTATCACAAGCCTAACGAGAACCTGAAAAGAGGTGCTTTTCTGCTATTTTACAAGGAAATTAAATGTCAATAATCATGCTAATATTTTTGCTTGTTTATATCACAAATTTCATAATAGGTGTGTTGGTCTTTAAAATTAAAGAAGTCAAATAGTAATGCCAAAAGAATCCATGTAATTAGCTCTATATTTGCAGCCAGTGTGCTAGGAACGGGGGGAACAGATGTAAGGGTTAGATTCCAGCAGTTCTCATGCAGGTGGGGAAGCAGTGGAAACTAGGAGGTGCCTGGTTTTCCTGTTCCTCTCCTACACAGCCCTTCTGTTGTCACTTACTCCAGTTGCCCTTCTAGATGTATCAGAGCCAGTGCCCCTAGTGTTGGGATTGTTTTCCCTGTCCTGCCTCTACAGTGGACCCTGTCTGGGATGCCAAGACCACCCAGGCCCAGTGGCTCTGTGGAAGGACACATAGAACTCAGTCTGTGGTTACATAGCAAAGGGGCAAAGTCTAAGGAAGCCAGGAAGCAGGCTAGCCTTTCAAGGGTCTCTGCAGGGGGCACACAGGACACACTCCCCCAGCATGTTGCCTGTCAAGATTCAGTGCCCCGGGTTTTTATGGGAGCTGGTGATGTGCCATGTACCACAAGCCAGACTCTCACAAGGAAAACAGGAGCCCGACATAAACTATATTGTTCCTGTACACAGTTTGGGCACAACGAAGCACCCCCTCAGGACAATGGGAGCTCTCCTAGAACCCACGTTCCCATACCCCAGCCAAGGCCAACCAGTCTCAGGCCTGCTGTGTCCACTCATATCTGCACACCTCCTGCAGTCCTTCCTGTCTAGTTCTGCCACCATCTGTCATGCTCCACCCTGCAGCGCCAGACACAGCCCTAATTCAAGCTCTTACCTGGTTTGCTGTCACTCTTCAGACAACTTCCAGTGTCCTGTTTTGTACAGCCTACCCCCCCTCCACTTTCAGCCCTGGTTCTCACACACCTCACTGCATCCTTCAGTGCCTTGGGGCTTTTTCAGTTGCTAAAGCAAACGTCCATTCTTTTCCATGCAGCCTTTAACAGTGTTCTTCCCCTGCATGGTACACTCTGCCCCCACCCTCTGCCTAAATTCTGCTCATCTTTCAGGTCTGTTCCTACATCACTTCCTCTAGAAAACTGGGCCCTCAAGCCAGAGGGCATTCTGGTAGCATTTTCCTGTAAATTTTCCTATAAAGCTTACTTCTTACCCACATCCTGCACTGGCAATCAGCTCTCTGAACACCAGGTCCTGTGGAATTGCAGGCCTGACCTTGACCTGGATCTAGCCTGCAGGTGCACCCTAGCTGTTGGGAGCTGGGGTGGGTGTGAAGTGGCTCTCCTCTGGCTTTGAAAAAGAGTGCTTCACAGAGTCTGCACTATTGACAGATGAAGAGGATCCCACCAGGCCGGGAGGGAATGCTTGTTTGCTTGTCTTCACTCTTTTTTTTTTTTTTTTTTTTTTTTTTGGTGGAACGTTAAGGAGTGACTTTGAGGTTTAAAACATGGGAAGCATAAGCATAGACATAAAAGTGAATGGAGAAGGCAGTAGGGATGGAAATAAACCTCAAAAAACAGAATTAATGAAGCAGACTTCTGAACAGTGGAGTTTGCATAAATCCCAGAGCTGTAGGACACTTACTGCCACTAGTGAGAGAGGTGGCAGGATGCTGGTGAGGCACATATGCTGCCCACAGACTAGGGAGCAGTGTCCTTGCAGGTGAGGATCCTGTGAGGCCCAGGGATACAGTTCACCGTAGCTGCCATAGGCACAAGGTCATCTGGAGTTACAGGGATGACATGAAAGGAAGGAAATCTACACAATTGGAGATCAGAAAAAGAAGCAGTTCTCTTCTGTTTAAACAATGACAAAAGACAAATAATTGTAGAGTAGGCAAAGCAGATTTTGGTGGGTGACATTGGTGAATAGTTACTAGAGAGGACCCCTACACATCTTCTATGGGGTTTCTACCTTTAAATGATTGCTGACATGCTTTGTAGAATACCACGATACGAAATAAAAGAGTATAAGAATGAAGACTAGTGTTTATATTCTGGGCTCCTGAAAATGCACACTTTAAAAAACAATATGATTGGGCTGAGATTGTGGCTCAGCAGTAGAGCACTCGCCTAGCACGTGTGAGACGCTGGGTTGGATCCTCAGCACCACGTAAAAGTAAATAAATAAAGGTATTGTGTCCAACTACAACTAAAAAATATATTTTTAAAATGCTATTTATGCTAGCTCTAAAGATGCCGTTAAAAAGAAATATACAGCCGGGCGCGGTGGCGCACGCCTGTAATCCCAGCACTTTGGGAGGCTGAGGCAGGAGGATCGCGAGTTCAAAGCCAGCCTCAGTAATGGCGAGGCACTTAGCAACTCAGTGAGACCCTGTCTCTAATAAAATACAAAAAAGGGCTGGGGATGTGGCCCAGTGGTCGAGTGCCCCTGAGTTCAATCCCTGGTACCAAAAAAAAAAAGGAAAGAAATATACAGCCGAGTATAGTGGTGCACACTCTTAATCCCAGCCATTCAGGAGGCTGAGACAGGAGGATCACAAGTTCAAGGCCAGCCTCAGCAACCTAGCAAGACCATAAGCAACTTAGCAAGACTCTGTCTCAACATTTAAAAAAAAAAAAAAATGAAATTGGCTGGGGATGTGGCTCAGTGGTAAATTGCCCCTGGGTTTAACCCCCAGTGTCAAAACAAAAACAAAAAATAATATACAGGTATTAAACACCAGTGGCAAGTAAGTGGCTTGGATGATATTAGGGACCGTTTGACACTTGGAGAGAACTTGGGAGGCAATGTAGTAGTTGCACTTGAAGAAAGACCATTGCATAAAATGAGTGTCAAATGCCATGTGGATCTTAAGGGGTTTTCATTTCTCCAACTCTGTCTATTGGAATTGCATGTGGTATCCTCCCCCGGCCCCACCCTTTCCACTGGGCCTTTCCAACACAGTGAATGAAGGAGATGTCATTCCTTCAAGCCACCTGTCAGTGATTCCCATTGACACTTTAATAAGGTCACTTGTATGTGGAACCAGAGGAGTGCTTTCTGCCTTATTTTAGTCTAAACAGCTGCCTGTGTGCCCTTTCAGCAGGCACTGCGGGAATGTGGCTCTTGGTGTAAACAGCTTGGAGTACTGAGAAGGGTGGCAGAGTGGACACCTCAAGAGCACTGTCCGCTGGCCGAACGGTGAACTCCTTCAGTACTATGTGTAGTTAGCTGCACTCAGCTGCAGTTTGGTGAGGTACTGGAGCACTAGTATGCTTCACCTGCCTGGGCAAGCTTCCTTTGTGACATGGCAGCACAATTATAACACTATGCACTAAAGCGCTTTTTAAAAAATGAGTTTAACTCCCCAAAGGAATGCAATTGAGCTTCACAGGTCCTTTAGAGTGCTGTGTGCCTTTATCCTGTGCCTCGTGCTCAGGCCCATTTCCCACACGTCTTCCTAGAGGACGTAGCTGTCATTGATGCCTTTTGCTTTTGATTGAGCATACACTTGAGTAAGTGTAGGAGTTTTGTGTTTACTGTGTTGAGTCTTCCAGCCCTAAAGATATTTTGAATATCTGTCATGGTGGCAATTTCTGTATAAGAGAGCCCTAAAGGCAACATTATTTTGCAATCAAACTCCCCACTCTCACCAAAAAAAAAAAAAAAAAAAAAAAAAAGGCAAAAGCTGTGATCATGCAGCTGTAACAGAAGATAAATAATAGGTGGTGACTCCTTAGCAAGAACTTCAGGTTTTATAATAAAGACATAAGATTTCAAATAGTTATGGAATATTACTCTTTTTCAGTCTGTAATGACAGTATGTTATCTGTACACTTCCTGGCTTTTTTACGTAGTGTAACTTAAGGTGGACCAATCATGTTACAGTGTTTCAAAAAAACCTGTTTTCCCCACAGTGCTGGAGATAGAACCCAGAGACTTACGCATGGTAGGCAAGCCTCTGTCACTAACCTACAGCCTAGTCCTCAAGTTATGTCCTAGAGAGCAAAATTCAGTGCCAGGTGTGTAACTTTTTTCTCCTCTAACTTTTCAGCAGTCCTTTCAGTTTAGCATTTAAATGCAAAATTCTGTATAATTCACACACAACACATTGCATGATATTGCTGGTTTAAGCCACTGTTATGAGTAACTTTCCCAAAGAAGGTAAGCATTTCTTTAGATATCTCTTTTTTAATGAATTTATTTCTTTATTTTGTGATTCTGGGGATGAACCTAGGGTTTTACACATGATAAGCAAGCATTCTCCAACTGAGCCCCAGCCCGGTTGTCTATTTTAATTTCTGATCTTTAAAGCATAAAAGTAGTCTCCCCAGGTAATAACCTCAAGCACTAGAATGCAATTTAAAAAACAAAACAAAACACCCGTCTAAAATCTAAACTCCCTGTGAAGTGGACTCCTTCTAATCCAGGGCTGTTCCCTGTTGGGTGAGGCCTGGATGCTTTGTCCTGGGAAGACAGTTCACCCTCTCCCTGTCTGTTGCAGGTTGGCCAACAGTGAGAAGCAAGGCGTACGGACACATGCGGTCTCCGTGTCAGGTAAGGACCCAGGGGAGAGGCCTCTGCAGCAAGCTGCCAGGCGAGGAGCATTGCAGACCTCCCTTCACTTATAGTGTGAAGCCTCCTTCCAGACTAGCTTAGACTAGGGATTTGCATGGTTTTACCATCACTAAGTAGTTGTAAATGCAGCTCAAAGGTTTGTTGTTTAGATGAGACATGTTAAATACCAGACTACTCTCCGGGCTGTGTGAATTCTGGGTTGCTTTTCAGTTTTTCATGTTAATCATAGAGTAAAAATCTTTGCTTTTGATATTGCCATCATAATTTATCTTTGCAGTTCAGCAGAATTTAAAATCTTACATTTCATACATTAATTTTATTGTCGTTTGAATTTCATGAAATGTGAAACATTTTCAAATGGTTTTTGTCTTTCTCAATGAACATACAGTGGTGTTTAGATATGGTTTTTCTTTTACATATAGTTAAGATGCTGGCATAAGCATTATCTTAACTGTTTGCTGGTGTGATGAGTGTGGTGTGCCTTACTTGTATGTTTTTAAAATACATGTGCCTTTCTTTCCAATCTGAAAATATGGAAGATAGAGGAAAGAAAGGGGCTGGAGATAGCCCCTTCCCAGGGCCCAAGCTGGCTGTTCGTGCAGGCACGTGTACCACAGGTGGAGCTGCATACGTGTGTGTTTCATCTGTTCTTGGACAAAAATATGAATGTATATGTTCTATTTGTAAAATAGCAGCTTCCTGATAACATTAGTTATTAGTCTCTGGCATAGCAGGGACGCGATTCCTGTTTAATTTGTTATGAGTCAGTTTTTCCTAAAATTTGGTTTTGTTCTTTTGCCTGGCCGATTCTGGATTCTTTCTTGGTATACAACATTAAAATGTAACTTCTTGTCTTTTGTCACACACAAGCACCCCACATGCCCTCTGCAGAATGTGTCTTGTGTCCCTCCTCCAGGCAGAGACCCTCGGGCCTCATGGCAGAGGCCTTGTCAGTGCTGCCCACTCATTCTCCACATTCATCTTTCCACAAGCCTCGTGCATGACCCAGGCATAGCCCAGGTGTCCAGAAGTGGAGCTGTGCCACCCAGCAACACTTGGCCTCACAGCTCACAGTCTGGTGGAGAGGGAGGCCACCAGGTGCCCTAAGCAGACTGCAGAGGCGAGAAGGGCCTGGGGGCATCTGGGGGTGTTCTGCTGAGTTTCCTTCTATAGAGTAGGGAGGCCTGCGCCACCTCTGAACCTGAAGAGCAGCTTCCGGGATGAGGCCCAGGGTCTGTTGCATGCCCTGGCTCTGTGCTTGCCCATGCATACTCCCCGTGGGCACTCCTGCTTGAGAGAAGCTGAGCTCCTGTTGGGCTAATGAGCATGATTCCTGCATCTGTCTTGGGTGATCAACTAGGTCCCACAGAAGCTTCATATCTTGTCCTTCAATTTGACTGATCTCTTCATCAGCTTCCTCCATCCTTCAGGCTGAATCTCAGCTTCTTTTAGCAGCTGGTCATCATCACACCTCTGCACTTTGCATTCCCAGCCACCACCCCTTTTGTACACACTCCCAGTTTTATCCTAAATCAGACACACACGGAAAAGAAAGCCAGCTGACCTGTGAGGTGTACTTGCCGGACATACTTTACTCCAGGCTCTGCCTCATGTTCTGTGTCCTTTTTCATGGATTGACTCTTGTAGTCCTCACTATGACCCAAGGAGATAGTTCTTAACAACAGATAAGAAGACTAAGGCCCAGAGAGGCTAGTGATTTGCTCAAAATTACATAACTAGCAAAAGGTAGAATTAGTGCTCACACTTGACTCTTCAGGTTTAACCCCAATCTTAATTTCTTCTGATTCTGCCTTCATACTTTCTTCCTAGGTCTACCTTAACAAGGTTATACCTCCTTCTCTGTTACTTCTTTGCTACCATGTTAATTTAAATATGTATCACTCGGATCAGAAACTTAGTGATAATTTCATCAGATGAAGCTCAAGCTTTCTGGCTCAGCCCTGGAAGGCGGTCCACCTGCCCACAGGCCACCTTCCCCTTCTCCGCATTGTTTCTCAGCCCCACTAAGTTGGGGTTGGGGTCCCCTGTCCCCATAGCCCCACTAGAGATGGCTCACCAGCTCTGTTCTTCTCATTGCCGCAGCACTCTCTCCAGAGCTGGAGTCCTGTGACACAAGACTGTCCTAGGTATTTGCAGATCCAGCAGGGAGGAGTGTCCTCCAGTCAGTGAGGTGGCTGTCTGTTGAGTCATTCCACCTGCTGCTGCTCATGTAGGCAGAATTGGACTAACAAGCATGGTACGCGTCTGTCGTCCACAAAGACAGTCACATAGCATCCCACCCGCCTGTGCCTCACACTCCCCCAAAGCTGATATTTGACATTTCTTGAAGTGTCTTTGTTAAACTGACACCTAGAAAACCACTCCTACTAACAGGCCCCAGGGTTATTTATCTGCCTGGATATACCCTTCCCATGTGGGCTGGGGTGCTGACACACTGCTGGACCCTGGGCTGTTCTGCCTCTGCTCCTGGGCGAGCCCAATCTGTGTACAGGCCAGCCAGGCCAGCTGCAAGGTGGCCTGCTTTTCTGCCAGATGCCACTCCTCTGGCTCCCAGCACTCCTTCAAGGTGGGGATTCATTTTAAAAAAAAAATTATGTATTTACTTTAGTTGTACACAATGCAATGCATTTATGTTTACGTGGTGCTGAGGATCGAACCCGGGCCGCGCACGTTGCAAGGTTAGCACTCTGCCACTAAGCCACAACCCCAGCCCAAGGTGGGGGTTCTTAAGCTCCTCATTCCCCATTGCACAGCAGCCCACCTAGCAGACAACGCGTGCGGCGTGCCGAGCACTCCTGGATGCATCCCTCTACCTGGAGGGTCTGATTTTGAAATTTGAGTAGCTTCTCTGTGAAAATGAGATTAACAGAGGTTTTCAGAAATACCTAACAGAATAGTGTGTTTCCCCAGGCATACTCTTCTGAGGGCCTAAAAGACTTTCAAGACTAAGTATTAGGTTTTAGGAAACACATACTTACTGTAAAGCTCTGGTGGAATTTAGGGTGCATCTGAGAGGCCAGCATCAGTCTGTGTGCTCAGAGAAGGAGGCGTGGCCTGCATGGTGGTACTTCTGGAACAGAGTGGGAAGGGGGAAAAAGTGCCCAGAATACGGATATTTCCAAATCAGTGCTCAGAGCTAACTTTGTATACCACCTCATTGTGGCCATGACTCTTGTTAAATGTTTTCCATGGTACACAAGAGGACTGCAGATTACACTTTTTCTCTTTTGTGTCTCATCATGGAAATGAGCATCATGACCTTTTTCACCTGCCAGTAAAAATACTTAGTTTGGTTGTCTTTGCCAGCCCCATTGTGCTTAAGTACAAATGTCCTACTAGGGCTGCTTTTTCAGTATGATTGCAAACTTTAGAAAAAATTGTAGCATTATTTTGGCTTGGTTTTTTAACCATGCCGCATTATTTTCTTTAGGTATTTCAAATTAGTGACTGAAAATTATTCTTAAATATTAAAACATTTCAGAGCAGGCCTTATACACTAGGTCTTTGTTCCTTTACTGCTGTATAAAACGCAAGTGGTGCTGAAGTGTGATTGGGGCCCTGCAGTTACTACGCCTAGCAGGCACATCCATGCATGGTGCAGGGTAAACCTCAGGACAGTCTGCAGCATTCCACTCTACAGATGAGGAAATTGCCATTCTGGGAGCTTAAATGCTCATTCTGGCTCACTGTTGCTCATGGTAGGAGCCCAGAGCCTTGACTCGGAGACTCATTGTTCTTTCATTAGGCCCCGTTGGTTCATTCCAAAAGCTTTTGATGTGTGTGGAAGGGAGAAATACTTTCATGCGGCTGATTCCATGATAGTTTTTTTTCCCCCCACTAAACCTGAATAATATAGTGCTGACTCTTCTGCTAAAATTCAGAAGTCTGTCCTGTATTTAAATATGAAAGAGCTACTTGTGTCTGGTTTTATACTCTTAACTACAATTTTTATAATACTGTTTTCTCCAAGGTAGTTTCTTCTGTTGGATACTTAATTTAAATGCTGGCTTTTCAGAAGTTGAATAGAAAAACAAACAAGCAAACCTTGTCCTAATTTTATAGTATTCTTACCTAGTAGGTGAGAAGTTCATTTTGTAAACTGTATGTTTTATGACATGATTAAAATGCTGCTGTGCACAAAGTGGTAGGTATTAGACATGACTCCAATGTTTCTAGTACTGGCTATTCTAGTTTCAATAGCAGTTGTTAGTGTTTTGTATCAGCCTAGTGTTAGAAGAGATGCTACACCATTGAGGAGCTTGCAGTCTGGCTTTACAGAGACACGGGCTCCAGCCTTGGGCGTGGATAAGAATGTGAGTGACCTGAGGAGGCTACCCTGCTGCCTTCTTCCTTGGAACCCTCCCTATCCCACCATGGCATCACTGGAACTCTGCCTGCCACTCCTGAGATTCAAAGGTGCCACTCAGTCACCTTACTCTCTTTTGGTTTTCTGAGGACTTGAGAACCTCAGACATCACACAGGCACTGAGATAGTACCATCAGCTGTAAAGTGTGCCCTGTAAGAGCCCCAGTGCCAGGTACCCTGTCCTCTGCCCTCTGCCCTCACCCTGCTCTCGAGCATTGGCTATAGGAAGGCCTGGAGAGGCTGGGAGCAACAACTGAGCAGGGAAGACTTTTGATTTTACAGACCCACCCCCATAGATCTCTGGCCTCCACCCTGTGAACAGTTTTTCCATAATACAGAGTTATTCTCGTCTCCTCCCCAACACTCTCCACATCAGAAGGAAAATGAAATGCTTCATGAGTGTATTTTTAAAAATATTTTTAGTTGTCAATGGACACAATACCTTTATTTTATTTACTTATTTTTTAATGTGATGCTGAGGTTCAAACCCAGTGCCTCCCCCAAACATGCTATGCAAGCACTCTGCCACTGAGCTGTAGCCCCAGCCCTCATGAGTGTATTTTGAACAGAAATGTGTTCCTGTCTTTCTGATAGTGTATGTTTCACAGTTTGCAACATTTGGGTATACTTCTTAGTCTTCAGGCTCAACTGTTTAACATAGTCATTGATAAACTTTAATAATCTTTTTAAAGATCATATTACTAACATGCAAGAAGCCCAAGTATCGTCTTGCTAAATAAAAAACAAACATTGCCAACATCAGATGGCCCCATTATTTTTTCTCTGCAGAGAAAAACTTTAAAGGAATACTGGGGACTTTAAAATAAAATTCTAGAGTTAGATCTCAGGGCCCAGTTTGTGTAGCCTATAGTGACTACAGAGTAATTGTGGATTAAAATCAAAGCTGCATGAGTCAGAACAAATAGCAGTGAACAAATATTATTAAGTGTCCACTATGTGTTATGCCTTTGAATCATTTCTCTAGTTTTTCATCCTGGAAAGTTTCAAACGTGCAGAAGAGAGAGCATAGAATTGTACCATGATTTTCCACATGCACATCACCCACAGTCAGTGGTGGAGACTCATGGCCAGTCCTATTTCATTTCTGCCTCTAGCTACTTACACTGACACATAAGCCCCACTGGTTTTTGTAAGCAAATCTAAGACATATTCCACCTATGTTTCTTATAAATAAGACCCTTTAAAAAACATTACCAAATATCCAGCCAGCATTCAGATTTCCCTTACTGCTTCATTTTCACGCTTTGTCTTGTGCAAACAGGATTCCAGCAAGTAACACTTATGGAACGTGCTCAGTGCCTCTCCGAGTCTGGTGGCTGGGCCTCCCCCTTGTTTGTAATGGCGTTTACCCTTGGAAAAACACTGGCACTCACCCTGCATTCCCAACACTCCACATTTGGCTAATCACATCTCTTGACCTCAGTTTGTTTAACTGTTCATCTCTGACTCCTTTGGTCCCTGTAAACTAGTTGTTAGGATCTAAAGAAGTTTGATCCAACTCAGAGCCAATGATATATACTCTTGCAAGACTGCTTCATAGGTGCTAAACGTGGTGCTGCAGGCTGGTAATACCAGCTGAGGCAGGAGGGTTGCAAGTTCAAGATCAGCCTTGGCAACTTAGTGAGACCCTGTCTCAAAAAATAAAAAGGGCTGGAATGTAGCTCAGTGGTAGAGCACTTGCCTTGCATGTGTGAGGCCCTGGATTTAATCCCCAGTATAGCCAGCAAGAAAAAGGGAGGAGAAAGAATGGTTTGTAGGTGGTGTACATCTGATTATTTTTCTTGGAGACGTTAAGATTGATCCATGATCTGTGTGTTAGGTCCCACCAGTCTCTGATCCATCCCTTATAATGTTCTCACGAGCATCCCGCCTTTTGGTTTTAGTAGCTATTGACATTCATGCCTGGCTTTCATCAGGGACCACAATAGGGTGCAAAACTGTCACTCCTTCCTTTCTTCTGCTGAAACACTTTGAAGATGCTTCTCCACATCATCAGCTGCTCAGTACCTGGGAGTGGATACTACTGGACAAGTAGGAAAAAACAGCCCTGTTCTTTTCCTTTATTTCTCAGTTTTTAAAACAAGGAGTTCTGCCTCACTAGCCAGATTGTTTTTGTCCTTTGGGATGTTCTTTTTAAAACATCATTATTAATGAGTGGGTTTTTCACACTGTGCAGGGTCCCCCCACAGCCACCCTAGGTGGGATGATTTGCTGGTAAGACTGTCTGTCAGTGCAGAACTCGGGTAACTTTCAGCACACCCAGAACCAGATGCTCCTGAGAGGAGTGGCCAGAGGGAACTTTACCTCACTGTGCAGACAGAGCTGGAAAGGTCAGCAGTGACCCCCTGGACTCTTGCCCATATCCCTGCAGAAGCCTCAGGCTCCTGTGTCACCCAGACACCCTGAACATCCCTGCTGTCTTCCTCTGCTCTCTCTTAGCTCCCAACCCCTCACCTGTGCCTTCTGCCACTCCTCTGAGCCCACAGCTTCTTCTCTGAACCTGCCTGTCACCTTCCTGTTATGCAAACTGGCCCTCACCCTGAGGGTGATGGTGCCTCTTAGTGCCCCTTCACATGTGACAGGTGTGCACCACCATGCTAGGCACCCTATTGACAATGACTGCTTCTTCCCTGGTAGCCATTGCAGTCCTGGGACAGGAGGTGAGGGATGTGTCCCTTGCTTCTCATTGTTGCTCCTTCACAAATGCTAGCTTTGAATCCTGCCTGGCAAAGTCCCACCTGTGTTCTAAGCACCCAGCTCACCATGGGAGGCTCTGTGTTCCCTGTTGGCGATCTGTTCAAGGGCCTGTCCTCCCCTTCCCACAGCCCCTTACTCACATAGTGCCCGCGTTGGTCTTACCCGCAACCATGCTGCAGTGTCAGGTGGGGGGAGGTGCTGGCGATAGGATCCAGCTCTGAAACCGAGCCATTTCCCTGTCCCTTTTTATTTTTATTTTGAAACAGGGGCTTGCTATATTGTCCAGGCTGGCCTTTAACTTGTGATTGCCCTGCCTCACCCTCCCTAGTAGCTGGGATCACAGGCAGGTGCCACCCCACCCAGCTGCAGTTTCACTTTAAAAAACCCTCTCGGACTGTGCCCTCCTGTTTTTCTAGTTTATTCCTGGAGCTCCAAGACCTCCAGCTCCAAGACCCCCACATGTGTGTCCTCACTGATCAGTGACCAGGCCCTGCCTGGCATTGCTGGCATGCATGCTCACCATCTCTGCCCTGTCCAGCTCCTTCCGCTCACTTACCATTAGCTGAAAGTTCTCCCTCCGCTGTTTATCTGAGGTAGCTTGTTACCACCCTGTTGAACAGGCAAGAAAACTGAGAAATGAAAGTGGGGTCACATTCCCAAAGTCAGGTAACGAGTGGTAGAGCTAATAATTGAATCCAGACAGTTCTCTGAAACAGAGCCCATGCTCCCCATATTTTTATTTTCCATGGTTTTATTCTTGGAGAATGTAGGAATAGTAAAAATGAAGTCTCATGTATTGTTTACTTGAATACACTGTTGATATGTAGCTCAATGTGTATTTCTTAGGATCAAAGGCATCATCTTATCAGAGTAGAATTAACAAAATCAACACGTTTAATACTGATAGAATGCCCTTGTCCACAGCATGCATTCTTGTTTCATTCCAGGATATCCCACATAGCTCTAGCTTCCTGATCCTCTCCACCCGACCCTGGTGCATCCGGTTGTCAGGTCAGGCCATCTTCTTCACCAGTATCCCAGGGAGAGTGGCATTCCTGTGCCGTCACCTGCAGGTCCAGGGCTCTGGTATGTGAAGAAGGTAGCTTTTCAAACCAAGCAGTGAGATTGTGTCACTTGAATCAAAACACATCATTTGAAAAGTACCAAGGGTTCTTCTTAGTTCTTTTCATTTTTGCTCCTTGTATGTTGGTACTGCCGGTGAGATCATTTCCATCTTAATGGCCAGATAGCCCTGGCCTGCTTCCCCAGGGCCCACGCTGTAAGTGGCGACTTACCGACAATCCCCTCTGTGTCTCGTGCTGCCTGGGTCGGTCAGCTGCCACTTCTAAGTCTTAAAGCTCCATCCCTTGCTTAGACTTCATTGGCGTGTCCACTACTGCTGTGATCATCTGTAATCATTGCCTCTCTGTGTTCTCACTGCTAAAATCAGAGTGAGATAACTCTCAAATGAGTTGTAGTGGGCAAGTGAGTAAGTGAGGCAAGGTGTGCTGCCTGTGTGTTCGAATACCCTCCTCACCAGGGGTCTACATGTGCTCCCGATCTGCGAGTCTCTGCATCTGCTGAGAATGTGGAGTAAATTAAGCATAAAACTCTTTTACAAAATCAGAATCTGCTAGTTTTCTGCATTTTTTTCTTTATTGTTGAATGTTAAATGTTCACAAGAATATTGAATGTTCTTGATTCTTGAATTACTGGTTTTTGTTGTTTCTTTTGTTTGGGTTTTGTTGTTTGTAAGTTTATCTGTACTGTCAGTGGCTGACTCTGGGGATCTGGAGAGTTTCATTGTCTTGTGTATCCAGTGCTAACCTTTGCTAAGACTGAAAACTATATCTTAAAATAGTAGCATTTGTTTCATAAGCTGCAAGTCAGTCATAGTACTAAATAAGGAGTGCCAGTAGTAAAATAAGAACATTTGCAAGTTTGTGTCTGTTTTTATAGATGTGCCTTAAAATGTAACAGGTTATCTTTTGTATTGAAATAATTTGTTTCTGTTTTTCTCTTTCCTCCTCCTGCCTCTTTGTAAAGGAGTCAGTCACTGCCAACATAAAGTTAAGAAAGCTAGGCGCTTTCTCCCTTTGGTCTTCTGTTCCCATGAACCTTCTCCTGCCGGTACTGCACTCTGTTGCATAGGGTCCCCTGCTAATCACAGCACCATGAAGCTAACTCTCTAACCGATGCTTAGAGACTGTCCTCAGCAGCTCCTAGCTTTACTGAATGTCAGTGTTTGTGGTGTCCACTGTCCAGAGGTGATAACTGGGGGAGGTTTGGTGTCTCACAATCTTGGGGCTGCTCTCTTGAGTAGTAGTAGACTTTTGTTTGCCTGTTTGCTGGTTTCCAAGTGCATGACAGGGCAAAAGTAGCCTTCCTGTCCAGTTTGCGTCCTGAGTGTTTTCCCACAGGGGTGGGCAGGACCACGTTCCTTGCACTGTGGGTTTCCTAACACAGCATGCACCTGAATGAGGAGGAGCTGCTCAGAATCACCCTTGTCTGCTTTCTGTGCTCAGGGATGCTGCAGAGAAAGGCCAGCCATGCTGTTTGGAGGGTTTTCTAGGAAAGCAGTGGTTTTCTTACAATTTTTGAAACAATGATTTCTCCAGAATGTTTGGAATAAAATTTGTTATTTCATGCAAATTTAAAGGGGAGCCTTACTTGTTCTCAGAGCTTGGAGCGCTGCGCTCCCTGTGGTCTGCAGCAGGCCTGCCGTACGACTCCACTGCGCACTGCAGTGGGCTTGCTCCAGGGGTCCCCCTCATCTTTTAACATACATGTAACAACTGGTTTGTCTTCGTTTTATCTAAGAGGACACAAATTCTAAGGGAAGTAGAGACAATTTTTAACATTAATTGTGAGTAGTTATCAAATTGATTTTGCTTAGTGTGGTTGAAACTAATTCAAAACTCTACAGTATTGCTGTGTAGCTTGGTATAACATGTTGATAGCTTGAAACTTGGCATAATATTCTTTAGTTCAAGTAACATATGACTATAGTCTTTTACCTTTTGAATTAGACCTGGGGGGTGATTTTGTTACTTTTCTCAAGATTTGCTCGACTTGTCATTTTAATAGTGTCTCCCTCTCTTCTCTCCTCTCCCGTCTCTCCTTCCCTCTGTTCCCTGCTCCCCCTTTCTTTGCATGCCACCTGGATCTGCAGATGAAATTAGTGGGGACGGTAAAATCTATTTTCACATTTGTGTTACTGCTATGATAATTACTTAAGGAAATAAGTACAGTCCAGTATTCAGTGAAAGGCAAATGTGGTTTTGATACAACAGGAACAAGTACGAAAGGTACAAGAACGTGGTCTGCTAAGAGTTGCTCAGGGTGGTGCAAGGAAGGTGTCACTAGCTACTAGCTTATCACATCACAGCAGGAATTTGAGCTGTATGTTCATAGTGAGGTTTTTTGGGTTTTTTTGTTTTTGTTTTTGTTTTTGTTTTGGTACCAGGGATTGAATTCAGGGGCACTTGACCTCTGGGCCACATCCCCAGCCTTTTTTTTTTTTTTTTTTTTTTAAATAGAGATAGGGTCTTATTGAGTTGCTAAGTGCCTCGCCATTGCTGAGGCTGGCTTTGAACTCAGGATCCTCCTGCCTCAGACTCCCAAGTGCTGGGATTACAGGCGTGCACCACCACACCCGGCCATAGTGAGATTTCTAGATTTTTTTTAAATTAAAACTTTAGCATTCTAGAAAATTGTCAACACGTATTTCAGCAAAATTAGTCACACTTGAAAACAGTGGTAGAGATCCAGACATTCTCTGTCTACAGCAAGTGTGGAGTATATATTAATGATTCCCAGATCAGAGTGAGGTAGTGGAAAGGAAAAAGTGAAAGTGATTTTAGAGTCCTGTAAACTAACAATAAGGGAAAATACCAGCAATAATGATAATGGTTGTTTTTTCAAACAGTTGATATCACTTAATAAGCTAGAAAACTTAAAATCACATTTAGTGTCTTATGTTTCTCAGTCTGTGCTGCCTGCATGGAACTTTGTGGTCCTTCACACCAAAGAAGTGAGATTTTGTAAGCTAAAGCAAAGGGGACGGTGTGTTTTCCTCATGGCTAAGTGAAAGAATGCTCTTGCTCAAGATTCGCCTCCACTTCTGTGTTGGGGTGGCAGTGTGGAGCTTAGAATGAGCTTCACAGCCTCAGGGAAAGGTCTTAGCACACATGACTCTCTGAAAGTGCGTGTTTATCATAGGATTTGAAGCCAGAAGATCTGTGCTTCCTTTCTAGATCGATCCCTGGTAGTGATACATCAGCAGTTTGGGTCATTGAGAGCTTCCTCTGTGCAAGCTCCTTACCTACATGATTCCTGCTCACAGCAATCGGGAATATCACTGGGTGGCCCTGTTTGCAGATGAAGAGCCTGAGGATCAGAGAGGAGTGGCCAGGTCTGGGCTCTAGTGTCACCCTTGTCCCTTGCTCCATCCTGTCACCAGCTGGCTTGAGTCACCTCCAGCAGATTGTTCATCCCCTGCATCTCCATCTGGAAAAGGGCTCCCAGAGTTGTTGCAGGATTACTGTGAAGCATACAGATTTAAACATCTACAGACAAAGGGTTGTTACTATAGATTGATAGATTGCAAACGCTTTCATACATTTTCCCCACACTGGAACTTCCCCACACTGCGAATTAGCCAGGACAAGTGTACTTAACCTATCTTACTAGTGAATGCCTACGTCCTAAGGGTTGACTCAATTGGTATTGATTGGGGGTCCACAAAGTAAGGCCTAACAACCCAGCTGTTCTGGTACTTCCTCTTGAGCTAGCAATGTTTTCACATTTTTTAATGGTTGCACCAAAAATATCAAAAGAAAGCTAGTATTTTTGTGATATCCCGGTTATGTGAAATCCCAGTTTCAGCACGCATACGTCAAGTTCTGTTGGAACATAGCCCCTTGCCTGTGCTTACATGGTGTCCTTGCTGCTCGCTGACTGCTGTGCAGGTGGCAAAGCTGAGCGCTGCCGCAGAGTGTGTGGCCACACAGTCTCATACACTTCCGGCCTGGCCTTGTAGGAAAAGAATGCCAGTCCCTGGCCTGGGTCATGTGGCTAGATGATACTGCCGAGCAAAGTTGGACTCATCTTGGCTTCTAGGAAAGAATTTTCTACTGCTTCACATGCCTGTAGACTCCATGGTGCATCTGAGTTATGCTGGTTGGATTAAAGACTGACATTGGTTGGTCCTTGCAAACTGCCTGTAGCCTGGGCCCTGTGAAGATGTCAGTGCTTGAGAGTGGTGCTGCCTCAGACTTCCTGCCCCTCTTGCTGAGCCCCATGCCTCTGGGAGCAGTGGGGAAGCCAAGCAAGGGAGCACATTGTCAGAATTGCTGCCACCAGGGGCTGGGGACATAGCTCAGTTGGTAGAATGCTTGCCTTGCATGCACAAGGCCCTGGGTTCAATCCCCATTCTCTCTCTCTCTCTCTCTCTCTCTCTCTCTCTCTCTCTCTCTCTCACACACACACACACACACACACACACACACACACACAGAATTGCTGCCACCAGGAGATGGGAAAGGGTGTGGAGACAGGTCCCGCTCTCTGCTTCATAATTGAAAGATTCCACAGGTTTTCAGTACCTGGGAACTTTCTAAGCTCAAAGACTTGTGTGTTTCCTTTTGTTTATAAATCAGGCAAAAGTATGCTTTCCCCACAGACGCATCCCTCCTGAACACCATACCAAGTTAGCACCTCCAGAGGCATCAGGCTCTTTAAGTGACAGAGCATGAACTTTTAATGTCTTTGTGCATGCTGATCATTCAGTAGTGACTTTATGTCTCTTTTTAACCTTGCTTTGAAATGACAACTTAGTAATTTTCTTCTTGTTTTCTGAGCTGTCAGTGTCTGTCCTTTTAACAAATCTTTTATTTAATTTTACCACATTTTTTGAGACTAAGTTATTCAAATTATAATGTTATCTAAAATCTAGGATTCTCCTTTTTAAAATGTTTCTATTTATTATCTATTCATTCATCTTTTTCTGAGTCAGGGTCTCCCTAGTTTGCCCAGGCTGGCCTTGGACCCCTGCACTCAAGTAACCCTGCCTCGGCTTCTGAAACCTGGGAGTTCAGGCATGTGCCACCACGCCTGGCTTTTCATATTTCTCCTTAAGACTTTAACTCCTGGGCCAGGCATCTCGAAATTGTCCCCCAGGTTCACCAATCTAGATGAGCCCTCGTGTGAGCATCCCTGGTGTAGCACTCAGCACTGTGGAGGGAGAAAGTATGTCTAGAGGAAGTTGCAATAGTTTCAAAGCAAAGAGTCTGGTTGAGAGGTGATAAAGGACCACACAGCACTGGAGACCAGGCTCTGTGCTGCGCGCTAGGCTGACTAGGAGCTACCACTGAGTGGGGTCCTGAGAAAGCCGCACATCTGTGTGCCTTAGCCTCCTGCCTGAGAAACAGGAAGTGGCAACAGTGCCCCCCAGAGCACTCTGCTGAGGGGTAGGCCACAGTGCACCAGCCCTTGGACACTGTCACCTACCAAAACTCACAGTCCCATCAGAAGTAGAGAGTGCGATCTAACAGGTCCTTGACCATCTCCTTGTCCCGCACTGTCCCACGTTGTCCTGCATTGTCCCTCTATGATGCCATTATTTGGGCGTGAAGGAAGCAAAGAACCGACCCACGCAGTTCAGGTGGTGAATGTTCTCTGTGCACTTGGTACTGTAAAGCACACATCTGCCCCAAATACTGTAGCTAATTCCCAGGGGCCCAATGAGTTTCCCAAAGGTTTCCTATAGAAGTCTTATGGCTCTTCAAGAATTTTCAGAGTTATTTCAGGGGCTGGCACCTCTGCCTGAGGTTTTGTGAGACAGTCATCAAAGTTATTTCAGCCACACTGGGACTGACAGGAAGGGTCATCACGCAGGCCTGTCAGCACCTCTCAGAATCCTCACAGGAACAAGACAGCCACAAGAGGAGCAGTTCCTCCTTGGCAGTCTGTGGGTGCAGGGCACACCTCAGCTTCAGGCTTACCCCCACAGTCCTCATGACAACTGGCACAGGCACAGTACTCTGTGCACACGAGGGCACACCTGACCCTGGTCAGGAAGCGACTCCCCACTCATCACATGTGCACTGTGCCTTGTCCCTTGTTCTGGGCGTGTGCCACCCACTTAGTCTGTCAGTACACTCATCTTCTTGAGAAGCTATCTCTCTTGAGCACCTGCTCTGCGACACTCACTGTTTTCCATGCTGAGGACAGAGGTAAACAAGTTGCACAGGGCTCTGCCCCAGGGCACTGTGTTCCCAAGAGGTGTAGAGACCAGTAACAAGGAAGCAGGGGAAACAGTTTTTAAAAGTAAGAGGACATTGCCGGGGGCCGTGGTGCACGCCTGTAATCCCAGCACTTGGGAGGCTGAGGCAGGAGGATCGCGAGTTCAAAGCCAGCCTCAGCAAAGGCGAGGCACTTAGCAACTCAGCGAGACCCTGTCTCTAAATAAAATACAAAAAAGGGCTGGGGATGTGGCCCAGTGGTCCAGTGCCCCTGAGTTCAATCCCCGGTACCAAAAAAAAAGTAAGAGGACATTAAGTCAAAGAACATGATCAAGAACATGAGGATAGGGCAAATTAGTTTGGGGAGAGGTCTCTGAATAGGTGGGGCACTTGGGCTAAAACCAGAATTGGCTCTGAGACAAGATGAGCTTTAGCAGGTGGTACACCTTGGATGGGTATGGCCACTGCTGTGCTCCCCACCTCATGCTCCTCTTGAGGCAGCACACGGCTAGTCTTCACAGGCTCCTGTGGAGTCTGCAGCATCTGCTGAGTCAGACTGAGAGTGAGGCACATTGTCAAAGAGGATTCAACAGTCTGGGACCAGAGCCCCGGGAGGGCAGCAGAGGTAGGAAGTCTGAGCAGCTCCCCCCAGACCTGCCCCACGAGGGTCAGCCGGAGGCACATGCCACTCTGCATGAAAGAAGGCAGGCAGAAAGCGAGGGCTGCCTGGGTGGCATTCATTTTCTGGGGGTATTGTCAGGAAGTTGAGCCTGCTGAATTACAGGATGAAAAGAAAAGAAACAGTGATGAGCAGGTATTCATCTGGGGCTTGTGTTGCTTCCATCCTCTCAGCTCTTGGAGTAGATTCTTCCCCTCTTAGTCCTGACCATTACAGGTACCTGAGCAGTTCCCTCTGCAGCTCCAGATCTTTTCCCACAAGGTGTTTTGATAAACCATCTTACACAGAAGCAAGGCTGCATGCCTACAGGTTGCCAGTTTACTGTTTTTCATATTCTCTTGAGAACAGGAGAAGGAGAAAAAAGATGGACCAGAGCTGGTAGTACACGCCTGTCATCCCAGCGATTCGGGAGGCTGAGGCAGTTCATGGCCAGCCTATGCAATTTAGCAGGACCCTGTCTCAAAATAAAAATAATCAAAGGGCTGGGGTATAGCACCAATGGTAGAGGATTGCCTAGCACATGTGAGTCCCTGGGTTTCAACCCAGCACTGCCAAAACAAGGGGAAAAAAGCGTTGGTGGGGGAGAAATATGGAAATGAAAGACTATAAGGTTTGGGGTAGATTAAAATTTTTTTCTCTAATCCTGTAAGTAGCATTACTTAATGGACATATAAGAATAATAACATAATATTTACCTCTCCAGAATAGTTTATATATTATAAATGTCTAAAAGAGAATTGATTTATTAGCATCACATTCTGTAGTCATTCTCATGATGATACACATTGAGAACTGAATTCTTCCAGTTACAGGCGCCAGCTCAGCCTTCGTGGTTCTCTATTTTCTTTGGGTTCTATGCTTCTGCAGCTGAGGCAAGTATTGAGGGCAGCACAGGCGAGCAGGTGTGCTGGCTTCTCGGGCCCTAAGGCCATCCCTTGGGTCTCTTTCAAGAGAACTTAGCTGGGGCTGTGACTCACTGGTAGAGCACTTGCCTAGCATGTGTGGGGCACTGGGTTCGATCCTCAGCACTGCATAAAAATAAATGAAATAAAGGTATTGTGTCTATCTACAATTTTAAAAAATTAGAGCTTACTGTGCCTCCGGGAGCATCTAAGAGTTCTCTTTTTCCAGAAGTAGAAGAGTAGTGTGTTTCAGCCCAGTGCTGTTGGAGTGACAGCTGTCTCCTAGATGAGTGCTTTGAAATGTCCGCACTAGTGCAGTGGTAGGTTTTTAAAGTCCTTTACAGGAAGGAGTCAGTGGGAACATTGGAACTCCTTGACATTGTCTCAAAAAATAACTCATTTTAATATGTTCTCTCTCTCTCTCTCTCTCTCTCTCTCTCTCTAGTAGATCTTTTAGCTTTTTTTTCTTTTTCTCCTTTTGGTACTAGGAGTGAATCCAGGGGTGCCTAACCATTGAGCCACATCCCCAGCTGTTTTTTGTATTTTATTTAGCAACAGGGTCTCGCTGAGTTACTTTGGCCCTCACCAAGTTGCTGAAGCTGACTTTGAACTTGCTATCTTCCTGCCTCCGTTTCCTAAGCCTCTGGGATTATAGGTGTGCACCACCATGTCCGGCTCTTTTTATTTTTTAATATTTTTTTTAATTATACATGGATACGATATCTTTATTTTGTTTATTTATTTATTTTTTTTAATGTGGTGCTGAGGATCGAACCCAGTGCCTCACATGTGTGAGGCAAGCACTCTGCCACTGAGCCACAATCCCAGCCCTCTTTTAGCTTTTTGACATTGACATACTTCTTGAAATACGGGAGTGAAAAAGTTACAGGAGATAAATCCCTGCATTTTTCAACCCTGAACAAATGACATAAATCAGCCCAGTTCCCCCCAAAATCAGGCTTCCATTTGTTACCTCAGAGAAAAGTTTCAGAATATGCTGTTGAGTCTTGTTGTTAATGAAATCAAAACTTCCTGCGTTCTGGAGGGGCCAGTCTTGTTTGGGAGACTCCCGTAGACAGCAGCATGGTTCTAAGCATGTACTTGATGTGTTGAGGGAAAGTCCAGCAGTCAGCACAGGTTGGTTAATTTGAATCATGCAGTTATCTCATGTCTTTTTTTTTTTTTTTTTTTTTTTTTTTTTTTAAACAAGGGCTTTCTGTGTTAGCCTGTTTGCTCTCTGAGAAACAAGTCTGTATTATTAACAGTGATAGTGATGTCATTTTTATTTCCACAAATAACTCATTTGTGAGCGAAATTTGGGTACTTTAAGAATATTTCAGCATGGGAGAGGGTGTAGACAGATAGTTTTGCCTTTTTGAATTGTATCAAAGGCCAAGAGGTCAAGTCCTTAACCTCTGCCAACATATCTGTTTTCCTTTTGCACAGAGACAGATGATTACGCCGAGATAATTGATGAAGAAGATACTTACACCATGCCCTCAAGTAAGTGCCCTTCTTGCTGTGTGCTTGCTGGGGTTGACAGACAGTGCCTAACAGTTATAGGTTTTAGGGTATTTATTGTCCTTTGAGAACTTTATTGTGTGCTTAATAGAAATGTTCTTTTCAACCTTAAGAATTCTGTATGTGCACTCCTATAAGATCAGAAGCCTAAAATGCAAATAATTAATGTAGTTTAGGTAGAGTATTTTTGTAGACTTGTTTTCTTGCTCTTTAACAACCTTTATTAGAGTACTTACTCTGTAAAAAATTAGTATTCTTTAAAGGTTTAGTACACACATACATATGCAAAGAATTTCACTTCCCCTTGAAATCAGTCCTTGCTATAGCTGACTGAGCAGTGCCAGCAGCTTCCAGCCTTCAGTTCGCACCCTCTGTGGTAGCTGTGTGGGACACAAAACCCTTGGATGAGCTTCTGCCACCTGGAATTGGAAAGTGCTCTCCTTTCTGGCTGTGCAGCTGCTGATGGAATGGAATCTATAGATGCCCAGGTTCTTGCCTTAAAGAGTATTATCCCCAGCTTTGAATTGGATAAGTCCTTGATATTACATTTTTGTTAAAAACAAGGGGAAAAAATTTAATCTCACCCCTTAAAGCAGCCTCAGCAGCTTTAACTGAAATCCAAATGTCCCAATATCAATAGAACTAAGTATTTTAGTTTCTTTATTCTATTTTATAAATTTTTTTTTTTTTTGGTACCAGGGATTGAACTCAGGGGCACTCGACCACTGGGCCACATCCCCAGTCCTTTTTTGTATTTTATTAGAGACAGGGTCTCACTGAGTTGCTTCGTGCCTCCTCATTGCTGAGGCTGGCTTTGAACTCGCGATCCTCCTGTCTCAGCCTCCCAAGTACTGGGATTACAGGCGTGCGCCACCACGCCCGGCTTATAAATATTTTTTAAAGTGTTCTCATTTGAGTTTTGTATATACAATGAGGAAATATTATGAAAATAAAGAGAAACAACTAGGCCTCTAAGGCAGGTATTTTCCTGGGCAGGCCACACTAGCCTTTCACAAGTCACCAATCACAACAGGCATGGTGGCTCATACCTGTAATCTCAGTGACCCTGGAGGCTGAAGTAGGATGGTCACAAGTTCAAGGCCAGCATCCACAACTTAGCAAGACCCTATCTTCAAAAAGGGTGGGCCGGGTGCGGTGGCGCATGCCTGTAATCCCAGCACTTTGGGAGGCTGAGGCAGGAGGATCGCGAGTTCAAAGCCAGCCTCAGCAATGGCGAGGTACTTAGCGACTCAGTGAGACCCTGTCTCTAAATAAAATACAAAAAAGGGCTGGGGATGTGACCCAGTGGTCGAGTGCCCCTGAGTTCAATCCCTGGTACCACACACACAAAAAAAGGGTGGGGGGTGGGGGGTGAGATTTAGCACAGTGGTGAAGCACCTCTTGGTTCATTCCCCAGTACAGGGGTGAGGGGTCATTTTATCAGAGTAATTAAAACCAAGGCAAGAGCTGAAAATCAGTCTATGCTTTGCTTTTTTTTTTTTTTTTTTTTTTTTTTTTGTACTGGGGATTGAATTCAGGGGCACTCAACCACTGGGCCACATCCCCAGCCCTTTTTTGTATTTTATTAGAGACAGTGTCTCACTGAGTCGCTAAGTGTCTCGCCATTGCTGAGGCTGGCTTTGAACTCACGATCCTCCTGTCTCAGCCTCCCAAGTGCTGGAATTACAGGCATGTGCCACCGCGCCTGGCCAGTCTATACTTTTTAACAGCCAGTAGCAATTTGGAAAAATGTTTTTTAAGTTTAAGGTTAGTGTTTTGATTGACCATTTAGTCATTTGTACATTCCTACAGAGAATCCACATTTATATATACATATACAATTTATTTACTTATTATTCATAGTTGAACAGTAAATTCCTAACATGGCTACCTTTTACCCAATCCTCACAAAAAATGAATTGAAAGATGGGAATTTATGAGATAGGGATTTAAAGACATTACGTTGAAAACATCAAGTTAACTTAAGGATATTTAGTTTTTACTTGCGTTTAGATCTCTTTTTTGTTCATAATTGAGTTTAAAATAATAAAGTGAATGTTATTGAAATATACTCTCCAAGTTTTTGTTGTTAACCTAATTGCTATTAGTTATTTCTAAGCAAGGTCTTCAATTTTTTTCTCTCTTAATTGCAATACAGAAAGCTATGGAATAGATGAAGGTAACAGGATTCCTTTGAAATAACTGCGTTTGCTTGCAATTGCAACCGTGGAGTGATACGGGACATTTTAGTTTTCAGTTAACTTATTTTAAACTATTTATCATTGGTTTACTCATTCTGTTAAATCAGTGGAATTACTAGCTAAATTGATTTTAAAGAGGAAAACAACTATCTAAAATGTTGATTCAATGTTTATATACAGTTGATTTATACAATTTGATCTCCCAGGGGAAGGTTTTAAATTTGGCTATTGATTTGTTCTATTGGTGATTACACTAATAGAATATATACAGCCCTGATTGTGGGGGTGAATTTCTTATGGGAAATAAATCAAAGGACCAAGTGAGTAATTGAATTGGAATTCAATCTACTCTATTCCTAGAGGGCATTTTCTTTCTGTGTGCCTCAACAGCCTGCCAAGACACTGATCTTATATAACTCATATTTAAGGCACATACTCTCAAGTTTATGCTGATATGTTCAGCCTTGATTCCACATCATCTAATTTTGAAATTGGTTTTTAGAAACTACCTCTTTAAACTCTCTTAGCTCCATGATAATCTAGAGATAGGACTATAATGAAGTGGAAAGCTCTTAAACTTTCAAAGCATAAAGTTTAACAATTTTATATTGCCTTTGTGTTTATAAACTTCAGTTATTTGCAAAATAATTGCTTTAAATAATTGTGTTTTCTAGACTTCCTACATTAATACCTAAACTAATAGCTCTTATTAATGAAGTATACTCTTTAATACTTAGAGCAATTATTTAGAGAACTATGAAACAGATACCAAATAAATCACTCAAAGACTCCTAGTGTGAAAAAAAAAATCTACCTTTAATAAAGCTCATTTTTATATTCATCCAATACCATAACTGAACAGATGTTCTTTTTAAAGTATTGTTTAAGAGAATTCCACTCAGTTGAAAGCACCCCTGTATATCCATGTGCCACAGATGAAGTTTCTGCTCATGATGAAACTATGTGCCAAGTGTTGTGTCTACATTAGAGTATTGAACTTAAATATGGATTGACACGGGTCGTGTTTTACAGCCAGGGACTATGAGATTCAAAGAGAAAGAATAGAACTCGGACGCTGTATTGGAGAAGGCCAATTTGGAGATGTGCATCAAGGCGTGTACATGAGTCCAGTAAGTCCCTTACAACCCCCCAAAATAGGCACTAATTTTGACTGTTGAGTGTAAATCGCCTCTTTGTCTTCAGGAGTCCCTGGTTCCTCTGGATGTTCACATTGTCCTCCTTGAAGCTCATCACCCTGCTGTGAAACCTGCAGATGCTGCTGCCCTTCCTTCCATGTCTGCCCATTTGTTAAATGCTCTACACACACACACCAGGGAATGGTACTTTTATGGCCAAAAGCTTATAGACTTTTTTGGTACCGGGGATTGAACTCAGGGGCACTCGAACACTGGTCCATTCAAGACCTGTCCAAGAAGGCTGAGAGGGTAGAGGGCAGTCCAGATCTGAAAGCAGGAAGTGGCCAGTGTCCCTGCCTGGTGGCTACCAGGCAGCATCTTCTCCTCCTGGAGGGTCCATGTCACGGAGGGCAGTTTACTTTAGGCAGCTTCCTGACTTCCATGTTAGACTCACAGAAATGTCTGGTATAATGTTGGACCAGATATCTGGGTACCTCATGGCCCAGTCAAGTGGCCATATGAGATTCACCCTCATGGTATAGCATAGCGTTTCCACCTCTAAGGAGACAGGAAGTAGGTGGGCTCAGTGTTGAGTCTGGGTCACGAGGAAGGTGGAGCTACGGTGCTACTTTCAGGCAGACATGCACTTGAGTTCCTTGCACAGATGAGTTTGCTTATATAGAGGTGAGCTGGGACCACATCTCAGTGCCCTGGCACTGACAGGGCAAGAGGTAGTAGTATCTCGTCTTTCCAGGCCTCCTGATGTCAGTCTCCCCTGCCTGTAAGCCATGATTATGAAAATAGGTAGCTCACTCTTCATATGTGTGTGTGTAAATGTGTGTGTGTTTGTGTGTATAGTAGATGGACACAATATCTTTATTTTTATGGAGTGCTGAGGATCGAACCCCTCACACATGCTAGGTGAGTGCTCTATCACAAGCTGCACCCTGGCCCACTAGCTTGCTCTTGAGAGGAAGCTGGAAATCTGCAAGGTCTGGGCACTGGAAGAACTTAGCCAAGGGCTCTTATTTCCGAACCAGACCCTTACGCCATATTGGCTGGGGACTGTCTTACTCAAGATGGGTATTGTGTTACCAAGCTGTCTCCACCACCTCCTTCATATCACAAGTACAAATTATCCAATTTTCCTCATTTATTGGTGGTTTTTTTTTTGTGGGGGGGGGGTCGGGGGGTGTTTGGTTGTGTTTTTATTTTTATTTTTTGGTACTGGAGATTGAACCCCTGGGGCATTTCACCACTGAATTACATCTACCCAGCCCTTTTTATCTTTTATTTGTGAATCAGGGTCTTACTAAATTGTTCAGGCCTCAGCCTCTGGAGCCACTGGGATTACAGGTGTGCACCACCACACCTCTGCTTACCCTAATTCACTTTTTTGTGTGTGTGGGGGGGGTCTGGGGAGTGAACTCAGGGCACTCGACCACTGGGTCACATCCCCAGCCCTTTTTTATTGTACTTTTATTAGAGACAGGGTCTCACTGAGTTGCTAAGTACCTCGTCATTGCTGAGGCTGGCTTTGAACTCACAATCCTCCTGCCTCAGCCTCCCAAAGTGCTGGGATTACAGGCGTGCACCACCGCGCCCGGCTAAGCTCTATCTTTTGAACTTGAAGAAAAGACAAACTTTTTGGCTCCTAGGAAAACACATTTTCTTGTTTTTCTCATACACTGTGTCCTGAGTTTGCTTCTCAGCAGCCATTGCTTAGCAGCACAGCCAGAGTGCTCCTTCCTCTGCCCACACCCTGCCCTGGCTCCCCATTTCACTCAGTGAAAGCCACTGCTTGTTGACCTGAAAGGCCCCTTCCAATCGGGCCCTCCATTCAGGCCCAGCTCTGGCTTCACGCCCCAAGTGGGTCCCTTGAGTTGACTATATGCACCTAGCCTCGGCCAGGCGTAACTTCCTGCCTTACGTGGCCATAGCCTTATCTCCTTCTGATCTTCACTCTCCTCCCATCTGCTCCGGGAGGCCAACTCTTGCACAGCCACCATCCCACCTCCGTGTCCTCATCTCCCCTCTGGCAACTGACCACTGTGTTCACTGTCAGTTCTTCCCTGGGAGGCAAGCTGGACCAAGAGCAGGGATTGCTGCTTCTGCTGTCCACAGGCACCTCTCGCATGCCTAGAACACACCACCACTGGAAGACCCTCTGAACACTCAGATGAGTGAAGCGTCTTCAGCGGCTCATGGGTGTCCATGTGCGCTCAGAGGATTCTACGCAGTATTTTTTTAAATTTATTTGCTTTTAGTTGTACACAATGCGTTTATTTTTACGTGATGCTGAGGATCGAACCGGGGCGCGCACGTGCTAGGCGAGTGCTCTACCGCTAAGCCACATCCCCAGTCCTACACAGTATTTTTGTTTTAAGTATTTCTCTCATTCTTTAAGATCCTGTGATGCCAATTCTGTGTGGTCTAGAATCCACAGTTGCAAAACAAACAGCTTTTCATAAATTTGCCTGTTGATAGAGAACTTTTTGGCATGTTATGTAATTCTATGATTTCCCTAACACAGGAGAATCCAGCTTTGGCAGTTGCAATTAAAACATGTAAAAACTGTACTTCGGACAGCGTGAGAGAGAAATTCCTTCAAGAAGCCTGTAAGTGTCTAGAAATGTCTGTGGAACTCCATTTGACTTTCTATCTGTCTCTGAAGAAGTAAGGAAAAATATGTTTTCACTTTTATAACTATGTTTACTATTTTGCCTTACAAATTAATATCTGGATTTGAAGAGGTACATATCTGTAGATTTTCCCCAGTAAACCTGGTGCTGTTCATGTCAGGGTAGAAGATACACTTTCCATTTGTGCTTTGGTACAGGACACTCCTGTGCCCTCAGCCCTGTGTGCTTAATATTTTAGTAATTACACCAAAGGAGACACAAAAATCTTTTTTTTAATATTTATTTATTTGTTTTAGTTGTGTACAATACCTTTACTTTTACGTGGTGCTGAGGATCGAACCCGGGCCGCGCACATGTTAGGCAAGTGCTCTACCGCTGAGCCACAATCCCAGCCCCAAAAGTCTTTAATCATATGTGAAGATCGCACCAAAGGTGATAGTAAATACTAACAGTAAATTGAAAATAAGTGTAAATACATTGGGTACTTAAATATTCATCCAAAGTGGCAGAGTACTCACACAGTGACCTCAATCTGACAAGAGTAAATTTAATGACATACTTGCAGTTTTGTACTGGGCATTTATATGTTAAACAAAACCAATGTTGCCAGGTCATATTCTTGAAATATGTGGAAAATTGGTAGTTGGAGGTGGGGGTATCCAACAAAACATTAGGGATTAAGTTAGGTTGCATGAAGGTGAGGCAACTTGGCAAGAAACTCTAGGTGTGTAGACAGGACCCGTGGGGTCTGTGAGCAGCTGGGACCCACCTCCAGGCATGCCTGGCTCTGGGCCATGTCACCAGGGCTCTGCGCTTATGCCAGTTGGATGATAGCTTGAGAATGTGTCCTGAGAGACCAGCCAGCTGGTCTGGAGTGCAGCCTCCGGGTTTTGCAGGGGCTGTTCCTTGGGCGTGGTTGTACCATTTCCCTAATCAGAGACAGGAAGAAAGGAACAGAAGGCAATGGAGTCAGTAGGGAACCAGCAAGATGTTACAGCTGGTTCAAGAGAATTCCCAAAGCCCTGTCTGTAGAGCATAAGGAACTCTGAGGTGATTTTTTAAATACGTGCAGATTTAATTTTACTTCCCCCACAGAACTGAGTTGCATTTTTATCGACAAGAATTTTGTGCATTCTTACCAGTTCCTACAACTTAGGAGTTGTGAAGTACATGAATGAGCTGCGTAGAATACTCATTAGTATTTGGAGGCCCATTTCTGACAACATTCAGACACCAGTTTTTTCATAACATGTTGGTAATATTAAAAGAAAATCACTGCTGCTATTATCATAATGTCCTTGCTTGGCATCACAATATCTTGGGCTTTTTTTTTTTTTTCTTTTTTCTTTCTTTCTTTCTTTTTTTTTTTTTTTTCCTTTGTTTTGTTTTATTTTAATAATCTGTGAAATCCAGGTGTTTTCATTGCCACTAAACTAGGTCACCTTGAAGTAACTTTGAGTTATTTTGCAATCTTGTAGTTCTGTGCAGATCATCTGTCTTGTTAATCCTTGTACACAGTGCAAGTGACTTTTAGAAGTTATGAACGAGCACATACCCACAAGTTGGTGTGCCTTTGTGTGTGTGCAGGCCCTGGTGGTCGTCTTGGCCCAGGCTGGTGGGCAGACCTGAGGGGCTGCAGTAGATAGAACAGCACAGGACCAGAACTAGAGCAGGGCAGTTGACCCAAAGGCTCTCCAGCTATCTGTCCAGGACATGCCTTCCTTAGGGCCATGAGAGCAGCCAGTCACATACACGGGGACAAGGCCACGATGCTGGAGGAAGGACCCCCTGTGTCCCAACGAGAAATCCTGTGACAGCCCTACAGACATGGCTTCAGGCATTGCAGGGAGCATGCCCAGCCAGCAAGGTCTCCACACTCAAGGACACTCACTGCAGTGGCTCCCCTTTTCCCCTTGCTCTCTCCTCCCAGTGTTGCTTTCACCACGGAGCATGTCCCCCTTTATCAGATTTCCAGAGGAAAACCTGGAAAGTAAGCCTATATCAGCTTTGTCCTAGAGGCAAAGAATGGGTATTCTTGACCATTTATCAACCTCTGTTCTCCCATGGCACAAATTTACTGCAGTGAATATCTTGTGCCACAGATATGCATGCACAGAGACACATGCCAGTGCACGCCCACTCAAGAGCAGAAGCACCCTATGGCATTGAGCTCAGAGTTCCCACACCATCTGTGTTTGCCTTCATTGAACTAGTCTTCAAGAAAAATGGAAATTTTCAAAGGAATAACTGTAGACAACTTTTTTCCTCAGTAACAATGCGTCAGTTTGACCATCCTCACATTGTGAAGTTGATTGGCGTCATCACGGAGAACCCCGTGTGGATAATCATGGAGCTGTGCACACTGGGAGAGGTATGGTGAGCTGTGTGCGTGCCTGGGCCGGCCACTCAGTAGTCTGTTGCTTCACAATCAGCAGCAGTTTGGGCATGACGTCCTTTGCTTCTGAAAAGGGGAGTCCAGAGATTGCATCTTAGATTTTCAGGAGAGTTCTCATACAGGATCACGCATGGTTTCCATCCAGAGAATATGAGTGTGGATGTCTTCATCACTGAACTAGGCACAGTGGCACATGCTGTTGTCCCAGCTGCTCAGGGGGCTGAGGTGGGCTGATTGCTTGAGTCCAAGAGTTCCAGGTCAGCCTGGGCAATGTAGGGAGATTCTGTCTCAAGAAAAAAAGGAACCTTGTCACTAAATTCCCAGGTAATCCTGGCAGCTGTTGCATTCAGATATTTTATCAGGACTGGTGGCAACACATGACCAAAGGGTTCTTTTTCTCTTTATTGCCATTGCCTAAAGAACTAGACCAGTGATTTGAGGATGGAGGAAACATTTTTAATAGAGTTTGGGTACATTAATGCTGAACTTAGGTAATTCTGAAATGTCCATTGAAAATTCACTTTGCAGTATCTTTTAGACCAGCTGCCATTAGTCAAGGTTTCTTTGAAAAATGTGAGTAACAAGAGTGTCAGCAGCCCTCTGTGACATTCTCCAGATTACAGAAACCTTAATCAGTTGGAGCACCTGGCAACTTGCTGGAAACACAAGCTCTCAAACCCCACCCCAGCTGCTGAGTCTGGCCAGGCAGGAGCTCTGTTCCTATCAGCTCAGCCCACCTTCTTCCTTGGCCTATGCTTCCAAGACGAATGGAGTGTTTGTGTATATCCTCCTCCCTACCTCCCGCCGCCCAGCTTTTTTCTGCTTTTGCTTTTGGAGAGTTTGCTAATTTTTCTGACTGAAGAGCTAAACATTTGTCTTTTATTTGCCGATTTTCTAGGGTGTTAGTAAAGCCGTGTGCCTTTCCTTCCCATGTTAGCATGTAGCTGAATTACTTGTGTCAGTTAGTCTCGAGACTGGTGAGCCTCTGGGGTGAGCACCCAACACCTGAGCACTGCACCCTTACCATCTTGTCCTCCCCACTGCGTGACATACCCGCCTGGGCCACACTGAGCTTTGCAGTGGCAGTGAATAGGCTGCATTTATGTGTTAGGTTCGTTTGAACACTAGCTATATCTTTGGGGTCCTTATTCTGTGATTCTAATCATTGTCTTGAAGCTTCTCTTTCTATAATTTTTAGTAATTTGTATATAGACATAAAGATTCTAATTTTACAATAGGATTGAAATAATGATTAACTATGATTTCTGAGTTAAAATGTTTCATTCATTACTTTTTTTGAATAAGGGGAAGAGTGAAGCCATTTCATAGTATTAAAATGTGTTTGGAACATGGGTGCAATGCTGTTGAGTTCTATTCTCTGTCTCTTTGTCTTTTTTATCTTGGCTGTTGTTCCCAAAGCTGAGGTCATTTTTGCAAGTAAGGAAATACAGCTTGGATCTGGCATCTCTGATCCTGTATGCCTATCAGCTCAGTACCGCACTGGCTATATCTGGAGAGCAAAAGATTTGTACACAGGTGAGACACAATCCTGAAGCCACCAAGTGCCTTGAGTGGGTGGGACCGCAGGCCAAGTATGGGGAGGAGACCCGCTCCCTGTGCCCCCCAGAACCTTTCATGCCTTTCAAATCTGTTGCACAGTCCTGTCAAGTTGAGTCCTGCAGAGGGTAGTGCCTGGCTTTGCAATACATGGCTACAGGTTTTTCCTGGATGCTTTCAGGACATTTATTCCTTCCACAAATATAGTCAAGAATGTGTACTTGACTCTAAGCAGTGGACATGTGGAAAGGTCCCCGAAACAAATAACTCCAGGACACCACAGCGTTACCAGTGACATCTGTTGTCCTTCTCTGGCAGTCTATTTACAATCTGTGGCTCCAGTTTGAATACAAGTAAAAGTCCTAAGAACTGTTTGCCAAGGATCGCGTTAGTTACTGTTTTGTTGTCCAGCTTTGAAACAAGCTGTATCCGTAAAATCACTTGCAAGTCTTATGCTCGGAAGATGACTTTTTCTTGATTTAACAAGATCTCTTTAGTACTGGTGAATTTACAGATCCCTGTTGAGCATGTCTGTCAGTTAATGCAGCTGGTGATAGAATTTTATGAAAAGTTGATAAGCATTTCCATCATTTGAGAATATGTTTTCCCATTATTTAAGATAGCTATCCACATATTCATGAGTAAATATCTACCAAAAGGAATACAGGTGAAGTAAAATCATGTTCTTTAGCATATAACAAATCTATTTGCATTGTCTATAAGCTGTCTTTCAAAGTGTACCTGTGAGAATATGTTTATATAGTATAGATGAGTTTATGGGTTTGTTTTTATTGTGTTAAAACTTACTGTCCCGGGGCTGGGATGTGGCTCAGCGGTAGAGCGCTTGCCTAGCACGTGCTCGGCCCGGGTTCGATCCTCAGCACCACATAAAAATAAACGCATTGTGTACAACTAAAAGCAAATAAATAAAATATTTAAAAAAAAAAAAAAAAAAACTTACTGTCCCAAATTCTTCTTTGTCAGGGACATTGCTGCTCGGAATGTCCTGGTATCCTCAAATGATTGTGTAAAATTAGGAGACTTCGGATTATCACGATACATGGAAGACAGTACTTACTACAAAGGTAAGAAACTAAAGCAATAACTAAAAATAGGCTGCAAATCTTTAGTGTATTTGTATTTCTTTTAAAAAGGCATTTTCCAGTGTGCTTTCCTTAGGCGTAAGATGGATTTGGAGGAGGAAGGATGGTTCTGTTCACAAATGGTGCTATAGGAGGGGGATGTCCTCAACCAGACCTCTTCAAGAGTGATCCAAAACAGATCATGGGCCTATAAAACAAAACCATAGAACCTCTAGAAGTAAAACATAAGTCTTTAGACTATAGAGCTATAGAATCTTTTTACTTGGTACCAAAAAGAAGGCAAAGTTGATAAATTAGACCACGTTAGAATTTGTGATTTTTGTTCTGCTGAAGACTGTTAAGAGAATGAAAAGACAGAGTACAGGGTAGGAGAAAGTATTTACCAACCACATATAGGAAGAACTTCCTTAACAGGAAAATAAACAAAGAAGACACGCAGAAGATGTGCAAAAGAAAGGAAGACATTCACTGAAGAGAACATATGGGTGGCAAATGAGCCTTGAAGTTGTTCAGTATCTAACCATCAGGGAGATTCAGATTAAGACCAGAGTGAGAGAACACTCCACATCAATCAGAATCACTAAAATAAACACTGCCCATACATGATGCTAGCAGCGCTTCAGAGAAGCTCAGCCACTCCTAAGTTCCTCATGGGGATGTAGAACAGTAGAGCCACACGGGAGCATTTACAGGCTCTCTGTGAACTAAGACTGTGACTACCATACAGCATGCAGTTGGACTCCTGGGCACTGATCCCAGAGAAATGAAGACTTAGCACGTGCACTCCTGTTACTTCATTTTTTTTTTTTTTTTTTTTATTGGCCCAAAATTTCAGTCCAATTGGTGTGTGGCTCAGTGAAGGAGTGCTTGGCTAGCATGTAAGGCCCGGGTTCTTTGGCAGCAGACAGACACCTCCTGACTGCACTCTTTTACACCCTTTCTGTGTTCTGTGCCTGTGACTACTACCCTGTGATCCTTTGATACCTGAGAAATAAAGTTTGTTTTCATTATTTAGTCATTTAACTTAAAAAGACCTAGTCAGTTTTTCAAATTTTGAAATATAACTCATATTCAGCTCAAGTATTAAATACCAAAATTTCACATTGTTTAACAGCGTTTAAAATGGGCAGTTGTGGGCTGGGATTGTGGTTCAGTGGTAGAGCATTTGCCTGGCATATGTGAGGCACTAGGTTCAGTCCTCAGCACCACATAAAAAATAAATAAATTAAACAAAGGTATTATGTCCATCTACAATTTCAAAAATACTTAAAAAAGCCGGGCGCGGTGGCGCACACCTGTAATCCCAGCACTTTGGGAGGCTGAGGCAGGAGGATCGCAAGTTCAAAGCCAGCCTCAGCAATGGCGAGGCACTTAGCAACTCAGTGAGACCCTGTCTCTAATAAAATACAAAAAAGGGCTGGGGATGTGGCCCAGTGGTCGAGTGCCCCTGAGTTCAATCCCCGGCACCACAAAAAAAAAAAAAAAAAAAACTTAAAAAATAAAAATAAAATGGGCAGTTGGTAAATTCACACAGATATTACCTCAATGAGTGTAGATTTTTTGGATGTTGGAAAAAGAACCCCTAGGGTTAGGGCTTCTTCAAACTACTCCTTTTTCTCAGAGTTCTGAGGAGCCTCAGGGCCCTGCGTAGGCCCTTGGTGTCTGTGCTCGTTCCTGGCCACCTTCCCACTCCCACTCCTCCCGACCCTGGTCTGTCTCCACTCATCCCGTGCCACATTGGAGGTGCCTGTTCCCACCTTGTTGTCTGGCTCCTGTGGCTCTCTAGGAACCCAGCAGCTGAAGGAGTGTTGGTCCTGGGTGGTGTGCCTTGGTGCAGGAGAGAAGCTTCCTGGCCTCTCCTGGGGGTGACCTGGGCTGTCCTGAAGATGTCCCCTGTAGCTCCATGCCCCTCACTCTTCACATGCTGATGGAGTCCATTCTTTTTGTGTGGAGTCCATATTTGTGTGTTCACTTATTTGCTACAATTTGTAACCCATAAAATTTGTACGCAAGGTGTGTTTGTAAGTCATTCTAGACATGCATGGGGCAGCCAATGTGTCAAGTCTCCCCAGGAGGCACATTGGCGGTCTCCCTCCTGTCCAGCCAGAAGTCTGGGTCTACAGGGCACTTGGCACAGAGCCAGCAGCCCTGCCACCTGTTAGTGGGGTAGCCTCCAGCAGGTCTCCTGATGCCTAGTCTTAGGGCTTCAGGTTGTGATCTGCGTGAGACGTCCACATGGGCGTGGAGCACTGACCTAGTGTTCACTGCCTGCGAGAGTCAAGTGTGTGGTAGGTGCTATCAGGACCCACCCATCCTGCAAGTGTGGGCATGTCCTGGTGAGCAGCACAGTCCTGCCACTCACTCTCCTCCCTGCCCCTGCCTCACCACAGAGGGAGGGACGCCAGGGTTTGTGTCCCCACCCCAGGCTGACCACTCAGGACACTGAGGAAGCAGCAGAGGCACAGAAGGTCTGAAGGGTCAGGTGGAATATTTGAAGCTTTATGTTTGATTCTGAAAATCTCAGCTCTGCGAGGTTCTCAAGCAGATAACAGGGAAAATTTATTTTCTAAAATTAATCTTCTAGCTTCCAAAGGAAAACTGCCTATTAAATGGATGGCTCCAGAGTCAATCAATTTTCGACGTTTTACCTCAGCTAGTGACGTGTGGATGTTTGGTGAGTATTTCTTGAAGTTTTGTGTTTTTTTTTGCAATTATTTCTCATGTGCTTTGCAAAACAGGCCTCGTCCTGTCTCCTCAGAACACGTGGGTTGCCTGGCCTCTGAGCCTGCGCACCTCCCTGGCCATGCGGGTCCGGGACAGTGGCTGAGGAGCAGGTGCGGCTCCCAGCTCCTGGCACAGCGTGGTGCCCTGCCTGCTGTGGGCACGCCCCGTCGCTGTTCGGTGCTCCTGCTGCTGTCTCTGCTGCCCGGGAGCAGCCTGGTCTGTCTCCTCCATCCTGCTCTCCCCTTGGCCGTCTCGTGGTTCTCTGCTGTGACAGACTCAGCACTTGGGTGTCCTCGGCCCTGCAGTGGTCCGGCCTCCCGAGGTCTGCGCTGTGCTTGGTGTCCTTCCCCTGGGGCCTGCTGGCCTCAGCTGCTGCTTCCATGTCTGGTCCATCCCTCCCGTGCTCCTTGGTCGTCGTCGTCGTCCTCTCTGGAGTGTCACAGTGCCTCCCAGCTGATGTAAACGTGGGCTCGTCCACCCACACTGCGTGGCTAAACAGCTCGTCCTGACTGTGACGTGATTTGCCCTTCCTCCCGTGGCTGGCACTGCTGCCCGCCTGTCCTATGTCACTCCGCTCCCTGGAATCCCTTGTCTTACCCTCACGTGTCAACCTGCTGGTAGTCCTGTGTGCGAGTGTCCCGTGAGGTCAGGAGATGCTCAGAGTGCTGGCTGCATTCATGCAGCTTCTCCTGGCTCCGTGCTGTTGATTTTCAGCAACCATCTGGTGCCCTGATTGGTATTGCTCCTAATACCTGATTGGTATTAGGAGCCCACAGGTAGCCCCAGGAAGGTCGTGCTCCAAACTCTCCAGCGCCTGTGGTCACATCTTGCCCTTTCCAGAGCGGGGCCCGTTGTGTCACTTGGAGTCGTCTCTGTGCTCTTTTGTGCTGGCCTGCTCAGGGACATCATGTTTTGTTCACATTATTGTCGTCATGTCCAAATGAGTTTGAAAGGGTTCTCCTGGTAGGAATAAAGTAATAGCCCTACGCGGGAAGAAAGAGTTACATCATAATCACCCTGGCAGTATTTCTCCCTTTTTGTCACAAATTAATGGTAATCTCAGATTTGATTTAATAAAACTATTTAGAGAAAGGTAAAGGCATTATAAGGACTAAGGATAATATATGTGATTTTCAAAGAAAGGATGTACTAAGTTCTCAAGAAATAGTGACTTGTTGTTACTGACAGTGGGGTTATAATTTCTGCTAAGAAGAGTGGCACCAAGACATTATTTATTTGTTTGTTTGTTTGTTTATTTATTGTCAGGGACTCTGGAATTATCAGTAGTTGCTGATATGTGGCTCAGTTTGAGAATCAGGCTCACGCCAGCGTGGGAGTTTCCTTCTCTGCATCCCAAGTCCTCTGCATATGGGGCATTGTTCCTATGGTGTGCATTTCAGGGTAGAGTCAGACCTGAGATGGCAGGAGAGCCTTCTAGAACTGCATCAGAAACATGCTGGAAGGAGGCAGTCTGACAGCAACAAGAGCTGATACCAGGGAAGGCGTGCTGGGGCCTGTCGGGGCAATGGCCTTCCAGGTGGCCAGAGTGCAGTGGCCATTGTGGGGTACTGCAGAAGGTGCCCTGCTGCCAGCCACACACTGCCTTTGGTCACATTGCAGACCCCGACCTCAGTGTTGAGTTGTTGTGTGTGTTTGTTCATTTGAAAGGTGGGGTCTGTAGGATTGTTGAGCAGATAACAGGGAAGCCTGGCCTCCCCGGATCATAGAGCAGTCATTGCTGAGGTGTGGCCTGGTCTGGATTAGATGGCTATGGTCACAAAGCCCTTCACCAGGCCGAGGGAAGGGAGTGGAGGGCTGGAGGGTCACCCAGACAGCAAGGCCATCGTGCACCCTGGTGAGAAAGCTGAGTTCTCTGGAAGCTGCAGACTCGGGCTTGAGGAGTTTCTTTTTCAGGCCTCAGGTCAGCCGCTGCGGTTGTCATGAGGCGAAGTGGAAGTTGGGTGGGGACATGCAGGTTGTTCAACTTCTTCTGAACTGGTTCATGGAGCCATGGAGTGTGACTGAGCTGGTGGGTCACTTTCTAGTGCAGCATTTTCAGAGACATAGACCTCTGAGGAAAACAATGATTTTATGGCTTTTTCTTTGTAATAATTCAGCACTCCATTACTCACACCCTGTCAAGTGGTTATCACTGCTCTCACTGTATGTCGGAGGTAATGAATGCTGCTGTGCTTGATGTGTTGCCCGGATCTCACAGCTGGCCCCCTGGCGCCCGCTATGAAGCCATTCCCAGGCATGGGGTTGCCCTTCCTGCCGAGCTCACTGCGCTGTTTTCGTTCCCACTTCACAGGTGTATGTATGTGGGAGATACTGATGCATGGTGTGAAGCCTTTTCAAGGAGTGAAGAACAATGATGTGATCGGTCGAATTGAAAATGGGGAAAGATTACCAATGCCTCCAAATTGTCCTCCTACCCTCTACAGCCTTATGACGAAATGCTGGGCCTATGACCCCAGCAGGCGGCCCAGGTTTACTGAACTTAAAGCGCAGCTCAGGTAGGAGTGGGGCGGAGAGGGCCTGGGCGGGGGCAGACCTTGCTGCTTCTCCTCCTTTGCAGTCATAGCATTCTAAGGTCGTTTTATCAGGACATCTAAGGCTGTACTGTTTCTTCTGCAAACTCAGTTACTTTTAAATTTAATTGGCATTTCTTTGTACCTTGCTATAGCCTTTAGTAAATAATGTCTTCAAATCTTAATGAAGTTCCAGTTTTGGTCAGATCTCTCCCCCAGCTCCTGACTTGGCCTGTCTTAGGTGGCTCATGGTCCCTGTGGCCCTGCTGTCACTGCACCCCTACTGTCACTGTAGCCCTGCTTCTGCTGCAGCCACCTCCACTCAGCCCCTTTGCCCCCCTGTACTTGTGCAGGGAGCTCAACTGCCTGCTCCCCAACCTTGCCAACAACAGACTCCTACTCAGTCTTCAGAATCCAAGGTACTTCCCCATGCAGCCCTGTCTCCCAGAGAGGTAGCCTCTTGTCTGCCACCACTGCTGGTTCAGGCACCTTTTTGTGATTCCTGCTTTGTGCCAGGCACTGTCAGGCCCTAGGCCTCCAGTAGCTTCCAGACCCCTGGCAGTCACACAGGGACAAGGTGTGTGCTGAGACCCTCAGAGAAGCATCTGCGTGGTCTACCTGCTGTCTGCCCTGGGGAGGTCCTTATTTTTGTTTTTGTGTCCCCAGCTTGAGTCAGTGCTGCTGATGAGCATCACCATATCTCACTCATTTCTTCAGCCAATACAGAGTGTAGGACAAGGCACTACGTAAGTGCTCAATGAATGTTTATTGAATTAAATCAAATTAGAGTCTACATTGGGGCCTAATACTTTGATAAAGACAGAATTTTTTATTTTAAATCTCCAAATACCAGGGTCCACAGGACCCTGCAACCTCATCTGGCCCATGCTTTTTTGCAGTGCTCAAGCCTTTCTGAAGCCTCATCAACTTTCTGATGGCTCAGCCACTGGAAGAAGGCTCTTTGCAGAAGAGCATCTTGGGAGGGTCAGCCCTGTTGGAAAGAGTGTGAAGCTTCTTCCTGTCCTCAGGTCTTTGCTGGGTGCCCTTGTGCTCTGAGCCAGGTTCTGTGGGTTCATGGTGACTAGGCCCAGTCCTTGCTCAAGAGAGCATCGTCCTGAGGGAGAGTGCAATCAGGCCAGCCTTGCCTGCTGTCCCTGCCTTTCTCCCATGGAGCCGCCAGGGCGTCTGAACCTCAGCACTCATCTCTTCAGTCCTCTTCAGGCAGACCCTCTCCAGTCTCAATCAGTGCTCATAGTACTTCATCCTGTCCTCCATGCTGCTGTAGCTGGAGTTTGAATGTGCTTTATTTCATGTTTTATTCAGACTTTTTTGCTCCTCCTCGATCTATCCCCAGACCTTGACAGATCCTGTCCTAGAAATTTCCCCTTCTAGTACGAGTTCCAGCACCCCACCTGCCTGTTGTCTCCCCACTAACTGACGTACTGACCACATCCTTCCCAGGGGCATTGGTTGGGTCTCTGTTCTCAGCCGCCCATGTGCCCTTTGGCATTCCTGCTGATGCCATGTGCCCTTGGTCTGTCCATTCATGGACTGGGCCTCTCCACTTTTTAGTTTGGCCCTTTTCTCATAAGTCCCAACCTACATTTTAAATTGTCAGCTGGGCATTGTGTTACCCAGGAAGCAAATCTGCTGTTCCCCTCTGGCCCTCTCCTGTCTGGTTGGCACAGCTGGCTTGGTTTTCCTGAAAAGACACTATGGAAAGGGACCTTCCCTGCTCAGAATGACCCCTATGGGGTCACTGGCACCTCCCATGTCCAGACAGAGGCCTGCAGGCCACACTTGGGCCCCTTCCAGGATGGCCAAATGGTGTCCCCATATCCTTTCCAAATAGCCTGGCAGGCGCTCCCGCCTGGCCTGGTGTGGCCCACCCCCACGCCTTGCCTGCGTGGCCCTCCCTGTCCCTCAGCTGCTGTACCACGCTGGCTCTTCTGGGCCTCTCAGCCACACAGCTTGCACCCTGGGTCTCTGGAGCCTTGTGTCCCTGAACTTGCTGTGCTACCACAGAGGGCTGCACCCTGTTCAGCTCTGTTCCACAAGGGCTGCTGAGCCTGGCACTGGTCACTGGGCCAGATGACCGGAGCACTTTTCCTGCCCTCGAGGAGCTCACAGTCTAGTATGTCTCCTCCCTACTAGACTGAGGCTCCTTGAGGACAGGGATCGTCACACTCGCCTCGGTTTGCCCGCACCTCCCGCCAGGAGCACTGGCTGGCCTGTGCACACTGAGCACAGGTAACTGAGCCTTCATGTCCCAGGGCGCTCTGCTCTCAGCAGAGACGGAGTTGAACTTGGCATTTTGAATATTTGTAATATGGCTACCAAATAGCTGATGAAATTAAACTTTTTGATGTAATCTCTTGCTTGGGCATTTACATGATTAAATAGCTGCTATTGTGACATTTTAAAGAATTTTTATTACAGTCAGTGTTTTCACAAAGAAACAGCAAGTGCCTGGTGGTCGTCACCCACACCCACCAGGCCAGTCGGGCATGTTTCCCACCCTGCGTGCCCACTGCACTGTGGCCTCCATTCATCCTACTGGACTGTGTGTGTGTTCTGACTGCATGAGTTGAGGAAAGTGCCTTTTATAGGACCAAGCTTGTTAGGTGGCGTCTTAGAAAATCACTCCGTGAGACTTTCCTGAGTCAGTCTCTGTGTCCCCAGGAGCCTGTCCTCACAACCTCTTTCCATGTTCATAGGAGTGAATTCATGGAGGAGGAGATCAACCTGCAGGTGGCTCATTATCACATGTAAAAAAAGTCTCACAACTGGAGTATTTTAAGTGAACAACAGTAAGAATTTCTCATCATATGTATTGTAGCATTTTTGTGTTTTGTGGTGGACAGATTGTTAAGAGTGCACTAGAACTTTTCTGGTGGAAAATCATTTGATCCCTGCTGAGTTCAGTTAATTCTTGGTCAGATTCTGTGTGCAAGAGACCATAGGAATGAACTTCGGGAGCTTCTGTTCAAAACCCTGACAAAGGCATCTGTGTCTCTGTAAAAAGGATCAACTTAATTTCTTCTCAGTTTAGGGAAAGTTTTAAGTTCATGTTAAATTTCTTAAATCCTCTTTAGAGTAATATGAGTGAAAAAAATTACTAATTTTAAAGTTTTGTGCCATAACTTTTATCTCTTCCTCAGCTTCTTACTGCATAAAAAATACCAATGCTGAGTGGACAGCTTAATGGACTCCCACAGGTTGGACACACTGTGACCAGAGGGAAACAAGAAAGCCACAGCCTGGAAATGCTTCCAAATGCCCTCCCTAGTCGCTGTCCACCCTGCCAGGGTAGCCTGTTCTGACCTTCAGGTGGAAGGTCTCAGCCGTCACCCTGCTTCTTTGTGATTCATTTTGCTCAGCATTTAGGTGGTAAGGTTGTCCCTGTCACCCAGGTAGCTGTACTTCATTGTTGTGGCTGTGTGGCCCCATTTGTGCCCACTCCAGAGTTGATTTCCTCCATTGCACAGTGGTGGATATTTGGAAGCTTTCTAGTTTGGGACTGTCAAGAAAAGAATATTGCTCCAGCCAGGCAGGGGCCACACCTGTAGTCCCAGTGACTCAGGAGGCAGGAGGATCACAAGTTGGAGGCCAACCTGGGTAACTTATCAAGACCCTGACTCAAAATAAAATAAAAAGAACTGGGGATATAGCTGGAAAGAGCACCCCTGGGTTCAGTCCCCAGTACCAAAAAAAAAAAAAAAAAGAATATTGTTCCAAGAGTGCAGCAGCAAGGCCTGTGAGCACACATGTGGGCATCGAGGTCAGGTGTGTGTCCGTGCACCTGAGGCATGTGTGCCTTCAGTTTCCAAGTGGACAGATGTGCACCCGGCAGAGAGCACGACTTCTACTTGCTCTAACAGTAGTTGTTTTCTGTTTTTAAACCTTTGGAAATTATTACTTATTTCTAAGCAAGCCATTTTCACATAGAAAGAGAAGATGAAAGGATACAAGTAGCATGTTGAGGCCTTCACCTGAAGGTCTGTGTTGTAAGGACACTCAGCTTGTAAGCACAGCCTTAGAAGACTGTCACATTTTGAGCCAGTCCTCATCACTGAGCTCTTTAGGAAGCACTCACTGAGTTGCTAGCAAGTCTCCTCTGCAGTACTGGTCACAGTGTTAGAAAGGGGCAGTCACTGAGCCCTTTGTGTGGCCAGGCACTGCACCCCGAGCTTTCACCACAGCCCCTGGGGATGTAGGCAGCCTCCTCACCTTCACTTTACAGTTGAGGAGGCTGAGACCATGTGGCAAGGCGCTGAGCCTGGGGCATAGAACTGTGACCCAGCAAGTGTGCCCAGTCCACAGCTCAAGCTGTCCTGCCCACAGCCTCAGTTAGATGGCAGGATTCCCTGAAAGCATTGTCCTAGCTGGTGCTGTGGCACATACCTGTAATCCTACTGACTCAGGAGGCTGAGGCAGGATACCACAAGTTCAAAACCAGCCTAGTGAGACCCCCGTCTCAGAATAAAACATAAAAGGGGCTGGGCATGTGGCTCAGGGATGAAGTGCCCCTGGGTTAAATTCCTAGTACCAATACTTTTTTTAAAAAAGAGAAAACATTGCCATATGATTTGGACTGGTCAGCAAGTTTGAGTTAAAAAAGAAACACAAGAAAGAAAAATCCAGAATTCCTGCAGCTGAGCTTTCTACATTGTTTGAGTATCAAAAGGTGCTATTTGTATACAAAGAATTGAAATGCATTCTGCTGTCGTGTATAACGAAGTAGTACAAATTTTTTAAAATTGTTTTTAAAAAAAGTGCAACAGCAGCACCAAGGCCTCCACCCCAGGGCTTTCTCTGTGACAGTTTCCAAGTGTGACTTTCAAAGGGTTTGTCCCACTGCCTGTTTTGCTGGCTCATCCCTAGTGTGCTGTACTTCATTGCTGTGGCCCGGTGATCCCTCAGGGAGCAGGTGTGGAATTGGGCCTCTGTGGGGGGATCGTCCTGAGTCTGCTGTAAACTCACGCGGTGTGTGTGGACTCGGCTCCAGCTTGGGGCTGCTGAGAGCTTTCTTTCTGGGGCTTGGGGTTTTGATATGTGTGCGTGCATGTGTAATTTTAGTGATTTGTTTTTTTTTTTTTTTAATTGTTTTTAGTTGTTGATAGACCTTTATTTTATGTTTGGTGCTGAGGATCGAACCCAGTACTTCACACATGCTAGGCAAAGTACACTACTGCTGAGCCACAAACCCAGCCCCTAGTGATTTGTTTTAACTTTGTATTATTTTTGGTGCTTAACTTTGTTATACAACACTGTGACAGATTGTTTAGTCAGGATTAAAGGATAGTTCAGTAGCTATAGGCACAAATTGTTTGCTTTTATATATATTGTGTGTCAATATCATACCCAAGTGAATTACAAGGCACCTCAGGAACAAAAACTTTGAGTTGATTTGTGAGGCTGCCAGTTCAAGCTAGCATCACCTTTAGAGTAAATGGGTGTAAATGGGTCCTTCAAAGAATGTTTAAAAGGTTCTGTAACCCTGGGCAAGTTGCTTAGCCTCCCTATAAAAGGAGGATCATAAATATTCCCATATGGTGTTTTTCAGGATTAAATGACAGTTCATCCAAATGCCTGTAATTACACATGGTCCAAGATAGGCCCACACCCTGTTAGTCTAGCTACTGGCAGGTACCATACATAACAAAGCTTTTCTGAAGATCCACAGTTATTGGTTAGTTAAGTGTCTTTAGAATAATCTGGTTGTTTGGATTTAAACTTAAAATAAGCAACAGAACTATGCACAATTATGAGCTTTGGCACCAGACTTGAGTGTGAGTCCTGGCCCCACCACTGAGTCTCCCTGGGCAATACCTATAAGGCCCCCACCACATTTCCAAAATGGGGACAACAGCAGCAGCTTCTTTGCAGGGTCTGGTTGTGCAGGTGAAGAAGTGTGGACAGCCCCCTTGAGTACGGGGAGCCATTCCTGCTGTGCAGACGTGACGATGCCAGAACACTGCAGCACTTGACAGAGGTCTTCAGAGCCCTGTCTGCATACAGCTCTCACATGGGAGTTGCAGCTCTTTGTCACTCTCCACTTGTCCTCCAGCAGACGCTTAGGTTAGAAGCTCAGGGCTTGACTGATGACAGGAGATTGCTGGTGCTGCTTCTCTGCATGTCTTTTAAAGTACTTCTGCATTTGCTTCTAGAATTCCTTTCAGAGGGGGCATCTGAATGCCTTCCTGTCATCACACCGTGTTTCCTTCTCCTCACTCTCCGGGACCTGGATGTCATCTAAAGGGCAGTCCACGTTCTGGTTATCCCTGTATTTCCTAAAATGTTCACAGCATCCCCAGCCTTCCCAATAATAAGAAGTAATGAGTGAATCTTAATTTAATAGGAATTTAATGGAAACTTAAAATGGTTTCCACTAAAAATTTTGTCTTAACCATTTCCTAATTTGTTCTTCACTTTCAATGGTTCTCACCAGCCTTAGACGGGGCTTTCTGGGTACCGCATTTGTGGCTGCATCTCCACAGTTGGTTTTGTGTGCAGCCAGCGAGTCTTTGAAAGTCACCTGACTTGCCCTGGATTACACGGCTCACAAAGACAGACTCCAAGTGGCTGACCCTCCTTCACCCTCCAGGGCCACCTTCTTCCCTGTGCTCTGATCCCTTTCCCCACTGTTTTGTCAGTCCCCAGTGCCCACGGTGAAGTTCTCAAGATGCCCCCTAGCTACCGTGATTCCTTCCATCTGCGATGTTTCTGTCCCTCTTTTCCTTCTCCCCATGGTTTTTCTGAATTCCCGTGAATTTTATCTACAGGGTTAGTGTCCCTAGAAATATTAAGGAGGAGTTAGAAGGCATGAATGTCCCTCTCTGCCTCTCTGGAAAGAACTGCTTGGTGCCCCAAGTTATTATCTTCTCTGCTCCAGCTTACACAGGGGACAGGGGAGGAGACTGGACAGAGAGACAGAGAAAATATAGGGCCATTGGCTCCACACCAGTAGCCAGAAGACAAGGAGAAGCCCAGGTCCTCTGTGGTCAGTGTCTTTGCTTTTGGCCTTCAACACCAGTGACCCGTCTTCTGTCCACTCTCTTGCTCAAGTTTGCAACAGGAACTTTGCCTTGGGATTCTTGTGCTGCCTTGGGGTTTCGGCATCCATCTGTGACTTTTCACTGTCTCCTGAGAGTCGGTCGCTGCACTGAATAGAAATGTGGAACCTGCACTTACCACACCTCAGCCTGCTGGGCTCCGGTGGCCCGGCATGTGCCACGTTCACACACGCCATTGACCCTGCACAATGAGACTACAGTTTTTGTCTTGAGTACATTTTAAAGAGTCCTCTGCATTTATCCCCACGCAGCATTCCCTTCTGCAGGAAGGGCTCGAGCTTTGGCTCTTCACCAGCCTGAGGCGCTTCTTCAGCGTTTCTTGTGCAGATCTGCTGGTGTGAATTCCATTAGTCCTGCTTGACCCGTAAGTGAATTGATTTTTGTTGCCAGAGTGGGGCTTGTTGTGCGTGTGCTTTTCCTTCCAGCCTGTGAAGGTGTCCTGCCATCTGCCCTGTGCCTTCTTGGAAGGAGCCTCTGGAGTCCCCGTGCTGGTGTTCTGTGTGTGGCACGTGGCTTTCGTCATCTCCAGTCTGTGGTGTCCGTACTTCACACAGCATGTGCCCACGGGTGGTCTTCTCTGTACTTTCATGCTTGGAAGTTTCTGAACCTTTGGAAGCTGTATACTTACATCTTTTGCCAAATATGGAGGAACTTTGACTATTACTTCCTCTGATTTTTTGTTGTTGTTGTTATTTCATTTTCTTTCCTTCTCTTATTCGAAACTCCAGTAGTTGTATATACGTAATCCCCCAACCCTTTTGTTGTTGTTGTTCTGGGGAATTGAACAGGGGAATTTTTTTTTTTTTTTTTTTTTTTTTTTTTTTTTTTGTGGTACCGGGGATTGAACTCAGGGGCACTCGACCACTGGGTCACATCCCCAGCCCTTTTTTGTATTTTATTTAGAGACAGGGTCTCACTGAGTTGCTAAGTGCCTTGTCATTGCTGAGGCTGGCTTTGAACTCGCGATCCTCCTGCTTCAGCCTCCCAAAGTGCTGGGATTACAGGCGTGCGCCACCGCGCCTGGCTGAACAGGGGAATTTAACCACTGAGCCAAGCCACATTCCTAGCCTTTTTTATTCTTTATTTTTTGAGACAGGATCTTGTTAAGTTGCTTAGGGCCTTGCTAAATTGCCAAGGTTGGCTTTGAACTTGTGATCCTCCGACCTCAGCCTCCCAGTTGCTGGGATTACAAGCGTGTGCCCCAAGGCCCGATGCTCCTCCTCCCTTCCTCCCTCTCCTCCAGCCCTTTTCTCTGTCTTTCACACTAGATAATTTTTTACTGATTTATCGTCAAGTTCTCTGTCATCTCTGTCTTGTCATCCCATCCATGGAAATTTTATCTCAGATATGTTATTCAGCTACAGAATTTTTATTTTGTATTTTCTTTCTCTGCTAATATTTCCTATCATTTCATTTGTTATGAACGAACTTTATCTTTTGTCCTTGAATACAGTAGCTTGTTTGAAAGCTACTGCCTACTAATTCCAACGTCTGAGTCGTCTTTGGAGTCAACCTCTTTTCTTCTTGCGAGCGGATGACATTTTCATATTGACTTGTATATCAAAGAATTTTAAATCATGACCTGGATATTGTGACTAATAAGCTGCAGCAACCCTTGATTCCTCTCATGAGAGTTCTGATTATTTTAACAGGCAGCTAACTTGGCTGATCTTGGATTGCAAACCCTAGGCAGCTGGTCTCATCTCTGCCTACGTCTTTTATTTAGCCTGGCTGGGCTGCTTGGAGTTTGCCCTGCGTGTCAGCCAGAGGTGTGGACAGAACTCGGGCTTCAGAACCAAGGCACCCCTCTCTGGCTCTCTTCTGTCTTGGATTTCCCCTTTGTTTCCGTCAGCCGTGGTTGCTCCAGATTCAGTTCTCTGGTTCATCAAGCCAATAATACTGGGTAAGGGCCGTTTAAAAGTAGGAATGCAGGCTGGGGTGCAGCTCGGTGGCAGAGCACTTGCCCATCTGTGAGGACCTGCCTGGTGGCACTCCTCCTCTGACCAGCGCCTCCAGGATCCTGCATCTATTGGCTATTCTCCTGAACTACCTTGGAGTTATTTCTTACATTTAGAGTTTCCAATCCACAAGAGGGCTGGTCAAAGAAGAGCTATCAAACATGCCAGGATTAGAAAGAGCTCACCCTTGTGTAGTAAGATTTTAGAAGAAACTGCTTTTTAAGACATAATTTCAAGATGGCCAATACACTTGACACAGCAGTGCTCACGTCCTGCATGCTGAAATACGTCTTAGGTGGAGAGCAAAGTGTGAGCTCAGTGTGTTGACGAGGGTGACATCCGGTGGCAGTGCCTGTTCCCAGGGAGGCACAGCTGGGGCACAGGGTGGCAGTTAGTCCCTAGCTCAGCCCACCCAGCCAAGCCTCCCAGCCTTGCTCAAGCCTGCAGGCTTGTTTTCTGCACAGACGCCAGGAGGCTCTCAGAAAGGTCAGCTCCATTCCTTTGTGATGAGGCAACGTTGAGTAATTACAAGAGATCATGTTTCAAAACTGGCATTCCCATGAACTTGCCAGAGCAAGCATTCCCTCCCACTTTTTTTCCTTCAAATTTATTGCACTATAAACCCAAGACTGATTTTATGTCCGAAGCATATTTCATGATATCATCGCCTTGTTTAGGTGGTCAAAGTCCAGTCTTTTTAAAAAGTAAAAGTTCTTCCCTCTATATTAAATAAAGCAGAGAACATTTCTTATATTTAAAGAAATATAGTTTTGTAGTTTCAAAGAGAAAAGTTCACATTATAGTCAACCTCAAGACACAGGCTACAGAAGGGGAACAGATAAACATTCCTGCCTTTCCTCGTGGCTCTAGGGCGGCTCCAAGCACTGAACCATCTAGCATTTCCTTCAGAGTTTCTCCACGTATTCTCCAGGGCGTGGTCCTTTGTCTGCCAGCCTTCTTCTCACCGTGGACCGGGCAGGGAGAGCTCTGTAGCTGCACGGCCCACCAGGGGTGCAGCCCCTTTCTTCTGGAACTGCTGGGACAAACCTGAACATCAGCCACTCAGCATTGAGGGCTTTTTCTGTTCCTGAAACCTGTCCTCGCTGGAGAGTTGTTTGTTTATCCTGGCTGAGTGCTGGAAATGAGGGACTTAATAGACCACATTCTTATTCACCATCAAAATACCTCACAAGTGAATTCACATTGGTTGTTCCAGAAGGGCGAGAGTAAGACCCTCCCATGCCTGAGACCCGGTTTCACAAAGGGCATTGCAACTTGATGAAAACCAGCCGCGCTTCCACGTTTTTATGTCCTTTGACTGTGAATTGGCTACTTGGGAACTCTTTGTTTTAAAATGACGGAACTGAAAATGAATTCAAAGTTCTCCTTTGCCCCCTTCAGGACTCTCTTCCTAGCTGGGCCCTGTGGATAAATGGACATAGTTATCAAGTGTGCTCGTGTTTGTGAAGCAACTAGTCTCCGCTCTTATTGTTCTCTCTTTGCAAGCATGAGACTTGGAAACCACCATTCTAGGAAAAACCACAAGGGCTCACTGCCAGTTCACATTCAGCAGCTAAAAGCTTCCAAGTGGAATGAATTGCTGCTAAAAATATTGGGAGTTTGGGAAAATATGCTTCAGTTTGACCTCCCTAACCCCGTGCACATTCTAGCGTTGCCCTGCGTTCCTCAGCAGACAGGAGAGCAGCTCAGCACTGTCTTCCTGCGCCCTCCTCCTCTATCTGTGGACTAGCCTTCCAATGTGGAAAACATATTTTGTGAGTGATTTATATTCTTGTATATTCTTGGTTTCTCAGGAGCGTTTGATGTGCTATTTCTGGTGTGAGATTGCAGGAACTCCCTTCCCAGTTGTCCTCCTGTCCTCTGAAGCACAGGACTGGTGTTCTCAGCTAAAGAAAATTTGGGGGCTGGGGCTGTAGCTCAGTGGTAAAGTACTTGCCTCGCGCATGTGAGGCACTGGATTTGATCCTCTGCACCACATAAAAATAAATAAATAAGATAAAAGTATTATGTCCATCTACAATTGAAAAATATATTTAAAAAGAAAAGAAATTTTGGAGTACCTGGTATGCACATGCCGTGCAGCTGAGAAGAGGAATGGAGGAGCCCCGTCTGACAGCCACAGGAAGCTTAATCTGATAGCCTGAGCCCTGCACTGAGGCAGTAGTAGTCCAGGGCTCAAGGGAAGCTTCATAGGTGAACTCAGCAGGCTGGAGAGAAGGGGAAGGGACTTTCAGTGGGTAGGGAGGTTGGCCAGGTGGGACTTCAGGAGGTCTCCTTATGCAAGGGACTTCACAACCCTGGACGCATTCTTTGGGACACAGCCACAAGATCAGAACAACCCATGTGACATAAAATATCACAGTGGGACCTATTTAAAGTGGAGTTGCCATTGCCTGGAAGAAATGTCCCACTTAGTCTTATAGCTTGCCTGTATTTTAGTTATTTGAAGAAATTTTTAAAAGGATTTTTTTTAATTATTTTTTTATTTTTTTCCCTTGATTTTTTAAGAACTTTAAAATTTTTTTAAGGTTTTTTTTTTTTGTTGTTGTTGTTGTTGTTGTTTTTTTAAGTCTTAAAATGTTAAGATTCGGGTTTTGCTGTTTGCTTTAAGGGTCAGGTAATGAAGAGCAAGGCACCTGAAAACTGTTAACAGGATGTGCTTCTCCCTAGGGCCAGTCAGGACTGTGCCATGGTCTCAGACTGAACTCTGGTCCCTGGGGACCATCTCAAAGAAAGCAGCCAGTGTGCGGGCCTCTCCCGTCCCACCATTGGTCAGTTCTGGAGGCTCGCAGTGTGCTCCTCCACACTGGACAGTGGACCTGCTCTGCTCCTAGGCTTCACTCGGCCACTCCCCTGTCATTTCTTCATGCATGTTACGATTCAGGGTCTGTGTCAGTTCTGAATGTGTGCACACAGCCTGAAAGGAGTTGGAACCTTAGGGAAGATATTGTGGAGGACACTTGAAATATAAGTTGGGCATGGCCAGGCAGAGGAGAGAAAGGTGTTCTGGGAGAGGTGGTGGAGATTATGATGGCCCCAGGAACTTCCTGAGCCCAGAGGAAAAGGGGAATGAAGAAAGCGCCCACATGTGCTGGGGTTGTGGCTCAGCGGTAGAGCGCTCGCCTACCATATGCACGGCCCTGGGTTCGATCCTCAGCACCACATAAAAATAAATAAGTAAAATAAAGAGATGATATCTTCTAAAAAAAAAAAAAAAAAAGAAGAAAGAAAGAAAGCACCCACATAACTTTCTGAAAGAGTGATAATACCACGGATACCTGTCTCCATCCTCCCCAGCAGACTTGGAGGGGTGCACCTTTGTTCTGTGACCTGGGACGTTAAGATGCATCTGCCAGGTTTCTGCTGTGGAGCTATTTCCGCTCCTACCAAAGTCTCACCTGTTCCTGATGGTGGCAATGTGCTTGGCTAGTCGGAAGCACTGGTATCAGTAACTGTTCTAGCAGGCTCGTGGAAGTTGCATTGCAAACACTTCAGTAGGAGATTGGATGGTCACTCTTTTCATGCCTCAAACTCTAATTGCATCTTAACTCATTTGAAATACTTGCAGCTCCTGTGGGTATGGTAGCCATTACCCATTGGGCGATGTTATTTGATGGGGAATTTGGCACAGTTCTTTTCATTTTTAAAAGCTGCTTGGGTTTTGGTGAACTTTACAGAGATTGTCTGAATTTTAATCTGTACAGTAACCCTCAAGGTCAGTAGTTAGGGGTGGTTAGGGAGGCACCCCTTTTTGTGGGTGAGGTGTGGAGGGATCAATTTGTCTGGTCACAGCCTGTCTGTGCAGAACTTGAACCTGACATCAGTCTGACTCAGACCTCAGGCTCCTTCCCTGTACCTGACTGCTCACCACAGCTGTCATCACTGATGAACTGAATCTCAGCCAAGTCACTTATCTGCTGGGTCATTGGAATGCATGTGTCTCACCCACTCACTGCGAATCCTTTGTTCATCCAACAGATACTTACGTGTCAACTATATGGCAGGCATGGTTTCAAAGTGTAACATAGGGCTCTAGGTCAATGAACATAAAGAAAATTTAAATATAAAGGTATTTATTTCCATGCAGAGTGGACAGAGTGCACTACCACACGTTAGCCATGTAATGCTTGTGTGCTTGGATGGGTTTGCCCTGGTGGCTTGCTGGGAATCCTCCCCCTGACTTCTCCAGGGCCTGTGGTGGTGCTTGGTTGGTGCCTGTGCAGCCGGGGACACCCCAGACAGGGCCCATCCTCCCTCTCTGCCAGGGCACTGCTGTTCTTTTTCGGGCTTCTGAGTCTCCCTTTACCCTGAACCAGAGCACCTCAAACACTGTGCCCAGGGCTCCTGTACCCCTCCCAGCCTGAGGTGAGTGCTCTTCCGAGCACAGTACAAGGCAGAACCAGCCTCCTGGTGCCCTGGGCTCCCTCCCCAAATGCTGCCTGGGCTCACCTGGAACTCACCCTCGGCCAGGTGCCCAGGGTGCCTGTCTTGGGAGGCTGCTGAGGAATTCTTGGGTGCTGTGGAGGTGGCTTGGCCTTTGTTTGCTTGGCCACAGTCTTAACCAGAGTGGGAAGGAAACCAAAGGCTGGGAGGAGAGGGTGGGCTCTTCAGCCTTCAGTTTTTCTTTCAAGTGGTAATACGATCCTTGCTTTGAGGAGAATGTTTCCTTTCCTTTTGAGGAAAAATGTCTTTAAGGTCCACAGTGATGGTTTTCTGACTCAGGGCAGCTAGGAAATGAATCTCGTCCATCTTCCTGGTTGGGAAGGTGCCTGAGTGAGAGCCAGCAGGCTCCAGCCTCCACCTCAGCAGGAATGTCTTTATGAACAGTTGAGCAAACTCCCAGATTAGAAAGAGTCTCTGCCGCTGATGTCACTCTTTCCTGAGTAATTCTGGGTGGTTATTTACTGCATTCTGCCTGCCAGGGGCCAGAAACTTTGAATGAGCTGCATTATTAGAACTTGGATCTGCAGGCACGTAGGAAAGCACTATCTGCCGCTTAGGCTTAGGACGAGGGTTTCAAAGACCCACTGGGCCCACTGAGCCTGGGGGGTGCGTGTGGCCTGGGGAGCTAGCTAAGCCTCCCCCAACCCCTCTGCCTGAGAAGTCTCAGCAGTCGCGTGGGACCTCAGCCTCTGTGCAACCGGGGTAAGTGTAGCGCTTCCAGCTCAGGGCAGACGGTATTTTCCGAAGCACTTGTAAGTGCTGTTGCAGTCTTCCTTATATTCCTAGTCAGATAAATTAAAACTATTGTACTGAGCAATTGAGGAAGTCGTTGGCCACATAATGGGCTGGTGAGGTCACGTTCTGTGGGAGTCTGTGTCCGTGCAGTTTGCCTCAGATGTGTGGCTGCTTGGCGAGGGCTGCGTGAGCTTGCTTGGGTCGTTCTGACCTGCTCAGAGTGAGCTTCAGTGTGTAGATGCCTCCCCTGGCCAGTCCTCCACTCTTGTCAGCCTCTCTCTTCCCTGTGCCCCGAGAACCAAGGCTGCTCCAGCATCCTGGTGCGCAGGGTTAGGAACCCGATGTGACGCTCCCCTTTTCTTTATAATTGCCCTCCACTAGGATCCAGCTGTGTTCCCGGATGGGCAGGGTGGGTTCTGACGGGTGCTGCTCTGGCTCTCAGCCCCCTGACCCAGTGTGTTCTCTCTCCAGCACGATCCTGGAGGAGGAGAAGGCTCAGCAGGAAGAACGGATGAGGATGGAGTCCAGAAGACAGGCCACCGTGTCTTGGGACTCTGGAGGGTCCGACGAAGCACCACCCAAGGTAGCCACTGTCCCCACCCCAGCTTGGGGTGACTCTTTAAGTGCCTGCTGGAGTCTGTACTGTAGACAGCTGTTGCCTTTGAGGAGAAAGGAGATGGTTGCAACCCATGTTCCCTCTGTCCCTCTGCAGGCCACCCTCTTGCGCTCCTGTCCATGACTGCACTTCAGGTGGAGGCTGTTGGCAGCTGGACCATAGAATATGCTTCCTTTCCTCTGCACCTCCCTCCTCCACTGCGGAGGGGTTGGGGGGGTGCTTTTCTGTCGTTGGCTGTCAGGGGTCTCCCGAGTGATCAGTCGTTACTAAGCATCAAACTGGGCCACAGATGCCTCACATTTCACTTTATTTTAAAATGAGTCCAATCCCACAGGACCATATTCCCTTTGCTCTTGTTTTCATTCCTTGGCAAGGCCTGCCTTGCACTTTACCTGCATACTGCCCCCAGGTCCCTTCTTCTTTTGTTCTCTCACACCCAGAAGGGCAGCTACAGCCTTCTACCATGGCTGGGGTTTGGATAGAGTTGGTCCCTGGCACTTTGCTGGGTGAGCAAGCCTTTCTGCACCTTCTGCTTTGGAATGGCTTTTCATACCATGGTGTACTTGCCGTGAACAAGCCCATCAGACCTTTTTATGGAAAGAAAGAAACAACGGGATTTTTTGCAGTTAATATTTAATTGTTCTTTGATACTTGATTAGCTAAAAATACGACCTTAATTAAGTATTCATCTTCTTTTTGAAAACTATTCACAAATCTGCTAACACAAAATAATCTAAGCATTGAACCAGTTTTTCAACATGATGCCTGAAAACTTATTTTCTTGTTGAGCCGTGTAGCAATAAACCTGTCACCACGTTGAAGGTGAGCATGGGTATGAGCACAGTCCTGCGGAAGGGAGAGGTGAAGGGGCCTCTACCCAGCCCCTCTGCAGAGGAAGAAAACCACCCCACTCCAGGGAGGGGCCATACATTCCTCTGTTCCTAGTTTAACAGCAGCAAGACTCCTTGGTTCCCACGGAGCCCCTCTCCCTGGTCTCCACAGTTGGCCTGTGTTTTAATTCTGTAGCAGCTGCACCATGGCCCTGTGCTGGGAGGCAGGAGAGTTGTGTCTGGTTCACACTCTGCTGTCTGGGCCAGTTACCTCCCCACTCCACACCTCACTTTCCTCCTCCAGCCAATGGGATGTGCTGTGAGACCATTCATCCTGTGGCTCTCCTCTTGGCACACTGAAGTGTAGATACCTCAGTGTTCTGTGACAAGCGCCACACGGTGCCACACTGCCCTGGAACTCATGGAATTGAAGGACTTTTTAAAATCTAAATATTTCTTTCTTCCGTCTGTCTCTCTCCCTCCCAGCCTTTCTCTCTCTCCTTCTCTCCCTCTGGTGTGCTGGGGATAGAACCCAGGGCCTCCCAGGTGCCAGGCAAGCTCTCCATCACTGAGCCACAAACCAGCCTCTAAGCGTCTTTCTATATTCCAATCTGTTGGTTTATCATTTATTTTTTATTTTTAAATTAGGGCCATGGGGTGGAGCTGGCTTAGCTTTCCTTGGTTCAGCATACAAGAGCTGTTGCACTGATCTCTCTAAACATCCTGCTCTCGCGCACTTTCACTTTCTCTTTCTTTGAAATATCTGGAATGTGCATCTGAGGCACTTGTCTGCAGGCCAAGGTTCTTCCCTGTACCACACCTGTTTGCAGCAGTGGCCAGCCATGGGCTACTGTCAGCCAGACTTGGGACGTCAGCACAAGTGTGGGATGATCCTGGGCAGCAAGAATTAAGTCTCTCGTGTGCAGTGTTTTCCTTCCCAGAATTCACCTTCAGGGTCAGATTGTGCAGTTATGGTCACAGTTGTTGCTGGTTCTAAAGTGGGTCTGTTAATCCAAGGGGGTAGGCCAGCATTGTCGTTCACTCTGCCCCACAGAAAGGGAACTCTGCAGATGCCGTGGGTTTTCCTAACTCCAACTGTGATACCTCAGGATATATCCCACTTGATTTCCTGACTTTAAGCAGGATCTAAGCATTTGTAGATGAATTTTGTGTACTAGTAAAACATGGGGCTGTGGGATACAGCTGAGTGGCAGAGCGCTTGCCTAGTGCTGGGTTCAGTCCCCAACACTGCACCCCCCCCCAAAAAAAATTTTTTTTAATATGGCTTCACTAGTTTTTTTTTTTTTTTTAATTTATTTATTTGCTTTAGTTTTACACAATGTGTTTTTTATTTTTTTTTTTTTTTTTACGTGGTGCTGAGGATCGAACCCGGGCCGCGCACGTGCTAGGCAAGCACTCTACCGCTGAGCCACAATCCCAGCCCAATGGCTTCACTAGTTTTTTAAGCAGAAATGTTCTTCTCCTATTCAAGACTCAAAATTAAAAGTTTAACTGTACTTAATGGCTATGCCTTACAGCTGGGCAGCAGCTCAGCAGTAGGTTCTGCCTGGTGTACCCAAGGACCTGGGCCCATCCCAGTTCTCCTCGTCCCAGCTACACATTATAGGAGGCCAGATTTCTTCCCAGTGGTTGCAGTCCTGGAAAGTAAATTGACAAGCCACGCACAGTGTCTCCTGTGTTAACAGGAATGCAGAGCCACTTCTGGGCTCTGGTGGCGTTGCTACCTACATGAAGTTGAGTGGTGTGGGAGCCCCTCTGTTTGCTGGGAACCTCCTGCCAGCCCCAGCCTCACGGCAGTGTCATCGTCATGGCTGTAGGAGCACCTCACCAGCGCCCTGCACGCCCTGAGGGCGGCGCCCTTGCCGTGCACCTCTGATTTAGGCTGGCCTGTCTTCCTCTCTCCTCCTCCTCCTCAGGAGGGGTTGGCAAAATTCCCTCTGCTGCATGTTCCCCCAGGTGAAAACCCTAGTTTTCATGGAGGGGGAGGTGCAGTGGCCCCACTGGGTCACAGTGCTCAGTGACATTGACACTGTATTTATGACAGCGCCAGGAGCCCACCTTTGCCCTGACCTTGGCCTTGGTCCTCTCCACAGCGCTGAATTCTGGGCATCATTTGTGCAGTTGCTGCATCTGTCACAGAACCTTTCCATCTTCTTACCTGTTGTTATTTTGAAATGGGGCCTTATAGGTTTTATCATTCACCACCTATTTTTTAAGCCATCTATTTTTTGAGTCACTGAAAGATGTTTTTTAGAGCTTTTGCCATTTTGATTTCTTTGGTATATTCCTTTTGGTTGAGTCAGAAGTGCACTTCTCATACAGAAGCATGATGGCACAGCAGATTGTAGAATTCTGCCATTACTAGCTGTGTGACTTTATTCAAATCACCTGCCTTCTCTGAGCCTACATAAAATGTATGGCTCATCGTTGTCAGAGTTATCAACTTGTACATAAAAGCCCTTCAGTGGGCATGCGCAGGATGTACCGAGTAAATGGCGGCTGTTTGTATTTCTGCACCTGTTACTTATGTGCCTTTCCAGAATTGAAGACGTGGATGTTGCCCTGTGACTGGGAAGCTCTGTCTGTTGCCCCAGCTCTTGGCTCTGCATCCTTCCATGTGGAATCCAGGAAATCTGTGCTGCGCGGCCATTACTGTGCTGCTTCCATAGTGGCACGTTCCTTTAAACAGCTCTTGCTATGGCAGCCTCAGTGTACAGAGGAAGTCACACTCTTCTTTTTGAAACCTCTTCTAAATCACCACAACCACTTTTTCAAATTAAACCTTTAAAGATGTAAATCTATACACAGCCCCTTAGCCCCAAGGAACATGCTTTGTAAGCTGCTACTTTGGCAGGATAGCGAGAAGCCTGGAACACCCTCAGACTCCTTCCTGTTGCCGGGGTCTGTGAGGAGTTCATGCTCACGTTCAGTTAAGTTTGGAGTGGACCACATCTCTGAAGTGTGACAGGGCTGAGGGGAAAGGGAACCTTCCTGCCCTCAGGAATTGAGTGGCTCCTTGGCAGGCTGGAGCAATCACAGAAATGCTGGCCCTGCCTCTGATCCTGGGGGAGCAGAGGACCTGTGTTCCCCCAGGCTGGCAGGACCAGGAGTCCTTTGCTGAAGACTCATGGGATGGGAAGTGTCCTGCTGGTGGAGGTGTGCATGTCCCAGGCCTTGGGCACAGTGCAGGCAAAGCCTGAGTCCGCCCAGCACCAGTGCCAAAGGACATGGTGCCACGGAGTCTTCGGTGCCCCATGTCCTTTATACTCTCGTCTTAATTCATCTGACACCAATGGGTTCCCACCTGGTTGAATCCCTCGCGTTGTGTAAGACCTTATGGACTTCCCTTCTTTCCTCCTCCTGTTTCAAACTGAATTCTCCCTTTGCTGTGAACTTGAATTCACTTATCTCAGAAACTGGAATGAGAGCCTCAGTGCTGGGAAGGGCTGGAGAGCTCTTCTGGCTCTGCCTGTCTGACAATGAGGAAGCCGAGACCAGGCAAGTGAATCACTGGCCCAGGAGGGCGTGGCGGAGAGCATTGGAGCAGGCAGGTGGCTGAGGGTATGCCCAGCATAGCCAGTGTCCTTCACTGGTGACGGTTTAATAGCTTCATGGGGGACAGAATTCATGACCAACCTACCCCCCAAGAGCATGCACAGAGCTCTTCTGTGTGTTAGAGTTGTGTGCCCACCTCCACAATGAGCCACCAAGTGTCGTCTCCTTGAGGCACACCCTCCCTGTTCCTGCGCCTGCTTTCATGCTTCTCCCACTCTGGACGCCCCGTGAGTGGAGTCACTGTGGTTCCTTGTAAGCGGGTCTTCTCTCGGTGTGTGCCAAGGTTCCTCTGTGTGGGGGTCTGTGTCAGCACGCAGGGCCACGTGCTGCTCCCCCTGTGGGTGTGCTGCGTGTGTTCTCCTCTCCTGCGGGTGACCACGCTCCCTCCCTGGCTGCTGCAGATGATGCCCCGGAGAACCATGGTGGCCCAGACGTGGGCTGCGTTTCTCTGCTGTGCATCCCCAGCTCTGGGGCTGCTGGAGCCGTCCCTTGACTGTCCTCCACAGCAGCTACTGTGGTCTGTATTCCCAGCAGCAGAGCTAAAGGGTTTCCGTTTTTCCATGTCCTGGCTTTTTAAAAATTTTATGTTTTCATCAAACTATTGCAGTGGTTATAAGCAGGAGCTCACTGTGGTTTCAAGTTGCTCTGCCAGTGCCCCAGGAGCCGAGCGCCTTTCCTGTTCTCTCTGGGGGGTGGGTGCTCATGCCCCTACCACTCTTTAATGGTATTGTTTGCCATTGTACCACCGACCTGCTCGGAGTCTCTGCAGGTTCCAAACATGTTCCTTAGATAAAGTATTGGCAAGCATTTTCTTATATCCTTTGGATTGTCTGACCGTTCTGGGTGGTGGTACTTGCAACACAGTTTGTGTTTTTGGTGATATCTACTTTACCTTCTCTCCCCCTTTGTCAGGTGTTTTTGGTGTTGTAGCTAAGAAACTGTTGCCTAACCCGAGGTCACAGAGATATGCCCCTGTGTCCCTTTCTAAGAATCTTGGAGCTTTCACCCTTTCATTTAGGTTGTGATCCATCTTCAGTTAATTTTTGTGTGTGATACAAGGAATGATCAGCCTTTTTCATACACAGATGTCTTCTTTCCTCATTGAAATATCTTAGCACCTTTAACCAAGCTGTTTCTTAGAGATATATTTCCCTATTATTTCTGTAAAACTTAGATCTACAAGTGCTCGTTCATATGATACTTTGTTGATTTCTTCACAGCCCAGCAGACCCGGTTACCCTAGTCCACGCTCCAGCGAAGGATTTTACCCCAGCCCGCAGCACATGGTGCAGAGCAATCACTATCAGGTACCATTACCGTCATTGCGGATGTGAAGTGTGTTACTTGGTTTTTCCATACTTTGGTGGTGGGGAGGTATGTGGAGTATATATTTGTATTCTGTGTTTGTGACTCATTTTGGTGAGTGACCTAAGAAAGTAGTCACCTGGTCATTGCCTACGTGGCTGTTGTCTGGACATCATGCAAGGCAGCAAGGCATGCACATCCTCACAGTCTTAATGAGACAGCTGGCGCCCCAGCAATTCTCAGGCCATTCTCTCCTACCTGTTCTTGCAAGGCACAAGTTGGAACCAGTAGACACACATTATGCAAAGGTAACACTGAACAGCAGTTTTTCCAGAAGATAAATGTAAAATTTAAAATGACTAACACACCAGACAGGGTGCCATGTGGACAGTGTGGAAGGGACTCTGGACTTGCTGGCCAGCGCCATGTACAGGTGAGAAAAGAGCACCTTAGGAGAGGACCTGAAGCAGTCAGTAGCGTCTGTCTTTGTTTTCAAGGGAAGGGATTAGCTTTTGTTGAGGCCTGTTTTACCTGCTGTGCAGTGCACAGGTCTGGGTTTTGACCAGTGCCAGCACTCTTGTGTCCCACACCCACCTCCCATTCCAGGCCCCAGAGACCCCTCGTGCCCTTCACAGAGTGTCACACCTGCCCCAGGAGCAGCACTCTTCTGATTTCTGTGACTTGCTAAGTGCTCAGGCAGCACATAAACAGTGAGCAGAATAAGATTGTCTTTACTGAGCAGATAGATGCCCGATGAGCTTCACCAAGCCCGTTTTCCCGTCCCATCAGTGAAGCTAGCTGTAGTTCCCTTGCTGGTGTCGCTCTGTGTTCCCTTTTAGCCTCATGTGTCCACTGGTTCTTCCACATGGCCAGTGTTATTTAGAAAACTATCCCATTCGCAGTAGCCTCCAAGAAAATAAGAAAACAAAATATTTGGGAATCAATCAAAATATTTGGGAATCAATCTAACAAAAGAGGTGAAAGACCTCTATAATTAAAACTATATAACACTAAAGAAATTGAATGTAGCTGGGTGCAGTGGTGCATGCCTGTAATCCCAGCACTTGGGAGGCTGAGGCAGGAGGATCACGAGTTCAAAGCCAGCCTTGGCAGTGGCGAGTCACTTAGCAACTCAGTGAGACCCTGTCTCTAATAAAATACAAAAAAAAAGGGCGCCGGGCGCGGTGGCGCACACCTGTAATCCCAGCACTTGGGAGGCTGAGGCAGGAGGATCGCGAGTTCAAAGCCAGCCTCAACAATGGCGAGGCACTTAGCAACTCAATGAGACCCTGTCTCTAATAAAATACAAAAAAGGGCTGGGGATGTGGCCCAGTGGTCGAGTGCCGCTGAGTTCAATCCCCGGTACCAAAAAAAAAAAAAAAAAAAGGGCTAGGGATAAGGCCCAGTGGTTGAGTGCCCCTGAATTTAATCCCCAGTACCGAAAGAAAAAAAAAGAAATTGAATGTATATATACATGTATACACACACATATGTTACACATATTATATATATACATATATGTATGATTTGAATTTTTGGAAACTTTAGCTGTGCTGTCAACTTTGGAAAAAGTATCCCAGTTTAGCATTGTAGAGAAATTAGTTAAGTTGAGTTAGCATTGTAGAGAAATTAACAACCATATTAGTCTAGAAACGTTAAACTTAATTATTTTCCATTTGTACAGGGGTTAAATATCTACACAGGTTTGATTACAGAAACTAATAAAGTATTCTCGAAATAATGGGGTGGGAGGAGAAAACAGCTTTAAATCATTCAAAATTTCTTGTCCTGAGAATTCCTGGACGTTCTCTGGCAGTATGTGTCACTTTTCACCCAAAGGAATAGCAGCGCAGCATTTTGTGCTCACTAGGATTTTCTAAAACATTTTTATTCAGATAAACCAAGAGCTCTCTGTATATTTTACGTAAAGATTTACTGATTAATATTGTCCATGTGGGATTTGGTATGATTCATGTTTAGAGACCTAGTAAGTGCACATCTTGTTGAAGTATGTGTTGGTGTTTGAACATACGGATTTTGGCTCTGCTTTATCTCATTAAAAAATTAACTGGCAACCCTGGCCATACCATACCAGCAGATGCTCTGTGTAAGTAGATCCTACGTCTGCTTGCCCAGCCTCTCCATCCAGAGAGGGCCTGTTTGGAAAGACCCCTCGGCTTTCCTCATGCCTGGGGAATTCTCCACGTCCCACTAGCTAGCTTCTCTCTGCCTTGGTCCTCACTGTGAGAAGGCACAACCCCTCCCACCATCAGCCCCTCCTTCATTGGAGAACAAGTTTCTTGTGGCTCCTGCACTGGGCAGAATGGGGGTTCTGGAGCCAAGTGTGGCACAGCTGTTTTTTTGGCTTCCTGTGGCTTTTATATGCAGAAAGAGTCTGATCTGAGCATTTCTATAAATGTAAAATTCTGAAGTGAATAGCTTCTCGTTTCCTAGTGTGCATTTTCCTTAGTTGTCTAATGCAGCCAAACTGCCTTTCTTGGGGCTCTTGTTGAGAGTCCCTTCCTTGCTCTGCCAGGTTCTGTAGGAGCGGCCTGTGTTCCTTGGCTCTTGGTCCCCGTGACCCAAGTGCAAAGCCGGCATCTTGGCTCTATTCTTCAGCTTCTGCTCCCTCTGCACCTAGGGACCTTTGTGGTCACGCTGAGGTAGTCCAGGGCAGTCACCACACTACCGTCCTTGGCCTAGGGTTGCATCTTCACTTTGCCCCCTTAGGGAGCTGTTGTCATGTTCAAGGGATTGGGACTTGGATGTCCTGGGAGGGGACCCCGTTCTGCCTAGGATGGCCTTCGCTGTGCTCCAGTTCACTTCCCCTCTAAAGCAGAGCCACACAGAAGCTGGGTTGTGGAAACGTTCCTTCCTCCTGTCCCACTCACAGGTCTCTGGCTACCCTGGCCCACACGGACTCACAGCCATGGCTGGCAGCATCTATCCTGGCCCAGCGTCTCTCTTGGACCAATCAGAATCATGGAATCACAGGCCCCAGGAGATACCCTTGTGGCAGCCCAACGTGGAAGTAAGTAAGTTGTTGTTTTAAATTTTTTTTCTAAGGTTGGACACAATACCCTTATTCTATTTATTTATTTGTTTGTTTGTATGTTTGTTTTTACGTGATGCTGAGGAACAAACCCAGGGCCACACACATGCTAGGCGAGCGCTCTACCACTGAGCCACAACCCCAGCCCAATGTTGATGTGTTCTTGACTTAGGAAGTGAGGCACCTCGTATTTCTAAGTCTGATTGCTTGATTTTGAAGACTTAATTCTAAGATCAAGACTCCCCAGCTGCTCAAATGTTTTCTGGTTTTGTGAGGTTTTTTTTTTTTTTTTTTTTTTTTTTTTTTTGGTACCAGGGATTGAACTCAGGGGCACTCGACCACTAGGTCACATCCCCATCCCTTTTTTGTATTTTATTTAGAGACAGGGTCTCACTGAGTTGCTAAGTGCCTCGCCATTGCTGAGGCTGGCTTTGAACTCGCGATCCTCCTGCCTCAGCCTCCCAAAGTGCTGGGATTACAGGCGTGCGCCACCGCGCCCGGCTGCTGTGAGGGTTTTTTAACTAAAAGAAATACCTGAGGGGAGTGCTGCAGTCAGACAGAGCCCCACCTCGAGTGGGATTAGCACATGCCTGAGGCCAGAGGAAAGGCAGGTGGACAGGACCTATTCTTTGGGCCGTGTTCATTTTTATTCCGTGTCCCTGTTAAGACTGAGACCCACTGTGCTCGTACTGAAAATCATTCATTTGAGTCAGAGAAGATCCATAGCTGTCTGTCGTCCGTGCCCCTTTCCTGGGAGTGCTCGTGGTAAGCAGTGTGTGATGCTCCACAGCTCTGTGTGTAGTGTCCAGTGCTGTTGTCCACGTCCTGGTGGTCTTTACTCTCTGTCGGTGATAGTGCCTTCTTTGCACACATCCTCAGTTTATCTCTTTAGAAAAGAACTCCATAAGCAAGCAAGAAGTAGGTTTGTTGCAAAAGTGACAGAGATACAGAGATAGACTTCTCCGAAGAGAAGTGGCCCCAGAGCTGGGAATCCCAGGGGAAACTGTGACACAGTAAACTTCAGCCGACAGGAACAAGGCTGGAGCACGAGAGGCCCTGTTTCCACCACCCTTGCTGCTTTGCTGTTGTTTGAAAGCAGGAGCATGCGAGCAGCCCCGTGAGACTGGGCATGCTATTTCCATCTCTCCTGCCAGGACTCCGCATCGCTGGACCTTCGAGGAATGGGGCAGGTGTTACCCGCCCACCTGATGGAAGAGCGGCTGATCCGACAGCAGCAGGAAATGGAAGAAGATCAGCGCTGGCTGGAGAAAGAGGAGAGATTTCTGGTAATTGTGTTTCAGAGCAGTTTCTTCACCTTGAAGTCCCACTAGGGTCTACTATATGACATGTAATTGCAAACTTTCATATTGTCCAAAACAGAGTTCGTTTCACATCTGGTCCCTGAAACGTGCCACAGTGGGTCATTTGCTTTCTCAGTTGCTTATCAGGGTCTGTCTCTAGGTTTCATGGTGCTCTGTGGCTCAGAGCATTTCTGTGGCTTTTCATTGCCTCACTGTTTACACAAAAGAACTCCCACCTGGGTATCAGCGGGCAGTACTACAGGGTGCCCTGGATCTGCCTTCCCAGCGTTCCTCTGCAGCATGGCTTCACAGGCCTTCCCCAGATGCAGCTGGACTTGGGAATGAGAAATGTCTTCCTTCAGGCAACCCTTGTGGAAGGCCATCCTCAGAAGTCCCTTGGGGACCAAAAGGAAGTGCTGGAGCAGAGAAACCTCTGTGTTCCTGGACACCAAGATTCTTTTGGGACTTTGTTTCTAAATTTTATTTTGAGGCAGGGTCTTGCTAAGTTGCTGAGACTAGCCTCAAACTTGCAGTCCTCCTGCCTCAACCTCCCAAGTTGCTGGGATCATAGGCAGTGTGAGGCATCCTGACAGAGGCCTAGGCCTGTGTGACCCTTGCTGTGCCTGGAATGTGTCCAGCCCTCCAGGTGGCTTTCTCTGTGTTTGCACTACCCCCCCCCCCATAACACTGGTGACATGTCCTCAAGCATTCTACTGCAGGTCCACGTAACAGCCCACGTGTCCCTCAGTGCCCCCTCGCCCTCTTCCAGAAGCAGGCATCTGAGTCTGCTCTGGCTCTGCTTTTCTGCCTCCTCCCAGGTAGCTTTACAGCTTGCTTTGAGTGCTTCAGCCACAATGGCTCCACATTGTCATTGACCTTTTTAGCTATGTGTTCTCTGTGTAAAGGCCATTGGTTTTTAGGAATATCCTGTTACTTTCTAATAACATCTCAAGAAGGCTTTTGTTGATTTCCTTGGATGCCCAGTTCAGTTGCTTTTTTAAATCTGCTCTTCTTCATTGTGGTACTCATTACCTCCTTTACATCTTTTTCTAAACTTTTTTAGTTGTAGATGGACACAATGCTTTTATTTAGTATTTTTTACGTGGTGCTGGGGATTGAACCCAGTGCCTCACTCATGCTAGGTGTGCGTTCTACCACTGAGCCACAACCCCAGCCCCTCCTTCATATCTTGATTTTCATCTCCTGAAGTCCATGTTGCCTGCCTTTTCATTTGTTTTTGGTTTTGTTTGTTTGTTTTGTTTTGTCCAGCATTTTTGTCTCCACTGCTTTTCTTTCTGAATATGTTTTCTGTGATAGTTCTCCATGAAGTACAGGCTCATCTTTGTGTCTTAAACATACTACATTTCTCTGGAAGATCTTACCTGTCAAATCGTGCATACCTTTCCCTTGCCTCTTTGTACTGCTACATCTGCTTGGATGCTGGTCCCCTCCTCCCTGGGTCCTGGAGTCAGCCTTTTTCATCACTGATTCCTGTCAGGTTACCTTTCCCCACACCAGGTTCCCCAGCCTGGGCACTGCTGGTATTTGGGGCTCGATGACTCTTTGCTTAGGCAGCCAGCTGAGGAGTGGGAGTACTTAGCAATAGCCCAGCCCCACGATGGGGCGCGGCTCAGTGGCAAAGGCTCCCCTAGCCTGCGTGAGGCCTTGCTTCATCCCCAGCACCATGAGGGAACAGTGTCCTTGGAGCCACTTGCTGTTCTTGTGAAGCATTGCTGCTGTGGGGCAGGTGGGCAGAAAACACACCAAGTCCCAGTTTAGTCCAAATTGAAGAGTCTTTATTCTGACCTCAAGTTGCTGGGATTACATGCATGAACTACTGCCCTGGCTATAGCTTTAGTCACTTAAAGAGATTCTGCAAAAGGACTTTGCGGGCATCCCTGTGTTCCCCTTTGTTGGAGGTGTGTATTGTGGTAAAGAAATGTGAATTGGTCTCACAGCATTGGGGCCCCAGACTGTCAGAGTGCCATGTGTTTCTCCAAGGGTGCTAAGTCTGAGCAGGCAGTGTGGCTGCCTAAGCTGTGGGGCTTTCCAGCCTGGGGCCTCTCAAGTTTCTGAGCCTTCGTAGATCCATACTTTTAAGAAATAAAAGCCAGTTACAGAAAAAGTACATTTTAAAAACACATACAAGGGCTGGGGTTGTGGCTCAGCGGCCGAGCACTTGTCTCGCACGTGTGTGGCCCAGGTTTGATCCTCAGCACCACGTAAACATAGATGCATTGTTGCATTGTGTACAACTAAAGTAAATAAATAAATATTTTTTTAAAAAAACATACAAAACAACTGAACTTCTTTATTATAAACTCTGACAGTCCAAAATTTTCTGTTCACATTGCTTTAAAACGTCCACAAGCCGGGCGTGGTGGCGCACTCCTGTAATCCCAGCACTTTGGGAGGCTGAGGCAGGAGGATCACGAGTTCAAAGCCAGCCTCAGCAATGGGGAAGCACTTAGCAACTCAGTGAGACCCTGTCTCTAATAAAATACAAAAAAGGGCTGGGGATGTGGCCCAGTGGTTGAGTGCCCCTGAGTTCAATCCCTGGTACCAAAAAAAAAAAAAAAAAAAAAAAAAAAGTCCACAGACACCACTGTCTGTTTCTCACTGTGGAGTGATCGCAGCAGGTGCAGCCCCTGGTCCAGCCTTGCATGAGATGTGTTCTGTTATTTGAGAAGTTAACTTGCCTTGTCAATAGAAGTGCCCACACTTTTTCTTCTGGATCAGAACAGAAGTCTGCTGAGCCAGGCACAGTGGCTCACGCCTGTAATCACAGAGGCTCAGGAGGCTGAGGTAGGAGGATTGAGAGTTCAAAGCCAGCCTCAGCAACTTAGTGAGGCCTTAAGTAACTCAACAAGACCCTCTCTCTAAGTAAAATATAAAAAAGGGCTGAAGGGCTAGGGATGTGGTCCAGTGGTGAAGCACCCCTGAGTTCAATCCCCAGTACTAAAAAATAAAATAATAAAAAGGGTTGGATGTGGCTCAGTTTCTGAGCACCCATGGGTTCAATCCCTGGTACCAGAAGAACAAAGTCCATTGAATGCCTTCTGTTTTCAGAGCTCACCCCACTTTCAGTCAGCCGCCCCGCCTTCCTGGGCCCCTTGCATCCTTCCGTCAGCATGGTGCCCTGCACAGAATGAGTTCTGTGGCCACAGCCCCATGACTCCTGCCTGAGGTCCTGTGGCCTCAAGATGACAGATGCTTTGTCCTAAACCACTCTCTCTCCTGTCCCCAGCTCAGAAAGAACAGTGCGGTGTCTGGGAATCCACTGTCAAAATTGAGTTCTGCAAACTGACCATTTTGCCAGGTGCTGGCAGCAAGTGGGCCTCAGGCTGTTGAGAGGCCTTTCTTTCCTACCAAGCCCTGCTTGAAAACAGTAAATTGGCTTCTTTTTATTACTGTGTGCATGGTAATTTTCTAATGTGGCACTATACTAAAATAGGATTTTAACTTTAAAATGAGAGTTCTGGCTATATAAAGCCTGCTTTGTGTTCTGAGAAAGGAAATCAGTGGTGGAGCTATTTTCCCTCACACAGCAGAGCAGTCAGTCCCTAAGAAGGAGGAGTGCCAAGATGGGAGCTAAAGAGCAGCAGCAGAGGCCACCATCTGAAGACAGCCTCCACACGGGCCACCACCCTGCTGCAGCTTCCTGGGTTAAAGGCTGTAGAGTGTAGTCAAAGGAGAAGAGACTTTGAACCAAAAGGCTAAAGTTTGTCACTCTCTACAGTGACAGCAACATGAGCGTGGAGTCTGTAGCTGTCCAGACCCGAAACAGCTGGAACTCGGCTTACCCCTGGTGGGAACATGCCTGCTGCCTGCGACCCAGTAGTCGCCTTCTGATACGTGCCCAAGAGGATTAAGCACACATGCCTAGACATAAAAGAATGCTTAGCAGCTTTTGTTTGTGGCGGCCAGGAACTGGAAATGACCTCCTTGCCTGCTGACGGGAGGATGGGTGAATGTCCATACCAGGGAACCCTGTGCAGCATAAGGAAGAGCAGACTGCTCCCCCGCAAGGCTTCAAGTTCAGTCCACCAGAAGAGAGACAGGCGGGAGGGATCTCGGCCTGGAAGAGAGGTGTGGTCCCTGTAGTGAGCCCGGGGCAGGTGTGGGAGCCTGCTGATTCCCTGCTTGGTATCTGATCCAGGTGGTGTGCTTTGCACATACACAAATTTGTGTTGAGCTGTGCACTTTATAATTAAAATTTTTTTTAAAGAGTGTATATCTGCTAGAGAACATGGTTAGTTCATCCCAAATACTTTTTACTTATGTGATCTATTTGTATAAGATTTGAAATATAAATTGTTTCCTTGTATCTTTGTACATCCGTAGAACTTTCTGTAAGGGGGTAAGAGGACTTCACTCAGGCACAGAAACAAGCCCAGTATCTCTTTTTAGTTTTTGTGTTTTGATATTTTTTTAGTTGTATATGGACATAATTTTTTTTTTTTAATTTATTTGGTGCTGAGAATCAAACCCAGTGCCTCATACGTACTAGGCAAGTGCTCTACCACTGAGCCACAGCCCCAGCCCAGCATCTGCTCTTTGATTGGCTGTCTTTGCCTGCATCACTCTGAACCCTCCACGTGGCATCTTCCATTCAGACAGGCCATGTACGAGGAAGGAGCTTAAAAGGGGGTTTCTATTGTTTCTGTGGAGCATTAGATGACTATAAGTAAGAGAATAAATTAGACATGTTGTTTGCTTGGCTGACTCCCACCTCCACTATTTAGAGACTGTGTTGCCCCCAGCAACTAAGTGTGCCTTTGCAAGTCCAGAGGGGCATGGACAGTCAGCTCAAGGAGGAAGACCCAACACACTTTCGTCCAGGCGCGCCCTCATGGACCCAACATCCAACAGGAAGACAGAAGACAGGGCAGGAAGGGCGGAGTTCTGACATGCTGCCTCCTGGTGTGGGCACCAGAGAGAAGCCTCCTGTGCGGACAGAGTTGAACAACAGGACAGCCCGAGCCGTGTGGAAGCTCACACTGAGACTCCCAAGTCCCCAGACCTTTGATGCAGTAATTCCTTTCTTAGAAATCTGTCCCAGGAAATCATCAGGGACGTAGTCAAAGATCTGTATTTGTAGAAGGGAAGACATGGGCCCAGGCCACACTGCTTGTCAGGAACTCATTTGAACCCTGCCCTGAGCTAAAGCCCATGCCTGAGGCTGCCACTTTGTTTTATAGGCTGTTCATTGAGGGGGGGAGGGCTGTCTAGCCCCTCAGTGTTGTGTGAGTTTGCCTCATGCAGGTTTCCACAGGAAGGCTATAAGCCACCTGATGTGATTCCGCCTTGTGAACAAACGTTAACTCATGATCATTTCTTCCAGGGAAGAGTAAATGGATTTTATCTTTCCCTTTGGTTCTTTATAGTATCTTAATTTCTCTATGGAAAGTGCTTGTTTCTCACTGTTGCTTTAGTAACAGTCAAGCCTGTTGGAATCCCCCACCACTAGGATTCCAGTGTGTCCCTTGAAAGTTCACATGTTGGACCTGGAATTTTCAGAGAGGAAGTGTTGGCAGAGGCCAACCAGGGCATCGGGCTGTGGGGATGGAGCCCTCCCCAGTGAGTGAACACCTTTTTCTAGAGAACGGCTCAGGCATCAGGGCCCCTTCTCCTCTGCTTGTACCCGGCTGCCTTCCACTATCCACCATGAGTTAAAGCAGCACCAGCAACAAGCTTTCTTACTGTATGCTGGGGTTTGGACCCAAGGCTTGCACAAAGCTGCCTCTCTGTTCCTGCAGCCCCCACACTGCCTGCGGCTCACCAGCTGGGATGGCTGCTTGGGTTAATAGGGCTCTTGCTGTGTGTCTGTTCGGGGTGGTACTCCTGCCAGGGAGTCTGCCCTCCAGGCCAGGGGCTGCCTACTTCTGAATTCTCTCCTGAGTGCATTTCCCATCCAGCCACAGTTGATGTGTCTTTTGAGATGGTCCACTCTGCTTTGCCTCTGTGTGGCACTAGATTTATAGATCTGTGACATCTGCAGTAAGAACTTGCTTTTCAAAGTACCAGTTAGTGGGGCTGGGGTTATGGCTCAGTGGTAGAGCACTTGGGTTTGATCCTCAGCACCACATAAAAATAAATAAATAAAAATAAAGGCATTGTATCCACCTACAGCTGAAAAAATATTTTTAAAAGTGCCAGTTAAGCCGGGCGTGGTGGCGCACGCCTGTAATCCCAGCACTTTGGGAGGCTGAGGCAGGAGGATCGCGAGTTCAAAGCCAGCCTCAGCAATGGCGAGGCACTTAGCAACTCAGTGAGACCCTGTCTCTAAAATAAAAAGTACAAAGAAAAGGGCTGGGGATGTGGCCCAGTGGCCGAGTGCCCCTGAGTTCAATCCCAGTACCAAAAAAAAAAAAAAAAAAGTGCCAGTTAGTGATATTGTAGCACATGTAAACACAGAAGGGCATTTCACCTGTAGAGTTTTATGTAAGTTTCGCTCTTCAGAGTTCAGAAGTATTTTATTCAGACCTTTTCTGGTTTCCTTATGGACATAGTAGAAGTCTGCTTTCTTGGCACTCATTCAGGACTTAAGTCATTTCTCACATCCATTTAGCTATGATTTTTAGATGCATATTTTCCAAGAAAAGTATCATAATTTGTAGCCGGGCGCAGTGGCGCACGCCTGTAATCCCAGCACTTTGGGAGGCTGAGTCAGGAGGATCGCGAGTTCAAAGCCAGCCTCAGCAATGGCGAGGCACTTAGCAACTCAGTGAGACCCTGTCTCTAATTAAATACAAAAAAGGACTGGGGATGTGGCCCAGTGGTCTAGTGCCGCTGAGTTCAATCCCCGGTACCAAAAAAAAAAAAAAAAGTATCATAATTTGTATAGCTTGGAAGTCGCCTCCGGCAGCAGTAAGTGTACACCTGTGAGGCGCGGAGCTGGGGTGCGGCCGGGGTGTGGTTTCATTCGGCTGAATGAACGCACAGCGAGTCACATGTCCTCTGCCCTCTTGGCTCACTCTCAGGGCTGTTCATTCTGCTTCCTCGTGCCTCTGATTGTTAGAAAGTTTTTCCATAAGCGAGTGTAAGTGTGCCGCAGGCTCAGGGGTGAGACACAAGCTTCACATCTGCCACAGGACATCCCTGGGGATTCTTAACAATGCTCATCAGTCCAGAGTCCTCTCTTTGTAATTAGCCACCAGTTGCCCTTTCACCTGTGTCCTACACTACCAGTTCCCAGACCTCAGCATCTGTCACAAGCCTCCTGCACTCCCTCACATGCAGAAGAGAAAGGAAATGGGCAAGGGACCAGGTGGAGCCCTGTTCTGGAAAGTTCACTTTCAGCTCACAGTGGAAACAAGCTTGATTGGTGCAGACTATGAGGATCTCTCAGGACTTGGAAGCACAGACCCCATGGAAGGAAATCACTTCAACTGGAGAAGGCCAGCAGTGGGGAAGGAAGACTGGCTGGGAATGGGCTCTGTAAGGGAGGTTGGCTACATCGGAGAAAGGTTATGTTATAAAAGGAAGGAATTTTAGCCAGGCCTGGGGGCACACATTTGTAATCCCGGTGGCTTGGGATGCTGAGACAGAAGGATCACGAATTCAAGGCCAGCCTTGGCAACTTAGCAAGATCTTGTCTAAAAAATAAAACAGGCCAGGAATGTGACTCAGTGGTAAAGAATCCCTGGGTTCAATCCCTGGTACCAAAAAAAGAAAAAGAAATTTTGAGCAAGATCTGCCACTGGTTTTCAGATTTAAAACTGGACTTGTTTTTGTTTTTATTTATGTAGAAACCTGATGTGAGGCTATCTCGAGGCAGCATCGACAGGGAGGATGGGAGTCTTCAGGGTCCGGTAAGCACTGCCCGAGTTGTTGGAACTGGGGCTCATAGTGTGTGGACATGTGCCTTACTGACACCCGTGATGCCAGGCAGAACGACCAGCTCTGCAGACAAGTGGACACTTCACTAGAGCCATTAAAACATTCTCTGTACAGGATTCTCATGCAGATACAGGAGTTGTCTGTCCATCATTGTCACAGGCCTTTTAGCAGTGAGCCACAGTCCCTGTGCCCTGGAAAAGCATGTGCACATGTGCTGTTGTTGTACACGGCTGCCGTTCACCAACGCTTTGTACTCCTGTTGCAGTGATGAAAGTTTCTTAGTCACATAGAACTTCTTCAAACAAGATTTTTTTTTTTCTTTGTTGGTGTTGGGGAAGAGATGCCTGAAATTCTCTTTAAAGAACTAACTTAGAGGCTGGGGCTGTAGCTCAATGGTACAGTGCTTGCCTCGCATGCATAGGCACTGGGTTTAATTCTCAGCACCTCATAAAAATCAATAAATACAGATTTTGTGTCCATCTACAACTAAAAAAGGATTTTAAAAAATAAGAAAAATAAAGAACTAACTTAGTGGGGCAGGGGTTGTAGCTCAGTGGTAGAGTACTTGCCTAGCAAGAACTAATTTAGGATTAGTTCAAATATATTTAAAGCCGGCTAGAAATATATCCTAGTGTCAGGAGGGAAGTAACTAAATCATTAGGATTTGCACCTTCAGGTGTCTAGTAAATGCATACACATTTCCTCAAACACATCTACCCCAGCAGGTGAGTTCTTCTGGCCCTTGTGAGGTTCTCAGAAAGAAACCCCCAAGTTGACTTCCAGATCTGCTACTTTCCAATACTTACCTTAAATTTCTATAATGTTTATTTCTCCTTTTATTGTACTAAGGATTGAACCCAGGGCCACTTTACCACTGAGCCACATTCCCAGCCCTTATTTAGTTTTTGTTTTGTTTGTTTGTTTTTTGAGACAGAGTCTGGCTAAGTTGCCCAGGCTGGCCTTGAACTTGCATATGCCATTGTTCCTGGCCTAAACATTGTGCTATGTATATAAAATGACATCCAGTTTTGAAATAAGAGTGTGCTGAGGGTTGTCTGGGCCTTTCCATGATAAGCCTCTCTGAGTAGGTGCAGCACCATCTTAATCACAGTCCTGGGTTCCCAGCACCCAGATTGATGGTATAGAACCACCCTGGCCTGTGCCATAGCTTCATCAGCCCCTGAGCTCTGACACCGAGGTCATCCATTCCTCACTCACAAAGCTTTGGCATTTCCCATCAATATGCCAGCTCAGGCTCTGTCAGTAGCCTGAGTCTGACGTTCCTCAGCTCACGAGCAAGGTCACATCACCCACCAAGCTCCTTTCCTAGGCTGAAAAGACTGAAGTATAGCACATAGTCTTTCCTAACTTGCAAAGAACTGTTCAAGGACTCATTGGTGAGAGCATTGCTAATAGGAAATTTGTTAGAAAAGAAAAATTCTTTGTGTTCCAGAATGTGACACATAGAAAATACTCAGAAAATACATAGGATAAGTGAATGACACCTGGATAGGAGGATTACTCAGAAATGCTTTTTTCATAAGAACTGTCAATCAGACCACACATGACAGGCCTACCTGCAATGACATGGTTTTCTGTATGCCAGACCTAGACAGTAGTAAGAGTGCTTGGTGCTTAGTACTGCAAAGTGCTATGTGGAATGGGCTCCACATGACGCTCACTGTGACCTCATATCACTGCCAGCCCCTGTCATCATCTACATTCCACAGACCAGTAGACTTGGGCTGCCGCAGAGGTCTCCTTGCAGTGCCAGACCCAGGCAGTGCTTGCTGCTGACCACCTGGTTCAGCAGGCTTATCTTACTTCACCATGACCACGTTGGTCCTTTTCTAAAGACAACATTTAGTTTGACCCATTTCTTGGAACTCTTTAGCTTTAACATTTTTGAAAATATATCGTGGTTTCTGAGAGAGCTGTTTAGGTAGAAAGCACAGGTTGTAAACAAGTGTGCACTAGCCAGGAGTCATTAAGGTGTAACTATTATACCAGTGTGCACTAGTTAATAGTCATTAGTGACCAGCTGGTGGAAAATTGACCCCTTCTGTGTGCATGACAAGCAGAGTCCCATCTGGACTTTTAAGATGGCATATAAGTCAGTGGCGTGCTCAGTTTGTGACCACAGCCGAGGGCTGGTAACATTGCTAGCCTCAGAAGAGGTATACCGAGGCCCCGCAGCCCTGTGACACATGGCCCAATGGATGTGTGGAACATGGGCTTCCCTTCCTGTGCCTGCCCCTCTGGAGTGGAACCTGCCTGGCTGCACACAGGCACATTTGTTAGGTGGTTCCAGAATGTTCCAAAAATCGAGTTTTCTAGTTAATTGACCTTGGTTGTTACCTAATATCAGGAAAGCTGGGCGCACACCTGTAATCCTAGCACTTAGGAGGCTGAGGTAGGAGGATCGCGAGTTCAAAGCCAGCCTCAGCAATGGCGAGGCACCTAGCAACTCAGTGAGACCCTGTTTCTAATAAGATACAAAAAAGGGTTGGGGATGTGGCCCAGTGGTTGAGTGCCCCTGAGTTCAATCCCTGGTACCAAAAAACAAAAAAGCCTTTAGGAAGTGTGTGTGAGTCTACCTCTAAACCTGGGCGCAGCACAGCCAGCAGGCACTGCGTCGTGTCCTGGCCATATACCCACCATGGCCAGCCCAGGCTCCTCTGGTCTCCTGGCATCTCACTGCTCCCCATTCACTCTCTGTCCTCCCTCCTTGTGCATGGCTTGGCTCCCACCCAGGATGTGCTCAGCCATCACAGCCATCTCCAGAAGCCTGAGCTCAGGACTCCCCTTCTATTGCCCATGTGCTGTCTTGAATGGGCACAGCTGTCTCTCTCCACCTCTCTGTCAATTTCTGTTTTAATCAGCTTTGTCACCAGTGTGACTAAAGAACTCAACCAGAGCAATTGTAGAGGAAGAAAAGTTTACTTGAAGGTTCAAGGTTTCAGAGGTCTTAGTCTGTAGAAGCCCCGGCTCCATTTCTCAGGGCTCAAGGTGAGGCTGAACATCATGGTGGAAGTGTGTGACAGAGGAAAGCAGCCCACATGATGATCAGGAGGCAGAGAGAGAGAAGTCTCCACTTGCCAGATACAAATATATACCCCAAAGCCACACCCCAATGCCCACCTCCTCCAGCCACACCCCACCACTTCAGTTACCACTCAGTGAAACCCTATCAGGGAATTAAATCACTGGTTGGGTTAAGAGTCTCAAAACCCAGTCTTCTCCTCTGAATCTTCTTGCTTGTCTCACACCTGAGCTTTTTGGGAACAGCTCACATCCAAACCATGACAACTGTACAAGGGCAGGAGCTCTGATTTATACCCAGTGCAGTACCAGCTACAAAGCAGAATCTCAATAGCTGCTAGTTGAAGAAATTGTGCATGAACATGGCGTGTAAAGTAGAAAGCCCTGCATGAAAGCTAGTTGCATAGGACTCCTCCCCTCCACCAGGCTCTGAGGGTTTGCAAGGTTGGGAACCAGGGTGGGAACTAAGGATGCAGCTCAGCAGTAGAGCTTGGGCGGGGCACAGTGTCACAGCACCTGCAGTCTCAGACCCTGGGAAGGCCAAGGCAGGAGGATCACCTGAGCCCACTAGTTCAAGGCCAACTTTTAACATAACATAGTGAGACCCTGTCTCAAAAAAAAAAAGGTAAAAATCAGAGTGATAAATGGCAGGTTAAAAACAACTGTGATTCTGGGGAAAGAAGCTATTTAATTATGTGTACTGTTTCATTGCCCTTGTATTTTAAAAGAAGTGGCTCTTGTCAATAGAAAACAAGGCCCATTAAATTATGTATATATATTATTATTTTAAAATAAGCAAGAAAAGTTTTTCTTTTCCAAAGTTGGGTATAGTTCTAAAACTTTTTTTCCCCCATTTTAGTTATAAAACTCATTACTTTAGGCTGGGTGTAATCCCAGCAGCTCTAGAGGCTGAGGCAAGAGGATTGCAAGTTCAAGGCCAGCCTCAGCAACTTACAGAGACCCTCGGCAACTTAGCGAGACCTTGCCTCAAAATAAAATATGAACAATATGACAAGGCCTGGGGATGTGGCTTAGTGGTTAAGCACCCCTGGGTTGTCTCTGGTACCAAAAAAAAAAGTCATTACTTTAAATGCAGTGTCAGGCATCAAGGCCTAGAGAAGGACTGGTTTCCAGTGGGGGCCTCCCTTTGCCTAGTCCCTGCTTCCCTGCCTTGGCCTAGAACTGCTGGAGGGTCGTACCAGTTCTGATGTACACAGCACTTTAGGGACACTGACAGCGTGAGCCCATTGGGGCTTCCAGATACCCTAGTGTGCCAGGTCCCTAGTCTCTTCATTGTTGACTGCAACCTCACTGTGAGCAGAGTGGTTGGGAGGGTCCTAAGCATGGGATAAGCCGTGCACACATACTGGGAGGGCTGGGATTCTAGACCTTTGATGGTGAACCAGAGACCAACATGTTGGAAAGCTCTGAATCTGTATGAGCACCGTGTTGCGGTCCCAGAGTACCCCGAGGTTGCCTTTGTCGCTTGCCTCTTTCCCCACACCACTGAGCCCTGCAGGCAGCTGTCTTGTTCATCCCAGTGCCCCAGCATCTGGCAGAGTTCAGGGGGGTGGATGAGCAGGGAGGAGGAGGGTGGTTCTTCCTCTGTACACACCAGTGCATTGACTCAATTTTCCTTTCCCACAGACTGGAAATCAACACATCTATCAGCCTGTGGGCAAACCAGGTCAGTGAAGAAATGAGTTATATGTCAAAAGCTTGTGTAAGTAGCTGGGTACAGTGTCACACACTTGTAACCCAACCACTCAGGAGGTTGAGGCAGGAGGATCCCAAGTTCAAGGACAGCCTCAACAACTTAGGGAGGCCCTCAGCAACTGAATGAGACCCTGGCTCAAATTAAAAAGTAAAAAGTGCTGGGGATATGGCTCAGTGGTTCAGTACCCCTGTGTTCATCCCCTGTGCCAAAATGAATTTTAAAAAATGCTTGTGTAAATTGGCAGCAAGTTGGAAGTATGTATAGTGTCACAGCTGGGGGATGTCCTCAAGATTTAAAGCCTTCCCCCAACAGATCACAGCAAGTTTGGTGCCGACCACATTCAGGCCCTGACTGGATTGCTGAAAAGCAGAATCTAATGTGGTAACACCACACGCCTTTAGGACAGGAGCCTGGTGCCTGCTGTGATAGTGCCAACAGGGGGCATTGGCTTTCTCTTCATTAACCTTCATACAGGGAATCCTTCTGCTTTGCCAGATCCTGCAGCTCCACCAAAGAAACCTCCGCGTCCCGGAGCACCTGGCCACCTGGGCAGCCTCGCCAGCCTCAGCAGCCCTGGGGACAGCTACAATGAGGGTGTCAAGGTGGGCATCAGCTGTGGGCATGCTCTGTTCTCAGGATTTGTTGGATCCCTTTGTCCTTGGAAGATGATGTCTGTGTCATTAAGTGGGTGGGGACAGGGCAGAGGGGACCATAGGGAGCCAGAACTCAGCTGGTTCTGAATCCCCTGAGAGCCAGGGAAGTGTTACCCAGACTCTCCAGTTTTCTCTCAGTATTGATTTTAGGGACTTGATCACATCCTGACTGTGTGCCAACGTCTTCCTCCTATAAGGCACAGTGTGTCTGTGGAAATACAGTGTTGAGATTGCTCCTGGTTTTGTGAATTAATTAAGCCAGGATGCCAGGGGTGAGGAACTGTGGGCCCACACTTCGCCTCTAGGCTTATAAGTGTGGCTTTGTGAAAAGCCTGTTGTCCATCAGGAGTCAGGATTGTTCCCTATGAGGACAAGTAGAGCCCCACCACCACCACCAAGGGTAGCACCGGCCCAAGCACAGCACGATCTTGCCTTTGATTGGGCTTTTCAGTCCCTGCTCCTGGCCTGGGGCCGGAGCATACCATTTGGCTCTCCCAGGTCCCCCACCAAGCCTGAGAGCAGAGGCAACTTTCCTCATGTGGGCAGGGGATTCCTCTGGACTGGACACTTAACAGCCACTTGTCCAAACACGCCCGAATCTTGACCAGAGGCACACCATTCCACGATCTCTCTTGACTCTCTGGAATCGGGGCAGGTGGTGGTTTGAGGGGCAGAGCTCTCCCGACTTGGTGTTGCATGAATACACAGTGTGCCTCAGAGTGGATGGCATCCCAGGTCCAGTGCACGTGAGCTGGGCTGAGATGATCTTTGTTCCACCACTCATTGCCATGAGTGGTGTGGAGTGCTTTCCCCCAGCCAGCTGCGGGACAGACCTTGTCCACATTCATCCTCACATCAGCCTCACATAGGGGAAGTGGCGTGCTTATGGTCACATGGCTTTGATGGCTGGGCCAGCATGCTGCTGCGGACCCATGGATTGCACACCTGTGCACTCTGCTCCAAGGTGCTACCTGTTGAGCCGCTCTAGCTGATCCCTGGTCAGGTGTATGCATTCTCATCCCAAATCCCGAAGAGAGCACGCATCCTCACCAGAGGTTGCCCTGTCCATCCAAGAGGTGACCAGAGAGTGAGTGGGCTGGTGCTGGCTCCCTGCAGGGTGTTCAGCAAGCACAGTTGGGCCCACGCTGCCCTGAAGTAGATGAGTGCCCAGAGCACCTACTGGCCATTCATCAGCTCCTGGGACCCTGCAGCTTCCCAGCGCTGTCAGGGACACATGGGTATTCTCAGAAGAAGCAAAAGGCATGACCCTTCCTAACACAGATTCCTTAAATAAAAGTTTGAAAAACAGAATGGTAAAAAACCAAGCTAGTGAGCTTATTTTCATAAGCCACAAGAGGAGACTTGCACAATGACTTGTGCTCCAGTGAAAAACCAACCTTAGAAGCCGATGGGGAACCCCAGAACCCTGACACACCTTTGTGTCCCACACCTGGAACACCCTAATGAGTGAACTCTTCTTTTTTTTTTTTTTTTTGGTGCCAGGCATTGAACTCAGGAGCATTCAACCACTGGGCCACATCCCCAGCCCTTCTTTGTATTTTGTTAGAGACAGGGTCTCACTGAGTCGCTAAGTGCCTCGCCATTGCTGAGGCTGGCTTTGAACTCGATCCTCCTGCCTCAGCCTCCCAAGTGCTGGGATTACAGGCGTGAGCCACCGCGCCTGGCTCATGAGTAAACTCTTGATAGAAACAGTATGCTTAAAGTGCATTATGATTTTGAAGTGATTAATGTGGAGTCCATGCCCATTTTTTTAATTATCTATCTGTACTAAGTGTAGCCTGAAAGAAGGTTGTTTTGATACAGGAATGTTTGCCTTTAACTAGGTATAACTAAAATAATCATCCTAATAACATTTAGCCAGAAATCATCCTGAGTTTTCCTCAGCAGCTTTGCTCTTTTGAGGTGTGGCTTGGTTTCCATGCAGGGCCACATCCTGAGACCCGTGCTGTGCTGTCGGGCTCCTCACGGAGCCCTGCTAGTGCTCTGGGGCTTCAGGCACCGCCCTGCAGCGGGGAGTGGGCCATGTCTGTGGGGGCAGTTGATTTTCATTAACTGCCAAACAAGGAGTTTTCAAGTTGTCGAGATCTAGAAAATAGGAAACCAAGAACGGATGTTTCTCCAAACTTCTAGAATGTCACCATGCGTAGTCTCTAGAAGCACCATTACAGTGCCCTCCTATGACAAGGGTGAGCAGAGGCCAACAGGCAGAAGAGAAACCTTAAGCAGGTCACAGTCTTGTCAGGCCTCCCTCCAGCCCTAGAGCTACAGAATCATCCTGTTTCTTTGTGGAATGCGCCCTTGGCACCCTCCTGAAGAAGCCATGTGCTTTCCTGTGTGACGGAGTCTGTGCAAGCATCCTGGGAAGATAAACAAGGCTGCACTAATATCCTCATTGGAGACAGTAAAAGGCAGCCAGCCTTTCTTTCGAGTGATGAGTTCTAGACTACTTCTTTCCAGTACACAGGGAAGTACGGAGAGGAGTGCACCTCTACACTCAGGTGCTGGGGGTGCATTTCCTTTGAGATACTTCTAAAAAGAGGAGAGGATGCTTATTGTTCCCACTCACTGCCTGTTCAGGCAGAGGACAACCAGCAGGGGGGTTGCTCAAAGTGATGGAACCTGATCATAAGAATTGGTTCAAGCTGGGCACAGTGGTGCACGCCTGTAATCCCAGCAGCTCAGGAGGCTGAGGCAGAAGGATCACAAATTCAAAGCCAGCCTTAGCAACTTGGCAAGACCCTGTCTATGAAGAAAATATAAAAAGGGCCAGGGACATCGCTCAGTGGTTAAGCACCCTGGGTTTAGTATCCCTAATACCAAAAAAATAATAATAATAGTTAGTTCAAAAGAAGGGGATTCTTTTATACTTTGGTTTTTAAAACAAGCTCCTGAGGTCTTTAAGCACACTTACAAGCAAGGAATCTTTCTTAGGGCAGTGTAGCTAGATGCCAGTGCATATTCCCAAGGATGCAAAGGGCCGGGCACGGGAACTGAAGGTTGAACGCTTTCTGCAAAATTCCTGGGAAGTCAAATGGCAGTTTCCAGTGATGAAACATCCCCCATCTCTTGTGAAGAGGCCTCATTCTGCTCATCCTTGCACGGCTGCCACTTGTCACTCCCAGGCTTTGCACGCTGTCCTGCTCACTTATCTCACGGGAACAAGTGTGGTGCATGGCAGGGCTTTAAGTCACCCACTGTACATGGAGCCCCCAAAAGACAAGGTGGCTCCTGACAGCAGAGAGCAAGAGGGGGCGTGGCCACAGCTGGTACCTTGTGTGTTTAGGGGGATATCTACTGCCTGATTAATGTTGTTTTTCTTTTTTTCCCTTCCTCTGATAAATTCCTCTAACTTTTCCTCACCTCCGTTGGACAATAGCCATGGAGGGTAAGCACATTGTGTCTGTGTGTCTGTCCAGCTTGTTCTCTCACACCCAGCTCCCTGCATGTGACTCTGGACTAGCAAGTGGGAAGCCTGGTGCAGGGGTTGGGGGGCACTTTTGCTTGGTTCTTCATCTCTCATGACTGACAGATGCCAGAAACAGCACTGATGTTGGCTGAAAACGTGAACACCCTTGCAGTAGATGAGCTGTTCCTGCCCTTTTCTGTCCTATACCCTAACTTGGGAACAGTCTCCTTGGGCAAGGTACTCAAGAGTTCAGAAATGGGCAGTAGTTTTAGGCTGAGCACCGGCAGAATGACTGTCATATATAGCAATTTAGTCTAAACCTGCGTGCACACGTGCGCACACACACAGTGTCTTGTACCTAGTATAACTCTAAATGTTTTGGTGGTGCTGGGGATTGAGCCCATGGCTTTGTGCATGCTAGGCAAGTGCTCTGCCACTGAGCAACACCATAGCCCCCAATTTGAATTTTTAGTTACTGCCAAAGATTTGGTAGAGGCCCCATTTCATTCCTCTAGTGCTTAGGTTATCTGGGTAACATTGAATGTCTCCTATGCCCCTAGGTGGGCATGTGTACCAAGGGGCTTCATTGGCCCTTCGTCTGGCCCACCAAAGGAGCTGAGGCTCAGAGACCCGGGTTCACCCAGCAGGCAGCCCAGAGCTGTGGGAAGCAGCTTCCCCACCTGTTGCTGCCTGAAGCGATGGCCGCTTGGAGCAACGAAGCCGCGGGAAGAAGTTCAGAGGCGAACTGGAAACAAACAGCTTTTTATTCTGATAACTTTTCTCTCTGGCTCTAACAACGACTAACACGCACCACACACACCACCAAAAAATGGCGCAGACCCGATCAGCAATCTCGGCTCAAGTCACTCGAGATCCCGGGCCAAGTCCCGCGAGATCCCGGGCCAAGTCCCGTGAGACTACGGAAGGCAGCAATGCCCAAATCTCCATGGCCCGTAGTCAACCGCAATTTAAGCCATCTCCCCAAACAGGGCTCCTACACCCACCACTGGGATTTCAGGAGTGTCCTGCAGGTAGATAGTGACCACTGGGGACAGACTCCGGTGTGAGAGCCTTCCATCATGAAGAGAGCGGGTTTCTCCCAGGTGATTTGAAGGTAGCTGAGCTGAGCCATAAGACTTCTTACTGCAGAACTTAAAGCAGAGGAAATGCTCGGGCTCGGCATGGAGTGTTCCATCATTAGCAAGTGACTTTCTGTGGAATTTGGTGAATCTTCAGATGTAAAATATGTAGGTTGTTTCTCTTGTGGTAAATGATCTTGGGTGTGGGGACACTGAAAGATCTGGGGGGTTGAGTATAGTATATGTAATTCCATTTCATTTCCTTTAACTGAGCTCAAAATTAGAAAAAATTATTGCCAAATCTATTTGTCACTTGGGTGAATCACTTTACTGTCTCAAACTGAACTATATCCCATGCAAACAAGAAAATCCATTATCTTCTGTGATCTGCTTTGATCTTGTTTAAAGTCTAATTTAGCTGTGATGGTATTACGCCCTCTGCTGGAGAGCAGAAGAATGATCTGCTTCTTTTGTCAGCTTCAACCCCAGGAAATCAGCCCTCCTCCCACTGCCAACCTGGACCGGTCCAATGACAAGGTGTATGAAAACGTGACAGGCCTGGTGAAAGCTGTCATCGAAATGTCCAGTAAAATCCAGCCAGCCCCACCTGAGGAGTACGTCCCCATGGTGAAGGTGAGCACGGCCTACAGTGCACAGAGGCTGCAGTGTAGCTGCTAGAAGTCTCTGACATCCCAGAGTCAGACCTGATGCTTAGGAAGGTGTGGAGGCACCACGTGGTGAGGACACTGAGAGAGCCACCATGATTGTGGATCCCTGCTCTTCTCCTTGTTCTCTCATGTCAGTAAACATTAGGATGGCAGTGTCCTGAGGGACACCATCTTTCACAAATGTAGTCTCTAGTTAAAACAGCAGCTACAGAAGGGTACTGTCAGCATGAGGCATTTATGTAAAGTTGAAGGACATGCAGAACATCCTGAATGAGTCCAAGACGTACATGGCATCAGTAATGATCCAGTTGAGATACTGTCCCTCTGAGGAAGAGGCAGAAGAGTACATGGGCAATTTATCTGTGTTGGTTTTCTTAAACTAAGGGGTGGGTATGTATGTGTTCTTTGAATTAGAAAATAAATAAAAGGAGGCTGCTGCTGCCCTTGATCTTTGGGTCGTTTGTTGGCGTCTGGGCCGCAGCAGTCATGGTAAACTTACTTCAGATGGTGCATGACCACTAGGTTCATGTACTTGTCCCTATGGGATTTGTCGTTGGATGTTATCGAGGCAGAAAGAATGATGAAAAACTAACTGCCTTCTGCAACAAGAGTGTGTTGTATAGAAGGGAATTGAGGCTCAGTGAAGAAGTTACCTGGAAGTAAAGACTGTGGCTGAATTACAGAATATTCGCATTTTAAAAGTTATGGGGAGAAATAGCCGGGCGCAGTGGCGCACGCCTGTAATCCCAGCACTTTGGGAGGCTGAGGCAGGAGGATCGTGAGTTCAAAGCCAGCCTCAGCAATGGCTAGGCACTTAGTAACTCATTGAGACCCTGTCTCTAAATAAAATACAAAAAAGGGCTGGGGATGTGGCCCGGTGGTTGAGTGCCCCTGAGTTCAATCCCCGGTACCACCAAAAAAAAAAAAAAAAAACACGTTATGTGAGAAATAAAACCATGTTTTTATTTATAAATAAATAAATAAAAAATAAATAAATAAATAAATAAATAAATAAATAAATAAATAAATAAATAAAAGGAGAAGGAGGAGACTGAAATAAAAATCTCGTACCTGTGGACTTTTTCCAAGTTGTGCTCGGTGGAGTGGGATCCTGGGAGGTAATAACAGATGCTGTCCAAACAAGACTGCCCAGGAAGCTCAGCATTGCCCTGCCAGACCCTCATGAAGGCACACAGGTGCTCAGAAATGTCCTATGGTTCCAAGAGTGCTATCGAACTTAGCTTTAGTGTTTCTAAAATCTACTTGCGCATGATTTTTTTCCCCCCACGGTGGTAAATTTATCATCCTTGGAGCCAAGCATGGTGGTGCACACCTGTAATTGCAGCAGCTCAGGAGGCTGAGGCAGGAGGATTGCAAGTTCAAACCCAGCCTCAGCAACTTAGCAAGGTCCTAGGCAACTTAGCAAAACCCTGTCTCTACATAAAATATAAAAAGTGCTGAGGATGTGGCTCAGTTGTTAAATGCTCCTGGGTTCAATACCCAGTACCAAAAAAAAAAATTACCATCCTTAGGGATTGACATGGAGCAAACTGTTACATGCATTGATGAATATGTCAAAATTAATCTTGCTATTACATATAACTATAGTATATGTGTAACTAGAAGGCACTAGTAGAAACATTTTTTAAAATCTAGCATCTTCCCCACACTAGAGTAAATTCTGTGGCATTAAGCATCTTCAGCTGCTGAAAACCATCATCAAGACCAGCTCCAGCACTTTCTCTTTGTAAAACTGAAATTGCATCATTGAGTCTGACTCCTCATTCCTCTTCCTGCTCAGCCCTCACAAGCCTCCGTTCTGCTTTCTGTCTTTGAATCTGGCTGTTCAGGGTCTGTCACATAGGGAGAGTTGTGCAGCATTTGTCCTGTTGGGATGGGCTTGTGTAACTGGGAATGATGTCCTCAAGTCTCTTCCCGATGGTAGCATGTGTCCAAGTCTCCTTCATCTCTAAGCCTGAGCAGCATCCTGCTGTATGTCTATACCAGCTTTGGTTCGTCCATCTGTCCTCCAGTGGACACTTGGTTGCTTCTACCTGGTGGCTCTCATGCGTAGAGCTGCTGTGCATACAGACAGCTCCTTGAGGCTCTGCCTTCGGTCCCGGTGTGCAGTCAGGCGGGGAGTGCTGGCGGGCGCAGCGGCTCTGTTGTGATCCTTCCAGGTCCTGCCGCAGTGCTTCCCAGCATCTGCACCTCTGCTTCCCCACCATCCACAGGAACTCCAGCTGCTCCACCTCTCAGCAGCATGGGTGGTTCTCTGTTTTGTTGTGTGATTGCTTTGAAGAAATGTCTGTTCAGTTCCTTTGCCTGTGCTTTAATTAGTTTTTTTGTTGTTGATTGTGGGGTCAAACCCACTCTTTTAGTGTACCTGTTAGCAATCTTTCTAACAGCTTCTTCTTATACACCATCAGTGTAGAAAAGCTGCTTTAAAGCCGGGCGCGGTGGCGCACACCTGTAATCCCAGCACTTTGGGAGGCTGAGGCAGGAGGATCGCGAGTTCAAAGCCAGCCTCAGCAATGGCGAGGCACTTAGCAACTCAGTGAGACCCTGTCTCTAATAAAAACCAAAAAAAGGGCTGGGGATGTGGCCCAGTGGTCGAGTGCCCCTGAGTTCAATCCCTGGTACCAAAAAAAAAAAAAAAAAGAAAAAGAAAAGCTGCTTAAAAGCTGTGATATTTCTTGATCATTCTGGTTCATGTTTCAAACTGTGCTCCTGTGACCATCATGGCCAGAGTTCTTTTGGGAGAACATGATGAACCCATAGCCAAGTTTGAAAAATCAACTCAGCGGTAGTTAAAAGCACTCAGGATTTCAAACATGTCAAGATTGTGCATGTTGATTTAATAGCAACTACTGTTTTAACCGTATCAGTCATGTAGTATGTGGGATGCTCCATTCAGCAACTGGCCACTTAGAGTGGTAGTCCTGTAGGATTATATGCTCGAGTGACACTGTAGCCATCCTAGTTGTGCAGGCAGACTCTGTGGTGTTCGAATGATGCAGTTGCCCAGCAAGGCCCTCCCAGAGCCTTTCCCTCTTAGGTCAGGCCTGACTGCTTTGGTCAGATGATTCTACTCCTTTTGCATGCTGACCCAAGTATAAATGCCATTTTCTTACTGGTTTTATTCATATTATATGTATAATTTGACATCTTGGTCGTACATCTTGTATCCTCATAAGAACAACAATACTAATAATTTGAAATTTATATCACACACCTGTGATCCTAGAGACTCATGTAGCTGAGGCAGGAGGATCGCAAGTTCAAGATCAGCCTGGGCAACTTAGACCCCGTCTCATTAGAGGACTAGGAGCTGGGCACAGTGGTGCACACCTGTAATCTCAGCAGTTTGGGAGGCTGAGCCAGGAGGATCACGAGTTCAAAGCCAGCCTCAGCAAAAGCGAGGTGATGAGCAACTCGGTGAGACCCTGTCTCTACATAAAATACAAAATAGGGCTGGGGATGTGGCGTAGTGGCCGAGTGCCCCTGAGTTTAATCCCTGGCACCCCCTTCCCCCCATAAAAAAGGACTAGGGATATAGCTCAGTGGTAGAATGCCCCTGGGTTCAATTCCCCATACTGGGAAAAAAAAAATTGAAATTTAAAATGATGATGTTCTACATAGTTAGCCCTTGTCTTTACAACTCACATGAATTGTAAAGAATGGATGGAGCATGGAGTGGAAGGTTCAAAATGGCCTCAAGAATAGATTCCATGCACATACATGAGAAAGGTGGCATCTGCCTCACCTGTGTGGGCACCATCGTCTTCCCGGGCGCTCAGGTGAGAACAGGGCATGTCTGTTTCCTAGCATCTGTGTGATGCTTCTTACCTGAGCAACTGCTCTGGTGCATTATGGTAAAGGACAGACAGATCTGCATCTTCGTGGGAGAAAGGAGCCTTGAGATGGGGTCACACTAAGAAAAAGAAGTGCAGAATTTTTTCTTAAAACTGGTAGAAACTGTGTCTCTGTGTGTGTGTGCGTGTGTGTGCTTATGCGTGCATTCACTTGCAAGGTGAAATGGTCAGTGTCAGCATGAAACTCCTTTGTGCTCTAACCCTGGCCGTGGTTTTGTCTGTTAGGAAGTTGGCTTGGCCCTGCGGACACTATTGGCTACTGTGGACGAGACCATTCCTGTCCTCCCAGCCAGCACGCACCGAGAGGTAGGCACAGCACTAGGAGGGTCGGAGGGTCGAGTGAGTGGCCACACACAGGGCCAGCTGTGTTGCCGAAGGTCCCATATCAGGACGAGCAGAGGCTGGCTCTGGCTGCTCTGCAGGTGATGGCCTTCTGCTTGCTCCGTCCCCTGAGGAACAGGGTGGCCATGAGCTCCTCCAGAGTGGGCGAGGCAGAAATGATGAGGAAGGGCATTGCCTTTTCCTTTGAATGCTCCTTCCAAAGCCTTGGTATTTGCAAGTGATACTGGCTTTCCCTTTAAGATATCCTTTTAAATTAATAAACATGTCTAAAAGTCTTTAAAGGACCAAAGTTCACCCCAAAATATTGTCTCCCAGCAACAGTCGTCACTTCCACCACCTTTCAGTCGTTTTGCCTCGTACTGACTTACAGATGAAGGGCAGTATCTGCAGTTTGTCAGCATGCTCTCACCATGTGAGCACTCTTATTACAGTCAATGTCACCAGGCATGGGAGTACGCCTGTCATCTCAGGCTGGAGGGCTAGGGGAGGCGGGAGGATGGCAAGTCAGTGTCGCATCTCAAGCAGGCAGGACCCCTGAGCGGAGTGGAGTCCTTCTCAGGATGTCACATCTGAGGCACACATTGTCTGGGTGATGTCATTCGGGGGAGCTGCACCTTGCCTCCTGAGGTGCAGCTGGACACAGCTACCATTGACAGTTCCTCTGTCAGTGACAGAACCACGCAGCGCCTCTGAGTGGTCTCCACAGTGCAGTTCTTTCATAGCAAGCAGGTCCTCACTGGTTCATCTGCTTCTCTGGGGCTCTGAGTGGTTTTCCAGGATCAGCAACAAGTTTGCCAGAAAGCACAGCAGTTCATGTCCACAGGCAGGAAAAGGGGCTTAACAAGGGGGTTTTCTGCAGGACTGTCATCAACACTTACTGCAGCCAGTAGCTGATTCTCATGAATCCGTCTCAGATCCCTCTCCGTAGTCCTTGTTGTTGAATCATGCTTTAAGAGGAGCCTTCCTGTGGGCCTGCCTCCCCATCCCTGCCCCTCCCTGCTGCCCACCATGTTTCCTAAGGAGCAGCCCGTCCCTGCTCGGATCCCCTCCTGGCAGCCAGGCTCACCCAGCTCTCTGGGGCGACCCTCTGGGGAGTGCAGGGGCCTCCAAGGCTGGTCCTGCTCTCCTCCCTGAGGCCCCACTCACTTCTGCCCAGGTCCCTCCCCTGGCTATTACTCTGCTACATTGAGTGTGGTTGTCACCCAAGGTGCCACCCATTTGTATGAAAGAATACCCCTCGTCTTGGCAGCCCACCCCACTTCCATAGAGTCAGATACGTGATGCTTCCCAAGCCCATGCGTGGTAGGGTCACGCTGAGCTCAGGTCTCCAGCCTCTGTCAGCTGCTGGCAGGAGCCGTCTGCTTTTCCCTGCTTGCTTCCCTCGCCAGGGCCCACCACACACGGGCCACCCTGCCCTGTCAGTCCCCTCTAATGGGATGCAAACACTCTGATGAGTCTCGAGTGGGCCCTCATCCTCACAGACCACTGTCACCTCCTCAGACTGCCACAAGCCTTGTCTTCCTGCCCTGCCACCAGAGCTTTCTTTCTGAGGCAGATCTCTAGATTAGTTGTTCCCTTCCTGAAAATCTAATCTGCCTCCCCACCACCAGGCTCAGCAGGGGAGGGTCAGCTTGCCGTGGCCTGAGAGGTCCTGCAGTTGAAGCCAGCCCACTCACAGTGAAGGCCAAATCCAGGCTGTCCTGGGAAGTCTCTGAGACAGAACAAGTTGCCCCCTTCTCACTGTGCATTTCTGTTGTGTGACTGTCCCTGGGGGTCACAGGTGGTCCTGTGCCTGGTCTGTGTGTACAGACATGTCTGACTGATTCTCACGTCACAGCACAAAGTACCTTGTGAATGTAGGTGCTTGAGAAGGGTGGCAAGAGCAGGTGGCTGTCAACCCCTGGCTGGATGAACAGGAGGGCTCATGAGACTCCACACAAGCCTTGGTCCCCGTGGGGTCAGTGTGCAAGTCCCGGCCTGCTCACGCTGAGGCAGGGCTAGGGGTCCTCTGACACCGAGAATCGCCCCATGCAGCTCTGGGAGGTCTGGAAGAGGTATCAGGAGTCCAGACCCAGGCTTTTGTCCTGGGCAGGAGACAGGCTAGCTGTCTCGGCCTTCAGTGGGTCACTTTGTATATTAGCCCATGCTAATGTGAGACTCTGGACCAGGTAATCTCTGAGGTTCTGTCAGGTTCTATGGTTTACTTTGAAACAAAGGAAAGCCCTGCCAGACAGTGAAGTAGAAGTTCAGACAGCAAATGCAGAATGGAGAGGACGTTATGGTGACAGCAGGGCTGTGGGTGGAAGCAGGACTGCTGGGCAAACACACATGCACAGGCACAGGACACGGACCAGAATTCCCAGGGAGAGAAAGGTTTTCCACCCTGTTGCTTCTAAGGAGGATTTATTTGAGGGAAAGATTGTTTTTTCATGGGGCCACCAAAAGAAGGCTTGTGAAATTGTGTGGAGAAGGGACAGGGGTGGGCTTCAGTGGGAGAGAGTGTGCCCAGCACGCACAGGCCCTGGATTTCATCCCCAGCCCTGCAAAAAAGACAAGAAAGTTCCCTGAGAGGTTCCTCGGAAGCCGTCCTCCTGACCTGCCTCTTGTCCTTCCAGATCGAGATGGCGCAGAAGCTGCTCAACTCCGACCTGGGAGAGCTCATCAGCAAGATGCGGCTGGCCCAGCAGTGCGCCATGACCAGTTTGCAGCAGGAGTACAAAAAGCAGATGCTGACTGCCGCCCACGCCCTCGCTGTGGACGCCAAGAACCTGCTGGACGCCATCGACCAGGCGAGACTGAAGCTGCTCGGGCAGGCGAGGCCACATTGAGCCCGCCCGGGGCTGTACCATCTCCCCTGGGAAGGTGTTCACCGGCCTTCCACCAGCAGCCAGAGCCAGCGTGTCCTCAGGCGCCAGCACCGCGGCTCCAGCCAAGCAACAGCTGGCTGAAAACCTCTCTCACATAAGTTTAACCACATCTTGACTTGGGTTCATTTTTGTTCTTTTTAAATCATGATGTTCAGAAAAGTCTGGGGTCCAAAATGTGGCATTTTTCAAGAATGAAAATGATACATTGAGACGCTTTTAAGAACATGAAGGCCGGATACATTGGTGCATGCCTATAATCCCAACAACTGGGGACACTAAGGCAGGAAGTTTGCAAGTTCAAGGCCAGCCTCAGCAACTTAGCGAGACCCTGTGTCAAAATGAAATTAAAGCAGGAACGTGAAGAGCAGTTGGTGTTCCTGTTGGGGTGTTTTAGTGGGAATGGCCTGGGGGCTGTGTTTGTTCCTGACCTGCCTTCACTGAATATAGGAAGAAGAGAATGTGGTGAAGAATCCCAGGAGACCCAGGAGGCTGAGGATTCCTTTCTTGCCATAGCGTTATTATCCAGACTGGGGTTTTGCTAGAACACCCTTCTGTTGCAATATGCTAATCCCATTTACAAAGAAAAAATATAAAAGCTATATTTTGAAGACTCGAGTCATTTCAGAAAAAAAAAAAACTAGCACCCTTCTGTCTCCCAACTCTCACTTATGTGGACATGGAAGCGCTGGGCTGGAGCCAGCTGCAGAGCCCAGCCAAGACTCGTGTCTTCTCACCAGGATAATGTGCCCGTTGTTTGTAGCAGTGTAATTTCTCTTGGAAGCAGAAACGCTTTGTACCAGAGCACCTCCAAACTGCAGCGAGGAGTCCAGAACCACCGTTTTCCATTTTTATATGATTTATAAGGAAAGATTAAAGCCATGTTGACCCTCACAGCCACGGGCGCTGGCTGATCCTCATCGTGTCTGTCTTCCCCACGGAGAACTAAGCAGGACGCAGGGGTTTGGTTCTCTAGATGTCCAGCTATTGCACCATCGTCCTCTTAGATCATTCTGAAGAACACACCCTCCCTTTAGTTTGTCGGGGGATATGAATTATTCTCAGGAAGAATATAATGAACTGTACAGTTACTTTGACCTATTAAACAGGTGTTGCCGTAAGGCTCTTGTTGCAATGTGCTTTCTTTTTATTCTTTTCCTTCGGATGACTTAGAGGCTTTCAGAGGAGTTGTCAGATACAGTAGCACCAGGAAAGCTCTCACTAGTGCTGCTTTTTCTGTTCCTGTGTCTTCTGAGCATCTGGAGGGCTGTCCCTGGCTGACCACCCCACGTCAGAATGCTGGCTCAAGGTGCTCCTGCACAGAAGGGTTCCCTCTGAGGCTTAGCGTCAGAATCATCCATCCAAACCCAAGGAAGTCTTGTGCCCCATTTGGGCACAGAGCTCTTGTTAAGGGAGTTGCTGCCTTTGGTCTCCCAGGCCCTCCCTGTTCTTGCTGCAGTCTCTGAACCACAGAGCAAATAGAACTGGGTCCCACAGCTCCAGGACTATGGGAAGGAGAAGGCTTAGCGACAGGGACCCAGGGGGAGGGATCTGAGGGAGTGTTCTCAGGTAAACACGTCTGCGTAACTGCACGGTCAGTTCTACCTTGGGCTATGTGGCATTTTCCTCATCTGAAGGAAGCATCGGGGCTGTCATGTTCTGAGCCAGTCTTTATTCTCTGGCATTCTTGGATCTCTTGAGTCAGCTTCCTGGGTTTTAAGATGGTGACATGGGCTGGGGTGTGGCTCAGTGGTAGAGGACTTGCTAGTGGTGCACGCGGTCCTGGGTTCAAGCTCCATCACCCCCCCCCCACACCCACACACACACAAAGTGGTTATGAGGACATTGATCATGAAACAAGAAAAGCCCACTGTAGCAGTGAGGGGCTGCAGGGCTGTCTTATGCCTGTGGGGTGTGCGGCAGCATCCCAGCTCCTGCAGCTGTGACCACCAGAGCTTCGCAGATGTGGACACATGTCCCCAGGGAGGAGGCCAGAACTGCCCCACTCTCCCCTCAGAGGTCTCAGAGCATGGTTTGCCCACAGTCAAGACACCCCTTTGCTCCGTGGTCCACCATTCGGGAAACCCTGCTTTTCCTCGCAGGCAGAAGATGGCAGGTGAGTCTTGCACCTTCCTGTACTCCAGAGAAGACATTGGGCTTGAGAACGGGTGGAGGGGCTGGAGAACAGAGGCGGAATGTGGCCCCCACAGGCAAGCACAGGCTGGCAGTACCAGGCAGAGGTCCACGAGGGAGGCCTCAGTGGCCTGGAGACCTGTGGTAAAGCAGAAGGGAGAGTGCAAGATGGAGACGCAGAGAGTAGTCGATGGGAGCCTAAAGGTCCTCGGATTGCTCCACCTGATGGTTCTGCTGCTTGCTACCCAGATGGATCAGTCTTGGGAGGCAACCACCCACTTTTCTCCTCAGTGCTCTTTATTTTACATTGTTTTAGTTGAAGAATAATTTAAATAGAGAAAAGTGCATGTAAACAGAGCTCATGGATTTCTTCACAAAAGAGCACCCTGTCATAACTGACAGCCAGACTCAGGCCAGAACCATCACCCCCAAAGATCCTGGCTCTCCCTCCCACTTCCACTCCCCCAGGAGGGGAGCCCTCACCTTGGATTTCTTTCTCAACCACTGAGATCTGATCCGCATGCAGTAAAACTCCCGAGTGAAGGGCCAGGTGCTTTCTTCAAGTGTGTGCACGTAGTCAGTGGCGCTTACAGCTGTGCGCCCACCACGGCAGCCTCGGTGGTCCTGGTCACTTGCAGGTTGCTTCTGTGACTGTCCTGGGTGCTCTTTCATTGCTGACTTCTTTGAGTATTCATGTAACTGTGTGTGTCATTCTATTTTAGCTCTGAAGGTATTCCAGAACATGAATATGTCACCACTGATGTGCCACTCACCTGTTAAAGGAATGGGACATTGGGGTGGTTTTCAGTTTGCCAATAAAGTTGCCATAGACATGTGTGCACAGCTGGCTGTGATGGCTCACGCCTGTAACCTCAGCAGCTCAGGAAGCTGAGGCAGAAGGATTACAAGTTTAAGGCCAGCCTGGGCAACTTAGCAAGACCCTAATCAATTTAGCAAGATCCCTGTCTCAAAAAGAAAACTAAAAGGGTTGGGGTAGTAAAGTGACTCTGGGTTCAATCCCCAGTACTTGAGGGGGAAAAGATGTACAATTACCATGTCCATTTCTCATGGACAAGTAAATAGTGAAGTTTCTGGAACACACAGTATGTGTGTGCTTAACTCACTAAAACCTGCCAGACTGCCTGCCCAGATGGGAGTGCTCTGGCTGCTCCGTGTTCGCACAGCGTCAGGTTTCCCTGGTCTGACCACTAGGCTTTCTGTGGGTGTGTGCCCCAAATTCCAATTCGAGGTCAGTGCCCAGTGGTGCTGGGCATCTTTTTTTTTTCTTAATATTTATTTATTTGTTTCAGTTGTACAAAATGCCTTTATTTTTACATGGTGCTGAGGATCAAACCTGGGCCGCGCACGTACTAGCCGAGAGCTCTACTGCTGAGCCACAACCCTAGGCCCCGGTGCTGGGCATCTTTTTCTAGCCGCCTGCCTGCTGTGAAGCATTGACTCAAATATTTTCTTTCTTTCTTTTTTTTTTTTTTTTAACATTTATTTATTTGCTTTAGTTGTACACAATGCCTTTATTTTTACATGGTGCTGGGGATCGAACCCAGGCCGCACATGTGCTAGGCGAGCACTCTACTGCAGAGCCACAACCCCAGCCCTATTTTGCCTTTTTGAAAGTTGGGTCGGGGCCTTGTAGGCGAGCACTCTACTGCTGAGCTGTTGCTGCCTGAAGCGATTGCCGCTTGGAGCAACAACGCCACGGGAATAAGTTCAGAGGCGGACTGGAAACAAACAGGCTCTTTATTCTGCTAGTTTCTCTCTCTGGCTCCAACAACTCCAACACCATCCACACTCCTACAACCACCACCACACCACACAAAATGGCGTTAACCCCGTCCACAATCCCCCGGGCCAAGTCTCGCGAGATCATGCAAATGGTGCCGACCCAATCCGCAATGTCCCAGGCCAAGTCTCACGAGACCATGGAAGGTGGTAATGCTTATGGCTCACAGCTAACCGCAATCTTAGCTATCTCCTTAATTAGGGCTCCTGCACTGAGCCACAACCCCAGCCCTATTTTGCCTTTTTGAAAGTTGGGTCGGGGCCTGGCACAGTGGCACCTGCCTATAATCCCAAGTGGCTGGGGAAGCTGAAGCAGGGGGATTGCAAGTTCAAAGCCAGCCTCAGCAAAAGCAAAGTGCTAAGCAAATCAATGAGACCCTGTCTCTAAATAAAATACAAAATAAGGCTGGGGATGTGGCTCAGTGGTCGAGTGCCCTAGTTCAATCCCCAGTACACCCTCTGCAAAAAAACTTTGGGTCGGGTGCAGTGGTGCACACCTGTAACCCCCGCTACTAAGGAGGCTAACAGAGGAAAAATGCATGTTTAAGGTCAGCCTGGGTGACTCGGGGAGACCTGTCTCAAAATAAAAGGGGCTGGGATATAGCTCAATGGCAGAGCCCTGCTTACCATCCTGGATTGATCTTCAGCACTGGAAAGGAAGGGAGGGAGGGAGAAGGAATGAGAAGGAAAGAAGGAGGGCTGGGGTTGTGGCTCAGTGGTAGAGTGCTCGCCTAGCACATGCGCAGCCCGGGTTCGATCTCAGCACCATGTAAAAATAAAGGCATTGTGTACAACTAAAACAAATCAATAAATTTAAAAAACAAGAGAGAGAGAAAGAGGGAGAGACCCTGCATACCCTCTGCCCAGTTTCCCCTAAATGTTTTGCTGTTTTCTAAGAGTTTTTATCATGAATTGGTGTTAAATTTTGTCAAATACATTTTCTGCATCTACTCATATGATGATTTTTCTTTATACCATTACTATAGCAGATTACATTGATGGGGTTTCACACACTGCATCCCTGGGATAAGCCCCACTTGTAGTGGTGGTATAAGTATATATTTTTAATACTGAGGATTGAACACAGGGGCATTTTACCACTGAGTTACATCCCTAATCCTTTAATTTTGAGAGGCCCTGGTTTTTTGTTTGTTTTGTTTTTGTTTTTGGTGGTGCTGGGGATTGAACCCAGGACCTCACACATGCAAGGGAAGCATTATACCACTGAGCCACATCCCCAATTCTTTTTATGTTTTATTTTGAAACAGGGTCTCATAAAGTTGCTTATGGCCTTGCTAAGTTGCTGAGACTGACCTAGAACTTGTGATCCTCCTGCCTCAGCCTCCAGAGTCACTGGGATGACAGGCTGCACCACCACACCCAGATAACCCTGTGCTCTTAAGAAAGGAACTTAGATAATTGGAGACTTTCCTTCCTTTCTAATGTATGTATGTAGTGCTACAAATTTCCTTCTCAGCTTTGCCTTAGCTACAGCTAGAATTTCACTTTGTTACCTTGTATTTTTTAAATATTTTTTAGTTGTAGATGGACACAGTATCTTTTTTTTTTTTTTTTTTTTTTTTATGCCGAGCTGAGGAGCAAACCCAGTGCCTCACACATGCTAGGCAAGCACTCTGCCACTGAGCTACAGCCCCAGCCTTGTTCCCTTGTATTTTAATTCTGTTCAATGTTTTGTTTTCCTCCAGACTTCCTTTTCTAGCTATGGATTACTTGGAAACACATTTGTCACTCCTGTGATCCCTGTGTCTTGGGAGGCCAAGACTGGAGGATTGTGAGTTCAAAGCCAGCAACTTAGCAAGGCCCTCAGCAATTTAGTGAGACCCTGTCTCTAAATAAAATATTAAAAAGGGCTGGGGCAAGGCATGGTGGCACACACCTGTAATCCCAGTGGCTCTGGAGACTAAGGCAGGAGGATCAGGAATTCAAAGCCAGCCTCAGCAAAAGTGAGGTGCTTAGAGGTGCTTAGCAACTCAGTGACACCCTGTCTGTAAATAAAAGAAAAATAGGGCTGGGGATGTAGCTCAGTGATAAAGCACCTCTGGGTTCAATTCCAGTACCAAAAAAAAAAAAAAAAGTAGTCAGCTTTACCAGATAACACTATTTAAAGCTCATTCATGTCAGTAAACTAAGTTCAGTGTCTTGAGTGTTTGTGGAGAAAATATAGAAAGAAACATACTGAGGATTATGTGGTGAACATACACTTTCTCATTGAATTTTTTGAAAATTTTCAGAGTTCTCAGTAAATACCTCAATTTAGTATTAACTTGAGAGATTCATGTTTATAAGGAAGTTTAGAGATATTTTAAATTGAGTACAAAAACAATACAAACAATATTGACATTAAAACATATACGAGGGCTGGGATTGTGGCTCAGTGGTAGAGTGCTCTCCTAGCACGTGCGCGGCCTGGGTTCGATTCTCAGCACCACATAAAAATAAAACACGTCGTGTACAACTAAAGCAAATAAATATTTAAAAATATATATATGACATTTTCACTGGGCGCAGTGGCGCACGCCTGTAATCTCAGCACTTGGGAGGCTGAGGCAGGAGGATCGCGAGTTCAAAGCCAGCCTCAGCAATGGCAAGGCACTTAGCAACTCAGTGAGACCCTGTCTCTAATAAAATACAAAAAAAAGGGCTGGAGATGTGGCCCAGTGGTCAAGTGCCCTGAGTTCAATCCCTGGTACCAAAATAATAATAATAATAATAATAATAATAATAATAATAATAATAATATATATATATATAACTTTTTCATATTTGAGATTTTATTGGCTGTATTGAGAATCAGTACACAGATATTTCACTCTGTATACAATACCAGAAATCTAAAAAGCCTTATATTGTAATTCTTTTTCAGTTATTCCAGTGACTTTCCAGCTTTGAATTTGGAGGCAGATTTTTCTTAATGGAATATCAAGTACCAATATCTTTGAATGCTGTTGCGATTTAGCTCCCACTAATTCAAAACTTTGTCACATACGAAACATACGCAAATTTTCCATCTTTCATAGCACATTAAAAATATTATGAAAACTAGACTTCCATGGCCAAAGTACACACAATTCTGACAGTGATGATCCAGCAGTGATCTTCTTTAATAAACAGTTCTACTAAAAAGAAGAAGAAGAAGAAGAAGAAGAGAAGTAATTTAAAATATTCAAGGCATTAAATGCCAGACTGTGACTCCAAACTGCCATTTAATATGCTTTGTATTGTAGAATATGAAACTAACCCCACCTATGGCATGTTAAGCTGACACCCAAAACAGTCCAAACCTCCCATGATTCAATACACCAATATTTTCTGGTTGTACCCCCAAAATAAACAACCAGCAAATGATTTCACTGGTTAGAAAAAAAAATCATTTACACTTAAAAAATGGGACGAGGTTGGATTCCCTCCTTTTTAAAAATATTTCTAGAGCTACTATAAAACTTGCATTCACAGAATAGTTGATAAAAATATTCCTCTGGGGCTGCAGTTGTAGCTCAGTGGTAGAGCACTTGCCTCACACGTGTGAGACACTAGGTTCAATTCTAAGCACCACACATAAATAAATGAATAAAATAAGGGTCCATCAACATCTAAAAAAAATTTCTAAGAAATATTCTTAAAATATATTCCTCTGGATTGTACCAGAAGGGAGATGGGACCACTGATGACACGGTGTATGATCAGTCGGACTTGGCTTTGTTCGCTTCTGCCTCATCAGAGGCTAGACTCTCCTCAATTTTCATTTCTCAGTTGACATTTTCTGCCAGCATATCTTTTTTTTTTTAATATTTATTTATTTGCTTTAGTTGTACACAATGCAACGCATTTATGTTTACGTGGTGCTGAGGATCGACCCGGGCCGCGCACGTGCTAGGTGAGCACTCTGAGCCACAATCCCAGCCCCTAGCAAATCTTTAGTTTCTTGGTTTCCACTTCAGCCTGTTCTCCCTTTGCTCTTTGCTCCCCCTTTTCCCTTTTTTTTTTTTTTTTAAACTTTTTTGTCCTAAGATTCATCCTTGCCCCCTGCCTTCCTGGGCTTGGCTTCCGCCTTGGCAGGTGCAGGCCAGCCCCCTCTCCGGCTCCTCTTCGCCAGGCTGTCAGCTCAGCTGGTCTTCCTCTCGGCCTTGCTGCTGCTGCTGCTGCCAAGCTGCAGAGACCCAGACCTTTTCAAAACCTCATTCAGGATTTGTGATACTTCTGATGTTGGCAAGACCCAAATTTCACCAGTAAGGGGAGGTTTCTGCTGGTCCCTCCTCTGCACTCAGTCCTGATTCATTTCCTAGCATCAAAACAGCCCATTATAGAGGCCAAAAACCATGTTCAGAAGTCATATGTGGCCGGGCGCGGTGGCGCATGCCTGTAATCCCAGCACTTTGGGAGGCTGAGGCAGGAGGATCACGAGTTCAAAGCCAGCCTCAGCAATGGCGAGGCACTTAGCAACTCAGTGAGACCCTGCTTCTAATAAAATACAAAAAAAAGGGCTGGGGATGTGGCCCAATGGTCGAGTGCCGCTGAGTTCAATCCCCAGTACCAAAAAAAAAAAAAAAAAGGGCTGGGGATGTGGCCCAGTGGTTGAGTGCCCCTGAGTTCAATCCCCGGTACCACACACACACACACACAAAAAAAAGAAGTCATATGTGAAATCATGGTTTGTGAATTGCCCTTTTCTTCAAGCTGCTCAGTGACCAGGAAGGCTGGACAGTAATGAAGCCTCCAGAATCTCCTTCCTAAGCTCAGTGTCCAGGGACTGCTCCCTTCTCAGGCCACAGGCCCTGCCCTCCCTCCACTACCTGGTCCTGAGAGGATGGGCCAGGACAGAAGCCCCAAGGTCACTCTCCAGGACACACCCCAAACAGGCGTGTCCTCCACCCATGGACTGTTGTTTCAAAAGTGCATTGCTCGCTGCCTGTCTGGCTATGGAGTCTGTCTCGCTCCCTGTCTGGCTATGGAGTCAGGCAGGACCAGGCCAATCTAGAGAGGAGTCCAAAAGGTCAAGAAAAGGTGAATTTGTTTCTTGTCTGTTTGGGAACCAGGACACATCTTCTGCCCCCCAGACATCACACACCCAGGTTCTCCAACCTTCGACCTCAGACTGAGAGTTCCCCAGTGGCCCCTCTGGGTCTCCAGCCTTCCAACTTGGACTGAGCTACACCTCTGGTTTCCCTGGTCCTCTGACTTGCATTCTGAACATGTTGGGAGTTCTCAACCCCCATAATGTGTGTGCCAGTCCCCCGATGAATCCCTTCTCAGCTGGCTGGTTAGCTGGCTCCAGTCTCAGGGGCTCTGCTGGCGTGAGAAACATGGTCAGGAACTGGCTGGAGGCAGTATCTGCACACTGTTGTCCCTGTCCTAATGTCACTGTGACAGCTAATTCTACATTGGTGTGTTTACTGCCAGTTTTAAAAGCAGCTGGGCATGGTGGTGCCTCATTTGGTCCCAGCTACTTGGGAGGCTGAGGTAGGAGGATCAGTTGAGCCCAGGAGTTCAAGACAAGCGTGGGCAGCATAGCCTAGCCTCATCTCAAAAAAAGAGAAGAAAGAAAAGAGAGAACAAAGCCTTAAAAGTAGGAAAAAGGAAAACAAATGTGGGAACTGAGGCAAGTCACCCCGGCTCCCTTGACGGTTCTTAGGGAGCCTGAAGGAGCCCCAATTAGGGAGATGGCTATTGCGGTCAGCTGGAAGCCATAAGTTCCACCTGATAATAAGTATGTATGTGATGCACCTGTAAGTGCACGTGAGGCACCCGCAAAGCTAAAGGTATATAACCGGGTGAAAGCGGTCGGAGTCAGGAGAAGAATGAATTCACTCAGTCAGGCATGCAGTCGCTCGGTCAGAAGAAGAGTTCGGGTCGGAGAAGAAGAAAAGAATCAGAGCGGCCAGAATGTAGGCAGAGCGGTTACAGAAGAGAAACCAGATAGAAGAAGTAATTCCTGGTCAGAGTCAGGCCGAGGCTCCCGAGGAAGAAAGAAGAAAGAACAAAGAAGAAAGAAGCTCTAAAAGCTAAGCTCTCTCTCTCTCTCTAAAGAAGAAATCTCTCTCTTTCAAGCTCTCTCTCTTTCTCTCTAAGCTCTAAGAAGAAAAGCTCTATCTTTCTTTCTCTCTCTCTCTAAGCTAAGAAGAAAAGAAGAAAGAAGAAAGCTCTCTCTAATCTTTCTCTCTAAGCTCTAAGAAGAAGAAGAAGAAAAAGCTATCTCTAATCTTTCTCTCTAAGCTCTTTCTAAGAAGAAGAAAAATCTTTCTTTCTCTCTCTAAGCTCTCTCTAAGAAAGTAGAAGTAAAAGTAGTAGTATCTTTACTCTGCCTCCGAGAGTTTTCCTCCCGTGGCGTTGTGGCTAGCCACGACAGGCAGCTTACAGGAGCCTCCTAACTAGCCCTGCCTGGGTTGCAGTCTGGTGAAGCTGGGCCATGCACCGCTGAACTCCACGGCAGCGCCTGCCCTGCTGACGCACCGGGGCTGTGGTACAGGCCCAAGTGCCCTTCCTACACCTTGTTTTACACACAGTGCCCAAAACCAGAGCCAAACCCTGCATCTACCTGTCCAATGTGGCTCCTGCATCTCTTACTTGGGGACCACACTCAGAGTCTCAAGGTCTTGGGTGCAGTCTGTGACTGGGCTGTGGGGACAGTGATTGATCTGGCAGGGTTGCCCAAGGAACACCCCCAGAACTCACTAGGGAACTGGGAGAACCCTGAAGGATAGTTTCCAGAGGGTCTACTTTTTTTTCTCCCCCGGGGATTAAACCCAGGAGCCATTACCTGGGACCCTTCTGCCTTCTGAGTCACTGGGATTAAAAGCATGCACCACCACACCTGGCCCAGAGGGTCCATTTCTGCACAGGACCCTCCCTGTGTGGAAGGAGAACCTGCCGGTCCCTGCCCAAATCCCACCCTCACCCTGGTCAGGAAGACATTTCCACCAGGCCTGACGCATACACTATTGGGGGTCTGGACTCTGGGCTCCCTGCTTAGTGCTCTGACTTAAAAACAGGGGTGGAGGGCCTGGACCCCATCCCTCCCCCCACCAACCCAACAGGAGGGAGGAGCAGCAGCCTGGAGGAGATCTGTGGGCAGTTAAGACGTGGCTGGGAAACTCTGGAGGCCCAGAGCCACCACTGGAGCATCCAGGCCCCTCTCCCTCCCTCTCCCTCTCCCAGGGCCCCTCCCCTCAGCCTCCTTCCTCCCCTACCCCTGCTTCTCCCCCTCCTCCTCCCTCCCTTCCTACAGGTTGTCTTGCCTCTGGTGAGGAGAGAGCAGCTTGGCTCAATGACACCAAGTCTGAACTGGAACTGGAGTGTTTTTTTCTGGAACCTCCCCATGTTTCAAGAGCCATGACTGACATCCAGTGACACTCAGGCCCGCTCTCTTTAATGTGGGTGGCAAGAAGTGATGAAATAGCTAAAAACTGGTTTTTTGGTTTTTATTTTTAGCTGTTGATAGACCTTTATTTTATTTATTTATATGTGGTGCTGAGAACCACACCCAGTGCCTCACACATGCCAGGCAAGTGCAGTACCGCTGAGCCCCAGCCCCAGCCCCTAAAAACTGGTTTATTAAATCACTTTTAAAGGCTCTGCTTTTGGTCAGTCCTCTTATTCCAGCCTATCAAATGCTTACTGTTCCCTCCTTCCCTCCCTTCCTTCCTTCCTTCCTTCCTTCCTTTTTTCTTTCAACCAAGGATTGAACTCAGGGCACTAGACCACTGAGCCACACACCCAGCCCTATTTCATATTTTATTCAGAGACAGGGTCTCACTGAGTTGCTTAGCGCCTCACCATTGTGGAGGCTGGCTTTGAACTTGCGATCCTCCTGTCTCAGCCTCCCAAACCACTGGAATTACAGGCATGCACCACCATGCCTGGCACTTACTGTTTTCTACCCTAACAGCAAAAAGTAAAACTGACAGGGGAGCTGTCAGTGTTTTTAGAGAGGTGTCTACCTTGCTCTTTCCTTAGAATCTTAAGAAAATCTGACCCTTATGTTTAATAAAATGAATGAAGTTTTCTCTGATTTTTATACTTGATGCTCATTTAATAAATCCCCAAAGCCAAAACCGCACATGAGCACACACAAGCACACACATTTATCAAGAGATCATGGGAACTTCTGTCACACTCCTGGCTTCATAAGTAACTTGTTCCACTCAGTGCGTGTTATGTTGCATGGCTGTGAATGACGTCAAAGAGCATATTGTTTGATTTTCTTGTTCCTCAATAGATGATAAAATAGATGCATGAATTTTGTTTTTATCATTTAAATCTTGACTGCTTTTAGTAATCTGTCTTATATGTCCCTTAGTTTATTTCTCAGTAGATTCTATGCTGTTCTGGAAATGTGTCTGAGCACACTGATGTGGGCTGGAAGACTCAGTTGCCTCCTGAAAAGAGTGAGTCTGGGGAATAAGGAAGTCAGGCTCAGCAAAGCACAATGCATGCCAAATTTTCCCATAAATAAATAAGCTAAATCTAAGGGTTTGACAAAAATGTATTTAAAGAATCAATAAAACAGGGTGTGGTGGAACAGCCTGTTTATCCAGCTACTAGAAAGGCTCAGCTAGGTAATCACAAGGTCAGCCTGGGCAATTTATTGAGACCCTGTTTCAAAATAAAATAGAAAGGGCTGGGGATGTGGCTCAGTAGTAAAAACCCCCACTCCACCCCATCCCTGGGTTCAATTTCCCAGTACAAAAAAAAAAATTGAGCACAAGTCTTTGAGGTTTGCACCTTTTCCCTTCTGGGGGCAAGTTCCTGGAGTGGAACTGCTGGGTCACGATGTGGATGTGCGTCTACCTCGGTTCAGAGCCAGCACTTTAGCCCAGGGTAAGCAGCGTGTGCTCCCGTCAGCAATGTAGAGTTTTACACTACTCACCCTTTCCAGCTTGATTTTGTTGGTTTCTTTCTTATTAGTCATTCTAGTGGTTGTGAAGTGGTGATTCATTGTGGTTTTAATTTAATTTGCATTTCACTGATGACAATGACATTGAGTGCCTTCACACATGCTTATTGACCACTTGCCTTTTTTTGTGTGATGTCTGATCAAGTCTTTTGCCTATTTTAAAAAGTCGAGTTATTTATTTTTGGTTGTTGATTTGTAGTCATATTTTATATATGCTGGATACAAGACATTTGCCAGCCATCAGTATCACAAGTACTCTCTCAATTCTGTGGCTTGCCACCTTCTTATTTTCCTAAAAGTATCTTTTTTTTTTTTTTTTTTTTGGTACCGGGGATTGAACTCAGGGGCACTTGACCACTGGGCCACATCCCCAGCCCTTTTTTGTATTTTATTAGAAGCAGGGTCTCACTGAGTTACTAAGTGCCTCGCCATTGCTGAGGCTGGCTTTGAACTCAAGATCTTCCTGCCTCAGCCTCCCAAAGTGCTGGCATTACAGGCGTGCGCCACCGTGCCCAGCTCCTAAAAGTATCTTTTGTTGTGCAATAGTTCTTAATTTTGAGAAAGTCCAATTTATACTTTCTTAAATACTTTTCATGCCTTTTGGCTTTTTTTCTAAGATATCTTCGCCTACCCCAAGGTTACCCCAAGTAGCCACCATATTTTATTCTAAAAGCTTTACAGTGTCAATTTTATGTTTAGTTCTGTGATTTATCTTAATTTGTGGAGGAACACGAGGAGGCAGGTGTTGAGGGACGTTATTTTCCGCATGGATATCAATTTGTACAGCACCTCTTATTGAAAAGCTCTTCTTTCCTCTAATGGATGGCCTTGGCAGCTTGAACACATATTGACATGCCTGTGGATGTATTTCCAGGCTTGCTGTTTGGTTCTGTTGATCTCCTGGTCTATCCTTGTGTCTACACCATACCAGCCTGGTTACTGTAGCTTTGCAATGAAATTGAATAGATAGAGTTGGTCCTGAAATTGGCTAGTGCAAACTATCCAATTTTGTTCTTTTTCAGATATTTTATTCATGCCTCTCTAATTCATTTTAAGTTATATATGCATTTTGGGATCACTTCCTTGGTTTCAGGGCAGGGGGTGTGGCTCTGTGGTATAGAGCTTACCTAGCATGCTGGAGGTCCTGGGTTCTTTCTGCAAAAAACTAATAAAATAATTTTTTAAAAAGAACCTATTTGTCAATTGCCTTTTTTTTCCTTTGCAAAGGAAGTCTATTTATTGTGATGATCTTTTTTTTTTAAATGCATGCCCTTTATTTTTAATTTCAACTTATTATACATGTCAGCAGAATGCATTACAATTCATAGTACACATATAGAGCACAATTTTTCATGTTTCTGGTTGTACACAAAGTAGAGTCACCTCATTCGTGCCTTCACACATGTACTTAGGGTAATGATGTACCGTGATGATCTTTTTTTTTTTTTTTTTGGTACCTGATTGAACTCAGGGGCACTGGACCACTGGCCCACATCCCCAGCCCTTTTTTCTGCCTAAGAGGTGGGCGCACGCCCTCCCCTCTACCACCTCTCCTCAAACCCACCAGGTTCCCTGGGCCAAGTCACGTGAGCGTGCCTGGGGAAAGCAAAGATCTTGCATGTTGGAGAAAACAAGTCATGCTGCCTTTTCTTGCAAAAGGAGATGGAAAAATAAATCTAAATACACTTTCCAAGTGTCAGTCTTTAAACTCTGTATACACAAGCATATAGAAAGAGCCTGTATTTATTCCTCATACGTCAGAGCTGTCGTTTCTCCCACTCCACTGAGACCCCAGGCTGTAGGAAGCCCCAGGGGGCGCGGCGGCACGCCTCCGCTCCCACGGCACGCGCACTTCCGGCGACGCGGCGTCCCACGGCCGGCCCCGCCGCTGCTGTCAGCGGAAGCGGCGGGGCTTGCGGCGGCGCCGCGGCCGGGACTGGCTCTGCGTCCGCGACTGGCTCTGCGTCCGCGCAGGGGGAGGAGCGAACCTGAGGTCTCCGTGGGCAGAGCTGGGGACGTCACAGGCCCGTGCGGGTCACGTGGGCGCCCCGGGCGAGGCAGGGCGTCTGGGGCTGCGGCCCAGGCAGCCATCCCGTCCTCGGGGACGCTGCGCTCCCCCGGGCCGCGGAGGGGAACGCCAGGGACACCCCGCCCTCGCCGTCCTCAGCTAGGGTTGGCGCTGTGAGCTGCCAGCCGTAGGCCTTGCCCACAGTGGGGAGAGGAGAGCGCGTGGGAGCTCGGGCACGCGGGGCCCTGCGTCTCTGCGACACAGCACCCTCCCGTTCCCATCTAACTGTAGGGCACAGCCCAATCCCGAGCTGAGGTTGTGAAATGGAAAATAGGGATGGACTTGATGACGGGCCCGCCTACGTCCAGCGGTGACTGGGGGAGAAGAGATGTGCTTCCAGGGCTGGGCGGGGGCAGCCCTAGAGCGTCTGCCTAGGGCCACCCTTGGCAGCAAAGAGAGAACGATGCTTTTCCAACAACGGTGTACTTTTCATGATTAATCATGATTTTCCAAAATTTGTACCATATTTGCAACAGCTGTGTACTGGTGATTGTAATGATAAACAGGATTTTTTTTTTTTTTTTTTCTTTTTGGGGATTGAACCCCCAGGCACTCTACCACTAAACCACATTCACAACCCTTTTCATTTTGAGACGGGTCTCTCTAAATTGCCCAGGCTGACCTCAAACTTACAGACCTCAAACTCGCAGTGCTCCTGCCTCAGCCTTCCCAGTAGCTGGGATTACAGTGTGCAACACCAGGCCTGAGAAGAATTCTTTTCTAACAATTGGAGCTTTGCAGGAAATCAAACAAATTTGGAGATTTCAGCTTATAGATGTTTTTTGTTTGTTTTGTTTTGTTTTGTTGGTGCTGGGGATGGAACCCAGAGCCTTACCCATGTTAGGCAAGCCCTCTGCAGCTGAGCTCTATCCCCAGCCCCTATACCTCCAGTTTTGCTGTAGAGAAGCATGTAGAGGGATCAATGAAACTTTCAAACATAAAAATGTTACCTGAGGATAAATATCTATGGAAGAATTAAAGTGGAATATGGGTTCCAGGAGCACAGGATGTCGTTCGTCTGCATCCTGTGCTATTTTAAAAGGATTACGAGGGACATCAAATCGATGTGGTATTTATATTCCATCTGGTTACATTCTTTAAAGTGATACGACAGTTTTGCTTCTAAGTGTCAATATTTACAGTGTGCCAGAAGTTGCATTCTTTGTAACTACTTAGGCTTATGTAATGTTTTAGGTGTCAACTTAATGTGTCGGGGGGGGGGGGGGGGGGGGGGGGGGGGGGGGGGGAATATTTCAGATTGTAGGGGTTTATGAACAAGACTGTTTTGAAGAGTGCTGATGCTGGTGGTTTTCAATGGCTCCTAGGGTCAGAAGGAACCCAGAGAGCAACCCCAGAGTCCCTTGGTGTGACAGGAGGCTGATGCAGGGGGATCCCAAGTTCAAGGGCAGCCTGGGCAACTTGTAAGAACTTGACTTAAAATATAAAAAGGGGCTGGGAAGGTAGCTTAGTGGTAGAGCACCCCTGGGTTTAGTCCTAGTACAAAAAAATAAATAAATAAAAGGAAGAGAGAACAGGAAGGAGGGAAGAAGGAAAGGAGGAGGGAAGATGGATCTGGGGAAGCTTTACACAGGTCCCCAACACTGACATTTGCAAAAGGGCAGGACAACAGCACAATCAGGGCAGTGTCGTTGGCCCTCCCAAGGTGCAGGGCTCTACCTTACCTCAAGGTCCCTCACAGGCTCTTTTAAGGCTGCACCCTTTGCCTCCCATCTGCCAGCTTCCTCACCCCTGGAACCACTAATTTGTTCTCTGCATTCCTATAAACTTTGTCATTTTGAGAATGTTACATAAATGGACTCACACAGCATGTGACCTTTTGGAATTTTTCTTCCCCCTAAATAGTTTTCTTGAGCTTCCTCCTGGTAGCTGTGCATTGCAGGAGTTAGTTCCTTCAAATGTTTTTTTTTTTTTTTTTTTTTTTTTTTTTTTTTTTTTTTTGGTGGGGGTACCACTCAGGGGCATTCGACCACTGAGCCACATCCCCAGTCCTATTTTGTATTTTATTCAGAGTCAGGGTCTCACTGAGTTTCTTAGTGTCTTGCTAAATTGCTGAGGCTGGCTTTGAACTCACGATCTTCCTGCCTCAGCCTCCCAACCCATTGGGATTACAGGTGAGCACCATGGCACCTGACAATTGTTTGCTTTTTGACTGTTGAGTTTTGGTTGTCCTTTCTATGTTTTGGGTAGCAGTGATTTTCTGAATACATTTGCAAATATTTTCTCCCACTCTGTAGCCTTTTTTTTTTTTTTGAGGGGGAGGGCGCGGTGGATACTAGGGATTGAACTCAGGGATGCTTGACCACTGAGCCATATCCCCAGCCCTATTTTGTACTTTATTTAGAGACAGAGTCTCACTGAGTTGCTAAGCACTTCGCCTTTGCTGAGGCTGGCTTTAAACTTGTGATCCTCCTGCCTCAGTCTCCCAAGCTGCTGGGATTACAGGTGTGCGCCACCGCACCTGGTTTGTAGCTTGTCTTTTTGTCCTTCACAGAGCAAAAGCTTTTCTTCTTTTCTTTTTTCTCTTTTTAAAAATTTTAAGGCAGGTTTCACTAAGTTGCTGCAGCTGGCCTGGAACTTGAGACCCTCCTGCCTCAGCCTCCCAAGTGACTGGGTCACAGGTGTGGTCACAGTACCTGGTTAAAGGCTTTTATTTTGATGAAGTCCAATGTGTCAATTTTTCTTTTATGGATTGTGCTTTGCAATTGAGTCCAAAAATTTTTTGCCTTATCCTACAACCCAAAGATTTTCTCCCATTTTTTTCTAAAAACCAAGTCGCTTTTTGTCATTGTCATTGTCATCATCATCATCTTCTTCTTCTTCTTCTTTTTTTTTTTTTTTTGGTGCTGGGGATTGAACCCAGGGCCTTGTGCATGTGAGGTAAGCACTCTACCAACTGAGCTGTATCCCCAGCCCTTGTCTGACTTTAAAATTTTTTTTTTAATTATAGATGGACTCAAAATCTTTATTTCAGGGGTTGGGGTTGTGGCTCAGCGGCAGAGCGCTCGCCTCTCGCGTGCGTGGCCCGGGTTCGATCCTCAGCACCACGTAAACATAAATGCATTGCATTGTGTACAACTAAAGTAAATGAATAAATATTTTTAAAAAATCTTTATTTCATTTCATTTATTTTTATGTTGTGCTGAGGATGGAACCCAGTGCCTCACATGTGGTAGGTGAGCACTCTACCACTGAGCTACAGCCCAGCCCTTGTCTGACTTTCAAACCTGCCATTCATGGTGAATTAATTTTCCAGAGTCCATGTTTGTGACATCTTGGCTGATCTTCCCTAATTGAGGGCCTAGAGCCGGCAGTGCCCCTTATCTATGTCAGATGCAGTGCTGCTCTGTGTGACGGCGTGCACAAAATGACAGAGTGATGTGTTTATTCTGAGTGGTTTCCGCCTCGCGATGAGCTCAGCATGCAGGTATTACTTAGATGTGTGTTTTGTTCCTACTAGGAGGGAAATATTTTTAGAAGTACAACCTGTTTGTTTTAGTCAGCTTTTTCACCACTGTGACCAAAAGACCCAACAAGAATGATGTAGAGGAGGAAAACTTTACTTGAGGCTCACGATTTCAGAGGTCTGAAATCCATAAAGGCTGACTCCATTGTTCTGTGTTGAAGGTGAGACAGAACATCAGGGCAGTAGGACGGGACAGAGGAAAGCCACCAGGACATGGCAATCAGGAGACAGGAGAGCTCTCACTCACCAGGGACACAATATACGCCCCAAAGAACACCCTCCAAAGATGCATCTCCTCCAACTACACCCCACCTGCCTAGTCACTGCCCAGTTAATCCCTGTCAGGGGATTCATGCACTGATTAAGTTATTCCTTTCATAACCCAACCATTTCACCTCTGAACTTTCTCACATTGTCTCATATATGAGCTTTTGGGGGACACCTCATATCTAAACCATAACACTGTTATTGAGTTGACTTTTTTTTTTTAATGTGATACTGGGGATTGAACCCAGGGCTTTGCACATGCTAGGCAAGTATTTTAACCACTGAGCTACATCCCTAGTCCTCAATTATTGAGTTTTTAATTTCAGAAAAACAATACTTTTTATTCAAAAAATCTTAAAGTGTGGCCAGGTGGGGGTAGCGCACATCTGTATAGTCCCAGAGACTCAGGAGGCTGAACCAAGAGGATAGCAAGTTCAAGGCTGGCTTGGGTAACTTAGCAAGACCCTGTCTCAATATAAACAGATGAATAAAATAAATAGGGCTGCGGGTGTGGCTCAGTGGTAAAGTGCCCCAGGAGAGAATCTTAGAATGTGAAATCTAGGTCTCCAAGAACCCATGTCCTGTTGCCCAAGTCCACTCCCTGGCACCTCAAGGTACCCAGGACAACAGGGGGCTGAATGGATCTGGGATAGGCTGCACATCTTCTACTGTGATCTGGAGCCTGGGGTTTGTTCCTCCTGTAACTCATGCTGGCACATAACCCCCAGGGTCACATGTTAACAGTGTTTGGAGGTGGGAGGTTGTTAGAACTGGTGAGGTCACGAGTGTGGGCTTCCTGATGGCGTTATGAGAAGATGAAGAGACCCAAGCTAGCAAGCCTGCGCTTTCTGGCCATGTGATGCCTGTACCGTGCCACAACCTAGCAGGAAAGGCATCACCAGATGCTGAGCCATGCTCCAGAACCACAAGTTAACAATTTTTTTTTTTTTTTTTAACCCAGGGGCAGTTAGCCACTGAGCCACATCCCCAGCCCTTTTTATTTTTTAATTTGAGAAAGGGTCTCGCTAAGTTGCTGAGGCTGGCTTTGAACTTGTGATCCTCCTGCCTCAGCCTCCTGAGCTGCTGGGATTACAGGTGTGTACCACTGCACCTGGCCAGAATTCTGTTCTTTTATAAATTATTCAACTTGTGGTTCAGTTACAACAACAGAAAACAGACTAGGATGCCATCTCTGTTTCCCTCCTTTCTCTTTGTAGAAGTAAGATTCCTCATACTTTGCTACAGGCTCTGAGGAGGCCTGCACACTCAGCAAGATAGTTTCGTGCCGTTTGACCCAGTGCTTCTCGATGTATTTGTTCCTAGACCCTCTTGAATCATGTTCAGATCATGCTTTAGGAATGAAGATTCATTCCAGCATTCACATTTTCGTCTTGAGGGAACTAAGAGCCCCAGAGTTGAGAACAGGCCCCTTCTCAGGAGCTGGCTTTGTGCTTAGTGCCTTCCCCCAGGCTCTCTTTTCTCTTTCCTGGATGCATGCTGTGTGCCTTGCCCAGCTGCAGAATGGCCTAGCTTGTCCAGTTTCCCTGCCTGGGATTGGAGCCCACTGCCTTATCACATCATTAGGAGCCCCCGAATACAGAGCACAGTTAGCAGGGAGGAGCTGGCCCTGCAGGCAGGCTGAGTGCTGGGAGAGGCTGGAAAGGGTCCTAGCTGTGAATAGAGAGGACTCAGTCACATGGAGGAAGTAGAGTCACTGACTGCAGGAGAAGAAGGCCTAGGGGAGGGAGCTTCCAGCTTCTCTGGTGGAGGGTGAATCTGTTAGCCAAGATGGGATGATGCACTTGGCTGGAGCTGTGGGCCTGAAGCTCTTTGGAGAGTGGGAACTGGGGCTGCAGGAAGGGGCTGGTGTCTGAGGAGGACAGGCAACCAGAGGACAGGCGTCCAAGAGAGGTACCGCCAAGGAGCAACCTAAGTCCCAGTGCTGTGGGACCTGAACCCAGCCACTGCTTTTCCCTGGAAACGCACAGGGACAGACTGTAATGGTAACCCTTGGCCAGCAGGGGGCCCCAAGTGCCAGGTCTTCGCAGTGAAGCGAAGGGCAGCTTGAGGAGACAGTATCTTGCTGCCCTCCTGGAGGGAGCCTTGGCAACAAAGTATCCCATTTAGATTCCCTAAGTTCCGGTCTTCTCCTTTTCGGAGGCCCCAGGAGCTGTTAGGCTTCTAGCGATTTAGGGCAGAAGCCAGTTTTGTGGGCGTGTGAGGGAGAGAGACAGAGTGGTGGGTGTCTGGGAGTTGGGAAATTCCTGAGGTGGTGGGAGCGTGATAACCTTTATGATTGGTTTCAATGTTCTTTGTTGAGAAATATAGCAAATGTACAGAAAAGTACATTAAAATTTCAATGTTTAAGTACATAAAAATGTGTTAAGGGTTGGCTGCAGATTGAACAGCAAGCAGGATTGCTGGCAGGATCATGCTCACACCCATGACCCCAGGGCCCTGCTCCATACCAGCTCTGCCCAGCATTCTGATGCTTACAGACATCTGTCTTGTTTTCATGTGGATTTTTTCTACTTAATAATACTCAATAATATTTTTTCTACTTAATAAAAAAACGTAGTTTAACTTAAGGACCTAGAACTTTATGACTGCAGTCAGGCAGAAGGCCTACACCCTCAGTGTGCTGAGATTCATCTGTGTCACTGTACTTGGCTGTAGTGGGTTCTCTTTTAACAGCTGGATTCCATTCTAGCAAGGCTTGATTTCTCATTGTATTGCTAGTGGGTACTCAGGAACCCCAGCCATGTTCAGTCCTGGCTCTGATGAGCAGCACTGCATCCCCATCCAGGATTCCTGGTGCACAGAAACCCATTTTATCATGATGCTTTTGTGGTTGCTGTTGTTTGTTTGAGGTGGAGGTCTCCCTGTGGTGCCCAGGCTGTTCTCCATCTCTTGGGCTCAAGAGATCCTCCTGCCTCAGCCTCCTTGTGCAGCTGGGACCACAGGCTATCACCTATAGCTATGATGACCCATTAGTATCAACCACTGGTGAAGACTCATGTCCTCCTTTTGAGTCTATCTGGAGGGGAGTGCTGGTTTTCCTGCACTCACTTAAGGCCCTCCTGAGGACTGCAAGTAATTAACAAACCTACTTGACTTCTTGGCTAGCAGGACCCCTGTTTATCTTTTGACCTGGACCCTCAACACCCCATAAGCTGATAATACCTGTTTACAGGACAAGGGAGGGAGTTGGCACGGATGTTGAAAGATGACGAGCCAGTCTGGGTTGTATTTCACCTTCTGTCTTCTAATCACTAATTAGGGGAGAAAACAGGCAACCACTGTCCAGCTTCTGCTGGACTCAGGCGCAAATGAAGGACCACGAGCTTTTGGGTAGGAGGAAAAAACGACTCCAGCAAGTGGGGAAGGTACAGAAATGCACAAAAGGAATATGATGGAGGTCCATGAGGCCCGCAGAGCGAAGAGAGTGTGTTTGGATGCTCTGACCGCTGAAGAGGGAGTGGTATTTGATCTGATCCTTACTAAGGACCGACTACTTTTTAAAGTGCTTTACTTGGGTACTTGGGACGCGCCGGGAGGTGGCAGTGTAGTCGCGTGCTAGGGCCGAGCTGCGCTCAAGTTCAAGCTCCAGGTCGGCAGAAGCTTCGCATTTGGTTAATAACTTAAAGAGCCAGGCCGCAGGCTAGGGCTGGCGTGCGCGGGCAGGACGCGGACCCCAGCTCCGCACGAGCCTGCAGAGCTCTCCGCCCCCGGCGAGGGACGGTCCAGCCCAGCGGCCCCGTGCTCACCGGGAGGAGCCCGGGCGGAAGCCCCAGCGCGCCGCTCCCCTCCTCCCGGGCCTCGAGTGGCTGCGTCGGGCGGGCCCGGAGCCCCCGCCGCCCCGGCCCGAGTCCCCCGCCGCCCCCGCCCGCGCGCCGGCCAGGCCCCGCCCCGCGCCGGTCCCGCCCCGCGCCGGCCCCGCCCCCGCCCCTCCCCCGCCGCCGCCTCCGCCCGCCGCCGGCCGCGTCGGGTAAACCTGTTTGGCGACGCGGCCGCGCCGGGGCGGATCGTGCGGCCGGCGGCTCCTCGCGGCTCGCGGCGTCGGGGCCCGTGGCGCGGCGGCCGGCCCTCGGCCCCGGAGCCCTCGGCGGCGCCACCATGTACTCGGGAGCCGGCCCCGGTGAGTGCTCGCGCGGCGCCACGGCGGGGGCGGCGGCGGGGTCCGGCGGGGCGGCGGGGCCGGGGTCCGCCGCCGCCCCCGCGCCCGGCCTGCTCGGCGCGGGCGGACGGGCCCGCGCGGCCTGCGCCCTGCACTCGGGCCTGGCGCCCCGGCGGCCGCGCGCTAGGCCCAGGCCGGCGCCCACCCGCGCCCGCGCCGCGGCGGAGGGTCGCGGGCCCCGGCGCCGGGCAGGGCGGGGCGCGGGTCGGGGGCGCGGGCGGGGGCGGCGGACGGGGCCGGCGCGCCGAGCTCGCTTTCGTTTTTCCTTTCTGCCCGCACTTCCTAGGCCCCTTCTCGAGGGAAAGTCTGAAATGCTGGATTTTGGCCGGTTCGGGGTAGTCGGGACCGCAGGCTGAGGGATGGGAGCGGCGGCACCCCGAGCCGGGGACGCGCGGCTCATTTTCATTCCAGACACGCCGTCTTATTCAAGTGCTAATTGCCTTTTACGATTTACTAGGAGAGGTGGGGAGACGTGTTGGTTTCTTTAGCACCCCTTCTTACTACTCAGCCTCTCTCCTTGGAAAAGTTCCAAAAAACTTAAACCAATAACACATTTTTTTTTTCTTTTTCGTTTTCAATGCGGAGTAGAAGGGCCGTTTACTTGCTGGGCCAAGAAAACGGTCAAGTGTTCCAGTGCTTTTTTGCCTTCTCCCGCCAGGCACGTGGCTCCTAAATTTCCCGGCACTTGGACCGGGCATTGCCTGCTCCCTTTGTCCGCCACGCTCCAGCCTGCCGCCTGCCCACAAGTCCCGCCTGTCTACCTGGTCCAGGGCTAGGTGGTTCACATCCCGGGTCTCTCCAGACCTGCTCCAAATTGCAGGGTCTAGAAGCCTGCCTGACCTACTCGGGTCCCTTAATGGTGGCCCCACTGCTGTGTCTGTACACAATTAGCTCTGTGCCTTGTGAATTCTGAGTGGGATTTTTCTTTTTCTTTTTCTTTTTTTTTTTTTTTTTTTCCTGATGTCACTTAGCTGCTCCAAGGCTCTCTGACCAACTTTTAAACCCTCAAGGGCCCTCAGCAGTTTGATTGAAGAATGGTTTAACCCTGCACCTAGAAGGTACCACAGTCTGATGGCAAATGTTGGTGTCTGGAGACCCTGGCAGTCAGCCCCCTAAGTGTGAAGTGGACTGGGCAGCCCTTGCCCTGTAATGTGAGAATGTTCCAGAACAGAGTTGCAAAGGAACCAAGCAGATATTAGTCATGAAGCTGTACATTTTTTTCAGATTATCAGCTTTAAAGTTGAAGGCCCCCAAAATGTGAGGAACCTTGAGGAAGGTCAAGCTTCCGTCTTGTGTTTTATGTGTTGATCCATTCAGCTTGTTGAAGTTGGTGGAGCTCCTTCATTTTGAAGGCGGGCAGCAGAGGCTCAGAGAGGTTAAGAACTCTGCCAAGGTCATGGAGCCAGGAGCTTTAGAACAATCTGCCTGGCTCCACTCCTGAGCTGATTTTCTGAACCCTCCTTAGAGAAAGTGGCTCTCAGTCCCTTTTGACCTTGACCCACAGTAAGAAATACCTGTTAAGTCTAGGCTACACCAGCCTATGCTGTGTACTTGTAACTGAAATGAGAACTTCAGGAAGTGGCATTGAGACTTGCTATGTGTACCTGCACCAGGCTGTTGACTTGTCTATGGCACACTGCTTGAAGATGGCCTCCGCGCTGTGGGTTTCTGCTTGGAGGCCTGGCGGGGACACCCTTTAGCCAGCTTTGATGGGGAAAATAAATGTCTGCAGGATAATTTCTAGCTAATGGCAGGACAGGATTGAGCCAAGTTCCAGGTGTACAAGTATGCTGTAATTATGCAGTTCAGTTTTTTTCTACACAGCCTTTTAATTTTGTTTAAAAGGAATTTTTGGAATAGAATCTCTTCAGTGAGACTCTTTCTAATATTTTGTTTCCTAATTTAGAATCCTAATTGCATCTGAATTGTAGAAAAGTTACAGATAGTTCTGCTACTTCCAATTGTTATACACTTACTAAGCAATTGGTAAATTAATTTTAAAAATGGAGTTCACAGTAGGTTTATATTATTATGCGTCTTACAAAAAATACTGTTACATATGTGAAACTGAAATTTGGATTCCAAAGTTAGGAATGTTACCATTTCTTAATTTTTCTAAACTATTGAAAAGAGTGAGGATAGATGGATTCTGCATTGACCCTGAGACTTCACAGATGGATCAATTAGTTGTGGGCTCCCCCTGTATCCCCAGTACTGGGGACTAGGGATTGAAGCTGGAGGCATGTATCTATTAGGCAAATGCTCTACCACTGAGCTATATCCCTAGTCCCTGTGCTTTAATTAATTAGTTTTTTTTTTTTTTTTTTTTTTTTTTTGTACTGGGGATTGAAAACTCGGGGATACTCAACAACTGAGCCAACATCCCAGCCCTATCTTGTATTTTATTTAGGGACAGGGTCTCACTGATTTGCTTAGCACCCTCGCTTTTGCTGAGGCTGGCTTTGAACTCGCAATTCTCCTGCCTCAGCCTCCCAAGCTGCTGGGATTACAGGCGTGTGTACTGCACCCGGCTTTATTTATTTATTTATTTATTTATTTATTTATTTTGAGAGAGGTACTTGGTGGGTTGCCCAGCTGACTGGGAACTTGTGATCCTCTTGCTTTGTTGGCTGGAAATACACCCTTGTGTCACCTGAATGCTACCCACCTTGTCCCCCATTTAAGATCTTAAATGGTATCTAAAGGATTGTCTCCTCCAAGGGGGTGGTTTCTGAGGGGTTTTGCCTACTTAATGTTATACCCCTTGTGGGTTTGCTACAAAGTAACCTCTATGACATGTGAGTCCCAGTGAGAGTTGTCTAAATAGGATTTTTTTTTTTTTTTTGGGGTGTGTGTGTGTGTGTGTGTGTGTGTGTGGTACCAGGGATTGAACTCAGGGGCACTCAACCACTGGGTCATATCCCCAGCCCTTTTTTGTATTTTATTTAGAGACAGGGTCTCACTGAGTTGCTAAGTGCCTCACCATTGCTGAGGCTGGCTTTGAACTCTCTATCCTCCTGCCTCAGCCTCCCAAAGTGCTGGGATTATAGGTGTGCGCCACCATGCCCGGCTTTTTTTTTTTTTTTTTTTTGCTTTAGTTGTACACAATGCCTTTATTTTTTAATTTTATTTTATTATTATTATTTTTTTTTTTTGTGGGTACCAGGGATTGAACTCAGGGGCACTCGACCACTGGGCTACATCCCCAGCCCTTTTTTGTATTTTATTTAGAGACAGGGTCTCACTGAGTTGCTAAGTGCCTCGCTATTGCTGAGGCTGGCTTTGAACTCGCGATCCTCCTGCCTCAACCTCCCAAAGTGCTGGGATTACAGGCGTGCTCCACTGCGCCCAGCTGCTGCCTTTAATCTTATGTGGTGCTTAGGATCGAACTCTGGCCGCACACACGCACATTCTAGGTGAGCGCTCTACCGCTGAGCCAGAATCCCAGCCCTCTAAATAGGATCTTGACTTTGAAGATACTTGGCGATATTGGTAATTTCTGGTGCCACTTAATTCTTTCCAAACCCCATTTCTCCTCGACTCCAAGTTGTCGAGTTGTCCCAGCAAGGATACAAGCAGCTCTCCCAGTGATGGTGCCTGTTTGCCATGGCAGTGCTTCTATCTGTGGCATGGTGGAGCTGCCCTGGGCCAGGCGGCATGGCAGTATGGCTCTGCATTGTGCAGTCTTCCTTCCGCCTATCTGCAAGAGCTTTGACTGCTAGAAATGACTGTTTTAAGAAGTAGCAGTATTTTTTCAACTTGCAATTTCTGTATCAAAAATGTTGTTTTGTTTTAGACCTACCCCCACCCCCACTTTGGTAGAGCTCTACCATTGAGGTACACCCCCAGCCCTTTTTAGTTTTTGTTTTGAGACAGTCTCTTACTAAGTTGCTGAGACTGGCATCAAACTTACTTTTTAAAAAAAAAAAAAAAATATATATATATATATATATATTTATTTATTTATTTATTTGTTTTAGTTGTACACAATGCCTTTATTTTTACGTGGTGCTGAGAATCGAACCCAGGCCGTGCACTTGCTAGGCTGAGCCACAACCCCAGTCCCTTACTTACTTCTTTTTAGTTGTCAATAGACCTTTATTTTATTTATTTTTATGTGGTGCTGAGAATTGAACCCAGTGCCTCACACATGCCAGGCAAGTGCTCTACCACTGAGCTACAACTCCAGCCTTGGCATCAAACTTTTGATCCTCCTGCCTCAGCCTGTCTAGTGCCTGGTATTATAGACGTGGCCACTGCTCAGGACTATATTGAATGTGTTAACAAGGGTCTGGTGTATTCTCTATGAGTTAAGCAACAGTCTACTGTAGTGTGCCAGTCTGATGAAATGTGTTTTTATTTTATGAATTGTTACTGTAAACTTTAAAATGTAACACTTGACTTTTTAGGAAGAGTTACTGTTGTGAAGTAATTTGAAGAACATAAAAGTAGAGTGATTGGTACAAAACTCGCCTGTTCCTCCCTCACAGGCTTCTGTGGTTACCAGAATTCTCTACCTTTGCTTGCTTCCCCTGTTTTCTTTCCTCTGGATATTGTAGATGGACATGATATCTTCGTTTTATCTATCTGTCTGTCTATCTATTTATGATGCTGAGGCTCACATGCTAGGCAAGTGCTCCACCACTGAGCTATAACTGCAGACCCTTTGTGAATATTCTTTTTATTTTTATTTTTTAAATTTTTAGTTGTAGGTAGACATAATACTGTTATTTTATTTATGTTGTGCTGGGGATCGAACCCAGGGCCTCACACATGCAAGACGAGCACTCTACCACTCAGCCCCAGCCCCAGCCCCATGTGAATTTTCTTTAAAGTGGTTCAAGCCCTGTAGCTTCTTCCTCTACTTGTAAGCGTGCACTCAGAGGCCAGGGAAGTTTTAGACGTGACCTATGTCATTGTCACCCCAGTTGACTGTCAGTTCCCATTCACTTGGGGACATGCTTACAGTTGACTATTTTCTCTCCTGAATTTTTATAAAATTTATACATAAATTTGGGTTTCTGTCTTCTGAGGCAATTTACTGAGTCCTTGAAAGCTAGCCCCCCTTTTGTCCGTACATTCGTTCTTTCTTTCTTTCTTTCTTTCTTTCTTTCTTTCTTTCTTTTTTCTTTCTTTCTTTCTTTCTTTCTTTCTTTCTTTTGTGGTACTGGGGATTGAACTCGGGCACTCGACCACTGAGTCACATCCCCAGCCCTTTATTGTATTTTATTTAGAGACAGGGTCTCACTGAGTTGCTAAGTGCCTCGCCATTGCTGAGGCTGGCTTTGAACTCTCGATCCTCCTGCCTCAGCCTCCCAAAGTGCTGGGATTACAGGCGTGTGCCACCGCACCCGGCTTTGTCCTTTCTTTTTACTTGTTACAAACATTTAAGTTCTTAAAATTATCTATTTTTCAGAGTAGATATTTCTCCTTCCTCTTCTTCCTTGTTTCTTTTGATGGAACCCAGGGGCATTTTGCCATTGAGCCACATCCCCAGCCCTTTTTGTGTTTTATTTTGAGACAGGGTCTCGCTTAGGGCCTCCCTAAGTTGCTGAGGCTTGCCTCCAACATGCCTTCCTCCTGCTTCAGCTTCCTAAGTTGCTGGTATTAAGGTGTGCATCTCTGCACCCAGCCCAGTTTTCTTTCTTTAATCAGTACTAAAAAGAACCCATGTTCAAAGTCCTCGGTTTCCTGCTCGGTTGAGGCTGAATGGAGACAGTGCTTGTGGTCTTCACTCCAGTACACTCACCTCAAGTGTCTTTGTGGACAGGCCCCTCTGACTTTAAATCACACGTGCAGCAAAGCCCTCTTCATATAGCATCTGTCAGTAGAAGTGACCTAATACTTAGAAAATGGAAATGACACTGTGGACTTAAAACTATTCAAAGAAGATGGATCTCCCCTCCCCATTTTGGGTCGAGACTGCCTCTCTGGCATGAGGTGAGGGTCCAGGTCCTCCCCCCACTCAGTGGCCCTTATCTTTCCCCACATTCCCTGCACTTGGCAGCTTCACCCCCACCTGGCTTCGCTATCTTCTTGTTGAGCATCGCCAGCCCACACCCATGCTGGCCGAGTCCCAGCCGGGTGCCATGGCTGTGGCCTGTCCTTTTCACTCTGGCTAGTTAGAATCAAGCTCTGGGTGTGGTGAAATGTTATTGAGCTACAATATTCTAATTTCTTTCTCCACCTTTTCTCCCCAAAAGTTTAAGAACCCAAAACCACTCTCTGTTTTCTGGTCCCTTAGTCTTTGTGACCAGATAACCGTGCCCATCTAGTTTATCTTTCAGTAGAGCTGTACCCAGTGACCACAGCTTGTCCTCTCAGCTGGGAACTTTTGTAAGTAAAATGGGGTATTCCTAATTGTTTCCTGGGACTGCAAGCGCATGCAAGGACTGTGGGCAGATTCGGGTGGTTGGTCCCTGACTAAAGGCTGGTTTGTAGCCCAGAAATGATAGGCTCGCACCCCTTAACTGTGTCACTCCTCAGTGGTCCTGCACTTCCTGGGTGCTGCGTGGGGAGCCTGTAGGGTGTGCCAGGAGGAGGAACTGTAGTCCCTTTTCCAGCCTTTCTCAGTCCAGCCCTGTCCTCCTTCACTTGTATAGTGTGGGGATTTTGTCCCCTGTGTGGGCCTCAGTTTCCTCATCTGTAATGGCTGGGAGTCTGACCTGGATAGCTCATGCTCTTTCTGTCTCTGGATCCTGTGACCCAGTTGCTCTTCTGCCTCCTTCCCCCAGGGCCAGAGGCCAAGGAGAGCTGCACATTTCCTCTGCTGTCTTGACAGTATTCTGGCAGGGTGGGTAGTTACCTAAGATATGAGAGAGAAGGCTGCTGCAGGCCAAGCAGGGATGGCCAGAGCTGGGGTTGAATCCAGCGGGAAGCACTCTGCCCCCAGCTACTGTGCTGCTCGGCCTGCAGAGGGTCTTACTCTGTGTGTCTGAGTAGACCATGGGTTCCAGACTCAGGTGTATCTTAGAAGCATCTGTGCTGTGTTAACACTGGGTGGAATGTTATGGGGGATGCAAAGAGCAGCGCCTCCCTGCCATGCGCACACACACGCACTGTGCCTGCATGTGTGCTGGCCCCAGGTCCTCAGACTTTCCCGACTCTGGGGAACTCACTCACACAGATGCTTCCCCGGGAAGCACAGGCAGCTCAGGATGGGAGCACTGGCTGTCCAGGAAGCAGTAGTCAGTGCAGGTGAGGTTGTGGTGCTCTGGCGGTGGGCTTTGTGGGGAGGAAAGGATCCCTGCTGCTGAGAGGCACAGAGTTGGAAGAGAAGGTTGTTTGGGGTTTGGTAGCTGGGCAGTACTAGTTGTCTAAAGAATCGGGGCCTGGCTTGGTGGCACATACCTGTACTCCAGATCAACTACTCTGGAGGGTGATGTAGGAGGATCACAAGTTCAAGGCCAGCCTGAGCAACTTAATGAGTCCCTGTCTCAGAAGATAGAAAGGGTTGGGGATGTTGCCAGTGGCAGAGCACTTGTCTAGCTTGTGTGAAGCCCTGGGTTCAATCCCTAGCACCATACACACCAAAAAAAAAAAAAAAAAAAAAAAAGGCGGGGAGGGATTGGACTCTGGGAATTTTTGTCACAAACCCTGGATGGCTAAGCATGCTCTCCTGGGAGACAGAGTGGCATGAGACCCTCCTGCTGTCTCTGAGGTCTGTGAGCCCTGGGAACAGCGGAGGATGCCCAGTAGTCTGTATGGGTGTGCAGGGAAGAGGCTGCTCAGACTGTGAAGGGCTCCTGTGCTCTCAGCACACGGAGTGTCAGCTGGTCAGACTTGTTCTAGAAAGGCCATTCTAATAACATTGTGGGCGTGGGGGTTGGCAGCAGTGGTAGAAGGCAGACAAAGGGTGGAAGTGGGAAGGAGAAATTGCAGGTGGGCACTTGGGACATGAGAGGTGGGACTTGTGGGGGCAGGTTTTGGGGGGAGGGAATGAACAGGAGCTTGTTGACCTGGCTCAGCACCTTGGCCCTGTGGGAGGGTGAGCACTTGGAGCTGATGCTGGGTACTGTGTGTGGGAGGTGACAGGTGAGGCTGCTCGCTCAGGCTAGAGTCTTGTCTGCACCAAGCCAACCCAGCTCATCTAGGTAAGGTTCTCTGGCCTCTGGCCTTCACTTAGCTAGCTCCTTGACCCGGACAACTACAAGGCTCTCGCAGGACCTCCTTCCTTACCTAGAAGATGCAGGTGATAGCACATGTCTCTGAGGACTGCTCTAAGGGTGAGACAGGTGACAGGCTGAGCTCATCACTCAGGGGTGGGTGGTTTCAGTCTGCCGGGTTGGTGTCAACCTGCCTTACCAGGGGCTTTCTGCATTTCTCTGGCGAACCCAGCACAGGACCCTGCATGGGGGAAGCAGCCCACACGTGACCTTGGACCTGGCGGCCCTTCGTCTGCTAACTTCAGCTCTGGGGATGTTTGGACGAGTGACTACATGCTCTGTGGCATCTGGCTTCAGGTCCTGCATGTGGTGACATGGTTGACAAAACTGAACACTGAAGGACCCACAGCTTGAGGAGGAGGGGTGCGCACAGATATGCGGGGCAGGGCTGGAGCTAGTGCTGGAAATGGGCTCAGAAAGGCTGGGAGGTGTGGTGGGCGTGTGGGGCTCCAGGGTCAGTGAAACTCTGCCTGGGGTCCTCAGCTGGCCTCAGGTGCACCCAGCCCTAGATAGAGTGACCTGGCAGTGGCTCCAGAGGCTCCTGAAGGCCCAGGGAGTGGGCTTTGCCTGTCCCAGATAATTGCTGTTAGGTGGAGCTTGGGACCCACTGGTGCTGGAAGTGGGGGTGGGGAGAGGAGGTTGGAAATGGGACAGAGCCAACTCAGGGAACACCTTGGTCAGCCAGGTGACAGAGGAGACCTGGGCGTAGCCTGGGAGAACAGGGTCATCAGTCCAGGGAACACAGGTCCAGGTGGCAAGGTGGGTATTGCAGAGAAGACTCCAAAAGCTGTCAGTTGACCTGTGCTGCTTTTCAGAAAAGCTCAAAGGTCTGACTGCTGGGCTTGGGTACTGTATGCGCTGCAGTTTGTGGCTCCTGGTGGCCATGAGCAAGCCTGAGGAGACCTCGAGGGTTACTGCTGAGGTGGAGCAAGTGCAGTGGAGACTGTGCTGCATCTGTGTTTAAGAACCTGCAGCCCAAATCAAACAGACTCTAGCAAGATTTAGAAACAGCCAGACTCACAAGTCTGGGTGGCTCCTGAGTGGGATTTCTCTTACTGTGAGTGACACCCATCTCCTGAATGTCCTTCTATAACAGTGAGCCAGTGGCAGTGTTTCGGTGGTTCTCCAAGCTATTTTGGGTGCTTCCACTGTGAACTCTAGGGCATACTTTGTGTGGAGAGGGCGACAAGCAGAAATTTCTTCACTTACACATAAAAAGGTTAAAAAAAAAATAAAAAAAAACCCATTGGAGATGTTTTTTCAGGTTTGAATCCTAAAGTAAAATAATACAACCATTGGGATTTTTATCTCACCACTGATGGCCATCCGTTGGAGGAGCTTGGACCCTGTGTGCTTGTTGCCTTGACTGAGGACCCCTGGGGTGTCCTGCTTGGGTTGCTTCCTGGACTTTGATAGCAGGAGAGCCCTGCAACCCAAACTCAGATGCTCAAGCCCTTGGGGTCTTGAGCTCCTTCAGGACAGGAAGGGGGCTGGTGCTGGTGAGGGTGGGGTGCTCTCGGGGTGCTGTGTTGGTGGCTGCCTCTCAGTCTCAGTTACAGTGACTGCTGCTCCCTTCACATAGCATTGATGTTCTGGGAGTCCTTAGCACAGTTCTTACCTGAGCGAGGTCCCCATACGTGCAGCATGTAGCTGGCAGAGTGGTGAGTGAGGAACCCGAGCCAGGCTCCCAGAGATGGCAGCTTCCCCAGCCAACTGTAGCAGGTGGTTGCGTCATTTAATAGAGTGATGCAAGGAAAGAGTGGGGGAAGCAGAGGAGGAGCCAGGAGATGAGGAGGTGCATTTGGAGAAAGCTGGGGAGTCAAGGGCCCTGGAGTGCCTCCCCTCAGCGCGACACAGTGAGCCGGCTCCCAGGCAGTCCTGGCTCCCAGGTCGGTTGCCTCTTGGATCCCCAGTCTCCCCCTTCCCTTATGGAGAATGAAGAGCAGGTGGGGCACTGTGATGCTCACCACAGTGTGGCCAGAAGACAGTGCCTGCTGGTGCTGTTTACCCTGCAAGTGTAGCCCAAGGGCAGGAGGGTCTCCTCCCCACCTCTGTGCTCCATTGTTGACCTCTGGGTCTTTACTTTGCAAGGAGGGAGGAGTAGAAATGAGGTCTCAGTGGGTAGCATTTGCCAAGTGCTTGTGCCTGTGCTCCTTTATAAGGTGTCCCTCTGGGATGTAACCGCATGGCCTCAATGCCGGGGCCCCAAGCCCTGCCCGATGGAATGCAGGGCTGTGGCGCACCTGCAGTTGGATGCTGGCTGTGGTTGGGGACCAGCCTTGCCTACACACAGGGGCGGGAGCACTGTTTGTTGAAAGAGAGCCATGTCATGTCCCCAGATCACACCGCAGGTCACAGCTGGGCAGGACTGAAGGGTAATGCACTATGTGGTTTCCCTGCAGTGGCTCTAGATGGGCAGTAGGGTGACTGGCAGGGAGAACTTGCTGGGAACACCTTGTTTTCCCCTCAGGGTGCTGTTGCTCACTGATATTAAAACAGGTGGCTTGATTTGAGTGTGCTTGTGTTAGCCTTGGGGGCTTCTCAGCACCTGAGAGGTAATCACAGCTTCCCCTTTTCAGAGGCATTCAGAGCTTTTGGGGGAGGGGCAGTCAGGAGCACACCCAGGTGGGAGAGGTCCCTGTTCTGTTGACTCCCCTGAGGAGTGCAGCGTGCTCTCTTGAAATGCTCTGGAACATTTGAGGAGGACCCTGTGGATGCAACTGGCCAAAGCAGCTCCTGGCATTGGAATGTAGGAACTGGGACAGTTACACAGATAGAAGGTGGGAATCCTGGTTGGAAAACCCAGGAAATGCTTTGCAAAGGAAATACCATTTGAAGGGGACTTTAAAGGGGGGTGGGTGCCAGCTCACAAGGAGCAATGGAGAAGAGGCCTTGCACCATGTGTTGGGACGGACAATCCAAACATGCCACACTGAAGTAAGCTGCAAGTGTGTCCGTGCCTACTGCAGGAGAAATCCCAGTGTGTGCTGGGAGGGAGTCCCTGAAGCAAAAAGCAAGGACTAGAGGCAGGGGAGGGAGGGAGGCCCAGGACACAGTGTACAGCTGCAGCAAGGTAAGGGCCCAGGTGCTCCCTGAGGACTGGTAAGGCACAATGGCCTGGACTTTGAGGCTGGGAGGATCCCAGGAGAGGCCTAGCAGGGAAGGGCACCAGCTGACTGTACTGCCTGGTTGAGAGTAGACTTAAGGGGTGGGGGGTGAAAGCAGGGACACCTGCTTGGAGGAGGCATCAGAGGCATCACAGTGATGGGAATGGCCAGGCCAAGCCTTCTCAGGACCTGGAAGAACGTGTATGCATGTCCCCATACCAGCCAGCATCTGTGTGGCTCATCTTGCTGCTGCTGTTTTAGTTTATTTTTGGTATTGCAGATTGAACCCAGGGGTGCTCTACCACTGAGCCTACATTCTAGCATCTCCTCACCGCCCCCCCCCTTTTTTTGAGTACCAGAGATTGAACTCAGGGGCACTCGACCAATGAACCACATCCCTATCCCTTTTTTGTATTTTATTTAGAGACAGGGTCTCACTGAATTTCTTAGCACCTTGCTACGTGCTGAGGCTGGCTTTAAACTCGCAATCCTCCTGTCTCAGCCTCCTAAGCCACTGGGATTACAGGCATGAGGCCCTTTTTATTTTTTGAGACAGGGTCTTGCTAAGCTGCTCAGGCTGGCCTCCAGCTTGGGATCCTCATGCTTCAGCTTCCTGAGTGGCTGGGATTACAGGAGTGCGCTGGGTGCCTAGGCGCTCTTCACTCTATTTACAAGTGTTCCAGAAGATATCTCTGTGACAGGGTGTTTGGTTCTGCCTCCCTCCCTGTGCACAGGCCCTGCAAACTGATGCTCACTGGGGCAACACAGAGTTCCAGTCGCCTGGATTTCTCATGGGGTGGGAATTCCACAGTGGCTGGAAGCGGGATGCAGGGACTGTAGCTTTCTCCTCATTCTCACCAGCCTTGCTGTTTATTTGTGGAGGACACTGGCTGGGTTGTGCTGTTAGGTTTCCCACAGTCTGGATCTGGCTGGCTGTGTCCCTGGTGTGGTGCAGCACGTCCCTCAGTCCCATGTGTCCTGCTGCAGGTCAGTAGTGGGAGCGGTAGGCTGACTGATGTAGGCTCTTTTTTCCTATTTGTTTTAGCACTTCTTCACCAGCAGGCAGGGCTCCTGGTTGTCTTGCACCTCCTACTGTTGAACTCCCATCACTGGGCTCACTATTCCATCAGGGCTGTGGCATGCAGATACTCTTTTTTTTTTTTTTTTTTGATGCTAGGGATGGAGCCCAGGGTCTTGTGCATGCTAGGCAAACGCTCTACCAACTGAGCTATTTTCCCAGCCCTGGCATGCATATTTTTAAATTCTACTTCTTCAAATAAGTTTCTCTGGTCAACTGTTGAGGTTTGGGGGTATTTTGAGGGCAAAAGGAAAGATGGACCACTTTTGGGATATGAGTGAGGAGGGCTGGGGTGCTGCTGAGGGAGGGTCTTCTGGGCTGTGTGGACAGTGGGGACCCCCAGGGTGTTGAGCAGGTGGTGATAGGCTGTAGCTGGCTGAGCAAGGAGCAGTGGTCAGGTGAGGAGGCACAGAAGCCAGCTTTATGGCCACCTGAAATTGAGGAAGAAGCACCTGGGGTGAGCTGTCTTAAACATGCCAAGTTTTAAGGTGATTCTAAAAGTCCAGCAGAAATGAGCCCTCGTGTTCACCTTGTGTGTCTGCCTTATGGTGGGCTCTGTCTCTCTCCTTCTCCTGCTGTGAACCCTTGCTGCCAGAGCATCCTTATGGTCACCCTTGTCTGCTTCCCAGGATCTAATGTGTCTTCTTTTTGACTATTTTTAATTGTTTAAAAGGCTGATGTATAGTTACATCTGTGCATTGAGACTTGCTCCTGTGTTTGAGAACCCCGCGGCCAGCTGCGTCCCTTTGGTGCCTTTCCTGTGTGGCCCTCCCCTGCGGCATCTAGGTTCTGGGTGTCAGCGGGCTACACCCCCCCCCCCGCCCCCGCTATGTGAGACAGGAGGCAGCACCCATCATCCCACTGGGCATGGCCAGTGATGAGGGGCTGTGGAGGGGATGGCAGGGAAGGTCAAAGCCTGAGACCTTAATAGCAGTGAGGCGGCTCCTTCCATCCCCCCTGTGTGGCACTCCCCAGCTCCAGGTGCAGTGGGATTGGCATGCCACCCTATCATCCACGGTGGCCTGACTGCTTTCTCTGTTGTCCAGAGCTGTGCCCCAGGGGACAGGCAGGAAGCTGAGGGCCTTTTAGTGCTCAGTGTCCCTAAAACAGGCAATGGTGGTGCCTGCTTTCTTACAAGGCTCAGCTGTGGTAACCTGGGGCTTCTCCAAGTCAGGCAGCCGGAGCCTCTGGACCTGGGGATGGTTCCTGGAACCAACTGGTGGTGACTGAATAGGGTTCGTGGTTTCACAGGGATATGGCAGTCCCTTGACAGCAGTTCTGCTTTTTCATTATCTGAGCCTGGTGAGCTGCCTGCCCTCTGCAAAAAGCTTGGTGTGTGTGTGGGGGGGAGGGGGGCGTCTTGGAGGGAAATTCTTATTTGAAAACTTTTCTTACATGAAAAATAATTGCTGTGAAGTAAACAAAAAATGCCCAGAATCTTGAGAGGCAGCAGTTGCGTGTGTGTGTGTGTGTCTGTCTGTCTGTCTGTCTGTCTCTGTTTTTTAGGAGTAGAGCACAGAACTGGGTTGGCCCTGGAGGGATTTGAGTTTCATTCCATAGCATCCTCTCGCCCACTGAGAACCTGGCTGCTTGGAGGGCCATGCTGGGGAGGAGGCTCTCTGGACAGGCGCTGTGTCATGCTATCAGTGTCTGCCACCGGCAGGGCGGGGAGGGTGGTGCCCTGTGCCCATGGCTCTGCCCTCCCTGCAGACCCACTCAGGAATGAAGTTTAAGTTGTGGTTTGTAAGACCCAGCCTTCCTGAGCTTTCCCATTGTTCCAGGTATCACTACAGTGACAATTTATTTGAAGTGTGGTTTCTATTTTATTTTTACCATTTTGAGGGGGTACTGGGGATTGAACTCAGGGGCACTTGACCACTGAGCCACATCCCCAGCCATATTTTGTATTTTATTTAGAGACAGGGTCTCACTAAGTTGCTTAGCGCCTTGCCATTGCTAAGGCTGGCTTTGAACTCATGATCCTCCTGCTTCGACCTCCCAAGCCTCTGGGATTACTGGTGTGGGCCACTGTGCCCAGCTACCTTTTTTTTTTTTTTTTTTAATCAGAATAAAGTGTAGCTGGGCATGGTGGCGCACACCTGTAATCCCAGCACTTGGGAGACTGATGCAGGAGGATCTCGAATTCAAAGCCAGCCTCAGCAATGGCGAGGCACTTAGCAACTCAGTGAGACCCTGTCTCTAATAAAATACAAAAAAGGGCTTGGGGATGTGGCCCAGTGGTCAAGTGCCCCTGAGTTCAATCCCCGGTACCAAAACTAAAAAAAAGAATAAAGTATTTTTAGATTCATGTTATAGAATGGCCTCCTAAGCCCTGCTGTATACAATTGTCAGCTCAGCCCTGGCCTCCCAGACACAGCCCCTGTTTCCCACTTGGGACAAGTCAGTTCTAGTTTTAGCCAGGGCCTTCCCAGCTTGGGCTCTTGAGTCTGATCCAACAGAAGTCTCTGCTTCTATCGATGTGCTTGTGTTGTCTCATCCAAGTGGGTCTGCATTGTTAGCAGAGAGAAAAGAAAAATGATCCATGTTTCAGAGGGAGAAAGTTATTTCAAAATGTCTGTTTAAGAAATATCGAGGCAAAATTCATGCATCATAAATTTAACCATTTTAAAAAGGCTTAATGGTACCCACTGAGCAGTCACCCCATTCTGACCCCCTACCTCACCCCACCAGCCTCTGGAAATCAGGGGTCTGCTCTGACGGTATGGATCTACCTATTCCTAAGATCATGAATGACAATCATACAATGGATGACCTTTCATGTCTGGCTGTTTTTGCTTAGCAATGTGGGTTGTTGTTGTTTTTTTTTCAAATATATTTTTAGTTTTAGATGGACACAATATCTTTTTTTTTTTTTTTTTTTTTTTTTTTTTGTGGTACCGAGGATTGAACTCAGGAGCACTCGACCACTGGGCCACATCCCCAGCCCTTTTTGTATTTTATTAGAGACAGGGTCTCACTGAGTTGCTAAGTGCCTCGCCATTGCTGAGGCTGGCTTTGAACTCTCGATCCTCCTGCCTCAGCCTCCCAAAGTGCTGGGATTACAGGCGTGCGCCACCGCGCCCGGCTTCAATATCTTTATTTTTATTTATTTTTATGTGGTGCTGAGGATCGAACCCAGGGCCTCACGCTCATGATGCAAATGCTCTACCACTGAGCTACTACCCCAGCCCCAGCAATGTATTTTCAAGGTGTTCATTTCAGCATGTATCAGAACTAAATTTCTTTCTCCCTCCCCTCCTTTTTCTTTCTCTTTACCACTGAGCCACATCCCCAGCCTTTTTTATGTTCTATTTTGAGACAGGATCTCACTACTACTTTAATTGCTTAGAGCCTCAGACTTGTGATCCTCCTGCCCCAGCCTCAGGAGTTGCTGGGATTATAGTTGTGCACCACCGCGCCAGCCTCTTTTCTTTTTAGAAACGGGGTCTTGCCATGTTGCCCCGGCTAGTGTCAAGTTATCCTTCAGCCTTAGTGTCCTGTGTAGCTGGGACTACAGGCACACACTACCACGCCCAGCTCTGAACTTCTTTTTTTTGTTTTTTTTTTTTGCCAAATAATATTCCATCATATGGATATACCACAGTTTGTCCATCCATTTTTGTTATTTCTACCTTTGGCATTTGGGTACAAATTTTTGTGTGAACATGGTTTTTGTGTGTGCAGGTGTACAGCTGAGAGTGGAATTGCTGGACTGTGTGGTGACTGTGCTATGTGTAGCTTTGTGAGGAACAGATGAGCTGTTTTCCCTATGCCTGTGCTATTTCATGTTTCCATGCAACACACGAAGATTTTGGTTTCTCCATATCCTTGCCAACACTTGTCATTGGCACCTCATGTCTTTAAAAAGTGAACTTCTTAAGTAGTAAACCATTTGTGGCATATTTTATTAGTCACCAAGCTAGGGAAATTTTTAGACTTATGCATTTTTTTTTTTTTCCTAGACCAACCTAAGAGACATAAGGTACATTGATTTCTTTATGCCAGAATGTAGTATTTGGAACTCAGACAACCAGATGAACACAGTAAAGTCAACACACGCACGCACACACACACACACACACAAGAATCCTGATTCAGTCCTGGGGTCTAATGTCAAAGCAGCTCATTCTTTGGTAATCGAGTGCCAGCTTTGTCCTAGATATCATGCCTGGGGCTGGGAAATGCAGATTGGCTGCTGTCCTGGGGTCACTCACATCCATAGGAATTTCCAGGTGTCTTTCACAGCACGTGGGGTGAAGGGCAGGTCTCCTGCTAGGTGAGGGTCTGCAAGGGCCAGAGGGTGGCTAGGGATGGTCAGCTCCTCCAGAATGTCAGATGCATAGTGTCCAAGGCCCCCCACCAGTGGCAGGTGAGAGCCAGGCAGGGAGAGGTGCCTGGGACTGAATGGGTGGGTCAGAGTGTGTCCCCAGGTTCTGTGATTTTGCCTTAGATGGCGTGACTCACTGATCAGAGACCAGGTTTATGTTGTTGGTAAACTTTGAAAAAAGTGTTTTGAAAGTCTTTTTATTGTGGAAAACTTAAAATATACATAAAAGTAGAGGAGAAACTGGGAGGACCCTCACAGCTGTGGGATTAGTGCAGCCTGCTCATCCCCACCCTCTGTGATTCCCTTGAAGCATGTCATTTAATTCATGACTTGTCTTGGTGCTAGGACTAAACCTAGGGCCTTGCACTTGCTTCACCACTGCACTGCACCCCAGCCCCTTGACTGTTCATTGAACTACTTGAAATGATTTGGGGCTTACAGAAAGTGGCCAGAGTAACCTGGAGTTTCCTGATCAGCCCCCAGCGTCCTCATCCTGCCTATTCTTGGGACCACCATGGAAACCTGGACATCCGCCTCGCACAGGCTCTGCTCGAGCCTGCAGATAGATGCACACTTGCCAATTTGTCTGACGACCTTCTGTTTCTGGACCCTTTCCAGCACACTGCTGTGTGGTTGATGGACGGCTCCTCAGCCTGTGTGTCTCTTGCGACCTTGAACTGAGCGCTCTTTTTGGTGGGCCCCTGTGTGGGTGCGCTGTGCCCCTCACATCTTCTAACATTTGTGTATCTCCCTTTTCACCGTTGGATGCTCCAGGCTCGTCTTGGGTTTGTCCTTCACAACCCATGTCATCAGTGAGTTCTTATTCCTTTTATTGGAGATCTGGGCACTGGCGAGCTCGTGGCTGCTGGGGTGACCTGGTCCTCTGGGTGGACACAGCCAGGAAATCCTGTATTTATGTGAGTAGATTCGCACACACACACACTTCTATATTTATCCTTCTGTATTAATATTAAAAACCACAAGTTCATGTGGGTATTTCTGATATGAATCCCACACTGGCCTTCCTGGTCCTTGTTGTAACTAACTTGACTCTCCTCACCTACAGCAGTTTGCCTGCTTGTTCAGACACAGTGTCCACACACAGTACTTTCAGGATTGCTAGCCAGTGTCCCTGTGAGAAGCAGGTCTACTTGCAGAGCGCTGGCGTGTGCAGCCCTTGGTCTTCAGTGGCCAGGCCTGCCTGGGTTGGCTTCGCCACGTCTTCGGAGACTGACACGGACCTGTGGGTGCTGGCATGGCCCAGGGCTTCCTGCCCACCCTGTCCTCAGTGCTCCTGTTTGCTGTGCTCCCTTCTCTCTGAGGTGTGGTTCTGAATCGCACATGTGCCCTAGGACATTTCTCTTTCTATGCCTTGGTTCCTTCCATGGGTCTTCCAGTGTACGCGAAACTCAGGGCAGTGTTTGTGGGTAGCAGTAGGATGGAGTGGAGAGTGAGATTCACTCAAGAGTTGCAGTTAGAATCTGAACCAGCTTGAGGAGGCCCTAGCTTCTGTCCCGTTGGAGAGTTGTGTTGGGTGTTGTCCCTGTAAGTTAGAGTTGCCTCTTGAGCCACTGCCAAGTATGTGCTGAGCCCTGGATGGTGACCCAATAGCAGCAGCAGCTGCTGTGGTGCTGGCTGTGTGTGGAGGCACTGGCCATGTGGTCAGTCTCTGCGCGGCAGGGGTGAGGCCCCCGGCAGCCTTATCTTAAGAGGAGACACGGGCTTCTCAGGCTTCCAGCACACTCTTCATGTGCGGTTTGCTTGGGTATACACTGTTTTGCTTTGATTTGGTTTTCTTTTTTTAAGTTGTTCTCTTTAATAAAGAAGAATACACACTCGTCCCAGAGAATTTAGACGATTGGTAAATAAAAAGAAACAATAGCCTTTAATATCACCTGTGAGAAACAGCTTTGATCCGATGTATTTATTTGCATATCTTTTCCTGTGTGTGCATAGATGTAGATTAGCTTGCTTTTCAGTTTCTCTTCTTTTGGGGGAGGGAGGCTATTGGGGATTTAACCCAGGGTGCTTAACCACTGAGCCACATCCCCAGCCCTTTTTATTTTGAGACAGGGTCTTGCTAAGTTGCTGAAGCTGGCCTTGAACTTGTGATTCTCTTGCCTCAGCCTCCCAAGTTGCTGGATTACAGGCGTGTACCACCACACCCTGCTGTTTCTTTTCTTTTTGCCTAATATATTGAGCATTTATGAGTGTTGCTTACTTGTCCTGATGGAATCAGGCTTTCTAAACAGCTGATGACTACACTCAGATAAGATGGTGGGCATCCATGGGGTAGGGATGTGCATGGGGCAGCCATGGTCCCAGCTATGTCAGTGGTGCCTGTTTGGTATGGTGCCATAACCACAGCGCTCTCCTCAGAGTCATTCTGTGAGTCATAGAGGAGTAGCTGGTATACCTACAGCAGGCACTCCTGCTGCCTTATCACTGACACCCAGCATGTACTCCTAGAGCTCCCTTTTGCCCGTGGTGTGCTTGTTAATCTCTAATAGTGTAGGGGATGACTTGATGTCCTGTCTCACTGCCTAAGGGCCGGACCATATCCTGACTGTGTCCCTAAGCGTCTAGCACAGTAGAAACTGAGAGTGGAGTGTCTGTGCTGGGTGAAGGGGTATGGACACTGCCTAGTGGGAACATGGGTGCTTCGATACAGTTGCTCCATACTGTGACATTTCTTTGGGGTCAGGTACAGAGGGACCATGCTATGTGGGTCTGTCTAGTGGAGAGGGGTGAGCTCTGGACAGTGGGCCATTGGACCCCGGACTCTACCCTGGCCTTGCTCATCACTTCAGCTCTTTGGGCCTGTGTCTAGTTCTGTGAAACTATGATAATAATTCCTGTTATTATTGTTAATTATTATGCTATAAAAATGTTAATATTAAAATTTAATGTTAGTACAAAATTTTGTATCATGACTGTCAGCAGGGGTGCTGGTGAGGTCGAGTTGGGGTTCCCTGGGGAGTCTCACCTGGGCTTCGACCAGGGGGCATAGGAGTTGTGGATGACAGCTGTCTGTCCACCCAGGAGACCCACTGCGCGGGCCAGGCTTCAGTGCAGTCTCTGTCCTGCTCTGCAGAAGGCGATAAGGACTGTAGACGAGAGTGTGAGTTGACAAGGATGAGTGATGTCAGCATGTGTTTCTCATCAAATGTCCTTCTTTGGATGGGAACAGTTGTCTTTTGTTCTTCTAAGTGACTTTACCAGCATTTGGTCCCAGTATTTGCTTGGACATTGTTAAAGTTGTCTGCTAAACAAAGCTGCAGAAGAGACAGAGAGACACATTAGTGCTGTAACTCAGTAGTGCATGTAATTCAAGACAGACGCTGGGGCTGGGCTTCTGTGGTGCCCAGGAGAGCATCTCTCTCTCTAGCAAGGCCAGAGATGGACACACAGCAGAATTGTCTTGTTTTTAAAAGACAACTCTGAGCCAGGCATGGTGGCTCATGCCTGTAATCTCAGTGGTTTGAGAGGCTGAGGCAGGAGGATTGCGAATTCAAAGCCAGCCTCCGCAACTTAGCAAGGCCCTAAACAACTCAGGGAGACCCTGTCTCAAAGTAAAATATAAAAAAAGGCTAGGGATGTGGCTCAGTGGTTAGGCGACCCTGGGTTCAATCCCCAGTACTAAATAAACAAAACAAAATAAAACACACCCCAAAAACCACCAACAACAAAAAACTCTGAACAGGATTAAATTTCATGTCACTGGTTTATTCCCCAAACTGAGGTGTAGGCTTTAGGGGGCAGCTGTAAGGGCTGAGTCTGGATTCTGACCTGGGCAGTACCCACAGGTTCCACTGTCTTGACTGCTGTCTGTGTGGTCTGGATTATGTAGCTCAGCTCATGTGTTAGACCTAGGAGGTAGCCGTGGCTGGGCCCAGGTCAGAACAGACCTACAGATTGTTAAGAGCAAACTTAATAAAGGCATAAGAGGAAAGAATTGACTTGGAATTGAGTGGGTTTGGATTTTTCAGCGTTTTCATCAGCTGAATGGATTATGTTAGGATGTTGTTTTGAATAAATTAATATTGACTTAAATTTAAAAAAATTTTTTTAGTTGTTGTTGGACCTTTATTTTATTCGTTTATTTGTATGTGGTACTGAGAATCCAGCCCAGTGCCTGACACATGAGAGGCAAGCATTGCCCGCTCAGCCCCAGCCCCAGCCCTGACTTGAGGTCTACTCTCTTGTTGTTGTAACCTGGATTTGTGGTGCTCTCTGGTATACTGACGCTGCAGGCCCTGGACTCCCTGGGGATCTCCACCAAGCACCCCTGGGGATCTGCACCAAGCACCGGTGCTTGAAGTCACTGTCTCTTGCTTCTGTGAAGGCTGATGGCACCGACTGGGTACTAGGGTAAAATGCCTTTTAGAACCAGCTCCTGGCTCCCTACTACTTTCCCCTTTTCACATCAGAGCAAAGGGGTGCTGTGGGTGCAGTGGCTGTGGAACGTGGCTGCAGGCAGAGGCTTCCCTCCGTCAGGTGGTACCTTCACAGCTGCCACCACACTGGAATCTGGCCCCATCTTGTGCTTATGTACTTGGGACTCCCTTGGCCTCAGGAGCTGAAGCTGCAGCAGGAGGGCACTTGCATTCAGTAGCAACCCGCCTCCACCCAACCAGTGCTGGGGATGGAGCCCAGGGCTTTTTAATGGCTAGGCAAGGGCTTACCATTGAGCTACACCCAACCCCAGACTATTTTCCTTAAGGATAAACTAATAAAAGCCAAAACAAGTGGTAAAGGAAAGCAGTTGTGGCGTCCCTAAGCAGTGCAGCCCAGGTCTCGAGATCATTTCTGCTCCCACCTCTGGGTCGGGGCTTCCCAGGGCAGGCTGGTGAGGACTCAGGCCTCTAACCCTGCAGCCCTGCAGCAGCAGCACAGCTGTTTGCTCAGGCAGAGGGCAGAGGCGCACCTGTTTGCTCAGCTCTTTTCCCTGGTGTGGTTTTATGTATTTTGAAGTGAATGATGTTTGCTGTCTTTTGAGTTAAGCACTTGATAAATAGTTGTTTAAACTGAAGTAACTGGATAAACTCAGAGGTAACATGATGATCTACCAACCTGCACAAAAATACAGGAAGTGTGTCCTGGTCACTAAATTAGGGATTCTGAAAGTTCAGTATTTGTAGAACGTGTGTCTACCTCCCTCTCCATTCTGAGCTGTTGATACTAGGAAAAACCAACGAGCTTAAGAGACATTTATAAGCTACCTTTAAACATCAAGCTGTTGTGCACTGACTCCAGGTGTTTTGGAAGGACCTGGTTGCTGATCAGGATCTCTGTTGGCTGTTGACATCAGCACGGGTGGCCTTTTCCTGTGCTGTGGGGCTATCTCCAAGGGTGCCCCACTTGGGATCCAAATGTCTCCTCACTCTGCACCCACTTTGAGGAGGAGAAGTACCTTCTGGCCTGTTTGGTAGCGCCGTGTGGCCAGAAGGTTTAGTTATTTAGGGCTCTTAAGACCAACCAGCCCTCCAGCATCTGGCCACGTTGACATTTCTGTAGGTGTCCTGGTTGCAGTTCCAGTGTGTCTCTGAGGTTGCCAGTGTTGCCACGCCTGAGGGAAACCTCATGCTTTGGAAAAATACTCTGACAATCTATACTTCCAAAATGATAAGGACAGACAGCAGGTCTTAAGCCTTTGGGTCAGCACTTTGTATTCTTCAGTTATTGAGGACCCCAAAGACCTTCTATTTATGGGGGTTACATTTCAGTATTTACTGTATTACAAATTAAAGCTGAGGAGTTTAAAAGCACTTAATGTAGTGAAATGACAATAACAAACCAAATGTATCAGTATAAGTATCATATTTTTTAAATATTTATTTTTTAGTTATTGGTGGACAAAGTATCTTTATTTTATTTTTATGTGGTGCTGAGGATCGAGCCCAGTGCCTCATGCGCACTAGGTGTGCACTCTACCTCTGAGCCACAACCCTAGCCCCTAAATATATATTTATGAAAGACTTTTTTTAAAAAAAAATATTTATTTATTTGCTTTAGTTGTACACAATGCATTTATTTGTATGTGGTGCTGAGGATCGAACCCGGGTTGCGCATGTGCTAGGCGAGCGCTCTACCGCTGAGCCACAACCCCAGCCCCTGAAAGACGTTTTTGTCTAAAACAAAAAATAATACAATGAGAACAGTGGTGGTGTTTAACTACTTTTTTTTTTTTTTTTTTTTTGGTACCCTGTATTGAACTCAGGGGCACTCGACTACTGGGCCACATCCCAGCCCTTTTTTCTTGTATTTTATTAGAGACAGGGTCTCGTTGAGTTGCTAAGTGCCTCGCCATTGCTGAGGCTGGCTTTGAACTTGATCCTCCTGCCTCAGCCTCCCAAGTGCTAGGATTACAGGCGTGCGCCACCGACCGTGCCCAGCTAGTGTTTGACATTTTTGTAAGTCTCCTTACTGTTTGGTTTAATAGAAGACAGCAGTTGGCTTGGGTGTTCATTCTGGGATGTGTGTAATAAGACTGGAAACACAAGCCCTGTCCTCACACAATATGTAACTGGAAGGAAGGATTATTTTTATATAATTGTGGATTTATTTATTTGCTATGGGGATTGAACCCAGGACCTCAGCATCTTGCTAGGCAAGTGCTCTTCCATTGAAGTACACCCCATTTTAAATTTTATTTTGAGACAGGGTCTTGCTAAGTTGCCCAGGCTGGCCTCAAATTTAAGATTCTCCTGGCTTAGCCTCCTGAGAATTGTGGGTGGTTTTTGCTTCTATGCCAGAACTCTACAAGTTGACTGTCCCTAATTCGGAAATCCAAAATGCCTCAGATCTGAAAATGATCGCTGACACAATGCCACAGCAGAAAATTGCATACCTGAACAATGGGCTGCATTCAAAACCTGGGCACACTACAGATGTTGAGGTGGTGAGTGTGAGGCACGAGGGACGCGAGCATGGGTCATGTTTGTCACGTTGGGTTCCATGCTCACCACAGCTTTTCATGCACATGTGGATCTCGGGGAATCTGTCCCACTTCTCCTGAGCTGGTTGCAGAGCAGGCCCTAACATCACACCAGCTGCACCCTGCTGCCTGGCGAGCCATGTGGAGTTCCATGATGGCAGGCGTCAGTCTTTGGAACACAGTGCACCTTCCAAGCACCAGCACTGCTATCACACAGGACCACACTCCCACTTGTGGCTCAGTCCATCTCATCAGGAGGCCAGGAGCCAAGAAGACTTCAGCCCACGGTGGCAAGCACAAGTCTTCTAGTTTTCAGTTGTTCAGTTTTCCACTCTGATCTTCATGTCAGAACTTAAGTTTCATAACTGCAACATGTACTTTGCCACTTTCTTTGGAGGGCAGGTCACTTGTTCACCTTTGAGACATGCCTGCCCAGTCCCCACCCTGGTCTCGCATGGACAAAGGAGACAGGCTCACAGCCCAGCACTTGTCAGTGCTGCCAGGTCTGAGGCACATCTTTCCTCCTCACAGGATGGTGAGACATCTTGAGGTTGGTGCTGTTACTGCTCCATGTGAGACAATTTAAGGTAAACTGGCTTTTTTTTTTTTTTTGGATGCTGGGGAGTGAACCAGGGGAGCCTAACCACTGAGCCACATCCCCAGCCCTTTTTTTTGTATTTTATTTAGAGACAGGGTCTCACTGACTTACTTAGGGCCTCAGCCTCCTAAGCTGCTGGGATTATAGGCATGCGACTCCATGCCTGGTTTAAACTGTTTTTTTGTGGTGCTTGTGTATTCTGGTGATAGGTGCTGTGCGGGGAGTGCAGACAGGCAGCTCCACCCTGTTCTGCGGGCACCTACAGTGGTACCTGCACTTGACCCCATGAGCCCCTGGGCTAAGTGGATCACACTTGGAGTACTGATGAATTAGAAACATCCTGAACTCTGTTGTTTTGCTCTACAGAGTGATCTGCTGGTGAGTGAGAGTACTTCATTCCAGGGTATTTAGAGATGTGCCCCTGTAGTTACGCTGCACACTGATTGACAAGCGTGCTTCCATAGAGCCTGAGCAGGTAGCCTGCCTGGGGCCTGCTGTCGGCTGTGTGTACCGGGGCTGCCTGGGGAATCTTGGAGGTTCAGTGGGGAGGGCCTCCCCATGCCTCCAGTGCAGGAGATGGCCTCAAGGGCTGCCCTCGTCATCTAGAGTAGCTAACCCCTTTATGTCTGGGGCCAAGGAGCGCTGCTACTCGCTCATTTTGCCAACCTTCTTTTGAAAATGGGCGCCTTTGGGGGGTGACGCTGTTGGATGTGCTTCCTGTGGAGAAGTTTCCTCCCTGTTGACACAGTGGGTGTGTCTGATCATTTCCCCACGCCTCTAGTTGGGTGTTCACCCAGAGATGAATCCTTAGGTCTTTCTGTGTTCTTCTCTGTCGTGGAAAGAGAGCCTTCCCTGCCACCCACCCTCCCTGGTCCTCACTTCCACTGTGTGCAAAAATAAAGTGTACCCCTCCCTCCCAGGACCCTGCTAAAGCCCACCAGAAGGCCTGGGTGGGGCTTGGGAAGGTTCCTGCTTGGTGGCTGTTTTCAGGATGGTTCTATATGTTTGTGCCAGTGGGCTCTGACCTGCTCCAGTGAAGTAGGTGTAAGCAGTGAACCCCACACGGTCCCCATCACAGGCAGCCCTTCTGGGTGGTAGCCCTGTCACTCAGAGTCATGATCCACCATGGGTTGTGTCACCACAGTCCCAGCCCAGGGCCAGAACAGAACCCTTGTCACCTTTTGTCAGGGTGATGCCCTGCCCTCTCGCATGGTCCTCTCTGCTCCTCATGTTCTGTCTTTGCAGTTCTTCTCTGCTGGACGTCAGTCCCTTGCCGCCACCCCTTCACTCTGTATCAAGCACCTACTATGTGCTGGACCCTATTCCAGGTGTTGCAGAGAGAGCAGTAACCCAAACAGACCATTCCTGCCCACAGGGAGCTTATGATGTGATGGGGTGGTGGCAGACAAGTGAGGATAAAGAGCATCAGACCTTTGGTGCAAAGCATGTAGGGACACTGGTGGGGAGGCCTGGTGGAATGGAGAGTTTCCAGGGAGTGAGGCCATAGCCTGGGACTGTGCAGAGGGAAAAGCCCCAGTGGAAGCCACAGACCTGGTGTGGCTGGAGCCCAGGCTGGGAGGGCAGCAGTGCCAGTGGGAGGGGACCCTGTGCCAGCCTGCTGTGACCCCACACCTCCCTGGAAGTTCTGAGAGGTTGCTGGTGCTATATAGAAAACATCCCGACCCCTGGAGCTGGGTCTGGGAACACCCCAAGTCCCCATGGCTGCCATGCACCACCGCAGAGCATGTGTCATGGGCTCCTTGGCTATGCTGGCCTTGGCCCTTGTGCTGCTGGTGGAAGCTGCCACTTCCTGTGCCCTGCTGGGTACTTCACCAGGTGGCTGGAGACCATCGCCCTTTCTCTACAGCTGGATAGCAGCTGGCTTGTAGCCCAGTTTTCTTCCCTTCCCCTTACATGTTTTATCCTGCTGCAGGGTCTGTGCCTGACTATGTGGTGGTCTGGGGGAGGGGCTGGGGCTCTGCATTCTGCCACCCTGCTCATCCTCCCCCATTGCCACTAGACATTCTGCACCTTAGCACGCGGACAAGGTAAGGTGCAGACAAGGTCAGGATGGTAATAGGATCTGGGGAGGCACAGGTCCCTGCCCTACTGGAACTGAGGTGATGGGGAGTGGTGAGGGCTCCCTGCAGTGAACTGAGGGGACAGGGAGCCGGAGCCCACGGGGCTGGCGTGCTGCACCCAGTGGGATCTGCCGAGACTGGCTGGATGGGGGGCTTTTTATCAGCCATGGACTATCCCACAAGGCCTGTTCAGGTGCCAGGGTTGAGTGGACATCGTTCTGTGACCCCTCATCATGATTTGGAGCATCTGGAGAGTAATAATTTGGCAAAGTCCCCCCATTACTGCCTTCATTTGACTACCTTGGCTTTCAGAGCTTTTTTGGATTTGATTCAGGGCTGCAAAGCTCCCAAGCTTTGTCTGCACAGTTGAGTTCAGGACTTGGTAGTTCTCTTGGCTAGGGCTGCTTCAGGTGTGGTTCACAGGTGACGTGCTGTGGGTTGCTGACCCATGACCTTGCTGCCGCCCTCCACTTCTTTGTGGGCTTTTTTTGTGTTTTTTTTTTTTTTTTTTTTTTTTTTTTTAATATTTATTTAGTTAGTTGTGCACAATGCTTTTGTTTTTACATGGTGCTGAGGATCGAACCCGGGCCGCGCACGTGCTAGGCCAGTGCTCTACCGCTGAGCCGCAACCCCAGCCCCATCTTTGTGGGCTTTTGAGAAGTGAGAGGTGTCTGCCCACATCCACTGCCAGCTCGGCTGCCTGCCCAGCCTGTGGGCAGCTTAGGGTCCTTAATAGCCCCAGTAAGAGGGATAGAGGTGTCATTAAGCAGAGAAGCTGTAGGGGATGAAGGTGGACTGGCGAGTGTGCAGAGCCTGTCGCAGTTTCCCTAGGATGGAGTTCTGGGGAAGTGTCCTGTGCTGTGAAGCTGGGGACTTACGGCTGCGACATTGAGTGGCAGTGCACTGGAAGGGTGGCATCCACCTCCTGATGGGTCATCGTTGTCCTGAACAGCACTGGTACCTGTAAAAACTACAGCTTTGTCTCCTCAGGAAAGAGTGTGCCAAGCTCCGGGTTCTGCTGTGGGTTGGCGTGCAGGGTTAGATGGTCTGAGCTCTGTAGGTGCCAGGCACGCCTTCCTGGTGTCTTCTCCATCAGGGTCACAGAGGGAAGGACCGTTTCTTGCTAGGAGGGTGAGGAGGAACTCAGTGCTGAGGACAGTCATTGGGTCCATTGTAAATGTGTGTGCAGGGCTGGGATTGTGGCTCAGCGGTAGAGCGCTCGCTGAGCGCACGTGCGCAGCCCGGGTTCGATCCTCAGCACCACATACAAATAAACCCATTTGAACCCATTGTGTACAACTAAAGCAAATAAATAAATATTAAAAAAAAAAAATGTGTGTGCAGAGCACACAAAACAAACCTTCCCCCACTGTCAAGTGTATGTTGGCACTGGGTGTACCCAGTGTCGTGCAGCCTCTGCTTCTTACCCACTTCATGATGTCCCATTGCCTCAGAGGGAAGCCTCATGCCCTTTAGCAGTCATTCCTCAAACTCCTTTGAGTCCCAGTAAGGGAGGGACATCTGCCAGATCATCACTCTCCAGCTGCTCCAGAGAGTGAGGGAGGGGTGCCTGCTGGCCTGTGCCTGCCTCGGTGGTTTTCCCTGTTGTGGACACTGCTTGCACGGGGAACCATGCAGCGCATGGTGGCTTGTGGCTAGCTTCTGTTGCCCAAGTGTTTTCTTTTCTTGTTTTGGTGGGGGTGCTGGGGATTGGACCCAGGGCCTTGTGCATGCTAGGCAAGCACTCTAGCACTGAGTACAACCCTACACCTGCCCAAGTGTTTTCAAGTTCATTGGTATAGCATGTATCAGTGCTTCACTCCTTTTTATGAATGTGTGATGTTCCTCTGCAGTCATAAGTACTACATTTGTTGTGTCATTCTTCAATAGACATTTGGGTTGTTTTCATTTTTTTTTTTTTTTTTAAATTATAGAATTAACCTGCTATGCTAGAATTATAAATGTGTGCAACCTTATTGGGACACATTGGCCGGTTTGACTGTTCTTTCACATTGTACTGAAAGCACAGGAAGCCATGTGTCACAGTTGGTCCTTGTTTGCCCTGGTGATGGGTGGGTGCTCTGTATCCCTGGGCTTGGGCCCATCTGCAGTGGCCCCTCCCTAGGGGTTGGAATCTGCTTGGTTTCTTGAGGTGAGCTGGAACGTCCTCACTGTTCTGGGAGGGTTGGCTCCAGCCTCATCTCTCTGTGTATGTAATCATGGGAAAACTTGCCTTATTTTTTAATTAAAAAAATTTTTTTTTAAATTGTAGATGGACACAATACCTTTATTTTATTTATTTTTGTGTGGTGCCGGGGATCGAACCCAGTTCCTCCTGCATGCTAGGCAAGTGCTCCACCATTGAGCCACAACCCCAGCCACACACTTGCCTTATTTTTAGTAAACCTTTCTGAGTTGTAAATGTGTTGCTGGGAGCATGACTTCTGTTACTGTAACCATGAAAAACAGCTTATTCTACGAGATTGTTTATAATGTTGGTCATGTTTACTGCATTTCAAGGCTTGAAGGCTTAGAATGTTCAGCACAATGGGGAAATTAATGAAGTTACCTTGTCCCTGCTTCATTTCACAGGAGTTGAACAATGGTTTCTTCAAGGACCTCCCATGCTGGATTTCTACTGCACAGTACCTGCTGACCTTCCTACCTCTGTCAGCTCCTGGGCTAATTTTGAACCCTTTGAATGGGTTTCTGGCTTTCCCCTCCTCCCTTAAGATGTTTGTTTCCATTGCTTTTCTTGTTCAATTTTATGGTCAGGAGAAAAATGCTGGGAAATAAATCTAGGCCCATACCCCAGTGTCAGGCTCCTCTCCAGAGGGTCCCCTTGTGGCTCTGGATGGGAAACCTGCCAGCCCCAGCCCCAGGCAGCCCTATGAAGCTGCAGGCCCTGCCCTGGAGGAAGCACAGGCCTCACCCACGTGGTCCTGTGAACCCCAGCTATGCACAGAGTCCAGTCAAGAACCTGGTGGGGGTGTCCCTATGCACCCCCTCCCCAGGGAGGGCCAGCAGCCCCACTGCCCAACCCCCAGCCTGCAGTGCTCTGTGTGGGCTGCTGGCCCAGGGGATTCGTGGCTGGCTAGCTGCATTCCACCGCATCTGTCATTCCCTCATTTGCTGTTATGTGATGATGATTGTATATTGGTGCTGGGGATTGAACTTGGGTACCCTACCACTGGGCTACATTCCGCCCCTTTATTTTGAGATGGGGTCTCTAACTTGTGATCCTCCTGCCTCAGTCTCCCAAGGAAGCTGTTTTATTTCTTTTAAGCTTTAAGACATGCCTATAGATGTCACATAAGCAGGAGAGTCGTCTGTGCTTTTTGCCAGCTGTAAGAGGTATCTAATCTCACTTCTTTACCTGGGGATTTTGAGGCAAATCCCATATTTGATTCATAAAGGCTTGAGTGTTTGAGAGAGACACAGAATCAAATAAAACACTGAATCACAGCACCATGACTGCGACAAATGGCCACTTCTCAGTATCACCAAATGTACACTTGGGCTCAGGTTTCCCCGGTTGACTCAAATGCATTTTTATTTTCAGTTTGAGTTTTGTTTGTGTGCTGAGCAGTCTGGGCCATTCAGCACTCCTAGCTGTTTTCCTAATGATTTCAAGTTGTGCAGGCAAACTGCGGCTGGAGGAGGCTGTGTCGCAGGCCACTCTTCATGGTGCAGACCACATGTCATGCGCTCTGCTGAGCTTAAGAATGTGTGCTTTCCAGGTACCATTTCCCTGGTACGCCCGGTCTGGGCAGTGGCCAGTTGAGCAGCTTAGCCACCGCCGCTGGTCCTCTCGCTGCCTGGGTGTCCAGGCTCTCTCGGTGGAACTGGTGGCTCATCCCCAGGAGACAGGGATCCCAGGAGAGTGGGCAGAAGCATCCAAGCACTTGGATAAGCCCCCAGTGTGCATGGACCCGTTGTTGGCCAGGGGAAGTTAACTGGATGAGCCTGAGTCTTTGGAAGGGTCCAGAGTGGCAGGGGCAGTGGCCATCAGTGCCACTCTCCCCCCACCCCCCTGATGTCCCAGGTGCTAGCTCCTCCTGAAGCCTGGGAAAGCCAGTTCAGGTGAAACAGTGAAGCATTCAAGGCCAGCCGCAGCGTGGATGACCCTCAGGAACACCTGGCTGAGTGCAGGAAGCCAGGCACAGTGGCCATGTGCTGCACGATGTCTTCATGCAGTGTCTTAGCAGGCAAATCCAGAGGTGGAGGCTGGGCAGAGGAATGGGGGGTGACATTGGAGAGCATGTGGCTCCTCTGGGGTGACGACGGTGCTCTGGAATTAGTGTGATGGCCACACAGTACTGTCAACATAGCAAAAGCCAGTACGTTGTACAGTTTAACATGGTTAAGGAGGCAAATTTTATGTGAATTTTAATATGAAGAAGGATAAATCCAGGCCCTAGATAATTTCATATATATTTATCAGCCCAGCTTTCCAAACTCAGCTCTGCTTTGAGGTGTGTGCTTCTGGCCCACTGGCTCCTCGATGACATAAGGGTCCAGCGGGGCACAGAGACCCAGTCTCCCATCTCCAGGGGCTGCAGTTGGGGGAGCCTCAGAGAATCAGCACAGCCGGTTGCCTGGCCCACCTGGTCAGTTGTGCTAAGAAGCCCGAGGCAGCAGAGGGCCCACCTTTCGCCTTGTAGAGCAGGGAGTAAACATTTTAGCAAGTGTTGGAGCCTGGCTTGGATGGGAAAATTCCATGATTGTGCCACTTAAAAGATAGCAGTCAGGGCTCTGCATCAGGCACAGTCCACGATCCAAAATATGTGCAATTATCTTTAATTTTTTTCAGTCTACTGAAGAACACAGAATACAATTGTAATTTATTTTAAATCGTGAGCTTGTCTCCAGGAAAAAATTGACTAAGGAAGCCAAACAGTCCCAGGGATTTTATCTGCTTGATTTTCAACAATTTGCTCCTAATTAATTATTCTGACTAGAAAAAAAAAAATTGTACCTCTACGGGATGCCAGTATTTAGAAGTGACATTTCAAATATCTGGTTGGACAAATTAGGGGAATTTTCTGATTTCCGTCATTTGTTAAATTCACTTTTAAGTGTCCCCTCAGGGAGTTGTGTTCATTCCAAGTGCCAGGAATTGAAGTAGCATTTGCATTTGGTTGAATTGGATTGAGCCACAGGTATTGGCTGCAAAGCATTGCTAGCTTGCAGGGAAATTTTACTTCATAAAAACAAAGCTATGGCTTTTTTTTCTTTTTTTAAATAAGGAATATTCTAGTTTTCATCTGGAACATCATGGTTTTCTAATACACCATGATGTGTATGTAGTTTCCTATTTAACGTGTGCCTTGTTTTGTCAACATTAAGACAGTATTTCCATTTGCAATATATTGTGATTGTAACTTAAGATAAATTGAGAGTGTTCTGGTAGCCGAAGACCTGCTGAGTTGAAGTGCTGGGTTTCTAAATGTGTCACACGGGACCTAAAAATCCAGGCTGGGGAGGCCTGCTGTGTCATGGGAAGCCACATATATCTCAAATAAGATATCACAAGCAGAGGCTGCATTTCCCTGTCATACTGCTTACTTTTAACATCAATTTTTTTTTTTCTTTTCACTTTCTAAAAAAAATAAGCACTCTTCCTTGTACACTGTAGAAAGCATAGTGGCCAGTTGCTGAGGTGGGCAAAACTCTTAAAGCAGATAGACTGTCCTGGGTGCAGTGGCTCACACCTGCCATCCCAGCTACTCAGTAGGCGGCAGGGCAGCGGGAGGATCACTCATTCTAGGCCAGCCTGGGCAATTTAGTCCTTGTAGACTCAATCCCCAGCACCAAAGGGAAGAAATGAAACAAAAGTAGCATAAGGGCTGGGGTTGTGGCTCAGTGGTAGAGCGCTTGCCTAGCACGTGCGCGGCCTGGGTTCGATCCTCAGCACCACGTAAGGATAAAGGCATTGTGTACAACTAAAACAAATAAACATTAAAAAAAAAAAAAGTAGCATAAATAGAACCAAACAGAGACCAAACCAGACCCTTAGAGACTGGTTCCCTTCTCCCCAGGACTGTGTGGCTTTTGTGCTGTTCTGTGCAGCCACCTAGGTCACTGGCACATGCAGCCCCAAGGAAGGAGGGTGGCGGGGTGTTTCTGTGGGCACCCACAGTTGACCTGCCCACCATGCACCTAAACACCAGGGGCACCTGGAGCACGGCATATCTGGGCAGCTGCATACCCAGTTGCTGTAGAAGAGTCAGCAGGCTGCAGTGGACTGCCAGCAGCCTCTGATATGGTGGAGCAAAAAGAGAGTTAGGCCGTACCCAGAGACTGCCCACCACAACTCCTCATGTTCCTCAGCCTGTTGTTCGCCAATGGGTGTTCTGGGTGCTGGAGGTGACCAGTGCAGAAAGCTGGGGATGCTGCCCCTCTTGGTTTACCTGGTGCAAGGGTTACAGACAATGTGATACAGAAGTGTGTGGAGAAGAACGAGGGGTGGTAGAGGGCAAGTGCCATTTTAATAAGCAGGCAGCAGTGGTCTGTCTCTAGACGGTGATCTGAAGGGGTGAACAAGCCAAGGCCCTGGGGCTGGCAGCCAGGAGGGGACGAGTAGGCGACGGAGAGGCCTGCTTGGGCCTTTACCTGATGGAGATGGGTGCCACTGGGAGCCTTGAGCAGAGGGAGACCCAGTCACCTTACCAGTCTCTGGCTGCTTCAGAAATGGAAGGGGGACTCGTCAGAGATTATGGATCAATCCAGGTAAAAGAAAATGACAGCCTACAGTGACACTCTCATGGTAGAGAGGGTAAGTTGAGGCATTTCCAGATGTTAGAAATACTGAGGAGCCACAAGAAATCAGACAAGTATTTGAAAGTGGGTGGGTGGGTAAGGCAGACTCTTACTACTGCCAGAAGGGCTGCTGCGGGAACGTGGCTAGCAAGTGCGCCTGGGCATACTGTACTGCTAATCCCTAACCTAACGTAGCACTGCCCTGCCTCCTGATTGGAGGAGCTTGGGTTACAGTCTGCATTATTGGCTGATTTTAAAATTGGGTTGGGCAAAGGGAAGGGCTACCATTGGATCCAATTAAGACTCTTCTGAAGACAGACCACAGACTTCTAATTTCTCACACAAGCATGCTTTGGTATTTCAAAGTTAGGGGCAATGTGCTTGTCATAGGCTAGGTGTGAGATGGGACAGGAGAGCCATCGAAGGTGCTGACGTTTTGGCCTGAGCAGCCGCCTCCTGATTGAGATCAGAACACATAGTGTGTGTGGGTTAATCGTGCAGGGTCTTGGTGGCCCAGTCACAGGGGTCTAGAGGAGTCAGGACACTCTGCTTGACTGTGGGGGAGGCTGTGGAGCTGGTGAGCACAGGTGGCTCTCAGGGGCATCTATTGGGTGTCTAGCTGAGGTGCAGTGGTCAGAAGCCACGCAGCTGGGTGAAGTCCCCAGGGAAGTTATAGGTTTGTGCAGAGCTGATTGTTGGGACCCAGTCCTGTGTTCCAAATTAAGAGAGAGGAAGGAGGGGCAGCCATCCAGGCGGTCATGGAAGCCAAGGAAGCAACTGGCTGACAGTGGGCAGTGGCTTCATGCAGTCTCCATGATGCTGATGGGCCAAGGGGGCTGAGGTCTGACCATGGGTGTTGACTTTGCAAGATGAGGGTCATTTGCACGGGGTGACTGGGAGAGGGGATGGGAATGGGAAGGTGAATGAAAGGTTGAATGGCTGGTTGGAGGGGTGGTGGGCTTTGGAGATGGTGTTCCTTGCGTGGATGTTGTGGGCATCTAACCTGGTATTTATCTGAGAACTCCTTTATCTTCACTCTTCAGAGAGTTTTTCAGAGTACACATCTAGAATTATTTTCTCTTTGCTTTGACAGTGCTGTTCCTCTGTTCTGGGCAAGCACAACTGCTATTGAGGCAGGCTGTGTGTCTGATCTGTCTTTTACTCTCATCCTTTTGGGATCTTTGCCTGTCTTTAGTCTTGTTTGGATAGCAGTGTGTTTGTGTGCCTTTGGGAATTACTGGGTGGAGAGGGGACTACTGTCTTTGGTATGGAAGCCAGGCTGGTCCTCCCTCAGGTAGCCATGGTTCTCTGCACAGCAGGCAGGAGGCTTGGGCAGTGTGGTGAGGGCTGGAGAAGATGAAAGGCCAGCTGTCCAGTAGCCTGGTGCTCAGCCTTAGGGTAAGCAGCAGATTTCCTGGGAATGGCCTCACTTATTAGGCAGTGTTGGTAACAAGGTTAGGTGTGGTACCCGTATAGTCTGATTTGATTTTTCTCTGAGTTTGTGAACATTTTCAGATCCTTGAGCCTCTACCATGCTGACCTGTCACGTTGCTTCAGGGTCCTGAGTGGAGAACTTGCAGTCACATGAGGCCGAATAGCATAGGAAGTCTGCCAGTGTGGACGAAGGGACAGAGTTCTTTTTGACGTAGATCTCATGCTTGTCTTTTTTGTACCTTTAGTTGTTGTTTGAAAATGGCATCTTTGTAAAATTAACTTTTAGATTACTGTTGCTTGGACACGGAACGACAGCCCAGCAAGCTCTGTGGCTGCTCTGGACTCTTGACAGAGAGCCCTGGGTTCCCCCTGTGTTCCGCAGCGCCCTGTCGCCTGTGTGTGATGGTGCTATTTGCTGCCAGCCTGACTGTCTGCTTGCTGCTCTCTTGCTGTGCTTGCTGGGGCCTCTGGAAGCAGTGATTTCAGGCCTCATTGTTTCTGAGCTCAAATCTCTCACTTCCCGGGTGGGAGTGATGTTGCCACAGGCCTTCTCAGGCCAGAGAAGCAGCCCCCTCTCCTGAGCTGCTAGGGGTTCTCACCTGTTTATTTTTGTCTTATAAGTCATGAGAAGCTCTTGATTTTTCAGACAGATGAACAGATGCAAATTATATGGGGGATGCGTGTACACTGGCCACCTCATTTAAAGAAGTAGCTGCAAGGGAGTCGGGCACAGCAGTTCATGCCTGTAATCCCAGCAGCTTGGGAGGCTGAGACAGGAAGATTGAGAGTTCAAAGCCAGCCTCAGCAATGGCAAGGCGCTAAACAACTCAGTGAGACCCTGTCTCTAAATGAAATACAAAATAGGGCTGGGAATGTGCCTTAGTTGTCGAGTGCCCCTGAGTTCAATCCCCATTTCCCCCGCATCCCCCCAAAAAAGAAGTAGCTGCAAGCTCCCTGGGAGCACTTCATGTGTTCAGTTTCTCCAGCTTCCTGGACCCTACAGAGAGTGCAGATTCAAAGCCCGATTTGTGACTTGGGCCTGTAGCTAAGGACCTTCAGGGAGCCTGCTTTGTCTCCACCACTTCCTCCAGCCCTGACTGCTCTTGGGCAGACCTTATGTCCTCATTGTCACTGGTATGTGGTGCCCTCAGAGTCCACCAGACTGGGTTTGTGACTGATAATTTCTTGATTTATCTTACTCCATCTTGACTAAGGTGGAGATAGTGCACGACACTTCATAAAATTCTTCATACTAGTTAATAAAGAGAACACAGTACTTGCTCCTAGCACATAGTAACATCCCTTTCAGATTGCTTACTGGGGGACTTGCAGGACATGGTCCCAGATGCTGAATAACAACTGCATTGCAGTGAGCACTCGCCAAGGTGCCAGGCTACCAGGTGCTAGCATGGTGCTGAGAGCCCTGCGTGGTGGCAAAATGCAGAGCCCTCCCTGTCTGCAAGGGGCTCAGGAGCCACCTGCAAACCACTGACACACAAGGTAAGCCTGGAGAAAGGGCAGGTTGTTGCGTTGGTCTCACTGAGCAGAGCAGAGGCAGGGAGTCATGGGAGGCCTTGCTGCTGGAGCTGTGTCTGAAAGTTGTCCTACCAGAAGGTGTCCGGATTTCCAGGTGAGGTGACATCCTTCCTGCAGTGACACCCTTGGAGTCAGAGCCTCTCCCTCAGTGGAGGTGGAACTCCTCTGGATGACCTCAGGCCCAGGAAGCAGAAGGGCAGGGTCCCAGAGTGGCAAGGGGTGTGGTGAGGGCATTTCCCTGGTGGAGCTCAGCAGTGCAGGGCAGCACAGGGACCAGCCATGGGCCTGTGCCCTGGGCTCCTCAGTGTGGGGACATCGGGTGCTCCTAGAGGGCCTTTATGTTTGGCCAGCAAGTATTGAGTAAGGGCTGGGTATCAAACCGGTGAAATAACCATTTAGCAAGGTTTGATCTCTTGCAAGGTTGGACAGTGGATGAGCAGAAGCTTCTCTGGATGGCCGGGCTTCCAGTGGTGGAACCAGACTCAGGGTCCTGTCAAGTCCTTTTGCTTTTGCCCAAGATGGTTCTTTTTGGTGTAGTGGCCCCAAAGTCTGACCAAAGGCCCTGTCGCAGAGGATGTGACTCTCCTGTGACTGGAACCTCTTCCCGTAGGGATTGTGGGCTTCCTTGTGGCTGTCCTTTTCCTACCTGCATGGCCACTGCCAGTGACAGGGCAGCTGTGTGGAACTCTAGCCCCTTGTGCAGCCGGCTCTCATCCCTTCTCTCTCTCCCCCTTTGTGTTAAGTCATGTGGAATGATGAGCTCAGTGCTGGAGGGGGCACCTAGAGATGACAGTCACGTTCTGAGGCAAGAGGTCCTGGGCAGCAGGGTCATTTTGCATTTCTCCCAGGTGGTAGATGACACAGTGTCTTGTGCAGAGTGTCTAGGTTTGTGTCATGTGCAGATAAGTGGGAGATATTCATGGGTTTTGCTGCTTCATTGGCAGAAATAGACATTCTTTTCAAGACAGGCCAGAGCTAAGGCTTGCAGAGCTAAGGCAAGAGCTAAGGCTCATGCAGAGTTGTCGAGGACAGCCGAGTGGTCAGTCACCACTGCCCATCACCAGCATGTGGGCTTCAGGGCAGAAGGGCCCTGCTGTGCGGTGGCAAAGGCCTGGTTGTGGTTGGATGTGGCTGTTGCAGCCAAGTAACTAGAAAAAGCAGTGGCAGGCAGCTCACCAGGGCTGACTCAGTGAGAAACTCCCATCTCACTGAGAAACTGGCCTTCCACATCTCTTCCACACTGTACATGCAGATAAGACAGAGATGGAGGTTCACAGCATGGGACTTTCCTTAGCTGGTAAGATGCACTGCTGCAAGGAAGAAGCAGCTCCCCTCTCCCTGCAGGTTGGGTGACCCTGCTGCCTGAGTGAGGGTACCACACTTCCCAGAGTGTGCACTGGTGCCAGGTGGGCAGTCGGGGTCTGGAGATGGACACCTCCTGGTGCCCACTGCAAAGGGTGTATGTAAATGAGGTGTTTTCCCGACACCTCAGAAAGCAGCTCAGCCCTGTGAGTGTGGGAGAAGGGACCTCCCTGCCCATGTGGAGTGAGCGAGCAGGTCCTGCCCAGGCAGTGTCGGGTGGAGCTGTAAACTGACAGAAACAGATCCGCAGAGTCGCAGTGTGAGTTCTCTTTAACTGTGATAGAAGCCCAAATTGTGGCTTTTGTCTTCTTTCAAATGGCACCAGCACCAGCTGTCCTGTAGAAGAGCAGGGTGTTCTTCCATGCAAGAATGCTGTTTCCGTCTTGCCCTGGCTGGCTGGGGCCCATGGGTGACTCCCCAGGGGCTGGTGGCCTCGGGAATTCTCCAGGACAGAGCTGTTTGGCTGCAGGGTGGCGTGTTGTCCACTTCTCTGGCAGATGATGGTGCCCCACGTTGGTGCTGGGTACCTACCCCTTGGCTGGCTGCTATACCTTCTGCCTCCCAGCACCTGTGTGACCTGGCAAGGGCCTCACCTGTAACCCCCACTTTGTCAATCATGAGATGCAAGTGGGGCAATGACTTTGCATGCACATCTCAACTTCTTTAACCTTAGAGGATGTCAGGAGAATGACATGTCAAGTGTGCATTGGCCTCCTTCCAGAAGTCACTTGGTTTGTCCCTGTTATTTTTCTAGTGATAGATAGAGTATGCCTACTTAAAAACTACAGAAACACATCAAAGAGCTAGGGGGCCTATCATAGCTTGGTTGCCCAGGAATAATCACTGTTAGCATTTTGTTTTATAATCTGTCCATAAATTCCCTCATTCCTGCATCCAGAGTATGTGTGTCAATACAGGATGAATGGGATGCTCTCCACCATCTTGGAACTCTCGCACTTGCTGGTGTGAGGGCCTTTTCATGTGATAACGTAGCCCCATGGCATGACTGCACGGTGATGGGTACATTCCTTTGCTCTTCGTGTCAGCTGCAGTGGGCTGGGAACAGTGCTCTGGGTATGGGTGCCTGAGCCTTGCTTAGGACAGTGGCTGGAGGGAAGTTTCTGGATAAGAGGCAGTGAGTCAGACCCTGCATTGCATCCAGTGCTATTGAGGCAGGGGTCCCTCCCTGCTTTCACCACATGGTGATGCAAAAATTTGCAGTTTTCATTTGCATTTTGATTAAAGGCTAAATATATTTTATGTTTGTTGGCCCCTGGTGTTCGTCCTTCCTTGTACATATCCTGCTGGATTTTAAAATCTCTTTGTTAATTTATATAAACTACTGAATGTTTAAGTTTATAATTTTAGGTTTCTGAATTAATGATGCCATAAATTTTCTGGCTTTGTCTTACAATTAGAGACATTAAAAACAACAACAACAACAACCTTGTGTAGGGCTGAGGATGCAGCTCAGTGGTAGAGTGCTTGCCTAGCATGCTCAGGGTCCTGGGTTCAATCTCTAGCACTGAAAACTAAATAAAACATAGAGATAAAAAATGTTAGGTAGTTGGGCTGGAGATGTGATTCAGTGTTAGAGTACTTGCTCAGTATATGTGAAGCCCTGGGTTCAATCCCCAGTACTGCAAAAAAAAAAAAAAAGAAGAAGAAGTAGATAGTCAAGTTTGTCTTTTGTGGCCTCTGCTTCCAAGAAAGTGCCTCCTGCCAAAAATTGTAAAAAATTACTAAGTTTTAAAATACTTATGTGGATGTTTTTGTTTTGCTTAAAAATACTTACCAGTCAGTTTTGTGCCCATTTGGGATTTGTTTCCTGGGATGTGTGAATGAGGCCTTGCTTTCCCTCAGGTGCTCAGCAGGTGGTTCCCACACCGTCTCTGCAGTGGGCCTTGGTTCCGTGCACTGCCTGCTCACACCTCCCTTGGGTGGGGAATGGTGTCAAGCCGTCCAGCCCATGGCCTTTACCTGGACTGTTGCTGTGCAGTGTGTCGCGCCAGCTCCTCGGTGTGGGCTTTACGCACTCTTGCACCTTTGATCGATGCACACACATCTGCTCCTAAAAGAGGGGCAACCTGGCTCATGATGGTGTGCCCACTGTGCCTAGAGATTGACTCCTGCCTTCCCTCCTCCATACAGGCCTCCACTGCTGTGCTGACCTCACAAAGTGATCTGTGGGGGTGGTATTTGCATAGCGTTTGGCATAATGGTGGTGCTTGTTACTTAAATTCTTAGGCAAAATTAAAACTAAAAGGGAAAATATGTTTGTCCAGTTGTGGTGGCACATGCCTGTAATCCCATCAGCTCCGAAGGCTGAGGCAGGAGGATCACAAGTTCAAAGGCAGCCTCTGCAAAAGTGGGGGTGCTAAGCAACTCAGTGAGACCCTGTCTCTAAATACAGTGAAAAATACCATTGGGGATGTGGCTCAGGGTTGAGTGCCCGAGTTCAATCCTCAGTACCCTATCTCCAAAAACAAAGCGGGGGAAATGTAGGTATTGACAAATGTTCTTAGTGTCTAGGGTGAATCAGTTACAGTAGAAGAGCATACAGTAGTTTTTGGTGCTTTCCTATCTGCTTAACAGACAGGGAACCCAAGGAAGGCAGGTCAGATTCTTATACATTTGGGTAAACCAAGGAGGGTTAGGGTTGGGGGAAGAAAAATTCTTCCCTGACATTTAAGCTGGACTCTTTTAAAGGAGGTTGTGGAGTCAGTGGGTGAAGTTGGCACCTGGCAAGTTGGAAATTGGAGTCCTTGCCTTGCCATCTGGTGCCATGTGCTGGTGCCATACCTGGCCCCAAGGAGCCCCAGCTCCTCATTTGTGACGTGAAGACCATCGAGTCTGAGAGTGGATGGGAGGACAGGTGAGGACGTGCTGAAGCCTGGTCTTCACATGCAGTAGGTGTGCACTGTGTGTACTGGCCCCAAGGGAGCCTCAGCGTCCTCATTTGTGACGTGAAGGTCCATCGAGTCTGAGAGTGGATGGGAGGGAACCCACCCCCCCCAGGTGAGGACGTGCTGAAGCCTGGTCTTTTCACATGCAGTAGGTGTGCAAAGGAGGAACAGTTCCCCGGGGTGCCTTATGACTTTTCAGTAAATTCCCTTGGCGTGGAGTGGTCATCAACAGAGGTGTTTTCATTCCAAGTGACCATGACACTGAGATGCTCTTTTATTCACCTGTTCATTTATAGTCAGCAACTGCAAAACCAGGCACGTGCCCTGAGGTCGTGATGTTCACCCTCTAGGGGGAATGGTGACCTCAAGCCTGGGAGGGCCACAGCAGCAAGAGGGGGAGAGGCAGGCAAAAGGAGCCCTGGCCACAGTGGAGAGCCGCTGTGACGGGGGCACTCCTAGGAGAGCTGCTTATGTGTCTGATTATGCCTCCCATTCCCTGGTGTCCACCCTGGGGTTCTGGAGCAGTTTCGTGAACACAGGTGGTGCGTCAGAGGAGCCGCCTTTGACTTGTGAGGGAACCTTTATTCAGATTCACAGGATGATGAGGCTGGAGCTGGGGCTCAGTGGTAGGGCACTTGCCTAGCATGTGTGAGGCACTGGGGTCAATCCTCAGCACCACATAAAATAAATAAAATAAAAAAGTAAATAAATAAAGGTATAAAATTTCAGAAGACAAACAAGTTGTCTTTTAATGGGACACAGGTGGCTTTGGGGCCCATCTTTCAAAGAATGGTGGTTGGAGTTTGAGGTTGAATCACAGAAGCCCATGCTCTGCAGTAAGAGTGCAGCAAGCCCCGCCTACCAGGGGAGTGGGTGTGTTTACAGTTCCTCTGAAGCTCTGTGTCATGTGCTTTTCTTATGCATGCCATAGTGCTCACTAAAATAAGGTCAAAATATTTTTAGAAGATTACTCATTAAACCAAAAGAGCCTGTGAGTAATGGTAGTAGCACTTGCAGTGCGGCGGGGAGCTCTCCACTTGTGCCGGCCTTGCGTGCTGCACTGCATCACGCTCTGCTCGGAGGCTGTCTTCCCTGGGGTGCGCTCTCTGCCACCCTTGCTGGCACCTGCATGTCTCCTTGGACCAGTGACCTCCCCATTCAGGTGGTCTACCAGGGCCCGTCTCTGGTGCTCCCCCAGGCTGTGATGGATTGGAGATGCTCAGATGTTTTTTGCAGGGATAACAGAACTGAAGTGACTTCCAGGAACTGCGTACCGCCTGCCTGCATTTTCCAGAGAGCAGTCCTCTGGCCTTCCTGCACAGTGTCCTCCAGTTCTGACTGAGGCCCTGCTCGGGGCTTCCTGCAGGCCCTTTATGCCTCACTTCCTCATTGCTGAGCTGGCCGAGCAGGCCCAGCCTCCCTGTGGGTCAGGAGAGTTGGAAGTGAAGTCCCTTCTTGTGGCAGATGGGTGTGTCTTCTGCCCCCATGCCCATAGGGGAGGGGGAGGAGTCATTCATTCAGCTGCAACCCACGAGGTCCTGGGGGCCACATTAGGGGTCTGTTTCCAGGAACAAGGGAACATTGGCTGATGGGCAGCATTGTCAGCCACACATCCTGGGCCTCACAGGAGAGCACTAGTTAGATGGCTCCTGTGCTCTGGTGTGTTCCCATGACCCATTAGGACCTGTCCTTTCCTTGAGCAGTGCAGGCCTGGTAGCAGTCCTGTAACATACTCCCTGAACCCGTGCGCTTTGGACCGTTTACCACACATTTACACACCCCAGTGGTGGTGCCAGCCACACCTGAGGACAGGCATCCCTTCTTCCAAAGTGAACTGATAACATAATTTCTACCAAGTATTGATTGGTGCGCGCTTCCCACACATGGGCTGGCATCAGGAGCAGCCTCCCATGTGGTGGCTATGAATGGTGGCTGGAAAGGCTGGGGCCATCACCTCATTCCACCCTGGAGTGTTTGCCTGCTTTTAACCCTGTTTTTGGCAGGGTTCTCCAGGTCTGGGAGCTGGGACCTCCAAAGGGCAAGGGCTCCTTTCCTTCCCACTCTGGTTACATTTTACTTTTCCTATGTCCCTGAACACCTGGAAAACTTAGAGCTCACTTTGTATTGAGTTTGCCAGGGCTTGGGAGTCAGAACTGGGACAGGGAGCTGCCTGTCTGTGGATGCAGCTCCTGTCCAAGCTCTGCTTGGCCATGAGGTTCTAGTGGGATGTGAGAGCATTGACCACTCTGCTACTTGAGTCCGTGGGATGCAAGCTGAATTTCATTGTGTTTCCTGTTTGCAGCTGGTGAGGCGATGCTCCAGGCTGTGCTCTGCACTTCGGCACTTCTGTGGGTGGTGTGCAATTGTGCTTATTCTCCAGCCAACCGGGCAGGTGTTCCTAGCTGCATTTTTTTTTTTTTTTTTTTTTTTAAAGACAGGGTCTCTAAGTTTCTGAGGCTGGCCTTGAACTTGCCATCCTCCTGCCTCAGCCTCCCGAGTAGCTGGGAGTACAGGCTTGGCCACCGTACCTGGCTCTGACTGCATTCTCAGCACCTATTTTAAATGCCCTATTGGTTTTTCCACAGAGGATGCTGTGGTTGTTTTGAATACAGTCTAGTCCATTTGGTGGCCGAGAGTGGGGCTTGTCATGTAGGCAGCGGATGGCTGCTGGCCACGTGTCTCTGCCCCCAGGAGGGCGTGTGTTTGGTGGTACTCCTCCAGTCAGTGCTCCTATGAGCCAGCAGGGCCCTTCCTTCTCTAGAGCCAGTGATAGGTGGCAATCCTCTTGGCCACTGCCTGGCCAGGGGACCCCGATGAGGCTGCTGACCCTGCAGCCCGTGACTCCGCCTGCTGGTGTGACCGGAGGCATAAAGAAGATGGTGTCTATGCCAGCTTGGCCCACAGAAGTGCTCTCCAGCCTTGAGCCATTTTTGCCACTTTATTTGGCCTTCATGGTTCCAGGAGGGTACCGGGTGTGACAACAGTGTGACAACAAGAGTTCTAGGAGGAAGATCCGGGAGGTGTGGCTTGGAATAGTGATGCTCACCTTGAGGCCTCAGGAGAGTAGCCTGGAACTCAGCAGTCTTCCCGCCTCTCAGGGTGGGGGGTTGCTGGGCCTGCCTCCTGGAGGAGAGCTGTGCGCCCCATGCCAGCCTTGCTGCAGACTGTGGCAGAAGTTAGGGCAGCAGCAGCATGGCACATTGTGGGAGACCCTGGGCTCTGGGCCATGGGCCCTGGGGTTCTTAAGCTCATGGCTTACTGGATGACTCTGTGTGTTTTAGGTTTCCATGAGTCACCCAAGAGTGACTGGTGAGGCAGACCTTTCTGTTTTTCAAAGGCCCAACAACTCATACTGAGATGTTGGGGGAAATAAACGCAGGGGCTGCAGGCAGGGTGGTGATGGGAAGCTGCAGCCAGTTACCAAGCCCTTCTGGGCAGTCTGGGTGCTGCCTCTTGCAGTTCCCTTTTCATTTCCCCTTCCCTAGACTGAGCCCCCAGACTGTCTCCTTGGCCTTGTGTCTCCAGCAGGTTGGAAGAGAGGAGTGAGTGAGTCTCTCCCCCTTTGGTTTCTGAGGTGACTTCCAGCTTAGTTCTGAGGTTTGTTAGGCGTCTGCTGTGGTCAAGGGCATGGTCCCGGGACCTGTGCTGGTGCTCATTACACCGTCAGCATACAGTGAAAGCCTGACCACTTGGGATGGGATGAGGTGGGTGGATGTCATCTGCCCTGTAGGATTGAGATTCATATGCCCGACCTAATGGGTTGAGCAGCTGGGTTTTTTTTTAAGTTTTTATTTTAAGCCTATAGAAAATAACAGAAATGCCACCTCTGGCAGTTGCACTCTTCTGCTTGTGTGCCCTCCAGAGCGCTTCCCATGCTAGACCCTCTCACTTGCCAGTGGCTGCTTGTTTCTCTTGGCAGGGGTGCCAACAGAGCTCGAGGGTCAGGTCCCCAGGCTGCCTGCTGGCTAGCTCTTCAGGCACATGTTGGTGGGATGCAGCAGCTGGTACAGCCTTGAGGCATGGGTGTAAGGCCCCACCAGGGTGGCTGCTGATTCCCGTGCTGAGCCCCGCCCACACCCAGGCAGCCTGTGTGGTGAGACAGACGCAAGAACGAGAGCATGGTTGTCATGGCAGCTGGTACATTGTGAGCTCGGTGCACATCAGTGCAGCCATGGAGACAGCAGAGCCCCCGCTGGACTGCAGTGCGTGAGCCTGTCGTGGGAGCTGCTGCTCCTCAGAACCCTGGCAGGTGACGTGCCTGGGGCCTGTGGCAGAGGCGCAGCAGGCCCTGCCCATCCTCCCTCAGCTGTGACCAGGGTACACTTGGGTGGTGTTCCCAAGCTGAGGCACTTTCTTCTCTGCTTAGAGAGGAGGCCACCATGCCCCTGAGGAGAGGTGGTTCTCAAAGGTAGGTCAGCCTGGTGACACTCATTAGGAACCCTTTCCAAATAATGGTTCTCAAGGACAAAACAAAACACAGGATGGCAGACAAAGCCACTTGTACTAAGGCATGGTCATCAAGACACCACACCGAGTGTGACAAAGTATCAGATAAGTTCTTCACCACATTTGATCACAAGGATCTTCAGTGGGTGATTTGAAGTGCACTTTGTGGCCTTGATAATAACTGTTGTGTGACATGGGGACAGCTGTGCCTTCTCTCTGGGTCACAGATACTTCTGGCCTTGCAGTGGCTTACTGTACACATTCCTAGTGGAAGGGAGAACAGTTAAAATTTTCCTGATCTAAGTTTGCAACTCCGAGTTCCAAGGGTGAAAATTCCCTTGGGTACATGCAGCTTGTCACCAGGGTGCTGTGGTCAGGACGAGTGCTGGGATGATGAAGGCTTGAGGAGCTTTCCTGGTGAGGACTCTGGTGCCAGGGACTTGCCTGCCAAGTTTTGTGTGTAGGCTTTGTCCCCAGGGAAAGATGGCCAGGGAGTCCGTGGTTTCTCAAGGAGCACAGAACGTCAAGACCACAACCACCACTACACCCCCTCAGAACCCTGGTGTGGCCAGCAGCACAGGAGCCTTGGTGCTGGGGTTGAGGCAGGCAGAGAAGCAGGGAGCAGGGTCCCATTGCTGCCGGGCTCAGCCGTGTACTCACAGTGCCTTCCTGGGCTGGGGAGCACCAGCAGTGTGTGCAGGGGTTCTTCTGGGGATGGGATGGGGCTCCAAGCCTGGGTTGGTGCCTGGGCCAGGGCCATACTCACGGGGCAATTCATCAGCAATAACCTGGAGGCCCAGAAGCTGCAGGCCAGAGGCCAGAGTCTGGCCGGACAGCTAGAAGTGTGTTGGGATGGTTGGGTTTGCATTGCCGGGAGGAAGGGCAGCAGGGCGGGTGGCTCAGTGCAGCAAGAGGGCCTCCTCTGACCACCCTGGTTCTTCCAGCTTGAAGAAGTTGCCACAAGGGGCCTCAGCAGAGTATTCACATTATTTAATGTGAAAATCTGGAAGTTGTTGAAGTTGGCATCAGCAGCTACAGCTGCCTTATCCCACGCTAGCACACGTGTGCGTAATCACGCATGCATCCAAAACAAGTCTCAGCCTGCAGGGCTGCCCCCGGGTGGCAGCATCCTCGCTGTCCTACTTGCCCTGTGTTTTTCTCTACTTTCTGTAGTACCGGTTATCAGGGTCAAAGAAACGACAATGTGCGACAGCAGGTACCTGGTCAAGTGTCCTGCTGTGGGTGGGAGCAAGGTCCCTGCCTTCATGGCATGCGCCCTGGTGCTGGCTGGGATGATGCTCCCTGACCTGTGCTGAGCTCCTGGGCTGCTGAGGATGTGTGCCAGGGTGCCCCCACCCCAAAGCCCGGTGCTGGTGTGTTCCTAACGAGAAGATGCACAGTGCGGTTCTGGAAGGCTGCTCAGCCTCTTTCTCTGGGGAGGGTTCGTAGCCAGGCATGAGATTGCCTGCCAGCAGCAGGGTCGCTGGAGTAGGGATGGGTGACCATTGAGTGTGCACTAGGTGAATGAACTGGGCACCTCCATGCCTCCTTGCTCCCTGGGGAGTGAACTCACCACAGGAAATGTTTGCTCTCCCCTCATTCCAGTGCTGGTTGGCTGTAGATGAGCTCAGATCATCAAACCCAGGCCTCCCAACTCCCAGTGGAGAGCAGAGGTAGTGTGGTTTCAACTTGTGCCCATGTGTACCAAACCAGGATCCCTTTGGGGTAGGTCATCAGAGTAGTCAGAAAATCCAGCTGTGCTTAAAACCAGTAAGATCTCCTAGGTAGGCCCAGCCCTGGCCTTGATGACCTCCCTGCAGCACGTCTGAGGGGTGATGGTGGGGCATGTGCCCACCTGGCCATCTGCTGGTGCTTGCCAGCTGTGAAGCAGTGGACTGTGGCTCTTTCAGTTGAGTCTTTGACCAGGCCCCTGGGGACAGGCCTGGGCCTTCCTGTGGTGGCTAAAGGTACATGCAGGCCTCTGGCACTTGTTCCCAAGAACCCTTCCGTGGACCTGATGGCCATCAGGTCCCTGTGCAATTTCCTTGTGCTACACTGGCATGCAAGTGCATGCCCCCTGGTCATCCTAAACATGAGTGGACCGCAGACCTCCCCGCACCCCACAGTGCTTTCAGCAGGGTCTCTGTGGGCAAGTTCTTATCATCAGGACTGTCCCCTTGGGCACAGGGCACTTGAGAACCCAGTAGGCCCTCCCTCCCTCTGCCTGCAGGCTTCCCCTTGGTAGGGCTGGGGATGAGCATACTTAGCTGTTCCGGGTGGTGGCTCTTGGGGGCAGGTGTCACAACCCACTCTGTGACCCTCCTCTGAGAAGCTGGTGATAGTGCACACTCCCTGAGCACTTTGGGAGGGCCATCTGGTCCTTTAGAAGCCTCTTTCACAGGTGTGCGTCTGCCGTCCACACTGAGACTTGGTGGTGACCCTGAGACTTGGTGGTGACCCAACCGCTTACACAGGAAGTCATTTACTTACTGCTTCTCTCTCAAATGGGAACTTACCACTGCTGTGGTGAGTGACACGAAAGTCAGCAAACACTCATGCCCACTGCTCCCGACACTGCTGGGTTCTGGGTCTCGGGATTCCCACTGCTAGGGGAAGTGCTCTGCTAGGGAAAGTGCTCGGCAAGGAGCCCCTAGCCAAGGGGATGCCGTTGTGCGCAGAGCAATGGCCTGCCCTTCCTGGAGCCACAAGGTTCCTTCCTACCACCAGGGTCCAGGGAACCCTGGATGAAAAGGGGGGATTTTCCTTCTCTTCACATGGGCTCCAGAAACAAGACAGAAACAAGTGGAAATCATTCAAAACAAGCCTGAGTGGCCGTTGCCAGATGAGAAGCACTGGTGTGCTGTCTGTGTGTCTAGCACCCTGGGGAAGATGCACAGTCACTTGGGCTGTGAGGCAGGCAGCATAGCAGTAGCTAGAGTGAGGCCAGGGCAGGGTGGCGTCTTGGTCCCTGTGGAGCTGGCAGCAGGGGCCAGGCTTGGTGGTGTTCCTTGGGGTGGGGGGGATTCTCCACAGATGTCCCCCCATGCCCTAGCTTATTACTTGGGCTCACATTTGTTCAACAGAAAACTCATGGTTAGGTGAAATCAGAGCTGATGTTTAGAGCTGTCTGGCTGTCCAGGTGCCCATGCTCCTCTCCTGGCCTCCTGGACCACGTGCTTTCCATCTTGGCACATCATGTGCCCATCTGGCTTGGGAGCCCACACCCTACAAGAACAGCCCCCTCCCCTCCGCACCCTATTTCCTCTCACGTGGGCCTGCGCCCCTCTGCCATCCATCCCTCTGCCATGCTTTCTCCTCTCCAGTGCTTTGGTTTTGGTCCCTCAGCTTACACTTGGGACTCCCTGTGAGTGATAAAAATAGCCCAGGCGCTGCTCTCCCAGTGCTTGAGGCCCTATAGAGGGTTCCTGTGATTCAGGGGGAATTTCCTCCCAGGGAGGAAGTGTGGGTCCACTCCCTCTGCTTGGAAAACTTTCATGGCTTTAACTTGGGATTTTCTATCCCATGTGCCTTCTAGTGAAGTCGTCAGTATTTTCATTATTCCCAGGAGCAAGGAAGAACTATGTTGTGAAGGTGTTCATTTTATAAATATATTGCCTTTGTATTTTCTCATTGCTTTTGTTAAGTTGGGTTACTAACGTAGGCTGGTGGACAGTTTTCCTTGTTTCCCCCAGTAAATATGAAAGGAATGGGGCCTCAGGAGGTGCTCCGTAGGAGAAGTAGGGTCGACCCAAGAAAGGACCTGGCCCAAATCTGTGCTGCTAGTCAGCTTTAAGTACCAGTCCCTCAGCTGCGGTGGCTGGCCAGAAGGAGCCTGGCTGGTGCTGTCTCTGCTCCACCATGAGGATGTGCTCCCTCCATCAATCCCTCAGACCCCTGCTCTGCTGGAGAGGCTCTGGTCAGCATGAGCACCCTGTAGGCCATACCTGCCAACAAGGACTGTTCATTCCTTTCCACCAGGAGAGTGATCTGGCCCTGAAATGGACTGCAGGGCCAGAATCGGTGCCTCTGTGCCCGAACATTTCCTGGGGCACTAATGTAACTTTGCTTCTACTGTTTGGTTGGACAGGTGGAGACATCTGAGAACTAGAGCATTTGTCTGTTGGGATCCTCTTTCTTCAGCCCCCCTTGGTCCTCAGGGGACCAGGTTTACAGAGCCGATGTGGACAGTGATGTCCATTCCTTGTCACAGAGTCCGCGGTGGAAAGTATCGCTGGCAAAAGAGAAAAGGTTGGGCTGGGGGTTGTAGTTCAGTGTTAAAGCAATTTCCCAGCCCATGAGGCCCTGGATTCTGTCCCCAGTACTGCCCAGAAAAAGGGAAAAGCTTCCTCCAGTTGGGGTGACTTACACTCAGAAGCAGTTGTCCCTGGGCCCCAGCAGGGAAGGGGCACAGTGGTGTGCTGCTGGACAGTGAGCGCCCTGCCTCTGCACAGTGTCTCCTCCCCTGAAGGCGGCACCTGTGGAAACAGCTCAGTGACCTCATTACCCTGAGCATAGTGTATGTGTGTCCATAGAAAGCAGAACGCAAGCAGTTCAAGAACTGAGTTCTTCTAGGTCAGAAGTACAGTAAGAACAGACCAGTCTCGCTCTTCTTAATGAAATACTATTTCAAGTGAATATCAGTAAATACTGAAGTACACTGAATTCTTTTTAAATGGAGAGGGTTTGGTTTTTGAAACAAAGACATTTAATTGGAAGTGAGAGTAGTCCTTGTTGAACAAGTCCGTGTGTTTTTTCTAGATCCACAGTTTGAGTTTTACCAATATGGAGTGCCTGAAAACTTGAATTGACACGACAGTATCTTTCCACTGCTCGCGCACAGGTGTTTCTGAGTAAATTAGTGTTTTGAATAGCAGTGAAAGAGGGACTCCACCTTGACATTTGGACCCCTTTGTCACAGTTGAGTCTTGCCAGTGCTTGATGCTGCCTATCTTTCCAGTGCCCCAGGTGTGACAACCTGGGGGTGACTGATGTCCTTTAGGTCTGTGATTGGGTTGACACCGAGGCACCTCCTCTGTGGAAATGCAGTTTTGGTCTGTTGCAGTGAGGGTGTGGAGCTGTGTTGGGCGCACACAGCAGGTGCTGCTCAGGCCCTGTGGCAGGTGTGTGCGTGAGCCTCGTGTCAGGAAAGCTGGCCTCTGACTTGGAAGGCTGTGCACATCTTCCTTTGGGACTTTGGTCATGACAGAGGGTGCTTTCTGGGTGACTTTGGAAACTTTCCTGTACCTCTCTAAAATAGCCATGCAAGGGTTGATGAAATGGTTCTGGGCTTCTGTTGTGCCCTCCCAGGCCCTGGGGGCAACAGACAACAAACATGATGGCAGCATGGCCTAGAGTGGGAATGGGAATAAGGTGAGGTGGAGATGGGGGGAGGGTGTGGTCCTGGTAGTGATGCCTGAGCGGGCCTCAAAGGGGACACTGCATCAGGACCACCAAGCAGAGCCATGACGCAGTGTCTGAAGCAGGAGAGGCTGGCTCTCTTGGCTGGGCGGGGGGGGGGTGGGTGGGGGGGTGGGGGGGCGGGGGGTGGTCAGAGTGCTGAACTAAGACTGAGGCCAGATCACAAGGACTGGCAAGTGCCTGAATGTGTGGCCTGGGTGTGGGGGAGTCATAGAAGCATTTGAACCAAAAGTTATCAGAAACTCTGGCCTGCAGCTGGGCAAATGGATGCAGGGGAAACCAAGACTCCCACCACTTGCTGTGAGCCTCTGTGTGGACCCCTGCAGGATAACATGGAGCCCTGAGCTGAGTTAGGGAGGGCGGGACAGCAGAGGAGGCAGCAGGAGAAGAGCAGGTGAGCTGAGGCACGGGTGCCCTTCACTGTGCTGTGTGGGAGGCGCCCTGGCACCCCTGGAAGCAGGAATGCCAGGGAGAGAAGTGTGACTGTAGGTGCGGAGTCTGGGCTGCAGTGAGCCTCCAGGGAGAAACCAGAAGGGCCCAGTAGAGCCGATCCATTTTGAGGATCTGGGCAGAACATTTGGAAAAGAATGGCATGGTGCAGTGTCACTTGCCACCGAGCCATTAGAAGACGGGGGCACTGCAGACAGTCCCTTGAGCCTGGCAGTTGGGGGTCCCTGGAATGAGGAGGGTCTGCACAGGGACAAGGGCCAGGCCGCTGTACATCCAGCTGAGTGGTGAGCATCAGATTCCCTGCAGGAATGTGTGAGCCCAAGTGGAGGAGTGGCAGTGGAGAAGGCAGAGGGAAGTACCAAGGGGTAGGACAGCTCACGTGCATAGCAGGGCAGCAGGAAGGCAGGGCGTGCACCCAACCCAGGGTGGGTCTGCTGTCCTTGATGACAGGAGTTCTCCCACTGTTTTCCAGTGCTTGTGCCTCCTGGGCCCCCACCAACACCCATCCAAGGATATGCCTTCAAGCCTCCACCGCGACCTGACTTTGGGACCTCGGGGAGAACAATCAAACTACAGGCCAACTTCTTTGAAATGGACATCCCCAAAATTGACATCTATCACTACGAATTGGATATCAAGCCAGAGAAATGCCCAAGGAGAGTTAACAGGTATTCCATTCCATCCTTTCTTCATTTCACTGATTTATGTGGGGGGTCTGTGCAGACAAACTCTGTGTTTTAAACTAACCAACTCTCATTCTCAGTGCAGCCTTCTGACTTTTCCTTAAAGTTTCTGTTGCATTTGTTTTTGAAAAATGTTTTAGTATTGACAGTTTTAGTTGCAGTGAAATGTAGACACTGTGAATGTAGAGCTCTTGAGTTCTAAGTCTCCACATCTCCCTTCCAGTCAGCCACAGGTTCTGATTTCTGTCACCATAGATTATTTTCCTCTCCATGGAGACTTGAGTGGTGCAGCAGTGGGACGGTGTCCTCATGGTCCTAGCTTTTTTTTTTTTCCCAGGATTAGTTTTGGAGATTCACCTCACTGTACCACTTTGTGTACCGTAGCTTATTCTTATCACTAAGAAATACTTCCAAAAAAAAAAAAATTTTTTTTTTTCAGGGGGCTGGGGATGTGGCTCAGCGGTAGAGCACTTGCCTAGCACGTGTGCAGCCTGGGTTCGATCCTCAGCACCACGTAAAAATAAACACATTGTGTACAACTAAAGCAAAGAAATTAAATATTTTTTTTAAAAAAACTTCAGGCTGGGCCTGGGGCTCAGTGGTATTGCACTTGCCTAGCATGTGTGAGGCACTGGGTCCAATTCTCAGCACCACATGTAGATAAATTAAATAAAGGTCCATTGACAACTAAGAATATTTAAAAAAAAAAATACTTCATTGTGTACTCAAATTTTTTTTTTCACTGTCCTTTTAGACACGTGGGCAGTCTGAACTTTGTCCAGTGTATATAAAGCTGCTGGGAACACTTGCTCAAGTCTTTTTTTTTGGAGCGGGGGGGCACATGTTTTCATTTCTCTTAGATAAATATCTGGGAGAGGAATGGCCAGGTGCAGGGCAGATGTAGGTTTCGCTGCCTGTGAACACCCCTCACCCCCAGGATTGTCCCCAGTGATTGCAGCACTTTGCTTCCATCAGCACTGGGAGAGGGTCCCGTTTGTTCCATGCCCTTGTGAGCTCCTAGTGTAGCTGAGTGCGGTGGCTTCTCCTGGTGGTCTTGGTTTTCATTTTGCTGATAGTGGTGAGCAGAGCACCTTTTCATGTGCTTATGTTCATATGTTCAAGTATTAAATATTGATTAAATATTGTTTTTAGTAAGGCATCTGTTGGAGTCTTTTTTTCTGTTTTTTATTGGGTTGTCTTTTCATTAATTTGTAGATTTTAGTAGATTCTTTTCTTTTTTGGCGGGGGGGTACTGGGGATTGAATTCAGGGGCACTTGACCACTGGGCCACATCCCCAGCCCTTTTTTGTATTTTATTTAGAGACAGGGTCTCACTGAGTTGTTAAGTGCCTCGCCATTGCTGAGGCTGGCTTTGAACTTGCCATCCTCCTACCTCAGCCTCCCAAGTGCTGGGATTACAGGCATGTGCCACTGTGCCCGGCTATAGATTTTAGTAGATTCTAGATGCAAGTCTCTGGGAATATTTTTCCCCATCTGGAGGGGAGGTGGGTTGGTGGTCTGGGAGTGGGTCTGTGTGTGGGCTTGCTTCTGTTCTTCTGCAGGCCTTCACTCCTTGTCTTGTTCCCTGAGGTTTCATGGTGAGGCTTGGCTCAGAGAGACACGAGACCTCCTGTTTTTCACAGTTTTTCTACCTGTTCTTGGTCCTTTGCTTTTCCAAATAGAATAATAAATAGAAATAGATGATCAAATTCTACTGAAAGCCCCTTGGAATTTTTAAACTCTGGTTGCTTTGACTCTAAAACATGAGGTGTTCTTTGCTTTTTTGAATAGTATCTTAGAATTTCTTTTTCCAGGAATGGGGAGTGACTGCTAATGAGTCTGGAGTTTCTTTTTTTTTCTTTCTTTCTTCTTTTTTTTTTTTTTTTTTAATATTTATTTATTTGCTTTAGTTGTACACAATGCAATGCATTTATGTTTACATGGTGCTGAGGATCGAACCCGGGCCGCGCACGTGCTAGGCTAGTGCTCTACCGCTGAGCCACAACCCCAGCCCGAATCTGGAGTTTCTTTGTGAAAATACTTTAAACCTAGATTGTGGCAATGGTCGCAAAACTCAGGATATACTAAATCATTGAATTATGCATGTTTCTCCCTCCCTCCCTCCTCCCTTTTACTGGGGATTGAATCCAGGGGCACTGTACCACTGAGCCACATCCCCAGCAATTTTGATATTGAGACAGGGTTTCCCTAAGTTGTTAAGGCTGGTCTTGAACTTGTGATCCTCCTGCCTCAGCCTCCTGAGTTGCTGGGATTACAGGTGTGTGCCACAGCACCTGCCTGAATTGTACACTTAATGGTGAATTTTCTGCTTATCTGAACAGTATCCAAATAGAAATGTTGAGAACTTTTTCATTGTTTTTTAATAAAAATGGTTTTGCTTCTTCCCAGTTTGTAATGTGTTTTCTTTCTTTTACTTACCTTCATGTAAGTGGGACACCCAGTGGAGTATCAAGCACGGTGGTAGAAGTGTAGGCATCCTGTCTCATTCTGGTCTGTAAGATGTGGTCCTAACAGTAGGATTTTCCTCCAGACCCTCAGACTCTTGTCAGGCTGAGAGATTTATAGACCTAGTTTGCTGAGAATTGTCCTCAGTGGTATGTTGGACTCACCTTTTCTGCATCTATTGAGATCATCATGCTTTTCTCTCCTTTTTTGTTGTTGTTGTCTTTGCTGTTAAAATCATACATATTATTTCTTTGTAGTGCTGGATTGAATTTGTTAGTGTTTAGGTACGAATGTTTCTGTCTCTGTGTCTGGAGGGGCATTTGGTATATAATTTTCTTGTCAGGTTTTGTTCTGTTTTTCAGTGCCAGGGATTGAACCCAGGGCCTCAGGCATGGAAGGCAAGCACTCTACCGCTGAACTGTGTCCCCAGCCCTCTTGTCATGTGCTGATGTGGGTTCAGACGCATACTTGAGAAAGTTGTAAGGTGTTCCCATTGTACTGAAAGAATAGAATGGAAGATCTGTGTCATTTCTTCTTAAATGTTTGACTGGATTTACTGCTGAAACTATTTGGTCTGAAGTTTTCTTTGTGGGAAATGTCTTTTGCCATTTAATTGCTTTATCAGATACCAGGCCATTTGGCTTTTTTGTGCTTTTGTTTTGTGTCAGTTTGGATGGTTTGCATTCGGGATTCTTTCAACTCCATCTGTGTTGTTGAGTCATTGGCAGAAAACTGTTCGAGGCCTTCTCTCAATGATGTCTGTGGGCCTGGAGTGAGCCCGTTTCAGTCCTGATAGTTTGAACTCCTATTTCTTTTTTCCTCAATCAGCCTCATTAAGGGTTTACAGTTCATTTGTCTGTTTCCAGAATCAACTTTTTGCTTTGTTGATTTTTCTCTTCTGTTTGTTGATTTTTTTTTTCCTCTTGTTTTCTGCTCTGGATCTTTATTATTTCATTCCTTCTACTCACTCTAGGTTCATATTATCAATTTTAAACATTTGTAAGTTTCCCTCTGAACTTGGTTTTAGCTGTAACCAGTAAATTTTGATACACCACATTTTAATTTTCATTAAATAGTTTCTCATTTGCCTTGTAATTTCTTGAACCTGTGGGTTTGTAGAAGTGTGCTGTTACATTTCTATCTAGCTACCTAGGGTTTTTTTTTTTTTTTTTTTTTTTTTTAAGTTGTAGACAAACACAACATCTATCTATCTTTTATTTATTTATTTATTTGGTGCTGAGAATCGAACCCAGTGCCTCACACATGTGAAGCAAGTGCTCAACCACTGAGCTACAACCCCAGCTTTATCTGGGGAATTTAAAATATACTGTTGATGTTGATTTATGATTTACTTCCTCTATGGTCAGAGCACTTGAGTCTTTTGGAACTCTGGGGCTGGTGTTAGGGTTAAGCATGGGTCAGTCTTCATAGATGCCCCACAGGTGTGTGTTCTGGAGTTATTGGCCTTGCCGTCCTCTGACTCAGGGTGGAGTTGGTTGTTAGCATTGGTCCAAGCACTTGTAGCCTGTAACATTTTTTTGTTGTTCAAGTACAACATGGATTTAACTCTGGCCTAGCATTTTCTGTTTATACTTTCTGTAGTTTAGCATGCTGTTAATGATGCACACCTGTACTTGCTGTGTCTTAATGATAAAGTGGCCCTTTTATCTTTAGGAAATATCCCTCTTCTTTGACAGTTCTTACTAAGGAATGATTCCTTTGCCTATTACTGCAGGTTCATGAGCAAGCATGCTCCTTATTTTATGGTCCAGTCCCACCCTGTGTCTGGTCAGGCCCATACACATTTCTCTTTGCATTTCTAGCACATTCCTTATAGACATTACTTTTTCCAGTCAAAAAAATGTTTGTGCAATTGTTGAGGATTGAACCTACAATCAGACTGTCTCTGTTAGGTGTGTGTGTGTAAGTTTTATCTAATTATCAGTGGCTGGACTTAATTCCACTATCTTGCCATTTGTTTTCTATTTTTATATCTTTTTTGGGGAATGGGGATTGACCCAGGGCCTCGCACATGCTTAGCAGATGCTCTATCACTGAGTTATGCCCCAGCCCCTGTGTCTGTTTTTTATTCTTGCTTCTCTTTTTCCTTTGGGGTTTATTGTTTTTTTCTCAACAGGATTCTCACGGTTTTGGAGGCTGCAAGTCCAAGTTCGGACACTCACATATATCATGGTTTTGGGGCCTGGCCTCCTCCTTGACTTATGGACACAACTTTCTCTGTCCTCATCGGTAGAGGACATTCATCCCTGGTGTCTGCCAAATGTTTTTTTCTTTTTTAAAATATTTATTTATTTGCTTTTAGTTGTACACAATGCATTTTTATGTAGTGCTTAGGATCAAACCTGGGCCGCACACGTGCTAGGCGAGCGTTCTACCCCTGAGCCACAACCCCAGCCCCCAAATGTTTTTTCTAATTCTACTTATTTCCTCTGTTGACTTTTAGCTTTCCTTCCTTTTGCTTTTCATTTTTACTTATTTATTTTGCTGGCTGGGGGCAGAACCCAGGGTTTCAAGTGCTATAAGCCCTCTATCCCACAGCCACATGCCAGCCCTCTTCTTGTTTTCTAAATGATAACTGCGCATGTTGGTGTTTCTTGGACTCAGTCATCATGGTCTGCTTGGTTCGATGCTGTGATGTCATGTGAAGTGTAAGACTTGTGAGAGTCTAATTCCACCCCGGTTGTCCTTGTGCTGTCACTGTGTTTCCAGTACAATGTTCTTTTGTTTTGTTTTTAATATTTTTAGTTGTAGATGAACATATACCTTTATTATTATTTTTTTATGTGGTGCTGAGGATTGAACCCAGTGCTCTACCACTGAGCTGCAACTCCAGCCCCAATACAATGTTCTTATATTTATTTATTAATATTTATTTATTTGCTTTAGTTAGTACACAATGCAATGCATTTATGTTTACGTGGTGCTGAGGATTGAACCCGGGGCTGCGCACGTGCTAGGTGAGCACTCTACTGCTGAGCCACAACCCCGCCCCTTTATTTATTTATTTATTTATTTATTTATTGGTAGCAGGGATTGAACTCAGGGGCACTCTACCACTGGGCCACGTCCCCAGCCCTTTTTTGTATTTTATTAGAGACAGGGTCTCACTGAGTTGCTAAGTGCCTCGCCATTGCTGAGGCTGGCTTTGAACTCGCGATCCTCCTGACTCAGCTTCCCAAGTGCTGGGATTACAGGTGTGCGCCACTGCGCTCAGCCTCAATGTTCTTAATTTTAAACAATTAAGAAAAGTCGTTCTTTTTCCCTACATTAACTGCATGGAGTAGTCTTTGTTCCTTCCTGTTGACGAGTGTCCTCCCGGGGCTCCATTCCCTTCAACCCAAGAATATCCTTTACCCTTCATTGTTTTGCAGGTAGGTCTGCCAGTGATCTCTTCTGCCAGGATTTTATCTTATCTCATCAGCTGATGACAAACCCAGAGCCTCCTGCACATTGGCCAACCACTCAACCGCTGAGCCATACCCCCAGTCCCGCATTTTGTTCCAGTGTGTTTGTTTCGTCCTCATTTTGGAGGGATATTTTTGCTGGATATATACTTCTTCCCATCCCCATGCCCCAGGGCCAACAGTTGAACTCAGGGCCTTGTGCATGCCCTGTGTGAACTACTTGTCCAGCTTTAGGTATAAAATCCTGATAGATAGTTTTCTCTTAGATCACTTTGCCCTCCTTCTGTGGCATTTGATATACTATTATAACCATCCAGTGAAATTTTCATTAGGAATTCTACTTTTTAGGTCTAAAATTTGCATTTGATTCTTTCTCATAGTTCACATTCTCCAGTGATATTTTCCCATCCCTTCTGTCATTATTTCTATCTTTGTATGTGTTTACCCTAATAGCTTGTTTGTGGTAGTGTCCCTTGTCTGCGAATTACAAGATGTGTCGTCTCAAGGTCTGTTTCTGTTGACAGGCTTTACCTTAGGTTACATGTCACCTTTCTGGCTTAATTACACATACAGTAAATTTAAAAAAGAAATCATTATTTGATTTTTATTTAATATTCATTTTTTGCTGTGCTGGGAGTGAAATCCTGGGCCTCACACTACCAGACAAGCACTCTACCACTGAGACCCACCAGGCCCTGTACTTTGTTAGACGTGACACACAGTCTTTTGAGGAGTCCATTGCTATCTGTTCTGATGCCCCGACCTAGCAATTCCTCTCTTGCATGGCTCTGGACACCACTTTGTGTTGCCTTGGCCCAGCAGAACTCCATGCACCTAACCTCAAGTGGTGGTGGGACTGCCCCAGAGCAGGGTGCGAGGACAAATGTGGGCCTCTCCCAGTGCCTGCCTCCCTCCACAGCCACAGCCAAGCTGTCCATTCCTCAGTGACAGAAATAGCTGCCTCATGTCTTTCTCTTCTGTTACAGCTGCGTAGGGCGGTAAGTCTGAGCCATTAAATCGCGGGAGGCAGAGATCTCGTCTAGGGTTGGCTGTGCAGTGCTGGTACCTTGTGGGTAAAGCAGTCTTTGCTGCAGTGCTTGGTTCTGATTGCAGTTTGCTAAGAGGGTGGGTGACTGAGGGCTCCGTTCCTTTACCTGTGAAACTAGCTGATGGATCCCTTCAGTGTGCCCAGGACATGCTGAGAGCATGAGGTCCTTTAAATGCACCCTTACTGGGGCTGGGGTTGTGGCTCAGTGGTGGTATGCTTGCCTGGCACATGTGAGGCACTGGGTTCGATCCTCAGTACCACATAAAAATGAATAAATAAAATAATAGTATTGTGTTTGTCTACAACTAATAAAATATTTTCAAAAAGCACCCTTACTAAAAAGTATTTCTAGCTGGGTTACAGCACCCCACACCTGGAATTTCAGCACTGGGAGGCTGAGGCAGGAAGATTGCAAGTTTGAGGCCAGCCTCAACAATTTAGTGAGACCCTGTCTCAAAATCAAAAAGGGCTGAGGGTACAGCTAGTGGTAGAGCACCCTGGGTTCAGTCCCCAGTATGAGGGGTAGGGATGGGGGCAAATGTGTTTCTGAGCAGAAAGTATAGGCACAACTGGCTAAACTGCTTTTTTTTTTTGGTGTGTGTGGGGGTGCGGTATGGAGATTGAGCCCAGGGGCACTCTACCACTGAGCTATACTTCTAGGTCTTGCTAAGATGCTGAGGCTGGTCCCAAACTTGCAATCCTCTAGACTCAGCCTCCCAAGCTGCTGGGATTACAGGTGCCCACCACCACACCCAGCTAAACAATTTTCTTTACTGAGGGTCATATATATATATATATATATATATATATATATATACACACACACACACACACATATATATATATATTTTTTTGTACCGGGGATTGAACCCAGGGGGCATTCGATCACTAGGCCACATCCCCAGCCCTTTTTTGTATTTTATTAGAGACAGGGTCTCACTGAGTTGCTAAGTGCCTTGCCATTGCTGAGGCTGGCTTTGAATTCTCGATCCTCCTGCCTCAGTCTCCCAAGTGCTGGGATTACAGGCGTGCGCCACCACGCCTGGCTCTAGATCTTTTATCCTGTCTCACCCTTTGTGACTTCTTGGTTTGCTTTTCAGTTTTCTGGGACAGGGACTTCTGCGACCTAGGATGTAGTCTCAGAGCTAGAATGAGGGTAACAAAGGCTGCTTGTTTCCTGGGCTTGGTGCCATGCTGTGAGTGTCTTGTGTCTGGAACACAGGGCACAGTGGCTCTTTTCTGAAGGCAGGTGTGATGAAGGCTCTGCAGCTGACAGGGGCAGAAGGTGGTGGTGATCCCTGCAGCAGGTCCCCTGGGCTGTTCTGCCACTCCTGTGTGTCCACATGCCCATTGGTTCTGAAGTTACCTGCCCTCAGAGGGTGCCTGGGCTGCATGTGTGACCCAGGCAGCCCAGGAGGTTTTGAAACAACAGAGTTGTTACTTCATTAAGAGCAAGAAGCTTTAGGATCTGCCTCCACTTCACTGTCGATGCTAATGGACTGCCATCCAGTCTCAAGGCTACAGCTGGTCCAAGTGTCTAGAAACATTGGCTGCACCACTTTTGTGCTCGTGAAACCCACGTGCCAGCACCTTGGCTCCCCCTCCCTCTTGTAGCTAACCAACATCTGTGCTGCTCAGGAGGGCATGAGTCTGCCTGGAGCCCAACTGTGCTCGTGCCCTCCTGGCAGAGGTGGATGCTGTGGAAGAAAGCAGAGGAGTGTGCTAGCTTGACTGCCTCGTGCCCTGGGTGCAGCTGCCCAGTGGCCCCACCTTGTCTCTGTGCCCGTCTCTCTCCTGCCACACGGTAGTATGTGTAAAAGCACGTGCTTGTGCAGGGTGGATGTGAAGTCCAGCGCTGAGGCTCTCTGCAGTGCCATGAGAAGACACTGTGGGCTCCCCTCTGTGATGACATTATGGGGCGTGCCTGTGACTCCTCATCTGGTGCGCCTCTGTCTCTAGCAGTGCAATGCCCTTGTGACTGAGTGATGCTGCAATAGGGAATTCTGTAAGGCCTGTCCCTTGTCTCAGGGTGCATCTCGTGGTCATATGGCCTTGCTGAACCCATAGGCAGGCTGCAGGGAGGAGAAGGCCACACTCAAGTTGTCTTAAAACCTAGAGTCGGGGGGCTGGGGTTGTGGCTCAGCGGCAAAGCACTCGTCTCGCACGTGTGCGGCCCGGGTTCGATCCTCAGCACCACGTAAACATAAATGCATTGCATTGTGTACAACTAAAGTAAATAAATAAATATTAAAAAAAAAAAAAAAAAAAAAAAACTAGAGTCGGGCTGGCTGTGGCCGCACATGCAGCCCAGGCCCACCTCTGCTGCTACTGTGCGCCCAGGCAATCTGAGTGCAGGTCACTTCAGAATCTCCCGGGCCAGGACGTGCAGGAGTGGGGTAGAAATCCAGAAAGACCTTGTGTGGCCATCACTGCCAACCTTATACTGTAGCCTGCCTCTTCCTCCCTGCTCCTCTCCAGCTCTCGTGCAGGCCAAGGAAAGAAGCTGGCAGCACAGCAGTGGTGTCTGCAGCCTCCCATTTGAGCTTGGGGACTGCCCACCGGCCACCTGTGGGAGTGTGGATTGATGTAGACTTTGGAAGGCAGTTGGGTGTGTACAATAAAATGAAAATGGTATATATCCCATTATCCCATGGCCTGTTGATTGTCCTTTCAAGATTTTCATCTCAAGCTCACACACACACACACACACACACACACACAAGATGTTGACTCTTAATATTGCAATGCCCCCCCCCCCGTCCCTCCCCCCAAGAAAAGTCAGTCAGTCAGTAAGGAAAGGTGAAATGAATAGCAGTGTTCAGGGAATGTGAGGTAGAATTCTGGGCAACCATCAACAGCAGTGAAGTGGCCTCTGGGTACAAAGACCTGGGCATCTGCAGTAGTATGATGGCATGATGTAGGACGCCTATATTTCTGACCACATGGCCTCATCAATGTGGTGAGAAGGAAAGATCTCTAAGATACATAGTAGAAAAATAGCAAGCTTCAAAGCCATGTATTGGATACCATGTATGTAAAAAATAATAGAGCATTTATTTTTATATGCCTGTGTGTTTGTAAAATGACAAGGGTGCTTCTGAGGGGGTTTGGTCAGGAGGTGTTTTTGGCTTTGTCTGGCACTGAGAATGCATGAACTCAAATCCTGTGGAATTAGGAATTAGTGGAAGAATGACTTTTTTTTAAAAAAATGTTTATTTATTTACTTTAGTTGTACACAATGCAATGCATTTATGTTTACGTGGTGCTGAGGATTGAACCCGGGCCGCGCACGTGCGAGGCGAGCGCTCTGTCGCTGAGCCACAACCCCAGCCCAAGAATGACATTTTTGAGTGGAATCTTCCACAATGATGGCAAAAAGAATAGCAGGCTGATGGGGAGTGTACTGGCTTTTCCCAATTTGCAAACACATACTGTGTGGCAGCTTCATACAGGGATCAGGATCAGGGACCTGGGAGAGGCCTTGCCTAGGCCATGTCATTGTGGTTCCCTGCCGCATGCTTCAGTGTCTCCATGTGTGAAGTGGAGATGACGGTGTCTGCTGCCCAGCTTCAATTTTATTCATTTAAATTTATATTTTATTTTTATTTTGATGGTTCACAAGGGCCTCACACATGCCAGGCAAGTACAGAGTTATACCCCAGCCCCTTGCCATAATTCTTTTTTTTTTTTTTTTTTTTTTTTTTTTTTTTTTTTTTTTGGTACCGGGGATTGACCTCAGGGCCACATCCCCAGCCCTTTTTCCATATTTTATTAGAGACAGGGTCTCACTGAGTTGCTAAGTGCCTCAGCCTCCCAAGTGCTGGGTTTACAGGTGTGCCCGGCTCCCACTTGCCATAATTTTATAAAGAAAGAAGAGAAGGAGTTCTTGGCAGGTTTGCAGGGCTGGCTGTTCATGTAGGGCAGGACAACGTTCAGAACCAGGCAGCAGGTCAGCTGGCCAGTTTCTGTTGGACTTTCCCTGGGACAGTAGTGCCTTCTTTCGGGCGGAAGCAGACTGCTGAGGCTTGCCGGTAGTATGTGGGTCTGGGGGCTTTTATTTTGGCAACATTGGTCTGGACGGTGCAGGGCTCTCTGCGGCCACTATGGCAGGAGTGTCATGTGCCCCGCTGGGGCAGCACCTGGCTGTCAGGGCTGAGCAGCCTCCTTTTCACCTAGGACATGCCTGCCCTCTGTGTGCCTGGTGCCTTGCTCAGTGCTGGGCTCTGACTCCTGCCCCAGACAACCCCACAGACATGTTCAGTTCAGGAGAGAGAGTGTGAATGTGGGGGAGGCTCCTTGTGGCAGGGGCTCAAGTCCTTTCTTTGAATACTGGGTGACAGTGTGCTGGTATTGAGAAGTGCCTTGTTCTCTGTTCTGTTGCTTCTAGATAGGCAAGTTGGCCCTTAGCATGGTGTGTTTCTGTTGTGTGGTTTGGTCCTGAACCACCTCATCTACATGGGGGAGGTGAGGGCCAAGGCTTTGTGTCAGTACTTCCTTAGGCAGTGTGTGTGTGAGGCAGGTAGCTAATGAGGTGAACTGACATGCCCCAGTAGCCCCTGAGATGCCAGGAGATAGGTGCCAAGCAAAGACCTCCAGAAGCTAAAGCCTGGGAGGTGGGGGACTGCTGTTCTAAGCCTCCAAACTACAGGCAGCCAAGTCCTGGCCATTTGCAGTGTGTTGTCCGTGTGTGCTGGGTGCAGAGGGCACACAGAGAGGCCTCAGGCCTGCTGCACGCAGAGCAGCAGAACAACATGGTTTTGTCATCAGGTTGTGCTGAGGTGACACCAGAGGAGCACACAGTGCTGAGACCTCAGTTGCTGGCTCCACAGCTGGGCTGGGTCTTGGCAGGGCCAGCTGAGCTGGGTCAGGTCGCTCAAGGCTTTGAGTCAACTTCAAGGTATTCGTTCTGGGTAGTGACACAGGACACATTGTTCTGGTGATCCCAAGAGGACCAAAGGCCAAGCCAGTCACCCAAGACCTAGGACTGAACCCCACAGGGATGTTACTTGTACACCGTGGGAGGCCCTGCACGGTCATGGCAGAGGCACCTGTGTCTGAGCTGCAACTTTGGCATGAGAACCCCATGGGTGCCGCTCTTCAGGGTGCCGGGCGTTCTGGAGGTTCCAGAGGTACCTGTTGTCCGCTGTGGTCACATGTGCTCGCACGACCAGATTGAACAAGCACCAGCCACTTCAGGTTCTAGCTGACGGTTACAGAAGAGAGTGCAAACTCACGTTCCTAAAAGGAAGCTCGGATCTTAGGAGGCTTGTTAATAATCAGTGTCAGAAGAGTGCCGTCCTACTGTGCTCTCTTGATTTTTATTGACACTGACTTGAATTCTTTGTTTCAGGGAAATAGTGGAACATATGGTCCAGCACTTTAAAACACAGATCTTTGGGGATCGGAAGCCAGTGTTTGATGGAAGGAAGAATCTTTACACAGCTATGCCCCTTCCAATTGGGAGGGATAAGGTAAGGCCACAAATTGGGTAAAGTGCAACGGAATATGGTGCAGATGGTGTGAAGTTAATTCTTCTTATCACATACTGCATCATTTCACCAGGAGAAAAGGGGGCTAATTGCCTGTGTGCTTCATCCTGGGCTCCATGAAAACCACCTTCCAAGTGGTATAGTTCGCAGTGATCATGGGTTAAATACAGAGCACGCCACTCCACACAGCACATGTGCACCCCAAATGCAGGCCCCAGACCAGCACCAGGTGAGGCCTGTGGATGAGTGTGTCCATGGCTGGGGTAAAGTGTGGCATGAGTGTGCCTGGCCTGCATGGGCCTTGGGCTTATCCCCATCACCACAAAAGAAGTCTGCTCACACGGGATTGTGTATGTCACTGGCAGCAAAACGAAGTGTATGTTCTGCTGTAGCCAGTGATCGATGGGACTCAGAGAGGATATCTGTCAACTCGGACAGGTGATGACATTAAAATGCCACCTTTTCTCATGATCTGCATCCTTACTATGGCTTTGTTTAAAAAGTAATAAAATCTCTCCCTAGAAGCTGTCATTTCTTGGCATCAGCTTTTAACAAATGTGCTGCTCTAGGGTGACAGTGGGTGTTTATAAGTTCAGAAGGAGCAGAGACCAGTTCAGAAATAATCCTTACACACGCTTTAACAAACGCTAGAAAAACCAGCCACTTCACAACTGCAGGAAAGTGCCAGCTGATTCTTGCTGGGAACGACATACATGAACAGCCCTTCAGCCCCAAGTCCCTGAGGAGGAGGAGACTCGCTGTTCCTCTGCAGAGGTGGAGGTGTTTGTGCTTTTGCATCTTAATGATGATCTTAAAGCAGACGAGCTCTGAAGCTGCTCCCAGCCTGTTTGCATCTCCCGCAGGCCCTCTGCTCACAGGCTGTGCACTGAGAAGCGGGCAGTGTGTCATGATGGCTGAGGGCCCAGGTGCCTTACATGCACGGCTCTGTCCAGTGGGCTCTGGTCTCACGGTGATTCCCAGAGTCACCGGTGGTATGTGGGTTGTCTTTGCCAGCCCAGGGTGCTGGAGGGCATGTTCCAGGTTGGAGGGAACGTAGGACTGGGTGCTCATGGGCTGAGTGTGATCTCTCTTTGCAGATCAACATGCTGTGGTGTGAGTTATTGATCTCAAGGTTTTGTGTTTAATTTGCATTTATTTTCACTTAAATTTATATAAGAAAGGGAGGCATAAGGTGATGATTCACAGTTTTGTTTGTACCTATTTATAATTAGACACCAGGGGGACATGAGGAGAGCTTTCCTTAAAAAGGTGTGGGGGAGTCTTTGTTGCTCGAATTCAAAACGCGTCATTGTGAAAGTCGATCCCAAAGTAGATTTGCCCCTCTTGGTGCTGGGACCCTGGTACAGCCTCCACTGGCAAGATTTGGTATCCCCTTAGCAGCACTAGATGTCAGGTCATGCTGGAAGGCACAGCTTGGAAGGATGGGTCCATCTGAGATTCGAGTGGCTCTGGGGCTGTGCGTTTACAGCCAGCCCTGGATGCCGCACTGGTCCTTGTGTCTCACTCTGCATAGCGGGTGTTTGAAGCACTTCATTCCCCTGCCAGGACCAGGTAGCACTTGACAGGTACTTGGTTGCTGTTACTGCTGTGTCATACTGGCCCAGGTCCAGAGCATCATTTGGGGTGTCCAATGCCTGCAGTGGCCTTCATACACCCAGCTGACACGTTGGGGGCTCAGGACCTCCCAGAGAGATCTTGAGTGCAGCCTACCCCAGTGGGCATGGTCTCGTCTTCTACCGCACCCTTCCCACTTGTTTGCAAGGTTCATGTGTGGGACACTGAAGTGAAGCCTTCTATCAGAGCTAAGAGCTGTCCCCTTTCCTGTACCCGTGCTGTTCTGTGGCATCAAGTAGAGTCATCTTTGAGGCTTTTCTTTTGTTTTCTCTTTTCATCACCTGTAGTAAAAAATGGATCTCTAGCTGTCCATTAACCCACGTCTACCCAGAGGCTCGTGGGGATTTTGGTACCTCCTTCTTGGGCTCTGCATGGTGTCCAGTCACATCACCTCTTTGAGGTGACTCCTCTCTGGACCTCTCCTTAATCTCTCCCACTTGTGTGTTCACCTGCCTGCTTTTCCTCCAGCCCCCATGTGGAAAGAAGCCAGCTATTTGGTCCAAGAGACCCCTGACCACCCAGGCCCACACCCTCACTTTGAAAGTAAGAGACAGACTCGAAGTTTGTAACTGTCATGCGGGGTCCCAGTGTGCCTTGCAGGTGCACTGGCTGAGGCTGGTTTTCATCCCAGGTATTTGAAGGGGCCGTGATCTGCTTTTCAAGATGATTGGTTGCTGTGCAGTCACAGAAGCCCTTTAGACAGTAGCTCCCTGGCCACATTTCAGCAGGACGTGACCTGCAGCTGCAGCTCTGATCCAGCCTGGCTGGTGCAGTGGGTGTGACATCCTCCCTGGGTCCAGGAGGGTCCTGGCTCACCAGACCACCTGCTGGAGCTGCCACTCCTTCTCTCCAGGGCACCTACAGGCTTTAGTGGCCTGACAGCTGAGCTCTGCGAGGATGTCTGGAAACACAGCTGCTACGCTGAGCTTGCTGTCCCCAGACTCACACATGTGTTCTTTTGTGTTCTTCAAAGTGTCATTTTCCCTTCCTTTGTTTCTTGGTTGTGTAGTGGCACTAAAGCAGGTCTCTCCCTGTTAACTGTTCCCACACCCGATGATTTCTGAATGGGGTCTGGGGTTCAGTGTTAGGTCTGCTGGGGAGGTTGCTTCCCCAGGCCCCAGACTGGTTCTGTGTGCTGATATTTTTGATTGTCCGTGTTCAGAAGTGGCAGTCATGGTGTCCCCACAGCACAGACAGCCTCCTGCAGCCCCTATTGCTTATTCCTCGTGTACAGAGAGGCCTATCACAGCCACCTGCCACGGTCAGACCTGGGGCCACAGGACCCTACTTCAGCTGGGGCTCTTGGGATGCTGCGTTAGTGGGGCCCAGATATTACTGTGCCATGGGCACAGCCAGCAGCCCGGACACAAATGAGGCCTGGTCTCCAGAAGTTGCCAGGCCACTCTGCCTGGGTGGGGATAAGTCGGCCAGGCTCTACCCTAAATCACTGCATGCCTGTTCAGAGTCTGTGATTGGCAAAGGGTGTTGCCAAGCCCAGGGGAGCACTGCAGTTCTGTTTTTCTGGCCCAGAGGAGGCTGGGCTAAAACATGTTTAAGAATGTGAGTATAGCAAGTTGCAGTGGCACACACCAGTAATCCCAGCCACAGGAGACTGAAGCAAAAGGATTGCAAGTTCAAGGTCATCCTCAGCACCTAAACAAGACTCTGTTTTCAAATAAAAAAATGAAAAGGGCTGGGGGTGTAGCTCAGAGGTAGAGCACCCCTAGGTTCACTCCCCAGTTCCACAAAATTAAATGAAGAATATAAATATACTTGGAAAGTATAGGGTCTTCCTCAGTTTTGATTCTAGAAGCATTTTTAGGAATGACATTGAGAAGCATTTGATTGGTACCACTTCCTCGGGTGTTCTTCAGATCCGTGGCGTGGTGTCTGGTAGATGTGCAGGCTCAGAGTCTCCACGTTGCCATGGGAGTGCCACTGGGAAACCAGCCTGCTGGTTTCCATTCCCACGCACGCTCTGCTCCCAGTCACTTCTGTGGTGGCAACCAGGTCTCTGCCTGTCCTGCACGGCAGCTTGGTCCCATCACAGCTCGGCAAGGTAGGACATCCCTTCTGCTTCCCGCCCTGTGGTCTCCAAAGCTCACTCGGCCACTCTGGATCTCAAGGCTGCGGCTGTAATGGGAGAAGCCACCTACCACGTTACCAGTGCTGTATCCGATGACTGGCTGCAGCTTTTATCAAGAGTAGAAATAAACCCATGTACCCACCATCCACACCAAGCCCGCAGTCCCCTCTCATACACCCTCCCTGTCCCAGTGACTCGGGCTGGTCCACCTTTACTTGTAGTGCGCGTGCCCCCTCTCGTTGTTTTGCTTGGCTCGGTTTTGAAGTCTGGAAGGAAATCAGGTGCGGTGCCCTTGGTGGTTCTTCCCTTCCCCAGTGTTAGAGTTTGAAGGCCACCAGCCTGAAGAGCACCCCTTTTCACAGCTTGGGCACTTCGCAGTTTGGAGTCTCAGGTGCAGCGCAGCTGCAGGGGTGGCCAGGTGTGAGGGCACAGCTGGAGGCCCAGGCCCGAATATAACGCATGTGTAGGCCTGGGACTTAGCCTGCAGGGTGGCAGCAGTGGGTTCTGATCTTTGCCCTTGGTAGGCTCAAGCAAGGAGTGGCAGGTGGGACAGGAAGGCTGTGTGGAGGAGGCTCATGAGCAGCTAGGAACACAGTGTGTTTGGTCTGTGAGTGAACGCCCGGGGCAGTCGGATCACACTTGACCAGGACTCCAGGGCTGAACAGGGCTGTGTAGGGTACCTGAGTTGGAGAGGGTGTCACAAGCACACGGGGCAGAGGTAGCAGGTATGCGCGTGAGGTGGGCCTGGGGTGTGTATGTGCATCTGGGTCATGTGGCTGCGGGTGCCAGCTCCAGGCCCGCACTGAGATCCTTGTAGCCCAGGCATCACATGCTGAGTAGAAAGGCCTCGTCCAGTCCAGCCTGGTCCCCATTTCATCCCTGCCCTTGCATGTTGCTATGGCCTTGGGCTGATCATTAAGTCTAAGTGTGTGTGTGTGTGTGTGTGTGTGTGTGTGTGTGTGTGTGTGAAGGGGAAAAAAAAAAAAAAAAAAGGTGGTGAGCCAAGCCTCCCTTGCTGGGATTTCTGGGCATTTAAGGATAAAATGTAGATAGTCCATAAACTGCCAGGTGGCTACTCCAGAAGCTCTGGGAGGTGTCACCATCAGAGTAAGGCCACTATAGTGATCCCTGGAGGGGTTTGTGTGTACCACAGTCATGACACGCTGGTGGCCTGGTGGCGTTCAAGCAGCGGGTTTTAAGTGGTGGGGCCGAGCTAGCAGGTGAATGACAGGCCTGTCCTCGTGCACAAGTGCAGCAAGGCAGGTGCGGGAAGGGTGATCTGTAGGCCCTCCCCAAGGGGAGAGTGGCTCATTTGCTAAGCACCAACCCAAGTGCATGTCTTGGACCATTGTTCTTCATGTGGGCCACTTGCCACAAATAGCTACATAGACATGCTTTCACTGAAAGGCAGCACAGCTAGAAATTCAGTTTCTTGGTCACATTTGATGTGCTCAGCTAGTTATGTGTGGCCAGAGGATAGGTAAATAGCTTTAGGGAGTGTCTTGGCCTGGTAGTCTGAGCTGCCCACTGCCAGCTGTCTTGATTGGCTTTCTAGGAGGGAATGACTATGTGCTTGTGACCCTGTGCAGGTGGAGCTGGAGGTCACACTGCCAGGAGAAGGCAAAGATCGAATCTTCAAGGTATCCATCAAGTGGGTGTCCTGTGTGAGCCTGCAGGCCTTGCATGACGCACTTTCAGGGCGTCTGCCCAGTGTCCCTTTCGAGACGATCCAGGCCCTGGATGTGGTCATGAGGCATTTGCCATCCATGAGGTAAGGGCGCCGGGGGAACCAAGGGCTGAAAGCATCTGCTGCTCATCTCAGGTGTGCTGGGAAGTGTACAGTACTCTCTGAGAGTTGGGTGGTGTTCTCTGTGAAGGCAGTAGACAATGCTGACGTGGAAGCACCCTCACCAAGCACAACAAGGTCACCTCCCCGTCTTTGTGCGCGCTTGGATTTTCACAGAACCCCCAGAGGAGCATTTGGTGTTCCCTGTCCTCGTCTCACCTGGAACTCACGGCAGTAGAGTACTCACAGTATGTTACTTGGCAGCAAGTCTGCCCCACAGAAACCTTCTCCACAGCTTTTCATGACTGTGGACAGCATAATAGAGGCCTCAGACTTTTCTTTTCATTTCCTTTTTTCTTTTTTGGTCTGGGGATTGAACCCAGGCACTCTACCATTGAGCCACATCCCCAGGCCTTTTTATTTATTGAGACAGGGTCTCACTAAGTTGCCTTGGCTGGCCTTGAACTTGTGGTCCTCCTGGGCTCAGCCTCCCGAGTCACTGGGATTATAGACATGTGCTACCGCACCCAGCTCAAGCCCCCAGACTTCTTGTTTCATTCTTTGGAATTAGCTTTTACCACAAATCGCTGCACTCACTGTTGCTGGGAATGAGGGCAGGTGAACATTTTAATGACTCCTCATTTGCCAGTCACTGGGCAGAGGGTCGTGCTAACTTCTGTGGGACCAGCTTGAGGAGCAAGGCCAGCTCGCCACATCCAGACCTGGGTCTTCACAGCAGTGCTCCCCACACATTTGGCACGCAGTGGAACCTCAGGAGCTATGTGAATGGCTCTGTGAAAAGCAGAAATCTGAAACTGAAATGGCTCCACTCCAAGTGCCCCCAGGGCCGAGTACACTTGAACCGAGGAGAGAGTGGAAGACTCCTGTGTGTCCATGAGTAGGCTGTGGAGGTGACCACACCCAGGACCAGCTGTCACTCTTGGTGGGCCTTGGCACATAATCTGCCACTGTCTGGACTGATAACACTTCTGTCAGTACAGTGCTTGGGGGCAAGGCAGGTTAGGGGGAGTGCAGAAACATCCAGAAAGGTGGTTGCCAAAATGTCGTTTGTATTTTTCATTGAGTGGCAGGAATTACTGTAGTGATTCTATTTCTGAATTCCTTTGGATGATACATTAATTTTATAGCAGGAGGAGATGGTTATTTTCATTTTGGAAGGGCAATAGGAATAGTGGCAGAATTAACACATCTTAGGTGGAAAATGAAAAGGACCATGTGATTTTAAGTCTGTGACCCACATGTGACAATGTCTCTGCTGAACCACGCATCCTCCTTCAGAGACATGCATGGTGGCACGCTCTGGGCAGCCCGTAGGAGAGGTTGCTGTGGAGAATGTTTCCAGGTGGTCCTGGTTTAGGCCAGCACTCCAGGCTGTTGTAACCCCAGGAGGCACGTGGATCTTCCTGTGCTGACCTTACTGTCCCCTGCACATAAGCTCAAGCTCCCAGGGCAGTGAGCTCACTGCCGCCCCTGCCCCGGTTGCCTGGTGCGCGGGAGGCACTCAGTGAACAGCGGAGCAAACGGGGACTAAATGCCGGGCTGTGCATCTCAGTGACATCCTCAGCAGCCATACAGCTCAAAGCCACCTTTCCCCAAAGCCTGGGACTGGCCAGTCCAGCTGCCTTGGCCTGGTAGTTCTTGGCAGTTGGAAAATGCTCACCTCCACCTGCTTGCTCCATGTACCTGACACAGCCCTGTTCTAGAAGTGCGTTCGTAGCTGCTGCTCTTAAGATGAGCAGGAAGTGTGATGACCTTAAGGTAGACAGGAAACACCAGGCAAAGCCTGGACTCTGAATGCACCTGGAGGCTCTGAGCACAGCCAGAGATTTCCCAAGTTGCCTCTGTCTTTGTAGACTCAAAGAAAGAACACACTCTGAGCACCAGCCATGCGCCCATGAGCCGGTCCCCTGGGTCCCCATCCTGTGTAATATGTTAAACATCTCATGCTGTCCCTACTGCAAGGCCAAGAGTCCCCAGGGCTGTTGCCTGCACAGTGTCACTCAGTCAGCTATGAACACAGCCTGGAGTGCAGTATAGTAAAAGCAATCTCATAGAAGAGAAAAACAGAATGGCAGAGTATGTTTGCCTGGCTAGCTGGCGTGGAAGAAGGGCAGATGCGGAGTCGGCCTGCCCCTTCCTGGCTGGGCTCTCATCAGGCCAGGCCTCTCTTGGTTACAGGTACACCCCCGTGGGTCGCTCCTTTTTCACTGCCTCTGAGGGCTGCTCCAATCCTCTTGGTGGGGGCCGAGAAGTGTGGTTTGGCTTCCATCAATCCGTCCGACCTTCTCTTTGGAAAATGATGCTGAATATAGATGGTAAGCATAGCCCTGGGCCTTTACTGTGGGTGGGTGGTTGGGGAACATGTGGAGGAGCCAAGGCCTTGGGGAGGACTCTTGTGGCCAGCTCCAAACATGGCCTGTGGCAGAGCACTGGTGTATCTTAGCACCTGGCCTATGTCACCTGTGTGGTATGTAGGTCAGGAGTGGTTCTCAGGCACCAGAGCCCTAGGAGGCTGAGGGGGCCCAAGGAGCTGCCTCTGCCATAGTCCTGGGTGCTACTGAGGTTGCCAGGCATAGGGTTGGCACCGCACACCTGACTTCTCACCTAGTGCCTCAGGTTTGCGAGTTGCTGCAAGGTCCGAGAACAGTCAGGGGCCAGCCACGTCACGCCACCCTTGGCAGGTCTCCTCTGAGCCACAGCCAGAGCTTTCCCAAGTTGCCTCTGTCTTTGTGGGCTCACACGAAGAACACCCTCTGAGCACCAGGCACGTGTGGGTGTGGCTGCGCCTTCCTGAGGGTGGGTTGCTTCTTGGTGTTGGGCCTCCATTTTGTTCTCTGCTAAGGAGACAAGAGTGAAGGTCAGAAAACAGAGTTCTCATTTGGGAGTTATTTACTATGAAAAGCTCTAGAAAGACCTGAAGATGCTGTCTTGCTCAGACACACATTTATTGAACAGTGATGATGTAAAGAGACTGATGCTTCTTAAAACGTCTGCGTCGGAGAGTATCCTGGAAATCCCAGCTGTCGAGATTGTCAGGCTTTATTATTTTTTTGATATCTATTTATTTGTTTTAATTGTGTACAATGCCTTTATTCTTATGTGGTGCTAAGCATCGAACCCGGGCCACGCACGTGCTAGTCGAGCGCTCCACTGCTGAGCCACAACCCCAGCCCCTATTTTTTATTTTTATTTTTTGGTACTGGGGATTGAACTCAGGGGCACTCGACCACTGGGCCACATCCCCAGCCCTTTTTTTGTATTTTATTAGAGACAGGGTCTCACTGAGTTGCTATGTGACTCGCCGTTGCTGAGGCTGGCTTTGAACTCGTGATCCTCCTGCCCCAGCCTCCCAGGTGCTGGGATTACAGACGTGCACCACCCACTGTCAGGCTTTATTTTTTTAAGAACTAGTTTTACTGTCAGTGACTTCACCTAGGATCAGCCAATCCCTCATTGTTGAATCCTTGGGGCTTGGTCCTGCCCCTCTCGGGTGGGGACCCTGGGTGAAGGGCTGGCCTGCAGAAGCCTCTGGTTGCCAGGACCCACCTGCCGGGACACAGACAAGCCTTCGCCTCTCCTTTCCTGCCCACAGTGTCGGCAACAGCGTTTTACAAGGCGCAGCCAGTGATTGAGTTCGTTTGTGAAGTTTTGGATTTTAAAAGTATTGAAGAACAACAAAAACCTCTGACAGATTCCCAAAGGGTAAAGTTTACCAAAGAAATTAAAGGTAATGAGCACCCCACACACACTCAGGGTACAGGGCTGGGCAGCCCCTCCTGGACCTCTCTGTGCCTCTGAGTTCTTGTTCCCTTGCATGTGGAGGGAGGTGGAAGTGGCAGGAGAAGGAAGCCGGCAGCTATCCTAGTAGACATGGTTGGAGTCCACTTGACAGAGCCCGAATGATCTTTTCTAGATAGATGCACTGTCTTTGTGGGGTGGGGTGGGAGCAGCTGGATGGGTCACTGGTGTCCAAGTCGCAGATGCGAGGACTAGAAACACCCTCAGGGTGCCAGTGTGGCAGCACCTGGGTTGTCGCCTCCAGGCTGCAGGATGCCCTCTCATCCTTGGCCTTTTGGCCCTCACATTGACAGGTGTCTTAGCCTGGCGGCCACTCTAAAAGATATGGGTCCAGGATTGTAAGCTTTTCTTGGGGACCTCTGTTCATCAGTGGCAGCATTGGCTGCACCTGCCATCAGAGGACCGTCAGCATTGCTGATATGTAGCATGGTGATCCCATAGTGGACAGCAGAGCCTGTACTCCCTGTGCAGTTCACGTGCTCCCCAGGGCTGGAGAAGCTGTGTCTTGGCGGCTTTGACCAAAGGCCTCAAATTTTGGCTAAATTTCCCTGTAGGGAAGTGGACTCCACCTCAGTGTCCTGTGGTGGCCTGTGCTACCCTCCCTGGGGAGCCCTGTAGCATATTTGGAACTCCCGTGACTGGGTCTATAGACAGTTCCTGTGAAAACCGACTCTAAAGGGGAGCTCAGCCTGCAGGTGCAGGCAGGGCCTGGATGCTAACACTTCCTGTGCTGGCCCGCAGGTCTAAAGGTGGAGATAACGCACTGTGGGCAGATGAAGAGGAAGTACCGCGTCTGCAATGTGACCAGGCGGCCTGCCAGTCACCAAACGTAAGATAACTACCCCTTCAAACTCTGGGGCCTTGGTCCTCCTAGGAAGGCCATTTGTTCTGCTTTTGCATGGCAATACCCTACCTTATATGGCTGAGTCGATCCCAAAGTTCACCTGATAAAATAAACTCAAATACTGGAATTCCACCTGCGAAGGGTAGTGGTAGACAGGGGATCCTTGTCATCTTTCCTGATGTCACAGGCGAAAGAAGGGTCTTTGTTTTAGCACTGTGAGTGGTGCTGGGAATAGTGGGCAGCTGTGGACATGGCTGTGGCCCTTGGGGCCGCCAGGCCTACACTGGCCCCATCTGACTGCCTGGCATGTCTATCTTCTGCTGTTTTGTCACTTTGACTACATGCTTAAGTGTCCATGTCTGTTCTGTCCATTGCCTGGCTGCAAGAATGCAGAGCTGTTGCAGGCCGAATATGTGTTTGTGTGGGTGGGTGGTTGGGAGTTATGGGTTTGGACCTTGTGGCCCACTTGGGGTCTGCTGAGCCCAGTGAGTGCTTGTCTTATCTTGTAGTCCTATATGGGAATCCCCAGCCTCTTGCTTGGCAGTTGGGTACTGAGCTGCCCAGGCCCTCTCATGGAGCAATAGCGGGAGGTCAGCTGGGCCTGGGCCTGATGCCTTCTCCCTCTGGGCAGAGGCTGCAGATTGCCTGGCCATGCTAGATGGAGCAGAGGATTCAGCACGGAAAGGCCGCGCTATGTGGTCTTATCCCCTGGTGGGGCTGCCCTCCCTAGCGTGTGAGACATCAGCTGGCTCTCCCATCCTGGTCCCCTGCATGCCCTCCTGCCTCAGCCACGCATAGGGCAGTGCAACGTGAACAATGGGGCCTGCTGTGTCCTGGGAAGCCTCAGTCCCTCCTCGGCACTTGGGGCCTGGACGCAGGAGTGACTTCCAGAGTCCATGGTCGTTTGGGAAGCACACAGGCCTTGGTTTCTAGATTTGTCTTTGTTTATTGTGAATTCTTTCTTTACTGTGTACATATGGTGAACTTGTAACCATCGCGTCTATGTGTGGGGGTATTCTTTATTTTCCACAGGTGGAGACAGAATGAGAATTGTGGGCTCTAGAATAGTTCAGGTCAACCAGGAGACAGGGCTTCCACTCCCAGAAACCCTAGTATGTTTGCTAGCACATCACCTAGCAAAGCAAGTACAGAGACACAGCCCAGGGTGGGGGGAGGTGTGCAGGCTCCAGTGGTTGTTCCAGGGATCCCAGGATGTTCTCGTCTGAGCCGCTCTTTGCCCTCAGGTTCCCGCTGCAGCAGGAGAGTGGGCAGACAGTGGAATGCACAGTAGCCCAGTACTTCAAGGACAGGCACAAGCTGGTTCTGCGCTACCCCCACCTCCCGTGTTTACAAGTCGGACAGGAGCAGAAACACACCTACCTTCCCTTGGAGGCAAGTGGCTTGAAGGAGAGCGTGCACTGGGCCAGGCCTGGCCGACTCAGGAACACCAAGGCCCCAACTTGATCATCATCTGGTGCCGTGGTGCCTTGGGCGAGTTAGCGGATACTGCCGAGCCTTGGTTTCCCCTTATGGGAATCAGACCAGCAGCTCTGGTGGGATTGGTGTGTGGGTGAATGAGGGCTGGGGCCTGTGCCCAGCAGGAAGTCAGTGCTCAGTGCCCATGCTGGGTGTTCACTTCTCATCCAGCAGTAAGGCTGCTTGAAAACTGCTTTCCTTGGGGAAAGATCGTACTGCGACAAGACGCATCAACTTGTCCTTGCACGTTAGTCTTCAGATCACAAGGGGCCTTGGCTTCTCCGCTGCCCCACGCCTTTTCTTAGGCAGCCAGTTCCACAGACACACACTTCACGATGATAACTGCTGAGGATTTGAGATGGCCCGGGAACTCTCTAGTGGCCCTGGCCCTACATGCCTGGCAGGCTGGGGTCGGTGCTGTGGTGTGCCCGTCATGTCATGCTGGGTTGCCTTAGCATGGGTTCTGTTGTGAGCCAGAAGGCCTGCAGCACCTCTGTTCCAGTGTGGGTGCCTGTCCTCTGCTGCTGGGCTCACTTGCTTCCCAGCTGCACAAAGTGCAGGTGCTGACTCCTTTCCACATCTTCTTTGTAGGTCTGTAACATAGTAGCAGGACAGAGATGTATAAAAAAATTAACAGACAATCAGACCTCAACTATGATCAGAGCGACTGCCAGGTCAGCGCCCGACAGGCAAGAAGAGATCAGCAAATTGGTGAGCATGTGTCCTGGAGGTTGGTCCTGGGGACTGGTCCTGGGGTGGGTCACCGAGGCTAGGAAACAGACATTGCCACTAGAAGGAACAGACGCCCTGTCTGACTCCAGGCTTTTCCTCTTTTTTCCCTTTTCAAGATGAGAAGTGCAAGTTTCAACACAGACCCGTATGTCCGTGAATTTGGAATCATGGTGAAAGATGAGATGACAGATGTGACTGGGCGGGTCCTACAGCCACCCTCCATCCTCTATGGAGGCCGGGTAGGTGCAGAGTGGCCAGGCGGGGACATGTCTGCTGGTGCTGTGGAACAGCAGACTCTGAGCCTCGCTTGACTGCCCCACGAGGAGAAAAGACCTGAGGAAGACCTGACTTCCCTGGGGCCTTGCGGAAGGGTTAGAATGATCCGTAACACCTTCACAACCCTATTCTATCCCATCAGAATCTTACAAGTATCATTCTTCACATGATCAGTGCTCTCCCCATACTGAACTCTTCTGGAGGCTCATCCTGTTCTTCTGTTCTTTAGCTTTTGCTTGGGAATTTGGTAGCAAGCATGGCACTTAGGTGTTTGGGTATTTTTTTTTTTTTCCTGGTACTTGGGATTGAACCCAGGGCCTTTTATATGCCAGGCAGTTACACTACCATTGAGCCACACCTGCAGCCCCTTTCTTTTTAATTTTATTTTGAGACAGGCTCACTAAGTTGCCCAGGCTGGCCTCTAACATGTGGTCCTCTTCTCTCTGCCCCTCACAGGCCTGGCCGCAATGCCCAGCAGCACTTAGTTTTTGCAAGTTTAACCTGTTTTTTTTTTGGTGTTCGTGTGTGTGTGTGTGTGTGTGTGTGTGTGTGTGTGTGTATGTCTGTGTGTCTGTGTCTCTGTGTGTGTGTGTGTGTGTGTGTGCGCGCGCGTGTGCGTGCACACCAAGATATCCTGACTGCTGAGGCTGGTACGGCTCATGAGAAGAGCCTCATTTCCTCTGGGGTGCAGAGCATGGAGCACTCTGGGCTGGGCCTGGGCCTTTGGGCCTGAGTATCCAGAGGTACCAACTTCCCAGCAGCTGACCTTGGGGGAGGAGTCTACCTGTCTGTTCCCTTTTTACCTACCAAAACTTTAAACTTTTGTCTTTAAGACCTGTAACAGGGCTTTGTTTTTGCTGCTATTGCTGGGATTTTTTTTTTTTTTTTTTTTTTTTTTTTTTTTTTTTTTGCATTGTTAGGATATGAATCCAGAATTGCCCTCCAGGAAAAACATGATGTCATCCTTCTCCTTTGTAAAACCTCCCAGGGATTGTTATATTTTTTTCATGCCTTTTTGTTCATATCAAGTACACTCTGTGCCCTGCCTATTGTCACCGTCCTGTTTGCTCTCAGAGTTCATAGAGGGTCTCACAGGTCATCTGTGCAATGAGATGGGATTCTGATTCTTGTTGACAGTTGTGTGGTATTTCACGGCTGAACATGGGCCACAGGTTGCTCCCTGTCCTGAAAGGACTTCTGAGCAGGCCTCCTGCTGTGAGCCTGGACACTGTACACACAGCACCTGGCTCCCTCCCCAGCCCAGGAGGGAGGGAGGTCCCAGGTGGCTCTGTAGTGGCCCCGGGCCAGCCAGGTGGTGGAGTGAGGACTGCACGCCAGCTCTCGGCACTATTCTGCGCTCCCATCCATTTCACTGATGTCCTGCATCTTAGTGAGATGCACGTCCTAGAAAACAAGATAGCTCTTGTAACCAGCCTACAAAAATCTTAGAACTGACAGGATTAAAAGAGCTTGTAATGCTTCTAAATGAGCAGGCTTCTCCAGATCTTTGAAGCCTTTTAACTGGAGGAAACACTCTTGGTCACCTGCCCTACTTGTAGTCCACCATCAGCATAGGAAGTTAAGTGCCCCCTGCAAACAGTGAATGTAGCAAGGACTCTCGACCAGGGATGATCTCACTCCCATGGGGACATCTGGCAGTTTCTGGAGCCATTGCTGCATCTCAGGGGTGGGGGGTGCTGCTGGCACCCAGTGGGCAGAGCCTAACATTTCACAGAGCACAGGAAGCTGCGTGACGAAAGAGCCACCCAGCCCCAAATCTCACTTGAGATTGAAACGTGGGTAACAAGCGCCCCTTTTTGTGAAAATCTCTTGTGCAGAAAGTCATGGGAGCAGAGGGTAGGACTGCAGTCCAGGCGTAGCGGTCCGGACGTGGTGCCCACAGGCCTGGGGTGATAGTGCCTTCCTACATTTGGCCTTTCCTGGAGAGTCACATGGAGGCAGACCTGAGATTCCTGAGGTGGTGGTACCTGGGCTGGTCCTTTCTGGTGGAAAGATGACGATAGATGCGTGGCTTTGTGTTTCTCTAAGTGGGAGCAGCTTCCATTTCAGGCACAGCTGTAAGCAGTGGCAGAGGAGAAGGAGCTGTGGGCTCAGTCCTTGACTGCCCTGGCCACAGGGCTGGGAGAAGGCTTAGACTTCCCTGCCTCTTCTGGCAGCTTCATTGATAGCACAGGAGGTAACTTAAGGAGCAGCAGTTTATACAGCAGGAAGCCTTGCTGTACCCTCCCAAGAGACCAGCGTTCCACCAGGCTGCTTATGAGGCTGGCTGGAGCCTTGGGCCTCCTGGTCTCCTGGCCAAGCTTCCGTGCACCCTGCACCGATCCATACTTCCTCCAGCTCTCCATGCACACCGCACCCCAGTCTGTCCTCTGCCTGCCACCTATCCTTCTGTTTGTCATCCAGCTCCTTCCCAAACATCCAACATCTGTTGTCTACCCATTCTGCAAATGTGTGCAGGTTGCCTATGACACCGGTTAGGTGAGAGACAGGAGACCACACACAGGTTCAGTCTGCCCTCAGGTCATTCTTGGTCAGAGGAGTGTGTTCGCTATTGTTTCTCACTCTGCACTTCTTGATGCTTGCAGAACAAAGCGATCGCCACCCCTGTCCAGGGTGTCTGGGACATGAGGAACAAGCAGTTCCACACAGGCATCGAGATCAAGGTGTGGGCCATTGCCTGCTTCGCACCCCAACGCCAGTGCACGGAAGTTCATCTTAAGTAAGCCTGCTTGAAAACCAGATGTGCCTGGCAGTCGTTCTGCTGGGTGTGGGGGGGTGGTCCATGACTTCTTGGAAGACCGGCTCTGTTTGGGGGGCAGGGTGTCTACTGAGGTCCTGACGTCAGGGCTTGTCAGCCTTTCCCTATCAGAACACATGCTGGGGCAGCCAGATCAGGAGCTCTGGCCCTCTTGGTGTGCATCTTACCCACAGGACCACTGTGAACATGGGGATGAGCAGGTAGTTCAGATTACAAACAAAACAATAGCTAGGGAGTGAGTTTAGAAGTATAGACAGAGCAGGCACAGTTGCATACACCTGTAATCCCAGCAACCTGGGAGACTAAGGCAGGAGCACTGCAGGTTTGAGGCCAGCCTCAGCAACTTAGCAAGACCTTGTCTCAAAAAAATTTTAAAACAGGCTGGGGATGTGGTTCAAGACCAAGTCTGGTGTAGTAGCAGCATCTGTAGTCCAGCTGCTCAGGCAACTGGGCCCAGGAGTTCAAGATCACCCTGAGCAACCTAGCAAGTGCCTGTCTCACAGAAGGAACTAGATAAATAAATAAATTAGAAACAAGAGGAAATTGGATTCATGAACTAAATTTTAAAAAAAATTATATTTTTATAAATTGAGAAAATGAAGGTGGGGCTGATGGTAAAATAAGAAGGTGGCAAAGCTGGGAGTATCTTCTCTGTCCCTGCTCAGGGAGGGAGAGAGGAGCAAGAGTGGTAGGTTGTGTCCTGTGTGTTGTGCAGGACCACTCAGCAGAGGGGCGCTGGGAGGGACCAGTCCTGACCTGGTATCAGGAGACACAGTTTTGTGGCTCGTGCTTTAGTGCTTCTCCCCTATATAGGGGCAGGAGGGGGAAATCCAGAGCCCATGAAGAGAGCTGATAACTTGACCAGACCAGCCAGGGGCCCTCTGAAAAGTAGCGGTGCTCAGAGCAGCCACCCGGGGCCAGAGTCCGTCACCCACTGGAGGCTGCACTGCTGGCAGGATGGGCTGGAATCACAGAGAGGGCTCTGGGGACAGTGAGAGCCTGGGTGCCAGGCACCTCTCCAGCCTGCCCATGGTCCTCCGTCCCTCCCGCCGGCTTTCACCTGGAGCTCCGTGGTGCTGAGGTGTGGTCACGTGTAGATAAGAGTGCAGGGGCGCAGGGCAGGTGGGACTGGACTCTGACCTGCTGTGCTGGAGCACAGGGTCCTCTGCCTGATCGTGGAAGGTGACATAGGGTTCATCCCTGAGCTCGACACGGAAGCCGTGGATTCCTGTCCATCTGAGCTCCCAGGCTGTTGGCTGTGGCTGCGGGTGGTGCTGTGGTCGTTCTCTTTCCTGTGATTGGTGTGTCATCAAGTCCAGGCTGTGTCCCCAGGAATAATGAGCAAATCCAGGACAACAGTCACGGGTTGTCTTCTGTACTGTCTGCGCTGGCATTCTTGTGGGGAGACCAAGCTCTTGCCTGACACGGGGGCTGCCCTGGCCTGCAGGGAAGCAGCAGTGGTAGGCACAGTGCTTTGAAAGGACACCTCTGCACGCTGGGAATGCCAGCCAGGGAGGCAACGGGGGGAGTACGAGTTGAAGTTTGCTGCTCGCTCGGGCCTGGTCCCATAGCGCCTTTCCAGGAGCCTCCCTGGGTGTTTGCACATCCCGCTCTTCCATGGGTTGACGTCGTAGGAGGCACTGCTTTGAATTCTGGCACTGTCTGGGACTTAATTAAAAAACTTCATTCTGACCTCTGTAAATGCACTTTTGGCTTTGTGGACCTTGTGCTCTAAAGAACTCTGGTTGGTACGAATTCTTTGCCACTAGCTGTGCGTTTCAATGAAATGGACCTTCTTCCCCAGGTCCTTCACAGAGCAACTCAGAAAGATCTCAAGAGATGCTGGAATGCCCATCCAGGGCCAGCCGTGCTTCTGCAAGTATGCCCAGGGGGCGGACAGTGTGGAGCCCATGTTCCGGCACCTAAAGAATACATACGCTGGCCTGCAGCTGGTGGTGGTCATCCTGCCTGGCAAGACCCCTGTCTATGGTGAGTGTTTGGTGACTGCTGGATCCAGGGGCCATGGGGCCTTTGTAGGAGTTAGTTGGTTGTAGCCTGGGCACCCTGGTGTTCTGCCATACTGGGGAGCATTTGCTTCAGGTTCATTAGTGAGTCTGAGGAAGGAGAGGTAACTCCTGGCCACTGCACTCCGGCATCCAGGGCCAGCCTCCTTGCTTCGTCTGAGGCCCTAGTAATGGGGAACCAGCACCCCAGACAGCGTAGAACTTGGCCGGAGGGTAGGTGTGTGCACCATGCCATGTGAGTGCTGGCAAAGGAGTGGGGTTCCTCAGCTCTGCAGTGTCTCCCAGGATGCCACCAGCAGCTCCTGTGTCCACCACAGCCTAACTTTGTCATCTCTGAAACCCACCTCAGAGTCCTTTATGCCAAACGACAGCTGCACCTTCTTCCAGCCATGGTATCTGAGCCCTCAGAGGGTGCCCAGCCTCTGGAGAATATAGAAGAATCAGATGCAGCCCTGCGTCAGGAGCCAGGGTGGCAGGAGAGCTCGTGACAGCCTGGGGAGAGCCACTGGCAGCAGGGCAGAACCCAGCAGGGCCAGCGAAGCGCTGGGGCTTGGCAGGTGTCACCAGCAGGGCTCCCTGTCTAGTCAGAGTCCAGTTACAAACAAGCGCAAGCCACGCTTCTCCCCTCCAAGTTTAGCTTCCAAAAAAGAAGTAATGAGAAAGCTGTTGGTGGTGACATCTATTACTACTGTCCTGAGAGTCACTCTTTCCACAGAGCTGCCACACGAGCAGCTGCTTGGGGAAGGTGTCCAGGTGGAGGGCGTGTGGGCCTGGAGAGCCCTTTGATGTCAGATCTGCATTCGCCCAGGGCTCGGGGGTGTGCGTGTTTCAGATCTGACCGCTCAGCCTGAGTCGAAGTGAGATGTCGTCCTGCTGGGCAGCGCCACAGCTTCCTGCCCTTGGCCCGGGTGACTCATTTAAGCACTCTCCGTTCACAGACCGGAGGGATGAGATGTGCCCACGCAGCTCCCCATCCTGATGATGGTGAGCCTGGCACAGGTGCATGGCAGTGCTTAAAAACCCTCGGGCAGAAGCTCTGCCCCCTCCATCTGCCAGAGAGCCTCTCACGTGGGTGCCCACAGTCACTCATGGTTAGAAGTGTCCAGAGAAAGTGTGCAGTTGGACGCTGCACCAGTGCAGTCCAGGTGGGGGCTGGAGGGCAGGAGAGCTGGAGACAGCTGCTGCCCTGAGGCCAACAGAGGAAGGGGCGTGGTGGGATCTGAGATGTGTGCACCTTTGTGTCCCACAGCCGAGGTCAAGCGCGTGGGTGACACGGTGCTGGGGATGGCCACGCAGTGCGTGCAGATGAAAAACGTGCAGAGAACCACTCCACAGACCCTGTCCAACCTCTGCCTGAAGATCAATGTCAAGCTGGGGGGCGTCAACAACATCCTGCTGCCCCAGGGCAGGTGAGCCAGCCCTTCTGCCTGTGTGCTGGGTGCATGGATGGTTTTCAGTTTGACGGGCACTGTGTGCAGAGGTGCCCGGGCGAGGGCTTTCCTGGACAGTGCTGGGGACACGGGGCCTGACTACACACAGTCTTCCCGGGACCAGGGGCATCTGCAGGGGGCAAGTGCAGGGCCAGGGTGGGCGCCCCTCCCTGTGCTGGGAGCTGTGCAGGAGAGGGAGGCTCAGCAGGGGCGCACTTGGTACGGCTGGGAGAAGCTGCCCGTTCACCTACAGGTCCCCGGAGCAGCGGGATATTCCTGCAGTCCGCACGGGAGTTCCTAGGCTCCCTACCAGAGGCTCCCTACCAGGGAAGGGTGGCACTTGATGCTGGAATTGGCACTTCAGTCTGAAAAGTGCCACACAAGAACCACTGTGGGTGGGTCCCAGGCCAGCTAGGGAAGTGTGGCTAGCACCGGCTGCCAGTGTGTCCCCGGGCTGGGGGAGGGGGTGATGCAGCTGTGCCTTCTTCAAGTGCCCCCTGGGGCTGGCTTGCTACCCTGGGTATTAGAGGGCGGAGCAAAGTTTACTATGTGCCGCCACTCAGAAACCTGGGTGTCCAGCATAGATAAAAGAAGTAGTTATCATGCCAACAGATGTTGAGATCTTACCATTAAAGACCCAGGAACTTGTCTTAGCATAGGAATGACAGAAATTGGTGAAGACACAGTTCAGTGAACCAGACTGTCCTAGTGTAAAAGAGGATGGTGAAGAGTGAAGGCAGACACTGATAAGCACTGCCCACGTACAGACCTCCATCCTGCCCTGGAGTTATGCTAGTGTCTCCTTCCATTTTGTGTTGTTATAAGGAAATACCTGAGGCTGGGCAGTTCAGAAAGAAAATAGGCTTATTTAAAGGCATGGTAGAGGTGCAAGAGCCAGGTGCCAGCCCTGGCATCTGGTGAGGTCTCCTGGTGGATGGTGTCATGGTGGGAATGCTCACATGCATGGAGAAGAGGGGTCACACGATGAGAGAAGAAGCTTTGGAACAAGTCTCCCACATTAACTAACTCACCCCAGCAAGATGGGCATTAGTCCCTTCCCAGGGTGCTGCCCCAGTGACCTAACCATCTTCTACTAGGCCCCACCTTTCCATAGCCTTACACTGGGGACCACATCTCCAACACAAGACTCTGGGCCCATACCAGAGCACCAGCATGAGACTCTCCTGCAGGTCTGGTTAGCCAGTGTCTGGCTCAGCAGGTCAGGATTCGGGCCCAAGAATCCACCCTACTGACAGCATGCCCTGCACTACTGATGTGGTGCCCAGGGACACACACTCTAAGAGCTGCTGAGTTACACTGGCAACTGGGGGAGAGGAGGTGTGGTGCAGAGGAACCTGGCCTCTGCCTGAATTGGCTCCCGGCTCTGCAGCGAGTCATCCACTCCCGCAAGTTCACAGGAACGAACGAGGACACACCAAGAGGCGGTTGGGAACCACGAGGGCAGTCCCGTCAGCCAACAGGCTCTGCAGTTGTCGAGTGCCTGTTGTGTGCAGGGAGTTTGGGCCGCAGAGAGAGCCCTGGGACCTCAGCTGTACCCCTTTAATGGAGGGGCGCTGGCCCACGAGGACATCACACCTGGTGTGCCAGTGAGCAGCGTCACTGTGCAGGGGCGGAGCTCAGGAGTGTGAGGCACTGGGGTTTCTTGGCGGGAAGGGGGTCCTCCTGGGAAGGTGGCAAGCAAGTGGGTGCCTGGGGGCGAGCATCTGGCAGAGGGCATGGCCTCCAGGGCCCTGCCGTGGGAGCTTTGGGAGTGATGGAAGTTGTTTTGCTGAAGAGTGGTGTTCCCATGGGGTAAGCTACAGCTACTGGGGCACACCTGACCTGTGTTCTGGAAGGCCGCCTATGGCTCTGCATGAAAGGGACGCTGGCCTGGGCCAGGCTGGAGGCAGGTGTGGAGAGGGAGCACCCTGACTCTGGGCGACTTTAAAGATGGAGCCCTGGGGCTGGCAGACAGGGTGGATTTAGACTCTAAACAAAAGGGAAGAGCCAAGGATGGCTCTACAGCCCTTGGCCTTGTTTCAGAGAGGTCAAGTTCATGCTCATAGGTAAGGGCCCAGGGCCTGCTACTCAGGCCCCCACAGAGCACCTGTGTGCGCGTGATGTGGCCATGTGGGAAACAGGCATCTAATGTTCAGAGGCCATGAAATTCTGGAATTGTGGGTGGTATTCAAAGCCAGGAGGTTGGAGAAGAGCACTTGAGGGTGAGTGTAGCAGGAGCTCTGAGTATAGGGAGGTCTGGTGTTGAGGTCCTGGGGGAGCAGCAGTGGAGACGGAAGTGAGGCCAGGAGGAAAGGCGGCCAGGTCTCTGGATGCCTGGGAAAATGTGCCTGGGTCCTGAGGCAGCAGTGACCATGCTTGACGAGGTCTGAGTGCACTTCTGGATACAGGATTCACCACCATCCTTCCATGTGAAGGTCTGTTGGGCCAGCTGAGGTGGAGGTCCCTGGAGACCTTGCAGAGAGGACCCTGGCTGCCACGAAGCGGGAAGCTGGTTAGGAGTCTGGGAGGCAGTAACAGATTTGGCAGATTCAGGTAGCGTGGCTGCAAGGCAGGTAAGGTTGCTGGGGGCAGGTGTGGTTTTGCTTGTTCCAGGCGATGTGCATATGTGAATGAGGCTGTCACAGGCCGGCCCTGCACTCTGAGTGCCCTGATGGCAGCAGAGTGAGTGTCGAGGCCTGAGTCGTGGCTTCCCACTGCTCCTGCCTTCTGGCGGGGCAGAGCATAGTGAGGCCCCGTGGGGTGCTCGTGGGTTCATGAGCCTGGTTAGTGGGACCAGTGCTGTTTGGAGGCCTACCCAAAGTTGCCAGCTGTGGGGTGTGCTTTCCCCAAGCCGGCTGCCCCCGCACCTGGCAGCAGTAGTGATGAGACAGTGCAGTAAGCAGGTGCCTGTGAAGTGCCTGGCCTTAATGGGGCAGCAGACAGCTGCCTGAGGTCTGCCAAGAACCCCCATGCAGCCAGCCAGTGCCCCAGGTGCACCTGGAACTACAGTGGGGATTAGAGAGACCCTGGCCACCTGCTAAGGCAGCTGGCCTGGGGCATATGTGTATGAAGCCCCTCCTGCATCCTGAGTGAGTGCAGGGGCAGGCTTGCACAGCCATGCTGGGCTTAATAGCTATCCCTGGAGCTGAGCAGGGACACCCAAAGTGAGGTGGGAGCAGGTCCCAGTGGCCAGCATCCCTGGCAAGTCCTTTCTGCCAGCCTGCTGAGGAGTAAGGTCAGGGGCTGCAGACCTACCCAGGAGCGAACAGGGGGTCCTGAGCCAGCACTGGGTGGGGAGCACACCCTTGCTTGTCTGTGTGCCGAGGAACCCACTTCCACACCACTGGTGGCAGGGACAGCTCCTGGCTGCCACCCACTGCCTGGGGCGTGTCAGTGTTCTTCAGCTCTCTCCATGGCAGTGCCCACTCATCCTTCTGGCACCAAGGTTAGACCTGGGACTAAGCAGTTGATGCAGTTTAGAAGAAGGCAGATCAGGCCCCACCTCAGGTGGAAGAGGACCCTTTCACACCTAGCCCAGCCTCTGGCTGTAGGGCAGGGTGCAGCCGAAGGGGTGACACAGGTCTCTCTGCACTCTTGTGACATTTTCTCCCGGGAAGGACTGTCAGTATGGAAATGGTAATGGTGCCAGCTGCTAGTGCTACCATGTGAGGAGCCTCTGAAGGTGCTTGACACGCATGAGCTTCTGTGGCCATGCAGCATCCTGAAGGGAGGGGGACTGTGCTCCACGCTGGTCCCACTAACTCCACTGGTCCCACTGCTCCACTGGTCCCACTGCTCCACTGGTCCCACTAACCAGGCTCATGAACCCACGAGCACAACTCTCCCTAGACCAGACCCCTCCTGTGCACATTGCCCCCCAAGAAGAGTGAGTGGGGCTAAGGATGTTGCTAGGCCTCCTCCAGTGCTCAGAGCAGCCTCTCCCATGACAGTTGTGGGCGGAGAGACTCCCGGCAGCAGCACCAAGCCAGAGTAACAACCCATGGGACTTTCTCCTGTCCCCTTTCCTCTAGTGCTAGGGATGGAACTCAAGGCCTTGTGCATGCTAGGCAAGCACTCTACCACTTGGGATGGAACCCAAGGCCTTGTGCATGCTAGGCAAGCACTCTACCACTGGGCTACATCCCTAGCCCAAGCCATGGAAATTTTTTTGGAAATTTTCAAAGTAAACACAAAGAAGATAAGGAACAGTGAACCCTCATGTGCCTGACCTCTGACCCCAGCAGCCATCGGAGCCTGGCCAGTCTTGTCTGGGGTACATTCCACCCATACGCCACCCCTCAGGGTTACTCTGAGGCGTATTTCAGCCCTCATGTTATTTACGTGTGAGGTTTCTGTGTTACCTTTAAAAGATTCTGTTCAAAGCATAATCACTCTGCCCTACTGTGCAGGCGCAGGGGTGGTAACTGACATCGTCAGAGATCCAGGCCATGCCCCGAGCCTTGGCCTCCAATGCCACTTCCTTCTGCAGGCCTCCAGTGTTCCAGCAGCCTGTGATCTTTCTGGGAGCAGATGTCACTCACCCACCTGCGGGGGACGGGAAGAAGCCTTCAATTGCCGCAGTGAGTGTCAGTGCTCTCCTCTGAGCCCTCTGTTGGTGGCGTGGTGCTCAGGACCCTGCAGAGACCACCAAAGCACCTGTGGTCTCTGCAGCCATATGGATGAAGGCGTGGAGGTTTCCCTGACCGCCCAGGACCTCATGGCAAATAGGTGATTGGAGGAGACACCGAGGGTGGCATGAAACCAGCTCTAAGAAACTATGAGTTGCTATCCACAGACGCACGTGGGCTGGCTGCCCGCCTGGCCTCCCGTCCTCTTCAGTTGGGCCTCAGCCTCATGGCCTAGTAGTGCTGATTGTTCTCAGGAGAGCCTGGGGTTGCTGTTATAGTGGCCTTTTATTTTAAGAGAGAGAACCAAACCATGCCTTCCTAATAACAAGGGTCTAAGCTTTGGAATGCAGAGAGCAAAGGGTGTCACCTGAGACCCATCTTTTCTGAAGGTCTCTGCCTCGTAGCAGTGGGAGAAGGCAGAAAGCATCAGGTGTCTCTTTTTGGCCATTGTCTGGAGCCACTGGGTTTCACCCCCACAGTGCCACCTCGGGTTCTTGAGAGCCCTGCCATGGTGCCCTGGCTTTCTTGGCAGAAGTGCCTCAGAGAAGCGCTGGGCTGTTGGCAGGAGTGGGAACTTGAGGGCCCTGAATGTGGGGTCCTGTTGGGTGAGGCGCAGCTGCAGAGGGGTGCTCTGCGCAAAGCGTGGAGCACAGTCTGCCAGCCCAGCCCGGACTAGTGCAGCCTCTGCCTGTTCTCTTCTGTTTCTTTTGAGCAATTAAGCTTAATATTCCTGAGCTTTCTCTTGTGTAAAGTGAAGAAACTACTGTGGACCTCTCAAGGTTATTGAGACAGTGTAGTTACGCCCCAGCACAATGCCTGGCCCATGGTGGGTACTGAGAAAATGCCACATCATCTGATGAGTCTGGAGGGAATTTGGTGCAGGACCATCTCTCAGGGATGTGGTGAAACCAGATGAGCCCTGGGAGGAAGGGAGCTGCCATGTTTATTGGGTACATGTGTGTGCAGCGCACACACATCGTGCTTAGCTGTCACTCCCCTTGTGAAATCAGTGTCATGTAAGCAAGGCAGTTCCTGCTGCCTGGCCTGGAAACCGCAGCCTTGGCACTTCCCGTGTGAGCAGCATTTCTTGCTTTGCTAAATGCCTTTTAGCTCCTTCCTCCGTCAGTTAGAGAGCAGCAGCCCAGCAGCTCTGCTCGGCATGGCTGACTGTGCTCAGGTTTGCAGAGGAGGAAGCTGGGCTCAGGGAGGAGGCCCCGGGGCTTCCCCAGCTGGGCTCTGCACCCCACTGCCAGCCTCCAGGTTCCAGCCCTGGGCTCTGGCCATCCTCCTGCCTCACCTATCCCTGTTAGTGGTTGTTTTTCTGGTCAAATGTGGTGCAGTGTTGACTGTTGTCTCTGGGTTTTAGAGGGTTATGTTTTCAGGTTTTCAGGAACAGAAATCTGTGTTCACCCCAATCCCCCAAATTCTCAATAAATAGAAACAGATTTCTGTTTATGTTAATTTATTTGTTTATACCAACTTAACATTTCAGGGTCTGTCTGTTTTCACTTGTTTGAGAGGAAAATCTTGGCCGAGGCAGGACCTAGGCAAGGCGTCGGGGGCTGGCCTGGGGGCTGCGGTCCTGCGTGGGCTTCCTGAGAAGCTGGCTTCCTGGAGCCTGCTTTCCATGGGGACAGGCTTTCCCTCGGTCCTTCCAGTATAAGGAACCTGCCTCCCAGCTCAGAGGTGAGCAGGGCCTGGGAGTGCCTGGTCTGTTGTCCTACAAGGCTGAGCTCTGTTGTCCCTGATGCTCCTTGGCACCCTGACCAGAGAACCCGAGTCATCACGCGCTCACTCTGTGCGCTTGCTTGCTCACTCGCTCTGTCTCCCTCTGGTCGGCATCTTCATACTTTGACTCATACGGCTCCTGGCCTTTGGGAGGTTCCCCTTTCTGAGAACCAAAATCTGGGTTGCTGTGTGTTGATAATGCAGAGAGCTCTTTGGAAAAACAGTTGCCAAACCTTCAGAGGAAGCAAGGACGCTGCTTCCACTTTGCTGTATTGGGACATGCAGGTGGATACCCTTCTGCCCACCTGCGGGCCTTCGCCAGCACATACCCAGAAGAGGGAGCCTCTGGAAACCTTGCCAAAAGCTCATTACATGTTTCCACAGGTCGTGGGCAGCATGGATGCGCACCCCAACCGCTACTGTGCCACTGTGCGCGTGCAGCAGCACCGGCAGGAGATCATTCAGGACCTGGCCGCCATGGTGCGTGAGCTGCTCATCCAGTTCTACAAGTCCACACGCTTTAAGCCCACCCGCATCATCTTCTACCGCGATGGCGTCTCCGAAGGCCAGTTCCAGCAGGTTGGCTGTTCACCCTTTGAGCTTCTCTCTGTCCTTGTTCAGGTGTCTGAGATTCCCCAGTATACTAATGCAGACTGTGGCTTTCTGTCAAAGGTTGATATGGTCAGAGTGTGGAAGGGCGGATAGTGGTGGAGACTGCAGGACACGGGATTGTCTAGACCCTGGCCCTAGTCAGGCACATGGTTCAGAGGCAGGGTGGAGGAAGTAGAGGAGGTGTGGGTGTGAGCTTGGGCATTGGAGGCATGGGAGTGAGGGTCTCACCTGGCCAGTGGTGGGCTCAGCAGGATAGCACACTGCTCATGCTCTCCAGAAGTATGGACTTTGCCTTAGAGGCTGTGAAGAGCTGTCAGGGGAACGAAGTCTTTGCAAGACAGAGACCTTGTATCTGGTGACCCTTCTATCTGTAGTGTGAGGGACGGGCTGGAACAGATATCACAGCAGCAGGGTGAGAACTGCACGAGGCAGGAAGGGCTGGGTGTGCAGAGGTGGGTGGGCCCAGTGCGTAAGGGTAAGGGAGCCCTTTCATGCAGGGGTGAGTGAGGGCATGGGAGTGGCCTTATTCTCCTACTGATTCTACCTACAGCAGTCCTGGGTCAAGGTGCCCTGCCTGTGGCAGTAGAACTCTGTCCTGGCCCTGAGATTCTCCCCATCAGCTTGGGCTAGTTGCCTTCTGTTTCTCCACTCCCAAAGCAAGTGCTCTGTTAAGAAGTGGTAGCAGTTGTGACTGCTCCCAGGGGGTCATCCTTGTGCATTTTAGAGGCTCCAGGTGCACAGGAAGTTGCCCTCCTTGGTCACAGGCTGAACCATGTGGCAAGCATACACGTTTGCCTTCCTGGTCCCTATAGAAACAATGCTCGTGCTCCTTACGTCCAGGATCCCCTGGAGAAGAACAGACTCTGCTTTTTTTTTTGGGGGGGGGGGGGGTACCAGGGATTGAACTCAGGTGCATTCGACCACTGGGCCACATCCCCAGCCCTTTTTTGTATTTTATTAGAGACAGGGTCTCACTGAGTTGCTAAGTGCCTCGCCATTGCTGAGGCTGGCTTTGAACTCGCGATCCTCCTGCCTCAGCCTCCCAAGTGCTGGGATTACAGGCGTGCGCCACCGCACCCGGCCAGATTCTGCTTTTTGACTTGAGTGGCCTTTCTGAGCTGCTGCAGAGCCTGGGCTGGCGGGTCCCTTTGTACCCTCACAGCCCAGGGTCCTATTGTGCTGCCAATCCATTGCCTCTTGACAGACCTCCTGGGCTCCCCGCTCAGGGACTCTTCTCCCATGTCATAGTCCCATTCCCAGGTAGAGTGGGGATCTGCCTTCCTAGGTGGGCTCTTAGCACTCAGTCTTGCAGAATCTCACAACTCAGTTTTCTGCACCCTGAACTTAAGGTATGTTCTTGAGATATTGTAACGGAGTGTTTTGATTGAGACTATTGCTTAAAATCAATAGTGTAGCCAGGCACAGAGGCACATACCTGTCATCCCAGCTACAAGGCTGAGGCAGGAGTATGGCTTGAACCCAGGAGTTCAAGATCAGAGTGGCCGATACAGCAAGACCCTATCTCAAAACAATAACAGAAATTCACACTGCCCTGGTACGTAGGCTTTGCCCACCATTCTCAGTCTTCCCACCAGGACTCAGATAGGCATGCACATCTTACAGGTGGGACTGGGGTCAGAGTGTGATTTTCCACATGGCTATTTGGTGGCAGAGCTCAGATTCAAGGTCTGACTCCTAAACCAGTGCTTTCTAGGTGCACAGGAACCTGTTTTCTCCATTAGATCTGTATTTTAAAAGCATCAGCTTAATGTGCTTGTAAGTCTTCTGCAGTGCCTCAGCCCCTGAGGAACGTGAATGCCATTTACTGAGCACTGAGGATATTCTAGTTGCTGGGCTCATCATTTTCATGCGTTTTCTAACTTACAACCAGTTAGCCATGAAGCCTGGGTGTCCCTGGCTCTGTTGTATAAATGGAAACATGAAGTCAGGAGGGAAGTTGCATGCCCAGGCACATGCTAGCAGAGCCGGAAGGTTTGACCCTAGGCGTTTAAGTGGCACGTATTATTAAGGTGTTTACTTCGAGTAGCACAAGGCGTAGAATGACTCTGAAGCCTGCCTGTCTTCCTTTCCCTTTCAGGTCCTTCACCATGAGCTGCTGGCCATCCGCGAGGCCTGTATTAAGCTGGAAAAGGACTACCAGCCGGGGATCACGTTCATCGTGGTGCAGAAGAGGCACCACACGCGGCTCTTCTGCACTGACAAGAACGAGCGGGTGCGCTCCCGTGGCATGTCCTGGGATCCCCTGGGGTGTGATCATTTCAGGGTCCTGGGCCCCTCTCCCTTATGCCGTGGACCTGAGCCACACTCACAGAGCTCCAACCAGCCACTCAGAGGTGCTGTCCCAGGCCTTGGGAACACTGGGCTCTGAGGAACTTCTTAGGAACCTGCCTCAAGTGTCCTGGATGCCCTCCTGGCCTTGGGAGCAGTTTTATCTTGTGAATCTCACAGATCTGGGACAGGTCCAGTTACAAAATGTCATTATCTCATAAATTACCAAAAGAGATGATTGTGAGAACCCATTAGGTACACAGCCGTGGACTGGGCAACCGTGGAGTCGGGTAGGATGGAGTTAGCTGGGGCCCTTGAGGCACGGCTGGGAAGTGCTGCAGGTGGTTCTGAGGAGCTCGCTCATAGGTTGACGATAGCTAAGAGAGTCTTCCACACACCTAATAGGACACATGGTCCTGTCGCTGCCCAAGAAAGAGACAGGACCTAGGAGGGCAGGACCCAGGCTGAGAACCACAGCCCTCACACTGGTGGCAGCAGGGCAAGACCGTGGTGGTTTAGGTGCACTTGGTGGTAAAGGGGACTAATTGCAGCTCAGTCTTGGTGGCCCTACTGCCACACCAGTGCAAGAAGGCAATATTGTAATATAAATGGAGGAACCAGAGGTAAGTGTTATGGCGAGAAAGGGGATATTTTGTCTCATAAAAAGACTAATTCAGCAGCCGAACGTGGTGGCGCACGCCTGTAATCCCAGCACTTGGGAGGCTGAGGCAGGAGGATCGCGAGTTCAAAGCCAGCCTCAGCAATGGCAAGGCACTTAGCAACTCAGTGAGACCCTGTCTCTAATAAAATACAAAAAAGGGCTGGGGATGTGGCCCAGTGGTTGAGTGCCCCTGAGTTCAATCCCCGGTACCAAAAAAAAAAAAAGACTAATTCACTATCAAGATAGAGCAACTGTAGCCGGGCGTGGTGGCACACGCCTGTAATCCCAGCACTTGGGAGGTTGAGGCAGGAGGATCACGAGTTCAAAGCCAGCCTCAGCAATGGTAAGGCACTTAGCAATTCAGTGAGACCTTGTCTCTAGTAAAATACAAAAGGGGCTGGGGATGTGACCCAGTGGTTGAGTGTCCCTGAATTCAATCCCCAGTACAAAAAAAAAAAAAAAAAAAAAAGAGCAACTGTGATCTTGAATGTACCCAGGATTCTGACCTAAAATGATATAAAAAGGGGGAAAAAGGGAAGCAAAAGCTCACAGAATTTCATCAGAGGTTGAAATGAGAAAAAGAACTGAAAACTGGAAGAGTAAGAAGAATCCAGACACAGTGACTGGATAGAACCCTGTCTGCAGCGTCTGTGACCCCATGGAAAGGTTGCAGAAGTTGACTTCCTACAAGGACCCAGGAGCTTCTCACATTCCCATGCCTCAAGTCTTGCATAATAAGCCTTATGTTTTGATCATTATACAATTAAATTCTAAATCAGTAGGAATGAAGTTTAAGAACACTTGAAACTTTCAATTTACTGCTAAGTAGCTCATGCATTAAACATATAATGATGATAGAAATTGCAGAGCACTCAGAAATGAACAAAAACCAGAAGATTTCATATCAAACCTGTGCAGTGTAGCTAAAACAGTACAGCCTGTAGACTTAGATGCATTTGGTGTAAAACAAGAACAATGACAGTAAGTGAGAATAAAGACAGGATGGAAAGAAGAGACCCCATACCCAGGAGTTGAGGGAGAGCTGCCGAGCTCAGGGGCTGGGCTCCTTCCTCTCCTCAGTCCCCAGGTCTCTGTTGCCAGGAAGCAAGAAGGCTCCGAAGGCAAGCTATTCTTGGAAACACCTACACCCTCTCCCCCTTCCCAGAATGGAAAATAAGTAGAAAGTAAAGAAGCAAGAGAGGAGATTAAAATCGAAACCTGTCTCCTTGAAAATAGACCTAGCAAGACTCCACAAGGAACAAGAGGACGTTGTCCAAGCATAAAAGTATAAAGGGAGTTGTGTGATCATTCTAAGGTATTGGGCCCTGAGAGCTTCGCAAGCAAGTTTCTCCAAACCTTCAGTGACAGATTACCTAAAGTGTGACTGGAACACACAGAGGCCAGAAGTTACTTGGTGTATTTATGAGTGTAATCCAGAGAGTTTTGCCGGTAAGGTTCACCAAACCTTCAAGGAAAACTCCTGTACCGTTTCAGAGATGAGGAACGAGGGAAGAATCAGTTTGTATCCTGAGGTTGGCTTACTGATCTCCAGCGTCAGGTTGCGGGCACTATGCTGGGGTTAAGGTCTAGGGTCTGGAGTGAGGTGGCCTGGGCTCGGTTCTAGCCCCTGCATAGACATACCTGACCCTTTTTATTTCAAGACAGAGTCTCACTAAGTTACTAAAGCTGACTTTGAACTAACTTCTGATTCATCATCCTGATTAGCTAGAATCATAGCCCAAATATTTTGTTTCTTTAAAAATCTGAAGGTTAAAAAAATATATTGGCAAGAAGTGAAGTAATAAATCTAAAGATACGAAGGGAGTACACTGGAGATTCTTCTTTTTTCTTTCTTTCTTTTTTTTCTTTTTTTTTTTGTATATATATTTGAAATATTTTGTAACTAAAAATAATATATACGTAGGTGGCTTTGTAAGTGAGCAGGAATTTGCATTGTGGGGTTCTTTGGTAGTGGGGTCTTGGCCCGCTGGCCCACACTTAGAAACTTCAAGTTAAATTACTGAGCAACTGTATTTATTACCCCTGCGCCCTAGCTTTTCCACAGTGCTTCATGAAGCCGCACTGCTCTCTTGCAAGTGGTGGCCAGGAGCCAGCCACTTGTGGGAGCCCTTGCCAGCTTTCAGGGCTTTTCTTCCCTTCCTTGAGTGCTTGAGCGGACATGCGGGGCACCAGCCTGCAGAAGGTCCTCACCCAGCTTGGATGGTGATAGCATGTTGCTTCAGTATGTTACTGGCAGTACCCCTGAGATCAGAGTGGCACCAACAGTGCAAAAGCCCTCTTAGAGTAGATGCTTCAGTGAAGACTGCACTTTGCCTGTCCAGCCTTGTGGGATGTGAGGGTGAAAAACCAGCCCAGACAGAGTGAGTCTTGTTGTTAGTACTTGCTGGATTTTAATACTCTCTTCTGAGCACATGCATTATGCAATTTGAAAATTTCCTTGTCAGGGACTGGGGGTATAGACCAGTTGGTAAAATGCTTGCCTCGCATGCACAAGGCCCTGGGTTCAATCCCAGCACCACAAAAAACAAAAAAAAAATTTGCTTGTTTGGGCAGCTTTGGCCAGAAAGCATTGTGTGGACTATCTTGCTTGCTGTGTCCTGCTGACCCTGCTGTGTCTGATGAGGCTCTTGTGTGGCCACAGGTTGGGAAGAGTGGAAACATTCCAGCAGGCACAACCGTGGACACGAAAATCACCCACCCGACTGAGTTTGACTTCTACCTGTGTAGTCATGCTGGCATCCAGGTAAGGATGGAGGGCCCCGTTTGCGCAGTTTGAGACATCTGCAATGTCATCCACACAGTCAGCCAGCTCCTGTGCTCTGATCAGCCCCGGGACGTAGTGGAATAGCACAAGACAAGGGTCTGCCCACCCCCCGCCCTGGCTCACACTCTGGCTGTGAGAGGTGGGTAGTTAACCTGGGACCCGGGAGACTGGCCATGTTAGACACTTGGAAGGAAAGAACCACTGAGGTGCTGGGGTAGACCATGTGGAGTGGCCACCAGGGCCTCCCCAGTTGAGTTCCATTTTGGAGGAAGTGATGTCCAGGCAGAAGGAGTGGTGAGTGCAGGGTGCTTGAGGGGGACAGAGGGTGTATGGCTGGTGCTTAATGAGCTAGAAAATGAGACCTGAATATTCACGAAGCCACTGGGAAGCTGCTGCAGTAGGGGTGCGTGAAGAGGCAGTCCTGGCTGGCCAGCCTTGCAGTCCCCTGCACGCAGGCTTGCTGGCTGGGCAGGCTGCAGGTGAGTGCTGGCACTGGGAGATGCATCTGCCATCTCCTTGTGACCCTGTCGGTCTCCTTCAGGGAGGAGACCCATATCTGGCCAAGGTGACACACAGGCATATGGCTACCAAAGTGCCATGTCCATTGAGAAGCTGCCATCAGTCCACACCACCTCTCCCACTCAAGGGTGGAGGACTGCAGCCTGGGGCATGGCCACCTGCAGCCCATTTGGGCAGACCTAAGAACTGAGGGTGTTTTTGCACATTTGAAGCTTGTTTACCAGGAAAGGAAAAAGAAGAACATAATAAAGGTGGAGAGCGTGAAGGTCTCTGTGCAAGTTCCTGATGCAGATGGCCTGTCCAGTGCGGTCCTGTCCCCACCCTAGCTTGTCTGTGAAGGCACATTGTTTCTGAGGTGTCTCCTCTGGTGTGTGCCCCCTCTTTCTGGCTTCCCTCCTGGCAGGGGAACCCCCTTTCAGGCCTCTGGCTTCCCTTCTGCCCAGGGACTTTCTAGTGGGGAGCCTTGGGTGAGAGGTGAAGGCTTCAGTATGGGGGGCCCAGGACGCCGGGGCTGCTGCTGTCCCTGTGTCCGGGCACACCCACCTGTTCCAGTCTTTTTTTTTTTTTTTTTTTTTTGGCTTTAAACATTGTTGCAGTGTTCTTTGGAAGTGCTTTTTTGCAGTGCCTCTGACTTATTTCATTCTCTGATCTGCTTTCAGGGGACAAGCAGGCCGTCCCACTACCACGTCCTCTGGGATGACAATCGTTTCTCTTCTGACGAGCTGCAGATTCTCACCTACCAGCTATGTCACACCTATGTGCGCTGCACACGCTCTGTGTCCATCCCAGCGCCAGCCTACTATGCTCACCTGGTGGCGTTCCGGGCCAGGTATCACCTGGTGGACAAAGAACATGATAGGTGAGTCTTGTGTCCATCAGGGCAGGGTCTGCCTCTGACAGGGACCCTAGCAGCCACCTGGGCCCGTCAGGCACACAGGAGTCAGAATGTGGCAGCCTTGCAGCCACTCTTCAGCTGTGTGCTAGCGCACGCTGCTCCCTTCCCTAGGTGTCCTTCAAGTAAAGTCTGTGTTCTCTCTCCCCCCTGTGTCCCTGCAGTGCTGAGGGAAGCCATACCTCTGGGCAGAGCAATGGGCGAGACCACCAAGCCCTGGCCAAGGCAGTCCAGGTCCATCAGGACACGCTGCGCACCATGTACTTTGCTTGACGTGTTCTAGTGTTTAGCGATCGTGTACCGAGTTGGATTCACATGAGACCAGCTACACTCAGACCAACAGACGCCCTGCCCTTCTGTGACAGCCAGCATCGAACATGAGACGTCATTGATTTTATCAGATTCTCCATTTTCCAGAATGCCTTCCGTCCCAGATTTCAAACTTGGATTTTGAACTGCAGACCTGTATGAGACCCCACTGTCGTAGGAAATATGGTTTGCCAAAATCTATAAGCTGCTTATTAAAATAGAATCCCGTGTTTCCTAAAAATCTCCTAAAACCAGTCTATGAACTCAGGGCTTTAAAACATTTTTTAATTTATTTGGTCATTCAATTTACTTGTTTTTAACACATAATTCTTTATGAAATTGATGGGCTCAAACTAGCTGTGAATGTTCTCTGAGAATGAAAGCAACACAAAACGTGGTTTTAAAGCCTTGAACATTCTGATGTTGTCACTGAAGTTGATTTCCAAGAGGCATGGTGTGCTTGTGGCCTGGCTGCAGGAGCTCCAGCCCCAAGGGCAGGTGGCCATGCGTGGCATCCACAGGTGTGTCTCGCTCTGCCACTGCCTGCCTCCCGTAGCTATGTGAGCCGAGGAGCAGTGGCAGAAGGAGGGCCACGTGTGTTTACAGCAGTGACATGTCCAGAGAAATTGGCAGACAAGTGCCATTTTAATAACAATTTATTTAAAAAAAGAAGAAAGACAATATACCGACAGTCTAATCATAAGATTTGTCCTATAGGACTGTGACATTTATTTTCCAAAGTTTCTAAAGAATACGGGTCTGTGGTGATAAATACAGTACAATCCTTTTTCACTGTTATGTCTTTAATGTAAGAGAAGAATATATATATCTGGTTTGCAGTATTAATGTGATAGGTAGATGCTGTTTTCCTTTTGTTGACTACGGGGTGCTTCTTGTGACCTGTTTTGCATATCAGGAGTGTTGGAGCCTGGAGACAGGCCACCTCTTGTGGCTCTTAGTGCTTAAGTACAGGAATATGCAACTGACTTCGTGTGACAGCCATCTGCCCCCAGTGTGGACTGTGTGGCCTGTACCTCGGGAGGGATGGCGTGTCCACCAGTCACTCGCCACCCTCCCTCTGCTTCCTCCCCATGTGTTGCTCAGCTGATGAAGCACAAATGGAGTTTATTTATTCTTCCATCGCTGGGAAACAAGTTCATGTATCAGAGCGCACCTCTCCCTGCGTGCAGTCTTGTTAGGCGAGTTTCATAGGATCTATGCACTGAGACAGACAGAAAGCTGCTGCTGGTGGCTCTCTCCTGGCTGCAGTCGGGGCAGTGGAACCTGCCCTGGGAGGATCGCCCATGGAGAGGCCAGCAGAGGACACAGAACGCTCTGTTGGGATTTGCATCCAGGGCCCCAGATGTGGGTTTGCCAATCTAGAAACCATTGCACTAAGAGTGACGCCACAGACGGCTTCAAGGTAACAGCAGATGTGGCTGTCTGTGCTGAACGGGCCTGTTGTCCTCGTGTGCAATCTGAGAATCATGCCTGAGCTCCATGTAGACCTTAAGGAAGGGGACAAGCCTCCCCTGTGCTGCTTTGTGCTCTGCAGGTTCCCCTCTCCCTGCTAATGTCCCTTCCCTATCCCTATGTGACGTTACCTCTGGCACTGCGGTGGAGTGAGGGTCCCAAAGGTGGTGCCTCATGCTGGAGTAGGCACCCGCCTGTCCCTGCCCTTCGCTCTGGAGGTGGTGGGAGTGTTGGTGAGCCCCTGGCAGAGCGTCCTGGGCCTGGGCCAGTGGCAGTGACAGGTGGCTGTGGTCTGTGAAGATGTGTACTCAGTGGGGGGTGTCTATGTGTGCATGTGGGTCTCTTACTAATGACATTAGTCTTTTCTTGCTGTATCTTTTTTTAATCTTTTTTAAGTGACAGCAGCCTCCGCTCTAAGAAGCACTACAGCTGCCTGTTGTCTCATTGGCAAGTGGCACTTTTTCCTGCTTCCAGAAGGGCACAGATACACTGAGCTGAGCTCGCCAGGCATAGTGAAGCTGAAGAGGGAATCTTTTGGCTGGTGAATGTTTAGAATCTGAAATTTAGTTTCAGCCATTCTTAGAGCCCTTTGGAATCATGTTTCCCAAAGGCATTTCTCTACCCCCTGCAACAGGATCTCGGTGTCAGAGAAGGGTGGGTCTGGTTCAAGTGCAGATTCCAAGTCATCTACAAACCTCCTGAATTTGTTCTAGGGAGTGGCGGGGCATGTGCATGTTTTAAGCTGTCACTTGCAGCTCTAGAGTGGCTGGGGAGGCCTTCTGAGGATGTCCTCCCGGGCACTGAGGCACCTGCAGGGAGGGGCCTGCTCAGCAAAGCCAGGAGGTGTAAGAAAGTGCAGGCTGGCAGGAAATCAGACCTGGTTTGGTTTTGTTTTGTTGTTTTTTAGTTTAGTTTTATTTTGATCACTTTGAAGGATAAGTTTTCTTTGAAGAAAGGTACTTAAATTTTATAGCCTTATGCTTGTTTTGTAAAACTTTTAATACTAAAAGCATTAACAGACCAAATGTCCCCATTTGTCAGCTGTATACCTTTGTACGTGTCTGATGATTCAGAACTTAAATGGCTGTAGTCACAATTTCTCAGGTAAATAATTGTTTAATACCCCCCCCCCCCCATATCAGCATAAGTTTTGAGACAGTGCAGAACCTCAAAGTACAGTAGTGTGAGTCCAAACCCCATTCACATGGAAGCCAGGAGCGGTGCCTCCCCCGCCGCTGACTCATGCCCACGGAAACTGGCTCCCAGGTGGCTCCTTCCTCCTGGGGCTCCTATGCTTGTGTTCAAATTTGAGGGCTAACTGCTTGCTGGCTTTGTCCCCACCCCACTGTTGAGTAAGGTGTGCCTTGCTTTAAGCAAACTGAATGTGAAGGTGACAGTGTAGAAATCTAGATTCATCTGAAAGGAAAACTGGGATTTCTCTCTTTAGAAGAGGCCTACCAATTAATAATGATTTTTACTGGGACTCTTCCTAATATACTTTAAAATACTCATTGTTTAAAACTGTTAGTGAGCTCCCATCTACCACTGTATCTTATGCTCAGCAGCTCCTCCCTGTGATAACTGAGCGATGCAAGGCCCAGGGGAGCATTTAAAAGAGAGCCCCTATAACGTTAGCAAAGATACCATCCTGTCACTTGGGTGTTGTGAGCTCAGATTCCTCACTCAGAAAAATTTTGTGCAACTGTGTTTTTAGAAAGGGGTTGCTTGCTCTTGGCCTGGGTTTCCTGTCGAGAGGTCTACGTGCACACTTTCTGGCATCCATTCTAGGATCTGCTTGGTCTTCTCCAGATCCCGTTGCTTCGCACAGCATCATGGCCCTGGCTGGAGGCTCCAGGCTGTCCTCCTGCCTGACCCCACCCCTCACCCCAGGCGGGCGTGGCTGCCAGCAGGGAGCAAGCTAGTGCTGTGTGCCCTGGCCTGAACAGTGCTGTTCCTCTTTACCCCATTATTGAGTGCTCATTAGAAAAACCATTTAGGTTCAGTTCCTGCAGCGGGATTCGGGATTGGGGGAGTTTTATTGTTGTATGTTTTTTTTATTGTTGTTAAATGCAAATGTTGCTATTTATTTTATTTTATTTTTTTTTTCCTTTTGCTCTGGTTTGATTTGACTGATGTGGGTATTCCAGTTCATGGTACCTGATATGGTAGAAATGATTTGCCCCAACTTTTATAAATGACCTAATGTTTACCTTCAAGGTTGCTGGATGATTTTTATTTTTGAAAGCCACAAATGTAGTTTTTCTGGATGAATTGTTTTTTTAATATACACAGCAGTGTGCTTTCACATTGATCTGCCGGGTGGTTTAAATTTTATTTTTACAAGGCAGTTTTTCAGTCAAATTATATATTTGATACAATATGTCAAGGGCACACCAGCCATGCATCATGCAGTGGGACACCAGAGGGTTGGGACCTCTGGGGGCTGGTGGCTTCTCCTGGCTGCCCGCGGTCCTGGTAGCACTCAGCTTGTTGCAGGGGCCTGGGGACCTGGGGGGGGGGGGGGTCTTTCAGTGCAGCTCTGGTCTGGCAGGCAGTTACAAGGATCTTTCACGGGCATTCTCCTGCACCTATGGCAGTTCCGTTAGGAGGCGCTTTAGATGTTGACCTAATCAGACAGTGGACAATCCCGGTGGCCCCGACAAGCCATAAGAAGCTCTCCTGTGACCTCTCTTTGACTCATCTCTTGTGCTCATGAGAAAAGGAATGTATAATAAGTAGAAACAGATACTCGTCAGTGTTCACATGCTCACCTGCAGGATGCACATATTTTATTTATACTTCAAGCCCTCCCTTCCCAGCTGCCATGCCAGCAGTCTCACTGCTGTGACGTGTTTCCACGTGGACGCAGTGCACATGTGACTCTGTCACGGGGGGTGTCCCTGTTACATGCATGTTGACGCTTTTGTAAGGAAAATTTTTCAGCTCAAAGTAATTGCACTGATTTTTGACAACTTCTTTTTATTGTGTCCAACTTTGCATCTGCTGTACTTGTTTGAAATGATTGTAAATAGACTCATAGTAGCAGAAATGATGTGAAAACAGGACGCTGCTTCGCTTTAGTGACGCTGCCGCGCGTTTCAGTATTGTGTGTTAGAGGGGCGCAGCCCCGCCTCTGCCCTGCATCCTGCTCGTTAGCCTCATGTCTTGACCCTTCATGAAGGACAGACAAGCCTCTTTTTCTCGTGTCTCTGACAGGAAATTTCCGTCTGCTCTCCTGATGTCTGCAGAGTCAAACTTAAGAGGACTGACTGTAAACCTTTGGGACACTTTTTGGTCTGTTCAACTTTTTGTCATTTGCCATGGCTCCTGAAAGTACTTTCCTGTGGTCCCATCCAGTCTTTGACAGTTTGGGCAGAAGCATCTGCATAGCCCATATTAGCAGACCACAGGGGCCTCTCTTGCATCTCTTTGGCCAGCTAGCTGTCAGTTTAAAGCCACAAAGTCACTGTCGTGTCAGACTGTCATATGTGGCTGCATCCATTAATGCCAGAGAGACCTGAAGCCCAGTGCTTGCTCATATACCTTATGTTCTGCTGGATCCAAGGGGACGAGTTCCAGCCGCCATGTATAACTGTGTCTGTGGTCAGGCTACCCAGTATCAGATACAGAAAGGAGCTTTTAAACCCAAGCAGGTCGTGTGTGTGTGTGTGTGTGTGTGTGTGTGTGTGTGTGTGTGTTCAGTGCCATCATGTTGCCCCCACTTTGCTTCTGCGGATATGTCCTGCCATTTTATTGTCTCAAGTGAATGTATTGGCTTAGCCAAGTCACTAACAGAAGGTGGTTTCTAATACCTTTTAGTTAAAACAAACAGATAGAGATAAAAAAGCTACCTCTGAAATCTCAGTAGATTCTTATTTGCTCTTAAGCGTAGCTGTCCACACTGAAAATAGCCAAAATGTTGCCTGAGTAAACTGAATTTGGAACATCTCTCTGTTCAGTTCTGGCTTGAAAATGTGTGTGCCATACTGTGACCAGGGCGGCCCCTCCTCCTCTGCTGTGGCAGTGGACCAGGGACTTCTCAGCGCTGTCCAGCTGCGAGGGTCTAGCACTCTGGGAGGCCAGGTGCAAAGGGAATGAAGGGCTTCCCTGCGCAGTCAGAGTGCCTTCTGCCAGGCCGTCGGGAGCGCTGCAGAGCACACGTGGTGGGGCCTGGGAATGCTCTGTCCTGCCTGCCTCTGCTTTCCTGTTGAATGGAAGAAGCACTTATTTTTTCTGCTTGCTTATAAATGGGTTAACAATGGCTTCCTCTGCTCTCTTCTCCCTTTATACTCTAAAATCACCAAGGTGCTTTAACACCGACTCTCACATAAGAGACACTTTGAGATAGTTGCAGAGTTTCAAAAGAGGGCAAGATCCTGAATTGCTATCACTCTGTATATAAAAAGGAACTAAGGGTTAAGAGCAAAATGATCTGTTGCAACCCAGGGTTGTTTGAAAAGACCATAGCTTGAGTGGAAGGTCCTGCCAGCCACCCTGGGGACTATACCATGCTGCCTTGCTGGAAGTCTAGCCCCAGAGAGCCAGTGCCGCTGACCAGCCTGAGTGAGGCTCCACTTGGCTCTCAGCAGTGTCGTCCCCCCACCCTGCACTGTGGGTCTGTTGCATCCCCCTGGCCTGCCTCACTTCTTTCTGTAGGTTCCTCGTGTTCTCTAGTCTTAGAGCTTTGCAGTCACTCCAAAGCCCCTCCTTCATGGTTTGGTTTTGGAATTCTTGAGGGACAGGTGACAGGTTCACCACTGTAGGTGTCTGGTGTGTGGTGATGACTCTGCTTCCTGTGGCTTTGGCCCTGAGTGGTCTGATACATCATTTCCTGGAAGCTGCCTGTAACACTGTGGCTGGGGTTGGGGTGGGGTTCCTGCCATGTGGCACGCTTTGATTCCGAAAGAGCTAAGTGTCCTTCACGGTCTGAGAATGTCTGGATTCTGCCCTCACACTGTTCTTTACCCCAGGAAGCATGGATGTTTAGGTTGGGTGGCTGTGACATCCCTGGTTTGCCTCCTTGGCTGCTTGACTCCTCTGTGTTGGCCTTGGGTTTTTAGCCAGAGCCCCGTGCGGGGCATTTGAGAGAACCGCGCAGCGCCAGGCCCCCACTGCCCCTGGATCTGGCTGCCTGCCTCTGCACGCGTCTCCAGGATACAGAGGTGGTTTCTCCCGCTCCAGGTGTGTGGAAAAGCATATTCAGAAGGAAGGCACTGAAGATCACTGGTGCTTTTGCTGACACTTTTCTTATTGGTTACAGTGAGAAATTCAGACATGTTAGGTCTCTGGAGCCCTTGGTGGTGTGACTGGGGGTTAAGTCCTCACATCATCCACCTCCCTTTTAGGGGGGTGGTGGTGAAAGGAGGCTGAATTATCTCCTATTTAAAACCTCCTTGGATTTAAATAGTTCGGAGTTAAAGTTGAAACACCAAATATTAACTCTTCTCATTCTGTTCTTTCTGTAACTTCAAGGTCCTTAAAACCAGTGAGTTGATCCCAAGAACACCTGCGCCACCCAATGGCAGCGGGCAGGGGTGTGATGCAGGCTGCCTGGCAGAGCCAGCTGTGTGCACAGGACCAAGGCTCCTGGGCACTCAGGAGATTGTAAGAACAGTCTCAAGGGCGGAGCGGGGCAGGTCCCCACCAGAGAGGCAGGTGGCTCCAGGTCTTCCTCCAGTCTCCACCTATGTGTGGAAACTCAGTCCCAGACTCTGTGCCTTTGAAGTCTGGTCTTCAGTGTCCTTTTGGAATGGTGTTGGGACTGTGTTTGTAGTGGAAGCAAGCCTGAGCCGTCCTACAAATCCGCCACCGCGCCATGCCACCCTCAGCTCCTAGCTGCAAACTGATGCGGGCTGGCTACCACTGCAGGTGGCCCACAGTTGGTGCCTGTGCCATCCCATCCCCAGCATCTCTTATGCCCTGAGGAGCACACCTCTGCCTGGGGTTTTAGGAGACTGGTGTGAGACCACCTCTTAGTCAGGCCTGATGATTTTGTTCCCTTGGTGACTCAGCAAGGATATCCGTTGTAATGGAAGTAGATTGTTGAAACAGGAATTGGAATCATGTGTTTGTGAACGTGTGTGACGTCCTCAGACGTAAGGTGCTTTTCAGTCCTTCTGTTCTTATCTTGTTGTTGCTGTTTTGTGACTTTCGGGGACACCATTTACTTGGGCCTGGTGTCACCTGAGCTGTGCACAGAGGGCTCCGCTTCCACGAGCAGTTTCATCTCTAGCCTTTCCAAGCCAGGTGTTGAGCAGCTTCTTGGTCAGTGGTCTAATTGAAAACCACCCTCCCTGTCAAGGGGTGATCTTGTTGGCTTTAATTGGAGAAATAATCCATTGTGTTTATTTTTAAAATATATGGAAAAGGCCTTTCCTTTGGCAGAGTCACTGGCTGCAGAGGGATGATTCATTAACAATTTTGGTTCCTCTTCAAAGCCAAATAGACCCATATGACTAAGATCCTAAAGTATGTAGTTTAGCATTAAACTGAAATTCAAGTCCTGAGTTTGATAGTGGATTTTAATATAGTTGTTAAAGTATGAATTCATGTTTTATAACTGTAGAGGCAAGTGAGTTATTTTTTAAAAAGTTTTAAGAGAACAATTGTAAGTTTCTGTGCAGCAAAGTGGCTGATGGCTCATTAAATACAAGAAGAGAATGTAGTATCTAAATCCAGACTTTCCTTACCTCCGGTACACTTCAAGATTACTTGCCTAATATGTATTGAGGGGTTTTAACCCTTAGTTTTATCAATTTTTCTAGTTTTATTTTATTTTTATAAAATAATTGAAAAAGAACCAAAAATGAATCCAAAAGTCCCATGATGGATCTTGCCCCTTCTTAATTTTACCCAGTAATAACACATTTTAGAAGATATTTTGAATCAAAATGTATTATGACCATTTGAAGTTTACTGTTTTCTAAGAAGTCGAGCAGCTGAAGGGCCTCATTTCAGGTGGTACTCCATGTATTGTCCTGGACTCAGTCGTCCCTGCACGGTGGATCTGCGTGAAGATGTCTGTGCTTGCAATATGGAATCCATGCAGTGCTGTTTTGTAAATTGACAGTTCCTGTACAAAAACCATTATTTATATACGTTGGCCTCTCTGTATAATTTTTCATTTGCTACATGGATTGTATAATTGATTATAAAATTATAGTACCTGCTAAATCCAATCTGAGGCTTCATGTCATTATCTTGGGTTTGATACCATTCTGTGTGTCATGAGGGTGTCCAGTGCTTGCGTGATGCAAGGCGGTAATGCCACTTTAAATTAAGCCTTAATTAGATACTAAATTTGTGAGTTTCAGAGTATGCAAAAATAGTAGGCAGAGTGAGTTTAAACTGTTCCAATCAAGACACTATACCATAAGTAAACAAATTTTTTTCTATGAAGTTAAAAAGGGAAGCATCTAGTAATTACTGCCCCCTATTCCACCCCACCCCCACCCCTGCATTCTCTCTAGTCTGGCTTGGCTATTGCCCTTGCTTGATGAAAATGGACCATTGTGCATTTCTGTGGCGGTCAGTCCAAAAGACCTGTTCTGAAAGTCTAGAGACTTTTTCAGGGTTGTTTTTAAATGTTTAATTTTTCCCCTCCAGTCTGAGATTTATTTATACTACTGGAGAGTATGATTTGGGTGTAGGTCTTATGTGCAAACCTGCTCATGTTCTAAGCTTTCTTCAGGTAGTGCTACCTGTCATTGCTTCTGCATACGATTGAAATGGATTTATGTTTTGTAAGAACATCTTCAATTTAGAGATAAAATGGAGGGGACCCAGCTTTCTTTACAATGTGGATCTACCTCAGTTAAACAGTTGGGTGCTATTATTAAGTCTGTCAAATTAAATTGGAACAAGTAACCAAACAGTGAGATGTTAATTCCACATGAAACTTGAAATCATAGTTTCCGTTTATTTAATAATATTTTTATTTATTTTGTGCCTTTTATGTTGAACCCTAATGCATTTGAAAAATCAGTATAGAATTAAGCATTTTACATTGCAGATGGGGAGAAGAGCCCAATTGGCCATGGAATTTGATAGATTCCCAGCCAACTGCTGCAGTACATCAGAATCGCAACTACCCTCTTGTGGAAAGGGAAAAAAATTATGTCTAAAAGCAAACTTACCATTTTACAAATTCCAAACTCTTCTATGCATATATTTATAGCTATCACTTCATTTTCTGTGCCAATGAAGGGGCGGCCAAAAAAAAAAAAAAAATCATGAGTACTTTCTTCATTGCTGTTGTCGTCATTCATGCCCCTCTTCCTCTGGCGTATTCTCTAAGAGCTTCTTCGTGAGCAGCAGAGGGACTGCTGCTGGTCCATCTCCTGGCGCACCCAGCGCAGGTGCTGATGACCAGGAGCAGAGGAAGGGCAGGCTTATGGCTATCTGGAGGCGGGTTTCCACAAGTTAGAACGGCTTCCTGATGGGTAAGAAGATCGGATAGGAGATTGATGACTTTCCACACTTTTATATTTGGCAGTTTACAATTCTAGACTTTTCCTACTATGGCAATCTTTTTTAATTCTTTGGAGGTAACACGATATTTTGGAGTCTTAAGAATTTGATTTTATACCAATAAGAAATAAAAGTTAGGGATCTTTCCTGTAGTATATAGTTTTACTATTTTAAGGAGATCTCTGAATTTTACAAGAGAACCAACATTCCTTAGTGGCAAAACTTTGAAAGTTGATTTGGGAGGCTTTTTGCTGTAGGATCTCAAAAAAGATAATTCTAGTTTAAATGTTTTTAATTTTTTAACTTCCATCAGGTCGATACATAAGCTATATTTTATAAAGAGTAAATCATCCTTTAGTATGCTGCATATAAAGATCAGAGTTGTTGCACTTTCTCAGTAATAATAAATGCCCTACAATTGGCTCGCCAGGAAGCATTTTGTTTTCCCCTAACGAGAGTACTCTGGGGTGGGGGGGTGGGGATTAAAATCTATATAGGTACCTCAAGAAAAGAACCTGCATATGCTGCATTTTGTTTCTTTAGCTTTTACATGTAGCATTTTGTCTTGCTTTGGTTATTTTGTTTAGATATATGCTTTTTGGACCCCCATAGACTGTTGAAAGAAAATTTAAAGTTACTCTGGTCGAGGTGTAGTATCCTTTTTCAATATACTGCAATGTCTGATTCAGAGGTTGCCCTGCATTAGAGTACCAACCCCAGACACTCCTGAGGAAAGGGTGCGACGTTCATGGCAGACAGCGATGTTGCGGATCCTTTCTGTTCATGCTGCTCTCGATTCCCTTCTCCATGTCATCAGAGGCTGGAGACCTTATTTCTAAGCTCAAAGTTGAAAACCATGGCATTTTAGTTTTTCAACACAGACCTCACAGAGTTGCCGTTGGGCAAGTGCGTGACCCTACAGTGCTGCTGGTGGCAGCCCCTGGTCGGCCTGGCCTCTGAAGAGCCAGCCTGCGCCTTCTTCATTCCTCACACTCACCCCAGGCTGAACTGGTGGGGGTCTGGATGGACGAGACAGACTGGGGAAGAAGCTAAATGCTGAGACACTGAGCACCTACTGTGTTTAAGCTTAGCTGGGTCCTTTCGAGTTTGTTTTTACAGCTTACTAGGTTAAGTAGTTTGCACTATTTTTGCAATAAATCCATGGAAAACCTAACAGTTACTTGTTTTGTTTCTTACTGTGTGTATATAAACTAATATTAAAAGTTTGGCATAGTGTTTTTTCACCTCCTTACATAACCCCTAACATGCACAGAATGCTGTAAAAATCTGGTAAAATATGATGTGAATGATATTTTATAAAGTTATTTTGTATGGTGTCAATTTTGTTTTGCCTCATAGTATGTCCGCAAAAAAATAAAATAAAATTCCTCGTATTTACAGCTGCCTCTCCCAAAGATCTCCAGTTACTCATGAAGTCTTTCTTGGGGTGCTGCCATGCACACAGATTCTGAGCCCAATTTCCAAGGTGGAAGCAGGTCTTCAGGAAGGATGAAGTCCAGAGCCCTTTTCCACAGTTTGTAGGGGCTCTTCCTTGAAAGATGGACTCACAGAGCCAGGCATTACCTGAGGACCTGAGTCTTGGGGACAAGCCGGACAGGACTGACAGTGAATGTGGCATGCGCAAGACCTAGGTGTTCTCATGCCAGCAGCCAGGGAGGAAGGACAGAGTGAAGGGCCGATTGGTGGAGCCTGTCATGAGCAAGACCCTGAGCTCCTTGTTGTCTGGAGGCCCAGGCTGTCCTTGTTCCTGGCTGGTTCCCTTCACCCGTCTCGTCTCCCTGGCTGGGTTTACACACCTCCATGCTGCTCTGAAATTTCTGGTGGTCTCACTCTGGGCTGTTTTTGACTTCAGCTATCTATCCATACTCAAAGAATAGGTGGTGCTGGGAAAGGAGAGGAGGATTGGATTAAGAAAGCCAGCAGCTGGAAATCCCTGGGATGTATGCTTTGCTGAAGCAGGCCACTTTTTTTTTAGTTGTGGATAGACTCAATACCTTTATTTATTTATTTATTTATGTGGTGCTAAAGATCGAACCCAGGGCTTCACACATGCTAGGCAGGTGCTCTACCACTGAGCCACAGCCCTAGCCCGCAGGCCACGACTTGTCATTTAAGTTACTGTAATCCATCATTGAAGTAATTAATTACTTTTGACATTCTGGTCTCCTGTTTCAGTCTTTTTTTTAACAAAATGAAGATATAGTGATTTCTTAACGTATCTAGAACCCTGTACTACTACTACTTAATGTCAAAACTACATCTGGGCATGGTGATGCACACCTGTAATCCCAGCAACTTGGGAGGTTGTGGCAGGAGGATCACAAGTTCAAGCCCAGCCTGGACAACTTAGTTAGATCCTGTCTCAAAATGGCCTGGGGGCATAGCCCAGTAATAGAGCATCCCTTGGTTCAATTCCTGGTACCATCCAAAAGAAGAAAGCCACAAAATACCTTTGTGCCCACCAGCCCTGGAACATGTTAGTCGAAATCCAAAGAATACTCAGACTGATAAGAGATCTACAACATACTTACTATGTCCTGACCTGTTAAAAATCTCTTGTTCAGTCATTTATTGAATGGCCAGAAGCAGTCACAATCTGATTTGAGAGACCTAAATGTAAAAGCAGTGCATGATGGTGTTAAATGAATTAGGAAAGGACTTCAAAGAACCTGCATGAGGACATTTTTGCTCTATATAGGATGAGTAGCCCAATCAGCAGGAAATGAAAAGTTAAGGGAGGAAAGTACTACAATAGAGTGAGATCAGACTCATGGGCCTTGAATGTTAAACTGAGAATCTCGCCCAGTGTGGAAATGCTACTTTTTAAGCTGCATAGTCCAATGAAAAATCTGGGATTTCAATTCCATTTCCACCACTTGTGACCAAAAAAAAAAAAATGTTAATGTTCATGAAATTATTTTGATAGTAGGAAAGAGGCTATAGAGATGGTGAGGAAACTCGTTAGAAAGCTGTTGTAACCATCTAGCACATGATGCTTCCTAAACAACTGGGTCTGAAGTGCTTGTGGTGAAGCACACTTCAGCTGGCCACACAGACACCAGTTGGTGTTTTTCCTGGAGAGGGCTCCACCAGCATCACACTGCTATAGGCACAGATTCTGGATGCCACACACAGTGCTTCAGGGACTTAGGCAGGAGGTCCTCTGACTGGGCCTAGCAAGGAGTTTTTAGATAGCTAGGACAAGAAAAGCATGTTCTGATCATAAAGACCAAAACATAAATTGGACTTCATGGCAAGCGAAGCCACAGACTAGGAGAAAATTTTGCAAATCACATGTCTGGTGAAGGGTTTGTATTTAGAATATACAAAACTCAACAAAAACGGATACTAAATTTTGCAAAGGATGAAAAACAACTAGAACTCATTAGCTGCTGGTGGGAACACAAAATGGCACAGCCATTTAGAAAAGCTTGACATTTCTTACTGCTTCAGTGTCCACTTCCACTCACAGGAAAGAAATTATTTACTTTTGGTACCGGGGAGTAAACCAGGGGTGCGTAACCACTGAGTCACATCTCCTGCCCTTTTTTGTATTTTATTTAGAGATAGGGTCTCACTGAGTTACTTAGGGCCTCGCTAAGTTGACTGGCTTTGAACTCACAATCCTCCTACCTTAGCCTACGGAGCCATGGGGATTACAGGCATGTGCCACTACACCTGGCCTACGTTTTTTAACTGGTTAAAGAAAATAAAAACATTTCATGACACATGAAAATTGTAGAAAATTCAAATTTCAGGGTGCAGAAATAGTTATTGAAATACATCCATGCTCATTCTTTTACATTTAACATATTATCTATGGCTGCTTTCCTACTATAATAACAGAGCTGAGCAGTGGCTACAGAGATTTTATATAGACCAGCTTAAAATATTTGTATTCAGCCCCTTCCAGAAAGTTTGCAACTGAGAACAGCTCAGAGGCTGCCAGGGTAAAGTGGTGGAGTTCACCAGGCGGGCACTGTACAGAGGATGACAGAACTGTTGTCTTAACTATGATGGTTATTCAACAGAAGTGGATTTCTAAATACTTAAAATTAATTCTTAAAAAACAAGAGGAGCTGGGTGTGGTGGCACATGCCTGTAATTCCAGTGGCTTAGGAGGCTGAGGCAGAAGGATTGCAAGTTCAAAGCCAGCCTCAGCAACAGCAAGGTGCTGAGCAACTAATTCAGTGAGACCCTGTCTCTAAATAAAATATAAAATATGGCTGGGGAAGTGGCTCAGAAGTTGAGTGCCCCTGAATTCAATCCCTGGTACCAAAAAAAAAAAAAAAAAAGAGGAACGTCAGTTGTTGCCAGAGGGTAGGGGATAGAGCAACTATGGACAGCACAGGGTAAGCCTTTGGGTGTGGAACTGTCCTGTGAATCGACTGGCTACAAATCTGCATTTGTGGCTGGTACAGTGGTGGGTGCCCAGAATTCCAGCTACTAGTTTAAGGCCAGCCTGGACAACATGAGACCCTGTCTTAAAACACAGCAAAACAAAACAAAAAAAACCCAACCCAAATCATACATTTGTCAAAATTTGTAGACTTGAAGCCAAAAAGGGTGAATTTACTGGAGGTTGGTTATAACTACAAGAACAGTATGCTGAGGCAGAGGCAGTATTTCTGCATTTCATTTAATAATCTGGGAGCTTTCCTTCGAGAATAAAAGTGGGCTTTTGTGTGTGTGTGTGTGTGCTGGGAGTCAATACTGGGGCCTGGTGTGTGCTAAGTACACACCCACTGCTGAACTACAGCCTCAGAAAGAAATGCTTGCTTTTAAATTTTACAAAACTTTCAGGTAGTAAGCAAAGGATTAGAACAAAAAAGTCCTAAAACTAGTTCCACAAAGCACATTACTGTAAAAATATGTACAGACTTTAATAGAAAAGAAAAAGTATATTTCTTTATACTAAAAAAAATAAAATTTGAACAAATAGTCAAATTTTATAAAAATACATAAACCGAAAGGCAGCATATGACCTATAAACTACATATTCAGCTAAAACTAAATCCAGTTCTTTATAAGAATTTCAGAATACAAATCATATATAGATCCACAGCTTATCCAGAAGCTTGTCAGAATCTGTCTGCAAGTTCAAGGGGAAGTACAGTGATTTCAGCTGCAGGGTGGCCTGTCAGACTGCAGGCGCACTATTTCTCCCTTCAGCTGTTCATGGTGGAGATGCAGGAGATGCTCAGTCTTAGCCATGAGGGAATATGCTGTACTGGAAGTTTCTGGAAAGAGACCAAAGCCACATGATGATGTGATTGCTTCAGAGCAACAGGGTCACCCAGGAGGGTCCTTGCCAGGTGATTTCTAGAAGCATCCTTCCTTGGTTTAAGACTCCGCTTCATCGTCACTTCCTTCATCGTCCTCATCCTCCTCCTTCTTCTCTTTAAGCATTTTCAGGTACTTACTAGCTAAGATCTTCTTTGGTAATATATCTTAAAAACATAAAGCTGATATCAGCAACTGGTTATGATAAACTATGAATCTTACAATACAAACTGAGATCAAATAAACTGGTTCCTATTTTGACTTCTAGAACAGGTTCCAAAACAAGATGAAATCATGAGGGAAACTAGCATTGTCTGACTAATGCTATAGGCCTGTTCCCATTCCACCAGCAGCAAACCATGTTGTTTCTTTTTCTTTTTTTTTTTTTTTTTGGGGGGGGGGGAATACTAGGGATTGGATTGGGGCGCTCAACCAATGAGCCACATCCCCAGCCCTATTTTGTATATTTAAAGACAGGGTCTCACTGAGTTGCTTAGTGCCTTGCTTTTGCTGAGACTGGCTTTGAACTCACAATCTTCCCATGCCGCTGGGATTACAGGCGGGCACCACCATGCCCGGCTAAACCATGCTGTTTCTATGTGCTGGTTTTGTGAACTATCTTGTGCAACCTACATGAGATAGGTAAGGCTGGACCAAGGGCAGACTCAAGCTGTTTTTAGCTATGGCCCTGTTCCATAGAAGCAAGCATTAGTTTCTGTTTTGTGGGTCAATTAGACCCACTGTGAGTTTCCTTTCAGTGGCAGAAGTTGAGGGTCTGCCCAGCAACCATCTTCCCCATTTATTGACTTCATTACCATTCTAGGTGGACTACAAACAAATTTTGTTACAAAATGTCTAGTCTTCAAACATAAAGGATTAGAAATATCTCCCTGTGCAGGTCATGTTAAACTGGCACCTGAAGAAAGCAGCAAAGGATCTAATATAATTAATTCACTGCAAGCAGAACCAAGGTTAAAACATATATATACATACACACACACACATATATATATAATTATTAGGGATCCTTTAACCAGGATGTTTCAAAGATTAAGTACCTGCAAGAAACTGAAAAGTGTCTGATTCCTCTGCAGTATTCGCTAAGTCACTGTAAGTCAGTGCTTTCTTTTCTTTTCCACTGCCATGTCTGTAGGAATAGGTGGCTAGGTACTGAACAAAGAGCTCCTAAAATAAAACGAAATAATCAGATGAAAGGTGTGCTCTGAAAACCATAGCACTTTCTTTATTCTGGGGGGTACTGGGGATTGAACTCAGGGGCACTCAACCACTGAGCCACATCCCCAGCCCTATTTCGTATTTATTTAGAGACAGGGTCTGTGTTGCTTAGCCCCTTGCCATTGCTGAAGCTGGCTTTGAACTTGCAATCCTCCTGCCTCAGCCTCCAGAGCTGTGGGGATTGCCACTGGGATCACAGGTGTGCGCCACGGCACCCAGCTAAAATTACATTAAACTTATAAGTTTACATTAAGTTTAAAATTACATTAGGACGGGCTGGGATTGTGGCTCAGTGGTAGAGCGCTCGCCTAGCACGTGCGCGGCCCGGGTTCGATCCTCAGCACCACGTACAAATAAACCCACTGTGTACAACTAAAGCAAATAAATAAATATTTAAAAAAAATTACATTAGGACTTCATGTTATCTGTTTCCTTGAAATTACAGGAAATCACTTTACAGGAGAAAGGAGGAACATGAGGTCAGAAAGCAAGGCCCATCAAAGTTGGAGGCGAGGCAGGCATTCTCCAGTCTAGCATAGATGTGTATCTTACAAATAATATCTTCAAATGATTGAAAACAATGAATCATAAATGTTTAATAACCAATCTTTACAGTAAAAATAGGTAGCAAAAGACCACCCAAAAATTCTATACAGGGTAGAGTGCTTGTCTAGCATGCAGGAGACCCTGGGTTCAATTCCCAAAACAGCCAAAAACAAAACAAAACAAAACGTTTATCTGTCTTAGGAAGGAAGACTTTTCTTTCCCCCACCAGTACCGGGGACTGAACCCTGGGCCTTGCACATGCTAGGCAAAGCTCTACAGTGAGCTACACCCCTAGGCCTTTTTACTTTGATAAAGGGTCTGGCTGAACTGCCCAGGCTGGTCTTGAACTTGCCAGTCTCCTGCCTCACTTTTGGGAGTACCTGAGATTATAGGTGAGTGCCACCATGCCCCTCTAGGAACACTTTTCTGTTGTTCTTTTTAGATACACATGAGGATAGAGTGTATTTTGACATACATACATGTAATATAACATTCTAATTAGGATCCCATTCTTATGGTCGTACATTAAGAACACATTTTTAACCTACTTGAATCCCTTGTGCTAAGATGGAATCAAACACTTGAAGCTAAAAATGGACATATCCTGTGTTGTCCAAACACCTCTTGTTTGCTGGGAACTGACCCACAATCTTCAAACCACCCTAAATTAACAACTTGAGACTTTTTTTCCTCAAAGGTCAGACTTTAATCCATCAGTCCAGTTAATAAGAAATTAAAGAGGTGGCTGCATAACTTAGTTCCTTATTACTAACCATGATACTGAACAGGAAGACATGAAAGTCCAAAGATCTCACCGGAACATGCAATTGCAGTTGCCCTGTGGTCTACAGAATTCAAAGTATACAGAGGAAATGATTCGATTTTATGTGAATACTACACCATTTCCTAACAGGGAGCTGAGCACCCAGGACTCTGGTGTCTGGACGTCTCAGGATCCTACTCACAAGAACACACAAGGATGTCTATTTTGCTGGGCTCTGAAAACGCACAGCTCTGGCACAACACGGAAAAATTCCTGACGTCCCGCTTCCCTGCCCCAGGCCGAGTCACCGTCAGACACCATACACTGAACTAGCAGGGATGGAAACCTTCTGGAGAAAGTTGAAGCCATTAACTGTGTGACTTAGGCACGGCCCAGCCTCGGCACAGCAAGGCTGTGGTCCGCGCTCATCGACACCAGTCGCTGGGGGCCCAGGAAAGGAAGGTGGACACCGGAACCTGTGCGCATGTTCGACTCCGCGCACGCTGGGACCAGGGGAACGGTGGAGGGCTCGCGAACGCAGGGTGCGGAGGGGGCGCGTCAGCAGGAGCGCAGGGCACGACGGGAGCGGAAGGGGGCGGGGCGAGCAGGAGAGCCGGGGCGATGCGAGCCCCCAGGGGCGTGGCGAGGGCACGCAGGGGATGGCGGGACCGCTCGGGCGCTGGAGCGCGCGCTGGCGAGAGCACGAAGCGGGGCGCGAGAGACTTGGGCCGCAGGAGACCCGGAAGTGCCGCGGGGCCCGGCGGAGAGGACGGTTAGGGGCGCCCACGCCCGGCCCTCACTTCATTCCTCCCGGCGCGCGGGCCGCCTCACCGTGGCCTTGGCCGTGAGCACCAGCGCCTCCTGGTTGATGCTGGACACCTCAGGGGAGCTCTTCATGATGACCCGGATGCGGGACAGGGGCAGCGACACCAGCCGCTGCTCACCGGACTTGTCCTTGCCCACGGCCACGTCCGCCATCTTTCCGCTGCGGCGCAACCCGGCGGCCTGCGCGGGCCAACGCCCCGCTGCTCCCTGGGAGTTGTAGTTGGAGCGGGTGGCCCGTGATGCGCCGCGCCTGCGCAGAGCCGCCGCGCCAGTGCGCAGGGGTTGGGGCGCGGCGGGAAGCGACGCCTCCCTGCCACGTGGTCGAGGGAGGACGGCGCATGTGCGCGCGTACTCGCGGTGTGATAGGCAGCACTTGAAGGAAGACGAAGGCATGTATGGAGGAGCCAGCGAGCACTGTCCTAGGGAGATAGGAAAGAGAAAGGCTTTCCCGGGAAACTGGTGTAGAGGCCTGAGGCCGGCCGGGATTCGCCTCCTAGGGAGGCCTACGGAGACCACAGTAGGGAGCCGGAGCCGGGGAAGAAGAAACGATGAGCCGCGGCTTAAGTCTGAAAAAGATCCCTCTGGCCACTGGTTGTGAACGGGTGGAAGCAAAAGGGTGGAAGTAGAGAGACCAGGTAGAAGAGCATCACAACCACCTGGGCAAGAGGTCAGGAGGCCAGCGTGCCTGCGGCCTACCCGACTAAGGAAAGAAGGGCTCAGACACCATAGAATCTGTTTGGGGAGGCCCTTGGAAGAGTAAGGTGGAAGGATTGTGAGAAGTGGTAGGAATTGAGACTGATTTGAAGAGCAGCCACAAGCACTTGCTGATTGATGTGGAGTGAGTGGAAGAACAGAGAGTCCATTTACTCAGACGGGAACCCATGGGGGGAGCAAATTTGGCAGCGGTTAGGCTTGAAGCAGGTTAAGTTTTAGTGCCTTCTTTACCATTGTGACCTCCAGTCCTGTCCCTGATAAGTGAGCACACAATACAGTTGTCCCTCAGTATCTGCCGGGAGCTGGTGGTTGGTTCCAGGATACAGCCCCCAATTCTCTGTAGAAGCTCAAGTCCCTCCTGTAAAAGACCTGTGCACATTCTCCCTTGCACAGTATTTTTAAAAATATTTATTTGTTTACTTTAGTTGTACACAATGCAATGCATTTATGTTTACATGGTGCTGAGGATCGAACCCGGGCCGCGCACGTGCGAGGCGAGCGCTCTGCCTCTGAGCCCCCTTACACAGTATTTTAAGTCGTCTCTAGAGTACTTACAATGCCACAGAAAATGTACATGCTCTGCAAGTGCTTGTTATGCTGTCTTGTTTGGGGAATAAGACAAAAAAGTCCTTTTTGTTTATTTTTCTGAATATTATCTATCCAAGGTTGGGTGAAGCAATGGATGTGGAATCCATGGATTCTGAGGAATGACTACATGTCAGCCAATACTAGGCAAAAGGGGACAGCCATGGTCCCTGCTCTACAGCTCTTACTTTCAGTCCTGAGGCACACTTAAAAGTAAAAACACAGATTGGGGTTATAGTGCAGCGGTAGAGCACTTGCCTAGTATGGGTGAAGCACTGGGTTCGATTCTCAGCACTGCATATAAATACATAAAATAAAGGTCCATTGATGACTAAAATATTCTTTAATAAAAGATAAAAACATCCCCAGTGGAATAATTGAGGGTGATAGTGTGGCTTCTCTGAAAAGTGACATTTGTGCTCAGATCTGGTGCAAAAAGCTGGCACATGATAAGTTTTCTGAACAAGATAGCCTGGAGGACACCCCAGGAAGAATATGCGTTGGCAGTTTGAGGAACAGGCCAGTGTCAAGGGAGCTCAGTAAGTAAGGAAGGGAGATGTGAGCAAGGCAGGTGGGGTCTGCTCAGGCTGCTAAGTAAGAAGTTTCGCTTTCATTCTGAGAGCAGTGGAAACCATTAAGAGGTGTGAAGAGGGGCTGGGATTGTGGCTCAGCGGTAGAGCGCTCACCTAGCACGTGCGATCCTCAGCGCCATGTAAAAATAAACTCATTGTGTACAACTAAAGCAAATAAATAAATATTTTTTAAAAAAAAAAAAAGTGTGAATAAAGGGAACAGATCCATTTTAGGAGCCTAAGTGACAATGGCTGAATGATGCCCCAAGCAGAGCCCACCTTCTGGGTTTGCAGGGATAGACGGTGCTGCTTCCACCTCAGGGTTCAGCTCTTGAGCAGAGGCATTTCTTCTAAGTGGGGAAGCCCTTGACCTTCACAAAGACATAGGCAGGAAACTGCTCAACAGCAAATGACACACAGTAAGGCCCTTTGCTTCACAAAAGAAACAAGCACTCGTGTCCGCCTATTTTTAAGTTTATGAATGTGGTGGCTTGGGCTGGTTATTTTTTGTATATATATAAATGGCTTGTCTATCTTGAGTTGTGTTTGACAGTAGGGTTGGTTAAGTTGAGGAAAGAAAACAGGAGGAAGGTTTTCTGGAGACAAGATAACCAAAAGAATTCAAGTAGAGGGATGAGAAATTGATTTGGAAGTGACAGATGATATTTGCAGGCATTAATCATTTGGGAAGCAGGGAGAAGAGCAAAGAAGGAAATATTCAGACTGGAAAAGAGGGGACCAGCCCACCATTTAAAAGAAAGAAGTCGGGCCAGGATTGTGGCTTAGCAGTAGAACACTTGCCTAGCACGTGCGAGGTGCTGGATTCGATCCTCAGCACCACATAAAAATAAATAAAATAAAGGTATTGTGTCCAACTACAACTAAAATAATATATGTGTGGATTTGAAGCTCATATATGTATCACATATCATATATGTTTTTTTTGTATAAATAAATGATACATATGATACATATATGAGCTTCAAATCCAAGAGGGTAGAAGTAGACAGTGATGCTTGGCAACACCCCTGCACTGAAGAAATCACAAGAGTTAGTAATTCTGTTGAGAGCTCTGTTTTCTGCTAGCTCCTGTCTCTCCACCTCCCAGAGAGGTGTGCTGCTGGTTTTCTGATGCCTCTGTGCCGTTCTCATCAGTGCTAAAAGGCACCTGATGACACTCTGGGGACACACTGAGAATCCCCTGCCTGCTGGCTTCCATTAATTCTGTCAAGAGGCTGTGGTGGGGATGGAGGAGGAAGCACTATTTACCTGCTGGTGAGGGCACTGGCACAGGTTCTGAATGTAGGGGGGTTACAGTGAGTGCCACCAGCTTAGGTAGAGCTTGAACTTTGCAGGCTACAAGGTTCCAGGCCAGAGGCAGTACCCCACTTCAGACCTCCAGGTAGCATCTTCTCTCTTGGGTGCCCCACACCTTCCTCTCCTCCCTACGGACTCTTCTAGCTCTTCCAGCATCCTTGGAAACCTTTCTTGGCCTTAGATCCCTGTTTCAAATACATGGAGAGGTGTCTGCCTTTCTGGCTGAGTGCTAAATGTGTGCGCTGGATTCCTGGAGTGATCCTAAAAGCTTGCATGTGTACGTATGCACACGCACACACAGGAAGATGGAGATGGTCTTGCTACAGTGTGCCCTGGCAAAACAGCTATTGAAATGATGGCCAGTCTTTGGATGGTATGTCTTGTGAAGGCAAGACCAAGGCTGTGACCATCACAGTGGGAATGGTGACCACAGATTTGTAGGATAGTCTGGCTTCTGATAGCAGTGGAGAGATTTCAGGAAGTCAGAGCTCAGGCTTTAAAATGTCAGATCAAGCTGAGTCAGAGAAACAGTTTCCCTGATGACCCAAAGAGATTCTCTTGTCCTTTGTAGCCTCTGAGGTGATAGGGCTGCAGGTCAGACTGGCCTTTGATCCTGCCTGGTACATAATTAACAGCAGAAATTCAATTTGGAACTTCAGTTTTATGTGAAGTCAGGATATTGACTGGGAAGACTAGGGTCCTGAGCATGGGACTAGGGAGTGTTGGGAGGATGCAGTAAGTCTGAGAACCTTTAACCCCAGTCCCTCTGAGCCACTTTGTCCTGAGAAATGGCTGACGGCCTCCTGCAATCTGAGGCAGGAGCCTTTCCTTGCAGGAGGTCCTTTCGCTAACCTCCCTGGAGTCCACATGGCTAGGGCATGCTGTCTTCTCAAGGCCACCCCCTCCCAGCTACTGTCATTGTGTCACATCTCAGTATGCCTCTGGGAGACACCTGCAAAGGCTGTTGTGGGAGACAGTTCACTCACTGAAAGAACTGTAGGATATTGATCCTTTGTCACCAGATGGGCCCTGGGTGGTGTATGGGAAGTGGGTTCAAATGGAGTCAGTCTGGAGCATAACACTGGATCAGGCTAGATCTCTTAAGATAGCAGACTTACCTAAGGTTCTAGACTCGGTAATAGCCTCTAGCAGATAGGGATTGTGCAGTTTGTCCAACTAGATCTGGACTTGAGTGTCCTGCACTGGTGGCTTTCCTTGACTTTTGGAGATAGCGTAGACCATATTTGAGCTGCTGCTTACCAGATGGCCCCAGGTCCTGTGGTGTTCAGGATGGCCATACATGTCCCAATTAGAGAGTCATAGCATAGACTCCACAGGTCTGGAGCAAAGATTTGGCCTCTTCGGCAAAGAACTATGCTCTGTTTGATCAACAACTTCATGTTTGCTGCTGGGCATTGGCAGAAGCCAAATGCCATACCATGAGACTGAATTGAGCCTGTGACCAGAGCTCCATGGGACCTGAACCCTGGAGTGTGAACCACTGAGCCTCACCCCATCATCAGGGGGAAGATCAGCCTTGATTGGCAGGTCCCAGGTCCCTCACAGTGTGAGGCTCAGACTCCATAACACCTCTTCCCATTCCACCCCTCCTTGGCCACTCCTCAAAACTCTGGGCCTGGTAGGGATTCTCTCTGGGCAGAAAAGTGAAGAAGAAAAATGCAGACCTGGTTAACAGGCTGTTTTTGTGAATGTGCTGGCATGAGCCCAAGAGGCATGCTATATCCTAACTCCTCCATGGTATACCTGAAGGTGGAGGTAAGGGAAACCCACCCCCCAGGGTAGGTGGAGGGAAAGCAGGTACAGTACCAACTCAGGAACAGGAGCTGACATTCTGGTTAAAGGTCCAGGAACTTGGAAAGAACAAGTTTGAAGACTTAAAAAAGACAAGGAGTCTTGTGAAAGTATACCTTCACAGGAGACCTTTGAAGAAGTGGCAAGACCCCCTTTAGGATGTCAGCCTCTTTCCAGCCACCCTCAGGTGCCATGCCAGTGCTTATTCTGTCATGCTTATGTGGCCATGACCACATCTGGAGCTATAGGAGCCAAATCTGGAATTGATGCAGCAAGAATATCAGCAAGGACTCTGGATCTTTTCATCTTTCTGCTTTGTGTTTTTGGCATGTTGGTTTTAAGCCTCATGGTTCCAAAATGGCTACTGCTCTTCCAGACTTCATGAATGCATTAGGAGCAAGAGGAAAGGGCAATAGGCAAAAGACTTTCCTCGTTGGGCCTCAAAGTTTTGTCTTTTTCCTGAGAAAGGGACAGTCTCTCTTAGTAATCTTATACATCTTACATGTAAGAATTGGATCATTAGCTCACCCTAATACCAGTCACTGGCCAAAGGGAATGAGACTACTTGGACTGGTTTGTACCAGTCAAAATTCATCCCTGAGAGCTGGCTTCTTGAGATCAAAGTATATCGGATCCCTACTGAGAGGGGTGTGCAGTGAGTTTTAAGGTGGAGATATTTAGGCAATAACTAATTACTTGCTAAAGTTGCCAGCATTTAAAATTTCAGAGATTTCACTTATAAATCCAAATTGAGGCATAGGAAAGGAAGGGAGTAGCATCTGCTCCGCAGCATTGTTGAGGCGCTCTTGTGAACTCTTGCCTGTTAAAGCCCCAGACTCTCAGGACTTAAGCTTCCTTCTTCTCCAAGGACTGACTGCCAAGATTGGAATGCCTGGGACGGACCAAGGAAGGAAGAGTCCAGAGCTGACGCCTCACCTTCCTGGGCAGTGCGTGGCTTCAAGTGCTTCACAGACATTCAATAATAAAAGTGATGATTTAGCTCATAGAATATGATTATATAAATTGTGAAAATAGAATCATGCCAGGCCGTCATTAGAGATAATGGCCTGAATACAGGGATAATGAGGGTAAGCAGAGCCCTCTGTCCTGATGGCTGCCAACAGGCAGGAACTTGAGTGCCACTGCAGAGCTCCACGTTGGCTGGGCACCTGGCAGAAGGAACAAGGGGGGAAGCAGCAGTGTGGGCGCAGGAGAGAGGTCAGTGGGAGCCAGACTCCATAGAACCTTAGGGACCAACCAGGATGGCAGAACGGAATGGCAGCAGGAGAACAGCAAGTACTGACGGGATTCTTAACACTTTTTATGGTGTCCAGACGCAGAGGCACACAACCTCTGATCCCAGCTACTCAGGGTTGAGGCAGGAGGATCGCAAGTAGAGGCCAGCCTGGGCAATTTAGCAAGACCCTGTCTCAGTGGTAGGGTGCTTGCCTGCATGCATGAGACCCTGGGTTTGATACCAAAAAAAAAAAAAAAAAAGTAGTAAACTATGTAGAACATAAAATTTACCATTTTACTGTTTTCGAATGTTGTGGGATGGGGATAATACCAGGGATTGAACCCTTTTCCTTGAGCTTGCTGGACAAGTGCTCTGCCTCTGAGGTGTGACCCCCATTTTAACTTTTTAAGTGCACAGTTCAGAGGCACTAAGTTCATGCCATCGTCCAACATTGCCACCATGCCTCTCCTCCCTAGTCCCTGGCACCACACCTCCTGTCCCTGTGAATTCCACAACTCTTGGCACCTGGTGATAGTGGTTCCACACGGAGTTTGTCCTGTGCCTGGCTTCTTTCACTCAGTGCATGTCCTCGGGGTCTTGTGCTGCAGCACAGTCAGAATCTCCTTAGGTTTGTGGCCAAGTGGCCTTCAGTTATGTGCCTGTACCATGTCCTGCTTGTCCATTTTTTCATCAGTGAGCCCTTGGGTTGCTTCCACCTTTAGGCTACTGTGCATAGTGCTGCTGTGAACATAGAAATACAAATATCTGTTAAACCACCTGCTTTCAACCCTTTGGGTCTCTATCCAGATGTGGAATCGCTGGATCAGATGCAATTCTAGTTGTAATGTTTCTTTTCTGTAGTGGGCATTGAGTCTGGGGCCCTGCATGTGGTAGGCAAATGCTCTGCCACTGAGCTACACCCCAGCCTAGTGTCGCTTTTGTGAGGCGCTGCCATACTACTTCCAACAATGGCTATACCATTTTAACTTTCTCACCCAAAGCCTAAGGGCTCCAGTTTCTCCACATTCTTTCTAGAACTCTTTATTCTCTGATGTAATATATATAGCCATCCTAATGGGCCTGAGGTGGTAGCTCATTGTAGTTTTGATTTCATTCCCCTATGGTTAACGATGTTGAGCATCTTGTGCTTCATGGCCATGTGTATGTCTTTGGAGAAATGTGTGTTCTAGTCCTTCATCCATTTTTAGATTGGGGTTGACGGTTTTGTTATTGAGTTAGCATTTCTCTATGGTTTGCAGACATTCTCTCCCATTCTGTGGGTTGCCCTCTTACTTTGTTCATAATGTGTTTAGTGTTCAAGTTTTAAAATGTCTTCATCAAATCAGTCTGTCTGGTCTTCCTTTGCCTGTGCCTTTGGTGTCATATCTGAGAAACATTTCTGATGACAGTGTTGTGAAGCATCTGCCCTACATTTTTTTTTTTTTTTTTTAGTTTTTTTAAAATTTTTTTTAGTTGTCAATGGACCTATTTTTTCTTTCTTAATGCAGTGCTTAAGGTTGAACCCAGTGCCTCACACATTGCTAAACAAGCGCTTTAACACACTGAGCCACAACCCCAGCCCTGCCCTATGTTTTCTTCCAAGAGTTTTTTAAAGTGTTAGGACTCACATTTAGCTCTTCACTCCATTTTGAGTTAATTTTTGCATATGGTTTAAGGCAAGAGTCCAGCTTCATTCTTTTGCATGTAGATATCCCATTTTCTCAAGCTGAAAAGACTATTCTTTCCCCCATTGAATGACTGTGGTACTCTTATCAAAAATCATTTGAGCCAGGGTGGCATATGCTTGTAATCCCAGTACCTTGGGAGGCTGAAGCAGGAGGATCATAATTTCAAGGCCAGCCTTAACAATTTAGTGAGTCACTGTCTCAAAATTTAAAAAAAGAAAAAAAGAAAAAGCTGGGAATGTAGCTCAGAAGTTGTGTGCCCTTGGGTTCAATCCCCAGTACCCTCCGAAAAATCATCTGGCCATATATGCAAGGGCTTATTCCTACAATGGCTATTCTATTCTACTACCTGTATGTTTTTATTTATGCTAGTACCACACTGTTTTGATTGCTGTAGCTTTGTAGTCAGTTTTTTAACAAGGTTCATTTTATTGTTTTTATATATGGCATAACATTGGTGATTCTGATTTTAATGCCATTTAATTAAGATGAAGCAATGAGAATACAAGTCAGCAATACAACCAATAAGCATGTTGAAAAGCATTAATAAGCTACTTTATCTTCTAAAACTCACCAAAATTAAATTGTTTATGCATACAATATAGATAATGTACCATTACTGTATTCATCTCTTCAAGTAATAACGTCCACTATGGTCAGGAATCATTCTCAGCCTAGGAATGAACAAACAGAGATCCTGCCCTTACAGAGTTTCCACTAAAAGGTCATAGAGCGAAGTCTTTCTTTTAACATGATGTAATGTTGCTGTCTGAAGCGATTGCCGCTTGGAGCAACGAAGCCGCGGGAAGAAGTTTAGAGGCAAACTGGAAACAAACAGGCCTTTTATTCTGATAACTTCTCTCTAACACGCACCACACACCACCAAAAAACCCACCAACAAAATGGCGCCAGCCCGATCCGATCTCGGCTCAAGTCTGCGAGATCCCGGGCCAAGTCCCATGAGACCACGGAAGGCGGCAATGTCCGAATATCTCCATACCCCGCAGCCAACCACAATCTCAGCCATCTCACCAATCAGGGCTCTTACAATGTAACAACACTTATATGAAGCTATCTGTGGGTTTGCCTTCATTCTCTGTTCTTCACAGAAAAAGAAAACTTTGCTATGAAGTAAAGTTATAATCAAAGATTATGTTTTTGAAAGTATTTTGAGGTCACACTACAGTGTCATATGATACCCTAAAAATGCTCTACTTTAAAGAAGGCAAAAACAAAATTTCAACAAATAACCTTTACTCTTAGGAATATGAGAAGGGCTCTGTGTGCTGATCCAAATGTAGCTGGAGTAAACAGAGGCCAGGACCCTCAAAAATTGTATTTTAATAGATGGAGTTATTGTGAAAGTCAACCACACTCAAATGTATGAACTGATGAAAAACATTTTAAATTTGGGAAATATGGTACATAAGCCCAGAAGGAAGTTTTTAAAAAAAAAGAAAAAAGAATCTTATTTTCCTTTTTTTTTTTTTTTTTTTTTTTTGGTTGTAGGGATTGAACCCAGAGGCGCTTAACTGCTAAGCCACATCCCCAGCCCTTTTTTATATTTTGTTTAGATATAGGGTCTCACTGAGTTACTTAGGGCCTCACTAAGTTGCTGAGGCTGGCTTTGAACTCACAATCCTCCTGCCTCAGCCTCCTGAGCCACTGAGATTACAGGTGTGTGCCACTGTGCCTGGCTTATTTTCCATAATTTTGGTAACATTGAACTCAATTTACAGTGAGACTATGTAAGGCATAACACCACCCAAATGGTACTCATGGCTGCCTATTGGACTCTGTCTCTAGCTTTTGAATCTTTTTTTTCTAATATCAGTTCTCCAGAATCTGACAACAAAGCACAGGAATTCTAGTCAATATTGGGGGCTGGGGTTGTGACTCAGTGGTAGAGCACTTGCCTATCATGTGTGAGGCACTGGGTTAAATTCTCAGCACCATATATAATATAAAATAAAATAAATAAAATAAAGATGAAACAACTAAAAAAAATTAAAATATTTTTTAAGGGGCTGGGGTTGTGGCTCAGCGGCAGAGCGCTCGCCTTGCATGTGCGCGGCCCGGGTTTGATCCTCAGCACCACGTAAACATAAATGCATTGCATTGGGAACAACTAAAAGTAAATAAATAAATATTTTAAAAAATACATATTTTTTAAAAGTTAATACTGTATTATAGTGATAATTATCAAGGAATTATTATCATTACAATTTGATAAGGAAATGGGTTTCATTATGACCTTTTAATATTTCATTCCTATCATTTCACAACAAAGCCCATAGTTTCTATTGAGATATAAATTTTACAAGTCACTACTGGATGGGCTGGGATTGTGGCTCAGTGGTCGAGCACTTGCCTTGCAAGTGTGAGGCACTGGGTTTGATTCTCAGCACTACATATAAATAAATGAATAAAATAAAGATCCATCAACAACTAAAAAAAACAATTAAAAAAAAGTCACTACTGGAGATGCAGCCATTACTATGGTAAAAGAATTTCCTGGGCTGGGGTTGTGGCTCAGAGGTAGAGCACTTGCCTAGCACATGTGTGCCCCGGTTCGATCCTCAGCACCACGTAAAAGTGAAACACATTGTGTACAACTAAAAGCAAATAAATAAATATTTTTTTAAAAAAAGAATTTCCTTTCCCAGACCAGCTCTGTTTGTACTGTGCTACATACATTGAGTTTTTTTCATTTTGTAAACTATGTACTGAGTGACACTTTCTTTTTTTTTAATATCTTTATTTATTTTTATATGGTGCTGACAGTCGAACCCAGTGCCCCAGACATGCAAGACTGGCACTCTACCACTGAACTACAGACCCAACCCTGAGTGGCACTTTCTGCTTATCTCTGTTGCAGCATTTAATAAATGGGAAGGGTTTCTTCTCCTATGGGCTTCACATTCTATTTGAGGAAGATATACATTAAGTAAACAGCATTTTAAAGTCAGAACAGTAATCAGAGTTACTTGCTATGAAAAAAAAAATATCTCAGGTAGAGGGAATAAAAAGTGACAGAACTCTACAGCAGCTGGAATAGTAAGAAGGCTCCTTCTTACATTCTTTGTCCTTTTTTACATTGGTGCACATCTGAGTCTGCAAGGTTGCAGAGGCAGCCTTCATTTTAGAATATCTATGATTTCTTCTTCCAGTTGTCTTCCCTCTTCTTCAGGCTTTATTATCTCCTCTTGTTGAATCCTTTTAAGGTTCTCAAACTTGTCCTAACTCTCTTTCAGCATCTTTAAGTGTTGTTTCTTTCTCCTTTATTTGCTGTATTCCAATCTTCTTCCCTCTGACATTGAACATAAAACTCTTGTATTTTGGCTTCATACATCTCTTGAAAACTAACTGGCTGGTTGTCTGGTCCCATGTCTGTAAAGCCCACTTTTTGAAGTTTGCAGCACTATAACATTCAGAGTGATGAGAGTGGGTTTATTCCTTCAGGTCTTCCATATTGGTACAAAGAATCATATCCCGGAGCTTCACAAAGTCACAGTGGTTTTAATTTTCCATCTGCAATATTCCCCAAGGGTAATGATGACCTCTGACCATCTTTTTTCCAACTTTTACCTCATCCATACTCTCCACCACAGCAAAAGGTAGCAGTCCATTAGTCAAATAGTATTCTTCAACTATAGCTTCATTATCTGTTGGGAACTGATATCATTTGGATGTCATTGCTAATCAATTCATTCATCAGCTTACTCTTAAACTTCTATAAGTCATTTTTACAAATTGTATCTGCTTTAGCAATCAATGGTGTAATGTTCACCTTATTGTCAGTGCTCTTCATTGTCAATAGATGAAAAGACTTCAGAGAATGTCCTGTAGGTGAAATGAAATAAAGGCACACACCTTATTGTCAGTGCTCTTCATTGTCAATAGATGAAAAGATTTCAGAGAATGTCCTGTAGGTGACACTCAAAGAAGGAATGCTTAATTGTTAGTTCTTCTTAAAGAAAGTCCTCAAACTGAGCATCTATGTAGTTGACTACTGGTTGGTAGCTCACTGAGGAACAGCATTCCTGCTGCTTGAATCCCAAGCCATGAAGCAATGAGAAATGCAGGCTTCCTCTGACCCGCCAATTCCCTGAGGTCAGTTTTGTAGTCAGGGTCTTTGAGACCTCCAGCTTTGTTTTCTTTTCCAAGATTCTTTTAGTTGTTCAGAATCCCCTGAGGTTTCATACAAATTTTAAGATGGATTTTTCTATTTCTGCAAAAATCATTGACTAACATGTAATTTTAACTTGGGGTATGGTGGGTGTGGAAGCAGGTGACCAGTTAGGAGGTAGCAAGGGCAGGAATGAATGGTGCTTCTGAAAGGAGAGGTAGCACCAGACACAGAGGAGCCTGGACATAGTTAGCAGTCGTTTGGATGATGAAATCAATAGGACTTAGTGATGGAATGGATGTGAGTGAGGAGGAAAGAAAGGAACCAGGAATGACTCCTCAGCTTGGAGTTAGAGCAAACAACAGTGTCCATTGCTGGGATGGAGAAAACAGGAAAATGAAAAGGTTTGGGGATGAGTATCAAGAGTTGCACAGAGGACACCAAAGTCCAAGATGACCATGAAATAGCCAAGTGGAAAGTTCATGTGTGCTGCAAACATCACAGCTTGAGGCTCCAGGGAGAGGTGTTGGCTGGGTTAGAAATTGGGCTTCATCACCAGACAGGTGGCATTTAGAGCCACAAGCCTGGTAGGGTGAGCAGGGAAGGAGAATAGAGCCAGGTCCACCCTGGTTTTGCTCACAAGGGTCAGGAGGGGTGGAGTCAGCAGAGGCAGCTTAGCTCTGGGGAGCAGGCTTGCTGTGATCACCATGGCACCCATGCATGAAAATCAGAAGGAAGCCAGGATCCAGGCCTCTGCGGGCCTGGGCTGAGGTTCTGCTGCTGCAGGAAGGCACCAGCATCAGAGTAGGCAGGTGACTAGTTTATAAATACTGTTATTCCCACTAGCCTTAGTGCTTGGGGACCCCCATCTACCTGATCTAGCCTACTTCCAGCCCACCCATCTCCATGTCAAAGTCCTACACATTCTTTCATGCCTGTCCTCCCCTAGCAGGCCCTAGGACTGCCACCTCTCTTACACCTCTCTCTTCCAGCAGACCCCTGCCTGTGCACTGGGGTCTGTGTCTGTACAGCTGGAGTTCCAGCAGCCTGTAGAGCCCTTGAAGACAGAGAATGTGTTTTATTCATCTTTGTTTCCCTGAGCCCAGTTTGGAATCTGAAACTGAGAGATCAAGGGGTGATTTTAAAAATATATTTTTGCATTAATGTTCTAATTTCTATGCCCTGATCATGTATTATTTGTGTAATTGTTTAAAATAACAAAAGCTGCCAGATGCAGTGGCACATGCCTGTAATCCCAGTGACTTGGGAGGCTGAGACAGGAGGATTTCAATTTCAAAACCAGCCTCAACAATTAGTGAGATCCTGTCTCAATAAAAAGTTTTAAAAGACTGGGGATGTGGCTCAATGGTTAAGCACCGCTGGGTTTGAGCCCTGGTACCAAATAAAAAAATAAAATAACAAAAGCTAAAACACAAAGAGAGGGGCTGGGGTTGTGGCTCAGCAGCAGAGCACTTGCCTCGTGGCCCGGGTTTGATCCTCAGCACCACGTAAACAAATGCATTGTGTACAACTAAAGTAAATAAATAAATATTAAAAAAAAAACACAAAGAGATGTGAAGGTAGGATAAGCACTAATTTGAAAATGACAAAAATAACAATAGCTAAGTGCATTCACTCCTGCATTCCATAGCGAGGGAATGGGAGCCCATGGTAGGCAGCCCTGGGCCAGATGTTGGTGTATGCACTCTGCAAGAAGAGGTCCAGTGTTGCCTAGCTTAGAGAGAGTGTATGTAACTATAGTTCTCACTGCTGCTGGCAAAGTTATGCATTATAGCCCCCTTGGGGAACAAACAGTTGGCATGGTAACATCCTCTTACTGTGTTACCCAGCAACTCTGCTCCTGATATTCACCCAAAGAAACAAATACCATGTCCACGCAGAAGATTGTCCCCAGTACATCAGCTTTCTTCACGATGGCCAGGAACAGAAGCACCTGCATGCCCAGGAGCGATGGGCTGTTAACACCTGTGGCATGCACATTCAGTGCATCAGTGACACTCTGCAGCAGAGAATTGATCCACAGAAATCTGGTGGACCTCGGAAGCATTATGCAGCGGAAAAGAAGCCAGACCCAGAGGCGGCCACACTGCATGACTCCATTGTGTGAAATGCTAGGTCCGCTGACCTAATGCACAGTGATGGAGGACAGATCACAGTGGCCAGTGGGGATTGGCTCTGGCTGCTGAGGGCATGAGGGAAATACTCTGTATCTTAATTGTGGTGATGGTTACAGGAGCAGAAGCATTTGTCAAAACTCATTAAATTGTATATTTTAAAGGGATGTTTTCTACTGTATGAAATCATATCCTGATGAGGTTTATGTAAAAGAAAAGGCACAGTCCCTGCTTTCATGGAGCCAGGGAGTGACAGAAGTAATGCAAGTAATGACAAGAATGCATGTGGAGTCAACACCTGTGGCAAGTGTCTCGAAGAAAACATGCAGTGGTCTGCGGACTCGCAGCGGGAGCCTGAGGTTGGGCCAGCTCCCCAACTAGGCAAGAAGCCTGAGCAGGCCTTGGTTTGTCAAGCGCAGGGACAGGGCTGCCACTGGGATGGCTTTTGCTAATGCAAGAGTTCCATGAAAAGCCGGGCGCAGTGGCGCACGCCTGTAATCCCAGCACTTTGGGAGGCTGAGGCAGGAGGATCGAGAGTTCAAAACCAGCCTCAGCAATGGCGAGGCACTTAGCAACTCAGTGAGACCCTGTCTCTAAATAAAATACAAAAAAGGGCTGGGGATGTGGCCCAGTGGTCGAGTGCCCCTGAGTTCAATCCCCGGTACCACAAAAAAAAAAAAAAAAAAGAGTTCCATGGAGCCAGACAGCCCAGGGAGGGCCGAGTTCCTCCATAGATATAAATCTGACCTGGGACTGATTGCCATCAACACCATCACAATCTCTTTTCTTATTACCAAAGTAATGCCTCCGAAGTACAGTATAGAGAAAAAAGCAGACAGGCAAAAAGAAGAAACTCTGCATTCACTATATGCTGCCCACATATATCTCCGGTGTGCATCCCTCCAGACCCTTCCTACTGAGGGGGTGCTTGAAGGAGAAGCAGGGATCAGCAGGAAGAGGAAGGGTGCTTCCGACATGAGAAGGAACAGCTTGCATGAAGGTGGGGTGTGGAGTCAGGTCCTGCCCACAGTTACGTGGTTCCTGCTGCCCATGGTCTGAGTTAGTCCTGGCTGGAGAGAGCCTACCACACAGGGTGAATGCTGGGGCTCTGGTTACCCATGTGGAGGTGAGAAGAGGAGGAGGGAAGGGGCTCAGGAATCCCACTCCTCCCACTCCCCAGTGCTAGGGATAAACCCAGGGCTTGGGCATGCTAAACAAGTGCTCTACCACTGAACTACACCCCAGCCCAGCAATCCAGCTTTTTTAAAAAATTATTTTTATTTTTATTTATATATATATTTTTTATTCAAAGTTGTTGTATATGACAGTAGAATGCATTACAATTCATAATACACATATATAGCAATCCAGCTTTGGATGTAGGAATTGAACCATAGTCCCCATGGGTCCCCACCCTCAGGCTTACAGAATTTAGCTCTTGATTCACAAACCACAAAACTCTTAATTCCGCGCATCAGTGATTAGGCATGGAGATGTTTTTCGGGAATTAGTCCCCTAGGGCATCCATGTGCTACCCACATGGCCAGACTCCTCTCCAGGCAGGGCCTGCTAAGTGTCTCTTCCTGTCACTAATACCCTGTTGTCTTTCTGGTGATGTGACCATTACAGCAATGGGAACCGCTGAGTTCTCATCTAGGGCTCATTCCCTGGGCCTGAGCAAATGACCAGCTGGAAACCAAGAGTAACCTGGTGTGGAAGGTCCTGGGGCCTGGGCAGGAGCCTGCCTAGCCCCACTCTGTGCTACCCTCTCAAGCCAGGTTCTCTCCGCTGCAGTGTGGTCCAGGGGGAACCAAGGGTTGCACAACAGTCAACCCTTGGCCGAGTCCTCCCCACTGCTCAGCCTCCCTGTGGGCCCTCCTGGACAGCTCGGGAGCTGAGCTCAGCCCAGGGGGAGGGTCTGTGCCCTTGGGGACCCCCACTCAGGCTTTTTAGGCCTTGTCCAGCGCGTCCTCCTGACCTAGCCACTGGCCTCCTGGGGCTTTTTTGTTGCTGTTGCTCATTTGTGTGCTCAGTTTCATTATTTCCCACACAGGGTTTGTTAAAAAATTGTCCAGTGACACTTCTTAAAGCATGGTAAGTACCGTGGAGGTAGGTACAAAGGCCACTGCCACAGGGGTTTGTAGCAGAGATAGGAGATTGGGCTCCACTCCAAATCCTGTAGGGGCAAGTGGCAATTTATTGTCCAGGAGCAGTTGGGGTCAGTGGTTGGAAGATGGCTGAGGGGAAACACTGGGGGCAAGGAGGATTCTGGTTTAACTGTCCTAACAAGATTCTTGCTCCAGGCAGGCCAGGGCAACCTTTAAGTGGTGGGGCAGGAGCAACGTGGTCAGGTATTGAGTGTGATCAGATATGCAAGGTGCGGTGGGGAGACTTGCTAAACTGATTTAGCAGGCATCTTGTAGCTCTGGATTTCACAGGCGGGTGCAGAGAGCCTGCCTAAAGCTTAGCCATGCAAAGAATATTTGTCAGGTTTGCTGGTCCATGTGGCATCAAGCCAGTTGCTTTAGCTCTCTGGGCCACCCTTTCTCCAACTGTAAAAGAACAGAACCAATTCACAGTGGGGTATAAGAATTCAACCAGCAGCGTGAAAAGGCACCTGCAGCACCTGGTGCAGAGAGCACAGTAGATAAACGTCTGTCCACACATCATTCACAAATCTCACTCTGTGGATGGACAGTGGAGTGTCTGTGCAAAAGGTTTTGTTTTGTTTTGTTTTTACCAGGAAGGACCCTTTGAACCAGCATAATTAACAAAGGCCCTTTCATTTTCCGGAGTGTCCTGGCTTGGATGACAATTGATACTTTCACCCCAACACTAACCAATCACCTCAATCCTTTCTCACCTGGGAAGGAACAAGGAACCAGCCAAGTGCTGTTCTATGTCATTTTACAGACTGGGAAACAGGCTGGGAAGGAGTCACCTCCCTCAGTGCCAGAGAGGTAGGTGGCAGAGCCAGGGTTGGAGCCCCTCCACATGTGTCTTGGGTGCAGATTGTTTTGCTTAGGATTTACCCAATTAAATTTATATTTCTTACATGATGAGATTTTTAGCCCCTTAGGGGGATCCTTGTGTTTTAAGAGCAAAAGCTTATTAAATTTTTCAGGTGAGCAAGCCTCTTGGGACTCCTTTGCCTTAATTTCAAGCAACAAAAGTTCAAATAACTACAACTAGCAAAGCACATTCAGGAGAAGCTGTTGAGAAGTGGAGAAGGCACTGCCACCCCTCATGAGCAGGGAGGAGCCAGCTGCTTTTCTCTCTCTTCCCTAGGGCCTGCAGGAAGCTTCAGTCCCAGTGCCGGGACCTCATAGAATGCTCTGAAAAGGCATCCACATGGCTGGAAACATATCAGCTCAGTGTGGTCACCCTTGTGCAAGCTTCTGCAGATCAGAAACAAAGCAGTAATTCCTTGATGATTGTGGATCCCTGGGTAGGGCTTCATTCACGCCCTGCGGGGCTGTGCATATTGTACTAACTAGAAAGCTATTAGCAGTATGTAGCTAAGGCCTTAAAAAAATAAAAAAACAATAACCAAACAAATGGGGGACCCAGCCTTTGATCCAGACTGTGCCTCTGAGAATATCTGTAAGAATATAATTTGAAATTTGTAAACAGCATTTTATGCAAAGATGTTCATACTGGTTGAGTGAAAGGTACAATGGGATTATTAATATGAGAAATAAAACAATGTCTGTGGTCACAACACCCTGAAGGTGGTTGATCTTGTCTGATCTTGGAAGCGCAGCAGGGATGGGCCTGGTTAGTGCTTAAATGAGAGGAATAAAATTTTAAGTCTTTTAAAATGATGTTTACACATAACTTTTAGCAGCATGGAAAGTGGTTTGGTTAAATGGAAAAGTCGGCATAGTTATATGCACACTATGATTACAATTGTATTAACTGGACACTCAGGCTAGAGAAAATCTGGAAAGGCATTTAGGAGATAATTCTGCCAGGTCTCAAGTTTCTACACACCTTGTGTGCAAACGTACGGACAGCCTCTGCTCCAGACAATCTTGCAAGGATTTTTGCATGGAGGACAGCCTTGAAATTAGAGCTAGTGTCTTCCTCTGGAGCAGAGGGCAGGTTGCCTGCTGGGTGGGGTAACAGAGATAGCTGGGGCAAAGTCAACTTTGCATACATCTCGTTATAAAAGTTTGGGGTTTCCTAAGCTTAGGATTCCTCACCTAAGATGCAAACCTACTGAGTATGTAGCATGCACCTGGGCTACTTCCACGTGCCCATGGACATGGGGGCAAGGGCAGTTCACTCAACCATGTAGCTCATGGGTTGCTGCTGTGAGTAATAAAGTCTCTGAGCCAGGAGTTTGAAGTCTTCTGTCAGCATCTATGAAATTATGGTAGACAAACTGTGAATAGGGTAAAGTATCAGAACTTCATGAGAAACTGAGCAACTTTAGCAGTGGTTAAGTCTGAATCATTGACACCATTGGTCTTTTTAAGTGTGTGTGTGTTTGTGTACATGTTGGGGATTAGACCAGGGCCTCTGCATGCTAAGCAGATGCTGTACCACTGAGCAACACCCCCCGGCCCATCTTCCTATTTTTTCCTACTTTTTAGGCTTTTTTTTTTTTTTTGTACAGGGAGTGAACCCAGGGGTGCTTAACCACTGAGCCACATCCCCATCCCTTTTTATATTTAATTTTAAGACAGGGTCTCACTAAGTTGCTTGGGGCCTTGCTAAATTGCTGAGGTGGGCTTTGAACTCACGATCCTCCTGCCTCGACCTCCCAAACTGCCAGGATTACAGGCATGTGCCACCACACCTGGCTTAGGTTTTTTACTCTTATTTTAATCAGAATACTCTGCTTTTACAGTGTCAACAATACACAATCAATCTTCGTCATAGATTCCATTTTTGCAAATGTTAATACCTAAAGTGTGTTCGTATCCCCGAATCAGCGCTTGTGGTGTCTTTAGGTCATTTCTGGACCTGTACATGCCTAGGACAGTGAAAACTTGGGGTCCCTAGATGAGCACATTCCAGTTGAGGTGAAGCGAGGCGACCCTCTGGCCTTCCTGTTTCAGCTGTCATACCAGAAACAGTGTCCTTTTGCAGTCTCTTTAGTGTCACATTTTTTGCATTTTTGTGCTTTTTATTGGAGATTTTCGTGTTTATAAGGGGCCCCAAGAGTAACGCTAAAGCACTGTCCAGGATTCCTGGGCGCCAGAAGGCTGCGGACGTGCCTTACAGAGAAAAGCTTGGATGAGCTTCATGCTGGCCATGAGTTTAATGTTAATTATGTCAACAATCTATTTTAAATAAGGTGTCTCTAAACAGAAGCACACATCAAATGGCAGTTGAGGGCTGGGATTGTGGCTCAGCGGTAGAGCGTTTGCCTAGTACGTGCGCGACCCGGGTTTGATCCTCAGCACCACGTAAACATAAATGCATTGCATTGTGTACAACTAAAGCAAATAAATAAATATTTTTTTAAAAAATGGTAGTTGACAGAAATGTTGTCACCAGAGGCTCAAGGCTCCCGGTGGCCTAGCCCTGTATCTCCCAGGGGCAGCTGTTTGGCATTTTCTAATTCAGTGCTTGTGGCAACTTTAACAACGACCACAAGTCATGAAAACCAACTGTAGTATAAAGCATAAACAAGCCCCGCTGCCCTTGTGGGGAGAAGGTTGCTGAACACCACCCCATAGCCCCCTGCGGCCTGGGCTGGCCCTTGGTGAGTTGGGCCTCCTCCTGCCTCCCGAAGCAGAGCCCCTGGCGTTGCTGTGGGCGCTGGCTGCGGCCTGCAGTTCCCTGGGCAGTGCTCCTTCACTCCTGTGAACCCTCGTCACACACTGTAAAGTGAGACTCCTGCATCCAGGCCTCGTGGAGTCCCCTGCCCTGCTTACTCTGCTCAGTGACAGCAGGCCTCTCTGCAGCCTCACGCATGCTAGAGACGGTGATGTTGAGTCACCAGAGGCTGCACAGCTTGCCCAGACGCATGGGATAGAGACGTGGTGGAGAGATTGAAACTGGGGCCTCGCCAGCTCCAAAGCCTGCCTGCCTTCTGCAGCAGCCACAGCCTGGGTGAGTCTCCCTGCCTTTTTCAATATCCTTCAGTTCACGAACTTCATTCTATTTGACTCGACTCCCACCCCTGGTATGGCTTTGTCCCTTCTCATAGCTGAACTGCAGCCACTGTGTCATTACAAAACAATTTAGAAATAAATTTAAATGTTTCCATCCCATCCAAACTTAATGACACTCACATTTGTAAATTCCCACCCAACTGCAGATAACACTTTCCAACCTGGCATCCTGCTTTTTGCTTATCATTTAAGTGTTTTTTCTTGTTCTTTGTAGGTTGCTCCTCATTTCTTAGACCAGTAGGAGGAAATACATTTAATTGCTAGCAGTGGTTGCAATTATAGTAGTCCAATTCTAGAGTATTTTTCTTCATTCCCTCATTTTCATATTTCTTACAGTTAGTTTTTTTAAAATATTTATTTATTTACTTTAGTTGTACACAATGCAATGCATTTATGTTTACGTGGTGCTGAGGATCGAACCCAGGCCGCGCACGTGCGAGGCGAGCGCTCTGCCGCTGAGCCACAACCCCAGCCCTACAATTAGTTTTAAGACAAAAATGTCAGTCCTCTCTAGTCAACGAATTCTCAACCCCGTGCTGTGTGTGAGTGTAGATTCCATTTGGTGTCCTGGCCCATGTTTTCTGAAAAAGGTCTTCATGGCTCCACCCAAGGAGGGCACCCTAGGGTTTTTAATCTTAAAGGAGATAAACACAGTATAAATTCTGCCCACGTCTCAGGGAGGAAAAAATGTCCTGGAAATCTAGTAGCATATTAATGGAATTTCAGGCACATTTGGTTATTGATTGCCAAGCCAGGAACTTGCCTGCATCCTGCTGCCTGCCCACATAAGAAATGGACAGATGGCGGAAAAAGGAAAAATGGCTTTTATACAGATTGATCAAACTGGGAAGAAGCAGCTACATTGTTTCTGCCCTGGTCCTTCAGGGAAGGGGAAATAATAGCCAGGTGATGCACACTTGTAGACTTGTGAGGCTGTGCTTGGCTGGAGAAGGTCAGCGTTGGCCTTTTCAGATTGCCCTCAACACCAGGGAGTTTTTATTCTCACTGTGAGGAGGTCCAGGAGTTCTGTTGATTCATCCCTTTGTCTTGAGGAAATCTGGTCTCGCATCACCTGTACAGCAGTTCACTGGGTGGTGTGTAGATCCCACCAAGGAGCTCTGAGAATGAGGAAGCCAGAGGCTTGTTTCTGGAGGAGACAACGTCTCAATACCTGCTGGTCCCACCTCAGGAGGACCTAGTGCCCCTCTGCATGAGAGCCCTCCATAACTTCCACTCTTCACTCTGGTGGTTGGACACGTGGATCCATGGAACCCCACTCCTGTCTCTGAGAGACGTCCTAGGACATTGCTGATTATCTGTTAAGCATTGTGGTTCTGTGACAGAGCAGACTTGTCCCCATTCTTTGATGTCATTGGTCCCACATTGGATGGGAACTGTCAGAAGACCCCCTCTTTAGTTCACAGTAAGCAATAGAAGGTATTAGATTAGTTCTTAGGCAAGTTTATCTAGAAGTTTACTTTCTAGGATTTTAATGGGCAAGAACAAATACAAAACATTTACTAAGAGCAAAGCACCGCTGTGGAAAATGCAGCCTGGAAGGCTTTCATTTTGAGATGGTTCTCACTAAGTTGCCACTGTTGTAGTCCGAAGCGACTGCCGCTTGGAGCAACGAAGCCGCGGGAAGAAGTTCAGAGGCGAACTGGAAACAAACAGGCTTTTTATTCTGATAACTTTTCTCTCTGGCTCTAACAACGACTTTAACATACACCACACACACCACCAAACAACCAACACACCAAATGGTGCAGACCCGATCAGCAATCTCAGCTCAAGTCTCTCGAGATCCTGGGCCAAGTCCCGCGAGATCCCAGGCCAAGTCCCGTGAGACTACGGAAGGTGGCAATGCCCAAACATCTCCATGGCCCGTAGTCAACCGCAATCTTAGCCATCTCCCCAAACAAGGCTCCTGCATGCCACGTCTGGCCTAGAGCTTGCTGTCCTCTCACTGCAACCTTCTGAGTTGTGGGATCACAGGTGTGTGGCCCCGCACAGCTCAATAGACCTCAATGACTAGTCCTCTTCTTCTATCACTTCATGTTTCCATACTTCCTTCTCAAAGCTAGTTGAAAAGAAAAATTAGCCAAGAACTTACTTTAAAGGTCTACTTGACTTTTTCTAGAATGATTTCAAGTTGTCCTCACAGAACTAACACATAGGACACTTGTATGCTGGCTTTGGTAACTGGGACACCTTCTATACCAGGCACTGTGAGTCTCCCGTTTTTGTGAAAAGTGGCACATTTTCAAGTTTGACACATCACTTGGTTCCGGAAACTCCATTCTGCTTTGGTCAGTCCAAAGGTGGCCTCCCATAAGCTGGTTACCAGCTTAAAAAGCCCCTGCATCTAATGTGTTTTCTGGAAATCCAAATGCTTGAAAATATTAGTAAAAGTTATATGCTGTGCTCTGTGCTCCTAAAAAAAAAAAAAAAAAAAAAAAAAAAAAAAGGCAAAGGAAATTCATTCTGTATAGTATATTTCAGCAAATGAATATCATGTCTTTAGTTCTGTCACTTTATCTAATCAAATAAATCAACTTGTCCGTTAAAGTAGTGTTGTTGGATTTGCATTAAAGAGTGCCTATTGGACCTTGGTCCTGGGGACGGCTCAGCAGTAGAGTGCTCTCCTAGAATGACAGAGCCCTGGATTAGATTCCCAGCACTGTAAAAAAACGTAAGTAAAGCATAAAGAGTGCTGGCTAGCTAGAGTCCTTCTCATGTAAATCAAGGTTAATTACCATCTGAATACAAAGTCTAACATCACATTTTATAAGATCTTTAGAATGAAGATACATTTTACAGAATATAAAAATTTTGAGGGCTGGGGTTGTGGCTCAGCGGCAGAGCGCTCGCCTCGCACGTGCGCGGCCCGGGTTCGATCCTCAGCACCACGTAAACATAAATGCATTGCATTGTGTACAACTAAAGTAAATAAATAAATATTTAAAAAAAAATTTTGAATACAGGCTACAGGAATTAAGGGCATTTTACCAATTAATAACATACATATATATATACTTAAATGTGTTTGTAAACTGTCATAATGCAAACAGTACACCTGGAAAAACTCTTAAACTAGCCAGTCTTACACATATCTTTTTTAAAATATTTATTTATTTGTTTTAGTTGTACACAATGCCTTTTTTTAATATTTATTTAATTGCTTTAGTTGTACAAGATGCGTTTATTTGTATGTGGTGCTGAGGATCGAACCTGGGCCGCACACGTGCTAGGCGAATGCTCTACCGCTGAGCCACAACCCCAGGCCCGTATCTTTTTTTTTTTATTTTTAGTTGGAGATGGACATGATACCTTTGTTTTATTTATTTATGTGGTGCTGAGATCCAACTCAGTGTCCTATGCATGCGAGGCAAGTGCTCTACCACAACCCCAGCCCTCTTACACATATCTCATGTCAAAATCTTCAAACTTTGTCTTGAGTTGGAGGATAAATAAAGCAAGTGTGCCCCTTTTTAATTATAGAAACACAGCTCATGTTATCTAAAGTGACTACAAATGATACATAAGATGTTATTATGTTATATTGTGTCTTTTTTTTTTCTTTTATGTTGCTGGGGATTGAACCCAGGGGTGCTCTACCACTGAGCTACATCCCAGCCCTTCTTCTTCCTTTTATCATTATTATTATTTTTTATTTTTGAGAAAGTACCTCGCTAAATTGCTGAGACTGGACTCAAACTTGCAATCTTCCTGCTTTAGTCACCTGAGTCACTGGGATTACATGTGTATGCCACCACTCCCAGTGATAAAGTGTTATTATTATAGAGAGAGTTTAGCAATTTAGCAAAACAATTTAGTTCTCTTTAAAATATGTTAAAACAACAATGACTTGTAGCATTATATCAGGACTACCAGATTTAAAACACTTTTTGAGTATTAATATCAATAAAACTTATTCATTATTGTAAGAATAGCTTATTTAACCAGACTGATAAACCAAAAATAAACTTTGGAACAAATTTAGATTTGAATTAAAAAAAAAATTCAGACTACTGATCTAATATAGTCCTAAGTGGTCCTTAAGCCTTAAATTTGTGTTTCCAAATATAAAACACTCAGTTGAGACCAGGTAGAAAATTTATACTTCAAAGATTCAGACCTGTAAACCTTGAGTAACCAGTTTTTTCTTATCAAAGAGAAGAAAAATCTCAGAGAAAACCAAAAGCTTTTAATCAGACAAAACAAAAATTTATAATTTATGCATATACAATCAAAAAGTGAATTTACTGGAGAGTGGGCATGGTCTCAAAAGAATGTGGTTGTGGGTAAGTTTCATCCATTTTTTGAACAGAGGCTCATCTGCTGACTCATGCTTGGGAAAATGTAGCTAAATCTCTCTCCCTGTAGCCATTAAATTTTCGTCTCTCTTAAGCCAACTGTCAAGCTACTAAGCATATAAAGTAGTCACATTAAATCAGAGTGCACTTATAATAAACAGGCCAGGCCATACTCAAAACTCTCAGGAGCTCCAGAATAGAATTAGTGCTTTTCAATTTTTCAGCAGAAATCTCCCAAACCAACACCCTTGTTCCCCACTCCTCCTAGCATCTCTTCCCAAAAAACAAATAGGCATCATCAAACAAATGACCCCTGTCAGAGACAAGGCCAAATTTTCCTGTAAACAGTTCAAGAAAGAATTCCAAATTGTTTCAGAAAAACATGAAATTGGCTAAATAGCCCCAGAGGACAGGAAGAAAGGATGAGACTATGTGTGACTGCCCATGAGACTAGAAACAACCAGACTTTGGGCCAACCAATTCCTTAAAATTCCATTTTCCATTTTATCCAAAGCAGCAGAGGACAGTCAATAGTGGTCAAAGGGAAGGAAAGAGAGTCCTGAAATAAAATTAGGTTTTACAGCTGCAGGGTTGTTCCTTATCAGTTCTGCTCCTGCAGAGTAGGCTTGCCACAGAAGGCAGTCCAGCCCCGTCCAGGTCACTGTCGTTATTGGCAGCCAGCCAGGGGATCTGCCTGCATCCTGGCTTCTGGAGTCGGCCACCTGCCCACATAAGAAATAGGCAACTAATATACAAAGGAAGAATGAATTTTATGCAGTTTGATCGACTGGGGAGAAGCAGCTGGACTGTTCCTGTGCCAGGCTTCCAGAAGAGGTTGTAATTCACAGAAACAAAAGCCTGGGACACATGCACGGATTAGCCAGGCTGTGCTATGTTGGTGTTGGCCTTCTTGGCATTTGTCCTCAGCCTGAGGAAGTTCTTATTCTCAGCTTGAGGAGATGTAGGAGCTCTCTGTTTCAATCTTTCCCAGTTCATTTAACAAATATAGGGCCACCTTGAGTTTCAGAAGGCAGGGACCATTTCTTGCTCAGTTGTTTCTCCAGTGCCTGGCACATAGTAGGTGCTCATTAAATGTTCTGGGAATAAGAGTTTTTCACTTGGCTGGGGTGTCACTCAGTGGGAGAGCACATGCTGGAGATCTTGGATCAATCCCTAGCATCCCCCCCCACCAAAAAATATACTGTTCATTTAATTAAGACTCAGTGCCTCCAGGAGAATGACCTTAAAGCTCCTCTAGAGTTTGTTTATTTAAGGAATCCAAGTAGAATTCATAAAGATAAGCCTTGAAGTAAATGAAAAAATTTCAGTCAACAATGAAGTGAGAAATTCCATGGCCACAAGTCCAGGAAACATTCTTCTCTGAGTGCATCAGGCTGATCAACTCAGGCTGCCTTTGTAAACCATCTCCTCTCACCTTACGACACCAGCTCTATGCCTTTCAAGGAGAAATCTCTCATCTTGGAGACAGAACACAGGGCTCTGGCTGAGCTGCAAGATTTCCATGGAAACACATTCTTTTGAGTGTTCTGTTCTGAATCTATATTGAAGACATCGCTAAAGTAGATTTATTTCAGGGGCAAAAAAAAAAAAAAAAAAAAAAAAAAAACCCTCACCAGTCTAAATTCACCTGAACCAGATTTAGCAGACTGTGGCCCCTCTGCACTGCAAGTGTGTGTGATCACCTGGGTAACCTGGCCCTTCTAGTGCCTGTGGTTGGCTGAGGTGTGGCCCCCCCCAAATGCCCCATCCTAAACCTGGGGATCTGAGACTATGTTAAGTCATATGGCAAAGGAGAATTAACATAGTAGAAGAAATTAGGGGTGCTGATCGACTGCTGTGAAAGCAGGGAGGCTGGCCTGACTACCCAAGTGGGCCCAGTAGAGCCACAAGGTCCTTCAAAGTGGTTGAGGGTGCAAAGGAGTCGAGGAGGAGGGAGAGGTGACGCTGGAGGGTTAGAAGGACTCAGCAGGCTCTGAAGATGGCCACCAGCCGTGGAACTTGGCAGCCTGGGGAAGCTGCCAAGGGCTAGGGATCAGATTCTCCCCAGAGAGAACCAGATGGTGGTAGAGGTCACACAACATGGTGAAATGGTGAATATGTTTGAAACCACTGAACTGTACACTTTAAAATGCTAAGTCTTATGTTCCATGAATTACATCTCATGTAAAAAAGAGAGAAGAAGCATAAGACAAGGGCAGCCCCTTTTTTCCTGCCTCTGGGTTTGTTATCCACGGGTGTGACTCCTGGGGCTGCCGCAGCCATGAGACACAGGGCACACACAGCAGCCAGCCACAGTAATGGGGGTGCCTGGCTCTGGATGGCCTCGAGGAGCCCTCTGATAACCCTCCTACCTCCTGGCTACTGTGTGTGCCGGGATGGCACTCAGGGCCTCTGCCGCTGAGCCGCGCTCCCCACTGACTTCCTGGGAGGCAGTCGAAGTCATTGTGGAGGCAGTCAGTGCAATGGGGTTTTCTGGTCCTTACAACCAGACCATTCTTCCCCAGTGTGCTGAGCTTCTAGGGGATGTTTTGCCCCAGGATCGAGTCCCCCTCAGTGGCTTGGAGAAAGTGGCATGCTCTTGACTTGCCCTCCCCACTGTTCCTGCCCCAGCCACACCCTTCCTTGCCAACCATGACCTCTGGGGGCCAAGTCTGCCTCTTTGGTTGTCCTTTCTGTCCCTCCATGAGTCTCTGTTAGGAGCTCCCAGCTGCCCTGAGCCCAGGGCATTGGGGTTGACCAGATGTCCTCCACCCCCTTCCTAGAGGAAAGCCCAGTGCCTGACCCATCACACCCATTAGGTCTTCATTACAGAGCTTGATACTGGCCCCCCCGCACTCAGTAGGTCCCCAGGAGTGGCTCATCAAGTTGATCAAAGAGGTGAGATTGACCTCAGACAGGTGCATGTGATGAGGTGGAACCAGCCACAACACGTCGTTGCGGGGAGAAGTTAGAGGAGTAGTCGAAAGCAGGCGCCAGGCCCTGTAGAGCTCTTCTCAGGCCCACCTGCATCCAGTCTGAACAGCTGCACCCCAGGTAGGCTTTACCGTCTCCATGTTGCAGGTGAAAAGAGGGTTCAGATAGGTGAAGCCACACAGCCACAGGTGGGCCGGCTGGCACGCAAGCTCAGTTCTGACTCTGCGCTCCAATAACCAGTAGCAGCTGACCTCAGAGAGTAGTCACTGTGTGCCAGGTGACAACGCAACTCAGCCTCCTACCAGTTGTTAGCTCACCTGTAGTTCAGCAAGCTAAGGTGCAAAGGAGAGAAGAGTCTGCAGCTAACAGGTGGCAGAGCCCTGCTCAGGTAGCAGCAGCTGGCTCAAGTGCTGCTCTTGCCCACTGTGAGCACGGCTCTGTGGCACTGGCTTAGCTCAGGAGCTGGCACTAAGGCTCGCGCCATCACCTGCCACCACCGGCAGGCGTGTGTGACCAGGACTCAGGGAGAAGCAGCAGCATTCCCATGGTGGTTTCAGCTCAGCGTGTTCATATCACAGGCCCTGCCCTGGGACTGCAGAGAAGGTGAGGGTGCTTGCCCATCCCCAGGTGACTTCCAGGCTGGTGGAAGAGACAGGGTGGTGCCAAATCAGGACATTCCCCCTGCTGTGGTGCCATGGGGCCCGGGGTGGAGGCAGAGCAAGTGGTGACACAGATGAAGTGACAGGTAGTGTTTTAGTCAGCCTTTTCACCACTGTGACCAAAAATCCTGATAAGAGCAACTTTAGAGGAGGAAAAGTTATTTGGGGCTCACAGTTTCAGAGGTCTCAGGCAACAAACAGCCAACTCCATTGCTCTGGGCCCAAGGTATGGCAGAACACCATGGCGGAAGGATATGGTAGAGGAAAGAGGCTCAGGACATGCCACCAGGAAGCAGAGAGAGAGCCCTGCTCCACAGGGCAAAATATAAAACCCAAAGCCTGGCCGCCGAGGACCCATCTCCTCTGGCCACACCCCTACCTGCCACAGTCACCACCCAGGTGAGCCCTATCAGGGGATTAATGCACTAATCAGGCTGAGGCTCTCATAACCCCATCATTTCACCTCTGAACCTTCTTGCACTGTCTCACACATGAGCTTTTGGGGGACACCTCACATCCAAACCATGACAGGTAGTGTGAGCCAGGCACTCGGGCCTAGCAGAGGGTTCCAGACAGAGGGACAGAGCGGCGCATGGACGGGCAGTGAGAGCCTGATTGGGAGTCCCAGCCAGACGGCAGTGACAAGGCAGGGCCTCATCCTGCACACTGGCTGGTTCAGACTTTGGATGAGTCACCATTCTGAATCCCTCGCCTCTCATTAACTGCAGGACCTATGAAAATGCTTCCTAACGTGGCCAAAGGGACTTTGCAGGTGTGATTACAGATCCTGAGTGGGGAGCACCATCCTGGGTTGTCCAGGCAGCCCCAATGAAATCTCATGGATCCTCAAAAGAGGAAGAAGGAGGCGAGGAGTCTGCCACAGAGAGGCAATAACAGAGGCAGAGGAGCCTCCAGGTATGCAAGGGCCTCGGCAGGGAATGCTGGCTGTGAAGGCTGGAGCAAGCCTGCCTCTCGGAGTTGGGAGGGCCCCACCGACACCAGAAAGGAAACAGGGGTTGCAGTCCTACAACCACAAGGAACTGACTTCTGCCCATACTGCAAACAGGCAGGAAAACGGACTTGTTGGAGCCCCTGGATTTCCACACAACAGAACTCTGAGATGATCAACTGGTGTTGTTTTAGCTTCTAAATTTGCTGTAATTTGTGACAATAGGAGATGGACACACTGCTCCAATCTCTTTCCACTGGGGCAGACTCCATCTTCTTCTTGTCCTTGAGTCTCTCCGCAAGTGCTGGGCTCTCAACCCAGTCCCCCTGAGCCAATGCGCAGCCGTCACTTCAAGACAACGTTCTGCTGGAACGTGGGGGAAGGTGGGACCTCGAGGAGGCCAGGCTCCCTTGGCTCGATGCCCACACTGAGCTCTGGATACAAGTGTGCTTGTTTCTGAAAAGTAGTCAAGTGCTGACCCACTTTCCCCTGACTCTGGCTAAGACATATTCTCTAAAAAGAAATGCATTCCCGGTACACACTGTCCTGTGCAGACATCACCCACTTTGATTGGAAGCCCAGCACTGAGGAGACATCTCAGGGGTTGGCATCCAATTTCTGATCATGGAGCAAAGCCGTACAGATTGCTGGGCCTGGTGACCGTGTCAGCCTGGTGCTGGGGGTGCTGAATGGCACTGCAGTCAGGCTTCTGCATGGAATTTGGCCCCCGTGCTCTGGCCCTGCTGTGCAAAGCCTGGCACCCTGAGCTAGAGCAGTGTATGCCCTGGTGCACAGCAGTGGCACGCCAGCAGCCTGGCACAGGAGCTGCTGTCAGGACAGAAAGACTCCCCAGGAATATTGCTTCCCATGTGGCCGTGGACCTCCAAGCAGGTTTGGTCCCAGTGGCTGCTGGAGCACTCTCAGAGCTCTGCACTTGCCCTGGCACCCACAGATGAGTCAGGGAAAGGACACAGACTTTGGGTTTGGCCAGCCTCTGCTTCAATCCTCGTTCTTCCCTCACTAACTGGGGACCCCACACTGGTCCTCAGCTCCTCCATCTGTAAAGTAGAGGTTGTATCAATTTTCTATGGCTGCTGTAACAAATTGCTGCAAACTCAGTTGCTTGAACTGAACAAATTTATTATCTTCAAGTTCTGCAAGTCAGAGCCTGGTGCAGAGGTGCACACCTGTAACCCCAGTGACTTGGGAGGCTGATGGAGGAGGATCACAAGTTGAAGGACAGCTTGGGCAACTTAGAAAGACCCTGTCTCAAAACAAAAATGGCTGTGGATGTATTTCAAAGGGAGAGCTCTTGCCCAGCATGCTTGATGCCCTGGGTTCAATCCCCAGTACTAGAGGAAAAAGAAAAGAAAAAAAAAAAAAAGAAAAAAACAGTTCTGGAGGTCAGAGGTTCTGAACTCAGAGAACACTGCCAAATGGAAGCACTAACAAAGCCTCCACGGTTACCGGTGCTTTGCCAGTCACATATTATTCATCACTCCCACACTTTTTGCTTCATTTTTTTTTCTCTCTCTCTCTCTCTCTTCTTTTTGAGACGGGGTCTTGCTAAGTTGCTCAGGTTAGTTTTGAACTCCTGGCTCAAGGCATCCCCCAATCACAGCCTTCAGACTAGCTGGGACTTTGGATGCCCTCCATGCCTGGCTCACTGGCACCTTTAAGCACCTCCCATATGCTGTGCCCCGTCTCTCAGGAATACTTTCTTTTTTTTTTTTTTTTTAATTTTTAAAAATATTTATTTATTTGCTTTAGTTGTACACAATGCATTTGTCTTTACATGGTACTGAGGATCGAACCCGGGTTGCGCACATGCGAGGCGAGCGCTCTACCGCTGAGCCCAAAACCCCAGCCCAGGAATACTTTCTCTTGCCACAGTTTGTATTTTTCCTGTTGTTGAACCTCCCAGTCTCTTCTGCGGTTTCCAGCTTGTGTCACATTTACCAGCTCTACTGTAACACAGGAGGACTGTATTTTATTCTGGTAGTTTTATGACATTGATTTGTTTTAATAGGCTTTGCTTTCATTGGGTCATTCTAACAGGTCACAGCAAAATCCAGCAGAAGGGACCGAGCTCCCACACAGCCTGCCTTCCCAGCTGCCAGCACGGTCACGTCCCCCTCCCATCAATGTCATGCTCCAGAGTGGTGTGTTGGCGGCAGTGAGTGTGCCTGCACTGTCACACCAGGGTCATCTCAAGCCCATGGTTTACAGCAGGGCTTGCTGTGGTGTGCACTCCACAGGCGTGACACCTATGTACTGACAGGCGTCTCACGCAGAACAGCCTCATCCCCCCCCCCCCATGCTCCATCTCTGCCTCCCTCCCCGGCTGCAGGCCACCCACCATCATGCTGCCTTCTACAGGAAGCCTCGGAGTTGGAGTGACGTTGGTGGTGCTGGGGATTGAACCCAGGGCCTTAAATAGTTATTTGAGATTGGCTTATTTTACTTAATGATACACATTTAAGTTTCTCACAGGTCTTCTCAAGCTTGATAGCTCACATTTTATTTATCCACTCACCTTTGGAGGGACTTCTTGTTGCTTCCAAGTTTTGACAATTATGACTGAAGCTGCTATAGACATCTGTGTGCAGATTTTGTGTGGACGTAAGGTTTCAACTCTTGGGTGAATACCCAGGAGCACGACTGCTGGGTCACATAGTGAGGGTGTGTTGAGTTTTGCAAGCAGCTGCTGCACCATCTTCCCCAGCAGCGGCCCCTTCTGTAGCTCAGTGGTAGAGGGCTTGCCTAGCCTGTGTGGGGCCCTGCGTTTGATCCCTGGCACTGCACAAAAAGAAAAAAAAAAAAAAAAAAAAAAAAAAAAAAGGAAATTTAAAAATCAAAACTTCCTAAGACTATAGGCTCTTTCTAAAATTACACACACGCACATCTTTTTGTTTGTTTGTTAGTTTGGTACTGGAGATAGAACTCAGGGGCACTCATCCACTGAGCCACATCCCCAGCCCTATTTTGTATTTTATCTCACTGAGTTGCTTAGCCTTGCTTTTGCAGAGGCTGTCTTTGAACTCGTGGTCCTCTTGCCTAAGCCTTCTGAGCTGCTGGGATTATAAGTGTAAGCCAACGTGCCTGGCCTAAAATTATATTTTTGAAAGATTTTTTTGAGTCAGGGTCTCACTAAGTTGCTGAGACCGGCATTGAACTGTGGCCCTTGTGCCTCAGCCCATGAGTCCCTGGGATACAGGTGTGGCAACTATGCATGGCCCATATGCCCACAGGCTGCAAAAATCAGAATACTTTTCTTCTTCATTGATTTATCATCAAAGTTACTATTTCACACAATTGATCCAAACATCATATGTATATCACAAATTCTGATATTAAGTTAACAAGGCAGGTGCTACATCATCCTTAAAGAAAAGGGGGACTGTAAAATATCATATCCCTGAAATCCTCTTTTTGTCCCCAAAACCTATCCAAGTTGAGGGAACAATGACAGCAAGTCTGGGCTGGAATGTGCAGACACATCACCTTGGAGCACCCTGGCTCTCACGCAGGCTGGGAACTAGGGCAGCTATTGTCTGTGCACAGTGGCTCTCCACAGACACCAGGACAGTGCCCCAGGAGGCTGGGCATGCGAGCTAACTGAGCTGAGGGTGTCGCTGCTTCTGCAGCCAAAGCCATGAAACCCCTCTCTCTGTGGGGATGGGGCAGAACTTAGGCCACTGTGGAAAGGATGCGTGCCTGTGGAGCTGGCCGCCGCCGCTGGACAAAATGCCATGAAGGAGAGGAGGTGCTGCTTGGCGGAGCACCGTGAGAGACGGAGGTGCCATCTGTTCCGCCTGTGGGCGTCGGGCCTCCCTGCGAGCGCTTCTTAATAAAGCCTGGCCTCTTGTACGTTGTCGCTGGGTATTTCCCCACTCCCTGACACAACCGGGGTGTGGAAACAACAGGTGCAGAGGCACTGCCAGTAGTGCCAGCTACTCAGGAGGCTGAGGCAGGAGTTCAAGACTGGCCTAGGTAACTTATCAAGACACTGACTCAACAAATTAATGACTGATTAATAAGTAAGAACTAAGATCGATGCATTTATTTTATACATTACAATCTTTATTGAACACGTTCTACTGTTATCATTTTACAGTGCTGGGGAATTGAACCCAAGTCCTTACATGTGTTAGGCAAGTGCCCTACAACTGAGCTGTGCCCTCAACCCTTGAATGAATTATTATATATAATAAATGCGCCTATTTTATGTGTACAATTTGATAAATACATAGGTCTGTGTAACCAGCACAGTAATCAAGGTAGAGACTTTCCCATTACCCCAAAAAAGTCCCTACGTCTTTTCCTTGTCAATTCCAAACTGGGCCTGGTGTGACACTTGATCTCCCTGTCACCACAGAACAGCGTTGTTCTCTCTAGTGGGTCGTATGGATGGATGGTCATGACCTCTTCTATGTGAGATTCCTTTTACTAGCACATCTGTGAAATTCAGCACATGACTACACATGCCAGCATATCAGGAATCTGTTCCTTTTTCTTGCTGTATAGTTCTGGGGTTTTTTCCTTTTTTTTTTTTTTTTTTTTCCCCTGATGCTGGCCTCAAACTTGTGCTCCCCCTGCCTCAGCCCCCGAGCTGCCGGGATTACAGGGGTGTGCCACCACACCTGACTATAATTCTTCTGTTGGTGGATATTTCCCCCCTTTTTGTGGTAATTATGAATTAAACTGCTATGAACATTTTTGGACATATGTTTTGTCTTTTGGTAGCACCTAAAAGGGGATTTGCTGGGGTAAGTGGTAAATGTGTGTGTGTGAGAGAGATGGAAATTGCTGAACCTTATGCCAAAGTATTTGAACTATTTTACATTCCTTGGCAATGTATGAAGGCTCCAATTCCTTCACATTCTTATCAAGGACTGGCATGGTCAGCCATTTCAATTTTAGTAATCAAATAAATGTGTAGGGCTCTCTTCATATTGCTAATGAGAGAATTGTTCTGATACTTCTTCTCCTTTTTTATTGCTGGGAATTGAACCCAAGGGTACTTTACCGCTGTACTATATCCCTAGTCCTTTTTAATTTTTGAGACACGGTCTAAGTTACTGAGGCTGATCTTGAACTTGTGATCCTCCTGCCTCAATCCTCCTGATCCTCCAAGTTGTGGGATTACAGGCATGCGCCACTGCACCTGACTTACTCTGATACTTCATAAAGCAGCTAGGAAGACTTTATTTAGGACTATAGCAACAGGCGCTGATACTTTGGCACAAGGGGAGAGGGATCAGGCTCAATTCTACACACAGAAAAGACAGCTGGGGATTTGTAGCCACAGCAGGATGGGGGACTAAATGGAGACATCAAGGGGCGGGGGATTCTTGCTGAACTGATGTAGCAGGATTCCTACTTGAGGCAGGCCAGGGTGATTGGATACCAAGGGCAAGGCATTCTCACCAGGTTGATTGAGTAGAACTCTTGCTAAAACTGGGCAATATCAGGCCATCAAGGGTAGAAGCCACAGTCAAGTTCTTATTGAGAAGTGGGCTTGGTGGGCCTGCTCAAGGACAGATTCTTTTTTTTTTTTTAATATTTATTTATTTGCTTTAGTTGTACACAATGCATTTATTTTTACATGGTGCTGAGGATCGAACCCGGGCTGTGCACGTGCTAGGCGTGCGCTCTACCGCTGAGCCACAACCTCCGCCCAAGGACAGATTCTTTTTTTTTTTTTTTTTGGTACTGGGGATTGAACTCAGGGGCACTTGACCACTGAGCCACATCCCCAGCCCTTTTTTGTGTTTTTATTAGAGACAGGGTCTCACTGAGTTGCTAAGTGCCTCGCCATTGCTGAGGCTGGCTTTGAACTTGCGATCCTCCTGCCTCAGCCTCCCAAAGTGCTGGGATTACAGGCGTGCGCCACCACGCCCGGCTTTTTTTTTTTTTTTTTTAATATTTATTTATTTACTTTAGTTGTACACAATGCAATGCATTTATGTTTACGTGGTGCTGAGGATCGAACCCGGGCCGCGCATGTTCAAGGTGCGCGCTCTGCCGCTGAGCCACAATCCCAGCCCCCCAAGGACAGATTCTTTCATTAAACATTTCCATGAAGACTAGCAACTTAAATTTTTGTTTTGGGGGGTGTGGGGTCAAACCTGTGGCCTTGTGCTGGCTGGGCAAGTGTTCCACCACTGAGCTACGCACCCCCCACCCCGCCAGCCCTCAATATTGGTTTTTTTTCTTTGTGGTACTGGGGATTGAACCAGGGGCCCTCTTCCACTGAGCCATACCCCCAGCCCTTTTGTATTTTGAGAACCTGTCTCACTAACTTGCTAAAACTGGCCTTGAATCTCCTGCCTCAGCCTCATGAGTAGCTCCACCATGAGTAGCTCCACCTTCAATTATAGGCGTGCTCCACCATGCTGAGCCCCAATAATATTTTTCCAGGAGAGGAGATTGAACCCACAGGTATTTAACCACTGAGCCACATCCCCCAGCCCCTTCTTCATATTTTATTTAGAGACAGGGTCTCACCAAGTTGCTTAGGACCTCACTAAGTTGCTGAGGCTGGCTTTGCGATCCTTCTGCCTCAGCCTCCTGAGCCACTGGGCCCAGTAATTTTTAAAAGCATTTATTAGGGGCTGGGGTTGTGGCTCAGCAGTAGAGCATTCGCCTAGCACGTGCGCGGTCCGGGTTTGATCCTCAGCACCACGTAAACATAAATGCATTGCATTGTGTACAACTAAAGCAAATAAATAAATATTTTTTTTAAAAAAAAGCATTTATTAGCCATCCCTATATCTGTGTGTGGTGTGTGTGTGTGTGTGTGTGTGTGAAATACTCATTCAAAAGGGCAGAGGACGCTCTCCGAGGAGCATCTCTTACTGGATGTGATCAGTACGTGGTGGTCACTATTGGCATGACATAGTTAAAAGGGCAGGGCTGTGTTAGCTGCCGCCTTCGCAGGGTGCTGCCTTGCCCCTCAAGGCTCCGCTGCTCTAAGCTATCGCTGCCAGCCCAGTGTTCTGGCCCAAGCCTGCTTCCCGGAGCTACTCCACAGCCCGTTACCATTTCTTCTCCCCTTGTTTGATGCCATTCCGATAAGTCTCTACCTGCTGCTGGGCCAGGTGCAGAGATGAAGCTCATGTCTGCCTCATCTTCATGGGACAGTGTGGAGGGCAGACAGGCGACCGTCACAGTACCGAGATACGCACAGGGAGCTGAGCCTCAAGGACCTAGCAACCCCTTGGCTTGGGAAGTCAGAGAAGGCTTCGCAGACAAGGAAGGACTAAGATTTGAGAGCCAGTAGAAATTTGTCAGATGGGCATGTACAGGAAGAGAAAGACATTCTGGGTAAGAGCTCAGTGGTGGAGGATGAGTGACTGCTATAAAGTGGTAGTAATCCAGCAGGGCTGAACTGAAGTGTGAGGCTGAGCTTCTAGGCAAGGGAGCAGGTTTTCTTTTTTTTTTTTTTTTTTAATTTTTAAACATTTATTTATTTCCCTTAGTTGTACACAATGTGTTTATTTTTACGTGGTGCTGAGGATCGAACCCAGGCCACGCACGTGCTAGGCGAACGCTCTACCACTGAGCCACAATCCCAGCCCCTAGCTTTTCTTTTTGTACTGGGGATTGAACCCAAGGTCACCATAAAACTGAGCTACATCTTGAGTTCTTTGAAATTTTTTATTTTATTTTATTTTGAGACAGGGACTCACTAAATTGCCCAGGCTGGCCTCAACTTGTGATCCTCCTGCCTCAACCACACCCTGCTGGGGACCAATTTTTCTAAAACAACTTTACTGAGATATATGTGGCATGCCACACAATTTTTACCCACTGAAGATTACAACTCAGCAAGGTGTGTGGTGGCACACACCTGTAATTCTTAGTTACAGGAGGCTGAGGCAGGAGGATTACAAGTTGGAGGCCAGCCAGGGCAGTTTAGCAAGAACCTGTCTCAAAAATAAAAAATAAAAGGGACAGGGAATGTAGCTCCGTGGTAGAGAGTTTGCCTAGCAAGTGTGAGGCCCAGGTTTTAATCCACCGGGTGTGTGCACACACACACATCAGAAAACCCACAATTCACTGGCTTCTTACATGTTAAGAGTTCCATGCAGCCACAGGGAAACGCAGACCCTTATAAGGTCTTACTGCAGGTGGCCTTTCTGTAGTGCCCTGAACTGGCTTTAGGTGTGAATGGGAATGTAAAGTATAATTAAGGGAAGTTGGAACATGGTTAGGTGCAGTTCAGCTGCTCCCTGAGTTGAGTAGGGCTATAGCAGGTCTCCTGTGGCCACAACTCCTAACCTGTCCTTCCCAGCCCTATACAGGGGATTGAACCCAGGGACGCTTAACTACTGAGCTACGTCCCCAGTCATTTTTTCTGAGACAGGGTCTCACTGAGTTGCTTAGGGCCTTGCTAAGTTGCTGAGGCTGGCTTTGAACTTGTGATCCTCCTTCCTCAGCCTCCTGAGCGGCTGGGATTAGAGTTGTGTGCCACTGCACCTGGCCCTTTTTATTTTTTGAGACAGGGTCTTGCTAAGTTGCCCAGGCTGGCCTTGAACTTGTGATCCTTCTACCTCAGCCTCTGGAGGTGTTGGTATACAGGTGTGGCCACCACACTGGCTAACCTGTTTTATGAAGAGTGTGGCACTGAGACACACACAAACACACCCACGACAGAGGCTGTGTGTCCCAGCACTGGCTGGAGAAATGCACACCCTGCATTTTCAAAGAGGCTCTTAGTTGGCTTGTTTAAAGTAGTGTGACGGCAGAACCAAACCTGGTTGTTTAGTGAAATTATGAAAATGTTGTGGTAAGAAACCAGTGCCTGGGGAAGTTCCTCCTTCAGCCTTCCTCCAGGAAGCCAGTTTGACCATGGGTCCTTACCTTTTGGACTGTAGAAAACTTCCCCTGGGAATCTGACTACTCCCCTTTGAAGTGTAAATGCACCTGTGGGGGCTCCCGCCCAAGACTAGAGGCCTTCTAAGAGCAGCCAGTTCTTCCCCTTCTCCCAGTGCTTTGGTAAACACTCTTCCCGCTACAAACCCCAAGCACAACCGTATATTGGGCAGACTAGAAAATTTTATGCCACTAGACAGCCTATAAATGTTGTGAGAAGCTGTGGATGAGCTCAGAATTTGGAGCTTTGTTTTCCTCTGGGCCCGCCAGTGTAAAATAAAGCTTGGGGTTCTCCTCTACCAGTGCTGCTTGCTGCTTCCCCGACAGTCTGTTTCCTGCAACTGCAGTACTCTGTTTAAGCAGGAGAGGGAAGGAAGGCCTCCCATGTAATGGCAGAAATGGAAGACAAGGCTTAGATCAACGGAGGCCTGATTTAACAAGGCAACTTGTATGGAACAAATGATCTCAGCTCCCTGATGAGGCTCTGGATGAGCGGATGGTGACAGTCATGTCTGCTTGCATGGCTCATCTTCCCTGTCTCAGGCCCCAGGAGCAGTTCCTTTCCAAACCTAACCCGGCTTTTAAAAATACCCATCTCTGGGGCTGGGGTTGTGGCTCAGCGGCAGAGCGCTCGCCTCGCACGTGCGCGGCCCGGGTTTGATCCTCAGCACCACGTAAACATAAATGCATTGCATTGTGTACAACTAAAGCAAATAAATAAATATTTAAAAAAAAAATACCCATCTCTTCGGGGCTGGGATTGTGGCTCAGCGGTAGAGCGCTCGCCTAGCACGTGGGCGACCCGGGTTCGATCCTCAGCACCACGTACAAATAAAACGCATTGAATAAAACGCATTGTATACAACTAAAGCAAATAAATAAAAATATTAAAAAAAAAATACCCATCTCTGCCACACCTCCAGTGTTCTCATTCAGTATGTCGTAGTCAAGCCAGGAAATCACGGTGTGTTTTTAATTGCTTGAACTTTCTCTGGAATTCTCTCTCTCCTTTTTTGTTTAATTTAATTAATTTATTTATTGAGGTAAGGTCTTGCTGTGTTGTCCAGGCTGGCTTCCAGTGCATGATCCTCCTGCCTCAGCCTCCTGTGGCTGGGATCACAGCTGTGTGCCACTGCATGTGGTTTGGAATTCTCAATTTTTGAAGGAATCTCTAACTTAAGTTGCAAGTACAGTACAAGTAACTTCTTTTCTTCTTTGGTCCTGGGAATTGAACCCAGAAGCGCTTAGCCACTGAGCCACATCCCCAGCCCTTTCTTTTTTTTCTTTTCTTTTTTTTTTTTTTTTTTTGGTACCAGGGATTGAACTCAGGGGCACTTGACCACTGAGTCACATCCCCAGCCCTATTTTGTATTTTATTTAGAGACAGTTTCTCACTGAGTTGCTTAGGACCTCTTTTTTGCTGAGGCTGGCTTTGAACTCGTGATCTTCCTGCCTCAGCCTCCAGAGCTGCTGGGATTACAGGCGTGCCCCACCATACCTGGCCCCAGCCATACATATGTGTGTGTGTGTGTGTGTGTGTGTGTGTGTGTATTTATTTATTTATTTTGTGGTGCTGGGACTGAACTCAGGGCCTTGTGCATGTGAGGAAAACACTCTACCAACTGAGCTATATCTCCAGCCTTTTTATATTTTATTTATTTATATTTGAGCTATATCTCCTCTTTTTATATTTTATTTAGAGACAGGGTCTCACTGAGTTGCTTAGGGCCTCACTAAGTTGCTGAATATGGCTTTGAACTTGCAATCCTCCTGCCTCAACCTCCTGAGTTGCTGGGATTACAGGCAATTGCCACTGTGCCCTGCAGAAGTAACTTATTTTCCCGAACCATTTGCCCCATCACCCTTGAAGAGTTTAGTGTGCATCTGCTATAAGCAAGACTATTCTCCTGCATAGTCTCCATGCAGCCATCAAAACTAGGACATTAGCAGTGATGTGTCCCTGCCATGGGATCCTCAGCCCCATTCAGCTTCACCTGTTTAATTTGTGTATATATTAGTAGAGTTGGTATTGTGCATATAGTTAATGAGCCAGTGTGGAACCACGCAGGACATTGTCCTATCTTATTATTATTATTATTATTATTTGGTACTGGGGATTGAACTCAGGGGCACTCAACCACTGAGCCACATCCCCAGCCCTTTTTTGTATTTTATTAGAGGCAGGGTCTCACTGAGTTGCTAGGTGCCTCGCCATTGATGAGGCTGACTTTGGACTCTTGATCCTCCTGCCTCAGCCTCCCAAGTGCTGGGATTACAAGCGTGCGCCACAGCACCTGGCTGTCCTATCTTTTTTGTCTTACAGAGTCTGGAATGGTTCCTCTGTCCTTCCTGGGATTTTGAGACTTGACACTTTGAAAGATCCCAGGCCAGCACTCCTGCCAAAGGCCCTGTTTGCCTGCTGTTTCCAGTGGCAGGAGCATCACAGCATGAGGATATATCAGGTGGGGCACATTTTAGATCTGTCTTGTTAACACTGTTTTCAGTCTCATAGGAATCCTCATGACCTGCTTCACAGAAAGGAGGAAAGGAAGGGCGAGGGTGCTTAAATAACCAAAACCCCCCACTTGCTCAGTTACTTGACCATTTCAGATAAGCCCTGTGTTGGTTAGCAGGCAGCAGAGATGTGGCCTGTCTGTCGTTAAAATGTTGCTTCAGGCCTGTTAGCAGAGAATACAGAATATCACCTGAATGATAACACGATACTTGACATCTACACAACACATATTTCCAGTCAGATTATTACATATTATTGTATATGTAACATAAAACACAACATTAGAACAGAATATAATAACTCGAATTCTTAAATTACCCAAGATTAATCCACTGACAGTACAGATGAATCTCTCTCAATTCCTCATTTGTAGTCTGACGTGAATTCGACCAGAACTCTCTGACAAAGTGACAAAATCCTGGGATTCAGAGGCAATTTGATCCTAATTCAGTCCAAATGTGGATGCTTGTCTTTTTAGAACAGCTTCGAGTTTCTTTTGCCATCTGGTGTTCACACTTGGAATTGCAGTCTCTCAAATTAATCTTTGTCAGGATTTTTTTCAACTTTATTTTGAAATGTAAAATACAATTGTTATTAAGTGGGACATAATCATAACTTATTTCTACTCTCTGGCTCTACAAGCAGTCACCACACATTGGTAAGCATACTTAAGCATTAGCTAGGTTGTAACACTAAAGTATAACTTTTCTATCTTTCTGACAATTCCTTGCAGGTAATGTTTTCGTCTTTATCAATTAAAAATGTACTGCCAATGTGTGAAAGAAAAACACATAATGATCAAACTAACAAGGTAAAACTTAAAAAATGGCGAATATGCTTAAGGGGTGTATGGGAGTTTCTTTCACAATTTATGCCGACCTTCTGGTTTGAAAGCACAGTTTTAAAAGCTAACTCCAAAAAGGCATCACGAGTCTGAGAAGGCTCAGGAAGCTGAGGCAGGAGGATCCCAAGGTTGAGGCCAGCTTCAGCAACTTGGTAAAATCCTGTCTCTACATGAAAACTAAAAAGGCCTAGGGTAGTGGCAGACGCCCTGGGTTCAGTCCCCAGGACCAAGACCAAAACGTGAACCCAGGAGTGGCCCCTGACAGGTGTGTACAACATGTCACATACACTCTGTTGTCGTGTACAATGAAGAACAAATTTTCAAAAATGGGTGGGGGGAGAGGGGCTGGGGCTGGGGCTGAGTGGTACAGCGCTTTCCTGGCACGTGCGAGGCGCTGGGTTCGATCCTCAGCACCGCATATAAATAAACGAATAAAATAAAGGTCCATCAACATCTAAAAAAAAAAATTTAAAAAACCAAATAAATAAAATAAAGGTATAGTGTCCATCTTCAACTAAAAACATATTTTTAAAAATGGGGGTAAAACCCAGCTGCTCCTGAGAGCAACACGCTCCCCTCCTCAGGCCGCCCGCGGCCCCGCGCCCAGCACGCCGCCCCCGGGCACTCCTTTCCCAGGGGACTAGGCGCACAAAAGCAGGCGCCGCCGCAGAGGCCGTGACGCACGCGGGGAGCTCGATTTCCAGGGTGACGAGCGCCGACCCGCCTCCTTACGCTCGCGCTGCGCGTCACTTCCGGTTGTCCCCTTCTAATTTGGACCCGGTTGAGGCTAAGTTCCCAGCGGGACCTGAGCGTCAGGGCGGGTGGAGACGGTGCGGGAGAGGGCCGGCCCAAACGAGGCTTAGGTGCTCCGATAGGAGCTGTGCCGGGGGTGGGGAGGAGGGCGGAGTTTGGCTTCTGTCCTCCCGACCAATCGCTTTCAAACATGCCCCCTATGCGCCGCGGGAAAGCGGTGCCTCGCTACGGCCGGCCTTAGGACATGCGCACTGCCGCCGCGGGAGCCCGGGATCCACCGCTCCGGATTTTGCATGCAGCTGGAGGGCGGGTGGGGGCGTGGGTGAAGGCGGGGCGACGAGCGGAGGTGTTGATTGGCCGGCGGGGAGCTCGGCGCCGACCCGGCTGCGCACTCCAGCGTTCAGCTGGCTCGCCCGCTCATTCATGGAAAACATTGGTTGGTTGGTGGTTGAGCACTCAGTACGAGCTCGTGCTATGGCTGGGGGTTCGGAGATGAGTCGCAAGCAATCCCACTCTTCTGTTCTGGCTCACATTGCGGTTTCCCCCCTCTCAGGTCCAGTGTGATGTGGTTTCTGCAAAAGGAGGGGACCTTCCATGGAAAGACCTGGCTAGCCGCTGAACTACCTCTGAGCCCCTGCTTTGGCTTTGCATTCATCTCTGAGAGAATAGTGCAGCTATCTTGCAGAGGGATTGTGAGGTTTCAAATGAGCTTGACACTTAAGTTGGGGTTGAATCAGGGTTTCATTGCAATTATAATTTCCATGGACTGATTTCTCTGTTTTATTTCTTAATTGTTCCACACTCAAGGGGCGGGGGAGGGGGGAGAGTGTTGCTGCTCTTCAAACTAGAACAACCTGCATTATAGGGTCAGAGTGACATATTTATTACTAGCACATTGCACATTACCTGCCAGGTAGGAGGTCCCTAAGTGGTATCTGCCATTGTTCTGTTCTTTTGAGGGAGGAGATGTGAACGTCTAATGAAGGGACTGGCATTCAGTGGTGCTAAATAAGTGTGGTTTGTTGAATCCCCCCTACCCCCTTGGTCTGTGAGCTAGAAAACCCAGGTGAGACATGGCACTGTGGACAAGCATCCTAGTGCTTATCTACTCATGTTTTCTACTCATGGGAAAAAGCAAGGAACCCTTTACAATATTGGGGGAGATCAAAACCTGAAGAAATGATGGCTTTTGCCTGAGGTGGGACGCTCACACCATCCAAAAAGGAAACAGGCAGGACAACAGCCTTTACTTTGGACTGTCCCAGGCAAATGGAGACATGTAGTCATCTTGTCCCAGAGCTGTGTAAGTGTGTAACAGAATTTGTCTCACACTGTCTAAAATTGCTTTCCGTTATTTTATTTAGTCCTAATAACAACCGATGAAGTAATACCCTCATTAATAGATGGAGACATTGAAGTTTATAGTTGTGGAGTGCTGGAAGAGGGCCACCAACTTACCCTGTTAACTCAAGCCTCTGATCATTATCAACCCCATCAAGCCTAGTTGGGCATAGCTCCTGTTCTTTGAGACCCCATGATTGGATGTTTCAGGGAAGCAGATTTTGGCTCTGTTTATTGGAGAATTTTTAATAGAGCTTGTTATGAACTGAATGTTTGCGTACCCTCAAATTCATATGTTGAAATCTAATTCTACGTGTGATGGTATTAGGAGGTGGGGCCTTTGGGAGGTAATTAGGTCATGAAGGCTTTGCCCTCACCAATAGGATTAGTGTCCTCAGAAGAGACTAGAGAGCTAGCCAGCTCTCTGTCTGCTATGAGGATATAAGAAGTCAACAGGCTGCAACCTGGAAGAGGGCTGCATTAGTCCTTTTTTTGCGGCTAATAATACAGTATCAAAGACTGAATAAGTGATGAAGAAAAGAGGCATATTTTGGCTCCTGGACATGGAGGTGCCTTCTTGCTGGCAGAAATCGAGACAGCATAGGGCAGAGAGAGAGGGTGCTTGGATATGTGTCTGGTCTCTCCCTCTTATAAAGCCACCAGCATGTAATCACAGGAGCTCCATACAGGTGACTTTACCTAACCATAATCACCTCCTAAAAGCCCCATCTCTAAACACCAAGGTCAGGTTAAGTTTTCACCCTCTCATTTCTTCACAGTGGGACTGAATTTGATCGTTTTGAGGCTTGGGAGATACTCAGACCATAGCAAGGGCCTTCCCTGGAAAGCGCCCTGCTGGCTTCCTGATCTCAGGCTTCTGGTGGCTTCCTGATTTCAGGCTTCTGGCCGCTGGACCATGAGCAATCAACAGTTGTTTAAGCTGCCAATCTATGGTCATTCATTATAGTGGCCCAAGAAAATACAGACATGGCATCAAAGCCACTGTGTTTAACCAGGCACGGTGGCTCACGCCTGTAATCCCAGTGGTTCAGAAGGCTGAGACAGGAGGTCAAAGCTAGCCTCAGCAACTTAATGAGGCTCTAAGGAACTTAGCAAGACCCTGTCTCAAAATAAAAAGGGCTGGGTGTCTATGACCCAGCCATCCCACTCCTGGGTCTATTCCCAAAGGACTTAAAAACAGCATATTACAGTGACACAGCTATCTCAATGTTTGTAACTGCGCAATTCACAATAGCTAGGTTGTGGAACCAACCTAGATGTCCCTCAGTAAATGAGTGGATTAAGAAAATGTGGTATATACGCACAATGGAATTTTACTCAGCAATAAAAGAAAATAAATTAATGGCATTTGCAGGTAAATGGATGAAGTTGGAAGACATAATGCTAAGTGAAGCTAGTCAGTCTCAAAAATCCAAGTACCAAATGTTTTCTCTGATATAAGGAGGCTATTTCATAGTATTGTTGGATGGGGGTACATAGGAGGATTAGAGGAACACTAGAATGGTCAAAGGGAAGGGAGGGTAAGGGAGGGAGCAAGGGGGGAGGGAGGGGGAGAAAAGAAAAAAAAAAGAAAAGGTGGTTGAATGAGACGGATATCATTTTCCTAAATGCATGATTGAAGACCTGAATTGTACAAATATACTTTGTATACAAACAGTTGTATGTAAAAAGATGCTAAATACATGCACTATGAGTTGTACATATTAAAAATTATAAAAATAAAATTAAAAAAAAAAGGGCTGGGTGTACCGCCAGGCGTGGTGGTGCACACCTGTAATCCCAGCACTTAGAGGCTGAGGCAGGAGGATCGCGAGTTCAAAGCCAGCCTCAGCAATGGCGACTCACTTGGCAACTCAGTGAGACCCTTCTCTAATAAAATGCAAAAAAGGGCTGGGGATGTGGCCCAGTGGTCGAGGTTGAGTGTCCCTGAGTTCAATCCCCGGTACCAAGAAGAAAAAAAAAGGGGGGGGGGGGGGCTGGGGGTGGTTCAGTGGTTAAGCACTCCTGGATACAATCCCCAGTACCAAAAACAAAAGCAAAAACAAACAAAAAGCCTCCTATCAATCTCTTTCTCTTTCTCCTCTCTCTCTGTTTCTCTCTTTTGTACCAGTGATGGAACCCAGGGGCATTAACCACTGAACCACATCCCCACACCTTTTTCTATTTTATTCAGAGACAGGGTCTTACTAAGTTGCTTAGTACCTTGCTAAATTGCTGAGGCTGGCTTTGAACTTTCAATCCTCCTGCCTCAACCTCCTGAGCCACTGGGATTATAGGTGTGCACCACCATACCCAGCCTCTCTAGGATCTGTGTAGAGGGGGTCTGGTATGAATATGAAGTGGCTCAGATTATTTTAGAGGTTGCTTCCAACTTTGTGTGTCTCACCAGGGCAGTCTGTGTGTGCTCGCTCTTTGAATCCCAGTATCCATTTTCATTTTCTTGGGAAATGTTAAAGCTGGTATAGAAGCAGAATCAAGTCCCAGAGACAGCCCTGGGCCTGATCTGAACACCCCCACTTGGCAGCTGGACAGCGTGGGGCTGTGCAAGCACTCACACATGATGAGCCTCTGTTTTCTCATTGATAAAGGTTTAGAATGATGGCTGAGATGGTGAGATAATAAGGTGGGTATTATAAATAGGGAAATGCTGTACAAAAGCAAGCAATGCTTCAGTTTGCCAGCTTTCCCAGTTGCTTGTCTTATCCACTTATAGAGAGTAAGAAAAGAACTATGGAAAGAGTACAGGTTGTGGAGTCAGACCGCCCCGGATTAGAAGCCCTAAATAGCACCAGCCACTTGTGTGATCCTAGCCAAGTGGTGTGTCCTTTCTGGACCTCGGCGCTCAGAATAGCTCCTTTCTGTGGATCTGTGAAGTCCCTGAGTGAGGCATGGAGCCTGGCTCCTGGCACACAGACCTCCATTACTGTTTTTTTTAAGATGTTTCTTCTCTGTGTTGTGTGACTGTTAACGACATATGCCCGTATCACGCTGGAGGCCCTGCCCTGCCCCCTGCCAGCTCTCTGTGTTGTCTAGTGGGCACTCTTCCTCAGTCCTCACTCCGCCTCTGCAGAAGATGCTTCCTGGCTGCCTGGCATGCCAGATATCCCCTCTACCTGTTTTTCCCTGAAAATGTGTTTTGTTTATGAATCATTCCTATTCCTTACAATTCAATAAAAACTCAATTGGTTTTCCACTGGCCCTGGGTAAGGATGAGAGATAGCATATTATTATTTTATAAAAAATATGAATAATAAAATAAGACATAAAACAGTCTTGGCCACACAGGAGAGGGTCAATAAATGCTTGCTAGCTCAAAGCAGAAGGGTTGGCTCAGACTGTTTTTCTGTTGCTTCTGTGTCTGCTGAGAGAACTGGTCCTGGCTTCCATTACTGTTTTTTAAAACATTTTTTTAATTGAAAAAGAAATGCACGCATATGGTGAAATGTTCAAACAGAACATTAAAAATACACAAAGGAGAGAGACTCCCTCTCCCTGTTTTCTGTCTTCCCTGGAGATGCCACCTATTAAGAATTCCCTCTGAGGCTGGGGATGTAGCTCAGTGGGAGAGTGATGCTTGTCTAGCACACAGGAGGCCCTGGGTCCAATCCTCTGTACTGCAAGGAAAAAAAGTTCCTTCTGTGCTGTGCATATTCTAAGCTATGTGTATGAATCCCTTCTCCTTTGTCTTAAACCCAGAGCAGTTTACATATTTAGGTGGTTTTTGTCCCTACTTCGCAATCTGGGTGCCATGGCCCTGGAGTTGACACAGATCTCTTGAAGCCTTCACAGGATTTGATTGCTGGGGTCCTCCAAGTGGGGGATGAGCAGGCTCCAAGCTCAGGTTCTGACCTCTGACTGGCGCTAGCAGTCAGGCCCTGCCACCCTGCAGATAAAACATGCCCAGAGGCAGTCCCACACCATACACCATTAGTCCATCTGCAAAAGGAGAGAAGGATAGTGGTGCACTGAGACCCCTGAGCGCCAAAAAGTGTATAGGGCTGGGGCCTTCTGGGAAGCTGAGGCAGCATGAAGACACCCCTTCAAACCCTGATTCTTTTAATCATGCCATAAATACTTCAAGACATGTTGCTAAGAGTAGCAGGCATGAGTTTATTAGAAGGGATAGTAAGAGTGGGTCCTCTCGGGGAAAGGGGATGGCACACTTCTCTTGCTCTCCAGTTTTATTGGGGGAGGGAGGGGAAGGTCCCAGAGATGTTCCTTTAGAGTCCTGCCCAAGTCCACCTCTTGACTTTTGACTGACAGCAGGATGACATGAGACTTTCAAATCCCCACTACCGTGGCAACTCTAGATCACTTTGGCCCTGGCTGACCAGTTCTAAAGATTTCATGATGGGGGGGGGGGTGGTGGTGGTGGTGGTGGTGGTGGTGGTAGTGATTCTTATCTCTCTGAGTTCTGGGATCTGGTCTGTGTAAGGGTCACAATGTGTCTTTGTCCCCCGCCCCCACCCTGCTTCAGGGTAACTTGTGCTTTTATCTGCATTTTGGGGCCTGCATTTCTCTTGCAGATAACAGGTTGTTTGCTGAGGAATGTAACATATCTTGTGGACCTAAGAAGGCAGGTGAAGGAGCCCTAATCAAGGAGATAGCTAAGATTGTGGTTAGCTCAGAGCCATAAAAGATGTTCAAGTTCCACCTGATATTAATACATTATTCAAAGAATATTTGTATGCCCGTGAACACCGTATAACGTACCTGTAAGCTCGAGCTGTAAGCACTTGTCCTTGTTAAGGCAAAATGTATATAACCAGGTGAGGTTTTTGTAGTTGAGGTGGATGGTTAGAAGTAGTTGGAGCTGGTTGGAGTGTGGAAGGAGTTTGTTGGAGTTTGTGGTTGGAGTTGCAGAGGTTGCTGAAGCCGGAGAGAGAAGAATAAAAGACCCTTTTTCATTTTCATCCTGCCTCCCGAATTTTCTCCCGCGGCGTTGTTGCTCCAAGCGGCAATCACTTCAGGCAGCAACAGGCAGGGCTGCAGATAAATTGCTTTTTAAAAGTGAAAGCATGGGCTGGGGTTGTGGCTCAGCAGTAGAGCGCTCGCCTAGCACGTGTGCGGCCCGGTTCGATTTGCATTGTGTACAACTAAAGCAAATAAATTAACAACAAAAAAAGTGAAAGCATGTGGGCCCATTTTTGGAATTATTCCCTTAACTTTGTGTTTCCACCTATCACGTCCCTTTGTCTCCTATCACTAGGGTTTTTTCATTTTTTAAAATGTTTTTTTTTTTAAGTTGTAGGCGGACACAATCTTTATTTTATTTATTTTTATGTGGTGCTGAGGATCGAATCCAGTGCCTCACACTTGCTAGGCAAGCACTCTACCACTGAGCCACAGTTCCAGCCCCAGGGTTTTTTAATTTTGGGGGGATACTGGAGATCGAATTCAGGGGCTCTCGACCACTGACCCACATCCTCAGCCCTATTTTGTATTTTATTTAGAGATAAGGTCACTGAGTTGCTTGGCGCCTCCTTTAGCTGAGGCTGGCTTTGATCCTCTTGCCTCAGCCTCCTGAGCCACTGGGATTACAGGCCGGCTCTCTAGGGGTTTTTCAGGGGTCTCTACTGTTATTCCTGAGGGATTAGGGAGTGGCTGGGAGATAGTGCAGGTCCTTCCCTGAAGGTGCCTGGTCCAGGGAGCAAAAGCTTAGCTCTTCATTTCTGCTCCTCCCCCCTCCTCTCTTCTTTCTTCCTCCTGGCCCCTCCCTCCCTCCCTCCTGCCTCGCTCCACCTCTTCCCACCCCGCCCCCCCTTCCTCTCCTCCCTCCTCCCATCCCTCCCCTTCGCTCCTCCCACCTCACGCGCTTCCCAGGGTCGGTCTGAAAACCCGGGCCGGCCCACAGCAGGACTGGCCTCCGCGCACGCGCAGGAGCGGCGCCGCTCGGCCCCAGTCGGAAGCGCCGGCGGAGCCGGGGGAGCGGCCGCAGAGGCAGCAAAGCCCGCAGCCCGCCAGGCCGTTGGCTCCTGCTCCGGCCCGGGGCCACCGGCTGCGTAAGTGCGAAGCGGGGGGCTCCGGGTCAGCGAGTCGGCCGGCGCGGGGAGGGCGCGTGTGGCGGCCGTGCAGCGCCCTGGCCCGCCGAGGGCTCGCCCAGCCCGCCTGCCCGGCCGGGTCTGCCCGCCTGCCCAGATCGCTCCCCGCCGGCCGCGGCGGCCTCGGCGCCCTGCGCACACCTGTGCTGGGCCGTGCCCACGCCCGCGGCAGACCCGGCCGCCCCTGCCCGGGACCCGGGCCGCACCTGTCTCTGGGCCGGGCCTGGGCGCGCCAGGTCCTCGCGGTGCCCACCTCTGCCGCCTCGGCCGGGTGCCTTCGGGCTGGCGCTCCTGGCGCGGGCGGCGACACGCCCCTCGCCCCTCGCCCCGGGACCCGCCGCGCTCTTGCCGTCGGCTGTGGGAGGAGCGCCTCGAGCCCTTCCCTGCAACTCTGCTAGTCCGGGTGCAGCCGCGGGGCAGGAAAGTGTCACTCCGCGCTGCCCTGTGATCTCCCTCTGTCAGTGTCCCCTCCGCCCGCTTACCTTCCCAACGACATAAATGCCTTTTTTTGGTGATACTGCGTGTTTAACCCAGGGGCCTCCTACCACTAAGCAACATTCACTTTGAGACAGGGTCTCCTAAGTTCATGAGGTTGCCCTCAAATTTGCCATCCTCCTGCCTTGGCCTCCAGAGTAGCTGGGATTACAAGCGTGCACCACCGCACCCGCCCATAAATGCCTTTGAAGTTTTCTGATGTTAGATGCAGTGTGTGTTGTCTTCACATGTTTTTGTGGAGAGGGAAATTAAAATGCTGAAAGCAGGGCCCTGTTCATTTCAAAATGAGCTGAAGGTTTGAGGCTGTGACTGAACCCCCCCCCCCCCCATTTAAGCCAGTGATTGTTCATTTCTAAAAAGCACAGGTAGCTACTTCCTGCGCTTTATTAATATTTGAAACAGGGCAACACCCTCACCATGTTGGAGACCTAGGAATGTTGCAGTCCTACAGATCTGTCAAGCTTTTGTTTTGTTTTTAAAATTATATAGCAGACTAGTAGTGGAGAAAGAAAGAAACCCCTCCCTCCCCATGTTGAGAGTTGGTCCCAGGGCCTCAGGCATTCCAGGCAAGCACTTTACTACTTTACTACTAACCTACATCCCCAGCCAGTTTTTAAAAATTTTATTTTGAGACATGGTCTGGCTAAGTTGCTAGAAGTTGTGATCCTCCTGCCTTGGTCTCCTGAGTATCTGGGATTACAGGCATGTAGCCCAGGCTCAGGAAATGTTTAAAAAATAACAATTTTATTGACAAATCCTTTACCTAGCAGAACACCTGCTTGTTTAAGTGTATCTTCCAGAGATTTGCAGTATATTCACCATTGTGCAACCACTACCATTCCAGAACATTTTCATCACTCCAGAAAGAAGCTCCACACCTATGTGCAGTCCTTTCTCGTTCCCCTGCTCCCCACTCCCCACAGTCGCTGATTTGTTTTGTGTAGATGGATTTGCACATCTGGGCATTTATTAGTGCCACATACGTCATTTGTGTCTGGCTTCTTTCAGCATAAGTGATCCATGTTATAGCATGTGTCAGTACTTTGTGCTTTTTTGTGGCTGAAAAACATTTCATGGCATGGATAGACCATCTTTTGTGTGACTGCTTGGCACAGTGCGCATCTGATTTGTTTCCACATTTTGGCTAATTTGACTACGGCTTCTATATACAAGTTTTTGACCTGCCGGGTCATATATTTTCAGATCTCTTGGGTATATACCTGGGAATAGAATGATGGTTTCCTGGTAACTCTCTTTCACTCTTTGAGAAGCTACCATGCTGAACAAATCCATTTTTGATGTCTTCATAGGTGTGCCAGCCTTGTCTCGGACACTGGGCCTCAGGCCGGGCTATGTTCCATTAGATCTCCTGGAAGGAGGCAGTTGGGAGGCCGGGCCTGAGCTCCAGTGTGTGGTTTTGGAGCAGGACCAGAGCGGGCTGTGGAGTCTGGGCTTCCCCTGTGAGACTGAAGGTGGCCTGCACCGCCTCAGAGGTGCTGTGGAGACCCAAGTGTGAGAGTTGTCCACAGTCTTAGTATACTTCCTGTTCCCAGCTTCTCTAAGACCTGCTGCTTCTTGGGTCAGAGGCATGGTTTGAATCTGGGGCAGAAGTTTACAAGACCTTTGCTCTGGTCCTGAGAAGCTTCAGGGACAACTTTGCTGAGGTTGAGTGCCAGGACACGGGCGTGTCCCCTCCTGTGCTTCTCAGTGCTCAGTTAGAAGTGGAAGGGACCCTGAGGAGGACCTGGTTGTTTGACTTTGCAGGTAAAATCACATGGGCTGATGGGTTGATAGCTGGGTGGCATGGTTTTTGTTTTTGCCCAGATAGGATAATAGAGAGATGTGTAGCCGCTATCTGCATCGTTTTTATAAAAGTGAGATTTTTTTTTTTTTTTGAGATTGTCTTGCTATGTTGTCCATGCTGGTCTTGAACTCCTGGGCTCCAACGATCCCCCTGCCCCCCATCCCATCCTCCAGGGGCACCCTGCTGTGTGCTGCTAGGAATGTGTTAACACCAAAAAAGAAGGAAGTTACCCTAAAAAGAAATGATTGTCTTAAGTAATCACAGTGGCCCAGGAGGCCGAGGCTGGAGGATCCTGAGTTCAAAGCTAGCTTCAGCAATGGCAAGGTGCTAAGCAACTCAGTGAGACCACGTCTCTAAATAAAATACAAAAAAGGCCTGGGGATGTGGCTCAGTGGTTGAGCCCCTGAGTTCAATCCCCAGTACATATTAAAAAAAAAAAAAGAAAGAAAGAAAGAAATGATGATTATAGTTAATGTTTACAAGGCATTTATTAGGTTTGCTGAAGTTTTATGAAAAGTGCATACATTCTTATTTTTCTCATCTTCAGAGGAGAGGAATTGAACCCAGACCTGTGTCCAAGGCCAGTGTCCCCTGTCTTCAGGCAGAACGGCGTCTACAGCACACTGACTTGTGAGTCTTCACTTTGGCTCCTGGAGGGGGGTGCCGCGTGCGGGAGGAGTGCGGGAGTCTCTGCGTAGAGGAGGACTGTGCTTCTCCACGCAGCAGCTGCTGTGGCGGGCTGGACTATAAGTGCTTTGAAGTTCAACTTTCTTCCTTTTTTTAGCTCTTGAAAAGTTTTGAAAAATATGACATCAAATATATAATGTTTGAACACATGTCCAATATATAATATTTGAAATACATATTTTTTATTCTTTTTTTTTAAACTGTGATTTCTTTTTTTTTAAAATATTTATTTATTTGCTTTAGTTGTACACAATGTGTTTATTTTTACGTGGTGCTGAGGATCGAACCCAGGCCGCGCACGTACTAGGCGAGCTCTCTACCGCTGAGCCACAATCCTAGCCCCATATTTTTTATTCTTGAAAAATTTTGAAATATACACAAAATATGTAATGCTTACATACGGTTTTGAGGGTAACCAGACCAGCCCTCTGTACCTGCCACCCGCTGGGGAAGTACAACCTCTGCTGTTTTCCTCACAAACACATTTCTCTATCACCTAAGTACCACTACCCAAGTTTGTATATTTTTTGTTGTTGTTTTTGTATGTCTAAATATTTCTCAACAAAATAGTGTTAAGTGTTGCCTTTTTTTCCCCCCCATTTTTCTGTGCTGAGTTGAACGCAGGGCCGCGTGCATGGTGGGCAGTTGCTCTACCACTGAGCTGCGCCCCGGCATGGGTCTTGCCTGTGTGTGAATCTGATGTAAGTGGGATTGTACTGTTTGCATTAGTGGTACCTTGTTTTATTTGCTCTTGCCCATTGTGTTTTGACACCCACACATGTTCCTGCAGTATAGCTGTGGGTCGTTCACTGTCACCATTACAGTTTATTTATCCTTTCCTCTGTTGGTGAGCATTCACGTTATCTCTGAATCTGGCTTCTGTGAACCTCTGTTTATGTCTCCTCACCATCCGTGTGCCAGAGTTTCCGAAGGAGGAATTGCCAGGTCCAGGGACTACATACATTGCTGCCTTTGTTTGATGCCAAAGTAATTTCCAAAGTAGATGTACTATCTGTGCTCCCATCTGTGGAATGGGAGAGTGACCTTTGATCCACAGCTTTGTAATACCGGCTTTGCTTTTCATACTTATATATTTTTGTCCGTACACCTGTGTTTGTAGCAGCAGTATTCACAGTAGCCAAAAGTAGAAACAAGCTGGGCATGGTGGTGCATGCCTGTAATTCTAGCAGCTTGGGAGGCTGAGGCAGGAGGATCATGAGTTCAAAGCCAACCTCAGTAACGGTGAGGTGCTAAGCAACTCAGTGAGCCCCTGTCTCTAAATAAAATGTAAAATAGGGCTGGGGATGTGGCCCATTGGTCTAGTGCCCCGAGTTCAATGACTAGTACCCCACGCCCCCCCCCCCAAAAAAACAAGACCCATGTGTCCATTCAATGGGTGAGTGAACAAAATGCGGTATTTGCACACAATGGGATGTTATTCAGTTTGAAAAAGGGAGGAATTCTGCACATGCCATAATGTGGGTGGACCTTAGAGACTTTCAGCTAAGTGAAATAAGCCAGTCACAAGAGGACAAGCAGTGCATGATCTCACTTATGTGAGGCACTTAGCAAGGTCAGATTCCTGGAGACAAAGGTACAGTGGCAGTGGCCAGGAGCTGTGGGGGAGGGCGAGCTAGTGTTTAGTGGGCACAGAGTTTCAGAGCAAAGTTCTGAAGCTGGACGTGGTGACGGCTACCCAGCGGAGTGAGTGCACTTCATGCTGCGGAACTGTGTGCTGAGCATTTATGTGTATATATTTTTAAAAATATTTATTTATTTGCTTTAGTTGTACACAATGCAATGCATTTATGTTTATGTGGTGCTGGGGATCGAACCCGGGCTGCGCACGTGCTAGGCGAGTGCTCTACCGCTGAGCCACAACCCCAGCCCTTATGTGTATTTTAAAACAATAAAAACTTTATTTTTTGGTACTAGGGATCGAACCCTGGGACTCTCTATCTTTAGGTACACCCCCCAGCCCTTTTTTGAGACAGGGTCTCACTAAGTTGCTGAGGCTGGCCTTGGACTTGCAGTGCTCCTGCTCAGCCTCCTGGTTGTTGGGATGATGGGCATATGCCTCTGCATCTGGCTGTTTTTTTCTCTCTCTCTCTCTCTTTCTTTCTTTCTTATTTTTTCTTGGTCAAGCTGGTGGATGTGAAGTGGTCTGTCAGCATTTTTTTCCCAATTTCCACTGCGGTGGACCTGTTTCTGGGCATGGATTGGCCATTTGAGTTTCTTGTTTGGAGAGGCCTGTGTTCCGATGGGGCAGGCATCTTCCTTGCTGGTGGAGTGCCTGTCTCCTGGCGCCCTTTGTTGAGGGGCCTGTCCCTCTTGCCTCTGCACAGTGGCAGCTCATGGCGTTTTACATCTCCTTGTGTGTGTGGATCTGGTTCTGAGCTTGATTACTTTTCCTTGGTCTGTCTTTGTGAGAATACTGTGCTAATGGTGGTTTTTTTATCCGGCCTTTTTTTTTTTTTTTTTTTTTTTTTTTTATATATAGCTTTATTGAGATATCATCCAGGTCACCAACCTAAGTGTACAGGCTGGTGACCTGGAGCATATGCAGATCAGGCTGCACAGCCATCACCACAATCAGTCTTAGGACACTTTTATCATAATGCAAAGACACTCTGTTACCCCATTGCAATCCCACCAGTCTTGCCATCTTGTGGGATAAATGCCCCTTCCTGGCAGTACCTCAGGAGTTTTGTAGCTACTTTTGACCATAAATTAGTTTGTTACATTTTATAAAAAATCTGGTAGAGGTCAAGTGCAGTGATGCATATCTGTAATTCCCGCTGCTTGGGGGGCTGAGGAAGAAGGATTGCACGTTCAAGGACTATCTGAGCAGTTAAATGAGATCCTATCCCGAAAAATAACAAGGGCATGGATTGTACCTTATTGGTAGAGCAATCCCCAGCACCGCAAAAAAAAAAAAAAAAAAAAAAAAAAAAAAATGTTGTGATGTAGCTCAGTAGTGGAGCACCTCTGGGTTTAATCCCCAATGTCACAAAAACAAACACCTACACAAACAAAACCTGGTAGGAATTCTAATCAGAATTGCATTGACTCTGTCCAGCTGGGAGAGTTAACTTTAGGATATTCACTTCCTGTCCATGAACATGTCTGGCACCCCGTCTTTTCTGTGCTCACTGAACATTGGGAAGGCCAGTGATGAGATTTGGCACATGGTTAGTTTCAGTGGTGTCTTCTCACAAAAGAGAAAAGTAAGCCTTGGTGACATTGCATGGGTCACTTACATCAATCACACGGCGATGGCCAGTGTAGAACCACAAGCCCTGACTGGGTAGACCTGATACTGCTATTGAAGTGGCTGTCCCCACTGCTGATGGGACAGCAGCACAGGCTTTGTGTCCCTGAGCTGGTGCTGAGGTCACCTGCTTCTCAGCGTCTCGCTTTCTCTCCTTTGACAGGGCCTTCAGGATGAGTGTCCCCGACTACATGCAGTGTGCCGAGGACCACCAGACGCTGCTGGTGGTGGTGCAGCCGGTGGGCGTCGTCTCCGAGGAGAACTTCTTCAGCATTTACAGGAGGATCTGCTCCGTGAGCCAGCTCAGCATGCGGGACTCGCAGCGCGCGCTCTTCATCCGTTACCGGCACCACTACCCGCCCGAGAACAATGAGTGGGGCGACTTCCAGACGCACCGCAAGGTCGTGGGCCTCATCACCATCACCGACTGCCTCTCTGCCAAGGACTGGCCACAGACCTTCGAGAAGTTCCGCGTGCAAAAGGAGATCTACGGCCCCACGCTGTATGACTCCCGGCTCTTTGTCTTCGGGCTGCAGGGGGACGTGGCGGGAGCAGCAGCGTCCTGATGTGGCCTTCTACCCCAGCTACGAGGACTGCAGCTCCGTGGAGAAACGCATCGAGGACTTCATTGAGTCCCTCTTCATTGTGCTTGAGTCCAAGCGCCTGGACAGGGCCACGGACAAATCTGGGGACAAGATACCTCTCCTCTGTGTTCCCTTCGAGAAGAAGGACTTTGTGGGACTGGACACTGATAGTAGGTAAGTAGACTTGGGGAATTGCTGCCCCAAGAGCCTGGCCCCTGGGGGGGTTTGGGTTGCTTCCTTCTGCAGAGGGGGGTGCTGATGGCAGAGTGTGTTGCAGTGGGGACAGAGAAGTGTTGTCTCCTGTTTTTTAAGACCAATGACTTAAAAATAGGGAGGCCTTTGGGTAAGGGGATCCCTAGGGTCAGTGTGTGCTTTCAGTCCCCTTTGGGGGCCCTGGTGAGACTCCTGCAGCTGCCGACCAGTACAATAGCCACAGCCACGTGTTGAGCGTAGAATTGGGCCAGCGTTGTCCAGGTGTGCTGTAGAGAACATGCACGTCCGGTTGTGAGATTCACTATTGAAGAAGGGACGCCAAGTATCTCTCTAATATCTTTTTGCATTGATTACATACGTTAGGTTAAATAAGATATTATTTAAATCTATTTCAGCTCTTTGCTTCTACTTCTTAAAATGTGGCAACTAGAAACATAAATGTACTTCTGTGGCTTGTGTGTTGTTTCTGTCAGGTAGCACTGCCCTATAGCATAGTTTGAAAGCTCTTTTTTTGAGCCCACAGCCTTGCACATACTAGGCAGGTGCTCTACCACTGAGCCACGTTATCAGCCTTGAAAAATTTCACTGAGACTCATCACTTTTATTTCTAGATGAGATGCTGATTCTGGTGAGGCAAGAACTAGGTCCTAGGTGAGCTGGGAGTCGAGCCAGGTGCCCTGACTCCCACACTGGGCACGCAGTAGGTGCCAGGCTGCCTTCTCACCTAGCAGCCACAGCGACATCAGCAGCACAGCCAGGCACCTTTGAGGAGCCTCCTCACACCAGGGGACTGTGGCGCACTCCCTGGGACACAGGATAGACAGAGCAGGGGAGGTCAGGCCAGGTCTCCTCACCATCCTCTTCACTCTGTCCGCTGCCCGTGTCTGTCCTGCAGAGCTGCTGTCCAGTGGAAGAGGCATATGTGAGCTTAGCAGCAGCCTCTGCGAGAAGGAGGAGAGCCTTCTGATAAGGGGGAGTGCGGGGAGCTGTCACTCCTGGCCTTGTGGCCTCAGCAGGCATCTGCTCACTCGAGTCTCTTTCTCACTATGGGACGGGGATGGTAGTCTGTGAGGATCACCTGGCACAGCGCCTGCCACAGAGTAGGTCCTTGGGTGCTTCTGGAACTGATCTGTGGCCACACAGCAGCTTTCTAGTTGGTGGTAAGTCTGAGGAGAAGATGTCACAGAACCAAAAACAGTTGACCAGTCCAGCCTGGGAGTGGGAATCACAGAGTGGCCCTGTCACACTGAGTGGTTCTTTGAGGGTCTGCAGGCAAGTTTCATTTCCTCACCTGCACATGAGCTTCTGGCTGAAGGAGGGGGAGTAAAGTGACCCCATGGCATGCCCATTCTCACAGTCACCCCCCTCATGTCAATGAGCCTGTGAGGCCAGTGAGCTGGCTCAGAGCCATTCCTCTGGTGGCTGGTGACCTGACCTGGTGCAGGAACAGCTCATCTTACCCACACCTCCTGCTGGCAGAGAGGGTGTGCATCTCTCCTGCTCAGACACTTCATTCTGTGGCTGGATGTACATCTGGGTTGGGTTTGGCCAGGGGCTGTGTGGTGGACTCTCTGGTGGGCAGCCCCGCCTGCCACCCTCGCCCCCTGGGGCCCTGGGTGTAGGTGCGTTGCCTAACGGCCCCCGTTGTCCCGCTCCCAGGGCCACGGTCATTTCTTGTACATGTAGAGTTGTAGCTGTCAGAGTTTTTGTTCTTGTACATTTCTAATTTTGCTTGTTCCTCTTTCTTTTCTTTTCCTTTCTTTTCTCTCATACCGCCCTGTGAGTGTGTTGTTGGGTCTGAAAAGGTAGGCCGTGCACGCGCTGCTGCCCCGCCGCGCCCCGTGTGCTGGCTTCCCCTGGCCTCATTGCTTTCAGAAACAGAACTTACCTGCTGCCTCGATCCATGTGTTCTCTGGATAACCTTTTAATTTTTAAACGTTTGAATTGTAGCTTTGTCAGCATGTAACCCACTGGTGTTTGGTATTTGTTGAAATACTTGCTGTGGGAGAACATGTTTAGTCTTTAGTATTTGGTGACAAATGAGGTTTTATTCATTTTTTGGTTTCTTTTGACAAAGCGAGATGCCCCTTGATTTCAGGGGAGTTTTAGCTGGGGACTCAGGCTGCCGCGCCTTGCTTGAGCCTGGGCTTGGGAGCAGGCGCTCAGTCTTGTGCTGATGGCCATGGCTGCAGGGTGCATGTTGACGGCCCTGGCTCTGGAGCGAGTGTGCTGGACGCTGGAGCTGCTAGGGCGGCTGGCCCCCTCCACCTTTGCTTTCACCTGGCCTGCATTCCCTCTTCCTTCACCTCCACGCTTCCCCCAGCAGGGGGCAGAGGCAGTCTGCACACTGAGTCCAGTCTGTGGCCCCCCTTGGGAGGTCTTTTTAAATGTGGGGCAAGATGGCTGGTTCACTGGGATCTGTGGACATGGGACCTCTGTCTCTGGCCACCACTTCCTCTCTGCCTCTGCATTCAGAGTGGAGGTGGGGGTGGGTGGGGGTCCCTGCTGCCATCACAGGCTTGGCACCAGCTTTCTTCTCCCCTCTAGGCAGGAAAGTCATGTCCACCGCTGGTGGTGTGCCACTCATTTGTGTTACTGATCTGGAACATCCAGCGGCCATGGTCTGCTCCGAGGACAGTCTTTGGCTGACCTCCTTGCTGTGTCCCCAGCGCGTTGTGGGGGAGGTGTCATTCTGCACACTGCTGCTGCCCACAAGCTGCCCACAAGGAGCCTGGTGTCTTCTTTAATGCTGTGGCTCAAATGAGAACACGTCCATTCTTTACTTCCTTGGTCTCAGCTGAGATAGGCTGGACTTCCTGAAAGACCTTCCTTCTTACGTTCAGTGTCAGGGGACAGAAGGGAGATGAACATGGCAGGTGTGGGAAGCTGGAGCTGTCCACCTGGGAAGTGCAGCACAGGGTTCCTCTGACTGTGGGGCCTTCCTGTCTGTCACTAGAGCCTGGGGTCCATGTGAGAAGAGCCTGGCATGGGCTCTGCCCCCTCACCTGCCCACCTCTGACAGGCAGGCCATTAAGGCCATCACCCAGGAGCTGCCTGGAATTGTGAATCCCTGTCCTGGGCCTCCTGTGTGAGGGACAAGTGCCCATCCTAAGTGGAACAGGCAGGTCCTCGTTTGTGAGGACCCTCCAGTGCTGCTCAGCATACATTTACTGGGTGCTTGCTGGGTGCTGTGCTAGGTGCTGGAACCAAGCTGAAGAGTACTTTAGAGACAGGAAGGAGGAGATCGAACACAGCACACAGGCTTCCGATTTCAACAGCTGGGTGTGGAGTGAGCCACTGATGGCGGGGGTGGGGTGGGGTGAGGGAAAGACTGGCGTGTGCCTGTCTCAGGTGGAGATCTGAGTTTGGGGCTCAGGTCCACAGAGGAGTTGAGTTTGAGTCTGAGGCTCATGCTCACTCTCTGGCCTGTATTCAGAAGCATGGATGTGGATGATCTGGGGAGGCTGCAGGCTGAGGCAGCAGGGAGGCCTGGGGCTAGCCTGTGGGTCTGGCTGAGACTAGGAGGTCGGAGGCGAGCCCAGGCTGGGGCAGTTTTGTGTGTTTTCTAAGCTTGGGTTATTAGGGACAGTTGCCATGTGTCTTAAAGGTGCTGACGAGTATCAGGCTACTGCAGAAGAAATCGAGGTCCCATGAAGCCAGATGCCATTCTCTCTCAGGCCCTGGGAGCGCCTGTGTGGAGGGAGCCACCCGTAGTCAGGAGAAGACTGTCCAGGGCTCCAGGCTGAGCAGGGGGTTCCAGCCCAACAGGTGGCAGTCCATGTGGGGTCCAGGGAGAGTGGTGACAGGGGCTGGAGCTGTTGGACAGTTCTGGAAAGTCTTCCTGTTACAGACTTAAGGAAACAAGCCCTCCGTGAACACAGGTGGTCTCTGTGGTGTGGCTCAGTGCCACTGTCAGGCAACAGGCAGCATCAGAAAATGGCCAGTAAAGTCCCTGAAACTGAGTGTGAAGCATTGCGTCTTAACTTCTATTCAGGGCTTTCTTCCAGGTATGGTTGTCTGGAGCTTCAGCCGCGCCACCCGGGCACCTGGCAGGTGTTCCCCTGATTGCATTTACCCGATGTCTATAATGGGAAGGCTCCCACTGCCCAATATCCCAGTGCAGAATCATGAGAGGTAGCTGCTGGATGATTACGTGAAGACTGTAGACCTATAAAACACCTTCCCCCAAAAGATATTGCTTTCCTCAAAGTTCCTTTGGCTTTTTAAAAAAAAATTTTTATAGTTGTAGATGGACAGTATACTATTATTTTATTTGTTTCATTTTTATGTGGTGCTAAGGATCTAACCCAGGGCCTCATATATGCTAGGCAAGTGCTCCCTTGAATAGCCCTAATAGGAGATGGTTAATTGCGGTTAGCTGACGGCCATAAGAGATGTTCTGGTTTCCACCTGAAAGAATCTTTGTATGCTCGTGAACTGTGTGACGCACCTGTGGTCCTTGTTAAAGCTAAAGATATATAACCGGGTGAGGAGTCAGACTAGGATAGAGAGAAGTTGTTGCTGGTCGGAGTCAGGCCGAGGCTGCCGAAGAAGAAAGAAGAAGTGCTCTCTCTCTCTCTCTCTCTCTCTCTCTCTCTCTCTCTCTAAGAAAGTAAAAGTAAAAGAAAGTAAAGAAGTAAAGAGTCAGTAGTCAGAGAAAGTAAAAGTAAAAGAAAGTAAAGTAAAGAAGTAAAGAAGTAAAGAGTCAGTAGTCAGAAGAAGTAAAGAGTCAGAGAGGTTGCTGAAAGAGCCAGTGTTAGAGTTTTGAGAGATTCCTAAAGCCGAAGAATAAAAAAAAACCTTCTTTCATCTTCATTCTGCCTCCGAGTTTTTCTCCCTCAGTGTTGTTGCTCCAAGTCAGGAGGCAACACTCCCTCCTTTGGATTTTTTTTTTTTTTTTTTTTTTTGTGGTACCAGGGATTGAACTCAGGGGCACTCGACCACTGGGTCACATCCCCAGCCCTTTTTTGTATTTTATTAGAGACAGGGTCTCACTGAGTTGCTAAGTGCCTCGATATTGCTGAGGCTGGCTTTGAACTCGCGATCCTCCTGCCTCAGTCTCCCAAAGTGCTGGGATTACAGGCGTGCGCCACCACGCCCGGCTCCTCCTTTGGATTTTAATTGCAAATTGTTGTGCAGCTTCTTTGGATGTGGATATATAATTTTTTTTTTTGCATGTAAATTGGTTTGGGACACTAAGCTCTCATTTTCCATGAGCCATCTAAATAGTACCAAAAACCACAAATATATTAAGCATTTAAAAAAATCTGATTAAGTCATGAAAACAGTACAGTCTATACCTTTAGTTGTATTTTCCTCAGTTTTTTTTGGCTGTGCTGGGGATGAAACCCAGGGCCCTTGTGTGCTAGGCAAGCCCTACTGCTGAGCAGCTGCCCCAGCCGCTCTGGCTGGATGTTAGCTGGTGTTACTGTGGAGAGGAATTGCCACTGAGCCCTGCCATGGGTGGGTGCTGTGTGGTGGGCGCATCCCCCCTTGGAGAGGGAGCTCCTCCTTTCACCTGTGCGCACTGCGGGGCCTTTGCCTGGGCTGGAGCTGAGAGGGAGTGTGGACCACCATGCACTGGGGCATGAGCGGCTTTGTATCCATCTCACCGTTGGTCCATCACTTCAGCTCCTTTAATCTGGGGTGTTTACCACCTGTATCTCAGGGATAACGAAAGAACACAGAGATGGCTCTTGGAAATATGGAGAGCATGGCCAAAGTTTTCTGGAGTTACATTCTGTTGCTCATGGCTTTGAAGCCCACCCCTATTTTAAAAATTTGCTACAAACTAAAATTGTATTTAAAAAAATTTTTTTTTAGTTGTTTATGGACCTTTATTTTTATTTATTTTTATGTGGTGCTGAGAATTGAACCCAGTGCCTCATCCATGCTAGGCAAGCACTCTACCACTGAGCTAACCCCAGTCCCTAAAATTGTATTTTTAAAATTTGAATTTTGTGTTAATGTTAAATTCATTTCTACTGTGGTTTCATGCTATAGTTTTTCAGTTTTGTTCTTTGTGGTGCTGGGATTGAACCCAGGGCCTTGTGCACTGCTAGGCAGACAGACGCTCACCATGCTGAGCTGCATCCCCAGTCCCATTCTTCTTCTTCTTTTTCCTTTATAACTTTATATAAAAAGTTTATTTAGCTCAGTGTTTTTCATTTTAACATACTGTTTCTTTTTAAAAATATTTTTAGTTGTAGATGGACACAGTACCTTTATTTTATTTATTTATTTGTATGTGATGCTGAGAATGGAACCCAGTGCCTCACACTTGTGAGGCAAGCACTCCACCACGGAGCCACACCCAGCACTCCACCACAGAGCCATGCCCCAGTCCCAACATATTGTTTCTTGTGGGCTTTTCTCCATGTCTGTTAGCATAGTCAATGTCACACAATTTGACAATTCAAATAATTGTGTACATGAGAATTCAAAACTTCTAGAGGGATTTAAAAAAACCCATCACTTTCAAAGAAGAAAAGATCCATATCATTTTGAAAAAGCTTGGAGCTTAGTGAAAAAGCTTGTATCCTGAATTTTACTACATTTGACTTATAATTTTTTAGTTCATCCATATCATAGCTACCTAGAAATTGTCTTAATTCTGTTATCTCTTTCTTACTTTGCTATTCAAAGGATTATAACAGAATTGCTTATAGTCTTGAAATGATCCAATTTTGGGACATACAGTACTCTTTGAGAGTTAATTATTTTAGTATATGTAAATCTAGAGTAGAATTTATTTGTATGGGATTGTAGACGCCTCTCAAAGTATTAACATTACTTGTATTTTTATATAGCAAAAATACTTTATATGATTTTATTGAATCATATGACCTTAATATGAAACGCTCTGAGAGTATTTATATGACTTATTTTTGTAGGTCTTATGTTTCAAAACACATTTTTTTGTTGTATATATGTGTGTGTGTGTGTGTGTGTGTGTGTGTGTACATATATATGTATTTTGTTATAGATGAATATAGTACCTTTATTTTATTTATTTATTTTTATGTGGTGCTGAGAATCCGACCCAGTGCCTTACATGTGCTAGGCAAGTGCTAGGCTGAGCTACAACCCCAGCCCTCAAAACACATTGTTTTTTATCATAATGGTTGTACCTTTTACTTTTGAAAATTTCTGGGTTATATTTCACCATAGCAGACATGTGCTTTTGTGAAGTTCACACACAGATGTGTAACTTGCTGGAGGAAACCCAGCTAAGAGCTAGAGGCTGCTACTAGGGAAGGCTTCTTGGAGGAGGAGGCTCTATTGGGTTCTGAAGACAGTAGGAGTTGGCCAGGAGAAAGGGCAGCCTAGATGGAGACCTGGAGGCTTGTGGGGCTGGGACTGGGGACAGCATGCTGGGTGAAAAGCTCCGAGCAGTCCCTGTCCTGGGCTCAGGGTGAGAGGAGGCTGGAGGGGCCAGGAAAGGAGGGCTTTGGAGGAGCCCAGATTTAGGAGAGCTGATGGCAGAGGGAGGCAGCAAGGGGTCTTTGCTTTGCTCATGCATCTGTGGAAAGTGGGGGTTGAGATGGGCAGGAGCTGCTTTGTCCCCCGTGACCACGTGTTCATTTATCATGAGTGTCAGAGCAGAGGGCCATGTAGGCCTCCTTGCCTCCTTGCAGCTTACCAGCATAGCAGTCCATTCAGGATCAGGAGCTTGAGGGCACAGCAAGGCACCTTTCCCCACGTGCAGAGGATAGGCCTCCTTGGGGTGGCGTGATCCTTGAGCAGGACAGCGTGGGGCGGATGGGCCCTGTGGACCTTGAGGGCTGAGGAGGAGCCTGGGGATGCAGCTTCTGTGAGCCCCGTTTTTCCTAGAACTGGAGGGGGAGCCTTTGAAGGGCTTGAAGCAGGAGAGCGACACTGCTGGCTCTGTGCTGTGCCACTCTGGCCGTGTGCACAGAAGCTCAGGAGAGGGCACTGGTTCAGAGGCCAGCCTGAGGCTGGTGAGGTGCCTAGTCTGGTTGGCATGGAGGACTGGCTGGAATGCAGCGTTTCTCAGGGGCGCACTCGTTGGCAGAGGAAGAGCGGGCAGAGTCTGGGTGGCCGTTCCCCTCTCTGTGTCATGTTAGGCCTTGGTTCAACAACCTTTGGCACAGAAGAGATAAATCCTGGGTAGCCAGAGCCTGTTGAGTTGAGGACGGTTAGGGCTGAGGGGATAGCTTCATCCTGACACCTGGGGGTCCCCCGCGTCCAGTGGAGCCGCTGTCTTCTAGGATCCCGAGGCTCCTTCTCGATGCAATTGCTTCCTCCTGAGGAGCACATAATAGCTGCTCTTTAAAAAAAAAATCATATCTTAAGAAACTTGATATTCAGAAGATCAGGAATATTTTCATATGATCAAGGTTTGGGTGTGGTTGCTTCGGCCTCTGAGTTGATATGGAGTTTGAAGCCTTTGCATTATTTAACAGCATGTCCTTGCCAATGTTTAAAGAGCTGAAGCGCACGTCCCGGGCCCTGCCCTGAAGGCTTTATTAAAGCCTGCTCTGAAATTGTGAAGACAAAGGTCCTGTTTGCTAAAGCCAAATGGTTAGCTAATAATATGCAGCATTTCTGTCTTCATAAAATACTAATAAGGTTAATGTTAAAGTGGAACATAATTGATTTTTTAAAAAGCTGAAACAAACTTTCTTGTGCTAATGTTGCAATTAGAAAAGATGAAAAGAAACATCCTGCTCTCATCTTGTCCAAGTGGAGTCCACAGTAGAAGTCCCTTACACTTGTTACCTTTAAGGGTCCCTTGGCAGTGCATTTGTGAAATCAGGACCCCTCCAGCTCCTGTAACTGGCAATGATGGTCGCTGGCTTTTAGTTCCAGAGCCCAAGGCTGCCTCCCTAGCAGTTTCTAGCAGTGAGAGTTGGGTGGCACTTAGCCAGTGTGCCCTGGTGGAGTGGGCAGTGACAGTGATGCATCTCACTGCATTTTGTTTTGCAGACATTACAAGAAGCGGTGCCAAGGACGCATGCGGAAACATGTGGGGGACTTGTGCCTCCAGGCTGGGATGCTGCAGGACTCCTTGGTGCACTACCACATGGCGGTGGAGCTGCTCCGCTCGGTGAACGACTTCCTGTGGCTGGGGGGTAAGACAGCATGGCCAGGATGCGTGAAGGCCCTTCTTTCCACTGTTCCTGCCCTTGCTCTCTGCCTAGGGTGCCATTGCCCACACCTCACCTCCTGCGCTTTCATCAAAACCTCCTCCATACATCAGATGATGAGGGGATGAGCAGATGGACATGCCATAACGTCCATGAGTGGAATATCATTCACCGTAAAAACCAATGAAATAGCCGGGGGTGCCACTATCCTGTAGTCCCAGCAACTCAGGAGGCCGAGGCAAGAGGATTGCAAGTTCAAGGCCAGCCTCAGCAACTTAACAAGACCCTACCTCAAAATAAAAAATAAAAAGAGCTAGGGATGGTAAATGCCCCTGGGTTAATCCCTAGTACCACCCGCCCCACTCAAAAAAAAAAAAAAAACCCTCAAAAAATAGTGAAATACTGACATCTTTGTAGCACAGGTGGGCCTTGAAAACCTTGTGCTAAAGCCAGATGGGCATGGATCCATTTATTTTTATTTTTTAAATTTTTAAATTTTTTGGTACCGGGGATTGACTTCAGGGGCACTTGACCACTGGGCCACATCCCCAGCCTTTGTTTGTATTTTTTATCAGAGACAGGGTCTCACTGAGTTGCTAAGTGCCTCGCCATTGCTGAGGCTGGCTTTGAACTCGTGATCCTCCTGCCTCAGCCTCCTAAGTGCTGGGATTACAGGTGTGCGCCACCATGCCCAGCTGCATGGACCCATTTATATGATACGTTCAGAATAGGCAGACCTGTTGACGTGGAAGGCAGGCCCACGCTGGGAGGGCCTGGGAAGGGCAGGTGGTGGCTACTGGCCAGCTGCCTTCTGGCTGGTGAAAATACCCTGGCGCCAGGTGGTGGTGGTTGTACAACTGTGAATACACTCCACGTGGCTGAACTGCATGCTTGACGTGGACGAGTCTGGTTGTAGTGAATTATATCTCAGCTTTGGAAATTAAAAGACCAAAAAAGCTAAAACTGACTCTGAAGAACAGCAGTCACGTGGGGCTGGAGGTGGGCCTGGAAATGCCTGTCCTGCCGCGGTGTGAGGTGCTGGTCCTGTGCATGAAGCAGTGAGCAGATGCACGTTTCACCTGTGCACCCCCAGCACACTCATGCTGTGGCACCTGCAGCCTCGTGGGCTCTGTGCGTTGCCAGCCCTGACGAGGGCCTGTGGAAGCTGGGTGGCTAGTTTCTGTGTGTAGCATGACCATCGATGGTTAGGTTTGATTTTTGTTTTGAGGAAAAACTGACATTTTCAGATAATCCAGCTGTTTGAATCATTTTTAGCTACCATAAATTGAGCTATTCATGGGCACTAACTTTACTGTTTATTCCCCACTTTTTTTTTTCTTTTGACGTCCAGCTGCCCTGGAAGGGCTGTGTTCTGCTTCTGTCATCTACCACTACCCTGGAGGGACCGGCGGCAAGGCTGGGGCCCGGAGACTCCAGGGAAGCTCACTTCCCGCTGAAGCGGCCAACAGACATCGACCAGGTAAGCTCTGTTCTTTCTTCTGGTCTATAACTAAGTTGCAGTCTTAAAAGAAAGCAGGAGTTTATTACTTTTTCCTGAGTTAGGGCTGAGCAGTTTTTAAATAAAGTATGAGGTCTTTTGAATCAGAGATCTTGCACATGAGACATTTTCTTCTGATTTTCTCAGTGCTTATTCTTCTTACTGAGTGCAGTTGGTCATAGTGTTGGGTTGGTTTTTGGAACTCTGGCATGGAATTCCGTGGTGGAGGAGCCTTGAGGATCTGCACTGGGCCCTTTCCCCCCACTTCTATGATTGGGCCAATCTGGTCCCAGGAGTCAGTTTTAACTGCTAATTCAGAGCTTGGGCTATTTTTAGATTTTCTGGTTGGTGAAGTTCTCTTTAAGGAGTTAAGGGCACTTGATGGTTCTTTGGTGGGAGATGCCCCTGGTGCATCTCAGTAGGCAAGAGCAGAGTAAGCGGGCTGGGAGGGTGTGTCGAGTAGAGCCTGGAGGGAGGAGTGTCTCTGCTCTTGCCTCCTGGGCTGAGCTGAAGAGGGGGCCCGAGATACCCACTCTTCCAGGTACAGGAAGAGTATCAGCTTAAGCAACCAGCTGGCCTGACCAGCAGTCACGACCACAAGACAAAATGCCAGTGGCACCTGACCCAAAGCCTGGCAAGGGAGACCTCAGAGGCAGGGCCTTGTGAGCAGATAGTGGCCCCATGTCCGTGTCAGTGTCGGGATTAGGGGGCTTGTAGCTGCCTCATCTCCTGGGAGCTTATGGCTTCTGCCACCTGAGATGAGGGCCAGACCAGCTGGTTGCTTAAGCTGGTACCCTTCCTGTGCCTGGAGGAGTGGGTGGGTGTCTTAGGCCCCCTTCAGCAGAACAGCAGAGGTACAGATGCCGGTTGCTATCAGTGTGAACTGGAGCAAGTTGTGTAATCTCCTGGTGCCCCAGCTTCCTTATCTATAAAACAGGGAAGATGATAGTAGTTCTACCTCACAGGGTCATTGAAAAGGTGGAATGAGATCACAGGTAAATTAGGACCCCAGCACTTGATGAGATTAGAAGCTGCTATTATTATTATTATTATTATTATTTTTTTTTTTTTTTGTGGTACTGGGGATTGAACTCAGGGGCACTCGTCCACTGGGTCACATCCCCAGCCCTTTTTTGTATTTTATTTAGAGACAGGGTCTCACTGAGTTGCTAAGTGCCTCGCCACTGCTGAGGCTGGCTTTGAACTCGCGATCCTCCTGCCTCAGCCTCCCAAAGTGCTGGGATTACAGGCGTGAGCCACCGCACCCGGCTTATTATTATTTTTTTTAATATTTATTTTTGTATTTATTGATACCGAGGATTGAACTCAGGGGCACTCGACCACTGGGCCACATCCCCGGAACTTTTTTGTATTTTATTAGAGACAGGGTCTCACTGAGTTGCTAAGTGCCTCGCCATTGCTGAGGCTGGCTTTGAACTCGCGATCCTCCTGCCTCAGCCTCCCAAAGTGCTGGGATTACAGGCATGCGCCATCGCGCCTGGCTAATACAGTATTTTTTTATATACCTTTATTTTATTTATTTATATGTGGTGCTGAGGATCGAACCCAGAGCCTCGCACATGCTAGGCAAATGCTCTACCTCTGAGCCACAACCCCAGCTCCACTTTCTTAACTTTTTAAGCACTAAGAACAACACATTAAAATGATTCCAGTTAAAAAAAAAAAAAAGTAGCTTGAAAATCACTTTCTGTCCATTTTTCTAGTGCGCTGTTAAGAGAACAGCTGTAAAGACTGAGTTGGTTCTATGGAGTCTTTGGTCTGAAGAAAAGATCAACTCACTTAAGTGAGTGAGTCTTGAGAGAGAGTAGACCTCTGCGTTCTTTCTTGACCGTGAATGTAGGTTTTGTAGGACTTGCCAGCCTGGTTTGTTTCCTCATTTGCGGGAGGGATGAGGTTGCTCACCTCCCGTGGCTGTGATAGTGGAACCCGCTGAGAGCACCCAGTGTCCAGTACAGAGTAACTGTCCCAGTGACAAGACTGGGTAGAGGCATCCACCTGTCTGCTTTCCTGTGTGGAGGAGTGGAACGCAGTGTCACTGCATGGGCATGCTTTTTAAGTGGGCACATAAGCACTTTGCCTCTCAACAGTTGTGTCACCCTTTGGGAGTCACCATGCAAGGCACCGACACTGTCTGCTGCTCCAAAATCAGTGATGGCTTCATGGTGGCAGGGTTCAGGGATCAGTTGGGTCTTGGTGTAGAGCAAAATACAGATTCTGGGAGGAAGCTGGGTGCCCGACTGCTGGATGGGCAGAGCCTGCAGCACAGCCTCCCCACCATAGGTGGGGAGGCTGCCCTGGGTGCCCAGGACCCATTCCCGGGCAGTTTAGTTTCTGTGAGCCTCTCTCTTTTGTTTACATACAGGGGTGTGAAACTTTTTAGATTGATTACTGAAGACCATCCCTTCCTGAAGCAGAATTCAGCGTGTGCTAACTAAGCTTTTAGTCATGGTCTCTGAGCATCCTATTTAAAAAACTCCCCTCATTCTTTCTCAGTATTCAGGCAATTTATTTTTGCTGCATCTCTTTCAGCAGCTAGGGTGGGCTTTTTGGCCATAGGTGGAGCTGTTGTACCTGTTTTTTTTTTAAAGCCCTAATTTTCCTGTTTGTAAAGAAGATTTAAACAAGGTTGCTTTAATTTGATTTTTTATTTAATGCTTCAGAATAGCACGATGTCCATTATTTCTGGATACTTGGAAAAAGCATTCTAGTTATATCTTATTTTTGTCTGTCATCTCAGCATGCACATCTCAGGCATGCTGTGAGAGAGTGGTGAAGTTGAACTTTCCTTCCAATATTAGAAATCAGCTGGCTGTGCCTCATGAGAGAGAGAGAGACTACCTCTGGAGCCCCTTAAAGCTGAGAAGAACTTTGAGCCCCTGGTTTTGCACCCCGTTGTGCGCTCACTAGTGGGACTCCTTTGGCACCTTGGCAGAGCCTCGCTTCCCAAGTTCAGCTGCGTGAGTCTGAATGCAGGTGCACCCAGGGAGTCCTGTGGTCTGGGCAGCACCTACTGATGTCTATGTGAGAGCAGGAGAAAGGGTGCACAGTGTTCAGCAGAGGGGTCCTCATGAAAGACCCAGGCCCGCTGGCTAGTAGTTTCTGTGATGGAGCCATCATTTCATAATGTTGGATGATGACTAAGGAACTGAACTAGGAATAAATGGTTTTATGAATAAAGACTCAGGAAGTGAGCAGGCATCTGAGGAGGGCACTGCTGAGGGCAGCTCGAGGGTCAGCAGCCTTCCTGAGCCCCGAGTTCCTGGTTAGCAAGCCAGACCTGGGCTGAAGCGGTGTGGAGCGAGTGCTGGCTCCACAGCAGCTCTCCTGCTCTCTGTTCCAGCCAGTTGAGAGATGAAACTAAAGCGTAGGAAGGCAGAGAATGGAAATGCTGCCTCCTGCTGATGAAGCCACATGCGCAGTGAGCCTCACAGGTGCCTTCCTGAGGGAGCCAGCACCAGGGGCAGGGTGGGGCAGATGAGGTGCTCAGTGCAAGGAAGCGCCTGTGCTTTATTTCAGTGACGGCTGCCAGACTGAAGCAGAACAGATGGCGGTTGGCAGAACAGCTCTTCATGGCACCCACAGTCAGGGGATTGTTCTGTGTGGACAATGGAGTGGATGTGCTACTTGGAAGAGGAAGTTTTCCGGATATACCTTTTTGAATCCTATAAGACTGCTTAAAAATGATACTAGCTGATGATAAAACATGTCTGGAACCACTAGCTCTCGGGTGTTTTGTCACGGTGGTAAATGACATTTTGCTGAGGAGACTAGCTGGGTCTCACTTATATTTGGGTGGTTTAGCAGATGATCAAGGCTTTCACGGGATTTTTTTTTTTTTTTCCTGTGGTACTGGGAATTGAACCCAGGACCTTGTACATGGGAGGCAAGCACCCTACCAACTGAGCTGTATCCTCAGCCCTCACAGGCTTTTTGATAGTAATAAAGTTAATTATTTTAAACTAAATACAAATTTATCTTCTAAAACTAGAAATCCTTTGCTCAATGAAGTGTCCAGTGATTCAGTGTGTGTGTGTGAGAGTGTGGGGGTGGGGAGGGAGTGGTGAGATCATGGTGGCTGACTGGGTTTAGGGAAGTGGTGGTAAGATCCACATCCCCTCTGGTACTTCCTCTCCCTTGTTTCGGGGTGCTGACCTACACTGCACAAACAGTATTCCTTTCTCACTCTGCTTATTTGTGGAAATAAGAACCTTTCACACTTGTTTAAGAAGAGCTGGAGCAGGAGTTTAGAAGGTGGGGGCCCAGAGGTGTGGAGGCACTTAGCTCTTGGTCGAGGACGTGGTAACAGGGGCTTTTCTTTCTTTCCTTCTGCAGCACAAAGGCCCTGTACTGGGAACACACTGACTGAGAGTTGCTTTTCTGATTACCTTCAACACTATGTGAATCATGAAATGTGTTTTAGTAGTTATCTTTAAAAGTAGTTTTGTTTCCCAAATAAAAGACCCTAATCTGTTCTCTCTTCCAGGGGCACAGGAAGTTCTCATTGATCCAGGTACATCATCTATGTGCTTAGTTTGTTTTGGTTATTTATTTTAAGTGCTTGTTTCATGGTGGTGTGAATGAATTGTTAAAATTTCTGGATTGTGATCTTGGGAACATTCTGATTTAAGAAACTCTAAATCAGAACTGTTAAACCTGATTATTATTTGGTCCTTGTTTGATGGGGTACCCTATTGCTTTGTGTTGTCTGTTGAAGAAGACAGATCTTGCCCTAGCATGGTTAAGTGAATGGCTTGAGAAGTGTGCCTTGATTCTCTGACTGCATGCCTGTCCTGTCAGTTCTGAATTCATTTATAACAATGACCTCACTCTGGTTCTGTGGCTGTGCTCCTTTCAGATGACTTCAAATCCCCCACTGCATTTCGCGCATGTGTTCTTAACAGGGAAAGAAATTTTGCATTTTTTTACACAGGTGGATTTTTCTTTCCCTTCTTAATACCTTCTGTGATTAATAGCAAAAATCTATCCTATTTCAGTGCTTAGTCATTTTGTGATGAGCGCTGGGGCTTTCTGGTCTCCTCTGAAGAACAGTCAGGCAAGGCACTTCCATGGCGGGGTGGGTGTCTGCTCTTGTCCCCCTGTGTCTCCATGCTGAAATGCAGCTGCCTCAGGCTTAGAGACTCTGTTTTAATATTGTGTCCCCTCCTTTCTATAGGCTGGTGGCTCAGGATTTCGTGGGGTTTGTGAAAAGTGCAGAGGAAGGCCAGCAAAGTGCCTTTGCTTTCAGGAGACTCAGTTGCCCATGGGCGAGGGGCCTGAGGGCAGGGCCTCCTGGCTCCAGCTGAGTGAGTGCACCCACGCCCAGGGCTCCTCACCTGGATGCTGATGTTTGACCTGGAGACACTTACTGAGTCTGGACCAGCTTGTCGTGCCTCATAGGAGATGCTAAGTTTCCTGTGTCACCGCATTGCTTGTATAAGTGGCTCAGAGCTACTTTTTTTTTTTTTTTGTGGTACCGGGGATTGAACTCAGGGGCACTTGACCACTGGGCCATTTCCCAGCCCTTTTTTGTATTTTATTTGGAGACAGGGTCTCTCTGAGTTGCTAAGTGCCTCGCCATTGCTGAGGCTGGCTTTGAACTCGCAATCCTCCTGCCTCAGCCTCCCAAAGTGCTGGGATTGCAGGCGTGCGCCACGGCGCCCGGCTTCAGAGCTACTTTTAAAAATCAGATTTTTCTTCCAATTAAGAAAAAATTAGTTGAGATAAAGAATATTTTTTGTAAATTTTTAAAATTTCAAAGTAAGTTGTGTGGAGATCAGACTGGTTCAGGGTGCTGGGAGTAGGGTGACCTTGGTCACCAGCCTCGTTTTTCAGGGACATCTGGGTCTTGCTGGCGAGGGGAAGGCTGCTGGGAAGGGATGTGGACCCTGGCTGGCACTGGCTTGAGGGTGCCTTATGCAGCTGTCCCCATGAGAGCAGTGCAGACCTGACTGCCTGCCAAGGGGCAGCGAGGAGACAGGCGCTCCTGCTCTTCCCCACGCCAGTCCTAGCCTCCCCCCGCTGCTGCAGGACACAGCATGTTTGTTTATTGATTGATTGATTGAACCCCGGGGTGCTCTACCACTGGGCTATATCCCCCATCCTTTTTACTTTTTATTTTGAGACAGACTGGCCTTGAACTTGTGATCCTCCTGTCTCAGCCTCCCTACTTGCTGGGATTAGAGGAGTGTGCCACTGTGCCCAGCTCGTGAGGTCTCTGGGTGGGGACTGATGCGTCCTCTGAGAGCTGGCTGTCTTTTCCACCTTCCCCTTCTCTGCGGCTCCAACCCTTGAAGATGTGCTAGCAGCAGGGGCGCTGGTGGGGGTTGCTCTGCAGCTCCCAGGAGCCTCTAAGTCTGAAGAGCCAATGCTCCCTCAGGGGTGATAAAATCGTTCAGCCCTGCAGAAAGCCCACCCACATGCAGCCATTGCAAAATACCCAACTTTTATTTATTTATCTATTTAATTTGTTCTAATTAGTTATACATGACAGTAAAATGCATTTTGATACTTTGTACATAAATGGAGTGAACTGGTCATTCTTCTGGTTATACATGATGTCGAGTTACACAGGTTGTGTAAACCATATATGCACGTAGGGTGAATAATGTCCGATTCATTGTACTATCCTTCCTGCCCCCAGACCTCTCCTTTCCCTTCACTCCCCTCTGTCTAATCCAAAGTACCTCTGTTCTTCCCTACCCACCCCACCCCCCCACCGTTTTATTCAATCTTGAGTTTTAAACGGAGATAGTATTTGTTTCCCCACAATTGTTTACAAAACCCAAAGAAAAGTTGGCCAGTCTTTGGTGCTGCTGTGCTGCTTACTTTAGGACACATGTGTCCTCTGTCCCTTCAGGCTCTTGGCCTGCACTCTGAGCTGGGCGCTTCTCTTCTCAGGGCTCTGTTAGTGCTGAGCACTGCACATGCAGCACGCCCTCGGCTCAGGGATGGCCTCTGCCACGCACGGGCTCTTGCTTTCTCTTCCCTCCGTGGCGTGGCGAGGGTTCTCTCTTCCTGCGGTGAAAACCGCGGTGTTTTTGTCATGTGAGAGCCCTGCTCTCAGCTGCTTTGTTTTTAAAAGAGCTTGAATGTAACTCCCTCATTGAAAGTGTACGGTTGAGTGGGTTTTCTGTGCTCAGAGTTGTGTGGCCATAAGTACAGCCACTTTTAGGACATTTTCATCACCCCAACAAGCAACCCTTGCACCCAATCACAGTCACTCCCTGTTCCCTCCACCCTCCCCCAGCTCCAGGCGATTAGTAATTTACTTCCTTCCTCTGTTGTGTGATTGGCCTGATCTGCACATTTCACATGAATGGGAACGTATGACAATGGTCTTTTATGACTGCCTTTTTTTTTTTTTTTTTTTTTGTACTGGGGATTGAACCAGAGGGCTCTACCTTTGAACTATACCCCAGCCCTTGTTGTTTTTTGTATTTTGAGACAGGGTCTTGCTAAGTTGCTGGCCTTGAACTTGCGACCCTCCAGCCTTGCTCCTGGGTGGCTGGACGGCAGGCGCAGGCTGGCCTGGTGTGGCTGTGTCTGCACTGTTCCTTTCTCCTGCTGGTGCTGCTCTGCTCCAAGGATGGGCCTGCTCTTGCTCATCGTTTCTCTCAGTTGGACGTTGGCGTGCTCCCACCCTTGGGTGCTGTGAAGGGTGGTGCTGTGATCATCCCGGTGCAGGTTTTCAGTGGACCTGTGGTTTAAGTTCTCTCGTGCACCTGGCAGTGCAGTTGCTGGGTTGTATAGTTAGTGTTGAACAACTGCCACACTCTTTTCCCAGTGGCTCCACCACTTTGCATTCCCCCAGGGGTGCACAGGGGTTTCTCTCTCTCCCTCCTAGTTGGCATTTGTTAGCTGCGGCCGTCCTGGAGGAGTGAGGTGGAGCCTCGCTGTAGCTACGGTTGTGCTTCCTCCAAAGGTGATGAGCATCCTTCCATGCGTTGATTGGTTATTGGTATATTCCCTTTGGAAAAGTGTCTGTTTGGGTCCCTTATCCATTTTTTAAATCGGGCTGTTTTTTTACTGTCGAGTTGTAATGGTTGTTTTTATGTTGTAGATGGGAGTCACTAGCTGTGCGATTGGCAGAACCTGGTGTGAAGGTAGTGCTTCCCAGTCCAGCAGTTTGCTCAGACAGCGGTGTTCCCGAGCCTGCGCCTGTGAGCCAGTCTTGACGGCAGGCCTGTCATGGCTGTTGTGCGTTTCACAAGGGGAATGTTAGGTCTTGCTAGCACAGAAACACCTGAGCTCTGGTAGGCTCCAGGACCTCCACAAACCACCCAAAGGCGTTTTCACTGTGACAGAACATTATGGTTAAACAGCAGAGTAGACTCGTTAACCGGATTTGATGAGAGACATGTAATACTGGTTGCTTGTCTTAATTGAAATATTCTGCTTTTGTTAAAGTAATTAGTACTAATGAGTAAACAAAAATTAAGTTTGCATTTATATGGGACATGGGGGCAGACTTCGTATATATATATTTTCTGTCTGTTTTTCAGAGCGTTTTATAGCTTTTCAACAAGGTTCTAACTTTAGAATTCTATTTTAAACATCACTCCCAGCTCTAATGTTGTTTGACCGAGTTTGTCCTGTCTTATGCACAAAATTCCACTGTCTTGTAGGTAAAGATTTCCCTTTTGTTATATTGGGTTAGTGTTAAGAGTTATAGGGCTTCTAGGCCTTTTTTGACCATATATTTGAAGTTGGCTGTCAAGTGGGATATTACCTGTATTTCTTTGGTTTTCATTATTCAGTTAGAATTTCTGAAAGTGAATTTGTTTTAATGTGTTACATATGCTTCCCAAGGAACAACTTGATGTTCTTGTGCTTTTAAGTTTTTAATGTATAAAAAGCTTAAATGCACTCTTGTTTGTAAGGTTTTTTTTTTACTAGGTATTTGTTTACTCTTTATTCTTAAAATCTTTTTCTTTTTAAGGAGTAGGTATGCATGTTTCAAAAATAATTTCCCCCCTTTTTGTGTAGATCATGTTCATTGTAGAGAATTTAAAAAATAAGGATAAAGCAGGTAAATTGTAAGGTTACTCCTCCCCCACTCCTAGATAAGACATAGTAAATTTTATAATCTGGAGGTGAAGCCCTCCAAATTTCTTCTTTTCTTTTGAGACATTTTAGATTATTCCAGATCCTTTGAATGTTTATCTGAATTTTAGGATCAGATAGTCAGTTTCTACAAAGACTCTAGATTCGATTTTGGTAGGGATTGTATTGAATCTGTGGGTCAGTTTGGGGAGTTATTGTCCTCTGAAGAATATTTCATCTTCCAGACCCTGGGCACTGGATGGCTTTCCATTCATTTATCTTTATCATCGTCATTGTTGTGTGGCCCTGCGGGTTACCCCTGGGACTTATCCATGCTAGGGTAAGAACCTTACCACTGTGCTATACCCTCAATCCTATCTTTAATTTTTTTTCAGCAGTGGTTGGGATTTTCAGAGTATACCATCATACTTTTTTTGTTTTTAAATTTATTTTTTGTTTTTTGGTACTGAGGATTGAACCCAGGGTGCTTTACCACTGAGCCACATCTTCAGCCCATTTTACTTTCTATTTTGAGATGAGGTCTTGCTAAGTTGTCAAAGGTCAAACTCAGTTGCTGAGGCTGGCCTTGAATTTGAGATCCTCTTGCCTCAGCTGCCGAGCTGCTGGGTGCTACTGTACCCAGCCAGGTTTATGTGTCAGAAGTTTGATCTTTTTCGTGTTATTGTGAATGGAATTGTTGTCTTACTTTCATTTTCAGATGGTTCATGGTGAGCCTATGTGAGTGAGTTAATCTTTGTATGTTGATCTCATATCCTGTGACCTTGCTGGACTCACTTGTTAGCTCTGGTGGTTTTCTAGTGGATCTTTTAGGGTTTTCTCTATGTAGGAACGTGTCACCTGAAGATAGAGGAAGTCTGCTTCTTCTTTCCCATTTGGAGGCCGTGTCTTACTCCTGATCTTACAGGGAAATGTTAGGTCTTTCACCATCATGTGTGATGAGCTGTGGGTGTTCACAGGTGCCTTCCTCAGACCGAGGACACCCCTTCTGTTCCTGTGCGTGGAGCGTTTTTGTTACGTAGGGTATTGGATTTGTCAGTCTTTTTCCCTGTCTCCTGAGATAATTGTGTTCTTTTTTTTTTTGTCCTTTATTCTACTCACATCTGTGTTGCATTAATTGATTTTCAGATGTTAAGCCAACCTTACATTTCTGAAATCAATCTCACTTGATTGTGTTGCATAATCCTTTCATATCTTGCTAAATTCAGTCTGCTAGTATTTTGTTGAGGAATTTTACATCTATATTTGTGAAAGATAATTGGTCTGTAGTTTTCTGTTGCTTTGGTGCTTTTTCCTGGTTTTGGTATCAGGGCAGTGTTGGCTCCATAGGATGAGTTGGTTAGAATTCCTCTTAGATTTTTTGGAATTGTGTGAAGAATTGGTATGAATTTGTCTTTAAGTCTTTGGTAGAATTCCACATTAAACTATCTGTTCCCAGGCTTTTCTTTCTGGGAAATTTTTTGATTATTGATTCAATATATTTACTTGTGTGTATATTCTAGTTTTTTTTTTTTTCTCAGTTGGTTTTGGTAGTTTGTGTCTTTCCAAGAATTTGCCCATGTCGTCTGGCTTACACAGGTCACTGGCTTGCAGGTGTTCCTAGTGTTCCTGGGTCTTCCTGTCCAGCTCTGTGAGGCTGGTGCTAGCGTTTGCTCTCTCAGCCCTGATTTTAGTGATTACAGTCTTCCCATCTTGTTTTTTATTGGCTCTTTGTCAATTTTGTTGATTGCCTTAAAAAACCCAACATTTTGGTTTTGTTGATTTTTCATTTCATTCATGAATTTTTATTTCTTCTTTCATCTTTTCTACTTCTCTTTTGCTTGCTTTGAATTTAGTTGTCTTCTTTTTCTAGTTTCTTAGGTTATCGGCTCAAGATCTTCCTTTGTTTTTCTTTTTAAATTAAATTTAAGCTTTTTTTTTTTTTTTTTTTTTTTTTTTCAGTTTTGGGGATTGGATCCGGGGACTCATCTGTACTATGCTAGGCAACACTCAACCTTTAAGCCATACTCCCAGCCCTTTTTGTTTGATTTTAAGACAGGGTCTCACTAAGTTGTCCAAGCTGGCTTTGAACTTGCCATCCTCTTGTCTCAGTCTCTCTAGTAGCTGGGATTATAGGTGTGCTCCACTGTGGCCCTGATGGTGACTCTTTTTTGATAATACTGGAGATTGAACCCAGGGGTGCTCTGACACTGAGTGATACCCGCCACCCATTTCATTTATTTAAGACAGGGTCTGCCTTGAACTTGGAATGCTCCTGCCTCAGACTCCTGAGTGGCTGGGACGACAGACAGGCATGCTGACTCTTTAAGCACATGTGCCTGGCTCTGATAGCAAGGTCCCCTGTCCTGCCCAGTGCCTGGGCAGGTGCACAGTGGTGTTGGGAGTGAAGTACTCAGTCATTCTGAGCTATGATCTTAGTTTGTAATTGGTCTTCTGTACTTTCATTTCATTTATATTTCCAATTATACATGTTTATTGCTTCGATTGTTACTGAAATACATCCCGTTTTTAATAGAATTGTTTTATAATTTATTGAATTTATCAGAATTCTCATTTTTAATTGTTGATTTTTTTTTTTTTTTTTTTTTTTGGTACTGGAGATTGAACTCAGGGGCACTTGACAACTGAGCCACATCCCCAGCCCTATTTTGTATTTTATTTAGATACAGGGTCTCACTAAGTTGCTTAGTGTCTTGCTAAATTGCTGAGGATGGCTTTGAACTCTTTATCTTCCTGCTTAAGTCTCCTGAGCCTCGAGGATTATAGGTGTGCGCCACCGTGCTTGGCTTAATTGTTGATTTTGAAACAATTTAAATCACATGTCTTAAAAAACAGTTTAAAGATTAGTTCCAAGAATTCTGGTGTACTCTTCATGAAGACCCAGCAGTTGGCGGAGTCTTGGTTTTATGATCTGAGCTCCCTGTGTCATGTGTAGTTTTTTTTTTTTAGCTATTTGAGTGAGCTGCAGGTTTGATGCCTTCCCCAATGGCTTGGGTGTGTTTTCCAGGGACAGTGTCATCACAGAAGTGGTGCGGTGGTTACAGTCAGGGAATTTAACATTTGTGTGATACTTTTATGTACAGTGCAGGTCCTTTTAAAAAATATTTTGTTGGTGCATTATAATTATACGTAATAGTGGGATTCATTATGCCACATTCATACATGCATGTAGCATAATTTGGTCAGTCTCCTTCCGCAGTACCTCTGCATGGGGCTGGAATTCAGGGACTGTGGGTGGCTCCTTCCGCCTCTGTGTGAGGACAGTGTGTGCGGCATTGCTTCTTGATTGGTTCTGTGACGCTCCTGTCAGTGCTTACCTATTTATGTGAAATGTGTTTTTTCTGTTTGTGTTCCATTGATTTCTTTTTTTAGTCTAGAAAACATCATCATGATTAAAAAGGTCAAAACCATATGAAAAGTTATACCCTGAGACGTGTTACTTCCTGTCCCATCTGGCACCTGGTTTTCACTTACCCCTGTAGGTGGCTTTTCTCTTGTGTTTCTTGGTTTTCCTGCTCTTTCTCTTTTTTATTTTTCTTCTTTTTTGAAAAAAACCCGAGAGTTAAATATTCTAATTTCTCTTTCTTATGCAAAATGTAGGGTGCTACATTTTTATGGGGGATGGTGGTGCTGGGGATGGGGCCCAGGTGTGGGACCCAGGGCCTCCTAAGTGCTAGGCAAGTGCTTTGCCACTGGGCTTCACCCTCAGCTCATTTTTTTTTTTTTTTTTTTTTTTTTTTTTGTGGTGCTGGGGATTGAACCCAGGGCCTTGTGCATGGTAGGCAAGCACTCTACCAACTGAGCTATATCTTCAGCCCTCAGCTCATCTTTTTTTTAATCATCATTATTATTTTTTTAGTTGTAGTTGGACACAATACCTTTATTTTATTTATTTTTATGTGGTGCTGAGGATTGAATCCAGGGCCTCGCACATGCTAGGCAAGCGCTCTATTGCTGAGCCACAACCAGCCCCGGCTCATCTTTTTTGATGAGCTCATCTTTTTTTTTTTTTTTTTTTTTTTTTACTTTGTATATCCTATTGAATTTACAGCTGGGTTTTTTTTTAAAAATTTTTTATTTATTTGCTTTAGTTGTACACAATGTGTTTTATTTTTACGTGGTGCTGAGGATCGAACCCAGTGCCTCACACATGTGGGGTAAGTGCTCTACCACTGAGCCACAACCCCAGCCCTCAGATGCTTTTTTATGTATTGCTTTGTTTGTGGTGTTTTGCTGTATGATTAGTAAGTTGAATATATATATATATTTTTTTCCCCCTGCATTTGAGTCATGATGGCTTTTCACTATACCCATGTTCTAAAGGAATTTTTCATGGATTTTTAGCTTCTTTAGGTTTTCTGTTTACCTGTGGATCCTGGACCCATTTACAGTTTGTTTTGATGTTTGGTGGAGGGGAGGGTCTCCTGTCCCTGTCAGAGGTGACTGTCCAGGTGTCCCAGCACTGCAGTGAGAAGGTCCCTCTCAAGCCCTATGACCTCAGGGCTCCATCTTGCTGCTGCAGGCTTTGCGGTGCGCTGGGCCAGCTCAACTTCCAGGCTCATGGAGTCACTGCCTTGCTGTTGGTGGCAGTTGGGCGGCATGGCTTTGAAGCCTCATTGATCCTGGCGTGGTAGCTGCTGTAGGAACTGTCACCACCTGAGGACTGCTCTCGTCTCAGCTCCTCTCTCTCTGTCTTTGCCTTTCTCTCTAGTGTCACTTGTCTCTGTTTTACTCCCTCTTCCTTTTGCTTTGTTCTCTCTGTGTTTCTGAGTTCCTGGTTTTGTGCCTTCTATACACTCTTGCATGAAACAGGAGCTGGCTGCCACTTAGCCAGTGATGGCAGGGTTGCGGGGTGCTTCCCTGAGACTGTAGCTGGTGTCTCAGCCTCCCCACCTTGTCATTCTGGTTCCAGCCTGTGTGGCCTTGGGCTTCCTGCAGCAGTGCAGGGCTGTGGGTCTTGCCGGCACTGTTTCCCTGGCCCACAGGGTGCTCCATGGGGCTGGTGGAACTGTGGAGGGAGGAAAGCGCAACTCTACTGAGCTCCAGCACTTTTAGAGCTTGTTATTCTTTTATCGAGTGAAATTAAACCAGTTTGACCAGCAGTGTGCTGCCCGCCTGCCTAGTGGCACTGTCTTGATGTCTGCTCAGCCTTGGGTTTGGAGTTAACTTACTCACAGAGCCCTCAGTGCTGAAGTCCTTTCTCCAAAGACAGAGTGGCATCTGGGGGCCTCTCCGGTGCTCTGATCTGTGCTGCGTGATGGAGGAAATGAGGTCCTCTGAGAGAAGCAAACAACCTGCTTCGTTCTTACCCCCCATAGTGCTCCTTTCCTTTCTGTGGGGGGAGAAATTATGACAGTAATGCACAGGTAATTTGTTAGTGCTAGTAAGACAAATCAAGACGCCCTGTCATTCATTTATTAAAAAATGTTAGTTTGTGCCAAAATGGAACGTTTTATAAGCCTGGGGAACACGCAGAGCAGTGAATGTAGCATAATGGTCACAAGCCCCTGGCTCGTCCTTGGAGGCTCCTAGCAAGAACAATGCCCCTTGGGACCTGCATCTGCCCTGCAGAAGTGGGGCTCCCTCTGAGCCTCTCTCTCGGGGCTGGACACAGGGGTGCAGTACTTAGAGCACGGGCACAGGGTGCTGCTTTGTGGTGGTGTGATGACTACCCTGTGTGAACTCTGCTCCCAAGGCACCCCTCAGTTCTGTGGCACACAGGCTGGGTCATGGGCTCTTGCTGATCTGAATGTATTCTTTGAAAAGGACATATTTTAGATATTTTTTCTAAGCATGCCTTTTCCTATTATTATTTATAGTTCTTTCCACTTATTTCCTGCTGTGATTTTCACAAAATCCATAGGAAACAAAACTGCAAGCCACCTGCCTCTCTGAGGTTTTGGTTGGAGTTCTTTCTCCTGTTACTGGGAGAGAATTTTGCATGTGGCATTTTCTTTGTTCTTGGTTTGTGTTTTCTCTGCCTATTTGTTGGTCTGTTACCTGTTCATCTTTCCCCTTATCTGTCTATTCGTTCTTCTTCTGTCTTGTTCCAACAAGCATTTGAGGCAGCTTACAGAATTAGAGAGTGAAGACATACAGGTAAGAAAGTTGGATCCAGATTAGAAAACAAGGGAAAGGAAAGAGCTTCCACGGAGCAGGGTGCAGCATGAAGAGCTCACCAGCTGTGCGCTGCAGCAGACAGCAGTGGACTCACCCTCAGCCTGGGCAGGGGGTTTGTCTGTAGGAGCAACGAGGGGCTTGGGGCAGCCCAGCTTATCCTGTGACTAGGCCTTAGGAGTGTTCTATGAAACCAAAGAACATTTCGTGTGTCCCCCCCCCCCCCCCCCCAGGGTTCTCTGTGTAGTTGGTTGTGTTTTGAAAACAGCAGTTTCTCCAAAACTCTTCCTTGTGTGGGCTTGATGGCTGGGGAATTAGGTGGTTAGGTTTATTGACTGGATTTGGTCCGAAATAGAAAATGACAGCTGTGGAAAGGAAGGTAGTAGTTTTATGTTATTTTTCTTAATGCTGTGCAGTTCAGAAAATGTTTCCTATGGCTTATCTCTTTTGAAGACGCAGTGTGGGCCCTTGCTAGCAAGAAGAGCTTCAAGCTGAGAGAGACGGCATGTAGACTTCACCCGTCTCAAGATGGCTAAGATGGTCTTTGTAAACATGTCACTTTTATGTCATCATTTCATACTCTTTTAATACAAAGTTCCAACAGGGAGGAAGACTTACTCTGAGTTAATCAACACTCAATGTAGGGCTTTGATGGTAAGACTCTTGTAGGGAGAATACGATCTGTGAGGACTTTAAATGCTGTTTCATTATTCAGAGTTCAATAGGGCAAGTTTACGTTTTACCTCATTCATGTTTTTCTTTAAACTAACAAAGAAACGACACTTAAAAAGCAAAAGATTATTTTTTGTTTCTTGCATTTGCAGGTGCTCTCACGACCAACGGCATAAACCCCGACACCAGCACTGAAATTGGGCGTGCCAAGAACTGCCTCAGCCCTGAGAGACATAATCGACAAGTACAAGGAGGCCATTTCCTACTACAGCAAGGTGATGCTTCCATTGAATGTTTTGCATGTCGCGTTGTCTCAGTCAGAGGTTTCTGTCCGACTCGTGGGGTGCGCGGTCTCTCTCGTGTAGTGAGTGCGCAGGCGTTGTTCTCCAGTGCATGATACTGGGGGTCTAAGTGTGGTTTTTGTTTTAACAAGGGTATGTTTAATGAAATATGTTTGGAAAAAGGTGAAAGAGGCTGTTGTCGTCTCAGTACTCAGATAACCATTGTGAATATCCAATACCTGTTTTCTCCTCTTCTTTGTCAATGTGTACTGTTCATACCGTGGAGGTGGTGAGCTTACTGTCCCGTTCACTGTGTGGTGAGCTGTGTTGTTCATTTGGCATGTTGTGTGTTTTTCTGTGCTATCCAGTTTTCCATGTGTGATTTTTAATGACTTCTACAGCATTTCATTTCCATCAATGCAGCATTCTTTTTACTTTGGACTCAATTTTTTTCTTTTTTCTGTGGTGCTGGGGATTGCAGCCAGGCCTGTGAGACGTGGACCAGCCCCTGTCTGTCGTTCTGCTGCTGGCTTTGTCCCCTGGCAGTACTTCACAGCTCATGCTGTCCTCCTCCTCAGACTTCTGGGCTCTTGGGAGCACTGTGGGGACATCTCCAGTGTGCGTGTGGCCATCCGTGCCCAAGCTGCTTGGTGCAGGGCTGTCACAGATGGTGCCTGGAGCGAGGGGAGATGCACTCTCAGCAGCCCTCAGCTGCTGTGGTTTGCAGGTCGTCCTCCTGGGGTGGACCTTAGTGCTCCTCACTTCCCCGTCAGGGGCGCTCTTCTGAGCATTCTTATTTCTACGGGGCATTGTAATCATACGTAACCGTGGGATTCATGATGCGTATTTTTTTTAAAAAATATTTATTTATTTATTTTAGTTGTATACAATGCAATGCATTTATGTTTACGTGGTGCTGAGGATCAAACCCAGGCCGCGCCCATGCTAGGCGAGCGCTCTACCGCTGAGCCACAATCCCAGCCCCATGCGTATTTTTTTAAAAAAATATTTATTTACTTGCTTTAGTTGTACACAATGCAACGCATTTATGTTTACGTGGTGCTGAGGATCGAACCTGGGCCGCGCACGTGCTAGGCGAGCGCTCTGCCGCTGAGCTACACCCCAGCCCTCATCATGCATATTTGTGCATGCTCATGGCGTGAGTGGGCAGCCTTGTTCCCTGAACCTTCCCTTTCTCTCTTACCCCCCCTGCCCGCCCTTTCTGCTCTCCTAACCTCCGTGTTCCTGTTGTTGGTAACTAGTGTGCTGCAATCACACACAAGAGCAGCATTGCTATGGGGTGTTTGTCCCTGGATGTGGCAGTTTGGCAGGTATCAGTCCCCATTGCCTCCCACCGGACCCCCTCCTGCTTCCCTCTCCTGTCTGTCTCCTTCCTCTACCCTGTTGGTCTTATTTCTATTTTTTGAGATCCCTTTTTCTACTCCCATACCCCCCGCCGTGTGCACATGAGAGAAAGCCCTGGGCCCTTGGCTTCTGAGTCTGGCGACTTGACTCGGTGTCCCCAGCTCCATCCACTTACCAGCAAGTGCCCTGTCTCCATCTGCACATATGCCATGCTTTCTTTATTCAGCTTTTTTGAACATTCTTGTACATAAATTCTTGTGTTCTTGTGTGAATATTCCTTCATGTTAGATTTTTCTAGACATTTAATCACTGGATGTGACATTAACATTTGTCATGGGTCATTTTCAAGTTGCTTTCCAAATTCCTTCTCTAATTGAGAATGAAAAGATACAGAATTATGTACTTAAGCAATGCTCCATTCCTGAATATATATATATGTAAGCTGCCTGTCGTGGCCAGCCACAACGCCGCGGGAGGAAAACTCTCGGAGGCAGAGTAAAGATACTACTACTTTTACTTCTACTTTCTTAGAGAGAGCTTAGAGAGAGAAAGAAAGATTTTTCTTCTTCTTAGAAAGAGCTTAGAGAGAAAGATTAGAGATAGCTTTTTCTTTTTCTTCTTCTTAGAGCTTAGAGAGAAAGATAGAGCTTTTTCTTCTTCATCTTCTTAGAGCTTAGAGAGAAAGATAGAGCTTTTCTTCTTAGAGCTTAGAGAGAAAGAGAGAGAGCTTGAAAGAGAGAGATTTCTTCTTTAGAGAGAGAGAGAGCTTAGCTTTTAGAGCTTCTTTCTTCTTTCTTCTTTCTTCCTCGGGAGCCTCGGTCTAACTCTGACCAGCCATTACTTCTTCTATCTGGTTTCTCTTCTGTAACCGCTCTGCCTACGTTCTGGCCGCTCTGATTCTTTTCTTATTCTCCGACCCAAACTCTTCTTCCGACCGAGCGACTGCATGACTGACTGAATGAATTCATTCTTCTCCTGACTCCGACCGCTTTCACCCGGTTATATACCTTTAGCTTTGCGGGTGCCTCACGTATATTTATAGGTGCGTCACATACATATCAGGTGGAACTTATGGCTTCCAGCTGACTGCAATAGCCATCTCCCTAATTGGGGCTCCTTCATATATATATATATATTTGGTACCGGGGATTGAACTCAGGGGCACTCAACCACTGGGCCACATCCCCACCCATTTTTTGTATTTTATTAGAGACAGGGTCTCACTGAGTTGCTAAGTGCCTCGCCATTGCTGAGGCTGGCTTTGAACTCACGATGCTCCTGCCTCAGCCTCCCAAGTGCTGGGATTATAGGAGTGCGCACTGCGCCTGGCTTGGTTTTGGTTTTTCTTTCCATGATCATAAACAATGTTCTGATAAATAGCCCTGTGGATAAAATTTTTTGGACTGATTTTTTTTTTTTTTTTTTAGTGGTGCTGGGGATTGAACCCAGGGCCTTGTGCATGCAAGGCAAGTGCTGGACTGATTTTTTAAAATAGAGAACATTCTTAGAAGTGGACTTGAGTCAAAGAACATAAAAATTTTTAGGGTTGTATTTTCCTGTGTTGTTCTCCAAAAAGGTTACTAACAGTTTAAAGTCCTCCCCTCAAAACACTAGCTGTTATCTTTTTAAAATATTTGCCAGTATACCAGCACAGGTAATTATTTTAGTTATTTTAGTAAGATACCGGACATTTGTCACTTGTTAACTGTTTGATTTTATAAATTATCCTTCTGTGTTCTTTATACATATCTAAGTTACAGTGTTTTTCTTATTGCTTTATAAAAGGTCTTTGTGTGATATGAATGTTATTTTCCTGTCTATCATAGACATTGCGAATCTTTTTTTTTCTTCTTTTGTGGTGCTGGGGATTGAACCCAGGGACTTGCACATTCTAGGCAAGAGCTCTATCCCTGATCTACACCCCCAGACTGCAAATCTTTTTCTTCATTGTTATTTGTGTTTAAATTTTGTTTATAAGATTTTTCTTTTTGGTTATGGTCAAAAACATATTTGTAACATAGTGATTGCTTTCTTTATGGCTTTTATGTTTGATTATTTGCTTAAAATACTTTCTTGACAATAGAATAAAACTCTTTTCTTCAGTTTTTATCTAACTGGGTATAACAATAGAACTCATCATGGAGTTGCAGTTAGGAGAAGCTGATATATTCAGAGTATATCTTTATTGGCTATTATGGGTATTTTAAAATACCGATATCATCTATAATTTAGTTTGTGTTATGGCATATGAATATAACTTATTTTTCCAGGCAATTATCTAATTGTCCCACCATAATTTATTGAATTCATATTTTTTTCCTGGACTTGAAATCTCATTTATACTAAATACTTAAATGTACTTTATCTGTTCTTGAGTTCTTTATTTCTTTTTTTAAAATATTTATTTATTTGCTTTAGTTGTACACAATGCGTTTATTTGTATGTGGTGCTGAGGATCGAACCCGGGCTGTGCACGTGCTAGGCGAACGCTCTACCACTGAGCCACAATCCCAGCCCCGAGTTCTTTATTTCTTTGTATGAATGTATCTTTCCTTCTGTAGCACCATGAAAGTTATCTGTTGTTTGTTTAATATCCAGTGGTGTGGGCCTTTTCCTCCTGCCCTCCCTTCCTTCTGTCTTCCTGCAGTACTGAGGACCACACCTGGAGCCTGGTGCTGGCTGGGTGGGTGTTCTTCTGTCTGGCTAAACCCCAGTCCACCTTTTAAATAGTTCTTTCCTCCCTTCCCCGATTTTCTTGGCTAATATGATGAATTTATTATTCCTGAAGAACTCTTGAAGTACTTTGTACTTTCTTTACACACACCCAGCATGTTGTAGCTTTCTTCATATTGCTCATGAGCACTGCTTTGATGTTATCACGTGTGTTTTTGTTTATTTTGCGAGTGAGAATTTTTTTGCCATTATATTTTCTGTTTCTTTAAAGGTGATAAATAGGCATTGATTTGTCAATGTTCATTTTATAAAAAGCATTTAAAATAGTCCTTTCTTGTCTATTTTTAACAATTGTTTCCCAAGAGGATCACAGTGGTGATAGCGGGCAGCTGGAGAGGCGGTATGGGTATATACACTGCGGTGGTGTAGTGGCTGCGTTGGCCTGGAGAGAGCTCATGGGACGCACAGAGACCACTTCTCTTGCTGTCATGGTCAAGCCTGTGCGCATGACAGGTGGATGTCACTTCACCAGCCAGGTCTGAGCCTTGGTGGCCCTCTGGAGCCCTGTGGCAGGAAGTGCTTGAGGCCCATCTGTAGGGGAGGACTTGTGTGCCCTGGCCTAGCAGGCTGTCCGGTGGCTGTCCTGGGCGTGCCAGAGCAGAGCCGGGAGTCAGACAGGACTGAGTGTGGCCCTTCCCTCTGCCATTCCCTGGTTGTCTCAGTTCAGTGAGGTCCCATGACCTCTGTGAGCTCCATTTTATGTTCTTTCAAGTGGGGAAGTTAAGGACTGCTGCACAGAATACTTAATGAGGGTAAATGACTTTATGTATATAAAACGCCCAGCAGAGTGACAGCTCATTAGCATGGCTCAGTGGAATGTTGGCTATTGTCTCCTGCTCCTTTCTGCAGCCTTCTGCAAGGCACTGGAAAGTCAGTTCCTCCTGGTGGGAGGCAGGTAGAGGAAGTGCCTTAACGCCCTGCTTTCTCAGGCTCTGCCTTGGCTCCTCTGCTTCCCTTAGCTCTTTCTCCTCTTTCCTCTTTCACCTCTGCAGAAAGGGCCTGTGTCTTCCCCTGCTGCTCGGCCCCCAGACGAGCTTGCCTATAAGGGGGTCTGTCATCAGGGAACGGCAGTGGCATATAGGACACGTGTGCACACAGGTACTCTGCATGATTGTGCACGGCCACGCCGCCACGCCTGCTGGCCTCCTGCTCCAGGAGCGAGCAGCACTGCCCTGTGCTCCTCATTCACCAGGGGGTGATGGCATCTCCTGAGCAGCCTGCCCCCCCCACCCCCGGCTTCGTGAGTGATTTCTTCTTGGGTGTCTCATTTGACCCAGGAAGTCCTCCTCTAGTGGGAGAACTGAGATGGAGATGTTCTGCTGAGATGCTGGTCCTGGTATCTTGTGATGGAAGGAACCGTAGGCAGACACATGTAGCCTTCTGCCTTCCTGTAGTCATAGGGACCCCAAGACTCAGAGAAGTCGCCCGTCCCAGTCAGTCACATGGGGGCATAATTTGAATGAGAAGCTTAGGTCATTGTATGCACACAGATGACAAGGCAGTGGTTTGGTGGGGGTGAGTGGACACCCCGCTTGCCTGGGTTCTGGTGTCTGGCAGAGTCATTAGTGCTCCCTGTCATCACTTGTGCTTGCAGCCTCTCCACGGGTGCTCTCTCCCTGTCGACAGTTTCTGGTCAGCAAGGGGTTCTGGACCCACGCGTGCTCCACAGGGCTCTCCTGCTGGCTTGCTGAGGCTTCGAGAACAGAAGCAGTGCACAGAAGCTCCTTCTTGCTGGAGTTTGCCCCCAGGCCAGCTTGGGCCAGACCTGAGCAGGGGAGAGTGAGTGGCAGCACATGGTGCTGAGCACCCCCAGTCTCCGGGCCTGGTGCTTCCACTTGGATCTGCCCAGGTGGTCTGAGTTCAGGTCCTGCCTTACCAGTCGCTTGCTTCGCAACTGTGGGCAAGAAGCTTTACTTTTTTGGTCTCATTTTCTTTATAAATTTATTAATGAATAGGGGTAATATTTATTTTAGGGGTTTTGTTTTAGAATTGAGTGAGACAGCACCTTCATTTATTTCCGAGATATAACTGGTCTGTGCTAGGAGCTTGGTTAGGTAGGTCAGGGGGCTCAGCAGCGAGCCTGGGCACAGGCCTGCTTCTCAGAGCTCATGCCCCAAGAGAACGCCTGTATACATCTGGGCATGTAGTAGGTTTTCAGTAACTGACCCTGTTTGATGCTTGGGATTGAACCAGGATCACTTTACCACCGAGCCACATCCCCAGCCCCCCCTTTTTTTAAAAAAAAATTTTAGACAGGGTCTTGCTTAAGTTGTTTAGGACCTTGCTAAGTTGCTGAGGCTGTCCTTGAACTTCCTCCTGCCTCAGCCTCCCTAGCTACTGGGATTACAGGTCTGGCCACCACACCCAGCATTTCCACATTTTTTTTAATCAGTCCATTGTAGTTGTACACAATGATAGGATTTGTTGCTACATATTTTTTTGTGATGTAACTTAAAATATGTAAATTTAGCCAAAAATATGGAAAAAAACATCAAGTTGACATTTTTTCTCACTTACATAGAAACCATTTAAGAGTTTTGAAGGAAAAGCATTCATTTTTATTTGAATAGAGTCAAATTCCTCCATTAATTCTTTAAAAATTTTTTTTTTAGTTATAAATGGACACAATGTCTTTATTTTGTATATTTATTTATTTTTATGTGGTGCTGAGGATCGAACCCATTGCCTCACATGTGCAAGGCAAACGCTGTACCACTGAGCAGCCTCAGCCCCTCCACTAATTCTTTATTGTGCTGTTAAGTAGTGTACACAGTTGGTAGATTTTTGAGTGAGGCGTGGTCTTTAGGTAAGTGTATGTTGTCCATTTTCCTGATCATCCTCGATAATTTACTGCAGTGTGTCACAGGTTCTGTGTGAGTCATGGGCATGGAGAAGGGGAGAGTGGGACTTGGCCTTTCTGGCTCCATAGTTAAAAATCACGTCCCACCTCACACGTGATCTTAGTGAGTCGACAACTCATTCCCTCTTGGCTTTCTGGGCTTGGCAAGCAGGCAGGCTGTGTTTTTGTGAGCAGTCCCACCTTTCCAGGCCCACTTGGTTCCACAGCTGACTGAATGCTTTGATATCCGTGTTAGCGCCTCTGCTAAAAGAATACTAGTATGTTATCCCTGCCCATCTCAGGTCCTCCTAAGTACTAGTCCACATACAATCTTTGCTTCAATTTTAAGAAAATTTCCCCCAATTACATCAATTGAAAATCACTCCAACTGGGCTAACTAGCAATGATGCTCAAAAAGCGCACCAGTCAAGTTCAAGCTAATGGACTCCCTCTAAGAACCCTGAAGTCTGAAGTACTGCTAGTCTCAAGTACTTCGGGTAAGGCATCCTCAACCTGTACTTTGAAATTTTATAAAATATTAAGCTAATGTGCTTGCGTTATTTTAATGAATGCCAATGTATTTACATGGACGACTGCATGTTTGCTCAGTCCCATGAACCTTTCTTTCACTTGTGTAGGACGTACTTTCTGAGCACCGTGTTCTCTTCCCTTGGTGTGGCAGTGGGGAGTTGGTACAGGAGCCATGTGCCTAGGACGTGCTGTGCTGTGATATGGCAGAGACTTGTTTTTTTGACTGAGGTGCCTCCTTTATACCCTACAGTACAAGAATGCAGGAGTGATTGAATTGGAAGCCTGTGTCAAAGCCGTACGTGTCCTGGCAATTCAGAAGAGGAGCATGGAAGCTTCGGAATTTCTGCAGAATGCGGTGTATATTAATCTTCGACAGGTGAGTCTGTTTCTGCCTCTAGGAGTTGGGACAGTGCTCACGGAGTCTCCCTCTCCTGACCCAGCCTGTTTCTCTGTGTTGGAAGGCACTGTGGCTTGGAAACAACTATGGAATTGTGGGTTGATAGTCAAGGGAATGCCATTTTTCATAGATCTTACTTTTTTTTTTTTTATAATATTTTACTTTAAAAAGTCAGAACTTGCTGTCCCTCTGGGTTTTTCTGATTAGAGAAGCAACTTGGCCTCCATCAGCCTTGCGCCTGGACGTGCTTCATGGCTCTTGCCTTGACTTTGTCACTTGTGAAGTGCTTGCCATTTGTAACCATCTCAGGTGTCAGGTTTATAGGACAGGAAGTTCATGGAGGTACTTTATATCATTCCTTTTGTCCAGCAGGCACTTCACAAATGTTAGTCTGAATCTGCATAGGTTCTAACAAAACAAAGGCATTAAAACATGTGGTTGTAGATTGATAATGCCAGATCCCCAAACTGATGGTCCGAGGAGGGTCTTAGGTAGTCAGCTGGACTGAGTCGCCTCTTACAAGGAAAGCCAAGGGGACAAAGGCTCCAGAGTGCAGCACATGGAAAGGGTCAGTGGTGATCCTGAGAGGGTCACGGTGACCTCTGGTTTCTGCACATGGTGGCCAGGCTGGGCTCTGAGAAGGACAAACTGCAGGAGGTGTGAGGGCCCCTGAGGTGCAGCTTTGGGCATAAGCAGGACTGAGGTGGGAGGGTCTGGGGCATAGGTGAGACAGGGGCGAGGGGGAGGGGAGGGGAAAGAGAATTTAAAGTCATTTTCTACTTGAACATATATAAAAGTATGACTGATAACAAGATGCTCATCTAATTCAACATGTTGGTGCTTTGCCATGCTGACTGCAGAGATTATTAAGTGTTTCAGTAGAAAGTAAATAGCTTAAGTAGAAAGGAAATAACAGAGTTGACCAACATCTTAGAGCTGGTGGGTATTCTTCCTGTCTATGACTTAATCCTTTGTGTGTGTATGGCCAGAGTCTATGAACAAGACATATTTAACATAATAGTTGAGCATGTGGACTCCAGACATGGGCTGCTGGGGTCTGACTGGGGGCCTTGCTGCCTTGGGCATGGCATTCAACCCCTCTGCGCCTCAGTTCCCTCTCTGTGAAGCGCATCTGCTGCCCCTCAGGCCCCTCATCGCAGCCCATCTCCTAGATCAGACACTGAGAGTGAGGCTGCAGAAGCGGGAGTGAAGTGGCAACTGTCAGCTCCACCAGAGGGAGGGACCAGAACAGAGGAGAGCTAACGAACCGAGAGCAGACAGACAGACAGCCTTTTGCATAAGGAGGTGAGCACCGGGTGGACTCAGGGCCAGGGAGGAGGCTGGAGTCTGTGCAGCTGGTGTTGTTAGGAAAGGCAGGACAGGCCGCCGTCTTTGACCTGCCTTGAAGTCTTCTGTACAGGTGGGCAGGAGCAGCACAGTCCTGGGGCCTCTAAGGGGAGGCTGCCTAGCTGAGGCTGTCTGTCCCCTGTGGTACTGTGGTGAAGAACCACAGTCTGGGTTTTATTGAGCATTCAGTTCCATTCTTGGGTGGCTTACGCAGGGTTTAGCACCGTGCCAGGCCATAGGTTCACAGGTATGATGAGGGCCTAGTCCTTGCCCTGAGCCTGGTGGTCTTGAGGGCTGTGCAGGGCACACATGGTATGGTGAGGTGCGTGCTGATGAAGACCTGGGGCGTGAGGCTCAGCTTCCCTGCAGGTGTGCACTCAGAAGAGGGAAGGGGCGGCCACAGGGATGCCCGTGCACAGCTGGAGGCTGGAGTGACTGTGGGGGGGGGGCAGTGAGGCCGTGGGGGCCGTGCGGGGACGTGAGGGAGGGTGAGCTCCTGGAGAGGACCACACTTAAAGGTGAGGCGTACTGGGTCTCATCAGCAAGGCCAGAGAGGATGCTGGGGAGTGCGCTGGCTAAGGGGCAGTCACTCAGGCCAGGGCTCAAACCCTACCTTCACCTCCTGGTGGCTGCGTGACCTCAAGCAGTCACTCAGCGTCCTAACCCTCAGCTCCCCATCCATGAAGTGACATGCAGCCAGCTCCCATGGGAGCAGGAGGATTGGGTCAGTGACTTGGGGTTCTGTGCTGTTTGGTGCCTGCCCTGGGGAGGGACTGTGGTGTTCAAGTGTTAACAGGCTGAGGGCTTCAGGGCCACCTGGTGTCTTGAAGCAGACCCCAGCGGCTGGAGCTGTGGAGTGGCAGCCCTTGCACAGGGGAGGGGCTCTGGGCCCTGGGACTCAGCCACTCCAGCCCAGGTTTGCCTCTGAAGGCGTGTGTGCTGGTGCCCGTAGCTGCTGCAGGTGCCTTTGCAAATTAATCTGGAAACTCTGGGTTTGCTGTGAAACTGTTTGTACAGGTGGGCAGATAAATACACATATTTTACAAAACACCATGTTTTCACTTAACGTGTGTGGGCATTTGCTGCCGTCCGCACAGCGCTGCCTTCGGTGTTGCTCGGTCTCCTGCAGAGCACTAGAGGTCAGCAAAGCCTTGCTGGAAGGGCCGCCACTGCTCCCTGCTATGTGGCGTGGTGCCAGTGTGGGCGCGTAGCCGTCTGCATCCTCCCCAGTGCGGCTCTGTGCTCCGGTGACTCATCTCCGTGTCTGTTTGCCAGGCGCGCAGGCAGCAAGACGAGGAGTTCTGGGGGGTTTGTGATCACAGTGAGGGGAAGGGCTGGTAGTTTTTCTGAAATAGAACAAGCCTTTGGTTCTTGATCCAGTGTGTTCCATTGTAGCATGGATGGGTTGTGTCTATTCCTGGGGAAGGACTGTCCAATGTGGGAATTTTGGAAGGAGCTGAGATGTGGTTATTGCAGGTCCCTCCTATCCCAGGAGGCCCTGAACTAACCTCAGAACTGGTGTATGCTCCTATTGGATTGAGTGGGTTGGAAAGGGTCTTTTTACAGAAGTCAGGACAGGACGCCTCTGTTTTGTGTGGAGGGTCATGGGTTGGTCTGCTTTTTCTTTAGTTGTTTAGACAAGTGGTTTATGAGAATTAGATTCTAACACTGACAAACTGCGGCAAACATTTCATTTAATAACTGACTATGCACAAATCTACCTTGGACATGAGGATTCTATAGGCAGATGGGGAGGCAGAGGTGAGAGAGAAGGAGCTCAGGTTTCAGTCTCCCAGATTTAGGTTTGAACCACTGTTTTGTCGCTGTGAGACCTGGAGTCATTATGTAACCTCTTTTGGCCTGTTTCCAAACCTGTAAAATGGGACTGATAATAATAATTTTTTCTAGACTCGCCAGTTTCTAGTGCTACAGTGATGTGTGCACAGGGCAAGGCATCCTGCTGGGCATGTGCTGAGGCTGAGTAGGCACGTCTGCCTCCCTGGTGTGCCAAAAGAGGAAAGGCAGCTCATGTAGGTTGAGGACCCTTCACAGACCTTCCATGAGGCTGTGTAGCTGGCTATGTCAACCTTTTAAATTCTGTGTCCCAGGAGCAGCCATCTAGGTGCCAAGGCTCATCTAAGGTCGAACCGTGAGAGAGGTGAGCACACCTGCTCTTTCCTTCACCTGCTGGGCACATGGCAGGCCATCTGGAGGCGCTGTCTCGATGCTGCCTACCCTCGACTGTTCAGAGCAGTCTGGTCCTATGCTGATGAGCTTGAGGTCTGGGGGGAAACAGGCACTGAGTAGATAAGCACAGAAGTAGAGAATCCTACTGCACAGATCTGGGGCATTTTCTGGTCATGGCTGCTCCAGTGGTTTTAACCCTAGGAAAATAAATTTTGTTACCACGAAAATAAGACAAAAGGCAAAGCTTCTGCCCAGACCAGGTTAACTGAGACTCCTGGCAGTACTTGCTACTCACTGAGTAACCAGCCCGTTGCAGGCACCTGGCCAGTGCTTTACAGACAAGTAGTTTCTTGTACCCAACTTTAGAGACAGCAAAATCAAGGTCAGGGACCCAGGTTATCTCATGAATTCCACCATTGTTGTTTAAATCTAGTTTGCCGTGCTTGTAAAGTCCAAGCACCACTGGGTGCTGGTACACACCTGTAATCTCAGCAACGTGTTAGGCTGAGACAGGAGGATTGCAAATTCAAAGCCAGCCTCAGCAATTTAGAGAGACTCTGCGCAATTTAGCAAGACTGGGAAATAAAAAGGAGTGGGGATATGGCTCAGTGGTTAAGTGCCTTTGGGTTCAGTCCCTGATACCAAAAAGAAAAGAAAAGAAAAAAAATTCAAGCTCCTGTACTGCATTATCTAGCTTTCCTTGAACAACCCAAGTGACTGAAATTAATTAACTTGTATTAAGGAATTGTTTGGAAAGCTAAGAAAACTCCAACCGTGCCAGCCGTGGGAAGGTGGTCTGGCTGCTAGCAGAGTTGGTGCTCAGGATGATTCTGAGCCATTTGAGAACTTTTTTTTTTTTAGTCTCTCTCTTTTTTTTTTTTTTTTTTTTTTTTTTTGTGGTACCGGGGATTAAACTCAGGGGCACTCGACCACTGGGCCACATCCCCAGCCCTTTTTTGTATTTTTTTATTAGAGACAGGGTCTCACTGAGTTGCTAAGTGCCTCGCCATTGCTGAGGCTGGCTTTGAACTCGCGATCCTCCTGTCTCAGCCTCCAAAGTGCTGGGATTACAGGCGTGCGCCACCGCGCCCGGCTTCTTTTTTTTTTTTTTAATATTTATTTAGTTGCTTTAGTTGTACAAGATGTGTTTATTTGTATGTGGTGCTGAGGATCGAACCCGGGTCGCGCACATGCTAGGCGAGTGCTGTACTGCTGAGCCACAACCCCAGCCCCATTTGAGAACTTTTTATGACACTATTCACCAAGACCTGCCACCTCTTGGCCCTGGGTTGGTTTTGTCTTGAGAGCCATTCCAGTCCTCTGCAGCCTGCTCTGTTCAGATGTGGGGACTGCTGCTGCAGTTTTCGATGCAGTTCCTTAGTGAAGCTGTTGCTAAGGAAACCTGCAAGAACGTCCATCGTGATCATGACCCCAGAACTTTATGTCAGATAAGCTCAGATCTGAAGCTGGAGGTCTGGAAAAGGGTCTTTCAGAAAGAAGGGAAGCGTCAGAAAGCAGCTTAGGCGAGGCTGACAGCTCACACAGCTGAGGCGGCTCGTGGGGAATTCCTGTTCTCCGAAGAAACCCTGGGGTCGGGAGGGAGGAAAGGCAAGCTCCTCGCTGGAGAAGGCACTGGGAACTTTCTTGTTGAACAAGTGTCAGGGATATGGTCGTCACCTTGTTTTTAGGAAGGGGAGTCTTGTGGGAAACAGGTGCAGAAACAGCTCACTCTCAGTGAGACGGCAGAGCTGCGAGTGATGAGCAGTCGGTGCCCTGATGCCTGCTGCCCTTGGGGTGGAGTGCCGCCTGCCAAGGCTGGGACCCTCAGACCCGCCCGTCACGTGTTGCGGGTCTCTATTTGCAGCCAGAATCAGTGATGCGAGAGGAGGGGACTGGTGTCAGAGAGAAAGCCAGAGGCTGGAGTGGCTGTTGGAAATGAAGCTCAGGGTTGACAGTGCTGCCTGAGTCCCCCACCGGGGACGTGCCAGCAGCTGGTGGATGTCTAGCTCACGGGCATTGTGGATCCTGCAGCCCATTGAGTTTTTCTCTTTTCTTTAGGTGTTAGGAACTTTAGGTACTAATCCATATAATAATAGGGATTAATAATTAACCTGCTTCATGTTTTTTGTGATTAAACCCTGGTCTCATTTAACTCTGATTCTTATTTTGCTCTCACCCTGATTTTTATCTCTGTTGTTATTGTTATTAAATTGTGTATGTTTTTTTTTTTAAATATTTATTTATTTGCTTTTAGTTGTACACAATGCGTTTATTTGTATGTGGTGCTGAGGATCGAACCCGGGTCGCGCATGTGCTAGACGAGTGCTCTACCGCTGAGCCACAATCCCAGCCCCTGTATGTTTTTTTTAAAGTATGATTTATTTCTTTTCATTTGCCCTCTGTCACATAATCATTACTTTTTAAAAATATTTATTTATTTGTTTTAGTTGTACACAATGCCTTATTTATTTTTTTATGTGGTGCTGAGGATCGAAACTGGGTCATGCACGTGCTAGGCAAGCGCTCTACTGCTGAGCCACAACCCCAGCCCAAATTGTGTATGTTTAACAATTGATTTTAGATCTTTTAATAGAATGAGGCAGAATGTAAATACATGCATGAAGAGCATATTTCAGACTCTTACTGCTTTTAGACATTCTGAGCTATTTACCTTAGGAGTTGATCTGAGTATTAAAGCAATACATTTCAATGGGAAAGTTTGGTAATGTGCGTAGATTCTAGAACAGGGACTGCGTCTTATTCGTCTTTATAATCACTGTGCCAAGCACAATGCTTGTCAGACACCAGGCGTTTATTAATGTCTGTTGGATGCGCAAAGTGCAGTTGGCACTGACTTCATCCTGCTGCTCTGGGGAGCATAGGCACTGCTCCTCTGAGCAGCGGTGACAGCAGTGACTGCGGATGGATGTGCAAGGGGAGATTCACACCATTTCTGCATTTAACCCTTAGGACTCTCCTGCGAGGAGTCATTTTCGTTTCACATTCGTTACATGCATTTTTATTTGGAAAGGCTTCATCCAGCCCTGCAGGGAGCTGCATGAGTGAAGCAGCAAGTGCCCATCTGCCCAACCTCCAGGACGGCGCTGGCTCTTCTGTGTCTGCCTTCCTCACTCTGCGGGTGTTCGCAGGGTGCGTTCTGTCACAGTGCACGTCAGCACTGCATTCCTTTTTATGGTCAGATGGTGTTTTACTGTGGGGCTGTACCATGGTCTGTTCATCCATTCATCAGTTAATGGACACTGGGTTCTTCACAGTACCCTTTGGGTAGTATGAATAACGCTGCTGTGAACATTCACATGCAAAACATGTTTTCATCCTGCTGGCGTGCACTTGGGGGTGTGATTGGTGTGATTGCTGACCCATATAACTCAAGTTAACTTTTTTTTTTTGGTCCTGCGATTCAACTCAGGGGTGCTTTATTACTGAGCTCCAACCCCAGCCCTTTTTGTTTTTTATTTTGAAACAGGGTTTCGCCAGGTTGCTTAGTTCCTCACTAAATTGCCGAGGCTGGTCTTGAACTTGCGATTCTCCTGTCTCAGCCTCCCAAGCCCCTGGGATTACAGGTGTGTGCCACCACACCCAGCTATCTTATTATTTTGCACGTGGGTGTTCATTTGTCCCAACACCATTTGTTGAAAAGATTGTTCTTCTCCATTGGATGGTCTTGGCATGCTGTGGAAAATTAGTTGACCATAAGTATAATCCCCCCCCCCCCCCCGGGCTCTTAATTCTGTTCCATTGATCTGTATATCTGTTTATCCTAATTCATATTGCCTTGATTATAGCTTTGTAGTAAGTTTCGAAGTTGGGAAATAAGTCTTCTCCAATATTATTCTCCCGTTTCAAGTCTGCTTTGGCTATTTTGGGACGCTTTGCACTTTCATATAAAATTTAGGGTCAGTTTAGCAATTCTCTCAAGAAGCCAGAGGGGTTTTGACAGGATTTCATTGAATCTGCAATCAATTTGGAGAGTTTTGTTGTGTTAACAATAGAGTCTTCCAGTCCCATGGACATGGGATGTCTATAATAGAGAGCCATTGGATCTTGCTTTTTTCCCAGTAAGGAGACAAATTTAGCCTTTTATAACTTGCTACAACTTAAAATGTTAGTTTCTTTTTAATTGATTGTATTTGACTTTGGCCATTTCCTAATAAGAGGTGTCTTTTTTTTTTTTTTTTTTTGGTACCGGGGATTGAACTCAGGGGCACTCCACCACTGGGCCACATCCCCAGCCCTTTTTTGTGTTTTATTAGAGATAGGGTCTCACTAAGTTGCTAAGTGCCTTGCCATTGCTGAAGCTGGCTTTGAACTTGCGATCCTCCTGCCTCATCCTCCCAAGTGCTGGGATCACAGGTGTGCGCCACCACGCCCTGGTTCAGAGGTGTCTTATTGTCATACTTAGCGTTCTAGGAATTGCTGATTCATCCACAGGATATAGACTTGATGAACTTTGTAGATTGTCTTCTCTTCTTGTTTCCCCCCTTCTTAATTTTTTTTTTTTTTTTTGGTACCGGGGATTGAACTCAGGGGCACTCGACCACTGGGCCACATCCCCAGCCCTTTTTTGTATTTTATTAGAGACAGGGTCTCACTGAGTTGCTAAGTGCCTCGCCATTGCTGAGGCTGGCTTTGAACTCGCGATCCTCCTGCCTCAGCCTCCCAAAGTGCTGGGATTACAGGTGTGCGCCACCGCGCCCGGCTCCCCCTTCTTAATTTTATATGCCCATCCAAAGCTCTATTCTTGCTGTAGCCTTACTTTTTAAAAATGTTTATGCAGATTTCTTTCCAATATTGAATTTTTTATAAAACAGACACTATCTGGAGACAATTGATTTGTCTTAGCATTTTTCTATGTTTGTTCCATTTTAAGTGTACAATAACTTGTGACTGATATTGATTTTCTGAGGGGAGGATTGATGTTAGCCAGATAACAGAACAGGACCTTTGTGTGCTTATCTGCCTGCAGAAACACTAACCCAACAGCCGTGCATTCTCTGAAGCACCTTCACAAGAGCCAGGCCACTGAAGAGAGAAGGAAGGACAGCCCACACCCTGGGGTCACCCTTCCTCTGGCCCCAGGTAGGCCCTGTGGAGGGGGGCTCCCTCTGCATGGGGAGGGAGAGTGAAACAAACCCTGGATTTTACCTTGGCTCCAGACCCAGCCTGCCTGGGAAAACCCAGATGCTAGCTTGTTACCTGCAGACTGAACAATATTTTTTAATTAAAAACATTATTTTTTAGTAGTTAAAGAAAAGACAAACTTCAAATAATACATAAGTGTGGAAAATATCTAGTGGTTTCTGTTTTTGGCACTGTGGTGATCCCCAAACTCTCAGCACAAGCTCCTTAAAAACACTGATTAAGAGATATTTTTTTTCCTCTTTTAAAATGTGTTAAGCTAATTCTTAAGAAAAAAATGGGAAGTCCTCAGAGGCCCAAAACAGCCAAAATCAAGAATTTTGAAAGTGAGCCCTAGAAGCAGAGAATGCCCATTCCAGCTCGTGTGGGAGGGACGGGGCCTGAACTTGGGGTTGAATGGCAGATGCATACTTGAAGTTGAGGTCCCCCAAGGAATGCAAGTTTAGTGAAGGAGTGCACTCCCCAGAGCAGGAAAACGAGGAAGCTCTTGGTCCTGTTGAGGGGAACACCCCAGTGGGGATCAGTGTAGAGCGGTCCTGGCAAGGGCTCGAGTGCAGAGCTGCAGGTGTGGAGTGGAGGTGTGCTGGGGATGCACAGCAAGCAGTCAGCCAGACAGCCCACGGCCCTCCCAGCACCTCGCTTAAAGCTCTCCAAGGGAGAGAAGCCTTGGTTAGTCTCCTCTGCTGACTGAGGGTATGCCGGGGTCAGGCCTCACCCTTTCTGGGGAGGCAGGTCTGCTGTGCTCTGTGCCTGCAGGGGCAGTAGTTGCCCAGAGGCAGGCAGGACATTCTTGCTGTGTACAGACCATTCAGTTGGCCAGTTTCAGGTCCATGTGTTGTCATTGGGGGAATAGATTTAGGGAGGTGGACTTAAAGAGAGTCAGGCCTGCTCAACGTGGAAAGAGTGTGTGGAGAGAATCTGTGGTCACATTTGTGCAGCTGAGTTCACATACACTTGCTTAGCAAGCCCAGAATGAAAGGAGGCCGTGCTTGAAGCCAGAGAAGTTGTTTTTTCAGGTTGTCCAGAAATGAATCAAAGGGAGCTGAGGCAGCTGGGAGCCGAGCTTCCATCCGGCTTTTGGGTGGTGCTCTTACCATGGGTCCTGACCAGAATTCCATCCCTCTGCCACACTCGCTGGGCATTGAGCGTAGGGACCTGGTAGGTCCCTGCCGAGAGCATGGAGTGCAATGTCCCTGGGCTGTCTGTCTTGGCAGTGATCCCTTGCAGAGTGATCCCTCACGGCTTGTCCGTCTCCTCCACTGCCTCGGGACTGTCAAAGGATAAGCTCTTAGGTGACTTTTTCCCCTTCATTCTTCCCTTAGAATGAATAAGACCGAATGAGTCCCGTGGCCTTAGGCAGATGCTTCTTAAAGACAGGTCCTTGGTACAGGCCCCGCTCCCTGCTTGGGAGGCAGGAAGGGAAGCTCCCTTCTCCTCACCTTGTGTTTCACAGCTGTGATGGAGATTTTGTGCATGCGTTCTCTCTGTATGATCCTGGCTGGAAATGATCATGGGAGAGACAGAATGTGTCTTCTGTCCTGGGGAGCACATGACCTTCACCGTCATCCCTCCTGCTTTTATGCACAGTCAGCACTTGATGCTGTCCCCAGCCGTCCCAGAGCCTCCATCACGCCCTTGCCCTTCAGATCTCTGCATTTCCTGTGCTTCTGAGGCGGGTAGGGACTGAGATGTTTTCTCCAGTGTCCCGCTTGGCTAATTTGGTTGCAACCTGTGATTCCAAAGGGCTTACCAACAAAGATATTTCTCATTTCCTGAATACCTACTGAGGGTTTTAGGCCTTTCCTAAATGTACACATTATTTCATTTGGTCTTTTCAACAATCAAAATTCTACTTGGTTAGTGATTACTCCGTTTTGCCAGCACACCGAGTGGCAGACCTGGGATGGGCTCAGGGCTTTCTGACTCCATCACGTTCTCTCTGTCACCCTGCCAGAGAGCCAGTGCACTAGTCCTGTGGCCTGAGTTCTCCCAGCGTCACCGGGCCCTTACCACTGGCACAGAGTGGTTCTATGCTGACTTTGCAGCTGGAGTGTAATGGCGGATGAGGACAGTACCCGGCAGCCTGTCCTGTGGGGACAGCCTCTCTTCTAGGCAGGCCTGAGCCCTGCTGTTGGAACTGCGTCTCAACGTCTGGGCGCCAAACTCAGGCATTCTGCCTGCATGGCCTTTGAAAAATTAGAACAAAGATGTGCTGATTAATGCTCCCTAGGAGAGCAGCAGGTTGGAAATGAACTTGGGGGTTTGATTGCATTTAAAAATTTCCTGAGAAAGCCGTATGGAGATTCCTTAGAGAACTTGGATTGGAACCACCATTTGACCCAGTTATCCCACTCCTGGGCATATTCCCAAAAGACTTAAAATCAACATATTACAGTGATACAGCCATTTCAAGGTTTATAGCAACTCCATTCACAATAGTCAATCTATGGAACCAACCTAAGTACCCTTCAACAGAAGGATGGATAAAGAAAATGTGGTCTATAGAGACAATGGAATATTACTCAGCTATAAAGAAGAATGAAATTATGGCATTTGCCAGTAAATGGATGGAACTGGAGACTATCATGCTAAGTGAAATAAGTCTCAAAAAACCAAAGGTCGAATGTTCTCTCTGACATGTGGATGCTAATCCTTTACAAGGGAAGGTAGGGAGGGGAAGTATCGAAGTTCATTGGATTAAAGAGGAAGAAAGGGAAGGGAGGGGAGATGGGAATAGGAAAGACAGTGGAATGAATCAGACATACCTTTCCTGTGCTCATATATGAATACACAACCAGTGTAACTCCACATCACATTCAACAACAAGAATGGGATCAAAATTGTAATGTGTGTACATCAAAATATACCCTACTGTCATGTATATCTAAAATCAACAAATAAAAAAATTTCCTGAGGATCTTGGCCTGGTGTTTGCCTGGGGCCATTTCAGGTCCCCTGGAGCTGTGTGCTGGTCCTCAGGTGCCCACTGAGCACAGCCTCATCCTGTCTCACAGGGCTCTGCTAGGAGAAGCTTTCTGCTTGATCTGCACCTGGTGGTGGAAAACCCTCATGTCCAAGATTTCCCTCTAGGGATCTCTTCGAGGGCTTGACGTGATTTCAGTTCCATTTGTGACGTAGTGTTCTTTCATCATTTGCTGCCTCATTGCATTCTGATGAAGAGGAGAGGAACGGGAGTGTGTATTACCTGTCATAGCATTACAGCCCTTCATGTATGTGACTTCTTTGGAAGAGCCCGTGCAGCTCTGGTGGGTGGGGGCTGGGGCTCAGACCCTGTCTTGGCTGCCACCTTGTTTTTTTTGGTCTCAGTGAGGCCACAGCTGAGATCGTCCCCACCATCCTTGCCTGTAGGGCATGCACGGTGTAGTTGAAGCTCTGGCCGTGTCCAGGATTGGGCTGGAGGCATTTAGTGCTCCTGTCTCTCTTTCAAGGACCTCCTGGTCCTCTGCCATGGCTCCTTCCACAGCTGTGCTAGACAGTCACAGGAAGCAGAATCACAGGCCTGAGCATGAAGCTCCTAGAGGGAAACAGTATCTTTGTGACCTTGGACAAAGGTTTCTTAGACAAGGGCACAGGAAGCAATAACCATCAGAGCAACAACTGATAACTGGAGCTACATCATAGTAAATGTCTGCTTATCAAGAGAGTCTCTTAAGAAAATAAATTGGCAACAGACTGGGAGGAAATATTTGCAAAACATGTATGACTGAGGACCTGCATTCAGAGCCTATAGAGAACTGCTCCAGCTCAGGAACAAGACAAGCGATCTAATTTTAAGAGCTGTCAGGAGATTTGAAGAAGTACTTCACAAAGAAAGATATGCAAGTGGCCAGCAATCATATGGGAAGATGTTCAACCTTGTAGTTATCAGGGAAATGCAAATTAAAGCCAGTGGGATGGCTAAAATTAAAAAGACTGATAGCATCAAATGCTGGTGAGCACATGAAGCACCCGTGGCACGTGGGTGGGCACTGCGGCGTGAGCGTGAAGTGATGCTGGGGTCTTCTGGTGCTGGGGTGGGGGGGCTCAACCCGCACGTGGACAGTGTGGGGAGAGCAGTGACTTTGTGGAGTCTGGACGGCTGTGAGAGTTTATGGCAAGCAGCGGCGGCTTGTGGTGGGGGCGCGAGGACAGGCTCCTGGAAGAGGGCGACGTGGGGTGAGAGTCTGCAGGACAGCTGGGTGTGGACGGTGCTGGGGTGGGCGGGGGCACTGGAGGCTGCGCCCAGAGCCCCTCCACCTGGTGGGGTCCTGTGGGCCCCTGGCTGGAGTGGCGTCTGACCGACCCACTGTGCTCCTGAGGGCCTGCCTTGTCACAGCGCAGGGTGTTTCTGTTTCTTTACTCGCTGGCCGTTGTCTTCTCCCCACTGATTCTCAGTGGGGTCCAGCCTGCACTCACCGGAGGCCCCAGAGGATGGCTCTTTGCTCACTCTGTCCCTAGCCATCCTCATGTGTGGCACTAAGGACATGCTGACGGAGGGCGGAAACGTGAGCAGAAGTGGCTCCGTTGGCTGTGGGTGGGCAGGCGCTGGAGCTGCAGGGCGGGTGGGCTGGCTGGAGGCAGCGTGCCATGGGGCCTCGGGCTGCGCTTTGTGGTTCTGAAGGTTCCTTTTGAAATGGGGTTGTCTTGGTCCTTTCGGGCTGCTGCAGCTGGATACCAGAGACTGGGCAGCTTACACGCAACATATTTATTTCCCCCAGCTCTGCAGACTGGAGGTCCAGGACCAAGGCATGGGCACGCTGGGTGTCCGACGAGGCCACGCTTGGCCTGTAGGTGCTGTGTCCTCGAGTGGTAGGTATGGGGAGGGTCTCAGGAGTCTCTTTCACAAGTGCACTTGTCCTGTTTGTGAGGCCTCTGCTCTCCTCTTGGGATCTAGTCACCCCCCAAAGGTCTCCCATCTTGATTACGGTGTCTAGGTTTCAGCACAGTAAGTCTTTAGCAGGCTGGTGTCTCCGAGCTGGGTTAGGCATGCTGGTCTGGCAGGTGTGTGTGGGTGGATTAAGGAAGGTGAGGAGGTGGGAGGCAGGCCCTGGATGAGAGGTAAGAGCACTCAGGCTGGGGAGTGGCCGGGAACATTGGAGGGGGGAGTGGATGGGAAGGATTAAGGGTGCAAGTTGACTGGGTGTTCAGATGTGACTGTGTCCTCACAGAAGTTCTAGAAGCAGATTTATCATCAAGGCTGGGGCCAGAGAGAGCCAGCTCCACAGGTGAGCTTCCTTGTGTGGCAGGGGCCTTTACTTGCCTTCCTGTCCCGGGGCAGCCGTGTTGCAGCCAGGTGAGGGCCTGCAGTGAGCAGGACCCGACCCACTGGGAGGTCTTGTCTCTGGCCTCCCTGGCTGTGTGACTTTGCACAGGTCATTGATGCTTCTTTGAACTCCAGTGTTCTTGTCCACAGACTGGAGTACTGCAGCTCGTGGGTGGCTGTTTTGATTAAGGAAGGTATGCTAACTATGCTGGTACATAGTAGGTGCTTAATAGCAGAAGTCATCATTACTACATCTCAGAGTTGTTGGGAGGATCCTGTTAATGTTTCATATGGAAGAAACTTGGTGTAAGCCATGAAGTTTTAAGTCTAAGTAACAATTCATTTTCTAGTAAATGGCTCTATACATTATTCTTAAAAAACTGTACCATTTTCTTGTCTTTAATTTTTTCATTTATTTATTTGTTTTTGTGGTACTGGAGAGGGAACCTAGGGCCTTGTGTGTGCTTGATAAGCACTACATTCCTAGCTCTGGGGTTTTAACAAGTTGTTCGATGACAGTTCTTGCCCAGATCCTATGGGACTGTTGCTCCTCTTCTTTCTTTTGTTCTTCTTTTATTAATAAAGGGTGTTTTACGTGTGGCAAACACCTCTGTGCCAGAGTCTCGGCCTTCTCAGTGGAAGGTGAGGAGGCGGTTGGAGCCGTGGTCTGGTGGAGGGCTCTGCAGTGTGCACAGCTTTTCCGTGCTGCTGTATCCCACTGCGTGGCCAAGCCCTCCCTCTCCTTGATGGCTCACCAGGCCCTTGTTTTGTAAAAGTCTGTTTCACGTGCGTTTCCTTTTTCACTTACAAGTGTATTTGAAAAGCTTCTCGTGTTCTTCCTGTGCTTCAGCTTTCTGAAGAAGAGAAAATCCAGCGCTACAGCATCCTCTCTGAGCTCTACGAGCTGATTGGCTTCCACCGCAAGTCAGCCTTCTTCAAGCGTGTGGCGGCCATGCAGTGCGTGGCGCCAAGCATCGCGGAGCCTGGCTGGAGGGCCTGCTACAAGCTCCTCCTGGAGACGCTGCCTGGCTACAGTCTGTCACTGGACCCAAAGGACTTCAGCAAAGGTACCATGTCCCGGTGCCAGAGCGGAAACACTGCTTGATTTCTGTTAGCCCTGCTCTGCATGGCCCCTCTGTGGGCCGCCCAGTGGCTCCTCGGGGTGCTTCCACTGTCGGAGCAGCCCTGTCCCGCCTGTGGTCGCAGGACTATCTTCTGCTCCCCAGAGCACTGCCGAGACCACCTGGTTCCACATAGAACAGGGTCTGGAACCTGGGCTAACAGGCAGGTGCTCCCAGGGCAGAAACAGGCCTCCACATGGGGCTGTCACTGAAGGGGCAGGTCTCTCCCTGGTCCTCACGCTGGCGCCTCTCACACTTGAAGGGAGTGCGTGTCTTTCCCTGTGGCTTTCTTCCTTTGCTTCAGTGGCAGACCCTGGGCGTGTGGAGGGGGGGCTGGCCTGTGTTTTTGGGAGTTCCGCATGACTCTGAGAAGACCCGACTCATCTTGCCCTCTTTGCAGGTGGGGGAGGGCTCTTGCTTAGTGTTGTTTCTGCTTGACCCCATTGGTAAAGGAGAGAGAATGGGGGTTCGGGAGTGAGGCCCTACGACTGGCTGCCCATGGGGGTGGAGGACAGAGGTTAGTTAGGAAAGAGGGAGGGTGTGATGAAGGTTGGGAGCCAAGGTTAGACTGAGCAGGGTGAGGAATTTGGGATTGAAATGAAGTTATCCCTTGTCCTTGAGGCCAGTGTACTTTACAGGAAGCACGGCTGGGACCAGACCTGCAGGCAGGGTGAACTGAAGCAATGATGTGGCCCTCAGGGGAGCGTGGCTCTTGTTCCTCATTGGTCAGGTTTATGCTGTTTGCACCAACCCATTCTGGGGACTGAGGGCCAGGGCGCCTCATTCCTGAGTCTTGCCTCTTTATAGCCACGCTGGCAGCCTCCTTGTAAGCAGCTTTCTACTTTCCAGAAGTAGAAATAGTGGGTGATAAATTGATAAATCAGTAAACCAGGCTTGCCTCTGGTGGGTGCTGCCTGGCTGGGAAATTGGAGATGGAGTGTTTGCAGGCCTGCCTCCCATATGGTCCTGTGTCCAGTCAGCACATCCATTGACTGGAGAGGGCCCTCAGCAGGAGAGGTGTACTGCCAAGAATAGTGTGTGGCCCTGGAGTGTCACCTAATGTTGCAGAATGCTTGATTCTGTACAAAAAGAGTAGCATTGCTCATGTGTCCTCATGACCAGCACCTACCTTTCTTTCTTTTTTAAAAAATAGATCACTTAAGAATGAATTTTTTTTCCATATTCTTCCCATCATCACACTTTCCTCTCTGTGATTTTATGTTATTTAAAAATTTTTTTTTAGGGGTTGGGGATACAGCTCAATTGGTAGAGTGCTTGCCTTGCATGCACAAGGCCTTTGTTTCAATCCCCAGTACCAAAAGAAAAAAAAAAAAAGAATTTAGAATAGTTTTAGGTTCACAGCAAAATTGAGCATACAGGGACTGGGGTTGTGGCTCAGTGGTAGAGTGCTCGTCTCACATGTGTGAGGCACTGGGTTTGAGCCTTAGCACCACATAAAAATAAATAAAATAGGGGCTGGGGTTATAGCTCAGTGGTTGAGTGCTTGCCTTGTATGCGTGAGGCACTGGGTTCGAGCCTCAGCACCACATAAAAAATAAATAAATAAAACAAAGATATTGTGTCCATCTACAACTAAAAATAAAAAAAAGATAAAAGTATTTAAAAATTTCAAAGAAAAAAAAATTGAGCATACAGCATAGAGTCCCCCAGTCCCTAATTCACAGAGGCACAGCCTCCCCACTGCCAGCATCACCCACCAGGTGCAGCTTTTGCTACAGCCCCCCCCCGCCACCGCCCCCCAAACCCACTCTACTTCAGGACTCTGGGAGCCTGCCATGCGTTCTGTGGGCCTCGACTAAATGTGCAGTGACGCACGTCCACCATCACAGAATCTCACAGAGAGCCTCACTGCCCTGAAGGCCTCTGGGCTTTGTCTACTTGTCCCTCCTTCCTAAGTCCCCTGGACACCATTACCCTTTTACTCAAGTCTCCATAGTTGCGCCTTTCCCAAAAGGTCACACAGTTGCACTTGAACAGTGCGAGGCTTCTTGGATTGGCTCCCTTCACTTGGTAATATGCATTTAAGTGTCTTTCATGTCTTTTTCATGGATTATTACCTCGTTTCTTTGTAGACTTGGAGATATTGCAGTTATTTATACAGTAGCCTAGAGAATCTTGGTTCATATCTTGATTTCTTGCAAGCCTTGGAAATTCTGAATGAGGCATCCATAGTATTCACGTGCAAGTTTTGTATGGACATAAGTTTTCAATTCCTTTGGGTAGATGTCAGGGAGCACTGTTGCTACGTCATGTGGTGAATGTATGTTTAGTTTGGCAGGAGATCGCCAGACCCTCTTCCTCAGTGGCTGTGCCATTCTGCTTCCCTGCCATGCCATGAGGAGCGTTCCTGTTGCTCCACATCCTGCCCGGCATCCAGTGATGTCAGTTCTTGGGACTTTGGCCATTCCCACAAGTGCTAAGTGGCGCCTTGTCGCTGTTTGATTTACAGTTCTTTAAGGACATATGTTAAATTTTTTCCATGTGCTTATTTGCCACCTGAATATCTTCTTTGGTGAAGTGTCAGTTCAGATCATTTACCCATTTTAAAATCAGGTTGTTCTATTGAGTTTTAGGAGTGAGTTGTATGATTTGGATAACAGTTCTTATCAGACGTCTTTTGCAAACATTTCTTGCCAATCTGTATCTTGTCCTCTCATTCTCTTGATATGTCATTTATAGAGCAGAAGTCTTCCATTTCAGTGACATCTAGTGCACTGATTCTTTTATGGATGGTGCCTTTTGTGAGTGTGTGAAGTCATTGCTGTACTGAGGTCACCTCCACTTCTGTGTTAACATCTGGGGTTTGCAGTTGAACCTACGCGCTCCCGGGTACTTGTGCAGAGTCCAAGGTCTGTGTCCAGACTTGTGGCTGAGTTGCTGGATGTCCTGTTGCAGCAGCCCATCTGTCAGGAGGGACTGTCTCGGCTGCGTGTTGCCTTTGCACCTTTGTCAAAGACCAGCGTATTGTACTTTGTGAGTCTATTTCCAGGCTCTCTGTTTTGTTCTGTGGATCTTTTTGTCTGTTCGCCCACCTAAACTACATGGCCTTGATTGCTGTAGCTTTGTAGTCAGTCTTGAAGTCTGGGGTGTTTTTATTTATTAAAAGAAATGCCTTATTGGACATTACAGGAACAATTGTTCACAAAAGGTGATTGCTCATATTTTCATGGCAGTTTCCTGGTATTTTCAGTGATGTACAGGGCAGCTGCCACACTGGGCAGAGTTGCTGCCAGCACTCATGGTCCACACAGGAGCACTGGGCTGCATGCTGGGACCTGCCTGGCTCAGGGCTAGGTGAGCCTGTTGCCCCATGTGCCTCACTGGCCTCGGGCGTCTGGCCACTTGGACAGCTGTGGCCTCTCAGTGGGCGGTCCCACACGTTTCTCAGTGCTTGGGGAGTGGAACCTGTCACTCCCATGTGATGCAGGGGGCAGGGGGCTTGGCAAGGTGAAGTGCTGTTCCTAAGGTTGGGACACTGGCACCCTGCTGTGCGACCATGGCCAAGTCACCCGATGTCCCGAGTCTGTGAAATGGGGGTGCTGATTGAGCTGCAGGGGAGGTCATTACGCAATTGAGTCATCATTGCCTGCAGGGAGCTTGGGACAGTGTTCTGCAGGTTTAGGACCAGCCACATACTTTTTCCAGAGCTGGCAAGGCCAGTGGGAAGGGGCACAGGAAATGCAGCAAGCCAGGCCTTCTTGCTGGTGCCCACAGAAGCAGAAGTGGGTGTTGCAGGCAGGGCCCCTCCCTGGTTCTTTGTGGTATTGATTGGATTTAAGGGCAGGAATCACTGGACAAGCCCTGGAAACCTATAGGATTTGCATTCAAAATGCTGAGAGTTACAGGTGAAAGAGAAGTTTGAGCAGGGAGAGTTGAAACTCGTTTTTGCTGTATTCCTGAGACATTTGATGTGACTGGGGTAGTGTTTGGCAAGAGGGAATAGAGAACTTTAGGGCAGTCACACTATCACTTTAGAGGATAACAGGGAAGTATATTTTGTTTATTTTTTTGATACTGAGGATTGAACCCAGGGATGCTTGACCATTGAGCCACATCCCCTGCTGTTGCTCAGGGCCTTGCTGAGTTGCTTAGGGCCTCACTAAGTTGCTGAGGCTGTCTTCCAACTTGTGATCCTCCTGCCTCAGCCTTCCATGTTCCTGGGATTATGGGTGTGTACCACTGTGCCTGGCAGAGAAGTGTATTTTAAGAGGTTTCTATGTGTGCTGTGAATGGAATCTCTATTTTGCATGCTTCTGAGACACACAGGAAAGACTGAAGTTGCTCTCTGTTAACTGTTAACTTTTTTTTTTTTTTTTTGTATTCTTTGCCTATAACCCCAGGCTAGCTTCAGGGGGAAGCAAGCCACCTGGGCTTTTTGAAAGTTGCTTAGAAGTTGTCTTAATTTTTTTCTTTCCCTCCTGAGACCAGTATCTATCATGTCTCCTAGCGGCTCTTCTGTCTTTCAGGGTCTCCTCCCTTCACTGCTGTCTGGCTCCATTATCCTCAGGTCAGCCAAGTGTCGTTTCTTGAGAGAGGTCCCCTGTGGCCCTTTCTGTCTAATGGACTCCTTTTACTTCTCTCACTGAATGCCGTTGTGCTTCCTCAGAGCACTCTCATGGTTTTACCTGTATTAAGAGACATGTGGGGTGATTACTCCACACCCTAGCTAGGCCCTCCATGCACTGTGGCCCGGGCTTTGCCAGGTGATGCCTCTCCTGCAGGTCAGCCCTGCAGCAGCCCACAGTGCCTGTGGCTACTCACCAAGGGCAGTGTTTCTTTTCTTTTATTTAGAAAAAAAAAAAAAATATATATATATATATATATATATATACATATATATATATAAATGTAGTTGGAAATAATACTTTTATTTTATTTATTTACTTTTCTGTGGTGCTGAGGATTGAACCCAGCGCCTCACATGTGCTAGGCAAGTGCTCTACGCTGAGCCCCAGCCCCAGCCCAAGGGCAGTGTCTCTTGCTCTTCATTGGGACCCTGTCCTGAGAATGAAGCATTTTTCTTTTGAAAAATAGGACAAAAAAGCATGTTTCCAAGTGATTCAGAGCATTTTACTTGGACTTGTTTCAGGAGGGGACATTTGCCATCATCACTGAAAACATGATGAAAAAGATCAGGGGAGGAGGAGGGAGAGGGAGTGAGATCAAATAAAGCAAAAATGGTAAATGTCGGCTGGCTGTACTTTTAATTAAAAATAAAAACCACTTTAAACCCCATCTTCAGTAGTGCCCTGGAGATCCACCAGAACCCTGTGCCTGTGAGTGACAGGCAACCTGTTGGCATTCCTGGGTCCCGTAGCATCGCCTGTTTCTCTAGACAGCGCTTCTGGGGTTGTGGCATGGGTGCGAGCCCTGCATCCCGTCTGCAGTGTCCCCGTCCTGAAGGTTTGGGTAGAGCCCCTTGCTCAGCCTTTTCCTGGGTGAGATTGGGTTCTGCCAGGCGTTCTTCCAAAAGAAGCTGCTATGGCAAATGGATCTGCTAAGTGGCAGTCATCGACGTGTATAATAAACTCTCAAATCAGTGAACTTTTTGATTACAAGAGAATTTTTATCATTGAGTCATTGCTGCAAATCTGTCTTAAGAAAAAAAGATTCTGCATTTTGTCAGAGAAGCACTTCAAGTCACAAAGAAATTATGGCTTGCACTATCTACCGCTGAGAAAATTTACACTCAGTCTTACTTATAATCACCTGTGGTAGGAACTGCATTATTATCTATTTTTAAAAAGATCAGCAAAGTGATATTTGCCCAGTTCCTTTGTGAGACAATCTTCCTGGTGTTGAAATTGACTGGAATTGGATCTTTTTTGAAGCATGGCTAGGTTAGTCATGACATTGATTGCCTAATTCTTTTTGAAGTCTTAACTCTTGGTGTGAGATGGCCCCAGCTTTTGACAGAGGGGCACTACAGGATGTGCCCCACTCCCTTCCTCCTGCTCTCCATCTTACCCAAGGGGCTTCTGGAGGACATCTGTGCCCTGGTTGTGCTGCAGGCCAGTGTTAAGTCAGGCTCTCAGAGTTCAGTGCACGCCTCGTCACGAGGCACTGTGACCATTCCCAGATCAGAGGCAGCGCCATGACCACCACCAACTTGACATTGTTATCAGAATTTTAGCACCTGGGCTGTGTTTGTACCCTAACTTCTCCTTCATTCACTTTCTTTTGGGGCATTTCTAGTAAAGCCCAGAAACCATCCTGTTTCAGCCTCCAGTCCTCGAGTACACAGGCCTTTCTTGCCTCAGGTTTCCTTGACCCCATGCTTGCTGAGCGCCAGCTGTGGCTGGCCTCCTGCAGGCCTCCAGGGTCTGTGCCTGGGTGAGACTCATCCCTGGCTCCCGAGGTGAGGAAGGCCCTCAGAGGAGACAAACATGTGGCCCACAACTCGCCTGCATTGGGCCAAAGCTTGTGTCCTGTGCAGGTGGTCAGCCGTGTAGGGCAGGATGTAGGAGAAGAGGCCAGGAGGTGCCATGGGTGGAGGAACGCTTTGGGAGGAGTCTAAAACATTGCAGGTGAACCACTGGAGGTCAGGTCATGGGAAGGAGCCTCCTCCCGTGGTCACGTTGGCCCATGGGTAGCATTGAAGGAGTGCCTGCTCTGTGGCGGCTCTGCTCTGGGATAGGGTGGTGACACACAGTCTTCCAGTGCAGGAACTCATGACCTGGGCAGGGTCTTACTCAGTGAGTACCTGTGTGGAGAATGATGGTGCAGAGTTCATTCTTGGTGAAGCATGGCTCAGGTTGGTGTCCATCCTGGCACAGCTGGAGTCAGGGTTGCTGTGAGTGCTGCCACGCTGTGTTCCTGGCATCATGACGTCATTAGTGTTTGTCAGCAAGTGTTTATTAGGAACTCATGAGGAGGTGCTGGAGCTCTTCAGTGACTCACTGCCTTTGTAACCCGCTGTGCTGTGTCCGCTTTACCGATTCGTGTTGTCACCTTCTTATGGAGGCCTCACCTCAGATGTCCCCCTCCTTGCCACCTGTTCCAGCTAAGGTCACATGCTTACCTGCTACTGTTCTTTCTTGTGTCCACATGGCATCCACCAGGTGCTCCCTTCCCTGGTCCTGTGTCTCCTCCCACTGTCTTCCCGTGCCTGCCTTGTCTTAGGCTTTCCGGAAACACCTGCTAACTGACCCGCTGTCACAGGCTACTGCAGACTTCCAGCGAGCATTGTTGGCTTATCTGAGCTTGAGTGCACTGCGTGTATTTTTCAGCGCTTAAGTTTTAGGTCAGTGGGAGCAGTGATTTGCCACCCGTCTGGTTGATTGTCAGAGTTAGGGTGAGGGACTTAAGAACACAGATTTCCTGGTCCCCCTCCAGATGTGTTGAAATCAGCATCTTCTGGTGCAGAGGGCATGCTGCAGTCTGTATTTTAGTCTCTGTAAGTGGCTCTGCCCACGTGCTCCAGGGGACTGCTGCAGTGGAGGCCACATGGGCTACTGTCAAGTACCCAGTGGGGAATGGAACCCAGCAGGCCAGCGGGAGCCTCAAGGCAGGGATGCCTTTGAATCAGACCTCGCTGTGACTGAAACCATTTCCCAGATCCCCAAACCCTGGACACAGTGAAGACTCCTGCCACCTTATCTTCTCCATGCAGTGTTTTTAGATTCATTCATTCATTCTTTTCTTGGGAGGGGAGAGGGTGGTACCAGGGATTGAACTCAGGGGCACTCAACCACTAGGCCACATCCTAGCCATATTTTGTATTTTACTTAGAGACAGGGTCTCACTGAGTTGCTTAGCACCTCGCCATTGCTGAGGCTAGCTTTGAACTCACCCCCCTCATGCCTCAGCCTCCCGAGCCGCTGGGATTACAGGCATACGCCACTGCACCCAGCCATGCAGTGTCTTTAGGTGGAGAATACTTAGATTAGCAAAGGGAAGTGGAGTGAATGACTCTCAGATTCTGGGCTTGAGGAGGTGCACCACGCCCTGTGCCTGAGTCTCCAGCCTGGCGTTTGAAGCCTGCTGAGCTAGGTTGGAAGGAGCAGCCGTAAAAGCCCTTGATAGCCTCTTCGTCTAGTTTCTCCACTTCTCTGTGTTTTTTTTATGCTTCAGAGAAACACTATGTTTTTAATTTAATATCCTTGGTTATTGATAATGAAGGCTCATCAAAATATCAGTTTTTTTGAGAAAATTATCTGTCTGTAACTCAATGCCATTGAAAAGTCTTTTATTCTGAGTTTACTAGAATTACCTCAGGTAGTTTTGAAATCGTGTTTTTGCATGGAGAGCAAAGAAGACGTTTTCACATATGGAAAATGGGCCACTTTAGAGTCCTTCTCCGGGATCAGTGGCCATGGGGGCTATGTTCCATGGCCCTTTGATTTTGAAAGCTGAGGCTTTGCCATAGACTGCCAGGGGTCGTGGGACGTTGCACGTTTCCTTGATGATGCTTGTGTCTTTGCTGCAGGCACGCACAGAGGCTGGGCCGCTGTTCAGATGCGTCTGCTTCACGAGCTCGTCTATGCCTCCCGGAGAATGGGGAACCCTGCACTGTCCGTGAGACACCTGTGCTTCCTCCTGCAGACCATGCTGGACTTCCTGTCAGACCAGGGTGAGCTGGGGACTTCGGTTCTTTTACAGGCAGCATGGGGGGCCTGGGTTGGTGGTGTGGTGCTGGTGGGTGGGTCTGTCCTCAGCCTGGCCCCTGCCCTCTCCTGCTCTGCACTCACCCTTGTGACAGGTGTGAGTGCGGAGGTGTGACACTTGTGCAGGGAAGGGCTCGGCTCCCCCAGGATGCTCAGGGAGTTCACTGTGTGGCCCCTGTGGCTTCCCATGGAGGAAGTGGACCAGCCAGAGGCCCAGCCCCTGTGTGCGTCCTCTCTCTGGGGTTGGCTGTGCTGCTGTAATGGGGTCAGTGGCATCTCTGCCCACACTCCATGGAAGGCCTCCTCGGTCCCTCTGCCTACATTGTTCCTGGGGTCGTCTGTGCTTTGGGTGTCAGTCATAATCTGTTTACTCTGCAGCTTGGGGCATGTCTCCCTGGTGCCTGCAGGTGCTTGACGGTTAGCGTCAGAAGGGGACCCAGTGGCTCCCCATCAGACTGCCTTTCCCACTCCTGCCGTGTCAGTGCAGGGTGCTGGCTGGTGAGCAGGGAAGTGTCTTCTGCTGTGAGGTCATGTGAGGGAGCCTAAGGACTCCTGGAGTCAACACCTCTGAAGTGGCGAGGAAGGGAGGCTGGGTCTGGCTGGGCTGCCTGTTGAGCACTGGGGCTGGGTGACCTGCGCTGCTGCCCCCGGCTCCTGCTCCCTCACTGGCCAGCTGGCGGTTGCAGGTAGGTGTCATCCTCTTCAGCAGCCGGGGCAGCCCCAGCTGCCCCTAGACCTCTGCTGCTTCTGGGAAGGCCCTGCAGCGAGGAATGTGCAGGTCTGGGTCTTTGTGACCTTCCCAGGCACTGTGCACGGGGCTCCTGGGGGTCTGTGGCCTGGGCAGGCCAGCTTCTGGAGGGGCAGTGCTCTGCCCCAGGGGCACTTCCTCCCTCACCCTGAGTGATGACCGAGCAGCACTGCTGTCCGCTGCAGTGCCCGTGGCCACCGCTGCTGTTGGGAGCTGAGGGGCCTGACCGCCTGCTCCTGTTCCCCACGGCCAGGCCTGGCGAGCGCTGTGCTCCTTTGTCTTCCTTTCCTGTCTCCTGAGTGCCTTTTCCAGCCCCAGGGTCCTCAGGGAGGTGGCTCCCAGGGAGGCTCTGCGGCCTGGAGGTGCCATCCCTGCAGAGCTCGGGAGCAGGCCTGCTCGGGGCACTGGGGGCGTTGCCCTCAGAAGGGACACGCAGAAGCCCACGTGTGGGTGCCCGGCACACAGGGAGATGCTCCTGCCTCCCCAGCCTCGCCTTCCTGCAGCAGGAGGGGCGGGTGTCAGTCAAGGCTCCCACAAAACCACAGCGAACGCAGCAGAGGGGTGAAGAACCCGCTCGCCAGTCCGTGTCCCTGCGGGTCCTGACACGCCATCGCTGGGCAGCACTACGTCCTCCTCCTGCTGTCCCTCTTACTCGTGGAGCCCTCATCCTGGTCCCTGCTGGAACTGTGGCCTCATTTGAAGATGTCCATCTGTCTGCAGTGACTTCCATGGCCATTTCTTACCAGAACGGTTTCTTGTCCTCCAGCCCCTCTCTGTCTTAAAGCGCACACCACTTACTGTGGCCACATGCCTCCCTCGCGGTGTGGGGTAGCCACTGTTTTTTGTTTAGGACTTTGGTGACCTGGGGAGTCACTGCTGGGACAGTGGCCTCCTGGACAACAGCTCAGCCCCTGTGTGCCTGGCCAGTTTCCATTTCCCGTGCTGTAGCGTGTGAGTCACCACTTGTCTTTCTACCCTGGTGTGTCCAGCCGCTGAGCAGCAAGGCCACCAAGGATGCTGCCGACAGGAACACCTCGCTCTTGAGCCTTTGTGGTGCCCCAGGATCCCGTCTCCCCTTGAGCTGCCGCTGCTGCTGGTGCGGTGGGGTGGCTCCCTGCTTGCATCGTTGCCTTTTTGCTCTCCCTGCTTCCCTGGTTTCATGACCCAACCCGAGATCAGCAGCCCTGAAGAGGCAGCATAGGACTCCCTGCCCTCCCTGACCTGAGGCCTGTTCCTCTCCCTCGGCCATGGCTCTGCTCTCTCTTGGTCCTGTCCCCAGGTCACATTTAGATGTGTACAGTCTCATGTACCCTTCGTCTTTCCCGAGCTGCTGACACCACCTGCCTCCCCTGCCGCACCATGAGCAGCACACACCTGCCTTCCTTGTTGGGGCCTTTACCTCGGACTCCTTCCACTCTGCGCCCGCCTGCAGGCGGAACGGCCTGTCTGTCCTCTGGCTTCACAAATGGCAGAGGATCTACGTACTGCCTGGCGCCTTCGCCTGCTCCAGGAGCACCTGTTTCTGTGTGTATTGCATTTCTCAAGGGTTGGGGTCTGCGGTCACAGGAACTCAGCAGCACATGGTGGTTTCAAATGGCCGAGTGTGGGGTGGGATCTGTCAGTGGAGTGATGTGCCCCACGCTGCTGCGTCAGGTGTGAACTTGACCTTCTCCACTCTGGACACAAGGCGCTTGTCCTGGCTTAGCCCGGCAGCACCGCCTTCATGCTCGTGGTTTGCCTGGACATGGGGCCGCCGGGAGGAGCAGAGTACGCAAGCACACTGGGCGCTCTCTGGCTTCCCTCCCTCCATGGCCATTACCCCTGTTGACAGAAGACCTGTGCCTGTGAGTGCAAGTGTGTGCTTGCTGAGTCTCAGAGAAGACTCCACCCCGAACACACGGTGGGAGTCCTGCTGGGGCCTCAGAATCTTGGTCACTTCCTCCTCCTTTTTTCTTATCCTGTTTACATTTTAAGATTTGTTTGGCTCTAACCCTATCCTGTGATCTTTCAATAATGCATTGGGTAATCAGGTATCTTGTAACAGGTCATGTTGAAGGCTTTTTGGTCTATGCATGTAAAATATTTAAACATAAAATACAGTTGAAATAGCATGTCTGTAGTGGCCTGTGGTCTCAATAAGGCCAGCTGAATACAGTGAGACTTGAGGGCCAGGACCTGGGCAGCCTCTTTGTCTCCCTCAGGTGGTCAGGGCAGTGTAGCACTTGTGGCCAGAGTCCTGGTGTCCCCATGCTGTATGCAGTGATCTCTTCTTTTTATTTTTAATGTTTATTTTTTAGTTGTACTTGGACAAAATACCTTTCATTAATTAATTAATTAATTAATTAATTTATTTTTGTGTGGTGCTAAGGATCAAACCCAGGGCCTCGCACGTGATAGGCCAGTGCTCTCCCGCTGAGCCACAACCCCAGGCCTCATGATCTCTTCTTGATGTGTATCTCTCACTGGAGTCCTGAAAATAGCTTTTTTCCCTTTTTCCTTCCTTTGCTCTCTTCCTTTGAGATCTACCTGAAGTGCTGGAGGATAAAATAAAATCCTGAGTTCGAATCATGGAGGGTTCTTCTTTTCGTTGTGTTCCTAGAGTTAGTGTGGGGAGACTCTGTCTGCATTTGGACCTGAATGGAGCCCTCGAGGCTCAGTTAGAGTCACACCAGGCAGCTCTGGGAAGGGGCAGTCGCCAGGACAGCAGTGTCCCTCTTTCTGGGTTTTGTTTGGTGGGTGGCTAGCACCCAGTGCGGATGCAGAGTGGATCCAGTGCTGCGTTGTTCTCTGTCTTCTTTTGGCTGCCTCTCTGTACGCTGGAGCCTCAGTGGAGCTCAAGGTTGGATGGATGGGGTCTTAACTGTGCGTTTTTAGGTGACAGAAAGATTTGTTTGCCCATATAATGATGATAGCATTGCAATGGTTTCTGGAGGTCTTAGTAATTAGAGATTTAAAGCCATGTTGTTTGGGAAGAGAAGAACCTGGGCATTTGATATTGTTGGACAAACTGCTGTCTGCTGAGAGGCTGAGAGTGCTGTCACTGGTTAATTGGAGTCTTCTGAGGAAGGACCAAGGGCTGGAGGACTGGGAGGGCCTCTCCCTCCCTCACCTTTGATCAGTGGCCCCTCAGGTCAGTAACTGCAGCCTTCCTGGCTCTCAATTTCTCATTTGGACAGTGGGGTGTGGAGACTTCTGTGTGGTGCTGTTATTTTTAATGATGGGATTTTGATTTATTTTAATGGCGAGTATTCTGACCTTTTCCCTGAAGAGCTCAGGGCACCCCTTGCAGGCTGGGTAATTAGCATTTCTAAACATGCTTGCATTGAAATGGAGCTAGAATAGAGAGCAGCAGAAAGGAAAGACCAAGATGTGTCCCTGTTGGCTGCTGGTCACGGGGCAGCCCCTGGGGATGCCTTGCCTGTCCCTCCCTGTGCGTGCCTCTGAGGTGAGCAGCGAGTGGGCTTCCAGATGGCAGGAGGCAGCTCTCCACAGACAAGGCTCTCAGCTCCCAGGACTTTGGTCCCTTTTGTAAGGTGGAAGTTTGGGCTTGAGAACTCATGGGATTCTTTTTGGAAGCCCAGCTGTCTTAGATGTCACTGGGCAGGGTCAGTTTGTACAGACCTCCTGCCCGCCCGTGCAGGTGTGGAGCCCCACAGCATTGTGCCAGTGGACTTGTGGAGCTGTCATTCCCTTACACCTTGTGGGCTGTGCATGCAAACCTGGCATGACGGGAGGCAAGGGTCTCTTGAAAGGGCTTCTCCCTTTGTGGAAGATTTAGGGTGACTTAGAGCCACCCTCTCTAGCCTCACCTGCGCCCTGTGCGCTTCTCCCTGCCCTGGCTGGGCCCAGTTCCTGACAGTGCTGCAGGCGCAGCCTTCCTGCACGCTGCTCTCGCTGCCCTCGCACTGTCCGGGTAATGTCCCCTCTGGTGGCCATGTGTCTGCTGCTGTTGGGGCCCCACTGCATCTGTGGAAGGTGTGCCTTATTTCAGAGAATTCTGCCCTTGGGATGGTCTCTTCATGCCCCCGTGGTGGGGAGTGCTGTGTTCCTGCTCTTGGGTGCAGTCGGCATTTCATGTGCCTGCTTGGGCTGCCCTTATGGGGACGCAGAGGACGTCTGTAGGCTTGTTTTTGGGGGACTCTGGGAAGTGAAACCCTCTCCCAGCCCCAGGGCTGTGTGAAGGTGGAGGTAGTCCCCTGCAGGTGCTTGCTGACGTCTGGAGGGGCGAGGCTCTCTCCGGGACTTGGACGTGGAGGCTCCTCAGTCACAATGTGGTGGTTCTTTTGACCATAAAAGGACCCCAAGAGAAAGGGATAGCAGGGTGGTTCCCGAGGGCGAACAGATGCATGTGCTGTTTGTCCAGCGTGTACTGACTGAGGATTTGAGTTGCGGGGCTGGCCTTAGCGATGGTGTGCTGAGTGGGAGTGAGAGGAAGGAGGGTCGAGGGAAGGACAGGGCTGTGCACGGGAAAGTCGTCCCTGGGCAGTGGGCAGTGGTTGGGCAGCTGCTGATCTGGCACGTGCCATTTCTGCCTCCCCAGGTCTGCAGTGTGGGGACCGAGGCCCCGCCGCCTTGCCACGGAGCCTATGGCTCAGATGTGGTGTTGGGTGTCGCTCAGCGGCAGAGGCGCAGAAGCCTGCTCTGGTTGCTGCCACTCCCTGGGTTTCCTGTGGGAACTCGGGGCCCAGGGACCTGGAGCTTTGCCGCCCTCCCCGGCAGGCCGTCTGCAGTGGTGGGCAGACACGGAGGCACAAGGTCAGGTCAGGTCTGAGCAGCCCCTGTCCTCCGACAGCTGGGGATTCCACCAGGTGTCTGGCCAGGTTAGTGGGAGGGGAAGTGGAGTGCTAACTGAGTGCTCACAGCATCTGCCACGCACTCCCTCGTCTCCTGGCTTCTCCTGTGTGCCAGCGCATGGCCCGTGCCTGACAGCTGGTGGCTGGTGGAGCCTCCCCAGCCTCTGGAGCAGTGTTGCAGCCCAGCCTGTGGAGGGCTGGAGAGCTTCCCCAAGTGGCTTTCTCAGAATAGCAAATGCATTTGTTGAGAGAGTTCCTGGACCAGTGGTGAGCCCCCCACTAAGCATACATTTGCAGACTCCTGGGTTTGTACCTCCACCTCCACAAGCCAAGCACTGATGCTTGCTGTGACGTGGATGGTCCTTGAACACATTCTGCCCAGTGAAAGAAGCCAGGTGCGCCACCTGCCATTGCCATGTGTGTGCTGGGTGGGGTGGCCCTTGGTCAGCAGCCAGCAGAGTCGGTGGATCTCCCTGTAGGCCACCCTGTCTCTCCTTTCTCAGGCTCAGGGTATGATCCACAGGTGGAGGAGGCCCCAGGCCTGGCCATGAAATCGGGCTCCTCGTTGTGGCCTGCAGGCTCCACCCGACCTGGCCTCCTCCCGTCCAGCCACTGTCTCTCACTAAGTTGCTGTCCCCTGACTCCCCTCATGTTCGTGGCTGCATGATGTGCCTGGAGCCAGTGCGACTGGTCCCCTGCAGGGAGCCTTCTCCCAGAGCCTGACTCTGGCCCGCCTTGCCCCTGCTGCTCCCTGCCTGGCTCCCCTGGGCTCTCCCTTGGCAGCCTGCCTGAGGCACGCCCAGCCTCGGTGGGGCTGAACAGGCTCTTGGATACTTACCCTAGCACTCAGTGACTGTCACTGTTGCCTGGTGATGGCCATTTAGGAGGTTAAATGTCAGCCTCTCATGTGGCCGAGGAGGCTTGCCTGGGGCTCCTTGGCATGGGTGCTGGTCTCCGTGGGTGCTGGTCTCCGCAGTGGCGTGGCAGAAGCCTGTGCCGGGAGCGCAGGAGAAGAGGCTCTCCCTGCAGGCAGTTTGATGCTTCAGGAAAATCATTTTCTGAGTCAAATTCAGTGGCTGTGTTTCCACTCATGGTGGCATGTGCTACCCAGGGCTCAGCAGCTGCCACCTGTCCTGCCTAGGCTTCCACTTCAGGGCACACCCAGGAGTGGTGACCGTGCGGTCATCTTGAGAGGGCAGTTCTGCGCAGGGCTGCCAGTCAGACTGAGCGCTTCAGGTTGAACTCGCTTTCTCTCAGCAGGTGTCAGTGACTCCATGCGCAGTGACCGAGCAGGAGCGTGGCCTTCTCACTGCAGAGGTGGCTTTGGTGGTCTGTGCCCCCAGCGGGGCCCTGGACACCACTCCCTGGGAGTAGATGCCGCTGGTCACCCTCTTCATGCTTTCTCTACCTCCTTGTGCCACCCCTTGCGTGTTCTGTACAGGCCTGTGCTTTAAGGGACACTGCTGGAATGGGAGTTGGGGACTCAAATGGCCGGTTAGTGCACTGCCTAGAGGGTGGCAGCCAGGCGGGAAGCAGGCTGGGCGCAGCACTCTCCTGCTGCCCGCTTCTCCCCAGGTGCACTGGACCATTCCAAGAATGGCAGACGCGCCCAGACCACCACCACCTCGCGCCCACGGGCCCCGACAGCCTCCCTTGAAGCACACCTCTGTGGCGCACCCCTGCGTGCTCGCCTTTCAGACCCACACACCGGCAGGCCTGTCCCAGGCCTTCCCAGGCCTCCCCAGGCTCCACAGGCTTCCTCTGCTCAGCAGGCGCCACGGCCACCACTTTCCAAAGCAGGGGTCCCTTCCTCTTCTCTGCTCTTCTCCCTCCCCAGCACAGCCTTCCTTCTTTCCTCGGCTGCGGCCATGCCATGTGGCTCCTTCCTGGCCACCCTGTGAGTCCTCTCCTGCTGACTTCTGTGGGGGGCACTGGCCTCGGGGCTTGGTTCCTGGTCTTCTTGTCACTTTGTTCCCTCTCAGTCCCAGGCCTTTAAATGCCATATTAAGACGTACGCTTGCCTTTGCATTCACAGACCCATGTCCCTGTCCCTTCAGTGGTCTTAAACATCCACGTCTGCAGGCGGCCCTGCCCCGCTCTTGGCATACCGCGTGGCCGCCCCCTGTTGTTGTGTGCCAAGACCAGCGCTCTTCCTTGTTCGCCTCTCCCCTTTGCTTGGTTGGTTCTGCTGTGTTGAACACCGTGCTGCGCGGTGCAGGTTGCGGCTCCTTAGCAGGAGGTTTCGCTGCAGGAGGCTGCTGGTCGGCCCCGGGCATTCCTGTTGCTGCTGAGCCGTGTCTGCCCGCTCAGCTGCCTCTGGCAGCGGTGCTGCTGATTCAGTATGTGTGTAGAATGTGGCCTTATTGTTTTAATTTGCAGTTTCTTGGCTGGGCACCTTTTCATTGTGTCTGTTTACCAGTTGTAACTTCCATGTGAAACTTTTCAGGTCTTCCGATGCCTTCCTATCTCTTGCTGTATTTGATTTTCACTAAACCTTGGTGGGGTGGGTTGGTACTGCCCTGGCCATGGTGCCAGGCGAGGTTCCGAAGGCTCTGAGATGCTCATTAGCTGTTTTTCCCAAGGCGGTCAAGTTCTGCAGGACATCATCCAGCTGCTGGCCTGACCAGGGCACACGTGCTGCCGAGCGAGCGTATAGAAGTGTGCTGCACCAGACCTGGTGGCGGGCAGGCGGGGTCGGCCAGCTGCCATGGCATTGCCTTTGACCTCAGGCTGAAGCTGCTCTAGCAGGACCATCTGTTTTAACACTTCAGGGTGCATCTCCTTGGCATAATCTGAAATTTGGAGCTGTTGCTGGAATCTTGAGGGGTGCAAATAACTGGGGGAGGGTCAGCTTCAGATGACTCGAGTGAACTCACAGGGCGGCCTGGGGCTCGCTGCGTCTGGGCACTGGCAGCCTCTTGGTTGGCTGTGCGGTGCTTCCCAACTGGGACCTCCCTCTCCCTGTCCACCCTACGGGCTCGCTCTTCTCATGCCCACCAGCATGCAGGGATTTCCAGGCTGCTTCCTGTACCGTCCTCTCTCTTGCCTTTTTCAGGTGTGGGCTGCCTTTCCTCCCAGGAGGGCAGTTTTGGAGCGATGGACCCATCCTTTATGGCTGATCCCAAGATCCCGTTGTTGATGAGCTCCAAAGCCGGCTGTCAGGGAGGGCGAGGCCAAATGAGGGGCTGAGTCTGAGCCCTGGGGAGGAGGGCTCTCCTTCCCCACAGGTTCCCACCACACTCACCTTCCCTGCCCTCAGGGCCGAGGGGCACTATGGGAGGGTCTGAACTGGCCTGATGGCTCTGCCCTTAACCCTCAGGGCCTGTTCTCAATACTGTCACCAGGGCAACCCTTAAAAAGCCAACTGGATCACCCTGCCTCTAACTCCCTGGGCCTGGGCTGGTCCCAAAGCCCCTCTAAGGGGCCACCTGCTCTCCCCATGTCTCACGGTCCACTTCAGGCCCTGCACCTGCTGAGGTCTCTGCTGGCTGCTCCCCTCAGCAGCCCTTTCTCAGTGGGCCACGTAGACTCCCTGGTCACACAGCCTCCAGGCCAGTGCGACCTCCTGCTAGAGCAGGCCATCAGATCAACAGCACGCCCACCGCAAGCTTCCAGTGAGACAGGCAAACTCGCAACCGCAAGTATTTGTGACACAAGGTCACATTCCAAACTTCAGGGGCCAGCCAGGTGCAGTGGTGCACACCTACAGCCCCAGCTACCCAGCCCTGGAGTTGCAGTGCTGTCCTGTGACGTGGCCAGAACCTTGCTCCTGCTCCAGCCTTTCCAGCATCAAGTGGCGTGTGTTCCTCTGAATTCCTCTGGTCCCTGTCCGTCTGAGCTCCAAGTGCCGTGTGTCCTCAGGACTTGGTCCTGGCTTCTGGGCTCTGTTGTGCTCTCCCCTGGGAATAGCATTCAGTGTGAGTCACATGCATGTATCTCCCACTCTGGCTCCAGGCTCAAGAACACAGCTGCCCACCTCTCCTCCCCAGTTTGATACCTGCAGGGCAGCTTGAGTTCAGTACGTTCAAAACCACCTTCCGACCTTTCCTCTCTGTAGTCTTTTGCATTCCAGTAAACGTACCTTGATTCTTGGACATCCAGGACTAGCGTGTGTTTTCTGGGAGGAGAGCAGTGACGGCTTTGTCACCTTATACTCATAGCACCTGAAACAGTAGAAGGTGCTCAGTAAATATTTGTGGGTGATAGAGTGAGAGTGGTGAGGACCAGTGACCACAGAGAGCTACTGCATGGGGGTTTGGGGTGGCGCATCCTGGAATGGGTGCTAGGAGATGTGTTTGAAGGTGCATTTAAATCACATTCTCCTCGCCTGTAATCCCAGCACTTTGGGAGGCTGAGGCAGGAGGATTGCGAGTTCAAAGCCAGCCTCAGCAATGGCGAGGCACTTAGCAACTCAGTGAGACCCTGTCTCTAAATAAAATACAAAAAAGGGCTGGGGATGTGGCCCAGAGGTCGAGTGCCCCTGAGTTCAATCCCCGGTACCACAAAAAAAAAAAAAAAAAAAAAAATCACATTCTCCTATGATGATCTTGTCATTCGTTCACATTTATAAGGATGAGGTGACCGATCCCTGTGCCCCATGGCCCCTGGCCTGGTTATTCATGGAGTTTAATCCTCAGGGGAGAGGAGAGCCTCGTGCCTGTGGGGATGCTGGGACCTCAGCAGGGGCGCTCAGAGCTCCAGGTGGGCCTCTAAGGTGAGCAGACTCACCAAGCTTGTGGGAGGCAGAGGGAAAAGAGCAGTAGGTGAGGGGAGCAGTTCCTAGGGGAAGAAGGCGAGGGTGTGTCAAGTGGGAGCGTCACTGTGGTCAGTGTCCAGACTTGGACCTCTGCTCCCTGACTTTGTGACAGTGCCTACCAGGGACATGCCCAAGCCTGTTAGTGCCTCTGTAAAGCAGGAATAAAAACTCCTCCTGTAGGGTTGCCTCAAGGGTGGACGAGGTCCTGTGTGTGAGCGTCACACTACCCATGCTTCCAGCCCTAGCCTTCGTCCTGTGCTCAGGTGGCTACAGAAAATCAGAGGTGTGCACATGCAGATGTGGACGGGTCCTGCCAAGTCATGTGGCTAGTGTGGCTCCCACCATGAGTGGCACAACAAGCCAGGACCCTCAGCCTCCCAGCAGCTAACAGAGGAGGCTTCACTGCCCGACATCTCTTGACCAGCATGTTGTTTAGTTGCCAAGAGAGCAAGTGCTTCTTGGCAGCCCTGTGGCTGATGGCCTTGCTAGCTCAGGGCACTGTCTAGAGGGCAATGGTGTTTGTATTTGAAGAAAGAAACAATTTCCAATCAGCCTCTGATGCACAGAGGACTCTGTTTAGGGAAAAAGAGGAAGTACCAGATTGACAGTGGTGACACAGCTGTAGGAATTGCGTATCAGGGTTCCAGAGACACACACCTGCATTCAGTATGAGGAAGGCCATGCTCAAAATTCAAGACAAATGAGGATCCATAGCCACAGGCACAGTGAGGGGTCAGAAGATGAGGGGGTCACTCACTAAGCTGGCCTGGTGGGAATAGCAAGGCTGGGAGGTATGGCCAAGAATGCTCACAGCATTCTTTTTTTTTGGGTACCAGGGATTGAACTCAGGTGCACTCGACCACTGGGCCACATCCCCAGCCCTAGTTTGTGTTTTATTTAGAGACAGGGTCTCACTGAGTTGCTTGTGCCTCACTTTTGCTGAGGCTGGCTTTGAACTTGGTATCCTCCTGCACAGCTTCCTGAGCTGGGATTACAGGCATGCATTACTGCACCCAGCGAGCTCACAGCATTCCTGCTGAAACTGGGTGAGGCACACTGAGGCAGGTCCAGGGACGAGGCCTTTTGGAAAAAAGGGCTCACAGGAGCCTGTCTAGAGTTTCGTCATAGAGTCTTTGTCAGAGTGTGATGAATACATGTGCACCTGTGCGTGTCTCTGCGGGGCTGGCTTCCCAGGCTCTCTGGAGTGCTTGTTCTGGTGTCTGCTGCTGGGTCCTGCAGGCTAAGGGTGGGCAGGGGGTTGGGCCCCAGGAGGTTGAGCTGGACCCTGTAGGGATGGCTGTTACCCCCGCCATGCTCCTAGCACTCTGACCTCCTCTATGGTGGACCTGGGGGGAGGCTGGTGCCTTCGCTTCCGCACCAAACATGCCCCTGGCCAGGAGTGGTGCTGAAGCAGAAGAGCTGGTAGGGGCTGGAGGAGAGGAGCTGTGGGTGACATGCTGGTGACTTGTGTTGACTGCGCCCCCCACAGAGATGCCCAGCCCCCTCTGCCTCTAGAGCATACGCTGGCTGACTCACTCCACAGGGAGGGTCCCGGAAGTGCTGGCTGCTCAGCCGAGTGCACGTTGTTCTGATGGTCTTAATTTCTGGTGTGAACCTCAAGTCATTTTCAGGAAGTGGGAGATAAATCACCATTGATAAAATGTCTGTCTCTACCAAATTTGATACTTTGCTTGTTAGCACCTGGCACAACTTTTTGTTTTCTTCTTGGCAAGTCTATACTAATAGCTTTGGATAGGTTAGACTGGAATAGTAGGAAAGGTGATTTTCCCCACTTGCCCATGTGACGTCAGAACATTGATCTGACATCATGCAGTGCTTCCTGAGTGACCATGAATTGTGCTGTGGAGAGAAGAAAACGTGCAGTTGCCTGTTCCTTTTAAAACCTTTGTTTGTTTGAAGTAGCTAGTTGTGTTAGGGTGAGTTCTGTAGACTCTCTGGACTTGGAGGGGGGTGTGGGGTTCGAGGCATGCCTTTCAGACACGGGAGGCTCTCTTGCGTACTTTTCATGGCTCCCAAGTCAAGGGCTGTGCTGCATCCCAGCAGGTCAGGGGGCAACCTTGGGCCTATCCTGACTGTGCCAGCCGGCTGTGGGAGGGCACGGGTGCCATGGGCCAGAGCCTGCAAGAGCATGGGTGCAGCTGCGGTAGTGCCGGGGCCCCTGGTGCTCATGGGTGGAGTACACGGTTCTTAGAACACAGTGTGCCGACACCGCACTGGACGTCTGTGCGGGGAGGAGGTGCCACCCACCCACTGGCCAGGCAGGCAGTGCCAGACCCTTGCTGGAGCTGAAGAGGGCAGCCTGGTCCCACAGGCAGGGGCAGGGGAGGCTTGTGGCATGGAATGTGCCGACCACCTCCCTCTTCTCAGGAAGGGGAGGAGGAGCCGTGGACGGGGACGAGAGGTCCCGGCTGAGTGGAGAGCTGTCTTGGGTGGTGGCTTTGGACTGGGGAAGCTATTGTGCTGCCTCCGCGCTCATCCCTGAACCTCCTGGCAGGGAACTTCAGGGGCTTAGATGTGTTAGTCCCCTAGGAGGACGTAGGAGGGTGCTAGACTGACATTTACTGGCATCCTTTCTTTTATCTTGGCATGGATTTGGGGCCTGGGGCCTGGTTTTCAATGCTGGGTCATGGCTGCCTGCTTTTGTTTCCTCACCTGCCCAGTTCTTTGACCCTTGTGCGCGTCCCTCTGAGTCTGCCCTCAGAGGGCGGGCCAGTCTCCTGGGTGTCAGCGGCTCCACTCTGCAGAAGAGGCAGACAAGCCCCGCTGGGCACCAGCCCACTCAGGAAGGCGTTGCTCACACCTGCCCAGGCCCTCCTGAGGCCATGCCCTTGGCGAGGTTCAGCACACAGTCAGACCACAGCAGGGTGCTGGTGAGGGTTAAGCACAGCTGTGTCCATGCCGTTCCCTCCCCACTGTGTCACCCCTGGGGAGTGGGGCAGCTGTTGGCTCCCTCCCCAGCCTCCTCCTTTTCTCCCAGATGCCACCCAGCTGGGTGGGAATCTAGTTATTTTGTTCAAGAAAGACTTAGTCCTCCAGGATGTCCTTACATTTCTGAAGGAAGACTTCAGAGTTCACAGTGCCAGTTCCAGGCCCGCACTCTGGACCTGTGGAGTCAGTGTCTTCACCCAAGGCCAGGAGCATCCTTCACGAGGACCCTGGTGCAAGTGGCTGGGACAGGTGGGTGGCGTCGACTGGTGAACAGGTGTGGATAAGTAGCCATGAACAGGCGTTTTAAATAAAAGCCTCCCTAGATCTCCCCTGTATCTGAAAACCAGTCCCTGCTCTGTTCCCTCTGTCATTATTTATCTGGTTGCGAGGTCAGAATCGCTGCCCTGGTCACTCACAGGGGGTTTCTGCCTCCTTTCCTAGCCCTGCTTCCTGGGTGGCAGCGTTGCCCAAGTACCAGTCCTGCCACGGGGCCCTGTGACATCTCCCGGGGTTGTGGCTGTGTGGGGTCACACCAGGGGACACAGTGTGCCTGCTGGGCTGGAGGTTAGTGAGTGTTTCTACTGGAGAGCACCCAGGCTGCCCTCACAGGCTCGCTGGGCCTGGAGGACTAAGCCCAGCAGGAGCCCAGCCTGGTCTCCACCAGCTGCGCTTGCCTCCGCCTCCACGTGAATCCGTGCGCTTTCTCACCACCTCTTAATCCCAGGCAGTTAAAAATATGTCCTCTTTCTCTCTTCTTCCTTCCTTCCTTCCTTCCTTCCTTCCTTCCTTCCTTCCTTCCTTCCTTCCTTCCTTCCTTTCCAGGGATTGAACTCAAGGGTGCTTAATCTCCGAGCCATGTCCCCAGCCCATATTTATCTGTTTATTTATTTATTTTAATGTTTTGGCATTCAACCGCTGAGCCACATCCTCATCCCTATTTTGTATTTTATTTAGAGACAGGATCTCACCAAGTTGCTTAGTGCCTCGCTTTTGATGAGGCTGGCTTTAAACTCACAATCCTCCTGCCTCAGCCTCCTGGGGCCGGGTTGCTGGAATTATAGGCGTTCACCACTGCACCTGGCTTTTTTTTTTTTTTAAGACAGGGTCTCACTAAGGAATGTTTTTGAATTTAAGGAAATTGTAAAGTAACATTGGAAATTTTTATATTGCACCATCTCTTTTCTAGGTTTTGGTATTGGTTAGGGTAGAGTAACATGGCCATAATAACTGGCAGTCTCCTGTACTGTGGACTGTCAGACTGAGAGCGTGGGTGTGTCCACGGCCTCTGTGTTGCTCTTGGCTCCCACCATGAGGCCAGCACATGCCTCACGTTTAGGTATCTGCACACTTGGTTCCCAAGCACACAGAACTGCACCGGCACTCTACCACAGATGAAGAGTGTGATTTTTTTTTTTTTTTTGGTACTGGGATTAAACTCAGGGGCACTCGACCACTGGGCCACATCCCCAGCCCTTTTTTGTATTTTATTAGAGACAGGGTCTCACTGAGTTGCTAAGTGCCTCGCCATTGCTGAGGCTGGCTTTGAACTCGCAATCCTCCTGCCTCAGCCTCCCAAGTGCTGGGATTACAGGCGTGCGCCACCGTGCCCAGCCAGAGTGTGATTTTTTTTCTATTGCTAAGGCAACACTTTTTTTCCTTCCTGTTTTCTATTTCCAATGTTTTTTTCCCCCTTGCAGTTCCCCCTGGATTGTGTCTGTGGCTTCTTGGGGAGTTTTGATTTGCTGTATTTCATTTTTCACCTGGGGTGGGGGAGAAGGCAAGTTCTGCTTGTGAACTGTTTTGTTACAGAGTCCTGCTGGGGGTGCTTCAGTAAAGGGGAGTAACTTGTTTCTGTTGCAGTTTATATGATTCCTTTTGTTTGCTCAGAAATAGGCAGAAGCAGTTGAATAAAACCCAGCAAAAGCAAGGGGAGCTTTGGACTTCCTGTTACTTGTGTGTCGAAGAGATAAATGCCGTGTAGTGCAACTTAGTAGGTACCTTCTAATCAATGCGTTGTTGCTGGAGAAACCGCGCATGTGTCATAGCGGTGAAGAAAAGCTCTCAGTGCGGCAAAGTCCCACGTGTATGTGTGGATTTACTAGTTACGTAAAACACTAATTTGTGGAGTTGTGGGTGGGCCAGACGTGAGCGTCCAGGTGGCGTCAGAAGGGCCTTCTGTAGCCTCCCCAGAGTCTGGCCTCGGCAACGGGGTGGCCCTGTAGTGTGCTTTCAGTGGGTGAGCGCAGTCCTGCTGCCGTGCTGACTGGCCCACGTCTGCTGTGCCAAGTGCCACCACCGCATGGCTCGGGCCCTGCCACTGGTCTGGAACAAACGCCATCATCTCCTTGCCTCCCAAGCCTTCCCTGTCTTGCCTGCCCTCCTCTGGGGTGGCCTAGTGATCTCTAAAGCAGGTATTTACCTGTGGCTTTTTATTGCACAAATAGCGTCAAAGCTTCCCTTTGTCGACAGAAATAAAGTTCTGGCACCGTAGGGTGTTGTGCAGTGTGCCTAGTCTGCAGCTGTCCACCCCAGTGGCCGCTGTTCCCAATGTAGGGCCCCTGTGCGTTTCTGTGCACAGGTGGGCAGCCCCTGTGCCCCACCATCTCTCCTGGGCACAGTCAGGAACCACACTGCTCCCTTCTTTTTATTTTTTTTAAAAAATATTTATTTTTTAGTTATAGGTGGACACAATATCTTCATTTTTATTTTTATGTGATGCTGAGGATCGAACACTGTGCCTCTTGCATGCCAGGCGAGCACTCCACCTACCACTGAGCCACAACCCCAACCTCTTGCTCCCTTCTTGCTGGGGTGTTTCCCCAGTGTGCTCTAGTGCTAGTCGCAGTGCTAGTGATTGCTGGCTTCCATGACTGTGAGCTGCGGTGTGGTACCCGGGCAGCTCTTGGTTTTTCTAAACATAAGTCCAGCACAGAGTCCAGCTCAGAGGTGCAGTAAGTGCTGCTTAGATCCAGTTGCCTTGTTTTTCTCTGGCGTTGAGAAAGACATTTTCTTGCCTGCAGTTGTGAGGATTAGAGCCAGTCTGTGTGAAAAGCCTGCGCATGCCGTGTGCTCCTTGTTCATAGGGGTTTGCTCCTCACGTCTAGAATTCCAGAAGCATCTTCTACATGCTCTTCTTAGATTGTGGGAAACAGACTAGTTGAGCAGTAGCAAGCAGCACTCAGAGAGGAGAACTCCAAACTTTATGCTGGTGGGCCCAGAGGAAAACAAAACTCCAAATTTTGAGCTCTGATCCACGGTTTCTCATACCATTTGTAAGTTATTTGGCATTAATCTTAGGCACATCCTATCATTGGAGCTTTTTCCTCTTTTAAAAAAAATTCCTGATCTTTGAGGCTGAAGGCCTTGTGCAGGGTCTCCAACATAAAGCATGCTCACAGAAACAGATAAGAAAGGGCTCTTTTTATAGGCATAGGCATCTGTTATATTTCAAGAGGGAGTAGCCAGACTCCTAGGGCAGTTATTTACAATCCAAAAGGTAGGGACCCATGGTTAATTAGGCTTCCTGGAGAAAGACTGAGAGAGGGGAGCGAACTGACCCTTCCCCAGGCATTGGCTTCTTACCGTAATGTTTGTATAATTTCATTTCACAACCAGGGCTGGTTTTGCCATTACGCCTGAGCCAGGAAACCTCTAGCCTTCTGTTTTGGTGAGAGTTCATGTGCTTTGTGGGACAAGATGCGGAGTGTGTATACAGGGGACAGGAACCACACTGCTCCCTTCTTGCTCCCTTCTTTTTTTTTAAATATATATTTTTTTAGTTTTAGGTGGACACAATATCTACAGGGATGCATGATTTTGGCAGAGGAACATACGGGCTGTGGTGTTTGGACTCAGGCAAAGCTGGCTTTGCATCCTGGCTCATCTACTTGTTAAATGTGACCTTTGACAACTTATTGACTGCACTAAGCCTGATTTCCAAACATAAAGTTAAGGAGAGCATCGGGTCAGCTGGGGATGGTCAGAGCTGGTGTGGGTCAGCTGCAGCATGCTGCTGAGAAACGTGCGTCCTTGCTCACTTTCCCCACTCACAGGAAGCTGCCCCCGACGGTGCCATATGGTTCTCCTGCTCAAAGTCCTGTATAGCTGGCTCTTGGTGGATGTCACTGAGACTTGGAGCTGTGGAGGAACTGCTAAGAGAGCCAGAAGACTGCTTCTGGGTGGGATTTACACTGCCAGGCGGGAATGGGGGGCTTTATTTTTTGGCTATGCCCAACTCACCTTCAGGTGCTTATTTATCCCTATGTGTGACTTAAATGATCAGGAATGTTTCAGAGTGAGATAGCACAGGCATGGTCAGAGGCCCAGCTGGAGTGGAGTGGTAGGATCTGGAAGTGGGAGGCGGCTGGAAGATGTGCTGCCATGTGGCCTAGGGCCGTGGCCTTGCTCACGGCCTGGTGTGGTACTGCTTGTGGGAATGTGTGAAGTGACTAAATGACTACTCATAAATGCTCATTCATTTATTGAGTAGCTCTGTGTTAGATACTGGATCTCAGATTTGATGTAGAATCTTGGACCTATTAGCATTTTCTGTCACTACCTTGTGAAGAATTCAAAATTGCAAAGCCCGAGAGCACTGCAGTGGGCTCTCTCCCAGGGCAGTTACAGCCGTGGCCTTCCAGCAGTTTTGACCATGACCCGTAGTGGGAAGTACGTCGTGTGTGTGGGACCAACGTGCCAGGCCATGATGCCTGTCTTGAGGTCTGTGACACATGTCTCTTGTGGCCACTGGTCCTTTTTTGTTGGCTTTGCTTCTCTGTGTGGCATGTGAACAGAATACATGTAGTTGGCCCAGTCAGCCATCAGATCTTGCTGGCACCCTGCTTCGGTGATCTGGGAGAGAAAGAAGGCATGAGCTCAGGCTTTCACTGGATATCATTTTATTTGCTTATTGTTGGTGCAGTATGGTTGTGCGTCGTGGGGGGCTTCGTTGTGCGTGTTCATGCTTGCACATAACATAACTTGGGCAGTCTCCTTCCCCGATGCCGTTCCTCCTCTTCTCTCCCTCCTGTCCCTTTCTTCTACTTGCTGCTCCCCCTACCACCACATTCAAGGGGTCTCTCTGTTTACTTTTTACTCTCTAGCATCCACCTGTGAGAGAGAACATTTGATGCTTGACTTTTGAGCCTGGCTTACTTTGCTTGATGTGAGACTCTCCAATTCCATTTGAATATCACTTTAAGAAAGGGATTGGGGTTAAGTAAACTAATATTATCTATTAATTCATTCCTAAGTGGCTGGAATCCATTTGAGGGGAAGATGTGGCATACTGCCTAGTAAGGAACAATGCAGAGCCCCTCCAGGGTGGTGTCCAGAGCTTGTCCCTGCTGACTGCACAAGGAACACACTGCGCCCTTCCAGGGAAGAGACTGCTCAGTCCATGGGGCCAGCCTGTTGCTAAGGCCTTTCCGGAACTCTGGCCCTAGGCTGTGGAATGCCAGACCTGTGCTGGCTTTGGCCCTTGTCAGCAGTGCTGAGGGTCCATGGTACGTAGGGGTGCCAGTCTTTGTAGGAGGCTGGTTAAAGGTGGGCCTGGCTGGCTGCCATTGTGTCCCCTTCAGTGCACTTCCTTACTTGAGTGTCACCTGAAGGTGGTGTTCTCATGAGGCACCCAAGGGCATGCTCTCCTCTGCTGTGGTGCTGGGAATGGGGCTGAGACTTGGAGCTGTGGAGGAACTGCTAAGAGAGCCAGAAGACCGCTTCCGGGCGGGATTTACACTGCCAGGTGGGAATGGGGGGGGGCTTTATTTTGGGGGGTTAAGTAAACTAATATTAACTATTAATTCATTCCTATCTATTAATTCATCCCCATTCCCTACCACTGACCTGTGTCCCCAGCCATCCCAGGGCTCTTTAACATTCTAGCCACGTTTGATGCATTTTGGGGGAGAATCTCAGTAGAAGCTGGGAGCTGCAGGTGTCCAGGGCCTCTGCTGCACTGGAAGACTCCATCTGCACAGATAGCCCCACCGAGGGGAGGGGGGTGTTGTCTGCTACGACAGGAGGTCAGGGACGCGGAGGACGCTGGCCTCATCGGAGCACCACCGCGGGTCACAGGGGTTGGTTGCTCATGTGGTGGGGCACCAAGATCCTGGAGGTGGTGAGGTGACAGGTGAGCCTAGGGACAATGGGGACATTGAGGAGGCAGCAGAGGGAGCAGAGCCTCATGCGCTCAGAGAGCAGCCCGTCCGTCTCTGGTGTGCCTGGGGGGACATCACGCTGTAGGCCACGCTGCGGGAGCCTCGCCCGCTCCCTCTCTTGCGGTGCTGGACTCCGAGTGGGACGCTCACAGCAGCGCTCATGGCTCCCCCACTGGTGACCGCTCCGCCCACCCACGCATGAGCCCGACCCCCATTGGCCTATTCTCCTGACAGGCAGGTCCAGGGCCACACCTGTGCCCTGTTGGTGGCGAGGGGGAGGTGCACAAGGTGTGGGCAGCGGGACCTGAGCCGGGCCTGCCGTCCAGGGCGAGTCTAGATCCTCTCAGCCTGTTGCTCGTCATCACAGGGATGGCGTGTCCCAGTGGCTGGTCTCTCACTTCTCGCCAGTGTTCGTCTTCAGGCTGCCCTTCCTGTCACGTCTCTTCTCACACCTACCTGCTCTGAGGTGCAGAGGAGCAGGGGCCAGGCTCTGCCTCGTGGGCTCTGGTCCTGCGGGCGTGTGTAAGGGGCGCTGTTGGGCACCTCCCGAGTGCTGCCCCTGTTCTGGGGCCTTCCCGTGTGACAGACTCAGGCCTCACTGTTGCCAGCCAGAACAGTGACCCTGGGGACTGTCTTATAGGAGGAGCTGAGCTAGTGTGCCCAGCCCCCTTGGCACTGCCTGGGGAAGGGCATGGCACACTGCTGCCCTGCCCTGGAGCCCGGGCCCTTCCTGGCCCTCACCATTGCTGGCAGGCCTAGCGACATGGGGTCTCGTTGCCCAGGGAAGAGATTGGAACCACCAAGGGCTGCGTCCATGGGCATCAGGTGCCACACCTCAAGTTTGTCCCTGTACTGAGGATGTCATCTATCAACTCAGATGCGGTTGTTATTTGTTTGAAAGACAAAAATTGGATGAGATAGAAAATGTCAGGTTTAATTTATTCAGCTACTCCTTCATTTCACCGCCAGCTCATTACTTTGCTACTCAGCCCAAAGAAAATGCATTAAAAGTTTGCCATTCGTCAGTGTCACGGTGGACAGGGACTTGGCTGGGTGAGGCTGTGTCGCATGGGCCTCCATCTTGATGAGGTGGACCTTGGTCTCTCATTTCACCGTGTTTCTGGCCTGGGGAGGGCAGGAAATGGAAGGAGTGATGTGTCTCCTCGGTGTTCCCAGGGTCCTTGGTGTGGCCTTGCCTTTCCACATCTCCTAGCTCCACACCAGCTCTCTCGCCAGCTGCAGAGGAGGCCGGGGCCAGACCAGGTTCCCCTGCTGCCACCTCTGGAAACAGTGGAGGGATCCGCTGAACAGAGCCGCACGGCCCTGCACCTTGCGTCGTCAGAGCAGGGAGGCTCGCGCCTTGAATGCTTGAGCACCCGGTCCTTCAGGGCTGCGACGAAGTGTTTCACTCACTCTTCACCTTGGGGAGGAAAACCAAGAAGCTGGAAGAGAAGTTGTCATTTCAGAAAAACCATGAAATCAGTTATATGTTATCAAAGACAGTGATTTGTTATGGAAGAAAAAGGTCACTATAAACCAGAAATTACAAAGAGGGTCAATGAAGGTTTAATTAAAAAAAATTCTTTGAAGGCTTAAGATGGGAATTTAAGAGTGAAGCTTGGTCTATTAAAAAAATATTTTAACAAAGATTTGTTTATGGTTTTATATAGTTTAGAATTTTATTGCTTCAGTTTCCAAATGAAGACTGGGCTTGTCTTCTCGTAGGACAACACTGTATCCTCAGTTGACTCCATCATCTTTTCCTCCCAGGTTTCCTGTTTGAGTTGAGGGTGACACCATCTTCCTAGTCTTGGAAGCTTAAGACTTTGGGAGTCACCCTCAAGTCGCCATGCTTACCCTGTGTTCTGTTAGCTGCCTGGGATGTCCACCCCCCGCGGCTCACATTTATCTCATGTGGGATCTCTCTTCTACCTATCCTGGTCGTAGCCTAGGGTTCAGCCTGTCAGCCTCTGTGGCTCAGATCATTGCAGTAGTCTCTTAGCATCACGAAGGCATGATGTTCCCTGGCTTTGCTCCCTGCCATCTGTTTTTCACACTGAAGCCAGAATTACCGTTTTAGTACAGAAGCTTAATCACATTCTGTTCCTCAAGAACCTGCAGTGACTACCCTTGTCTGTCTAGTAATCTCAGCTCCATCTCAAAGCTGTTCATGATTGGATGCGTCCTATCTGACAACCTGACTTCATATGCTCTCCATCTGCAGAATGGACGTGTCCCATGTGGGGGGCGTTTTCTTCTTCCAGCTCATCACACAGTCTTCATGTTGTCCCTGTTGTCGGTGTGCAGTCCTCATACTCACCCTGTTCACCGCTGTCGAGTGGCTTAAGGAGGGGCTCTTCCTCATCCAAGGTGAATGGACATGCAACATTTGTTCATCAAGTGACTGTTGAATGAAGGAGGACACCGTTTGGCTGAGCCCGTTACGAGGGAGAATGGTGGGGAACAGATTTCTCTATGCTTCAGATTCTTGGTGTGCGGGATGGGCAGAGCAGTGGCGCACTCGTAGGCTTTGGGATGATTTAATGAGAGCATGTGTGCAAATTGCTTGGCACGGTGCCTGGTGCATAGAAAGTCAGCTGCTGATGCAGCAGCTGCTCCTCAGCCTGTCAAGGACACCTGTGTGGCACCAGGGATGGCTGTGAACTGCCTGCCACTAACCCTCGCCTCTGGGAAGATGGAGCTTGGAGGTTTCTCTCTCCACTAGCGTTTTGTGATACTGTGCTCTTCACACATGGAGTGCTTACACACAGACCCTCGCACAGCCAGGCGGTTTTCCACAAAGGCACCAATAACACACATCTGGGCCAAGACAGTCTTCAATAAATGGTGCTGGGAAAACTGGGTGTCCACATGTGGCAGGCCAGACCTCCAGCCCTGGCCACGCAGAGGTCAACGTGCGGGTCATGCACTTCTATGTGAAGCCCCACACCCTAAAGCCACTGGAAGAAAACAGAAGACATCGGTCTGGGCGAGGAGTTTGGATATGAGCATAAAAGCACAGGCAACGACAGAAACTAGACACATGGGATGGCGTCCGACTAGAACACTTGTGTGCAGAGGGGGTCACAGGGAAGGGGCACCCACAGAACCGGGGAGATATTTGCAAACTGTTCATATGTCAAGGGATCCAAACCCTGATTTTCCTTTATAAAAATTTTGAAAATTCAGTTTTATGTACTTTAAAATAATTTTATTATCCAAATAATGCATGTTCCATATAGAAATCTTGGGAAGCATCGCAGATGGGAAAGATTAGGCATAATCCCACACAGGCGCTAACATCTTAGTGTACTTCTTTTGTATTATTTTCTCTTGTTTTAAAAAACTGGATTAATTTTTTAAAATTGAATTTACTTGGTTATTGTAATTCTGCACCTTGAATTTCTAAGGCATAGCAGACATTTTCTGTCTTACTGAAGACTTTTTATAAATGCCATTCTTTTTTTTTTTTAAAAAATATTTATTTATTTGCTTTAGTTGTACACAATGCATTTATTTGTACGTGGTGCTGAGGATCGAACCCGGGCCGCGCACGTGCTAGGCGAGCGCTCTGCCGCTGAGCCACAATCCCAGCCCATAAATGCCATTCTTAATGACCACAGTTTCTCTAACTGCCACTTCATGTTGGCTTATAGATTCTTTCTCTCTCTGTGGTGCCTGGGGTTCTATCCAGGGCCTTGTGCATAACAGGCAAGTGCTATACCCCTGAGCTACACCCCCATATCTTTTTGAATTTTATTTTGAGACAGGTCCTCACAGTTGCCCAGGCTGGCCTCAAACTTGTGATCCTCCTGCCTCAGCCTTCTGAGTAACTGGGATTACAGGCACATGTCATCAGACCCAGAGAATGTACAAATTCTTTCTAATTATTTGCTAATAATTAGATAATTTTCTAATAATTAGATAAATAATAAGTCTTTGTTCTTTTGTGATTGGTGCGTTATGATTGTAAGTAGTAGTGGGGTTCACTGTGCCATATTTGCATATACACATAACACAGTTTGATTATTCCTATTTCCTCCTCTCCTTTCTCCCCCATCCCCTCTGCTCTACTGGTCTCCTTTCTATTAGTATTAGTTTTAAAATTAGTGCATTATAATTATGTAAAAAAGTGGATTTTATTGTGGTATATTTATTCGTGGACATAGCATAGACTGGTAGATTTCTTTCCCCAGTGTTTCCTCAGTACCACCCCCACCCCCAATGGGCCTCCCCCTCCTTCCCCTTCCTCCATTCTTTTGGTCTCCCTTGTATTATACGAGATTCCTTTATTCCTTTTTCCCCTCTAGCTTCCACATATGAGAGAATACATTCACTTCTTGACTTTCTGAGTCTGGCTCATTTCACTCAGCATGACGTTCTCTAGTTCCATCCATTTACCAGCAAGTGACCGAATTCCACTCTTTCTTACAGCTGAGTAAAGCTCCTGTGGCTACCTACCACATTTTCATCATTCCTTCCTCTGTTGATGGGCACCTGGCTGGTTCTACAACTTGACTGTTATGAATTGTGCTGCTTTGAACACTGGTGTGCATGTGTCACTGTAGTGTGCTGATTTTAGTTCTTCTGCATGAAGTGCACAGAGTGGGAGAAAGGTGTGCTCGTACGCTGTTGGTGCAACCACTTTGGAGATCAGTGTGGAGGTTTCTCCATAGACTAGGAATGGAACCATGGTGTGGCCCAGCTATCTGGCTAAGTCTTTATTCTCAAGGTGATTTTCTCTTTTAGATATTACACTGAGACCTTTAGAGATGTTTAACATTTTTTTAGGTAGTGCTTTAAATGGGTAATTATGTAGTAAGTTGATGGCTTAACATAATTGCTTTTTGTTTTTTAAATTTATTTTTATTTTTTAAAAAATATTTATTTATTTGCTTTAGTTATACACAATGCGTTTATTCTTACGTGGTGCTGAGGATCAAACCCGGGCAACGCACGTGCTAGGCGAGCGCTCTACACTGAGCCACAATCCCAGCCCAGTTGTTTCTCATTTTGGGAGAACACGTTTATGAACTTGAAAGGAACACAGGGGAGTACCACACCTTGTGGTACACTGGAGTGATTGCTTACCACCATGTGAAGTGTGTGAGAACACACGTGGAGGGTCTTCACGGGGCGATTTGAGTGGCTCGCTGCAGTTTGTCCATCAGTGTTCTGTTGAGGAAGAGGCTTGTGTTCATGTTTTTTGGTAGGTCTTAGATGTCTCCTTGTCGGTCACGTCACTAGTGGTGGCAGGTGACTTTTCCGTCCTGTGTAGGTGGCCATTGTGCCCCCGAATGCTTTTGCCGTGGGAGATGTTAGGGTGCTGCACATGCTGGATTGTTTATTTTGGGATATCTGTTTTCCTTGCACATCGGGCAGTCTGGTTTGGCAGTGTGACAAAATGAGAAAAGCAAGAAGTGTGAGCTCAGAGCTCTTATTTTGGAAGTAACTTAGCCACTTGTTACTTCAGTAACATCTTGAAAGTCATAAGCGTCAGTAAAAAAATGGGCCCACTGATGCTCTGAGTGGTGGGAAGAATATTAGATTTGAAAAGTCTGGAAAAAACAGCCTTGCCCACCCACAGTGTGACCTTGGAGAGTTTTTTTTTTTTTTTTTTTTTTAAAGTCTCAGGTCCCCTCTTCTCATCCCTGCCTGGGGCTAGTGGGTCAGACTGTGCAGGCGTGGCCCTGCTCTGTGGACTTTAGATGTCTCTCGCCATCTCGGGGACTGGCTGCCACTTCCTTGCCTCCTACCCAGTTCTCAATTTGCTGCTTCTGTGTCCCTACAGCTTCTCAGGTTTCTTCAGAGGACCACTGGGGACTCTGGGCTCATGGACCGGGAGTCCTGACTGATGGTTCTGTCATGTTCTCTCCCAACTCTCCTTTCCAGAAAAGCTCGTCCTCTGCCTCCAGGGCTCTTCTCAGAGCTTCCATGGGCGCTGGCTTCTCTCTGCCTGTATGTCTCCCAGGGTGCTGTCCTGGGGTCTGTGCTCCCTTGGAGACCACCGCCTCCGCTGCTTTTCCAGGTGCTTAGGGGTCTCCCTAGAGATCAGCGTCTGGTGGGCCTTCATCCTCTGGGCAGTCCCTCTGTGCGTCAGAGGCGGCCTGTCTACACCTGCATCTGGGATCAGCTCTCCTGACCTCTGTGCTTCCGCCTGGGCCTGGGCTCCTTCCTGCTCCATGGCTGTTCTGCTGGCCTCATCTTGTCTCTTCCTCAGTTCTGCAGCGTGGGGGCTCAGGTGTGCTTCTTGACTTGGCTGTGGTGCCTCGCTCATGCCTGGCACCTCTAGGTCTCCAGGACCTTGCCACCTGTGCACAGGCCGTGTCTCAGCCAGTGGCTGTGTGAGTGCCTTCTTGTTCTCTGCCGGCTCTGTGTTGGGCTGTGTGGTTTTGTGGGGCTTGAGCTTGCCCTGTCTGCAGCACTCTGGCTGGCAGCTGTAGGCTTGGGCTGTCTCCTGGGGCTCCTCCTGTGGGTCCCTGTCCGGCGTGGGCTCGGGGCCCTGAGTGGGAAGGTCATCCCTCCTCTCTGAAGGGTCTGTGGGGCGGCAGTGTTCTCCGCTCAGTGCTTGGTGGGTGTTCCAGAGAGGCTTTCCTGGGGGTGTGACAGACTTGGGCCACGATTGCTCTTTCTTGTATCCTTTCCCTCATCCCCTCTGCCCTCTGTCCCTGACCTGCGTGTTTGTTTCTTGCCTGGCGTGTCTCAGTGTTATGAATTGTTTTCAAAGAACCAACTCTGGGTGTTGATTTTCTTTATTGTTTTCAGTTTTATTGATTATTTCCTTTTTATTTACTTTGGGTATAATTTCTTGTTTTTTTCCTAGCTTTTACAACAGAGACAAGTGGTTGCTTTTGGATCTTCCCATTTTCCTAACAGAAACACTGGAAGCTGTGAATTTCCTCTGAGCCCTGCTCAGGTGCAGGTCACACATCTCCACGTTGTCTTTCCACGACCATTTGGAGATACTTTGGCAGTTCCACTGTGTTTTAATTTGCACGCACGTGTATTGCTTAACTTGTAGGTGTTGAGAGGCTTGTGGACCCGCTGTCGGGGTTGATTGCTGGTTCAGTGTTGCTGTCGTTGGGGGACATAGTCTGTGTGACCTCAGTCTCGTTCAGGCATTGAGGTTCATTTGCTGGTGGAATATGTGCTGTCTGTCCTGGTGAGTTTCCCGTGAGTGCTTAAGAGGGCTTGGATTCTGCAGGTGATGGTGTGGCGTTCCATGAATGTCAGGAGGAGATGTTCGAAAGTTTGTCGGATCTTCTACGTCTGTGTTGATTTCTTTCTACTCATTCTTTTAATTATTTTAATGAAGGCGTTAAAACCTCTAATTTCAGAAAAGTTGTTAATCTTCCCATTTCTTCATTTGTTTATTTTTAAAATAAAATTTACTGTGTGTATTTGAGGCTCACATGTGATGCTGCGTATCATATAGATGGTGAAGTGGTCGCTATGGTGAAGCAGGTTTACATATCTGTCATTCACACAGTGACTTCCTTGTGATGAGCAGCTGAAGTGTGCTTACTTGGGAGAAATCCCTGTCACGACATGGTCCCAGCTGTGTGCCCTCATGTCGTGTGCCACACATACCCCTCACCCCTGCCATGCTCTCCTTACGTGTGCCCTGCCAGCCGACACACAGAGCACTGTGAGCAGTGCAGGGGACGCAGATGCACGTGTCCTCAGAGTGGGGGAGCTCCTCTCCTGGGGTGTGTGCCTGGCCGAGGGACAGCAGGTTGGATGGGGATGTATTCTCATTTCTCTGGGACCCCCACCCTGTTTTCCATAATGTTTTACCAGCATTCCCTTCTGTGGAATACCAGGGTCCCTCTTCTCACACACCCACCAACACAGTGATCTTGAAGATCAGTAGTAGTCCCCCTCACTGGGGGTTGAACTCAGGGGCACTTAACCACTCAGCCACTTCCCCAGTCATTTTTTGTAGTTTATTTAGAGACAGCGTCTTGCTGTGTTGCTTAGGGCCTCACTAAGTTGCCAAGGCTGGTTTTGAACTTGGGATCCTCCTGCCTCAGCCTCCTGAGCTGCTGAGATTACAGGCGTGTGCCACCGCGCCCGGCAATAGTACTCTTATAAAAGCAATTCAGGGGCTGGGATTGTGGCTCAGCGGTAGAGCGCTCGCCTAGCACGTGCGCGGCCCGGGTTCGATCCTCAGCACCACGTACAAATAAACCCATTTAAAACCCATTGTGTACAACTAAAGCAAATAAATAAATATTAAAAAAAAAGCAATTCAGATATTAACTATGGTTTCCATTTCTGAAAGTGAAAGCACCAGAAATGATTTTGAAAATATAACTTCAGATTGCATCAAGCCACATCTGGACTTTCCCCCTGTATGCTTCTCTTTTCTTTGTCCTTAGTTTTTATTTTCTCTCAGATTTAGAAAAAAGATGTACTTCTTTCTCCTTTTTCTCTTCTCTACCTGTTGGGGACACCGTAACTGACTTAATGCAAACATGGTTGTCTTAGTTTATTACTTAGAAGAAACAAGAATAAACTGTGAAATCATGATGCGCTGGTTTTCATGACGGTGTCAACTCTTGAAATGCCAAATGGCCTGCAAATTGTTTACGGTCAAAAGTTAGCTGACCACATTTTCTGCTTCCATAAAGAACAGTATAAAATATTAGGTGACAACTATTTTTCATTAAAAATGGTCTTTTGGGTTGGGGTTGTGGCTCAGCGGTAGAGCGCTCGTCTAGCACGTGTGCAGCCCGGGTTCGATCCCCAGCACCACGTAAAAATAAAATGCATTGTGTACAACTAAAGCAAATAAACAAGTATTTAAAAAAAAAATGGTCTTTTGTCTGTGTGAATTCTTTAATTTCTGGCATGGAAATAAATAGCTCTCAGAGGCATTAGGTGCTCTAATTTGAATGAAATCATTGTTGGACACCCTGATCAAAATGAAATGAGGTTTATTGATTTTTAGTGAAATAAATTAGGGAGCCATCACCTCCCACTGACTGAGTCATATGCTTTGAGAATGTTAAGGTTTATCACAAGTTTCACTCCAGCTTAGAGTGTGGACAGATGTCAGCAGCCCCAGAGCCTCGTGCTCTGTTACGGTGGGATGGTGACCGTGGTACCCGTGGTCAGGTCTCATTTGTTGGGGTAGGAAGACACAGTCAACTCCCTTCCTCTTTGTGCTCTTGAGAAGATCATCTTGCTTCCTCAGGCCTGTAAAACAATATTTCCATGAAGCAGTTTCAAATATAGTGGTACAAAGAATAATGAAACAATTTTCTACGTACCATCTACCAAGGTTCAGTGGCCCTTGAGCATTGCATATATTTACTTCACTTCTTGTTTTTTAACTTGCTGGGTTATTTTGAAGAATGTCATTTCACATCTTCAAGGCATACTTCATATGCCTTGCTGAAAAATGAACATTTTCTTATAGAATCATGATGTTAATATTATGTTTAAAATTACTAATTTTTTGGTAGTGTTTAACATCATTTTATAATCAAATTTCCAAGATTTCCCCTTAGTTAATTTTTATTATCTTTGAAGGGAATAATAATGCCTTTCTCCCTCCCCTAGCAGGAATTTTTTTTTTTTTTTTTTTTTGTGGTACCGGGGATTGAACTCGGGCATTCGACTACTGGGTCACATCCCTAGCCCTTTTTTGTATTTTATTTAGAGACAGGGTCTCACTGAGTTGCTAAGTGCCTCGCCATTGCTGAGGCTGGCTTTGAACTCGTGATCCTCCTGCCTCAGCCTCCCAAAGTGCTGGGATTAGAGGCATGCGCCACCGTGCCCGGCCCCTAGCAGGAATTTTGTGGGAAAGTATTATGTACCTATTTTGAATCAGGAAATATTGAGGTCTTGTTATATCCAGGATACCTTACGGTAGGATTTTAGTGTCTGAATAACTTTGTGTAGTATTTGTCACGTAGAAGGTGCCCAGAGAATGTGAGTAATGACGAGACGTCTTCCATTTAAGGAGCTGGCTGTACAAAACGCTTCATGGTTAGTCCTCAAACTTTAAAAAAGTTCAAAGTAAAAATCACTTCTCCTATCAGCACGTGGAGGCCTACGGACATACTGGGAACCCAGTAACTCGCACCCTGGCTTCCGGGTTCTGTTCTCTGAACACTGCTTCCCATGGGAGGGAATTGGCTTCTTAGAGAAGTGGTTTGATCCTGGGTCTGTGGTGGGAATGGAGGAGAGCTGTCAGAGAGCACTGGGGCCTTAACCACAGGACCCGGGTGTCAACCTGAACGGATTCCCACTGGCCAAAGAGGGGACACTTAGAACATCAAAAAGAATGTGACACAGTTAATAAATGGGAAAATGAATTAGACAGATACTTCTCAAAAGAAGAAACACAAATGGCCAACAAATATATGAAAAAACGTTCAGCATCATTAGTAATCAGGGAAATGCCAATCACAATTACACTGAGGTTTCATCTCACACACCAGTCAGAATGGCAGCCATCAAGAATACAAATAATAATAAATGTTGGAGAGGATGTGGAGAAAAAGGAATACTTTTACACTATCGGTGGGACTGTAAATTAGTACAACCACTATTGAAATCAGTATGGAGGCTCCTCAAAAGACTAGGCATGGAACGACCATATGACCCAGCTATCTTACTCCTCGGTATTCACCCTGAAGAACTGAAGTCATCTTACTGCAGGTACATGGCAAGTCCATGTGTATAACGGTACAGTTTCCAACAGCCAAGTTGTGGAACCAGCCCACGTGTCCATTAATGGATGAAGGGATAAAGGAAGTGTGGTACATATATACACAGTGGAGTTTTATTCAGCCAGGAAAACAATGAAATTGCGTCGTGTGTGGAAACACGGATGGAACTTGAGACAATCATGTTAAGTGAAGTAAGGAAACTCTGGAGTTTAAGGACTGCGTTTTCTCTTACAAGTGAGTGGAAGCTAGAGCGGCAAAAGGAAAGGAAAGGTGGAAGGGGTGGGGGAATCTCAGGAAAACCAGGGGGATCAGTGGAGGAAGTGTTCAAGGGATGGAAGGCGGGGAGGGAGGGCGAGGTGCTGGCGACTGATAGTGGCCAAATGGCATTGTTAGTACCTACCTGGACGCATCTATAGCCACAAGCCCCATCAGCACGTACAACTATAACGCACCAATAACAATACGGGGCTGGGGCTGGGCTCAGTGGTAGAGCACTTGCCTAGCATGTGTGGGGCACTGGGTTTGATTCTTAGCACTGCATACAAATAAGTGAATAAAGTAAAGAGGTCCGTCAACAGCTGCGAAAAAAGATTTAAAAAAATGTGGCATCAACCAACTGCGTAGGAGTCCATCTGTGGGTGGTAGGACTGAGCATTGCACAACTCACTGGCTGTCCCGGCTGGACAGGCACCGCTCTCCACCCGGAACCACTGCAGGGACTCCATCACTTGCTATCTATGCTTGAGGATAAACAATTGGTCGATGAGGGAAGCAGTCTTTCTTCAAGACAAATCCTGAGTTATAAGTGCAGAGAAATGAGAAAAATGGAGAGCCACCTTCGAGTTACCCCAGTGAAGTGGTTGATCTGGGCAACAATGTGTAGCTGATGCTTGCATCCAACAGTAGAAAGGCCAGTGGGACTTGAAGGTGGATGGGCCATGCTGGTGGTCACACACCAGCACCTCACTCGGGAAGCCTCACAGAAATGACCACGGAGACCCATGTTCATAGGGAAAAGAAGCTAAGAAGTACACCTGTGCCCGTGCCCTGTGGAAGCCTCGACAGGCAGTCCTGGCTTCCGGGCTTTTCCCCAGCCCTGGGGGTTGGATCGGCCTCTGATGTAAGAGCAGTGACAGCCAGGAAGAGTGGAGACCTGACCGAAAATCGCCGTGAGCGTTGGCCCTGTCCCTGATCTCTCTGTTCCTGAGGCAGGTGCCTCTCCCTTCTCTGCCCCAGCAGAAGATTAGTATTTGGTTTGACGTGGGCATCTTAGTCATGCTGCTGTAACAGAACACCACAGACCGAGTATTTTGTAAAGCATGTTTTTGTCACAGTTCTGGAGTCTGGAAGTTCAAGATCAAGGCGCTGGCATCTGCTGGTTCCTTCAGTGCTCTGTTCTCATGTGGCAGAAGGCAGAAGGGTCAAACTCCCCTCAGCAAACCCTTTCAAATGGCACTGGTCTGTTCCCGAGAGTGGAGCCCGTAGGGCTTAAATGCTCCCTCAAGGCCCACCCGATGCTGTTCTATGGGGGACGTGGTGCCTGATATGTGGATTTGGAGGATACCCTCTGAGCACGGCAGAGGGTAAAGCAAAAACGTAGTTGGCAGGGCATCCTTGGCAGTTGGAGCTGTGTGCCCTGCTGCATCCAAGGGAAGGAGAGATTGTGAGCCCCACAGGGCTCCTCCGCAGGAGGAAGACAGAGTGAGCACAATACTAGGCTCCCTGCTGGCATGGCCTGCGGGCCGCACGCACCACCCAGCCCCTTGCTGCGCGCTCCTCTCTAGCAAGGTCCTGGCCCCTTCTCAGGCCCGTGCAGCCTGACGTCTTGGTAGCACTGGACTTCCCCTGCACATTCACTTCCTTTTCCATTTTAGCAGTGTTTACTCGGAGTGTGCGTGGAGCTGGTATAACTCAGCCTGATAAGGCACCGAACCTTAAGTGCTCTGCCCACCATTAGGCAAATTAGATCATTTGCACAGTATCAGCTGGAGCCTTTGGGGAGATTTATCATCTATAAGTTGAAAATTATTTGATTATTTAAAGAATTTTCTTTTGTGTTGTGGGTGAGCACTACTGCATTGTATTCAAAAGTGATTCTGCTTCCTTTCCTGCCTCCTGCTTCCTGGAGAGAGCCACCTGGGCAGAGGCTTTCTGGTCAGTCTGTGCCTGAGGTCCAGGGAGTTCCTGCCTTGACCCTCGCTGTGGCTCCCAGCCCGAGTGGAGCACTTGGGCTCACTGTGTGGTCCTCTGCCTGCCGGCTGGCCTGTCCCTGTATGCAGCTGGGTGATGGTGACATGAACAACAGCGGTCCCCATTCAGTTGACCCAGTGCCCTTGTCTGCAGGTCACTGTTCCTGGATGCAGTGTCTCAGTTGGCCCTGGGTGCCCTGAAGAGCTGAAGTCATCTTACTACAGTGGTACATGTATAAGGGCCTTCTAAGGGCCATTCCAAGGGCCCTGCTCCTTCTGCAGGGGAAGGAGGAGGCTCAGAAGGCTCAGTGCTTCTCCTCCAGTGGACGGGGCAGGGGAGGCTGCCACTCATTCAAACCTGGGCTGCATGTCACTGCTCTGATGGTGCCCTCTGCTGCCATTCTCTTCTAGTCCCTGTCCTTTTTTTTCACAGTGGCCGCAGGCATGAGCCCCCATATCCACACTTGTCGTCCAGTCTTTATTTTCTTACTTTGTATATATTTTTTTGTTGTACCAGGTATTGAACCCAGAGGTGCACTACCACTAACTCACACCCCCAGCCTTTCTTATTTTCTATTTTGAGACAGGGTCTTGCTACATTGCTCAGGCTGGCCTCCCACTTGTGATCCTCCTGCCTCAGCCTCCTGAGTCACTGGGGTTACAGGCGTGCACCACTGCACCTGGCCTTTTCTTAATTCTTTAAGATACTGCAGTGAGGAGAGCACAGACTGAGGCCAAGTTCACTATCTGAAACAAGCTGCACCCTTTGCTTGGCTGCTGTCCCAGGTCATCACCTGCTGAGAGCACGTGCAGGGCTCTCAGCCTCATGCTGGAGATGTTGCAGAGTCTGAGCATGTGTCCAGAGCATGGCTGGACATGAGCGGACATTGTCGTCACTGCCTGTGTCTGCTCTTCTTCCTTCCTAGTGAGAATGATGGCTGGGGGAGAAGAACAGTCTTACCTCCTGATGCTCTGTTTGCATAAAAGTGTTGATCTGGATTATTTGCCTAAGTATCTGTCATCTGATGTAGGAGCCCTGTTTGGGGAGATGGCTTAAATTGCGGTTGACTATGGGCCATGGAGATTTGGGCATTGTCGCCTTCCGTAGTCTCACGGGACTTGGCCTGGGATCTTGCGGGACTTGGCCTGGGATCTCGAGTGACTTGGCCGAGATTGCTGATCGGGTCAGAGCCATTTTGGTGGTGTGTGTGGCGCGTGTTAGTCGTTGTTAGAGCCAGAGAAAAAAGTTATCAGAATAAAAAACTGTTTGTTTCCAGTTTGCCTCTAAACTTCTTCCTGCGGCTTCATTACTCCAAACGGCCATCGCTTCAGGCGGCAACAATCTGAAGAGATGATGGGCTGTCTGGGGACGGGTCCTGGCATTGTCCTGGTACCTGGTAACTGCCGAGATGTACTGACTCTGCAGGCCTGCCTGGCTGTCCCGGAGCTTGGTACGGACTTGTTCTCCTGGACAGCGGCCTGCGGCCTGCAGGGAGCAGCTGCTCAGGATCATTCACGTGCGTCAGATAGAGGGTGTGCTAAATGCCCGTCTCAGGTGGTCACCACCCCTTATTTCTGCTGGAAGATTGGAGTCATTGGACTGGTGTATATTGCAACAAATAAAAGAAAAGCCCCCAGTTTTGCTTTTGTCTAATGAACCTTTATTTTGTTTATATTTTATCTTCAGAGAAAAAAGACGTGACTCAAAGCCTGGAGAGCTACACATCCAAGTGCCCCGGGACCATGGAGCCCATCACTCTCCCTGATGGCCTCACACTGCCTCCGGTGCCCTTCACCAAGCTGCCCATCGTCAGGTGAGCCGGCCCTGTGCCTAGGCAGCAGGGTGCGCCTGGTGCCCGCTCCTCCCCTGGTCTGGTTGTGCATGCAGATCTTGAGGGGGAGCTCCATGTTTGCTGGCTGTGTATCTGGTTTGTCACCTTGTGGTCGGTGCTGGCAGTCCTTGGAAGAGTGGGTGTCTTACGTGAGAAAATCTAGTGGCATCATGTGACTGATGGGGTCTTGTGCCTGTCAGATGGCCAAGCTGCCTGCAGACAGGTCTCCTGTGTCCCCAGCTGTACTGTGACCGCTGGACTCTGATAGAAGCTGGCCTGTTCTGTGCCTCTGCAGCTCCCCGGCATCTCTGTTTGTGGCCTGCATCCTGCTGACGGCAGTGGCTGGCCCTTTCCTGCCCTGGTGCCTTGGCCAACTTTAGGCTGCATTCTCCAGGTTTTGAGGCCCTGTCCTGCTGCTGCTGTGGTGTGAAGTCCACCCCTGCTCACTGCCACTGTGTGCTGTCCTGCGGTCCCCTTCCTGTGCCATGTCTCTCAGCAGGCTGTGAGATTTTAGAAACGGAGGAGAGAAAGTGCCACAGCACAGGGTTTCACAGAGGAAGGACCTGAGCCCCTTGGAAGTGCTGCTTGCTGCCCTTCCCTGGGTCCCCTTGGCCTTGCCCTGCGGTGGGGGGGCTGGGCCGACTCACAGGTCCGCTGCCCAATGACCAAAGCCCCTGGTCTCTCTGGGCTTCAGTTTGACTATCGCCCTGCTCCCCAACTGAGAACTGAAAACCAGTCAGGCTGGGCTATGTGGCCCTGCACTCTGGATGCCATCTGGATGTCAGAGGGCCTCACAGTGCCGTGTGTGCAGGCCCAGGCAGGGAGCCCCACTCTGTGCCCATGCTGCTTCCTCCTCCTTGGTATGGACAGGAAAGGAAAGGGTCCCTCTGGGCTTTCCTATGAGCAGGACTTAAAGTGGAATGTGTTTGATTTGGGATTAAGGTCATGATTCATTTTTAAAAAATAAAAGGCTAGAAAAGCCTTTTTTTTTAATAATTTTTTATCTGCATCATGACTTAGATCTTTTTTCAATTCAGAAAACCTTGCATAATAGGACATTCTGAACTTCCTAGAACATTCTGGGCTTCTGATGCTGGGTCTCGATGTCCCGGTACCCAGGCCTCTTGTCAGTGAAACTGGGGAAGCTTGGTCCTGGTAGGACTTTGGAACCAAGGAAGAAAAGAGCTTGTCCTGCAGAGGCCCAGAGGACAGAGGGCTGGCCACCAAGGCAGCCGCACACTGGGGTCTGTTCTCCAGCAGCCTCATCTCCCTCATCTTTAGAGGGCCCTGGAGGTCTCTTGCAGGGCTGCTGGGCTCTGTTCCAGCGGAGTGATGTGCATGCAGCGTGGAGCATGGCGTGTGCACATGAAGCCCCAACAAACCTTCCTTTCTTCTGGGGACACTTTTGTACCCACATTTCAAATACTACCTTGCCTAAAAATACTGTCATGCTGACATTTTCACCCTGAGCTGTTTAGAACCACGAGAGAACAAACTGGGCAGAAGAGTAGCAGTCACACTTAGACAAGTGCCATTGGTGAGTCTGCTCTAGTCCCTTCCTTGGCTGCCTTGGCTACCAGACTGGGAGAGTTCTCCTGCCAGCAGCTGGGTCTTCCGGCCTCCTGGTGCCATTCTGCCACCAGAAGTAGCCACAGACTGTTTTCTCAGTGTGCCACCACTGTCAGTGTGGGTCTGTTCTTTACGAGTTCCAGAGACCTTTAGCTGCACGAGTCAGCCTGGTTTGTCCTGGTGACAGGTTCATGGCGCGTCATCTGTGCCAGATCCCATGAAGGGCTGGGCAGAGCCAGTGCTGGAGCCATGGCACAGGGTGCAGGGCACAGACCTTTCAGCCCCCGGAGCGCTGCTGCCCTGCTGCGAGAGGGAGCTTGTTGGGCACGTAGGAAAGCCCCGTGGCCACAGCCCTCGCCTGCTTTCAGTGCTGGTGTGGGCCTCTGGGGCCTCCCTGTCTCTGGCCTCGATTGTGAGCCCCTTGTTTGCCTTGTCTGACCATACCCTGCCCCCCTGTAGAGATCTGTAGAGAAGGTCACATGTGTGATGGCCTCTGGCTTCACGTGCCCGGAGCATGGCCTCTTCTCTCACTCTGCCTGGTAGTGCTTTGCCTTTTGAGATTAAGCTCAACCGTTACGTCTTCCATGAGGCCTTTCTGAAGGTGCCCAGGTAGCAACGACTGTACCTTCTGTATGAGTTAGGTGTTGCTTTGGCTGTAAAGAGCATCAAACACAGTCGTGGCTGGAGTCCAAAAGGAGGTTGATTTTCTTATTTATGAGGAACCTGGGAACAAGTGGCCTCTCTGTTTCTGCCTTTACCTCATGATTACCAGATGGCAGCAGCAGCTCTAGATGACACATGTGCATCCAAGGCAGGAGGAAGGGAGAGGCGGTGGGTTTAGGGATGTCTCTCTTTTGTTAGTAGGACAACAAAAATGTCTCTGACAGGTTCACTGTGGGTTTCTGCCCCAGTCTCACCGAGTAGAAGTGTGTCTCGAGGAAGTGACAAAGTCTGCACGCAGCTCTTCCGGACTGTGTAGCAAAGGTGGCTGAGGAGGAGGGGCAGGATGGGCGCTTGCTGAGCCAGCAGACCTCTCCGCCACAGCACCTGCTGTGTCTTCTGGCCGGCACTGAGGGAGCTCAGTCACCATCCCTGCTGGCGCCCCACCTGTCTTTCAGGAGCACTGGGAAGAGCTCTTTGTCGTCTCTGGCTCTGCCGCGGAGCATGCTCAGTGAGCAGGCCCACGTGTCCATTGGAGTTCTTTTGTAGCTATCAGTAGAAAACCTGGCCTGGACGATGTAGGCAGAGAGGATTTAGAGCATGCGTACCTGGAAGGCCCAGGGGAATGAGGCAGGCTGCGGTGGGCACTCACGCAGCCCGTGGGACTTGGGTTCCCTCCCTTGGCTGTGCCCCTGCCCTGTGGGGGGCATTTGTTTTCAGCCCCAGGAAGCATCAGAGTGGCAGCAGCAGCTCCAGACCTCACGTCCTCTTCCCATAGTGTCCAAGAAAAGAGAGAGGTAGCCTTTGGGGACACCCGTGAAGGAGTCTGTGTCCCCTTGTTTCCCACTGCCTCTCCTTGGGTTGTGGACTCAGACTGCCGGAGGGTGCCTGTGGTTTCCTAAAGCAAAGCCCAGGAACTGGGGCCCAGGAGGAGGGGAGCAGAGCAGCGAGGGCCAAGTGGGTGGTGCCCAAGTCCCCTCCCCACCGCCCTGTCCTGGACAGGAAGCCCAGGCTTGGCCTCTGCACGGTGACGTGGTGTCACAGAGACATGGTGCCGAGTGGCAGCTGCCTCCCCGGGGAAGCCCTGAGAGAAGTCCCTGAGAGCCGGGCGCGAGCCTGGCTTTGGGCTGCCCCGTCCTCCCTGGACCTGGTTCTTCTGACCCAGAGGGCTGGCCCTGTGTTCCTGCAGATAGGCCTGCTTTATTCCAGATGCGTCTGTACCCGACAGAATGCCCACGTGCACGTGTGTTCCAGGGTGATTTTCGTGCTGTCCTCCTGAGTCTTTGCCATTTGGAAATAGGAAGAATTGGAGTGAGTGTGATATCCTTGTCCCAGGGTCCCTCGGCCTTGCACTCCTCTTCACCTTGTCAAAGCAGGGTCCTCTCTCTCCACAGGGGTGCCATGGCTGTTCTGTGAGCAGGCTGGACCCTGCGTGCCCCTCTCCATCTCCCCGAGGTGCTTGTGAGGGACGTTGTGTGCCGAGGTTTCAGGGAGAATCGCAGCAGCTGTGGTGTCTGCGTGTCCCTTTATGCCTGGCGTCCGCACACTCCCTTTCTGTGACAGGAGAGACGTACCGGTCGGTTCAGCTGTCCGTGTCCAGGTCCTGTGTGCACAGTTACTCCTGTGCCCTCTCGGAGCCCCTGTTTCCCCCGCCCTACCTGGGGCTGGGCGTCCCTCCTTCCCATCTTCCCACAGGCGGTCGCCCCGAGTGCTGGGCCAGCTGTTCCCGCTGCAGAGTGCTCCGCGGGTCTGGCTCCTGGGGAAGCCGGGGCTCCCCTAGCTTTAGAAGTCTCTCCGCTCTTCCCTCGGAGTTACTGCTTGTACATGTTAAGTTAGACCACCTGGGTCAGGTTCCATCCCCTCACAGGAGTGCTGAAATGCAACTTCACTTGTTTTTGGAAGTTCATATTATCTAAAACCAGAAAGCGATGGCCAGAAGTGGGGAAAGATGTGATTTCGATATCACCAGCAAGAAGGAAACCTTGCTGGTTAGGAGGTCCTCTGTCCCTCTTGAGCAGATGTGGACCCTTCACACTGGGGATGTGCAGTCCCCCCAGAGGGTGAGGGACATGGTCCTCTGGCTCCTGACTTGCTCAGCCACATGGTGGGACGCGCAGAGCTGTGGGCGCACTGGCTGCAACAGGCCTTCCTTTAGGAACGCACTGCCTGCGGGCGAGCCTACGGCAGGAGTTGGGCAGCAGAGTTCAGAGTCTTACTCTGAGGCGTCAGAGGAGGGCAGGTCACTGACGGGGTGCCCGTCAGTGCTGGTGCACGGCAGGCCTTGTGCGAGCCATGGGGATCGTTAAGGATGAGGCTGCAGGTGGGGTATCTGCTCCTGCAGCGTCCACTGCTGGTCTCCACCATAGGAGGCGGGGCGGAAGCTATGGGTGGGCCAAGGTTTTCCCTTAGGAACAAGTCTAGGACTGTTTGAGTCTGTTCAGCAAATGTCTCCAAGTCCAGTGTCCAGGAATATGGGCTTTACCAGTGTAATTTGAGAAATTCAAGACAGGCATTGCAAGTTCCTCCTGTAGGCACAGGGAGAGCATTTGAGGGCTACAGCTCCTGGCAGCATTATAGAATAAGTTGGTTAAAAATGTCTAAAATTGTTAGATACAAGCTAATTTACTCTTGGAGATGTCCCAAACTGTGATTTTTTTTTTTTTTTTAAACAATAGATGTTTGGAGCCATTTTCTTTTCTGTTGAGGTCTTCCTTAGTTTTTGACAATAAAACCATCTTAGCAAGTTACAGGAAGAGCTTGCCTGCTCTCCAAGGACTGGGAGCATGAACTAGGCTCACCCCAAAGTGTTTTTTATGTAATTATGATGCAGATTAATATGAAAATGAGCCAAAATACAGCCCTGTTTAATTCTGTTCCCAAATTCACTTAATCAAATGCGCCTTGAGAGCCCAAAGTGGGCCTGGCTTCAGCTGACCATTCTGGGCTCAGCGGTGGCCAAGTGTGACCTCAGCTACCAAGGGGCTGCCAGGCCATTGCCAGGCACTGCTGTCCACAGTCACAGCAGCTGGCAGACAGCTAAAGTCATAAGTGGCCCTAGTTCTTTCCTTATAGAAGTTTCCACAAAAAGAGGAAGCATGTGCATGAGAGCCCGCAGGGGAGCCTCAGGCCCCGAGTATTTTGTTGTGGATTTTTTGGAGACCATTTGTATGTGCTTATTGCTTCTTTTTATGGAAAAGTTCATTTGCCATCTCATAGTCTTTTTTTCCTCCTGTGTTGTGGATTATTAAAGAAGAAATTGGAATTGAGTTTAGGTTTCATTTTCAGTTAACCAACGAGTCTTTGATTGGGGAGTGGAAATCAGGGGGTTGGGGACTCATCAATTGTTTTTTTTTTTTTTTTAATATTTTATTTATTTGCTTTAGTTGTACACGATGCATTTACTTGTACGTGGTGCTGAGGATTGAACCCGGGGCCGCACACGTGCCAGACGAGCGCTCTACCACTGAGCCACAACCCCAGCGCCTCAATTGTGTTTTTGATGAACATTGATCTCCTTCAACCTGGAAAAGAGCTCTGGAGTTAATGAAGGCATTTAAATTAGTAAAGATCCAACCAAGCAGCCCGAGTGAGCTTTGAGTTGCTTGGGTGCATTTAAACTTAAAATTTTTAGGTTAATTTTACCATCTGGGAAAGCAGTATAGGAATTTATTCAAAAAGAGGCTAACAGTTGGTTAGGGTCGTGCACGCCTGTCATCCCAGCAGCTCTGGAGGCTGAGGCAGGAGGGTTGTGAATTCAGCCTGTGCAACTTAGACCCTGTTTCAAAATAAAAAATAAAAGGGCTGGGAGTGTAGCTTGGTGGTAGAGCCCCCTGTTGCCCCAGGTGTCTGAGCCTGCCAGCTGAGAGAGAGGGGTCATCTCTGGACTCCGTAAGGTGGTGTCTACTAGCCAGAGGTCGGGCTGTGCCGAGGCAGGAAAGCTGACCCCGAGGCCTCATTGACTGCACAAAACTGTCCGCTCACACAGGCTGGTGTGAGTCGGGCTCTTGTCTGGGCGTTTGACCTCGTGGGCTTGCTCAGTGACCCAGGCCATGCTGCCTTGGTCTCCATCGTCTTAACCCTTGGCCTCCAGGACTGCCATGTGGCAGGAGAGAGCTGGAGGCTGGCACGTGGCTTCAAAATGCTGTATCCGAGTGTGGCTTCTGCTCAGCCCACAGCCAGAGCTACACACGTGGCCTCACCTTCCTGCAAAGAGGCTGGGAGCCGGGGTGGGGAGAGCATGCCGACACATCAGTCAGTGCGTGTCCCCACCAGAGCTCTCAGTGCCCCCACGTCTACCGCTTGTCCTTTCATTCTCAGGCCTAGGGATATTCAGATCTTAACTACCATCTTGCCTTACTGGTCATAAAGGAGGTTTATATGCAGTGTCTCTTGGCCTCATCAGTTCCAGCTGTGGGGTCTCGAGCAGCATAGGTCACCTCTCTTGGCCAGTTCCTTAGTGGGTAATGTGGAGACAGAGTCAGAGTACTGAGGCCATGGCGTTTGTTGTGATGTTTAATTGAGGTGGTGCCTATGATGGTGCCCGTGAACGTGCACACTCGTACCTACTGGTAAGACCTCAGTAGATGCTGTACGCTTGGGGTGGGACACTTATCGACTGTGTAGGTGTGAGCCGTCCCTCATGTGGACAAAGCAGGGTGCTGCTAGTCTGCAGGCCAGGCTCTCTCCCCTTGTTCTGGGCAGGCTGTCAGGAGAGGGAGACATGAGAGAAGAGCCACCTCTGCTGAGCAGCAGGCCTGTGCCTAGAGTGCTCACCAGTCCTCACCCCAGTTCCACGTGCAAGGCTCTGGCTCCATCTTCATCCTATAGACGGGAACCCACATCTTGGAGAAGGCAAGGCCTTGCCCAGAGGTGTGCAGCTGGTGAGCAGGGGTGGGGCTGCAGCCTTGCCCTTCTCACTGCAAACCGTGCTTGGGCCCAGGCACAGGGTCGGTGGGGCAGCCCTGAGCAGCATCCGGCTGCCCGTCCTGCTGGTGCGAGCCCCCTCCCTTCCGCCAGCTGGCCTTGGTTTTCTCTCACGTGGTGTTTGGTAAGGTCTGTCCTGAAGCCATGCCACCTAGGCTGTTGATGCGTCTGTGTTCTGTTTGAAACCATAGGTGCGTAAAGCTGCTGAGCCTTCCCGCCAGCCTCCGGCCCCAGAAGATGAAAAGCTTGCTGGGCCAGAGCGTGTCGACCAAGAGCCCCTTCATCTATTCACCAATCATCGCGCACAATCGTGGAGAGGAACGGAACAAGAAAATAGGTAGGACCTTTTGTCCCCACCTTCTCACTGTGCCCTGCTCCTGGATTTTAGTGGATTTTCTGGAATTTTAGGACAGAATTTCAAGCTGGCTCACCTGTGTGCACACGTGTGCATGCATGTGTGCGTTTGAGAACTGGCTCCTCTGTGTGCACATTCACGCTTGTGGGCCTGGTCTCTGTGTGTGCTCACGTCTGGGCCGGCTTTACGGCCGGCTTATCTGTGTGCCTATAGGTCTGATAGATGAAAATCTATTTCATTAAAGGTGGTTTTGTGGAAGTTCTAGAAAGCAGAATGACCCAGGTCATCACAGAGGGACAGGGAGCACATGACGTGCATCTCTTCTGGACTCTGTCTCTCTGACAAAGTCACCAGGATGCATCTGTGGGACTGCCCTCCTGGCCTTATCTGATCTTAATCACCTCCTGAAGGCCCAGCCTTGAAGCACCAGCATTAGGTTGGGTTTCCATTCCCTTAATACTTCACAGTGGAGATCAAGTTTCAAACCATGAATCCTTGGACCCTGCCACCTGTGTCCAAACCATGCAGTGCTTCATGAATTATAGGAGCTAGTTCACTTTTTTATGGAGCAGGCTTTGTGTCGGGTGATTCTGCCCTGGTGGAGGCCCAGGTGGGTGCTTGTGCAGCGAGGCTGTGACGGTGGGTGGGTGAGGGGCACAGAGGCACTTTGGACTTAGGAAGGGCTTATGGGGACGTGAGATGAGGAGCTGCGGTACACAGCTAGACAGCTTCTCCCGCTCAGTTCGTGCAGGCGGGACACAGGACAGGATGCTGAAGGGTGAGACGGGGTGGATGGAGGTTCTTGGGAGCTGTGGCTCTGGCGGCCCTCTGCCAGCATCTGGTTATCTACCGCTGAGCTCCAGCGAGCAGCGAGTGCTAGTCTCTGGGAGCAGGGCCTCCGCAGACACTGGGCCACCGTGGAGAGGGGTGCCCTGGCTCCGCCTGTGCCAGCTATCCCTGTTGAAGCCAGAGGAGAGCGAAGGAAGAGTCAGGGGCAGTGTCTTGAAGAGCGCAGCCGGTGCCAGCGTGGGAGGGTTTCTGAAGACATGACCCCACGTGTTGGTGCCTTCCCTCTGTGCGTGTGTGCGCGCGCGTGTGTGTGCACACAGTCTGGAGATCCCGTTTCTATCTTGGTTTTGGAAGACTGTGCCAGACCCTCCTTCCCTCTGCTTCTCTGCTCCAGAGAACGTGGGGGTGACAGGAGCTGAAGAGCCAGCTGGGCAGCATCCTGGGCAGGTGGTGTGCCCCAGACCCCGTCCAGTGTGCATCCAGGGAGAGGAGAGAGGTGGGGTGCTCCCGCATGGCCTCTGGGAGCTGTTTCTGCCACCTCCTTGGAGGCAGAGGACTGGGTCCTGCCGTGGCTGGGCGTCTCGCAGGCCTTGTGCCTCTTCGCTCCTGTGTGGACCTGGACAGTTGTCAGGGAGGTGATGGACTCTCCTTCTGGCCTTCCGGGAGTCTCTGCCTGTTTTCCTGGTCCTCAGTATGCTTTTTCCCCTCAAGAACTTTAAAGCAGAGCCTCCCTCCTTTTGTCAGAGGAAAACTTGGAGGTGATTTAGAATCATGCAGGGTGAGGCGCTCCAGGGCAGCAGTGTTCATGGGGCCCAGTGCAGGACAGAGACACAGGCCCTTTACTGAAGAAGATTTGTATACAGCAAGGGTCAAGCATATAGCACATATGGGGCCTGCAGACATGGGCCTGGGGCCACTGACTGCATGGATTGCAGATCCCTGGGCCCAGGCCAGTCCCTTTACTTTTCCTCTTCAATTCTAGAAATCATTGAGGTGCCTCATTATGACCATGCTTGTGTTTGTGGCAGAGGCTGGAGCAGACCTGACCCACAGAGCCGCACACTGCTCGGTGCTGACGCTGCAGTGCTGCTGTCCTCCCTGTGGACAGGTGGGGAGGCCAGACAGGGTACAAATCACCTACCCCAGGCCAGAGAGGCAGTGGGTGGCAGAGCCCAGTCTCCACCCTGTGACTTGATGTGCAGGGACTTTTCCCACTGTGATGCGCTCCTCAAGGGACTAATAAGCACCAGCTCACTTGGGCGGAGGATGAATTCATGGTTGTTGTAAGAGTGTTTTTCTGAGCTATCACAGAAGGTTCAGCCAGAAAATGTGATTCATATTCTACAGCTTCTAATATCTTTTGGGCAATAGCCAGACCAGAGAGCACCTGCCTGGAGACCTGAAGAGTCACCTGTCTCTAACCTGAAGTTCTAATTCTGTACCTGAGTCTGTGTAGCTAGTGGGGACGTTACCCTCACAGCGGGGCATATAGATACTAGAAATAGAGGACTTCTCAAGGGAGGCCCTTGCGGCCGTTTCCCGCTCCACCACGGGGTAGGTTACTGGTCTTACAACATGGCCGGCATGGCCACCTTCTAACTCTACTCTGCAGTGCTGAGGTGAGGGTCACCTGTCACTCATGATAGGAGTGCCAGGGTTTTTGGTTAGGTTGGCAGCTGCCCCAGATGTAGTGCTGTCTCTGGCCAAGCTGGGGCTGCCAGGAGGCCCTGACTGCAGCCTGGCCGCCCAGCTCTCGCTTCCCATCGTGTAACTGTGGACCGAGGTGTTGCTACCTGGTGTGCAGATGTGCTGTCTGCAGAATGGGGATGGGAGGAGTCGACTCTAGAGTTGTTCTGAGATCAAGGGAGACAAGTCCCTGAGATCCTGGTGCCCATTCACATGTCTTCAGGAGCAGCTGTGTGTGGTGTGGGGCGTCCAGAGGCAGTGACGATCGAGAGCTCTTCCTGCGTGGACAGAGATGAGCTTGTCCACAGTAGAACCCCCGGGTCTGCTGGTCCTGGCATGCCAACACAGAGCAGGCAGGGCTGGTACAGAGGGTGTTTAGTAGCTGCTAATGCCTGTGCCTTCCTGATCTTCCTGTGACAAGGTATTGAGGAAGAAGGGGCTTGTGCTTTGACATAGGGAGGGTTGGACCACCTTCTTTCAGACAAAACCAACTTACCACATAAACCATTCCTTCCAGTATCCCGGGGCATGATTTTAAAAAACGGTTATGTTTTTTGACTGCAGAGAAAACAATTCCTTAGCACAGGCACAGTGATTTATTTAAAAAAGCAGTGACTCTCTCATCTGCAGTGAGGAGCAGGCAGGGTGCCAGCCCCTGCAGACTCCAGCAGGCCAGGTACTGTGAAGCGTGGCAGGGGCCGTGCTGTGCTCTGGTTGGTCGTGTGTGTGTGTGTGTGTGTGTGTGTGAAGGTGAGCCCCGCACTGCAGCTTCACAGAGGACCGTGGGCTGGTGCAGGGTGGTCAGGGCAGGGGTGGTAAAGGGGAGACATGCCTGAGTGTCTGCAGCCATCGAGGGTCGTGCTATGGGGGCAAGTGCTTGGGGTTCAGAGCCAGGAGGTCTTGAATTTGAATTGCAGCCCCTCTGTTTATCAAGGCCGTAGGTGGCAGACAGTCCAACTTGTCAGGAGTTTTCCATTTTGTAGAATGAGAATAATATGTACTCTCCTGACCAAGGAGAGTGTGGTCACTGTGCTGTCCAGAGCTCAAGTGTGTGCACAGCTCCGCCAGTGTTTGTGAACTGACTCACCTGGAGGCCTTGTCACTGGTCCATGCAACTGCAAGATGCCAGATCTGGTCAGGTGTCACCTGGTCCCCCCTGAAGGCCCCACTGGGGAGAGGTTTTTTCCAAGGTCCCCAGGTTGGTCCTCCTTCATTGTTTCAAGGTGGCTGTCAGCCGGGACTTCTGTTCGCTTCTAGAGGCCACCCTACATACACCCTGGCAGGAAGGGTCTCATCCCGTTAGGGACTCAGCCAGTGGATCAGCCTGTCTGGGAAAGTCTCCTTTTTGGTTAACTCAGAGGTGACCGATGGGGACCTGAGTGGCACCTGCACAACTCCTCTGTGTTGTTACAGGGACATCACCTGGCGTGGACCTGCCATCCAGGGAGGAGGGGCTGCACAGGGCATGCACCTGGGCCATGGGGCATTTCAGTCTTGCCTCTGTGCTGCCTGGACCTGGGAGTTGAGAGGAGGAGAAGCCACCCTCTTCCCTCTCAGCCTCAGGGGCCCAGGCGGTCATGCTCTGTGCCTGTTGACTCCCATGCCACCTGCCTGCCTCGCCAGCCTATGGACCAGTGCCGTGGGGGGAGTCCCCTCTGGTGGAGCTCGGTTCTGTGAAATCTGTTCCTGTGGAGTTCAGCTCTGCACCAGTGCAGCCTGCTGAATGCTGCGGGAGCGTCTTCCACGTTGCATCAAAGTGGCGGCGATGGCGGGCTTGGCTGTGTGTCAGAGCTGGCGTCACAGCCAGCTGTGAATCCTTCTCTCAAGGTGATCGTGAGGTCCCCTGCTTTGCTGGACAAGTGCATTGCCAGATGAACGCCTGGCACCCTGAGAAGGCGCAGAGGTGCCCACTGACACGTGGCTTCTTTTGTGCTCCGTAGATTTCCAGTGGGTGCAGGGAGACGTGTGTGAGGTGCAGCTGATGGTGTACAACCCGATGCCGTTCGAGCTCCGCGTGGAGAACATGGTAACTCCACCAGCCGTCTGGTCTTTTGGGCTAAAACCACCAATTTATCATTAAAATACATTTAAAAATATTTATTTATTTTAGTTGTACACAATGCCTTTTTTTTTTTTTTTTTTTTTTTTTTTTTTTTTTTTGTGGTTACCGGGGATTGAACTCAGGGGCACTCGACCACTGGGTCACATCCCCAGCCCTTTTTTTTGTATTTTTATTTAGAGACAGGGTCTCACTGAGTTGCTAAGTGCCTCACCATTGCTGAGGCTGGCTTTGAACTCGCGATCCTCCTGCCTCAGCCTCCCAAAGTGCTGGGATTACAGGCGTGCGCCACCGCGCCCGGCAATGCCTTATGTTTTTATGTGGTGCTGAGGATTGAACCCGGGCCGCGCACGTGTTAGGAGAGCGCTCTACCACTGAGCCACAACCCCAGCCCCCAAAATACATTTTTACTTAATATTTGACACATACATCCTGTGACATATTTTTTCCTCCCATTTTGGTAGAGAATGAGCTTGTAGTGAGTGAAGGCTACATTTTGTCACTCTGTGTCTTTATGCCTGGTGCTCAGTGCGTGTTCGGATCCATAGGCAGAGCTCTGGTCTGCACACAAACTGAGCTTAGCTGATGGGATGTGAGATCGCAGTGCTCATTTTGAAGTTCACCTGAGACCAGCACAGGTGCCAGCGTCTGCGTCCTACCTGCTCAGTGACACCAGCAGCATTCCCTGGCTGCAGGGTGACTGGTGGATCGGGGTGTAGGGCAGAGCCAGCAGTAGGCAGGAGAGCAGACTGTCACGCTGATGCTGTGCGGGGTCTCAGGCTTGCCACCCCAATGTGCTCCTGAGCCCAGCATAGACTCCCCGAGATGTGCTTGCAGTCGTGCATCCCCGGGAACTGCTCAGCCACCTTCACGGTCGGGGAGGAGGTCCGTGGGGGAACCCCTCTTGGTCCTCCCCACCTGGGTCCCACCCTCAGCCTTTGCTGTGTTGCCTGCGGTGCTGCTGTCTGGCGGTGACGTGGAAAGGGTGTGTGGCAGCTGAGGAGTGGTCCCGTCGGGCACTGGGTAGGTGCCTGGCGTGGAGTTGGGGCTTCCTGGGTAGTCATGCTTCCTGCCTGAGTCTCCTGGCCTCGCCCTCCCCACTTCCTGGCTGGGATAGGCTGCCTTGGGACATGGCTCTTGGGTCAGGCCTCTCCAGTGTGTCCCGCTCCTGGCCTGGACAAGGAAGTGAAGTACTGATTTTGAAGGTCACCTGAGACCAGCACAGATTTCCACCCCTGCGGTCTGCCTGCCCAGCGACACCCGCAGCCTCAGTGTTCACAGGTCTCCCCAGGTCTGAGTGCCGCAGCCCTGCTACTCTTTCTCACACATTTTTTTTTTTAAAAAGTATCTTTCATTTTTATCTGGCTTAAAAGTAATATATGCTATTATAAACAATTAGGAAGAATAAAGAATAAAAAGCTCCATTTGGAGATGGCCCACAAATCACGGTCAAAATTTCAAAAACTGAATTATGAAATATTTTGACCCTATGAAACATTACAGGGAGTCCTAGCATGCACATATCCACCATCCACATTAACAAGTATTAATAGTTGGCTATACTGCTTTAGCTGTTTGGAAAGGAAATAAAACAAGCCAGGCACAGTGGTGCATACCTGTAATCCCAGTGCCTCAGGTGCCTGAGGCAGGAGGATTACAAACCAGCCTCAGCAACTTTGTGAAGCTCTAAGCAACTTGGTGTGAGACCTTGTTTCAAAATAAAAAATAAAATGGGCTGGGCATATGACTCAGTGGTTAAGGCCCCTGGGCTTAAAAAAAAAAAAGATGCAAAAGAAATACTAAAATAAAATAATTTTGCCTAGGGACAGTCTAATTAGTCTTTCTGCTTCCCCCTGCCCACAATGTTGGTCCACATGTGGATCATTTGACAGCGCTGGCCAAAATGCAGGCACGAGGTGCACTCAACATGTCAGAGTATCCTTGCTTCTGGGTGCTGTCTGTGAACAGAGTGGGAAAGGTGTGCATGCACACACATGCTTGCATATGTACACACATACCTCTGTGCGCATGCACACACACACTATACTTACATTTGTATCTGCACACGCACCTCTGCACACAAACACTTATGTTTGCACACTCACTTCTGCACACAATACATTTACATATGTATCTACACACTCACCTATGCACACACACACTTATTTGCACATTCACTTCTGCACACACTATACTTACGTTTGTATCTGCACACCCATCTCTGTGCACACACTTATGTTTGCACACTCACCTCTGCACACACTGTACTTACATTTGCATCTGCACACTCACCTCTGTGCACACACACTTATGTTTGTATACTCGCCTCTGGGCACACACTACACTTACATATGTATCCACACACTCACCTCTGTGTGCACACATACACTTTTACACTTATGTTTGCACTCACCATCTCTAAAGCTCTCTGAGTTTTTGAAACCATCAGTCTTTTCTTCCCAACAGTCCTGGGTGTGTCTGTAGCGTGTGCCTCAGGGTTCATACAGAACTGATGATCCATGATGGGTTTGGGCTGGGCCTGCTCATGATGCCCCTCCGTTTGCTTCAGGGGCTCCTCACCAGTGGAGTGGAGTTCGAGTCTCTCCCTGCTGCGCTTTCCCTTCCTGCAGAGTCTGGTCTGTACCCAGTGACGCTTGTTGGAGTGCCGCAGACAACTGGAACCATCACTGTGAATGGTAAGGAGAAATCCTGCCTGGTTCGGCTTGCAAAGTGCTGCTGAGCTTTTATATCACTTTGTTGAGGCCTAGAGCTAATTGCCTGTCCTCTAGTCCTAACCATGAAAAGATGAGGACGAGGACGAGGACGAAATGGCATTTCTTTGGGATGAGACCTGGAAAAACCGGATTGGGGTGTGTGATGTGGTGGAGCCGGTGTTCTCCTGCTGGTAGCCGCCACGCTCCCTCCCCATCTTCCTTCCTGTGGTCCTCCCAACGTCTCCAGACCTGTGCCAGCTTCTCCCTCTACCCCTGCTGCCTGGCTTCTCCTGGCTGTAGCGCTTGGCGTGCTTCTGGAGGTGCGTGTATGTACTGGGCCCCTCTCCACCTCCGAGTGCTTCCTCACGTTCTGCACCTCAGATCTAGCCCTCATCACTTCACCAGAACTCCTGACCCCAGGTCACTAGTGATTTTTGGTGTTTCCTGGATGAATTCAGTGGCTGCTTTTCATTTTCTTTCTAACCTGATTCTTGGGAGCCACCCTTCCTGTGTGGAGAGCTCTCCTCGAGCTTTGGTGACCCACACCCTCTGGGTTTGGTTGTTGTCTCGGTTCATGCCAGGCAAGCGCTCCAACCCTGAACTGGTCCCAGCCTCCTTTAGGGTTTTTTTTTTTTTTTTTTTTTTTTTTTTTTTGTGGTACTAGGGATTGAACTCAGGGGCACTCGTCCACTGGGTCACATCCCCAGCCCGTTTTTGTATTTTTATTTAGGGACAGGGTCTCACTGAGTTGCTAAGTGCCTTGCCATTGCTGAAGCTGGCTTTGAACTCGCGATCCTCCTGCCTCAGCCTCCCAAAGTACTGGGATTACAGGCGTGCGCCACCGCGCCCGGCTTCCTTTAGGTTTTATGCTGCCTCTCTGGCTCTTGCTTCTGGGTCTCTTCACGCACTACATGTCAAACCAGAACCACTGCCTCTCCTCCCCAAAGTGGCACCTCCTCCTGTGGCCCCATCCCAGTGACCATGTCACCATGAGCCAGTTGCCCTTGCCAGCTTCTTGGGAGTCATCCCCAGCGTCCCACTTCTGTCACCCCCTAGGACACCTCACTGGCTCCTTCATAGGTGAGACTGGCCACTTCCTGTCTTGCAGATCACAGTTCCCTTGCAGGGTTTCCATAAACGCATTAGGCCTGGTCTTCCTGCCCCCAGGCCTGCTTGCTACCAGTCTGTCTTCTAGGCTGCAGCCCAGGGCCTTCTCTAGTGCCCCATGTGCTTTATTCCCCGTGTGGTTCGCACCTCTGTGGACTCCTCTCTTCCCTTCCCTCCTGTGGAGTAGCACTTGGGTCTCGTGGCGCCTCCTGGTCGGGGGCCCATGCTTCCTGAGCTCTGCCTGGGTCCTCTCCATCCAGCTCACTCACTGCTGGCGGCTCTCAGTGAGCCTTCCCTTCCCAGCTGCCCAGGCCTTCTTTGGTTCCCTGCTTGGCGTTCCCTTAGGCTCTGCACACCTTTCTCCTCCTTGTCACTTGTGGATGTGTTCCTTGCTGGCCTTTCTTGGCGGCCAGGCCTGTTTAACTCAGCAGCACCTCAGTGTCTGGTGCAGAGCCCCTCACACCAGAGGTCTTTGTCACTTTCTGCCTGGGAAAGCTGGAGTGTTTGGGGTGAGTGAGGCGAGGGCAGGCGTAGCTGCAGGTGGTGGATGATGTGGAAGCACCAAGATGCAGGCCAGCAGGGGGAGGTGGGACTGGGGGGTAGGGAGGTCAACAAAGGCCTGTCATAGCAAGTGACCTGAGTTCTGAAGGGCCCCTGGGAATTATCCAAATGAATGGGAGTGGGCAATGGGAAGCAGGGGTGGGAAGCAGAGTGTAGAAAGGGGTCTCGAGCAGAGGCAACACCTGGTCCAGAGACTGGTGGTGGGAGAGACCAGTGTGTGCTCAGGGAACTGGGGTGTCCGGAGTAGGTGGTCCAGGGCAGGGGTGGTGGTGATGGGGCTGGAAGGTAGATAGAGGGCAGTCCTAGGGGGCCTTGGGAATCACCCTAAGGATACTGCTGCCTTGAACAGGGGCAGAGTGCTGTGGCAGGAGCATAGGAGCGGGGTCAGGGAGCGGGGGGATAATTAGGCCTGAAGAATTGTGTGGAGGAGGAGAGCTGGGGCTGATATGTAATGGTGAGTGTGGGGACCCCCAGGTGACCCCCGAGTGGCTGTGATGGTGAGTATGGGGGCCTCCTTGCTGAGCTCTGGGTGTCTGTGACAGTGAGTGTTGGGGCCTCCAGCTGATCCCTCAGTGTCCATCCTTGGTGCCAACTAGTGTGCCCTTCTGTCCCTCAGATGTGGCCAGAAGGGCTGGCTATGTTATCAGACATCCTCATGCCCACTACCAAAAATTTGTCATCAGACTTGGGGTTTATAAGGCAGTTGCTTTAAGCAATAGGTAAGAAAAGGAAAATGATTTTAATTAGGAATTGTAAAATAATGGTTGCTTAGCAGACAACACCACACCATATTAAGATCTATAGAGAGAAGAGTGTGGGGGCATTAGTGACAAGGGGGTTTTTGGGTAAGAAAATGTTTGCCAGTGAAAGAAGCCTTTCAGAACTCTCCCTGGAGAGGAGCGAGCACAAGGAGCATGGCTGGGAGTCCCGGGAGTTGGGAGAGCCTGAAGCTGCTGGGGGAGGACTGCTGTGGGGGAGGGCTGCTGTGGGGGAGGGCTGCTGTGGGGGAGGGCTGCTGTGGGGAGGGCTGTAGGGGAGGGCTGATATTGGCAGGGACGGCCTGGTTTGCTGGCTCCTCTTTTTGGAGATCTGTGTATCCCAGCATGGATGCGCAGAGAAGGCGGTGCCCTGGGCCTTGAGCATTGGGTGCTGTTTAATCTTGTTGCACAGTGAATGTTGTTTATGATAGCTGTCTCTTGAAATTTCAAAGGCCATTTTAAAGCTTTGCTTAGACAATTCTGTGTGCTTATCTAACCAACATTTTTTTTTGGGGGGGGGCTTGGAAAATTTGCTAATCTTAAATGATAGTACTTGTACACATATGGCAGATTTGCTGTATCACACAGCAGCTATAATAACAATAATTGGCTCTTGAACTTTAATCCTCAACAGAAGGTTTTGAAGCATTTTTCAGATACTCATTAAGTCACATTATGTCCTGCAAAAGAATATGATCTACCATTCTCATTTTGGAGATGGAGAAATCTGAAAAGCAAATTAGTAAAGGGATGAGATACTGATTATCAGGTTCTGCAGGTTTGTAGTTTGCAGCGACCTTTACATCTGCCCTTTATTTGGACCTGGTCAGCATGTGAAATAGGACACAGGTGCAATTACCAGATGTGTCAGCCTGAGAACACTTTGGGTCCTGGATGGAGGGGCGGTGTGGGGAGCTGGTGGGTGGCAGGCCAGGCCTCAGGCCCTGGACGCCTGTGGTCTTCCTACTGCTGATCTGGGTGGAACATGGGCCTTGCCAGGAGGTGTGAGTGCTGCCTTGCATTCCAGGTTACCGCACCACTGTCTTTGGTGTCTTCAGTGATTGTCTGCTGGATAACCTCCCGGGAGTCAAAACCAGCGGCTCCACCGTTGAAGTCATTCCTGCCTTGCCACGACTACAGATCAGCACATCCCTGCCCAGGTAGTGTTTCCAAGGAGTGGTGTCTAATTGTTGACAAGACATGGCTCTTATGGATATCTTTTAGTTACACATTTAAAAAAAAAAAATCTAAAGAGTCTGAGTTAGTTTGAAATTCTTTGAGCAGAATATGGCTGAGGTTTTCTTTTTTTTCTTTTATTTTATTGTGGTTTTAAAAATTAGTTCTAGGGCTGGGGTTGTGGCTCAGCGGCAGAGCGCTCACCTTGCATGTGCGTGGCCCGGGTTTGATCCTCAGCACCACGTAAACATAAATGCATTGCATTGTGTACAACTAAAGTAAATAAATAAATATTTTTAAAAAATAGTTCTAGTCAGTTATACATGACAGCAGAAAGCTCTTCTATTCATTGTATGCAAATGGGGCACATTTTTTTGCTTCTCTGGTTGTACATGAAGGAGAATCAGACAATTCGTGCAGTCATCCATGTACCCAGGGTAATGACATCCATCTCATTCCACCATCTTTTCTACCCCCATGCCCCACCCCTTTGACCCATCCAGAGTTTTTCCATTCATTTCCCCGCCCCACTAGGGATTAGCATTCACTTATTAGAGCAAACATCTGACCCCTGGTTTTTTGGGATTGGCTTACTTTGCTTAGCATGATATCTTCCAACTCCATCCATTTATCTGCAAATGCCATGATTTTATTCTCTTTTAATGTGGAGTAATATTCTGTTTTGTATATGTACCACAGTTTTTTTTTTTAATCCATTCACCTTTTGAAGGGTATCTAGGTTGGTTCCACAGTTTAGCTATAATGAATTGATGCCAGTGGTTAATATGCTTTGCTGAATGTGAATCAGAACAAAGTTGAAATGTTTCTTGTAAGATAAGAACTAAATGGGAAGTTTGCATTGGAATCATAACTTTTGAGAAAAACAATGTTTTAAGGCATTTAAGAAATACTCTTTCAAAAAATGGTTTTCTTCTTGTTTGTTTGTAGAAAGGGAAGGAAGTCTCAGGGGCTCCAGAATCACACAGTATAAGTGCTTTGTGCTGTTTCTCTATGGTATTTTGTCCGCACATTTTAAAAAATTATGTATTTGAATACTTGAAATCACACATCATATGTAGTATTATAGGTAACTTTTTGTGCCGCCATATAACATAAAAGCTCACACTTTCATAAATTCTTTAAATTATGCAATTTTAAAATTGCTTAGTTATATCACAAAGGTATGTCAGAATTGCATAACCATTTATTCCCTTGCTGTTGTAATTTGTGATATTTTAAACCTTTGCTATTATGAATAATGAGTATCCTTTTGGCCATTTAAAAAAATATTTATTTATTTGCTTTAGTTGTACACAATGTATTTATTTTTACATGGTGCTGAGGATTGAACCCGGGCCGTGCACGTGCTAGGCGAGCGCTCTACCACTGAGCTATAACCCCAGCCCTCCTTTTGGCCATTTTAATAAAAGATGTCCTGGGATTTTATGAAATGTTTTAAAAACCTGCTCACATGTTCAATGGGCCCTTTTCATCTGCCAGGCACTGTACTAGGTGGTAGGGCTGTGACAGTGACCATGTAGTCCTGTCCCTTACCCACGGGAGTCCTGTCAGTGGCAGAGACTGACAAACATTCACGCAATCGCAGGGCACTGTCACTAGCACTCTGATGGAGCCCCTGTGCTGGGAAGTGTCCTCCAGGAGGGCCTCTGCAGTGACCAGGGTAGTGGGAGGAGGCGCGAGCTGTGTGAGTGAGCAGGTGGAACAGCTTCTGGTGGAGGAGGCACCATATGACTGGGGAGAAATACGAAGCAGAAGGAATTAACTCGAACACAGCACAGGCCTGACTGAGTTGAAAAGCCCAAAACTTTTAGAAGAAAACAGGAGAAAGCATGTTTATGACCTTGGGTTGGGCAAAGATTCTTTGATCTGATGCCAGAAGTAGGGTCCATAAAATAAAATGTTGACAAATGGGGCTTCATCAAGATTAGAAACCTTTGTGCTTCCAAAGACACTCTCAGGAAAATGAAAACTCACAGGCTGGGAGAAAGTATTTGCACATCATATATCTGATAAAGTGCAGGAGCCCTGTTTGGGGATTGACTTGAATTGCAGTTGACTATGAGCCGTGGAGATTTGGCCATTGTCGCCACCCGTAGTCTCACGGGATTTGTTGCGGGACAGTCTCATGTGGCCGACATATCAACCTAAGACAGGAGTCAAGGGCACAGCCTTGATTATCCGATGACGGGTAAGAATGTTGGTTGCACATAGACGTCCTAGAGCATTACCTCTTTTAAAACAAAAAGGGGGAAATGCAGGAGCCCTGTTTGGGGATTGACTTGAATTGCAGTTGACTATGAGCCGTGGAGATTTGGCCATTGTCGCCACCCGTAGTCTCACGGGATTTGTTGCGGGATCTCGAGTGACTTGGCCGAAATTGCTGATCGGGTCAGCGCCATTTTAGTGGTGTGTTTGGCGTGTGTTAGTTGTTGTTAGAACCAGAGAGAAAAGTTATCAGAATAAAAAGCTGTTTGTCTCCAGTTTGCTTCTGAAGTTCTCCCCGCGGCTCCGTTGCTCCAAGCGCTTCAGGCGGCAACAATAAAGAGCTTGTATTCACATAAAGAGCTTTTAAAACTCAGTAATAAGACAAACAACCTAATTAAAAAATTGGCAAAAGATTCATATAGCTATTTCACACAGAAGATGTCCAGGCAGCTCAGAAGCAACCTGGAAGGGGGCTCAGATCATTGGTCTCTGGAGCAGATGCAGGGTGGCTGGGTGCAGAAGACAGATACCAGCCAGGGTGGTGACAGGGGAGGAGTGCACTTAGTGCTGAGGGGAGCAGAAAGTGGCACGTCTCTTTCAAAGACCCTTGGGCACTTTCTTAAGAAGTTCGCATAAGGTTACCTGTGACCCAATAAGGGCAAGACGGTCTCAACACATTGACACAGAAACTTGCACATGAACATTTGTAGCAGCATTGCTCATAACAGTCAAAAGAGCAGAAGGGACCCAAATGTCCATCATCTGATAAGCAGAATGTGCCACATCTGTACAATGAAGTATCACCCAGCAATAACAACAAGCCAGCTCTTGATGATGCTGCAGCATCCATGCACCTCAGAAACGTGCCATATGAAAGAAGCAGATGCAAAGAGAAATCTGGCTGGGTGGTTGCTGTGGGCAGCCGTGGGAGCAGGGGCTGACTGCAGGTGCACCAGGGTGTCTCCTCGGAGGTGCTGGACATATTTCCAAACTGGGTATCAGGGATGGTTATACAATTTTGTAGGCTTACTGAACATGACCATAGACATAAAAGAGGTGAACGTGATGGCCCATAAGTCATGCCTCAGCTAAGGTGTTTCGATAGATCATTTTGCTTTGGCTTCAGTGTCGTGCAGACACCTAGTCTCAGTTGAGGCCCTGGCAGCCTCAGGAGGATAGCCTGTCCTTGTTCTCCTGGGCAGAACTGCCTCAAGCCCAGTCACTCCAGCAGGCGAGCCTGCTGACTCCCATCAGACCTTGCTTGCCCTCACTACTGCTCTTCCTGTTACTGTGGCAGGTGGCAGGCACCTGGTCAGGAAGGACTCGGGCCTCGGCAGGTAGCCAGTGAGCTCCTGGGCTTGTGCAGAGATCCTGGGCGACAGTGTGCCTGCTCACTTGCCAGCCCCCTCCTGGCAACCCAGCTGAAGAGAGGGCAGTGTAAGGTGACAAGGCACCCAGGCAGAGGGCTGTTCCCAGGAAGGGAGAGGATTTCAGGAAAAGGAACTGTGAGCTCCCTGCTCAAAGACTGTCCCCCAGCTGGGAACGGTCCTCCAGGAGGGCCTCGGCAGTGAGCAGGGTGGCGGGAGGCATGAAGAAAACGGGTGTGCAGCTGTGGCTCTGTCCCCCTCATTTTTCTTTTGCTTTTAGAATAGTTTTCAGATACTGTGTACCCACCTGCGCCATTTTCATTGTCCCATGGATGGGCACACATGCTCTCAGGGATGGGCTGCCTTGCTTGGCCTGCTCCGGGGCACCTGGGGCTCTGGGAGTGCAGTCCCGAGTGCGTGTCCTCCCCCGGGGACAGAGACCGGGTGTTGGCAGAGGGAGTTTAACTCCAATTTAGAGTTAAAGTGCTGTTTCTTATTTTTAAGAATGTATATATATATATATATATATATATATTTTTTTTTTTTTTAAGGTGACTTTCTACCTTAGGTGAGTATTGATAATATTCTAAAATAAACACACCTGAGACGGATGCAGCAAACCACTCATGTTTATTGACACCTCTGGTGTGCTTTTGGCCTTGTGGGATGGGATTGGAGTTTAGGAAGAAGTCCCTTGACCAGTATCTGTTCCCTGTGTGAGCTCAGTCTGGAGGGAGAGTCAGCCTGACTGCAGCCAGGAGTGCCAGCTGCTCCTGCAGGGAGCACCAGTGGAAGAGAGCTCCCCTCCGGGGCTCAGGAGGGCCTCATGGCATGAGGGCATGCAGGCCCCCAGGATTGTGGAGGTTGGTGAGGTCATGCAGCAAGAAAGAACACGCAGGAAGAGGGACCAGCAGTCAAGGCAGGCGCAGCCCCCAGTGGGGCAGTGTGAGGTGCAGAGAGGAAACACAGGTGGGGTCACTCCTGTGTCTGTGGAGGGCCTGTCAAACAGGGTGGCACACTGAGTGTCCCCAGGGAGCTGTCCCTGCAGAGAAGCCCCTCAGGGAACAGAGCCCACAGGCAGTGGAGCAGCATGGCCTTCCAGGAAGGGAGGCCTAAGCCTGAGCTGTGGTCTTCTGCACTGGTAGTGCCAGAAGCTGAGACCACCGGCAGGTGGCCTGCTACCTGGGGCAGCAGCAGTGTGACACAGAAGTGCTATCTGCGGTCTCAGCTTCACTTCTATCCCCAGTGGCCCCTGGCAGCACCAGGGCTGCTTGGCTAACACAAGCAGGTCCAGGCCCCTAAAAAGGGGTTACCTTTGGTGAGACCTTGCACCTTCCTCCTTAGGCTTGCCCAGGCAGACCCCCGCCCGTTCTGGAGTGCCTCTCCTGCCCTCAGGATGCTGCACTGCCTCTAGCCTGGCCTGGGCAGCCCCTCCCTGGGGGCCTGAATGTGTCTGCTTAAGATCATCAGGGCCAGGCCCTGTGGCACATAGCGCCTCCACTCCTCACTCCCTCCTTCTTTTCCCCACCATCTGTCTGTCCTCCCCTCTTTTTCATACTGGGGATTGAGCCCAGGGGTACTTTACCACCAATCTATATCCACAGTCCTTTTTATTTTACTTTGAAGCAGAGGCTTGCGATGTTCCTGCCTCAGCCTCCCTAATTTCTGGGATTCCAGGTGTGGTCACCACCTGACCTTCCTTCCTCCCCACCTGCCAGAGGGTGTTGGCACCTGCTGTCTGAGATGCAGAGCAGGTGGTCTCAGCTGGGCTCTCTTTTTCCCTAACACTCCACGGACTCATGTTGATGGCAAAGAGCTCTTGCTTGAGGAGGGCTGTGTGTTTGAGGATGGAAGAAGGCATTTGCTGTGAGGACATGGGTCAGTATTTTTTCCTTGTCCAAGTTAATGTCTTAAATGAGTTTATCTAAATTCCTCATGCTCTTGCTTTCTGGGAACTTGGTGTAGACATCAAAGCTCACCTGTCAGAGTTTGGAACCCAGGCCCCAGGAAGTCCACAACTGGCTGACCACACTTCCCTGTTATTTTAAAAAAAAATTCTAAATTCTTTAGATGTCTGTCTTTTTACTGGTGTATTATAATTACATGTAGTAGTGGGGTTTGTTATGCCATACTCGTGTGTGTGCAGTCCCCCTCCCCAGAGCCTTCCCTTTCCCTCCCTCCCTCTGATGACCTCCCGTTACTGTTCTTGCCATTTTATTTATTTATTTTTTGTTCTTGCCATTTTAATTAGTGCATTGAACACGTATGATTCATTGTGTATTTGTTGTATATTCGTTCATGGACCCTTCCCCATGTCCTCCCTTCTCTCCCCTCTCTTTCAATCCCTTTCCTCTGCTTCCCTCAATTTTTATGAGATCCACCCCCTTTAAGAAGCATTCCATCCCCTCTGCACCATGTTTTAAGCATGGTTTCTTTCCTGGGGTAGCAGAGGTGTGGGCATGTTGATGTCTGGGACATTCTGTCCTGTTCCCCGGTCCGCGTGGACCCGAAGCTCTCCTGTAGCACAGGAGACTGTGCACTGACCAGGGCAGAGCCAGGAAGCTGGTCATCGGGGCTGCTGGATGCTGTTGGGGTGGTGGGCAGGTGTGCTTGGCCCATTCCATGCCCATCTTGGCTTGGACTGAGCACAGAGTTGGCTTGGCCCTGGGTGGAAACCCTTCAGGCACAGGAGGAGCGGGTGGGGTCCTAGGCAAATGCTCAGGCTCCAGAGGAAGTGCCCATCCTCCCCATCGCCTCCTGCAGCTCCCCCTTTCTTTGATACTCAGAGTTCACCAGAGTTGTGTGTACTTGTGTGCGTGTGTCGCTAGGGTTCAGCCACGGCCCCACACATCTGGCAGGTGCTCCAGCACTGAGCTGCACCCCAGCCCCCGTGCAGGCTCTTTAACCTCCCTGCCATCTGCACCTCTCACTGCTGCCAGCGGGCCTTTGTTCTAGCTGTTTCCTGGGGTCCTGGTGACCTCCTAGGCAGAAGTCTGTTTGCTCTGTGGCCTGAGAAGGAGAGACTAGGATGGTGAGTAGTGTGGACCCAGTGAAGGCCTCTGGAACTTGGCAGAGCCCACAGACTGCAGGCCTGGGACCCAGGGTGTTGGTGCAGGAGCCTCAGCATGGCCCCAGATGCTGGGCTGTGCTTGCACATAGGGCTGGCCACCAGGGCTTGTCCTGCGGTGCAGGCCTCACTTGAGTAGTAGGAGGACAGAGCCCCACAGTCACTCCCTCTCTTGCCTGGGTCTCTGTGGGCGTGGCTTCTGGCCTGCACTTGGGAAACCAGGTTGGCTTTGTACACGCTCCATCTCCCTGGCTCCAGTTCCAGTAGGAATTGTTCTTAGAAGTTTCCCCTTAAGTCCATGATGTCCCCAAGGCACTGCTGTGCATGAGCTACACCCTCGTGGTTTACTTGAATTAGTTCATGGCTTAGTTCGTGTCTCCCACATGCAGTAGTTAAGCAGTTTTGCCCTTCACACACACATAAGCCATGAAGGCTGAGTGAGGGCGACCAGGTTCCCAACACGCAAAGCCCAGGCTGGTCCGCGTGTGGGAAACCCTAGCGTGCAGCAGCTCGCCCTGTCCCCGAGAGCTGGGCCTGAGGTCCCTGAGTCAAGCTAGGCGTCCTACTCTGTTTCTGGAGTGCACTAGCCTGCAGGTTTGCTAATCTGATGCAAGTGACCTGAGGGTGCCCTCGGCTCTTCTCTCTCCTTTCCCCCGTACACTTATCCTTGTCACCGTTCTCATTTAGATCCACACATTCACTGCAGCCCTCTTCTGGTGATGAGATATCTACTAACGTGTCCGTCCAGCTGTACAATGGAGAAACTCAGCAACTCATCATTACATTGGAAAATATTGGAATGGAGCCACTGGAGAAACTGGAAGTCACCTCGAAAATCCTCACCACCAAGGGTAGGTACTGGGAGGAAGGGCTGTGCTGCTTCTTGGCAGAAGACACACTTTGAATGACCAACACTGTTGGCTTAAAATGGATCTTAGTCTGAGAAATTTAATGATATTATTTAATTTCTCTTCCTCCTCCATTTTGAGGACAAAATATATGCAGTAGACAGAAAATCTCTCTTTAGCGCAGGATACCTTCATGTGCTACTTGGAATTTAAGCTAATTGGTTATAGGGTTTGGTTGATGTTTGCCCAAGCAAGCTAACATTGAATGACAGAAAATTACAGCCTATATGGTAAAATTCTTTCACATCTGCTATAAATTTGTCTTGCTTTTACAGTTTAGCAACTGGAAAGTATTTTTTTCCTTCTCTCAAATAAACCTAAATTGTAGATTGTGTGATCATCATTCCTCGTGAGCTGTTGCTCTTTCTGAAGCGTGGCTCTACCTGTCTCTCCCCTTGGAAGTCCTTGGTGGGCTCCCTGTTGTCCCTGGTGCCCAGAGCCCTGTGTGACCAGGACTTGCCCACAGGGCTTCAGCTCCGCCTCCGCCCCATACCCTGTACTCTGTTGGTGTCAGTCCTTAGGAGCCGATGCCCACTTCTTGACACCTGTTCTCTTTTCTGGGCCTCAGGGGAAGCCATCCCTCTGCCTAGAGCTTGGCTTGACAACTTCTGCTGCTGCCCTCTTGCTTCCTCAGTGTCGATTGATCTGTCTTTTGGTGTCACCTGCTCTCCTGGAAAGCTTTTCTAGATGGCATGATTTGGTCCTTCTTGCTCAGAGTGCCCTGAGTCACCGCCAGAGGAGCCCTGTCTCCACCTACACGGTGACTGCTTGTGTCTTGGTCCCTTTCTCCAGCTGGCTGTGAATCTCTCAGAGGCAGTGACTTGGTACTCTTCATCCCCAGGGCCTGGCACAGGTAGATGCCAGAGCTGTGGGGCTGTTGAGGGACAGCCATGCTCATATTCACAGAACGAGGCTGGCAGCATGACTGTTATGTGTGTTGGTACAGGGGTGGCAGTAAGTGCGGGAGCTGCTGTGACGGTGACGTTCTGATGAGAGCCTGGGCCCCGGCGTGCTGTGTATGCTGCTGCCTCTGCACTTGGCGCCGTCCTCCTTGCTGCTGGAGGCCTCAGCTGCTCTGCGTCCTCCAGGCTCTGCCTCTGCTCAGGTTGTCGTAGCCCCACCTGTAGGAGCCCTGTTTGGGGAGATGGCTTAAATTGCAGTTGACTATGGGCCATAAGGATTTGGGCATTGTCGCCTTCCGTAGTCTCACGGGACTTGGCCCGGGATCTCGAGTGACTTGGCTGAGATTGCTGATCGGGTCAGTGCCATTTTGGTAGTGTGTGTGGCGCGTGTTAGTCGTTGTTAAAACCAGAGAGAAAAGTTATCAGAATAAAAAGCTGTTTGTCTCCAGTTCGCCTCTGAACTTCTTCCCGCGGCTTCGTTGCTCCAAGCGGCCATCGCTTCAGGCGGCAACACCCACCCTTCCAGGTACCTGGCGCTGTGCTCCATGTGCCTCCGACTCTGCCAGAGCTTGCTCTGTATCTGCCTTCCCTCCTTCCTGCTCTGGTTATCAAGGTCTCAAACACAGACGAGTTGAAGGGATGTCACAGTAACACCTGGGCCCTGCCGTCCGGACTCCGCAGTGAGTGCTGTGCTTCCTCACAGGTCCGCCCAGCCTGCCAGTCATCCATTCATCTGTCTGATTTTTTAAATACTGTTTGATGTAAGTTGCAGGTGTCAGGACGTTTGATTCTCCAACGCTGCAGTGTGCCTCCCACTGGAATTCAGTTCATGTTTGTAAAGTGCGTGTGCAGTGAGGCACACATGCCTCCAGTGTGCCATTTGATGAGTCTCGCTAACACATGCACCTGTCTAGCCCAGACCTGGAGAAGATCTTCATCTCATGAGAAAGTCCCTGTGCTCCTTCCCAGGTAGTCCCCGTTCATCCTGGGAACCAGCCACCCTTTCCCATGTGCCTGGTCATCCCTAGTGAACGCTTAACAAGGCAGGAGTTGGGAACGCTCATAGCAACCAGACAGAGTTCCAAGGGAGGTGCTTTGTGTAGCGGGCCTCGTGGACACCGTGGCTGCAGTCACCTCTCTGCCATCATGCCTTGCCCATGCCTGATCTGTGTTTGGTTGTCTTGCTTTTCTGTGCTGACATCTAGTTGGTCCTGGCATGGAGGGGGTGAGGGTTACTGCCCTCACTTGATGGACAGGGAGATGAAGGCAGAGGTGTCAAGGACCTGTCTCAGGCTCACAAGGAACCAGAGTGAGAGCCAATGCTTCCTGGCTCTCAGCTCTGGTGTCTTCACTCTTCCTCTTGAGGGAAGAAGACAGACATGTATATAGCAGGGGATAGCCGTTTTCAGAGCAGTGGAGTTACAAGTGAAAAATTAAAGCTATCATTCTTTTTTTATTATTGTCCCAAGCTGCAGTACATTTACATGTGGAATTAAATTAATGAAAACAAACCATCTGCTTCCAAAATACACAAAGGGAATAATTCCTGTCGCTTGTGCTCTGTAGTCCCACAAGGCTGTCAGCATTAATGCACTACCTGCCCTCAGAGGAGATGATAAATGTCTGCAGCCCAGAGCTCGAGCTGTTGGCCTGGGCTGGGAGGAGTGGGGAAGATGTGGGACCCAGTGGCAGATGGTTAGTAGCATCCATTTCCATCTTGTCTGAAGCCCTTTGAGTTTCTCTTCTTTAGAGGTTTCTCAAATGTCTACTCTGACACTTCACCACGTGAAATTAAATGCTCCCCTCTCTGGGTTCCCATGCTGTTTTCTTTGTGTGCAATAAGTGTGGCTTTACATCTCAGTGGTGACAACAGCCTTTCCTTTCTGGCTCTCTGTGTGCCATGTGAGTGGCACTTCACCATGAAATGCACAGAACCACCTCCAGAGGTCTTCTGGTGTGTGTGGGGTGTGTCCTTTTGTCTCACGGCTGTGGCCTCTATGCCTAAGAGCTGAGGACAGTGCTGGTGACATGGGAGCTTGGTGAGCAGGAGCACTGTCACCCTCTGCCTGTGGCTGTCATCTGGGCGAGGCACTCTTTCTGAACATGGAAAGCTCCTGGACATTCCTGCACACAGAAGCATGTCACTGGCAAGCATGTCCCTGCTCACTAATTCTGCCCAGAGGTGAGTACCCATAATCTGCCCATTTCCCAGACAAGGACCGCCTAGCCGGGTGATGCAGGCACTCACTTACACACCACTGGAAGCAGGTCTGCAGAGTGTGGGAAATGTAACTGCTTCCTTGCTTAAATAATTATAGATGTTGTTGTAATGAAGCCCAAATTAAGGAAAATTTATTAGCCTTTCCTCACATGTCCTGAGAACGCGTGTGAGAGTGGGTGTACGGGTGGATCTACCTGCAGGCACACACAGAAACGCACACACACACACATCCCTTGGCGCTTCACCCTCCTCGCTTATGTTTTTTTTTTTGGTACCGGGAATTGAACTCAGGGGCACTCGACCACTGTGCCACATCCCCAGCCATTTTTTGTATTTTATTAGAGACAGGGTCTCACTGAGTTGCTAAGTGCCTCGCCATTGCTGAGGCTGGCTTTGAACTCGTGATCCTCCTGCCTCAGCCTCCCAAAGTGCTGGGATTACAGGCGTGTGCCACCGCGCCCGGCTTCGCTTACTTTTTTAACAGAAAAAATGATGACTCCATGTCGATATAATTGAAAGTTCGTAAATGCTTTGGTTGGGACAGGGTTCTCTTTATTGCTTATTCCTTCTCTCACAAATGTCATACTCCAGCATTTCTGCAATTAGCGAGTATTAATGGCTTCCCATGTGTTGAAAGTCGGTAGTAGTAACACTCTCTACTGTTTTCAGAGTGAAATAGCCAGCTTCACTTGATGGCACTAACCTACCTACAGCATTAAGATAAGGATCATTATTTCAGACACTGAATTTTCCAGGGGAAACAGAGGCATATGCTGTGCTCTGGATTTATGTTTCTTGCACTATTCCTGACTGCCTGTCGTGCTGTTGGGTTGTGGGAAGCTCCTTTAGAGGTCCCTTGCCTCACACAAAGGGCGAGGTCAGAAAGAAAGAGAAAGGCCCATTTGCCAGGCGTAGGACTGCGGTAAGTCTGGCAACTGTGCCTGCAGCTCCCGTGTTGCCTCAGCTGCCGGAGAGTCCAGGCGGCTCTGTGGCTGTCCTCTGTGCTGTTTCTAGATGCAAGTACTTGGGCTCTTGTGGCCGCAGAGGGGAATGAGCCGTTCCCTATGAGTGGATTTGCCTTTTACTTGAGTGTGTCACACGTAAGCCTCAGAACTTAATACAAAAATAAACACCACGTTTGGACATCTTTCAGAGTGTGTGCTGTGTGCTTGGAAAGAGCAGGACCCTGCAGTGGGAGTTCAGGCCTTGGGTGGCTGCTGGCCTCTAGTGTGGGGTGTGGGTGGGGTGGTCATCCAGGGATTATGTCTTGTTCCCCGCTCCTCCTTCTCTCTCTGCTCCTGCCCACCGTGCTCTTTGGGTGTGTGGCCTCTTCCTCTTTCCTGGTTGCTGCTGGTGCAGTTTTCCTGTTGCTGGTGGCTGTGTGACTGGTCTTGAGCATGTTAGCTGACTGCTGATGACAGTGCTCTTACCTGGGTACTCACCAGGCCAGGACCTAGTCGTCTCCTGTGCAGTGGTTCCAGAACCAGTGTCAACGTCTCTAGAGGACCTAGCGCTGTGCCTGACATGTGGTGGCTGAGGAGTGGCCACTTGGTTGCTGTCCTAGCACGTGGGGAAATGAGCTCATGAGTTTGTGTTCCTAGCTTTCTGAGGCCTGGGAAGGAAGACCATCAGAATTGTTAAGGCCGACTTTAAATAAGCAAATACATGTCCCACCTGATGAAGATGGTGTACTTGTCTAAATTTCCTCACTTGATCTTTTTCATTTTCACTAAGATGTTTCAGAAATCATCTTAGCTTCCCCCCTGTTCTCAGACTTTCTGGAACAGTGTGTTAGCTTTTCAGTGCTGTGACCAAATACCTGACAGGAACCACTTAAAGGAGGAGAAGTGGGGGCTGGGGTTGTGGCTCAGTGGCAGAGCGCTCGCCTAGCACATGCGCGGCCCGAGTTCGATCCTTAGCACCATGTAAACATAAATGCATTGCATTGTGTACAACTAAAGCAAATAAATAAATATTAAAAAAAAAAAAAAGGAGGAGAAGTGTGTTCAGGCTCACAGCTTCCGAGGTCTGACCTTGGCAGGCCTACCCCATTGATTTGGGCCCAAAGTGGGTGGCACATCATGACAGAAAGCTGTGGTGGAGGAAAGCAGCCAGGAGGCAGAGAGAAGGAGGAGCCGGGGGACAAAACATGATCCCCAAGGGCACGCCCCAGTGACCTACTTCCTCCAGCACCAGACCTGCCTATAGTTATACCCAGTTTATTAGTCCTTTTAAATTAGTAATCCATCAAATCCATCAAATGTATCAATTCATCTATTAGGTTATAGCTCTCGTAATATTTCGCCTCTGAACATTCCTACGTTAACAGGAGTTTTTTTGGGGACACCTCATGTTCAAACCATGCAGATGATGAAATTGAACAGTTCTCCAGGTAGATGACAGCATGTTGCATTAAAACTGGTAAAACTTAAGCTGGAGACTGTAGCAGTGTCAGTTGAGCCCGCCTACTACCAGAAGGAATCTAGGAAGGAAGGGATGGAGGGACGGTATCTGGCAGCCAGGTGGCTCTGTGGGAGGGAGTGGCTGATTCCTGGTCCCTGTTCACCCGGGGGAGCCTGGGCCAGGGGGCTGTGACACGGGAACATCACCTTCCCTGCTGAGGTCCTAACTGTTTGGCCTGGCCTGTTTCCTGAGTTATGCTCTTTTTATTTAATCGTTGCTGAAAAAACTGAGTCCTTTCTCCTGCTCCCCCAGGTGCCCCACTCTTCAACAATACCAAGTAGAAACTATTTTTCTACAACATTTATTCTTAAAACTTTGCCCTGTATTGCCATAATGTTAAAAGCAATGACAGCAACCACCTGGACCACGCCATTTTCTTCTCTTTGTGCCGGTCTCTTTCCTGTGGTGGAGACAGCTCTCTGCCCCTCTCTGGTTGTTGTAGTACGTGTGAAGCACTTAGTACAGTCCCTGGTGTCAAAAAGGATTCAATGATCAGTGCCCAGGACTGTGAGCTGGTGTTGACGCGGATGCTGTTGCCGTTGGTTATTCATTTAGTTGCTTTCTTTCTGTACCAGGGATGGAGCCAGGGCCTCCAACATGGCTGGGTGAGGGCTCTGCCACTGAGCTACATCCCCAGCCCTTTTTATTTTTTATTTTGAGGCACAGTCTTGCTCAGTTGCCCAAGCTGTTCTTGAACTTGAGGTCCTCCTGCCTCCATCTCCTGAGTGGCTGGGAGGACAGGTCTACTGCACTGCACCAGGCTCTTTTTCCATCTCCCCACCCTCCAACGCTTGTCTAGCACCTGCTGGTTCAGACCCTGTGTTCTGGGGAGCAGGGCCACAGTGATTCTGTCCTCATGGGGTTCAGAGTGTTGTCGCACAAGGGCAGAGGACAGGACCTAGGCTGTGCAGGAACTGCACTCTCATTCTCCTTGGCCACCACCAGCTCCTCGCTTGTCCGTCTGTCTGTTGTTTGGCTATCAGCTGCCCACGCCCTTTCTCGCCCTTGGCAGGCCTATCCTGAGCACCTCCCCTGTGCTGGCTATTGTGCTGGGCACAGGGGCCCCCCAGCTGAGTCAGGTCTGAGCCTGCACTTGTGGAGTGCACAGGGTGCTTCTACAGCCATGAACACACCAGAGCAGGACTTTGCCTCCTGCCCCATCTCCAGCCCTGTCCTCCTCCACAGCCAGTCCACACGCGCCTCCTGAAGTCTCCCCGGTGCCTTCCAGTAGAATGGATCATGTCGCTCCTGCTGCATGGCTGGCTCACGCTCTCTTACAACAGCACTCACTTCACTTGGCTTTGTATTCTTCAACAATCAGACATTTATATTACATTCATATGCAGCCACCGTGCCAGCACATGCATAATGCATGAGCACTGTCCTGAGGATTTCACAGTTTGGTGTGGGAGTCAGATGTGCTTGCTGAATTGAGCTGAGCTCTGATTGCATATCCTGTGTTATTTCTGCTCTGTGTGACTGACCACAGTGAATGGACTTGCAGGTGCGCCTTCTAGGAAGATGTCAGGACTCTTGAACCACTGAGAGCCGTTCACCCCGGTGCCTGCATCCATGCAGGTCTGCAGTGCGCGTCGGGTACAGCTCAGCATTCACACCACTCTAGGCCACGCCGGAGAAGTTCGCAAGACAGGTTGATCTTAGACCAAGTGACAGGCCTTTCAGTGCTGCGAGAATTGGTATGTCCCGTGCTTTGGAACATGAACGGAAAGAAATGAGCAAGACGTGGAGCCTGGGAGAAGTTGGGAGTTCTGACCCGCAGTCCAGGAACTTCTGAGTTTTAAATTCCCAGTTGTTAGGGTCCTTGGTGTGTCATGTTATGTCAGCCAGCGTTTTGTTGCTGTGACCAAAATTCCTGACAAGAACAACTTAGAGGAATAAAGATTTATTTTAGCTCATGGTTTCAGAGGTTTCAGTCCGAGGTTGGCTGGCTAAGGCGTAAGGGTGTGGCTGAGAAAAGCTGCTCAGCTCACGGTGGCCCTGAAACAGAGCTGGGAAGGGGTGGGAGGCCAGGGACAACAGAGTGTCCAAGGGCCGGCCCTCGGTGACACACTTCCTCAGTCATGCCCTACTCTTCCCGTCACTTCCCAGTGGCCATTCACATTACTAGTCCATCAGACAGACGAATCCCCTGATGGGTCGGAGCCTCATGATCAGGTTACTTCCTCAGAGCCCCACCTCTGAACCTGGCTGCATTGGGGACCAGGCCTTCCCCACATGGACCTCTGAGGGACATTGCAGATCTAAAGCGGAACATACGGTACACGGACTAGAATGAGGAAGAAAGCACACTTCCTAAAACTGCAATCAGCACTACTTCACGGGTTTGTTTTTAGGATCGAACAAGTGAACGCGAGGGAGGGGTTTGTACGGGTAAGTGTTCAACCTGGCTGTCCCCACTTCTGGGTGTTCTTGAGCAGCCTCCCTGAGTGGCAGAGTGGCCGTGGGTCGCTGAGGCAGTGCAGGCACTGAACTCAGCATGGCCGGCTGGGGGATGTGCCTGCCGAAGCGCTGGCCTGGGGGTGCTTGCTCTCTCCTGTTCTCTTCCCTGGGCTGTGGTTGGCAGGTGCCCCACAGTCCAGCTGAAGTCTCAGTTGGTGGTGTTTCTCCAGTTCACTCCTGTCTGGCAGACCATGACCTTCTGATCTCCTTGTCCTTGGGCACCCTGCAGTCAGGGCTCGGGGAAGCCCGGGGGACTTCCTGGAGTTCATTTTCAGAGTCGGACTCTCAGTTGAAACCCTCTTATGAAGCAGAAGGCCACCCACAGAGGAGGAGTGGTGCTGGAATTGTGATCTTGAATTTAGTTCCCCCCAGTACTTGTGAATTTCTGGAGGGCTAGACTGATAGCCGAAGTGTTCTTTTGTTACTGATCTGGGGCCCCACCAGGAAGGACAGTGAGTCTTATTTTAGTTCTAGGTAATTAGTTCAACTACTATTGAACTTGTTCTCTGTGTGATTCCTGAGAAGTGTCTAGGTGGAGGAGGACCTCATCTCTCATCTGGACCAAGTTTGGAGGACTTCTCTTATGCCTGTTTTCTTCCTACAATCAGAAACCCCCTTCGGTCTCTGGCGTTGTCCCTCTGTCCCCAGAAGCCAGCATACTGCCTGTCGTGAGGATGCTGGTGGCGGTGTAGTGGGTGTTCACTGGATGAGTGGACCGGTGGCAGGGGACTGGGAGAAGCACGTATCGCTGGGCACCGTGGTTTCTAGAGACATTCATGTGCCCTCCCCGAGCAGTTTCTGCGTGCCCGTGGCTGTGCTGAGCCCACGTGGCATCTCAGCAGTCTTCACAGTGACTCCACTGCTGTCCCCATTACCACTGGGCCTCTGGGGTGAGGGAGGATGCGCGGCTGCCCCATGCAGATGGCAGGTGGACGGCGGCGCTCACCCCTAGGCTTGTCTGGCCCCTGCTGTGTTCCCGCCGCCTTCTCCTTTTAAGGCTCTTGGTCACATCTTCTCCCTCATGAGGTCTTCCTGGGAATGCTCTCTCTGGTTGTAGTGCAGGCCAGGGTAATGGTCTCCAGCAGAGGAGGGGACAGAGGTGACAGGATCCTGGAAGGAGCCCAGTCTTGGCCGCCCCGGCTCTGAGGCCTGCTGGCTGATGGCTTAGCACCATCTGCTCGCACTCTGAGGTCTGGTGGTCTCTCTCGACTTGGGGACGGTGTCGCTCGTGTGGTTGGAGACAGCACTTCACCAGCACTGTTTTGGTTTTTACCTTGGTTCGCTGGACGTGCTCCTTGCACCTTCCTCCGGAGGGCCCTGCTGGGCTACTGCATGGCCTCCAGAGTGAATCCACAGCTTCTGGGAAGTTTCCTTAGCTGGCAGGGTTGAGTCTTGAGACTCAGATGGTGACACACATGCCCCAGTAGATTGTCGTCCTTGTTGTCAGCTCACATTGTTGCCTGGCCCTGATCAAAAGCGCCTGAGCCCCTCACTCCTGTGGGTGGCCGTGGCCTTCAGCACAAGTCCTTGCCAGGTTCTCTGGTCTGTGCTGTGCAGTAAATTGGAGGATTGGTGGGCCTGGGGAGGAGCGTAGACTCAAGCCTGAACTACTCTCGTGGCTTTATACAGGTGTGGGGGCATATGAGTATGTATATTTGTTTGTAAAAGGCGAATATAGCCTCATTGTGAAAAATTCAGAAAATACCAGACAATTTGAAATTCCCTGAGAGTCTACGATCAGTGGCAGCAACGTTAGCAATTAGGTGTGTGTTTTCTTCCTTAGTTCTGTGTGAATGTTTCTGTGCACTGCACGTGCATTGCACGTTCCCATTGGAGCTTGCTTTCTCACATAGCTTCTCCCATCTGTTCTAATCACATACAGATCTAAGACGAGGTTCCATGTGTGCTTCCGGGCTCCGTGCTGCACACTGCTGAGTGCCTGCGGGGGCCAGGCCCTGTCTGCCCTCCAGTGGGGGACTTTGGGGCAGCTGTCACTAGTGCGCACTCACTGAATGCCACGTGCAGTGCTTGGTGGGCTGCAGGAGTTACTCCACCTTCACATGGCTCTGGTGCAGGGGTGTGAGGGTCACCCCATTAGGAAAAGGAGATTGGGTTTTCAGGAGCGGGTGGAATAACCAGCGACAGGTTGAGTGTTGATCCTAAGCCCAGCTGTGTTCTAAGCACTCGATATTGTGAACACGTGGGTCCTGTGTGACAGCACGTGCTACTGATGAGTACACGGGGGCACACAGCAGGGTACCCAGGAGTACCCAGCCAGAGCCAAGGTGTGGCTGAGCAGCACAGTGCCCCACCTCTGGGGGTGATAGAGTCGATGGCAAGGCCTGGCCCTGCTTAGGTGTGCAGACGGATGCAGGGCACTGTTCTCCTGGGTGTGTGTGGAAAGGTCAGCACCGAAGGAAGGGAGCTTCTAAGCCGGGATGTGGAGGAGGAGCAGGAGTTCCCTGTGGGAGGAAGCCGGCCTGCTGGCCTAGTAGGCGTTCCTGTCCTGTGCAGAGCGCGCCAGGCACAGGTGCTCTCTGAGTACTTGCCGCTCACATGTGGGCCCCGAGAAAGCCTGGGTCACCTCCACTGCAGCTCCCCAGCTCTGCAGCTGGACCTCATCCAGCGCAGACTCCGTGTTGCGAGAGGCCTCTTGTGGGGCCAAGGTGGAATTGACCTGCTCTTGTTAGGAGGGCTGCCGGCCACTGGGAGCAGTGGAAGGCAGGGGGAGAGGTGAGCTGAGAGGAGAGGCGCAGGTGTGCCTTGGAACTGCTGCTGAGATGTGCCAAGGGCAGAGCGAGGTGAATGTAGGCAGGGAAAGGCACAGAGTTCAGGTCCTGGCTCGGGATGTCCTGGCTTTGTGCCCTTTGGTCAGGTCCTCCACCTCCCTGGACCCCAGTCTGTTGGTTCATATCGTTGCCTGCCATGCATGCATAGAGGTGTGGGGAGGAGTGGAAGGGACGGTGTGAGTGAAGTCCTGCTCTGTGGCTGACACTCAGCTGCCTCCTCTCCCCTTGAACATGAGCTTCTACAGTCTGGGTGCAGAGCTGGTGCTCACACAATTGAGGACTTATTAGGATGGAAGCAGGGCCTGGGCGGACACTGAGGTGTTCTTGGCCAAGCCGAATGGTGACAACAAGCACTGACGTGAGGCTCCCTGGGTGCCACGCACTGTCCTGAGTATCCTGCAGGCTCTCGCCCTCCAGCCCTCCCAACAGCCCTGCCAAGTGGGTGCTTGTCTCTCCCACCTTAGGAGCACAGGAGAAGCTGAGGCCCCAGGAGGTGGTGGAGTGGGTTTGTCTGCAGGAGAACACAGTAATCGGGACTTTGCATTTGTGGGGAGGGAGACCAGAAGTTTCGAGGGCCTTCGGTGGCCAGCTTCTTGAGTGCATGCAGAGTGCGACCAAGAGCAGGCTGATGGGGCGGCACTGGGCACTGGCAGAAGAGCCCTAGGAGTGGGGAGAGAACAGGTCCTGAGGGGACAGTGGGCAGGCATCTCTAGGGAACAGAAGGAGGAAACCAGGCCCCCTGCAGTAATGCACCCTGGTGTCCTCCGCACGCTCTGGGAGGCAGGAGGACATGAAGCCCAGTGGCTGCGCGATCTCAGGTCAGACTGTTGCCTTTTCCTTTCTTCACCTGGAAGATGGCTGTGGAGTCTTCTCCAGTGTGGACACAGGTCTCTGCTGTGGACACAGGTTTCTGTGAGTGTATGGCTTGCCTTCCAAGGGACAGAGCACATCAGGAAGCATCCCCACATCCCTGGGAGCAGCCAGGAGCCTCCGTTGTGTGCCAGAACAGGCTTCTAGTCAGGTGACTTGGCTGCCCAGTTAAAGACCAAAGGAATCAGTGTCCTCTCCCATTCTCTGCCATTTCTCCCCAAAGTCTTGCTGAAGCATTTGAATTCTCGCCCTGTGATCTCAGTGGCTGGTCTCCGATATAACGCACTCCTTCTCTCCTAGGTTCCTTTTGTGGCCCATTCCTCGCTCACCTCACTGAGACTGGGGTACTTTCCTCTGATTCTCTATTTCCACGACTGTCTCCCTAGATTCCATGAGAATCTCCTTTGACACCCACAGCTTCTGGAAACCATCCCACCCTAGGGCCATCAAGCCATTGCTGTCATTGCAGTTTTGCTCCCCGGGAACCTGCCTTCTCAGCAGAGCTGCTGTTTTCCCCCCAGGGTGCACCTCCCAGATGTGCTGAGCGGGTCCTGATGCCAGCTTGCACAACACCTGGAGACCTGCTTAAGGGGCCGAGTTGGTGCTGCTAATGTTCATTGAGCACCTGTCAGGTGCCAGGTCTTCTGCTTACTCAGCAGGTGACTCCAGTCACATGTGTCCACCACCTGGCTTCCAGCAGGGCACTAGTGACGATTTCAGTGGTTAATGGGGCGAATAAGCAAGGGCACATGTGTAAAGTGTCTGGCACGTTCGAGGTGTCCAGTGAATGGCTAAGTAAACAAGAGAGTGCTGTGTGGTTTCTAAGCACCTCTCAGGGACTCCATCCCTGGGTCTGTGCCTGTTGGCTAGCTCCTCCTCCAGGGGCAGGAGGAGTGCCCGTGGCTGCTAGCTGAGCTGCACCCAGTGTGGCCGCTCTGGAGGATGCCACGATGGAGCTCACCTGCTGCCTGGCACAGGTGAGCAGGTGGTACATCGTGGCACGGTTTGGCCTTTGGTTCTCGCAGTTAGGAGTGGACCTCACCGATCCTTCCTTCATGTGGACCTTCGAGCTCTCTGTCTTCTACTGAATTCCTTCTACTGAATTAGCTTCAGGGCCCTAAGACCAAGATTTTTTTCTTTTTCCTTTTTTGTACTGGGGATTTAACTCAGAAGTACTCTACCACTGAGCTACATTTTCAGTTCTTTTTAAAAATTTTTATATTTGAGACAGGGTCTCTCTAAATTTCCTAGACTGCCTTGAACTCCCTTTCTTCCTGCTTTAGCCTCCTGAGTTGCTAGGGTTACATGCAGGCGTCACTCTATGCCCAGCTAAGACCAGGACTTTGTGTTTGAACTCTACCATGAAGTACCTTCATGCAGGAAGTGAATGTAATGGCTTTGGATCATTTGTAGAATTCTAAAATTTCCCCCTAGTTTGTGAAGTTCCTTAGTCTCTCTGAGCCTCTGTTTCCTTATTCAGACAGAGGAAATAGCATAGAGAATTGGTTCCCAAACCAATAGGAATAGCAGCCAGCTGCCCCCACTCCATGACTACAGGGGCCTCGGGAAGAGGGTAGTAGCAGGTCAGGAAACCAGGCCCTCTGGACGGAGCTGAGATTGTGGGCAGGGCCTGCTGGCTGTCAGTTCTGCCTTGGGAGGATGGATTCTCGCCCCTGGGTATGAGGATGGCCCAACGCAAACACCCACTGTGGTGCAGATGCGATTGGTGGCACTCTATCATCACACGCACTCCTGGGCCAGGGACGTGCAGGGCCGCGTGGGCTCACACTGGGGAAGAGTGAATGGCTGCAGGAGCCCTGTTTGGGGAGATGGCTTAAATTGCGGTTGACTATGGGCCATAAGGATTTGGGCATTGTCGCCTCCCGTAGTCTCACGGGACTTGGCCCGGGATCTTGCGGGACTTGGCCGGGATCTTGAGTGACTTGGCCGAGATTGCTGATCGGGTCAGCGCCATTTTGGTGGTGTGTGTGGCGTGTGTTAGTCGTTGTTAGAACCAGAGAGAAAAGTTATCAGAATAAAAAGCTGTTTGTCTCCAGTTTGCCTCTGAACTTCTTCCCGCGGCTCCGTTGCTCCAAGCGGCCATCACTTCAGGCGGCAACAAATGGCCAACGAGGCAGTGGGAGCAGACTTTGTTAAGTGGGTGTGGCACCCCGTCCCTGTGGGCTCATCTCGATCTTTCTGAGAGTGGCAGGGAGCTAGGACCCACTGCTCAGGAGCCAGCAGGCTTGCATGTAGATCCCTGAGCAGGAGGGCTGTTTGGCCAGGACCTTGCCTGTGGGAAGAGCCGTAGGGAACTTGGTGAGGCTGTTGGAGGCCATTCAAGGCCCCAGATCCCTCCCTGTTCTGGGATGCAGCATGGTGGGTTGCAGCATGTGGACCAGGCCTTGGTTTTAGGTCTTTTCTTAGCCCCCCACTGGTTAGGGAAGGAGAAGCTGCAAGGGCGTAGGAGGAGCACAGAGGTGATATGCTGTTCCGAGGGGGACAGCTGGCCCCTCCCGCTCCTTCCCTCCCTCAGGATATTTTGCTTCAGTGCTGCCATCTTCCCTTGGTCTGCAGAAGGTGTGTCTAATCTGCAAGCTGCCCTGCAGGGCAGGGGTGGTTAACCCACTGTGCCCATGGAGAGACCTTGTCAAGGGTGGCCACAGCAGGGTCCGTTCGTCTAGCACCGAGATCTGTAGGGCAGGGGATTTGCAGTGAAGCCAGGGAGCGCCCTCCTCCATGCGCCCCCCAGCCTGCCCCCTCAGGTCCCTACTGCGACTGTGTGCTCTCCTTCCAGAGGATTCCTCCCTTGAGGACGCTTCCTCCACCGAACTTGGGTCTGTTCCTCTTTAAAGGGATTTGTTACAGAAAACCTCATGGAGAAATTTAGTTTGACTCTAGTTTGTAGAGCAGAGACAAGGGTCCCTTCGTGGGTGGGCAGGAGCTGCCCCTCAGGAGTGGAGGACTCAGCCTGAGGAGCTGAGCGGGCCGCCTCTTCTTCTGCTCCAAGCCCTTTCCACAGACAGGGCGACGGCTCGCAGCACCTCTTGATTTTGGAGTTTTCTTTGATCTGTTGCCTCTTAAGTGCTTTCCACCTCTTGTTATTTTAAGAATGGGTCAGCATTTTCTAGGGGGATCGGCAAGTCCGCTGCCCCTGGTGCTTCATCTGTACCATTGTTGTTATCCTAGAAAAGTTGTATGGCGACTTCTTGAGCTGGAAGCTGGAAGAAACCCTGGCCCAGTTCCCGCTGCAGCCTGGGAAGGTGGCTACTCTCGCCATCAGCATCAAGGCGAAGCTGGACTTTTCCTGCCAGGAGAATCTCCTCCAGGACCTCAGCGACGGTGAGTGAGTGCTTCCCAGGTTCAGCTGGCACACCCTGCCCCTGTGCAGTGCCCTGTCCCCTGCTCGAGGGCCGCTGTGCCCTTTTGTGACTTGCCGGCCAGTTGCTTGCTCAGGCGACTGAGACTTCTGGCACTTTGTTAGCAGAGTGAGTTACTGCATATGCCTAAAGTAATAAGAGTACATTTGAGCTAAATGATTTCTTAATTCTCACTCTTTACCGTTTTGTGCTCATTTGCCAGGAGGTCAGCCTAAATTAGCGGAATGTAGGAATCACTGTATTTTTTCCAGTTAACTGCTGTGATCCTGCAGACTTCCAATTAACGATGATGATCAAGTGCTTCCTCTGAGTCTGCTGATTTCTGCAAGGAGATGGAGTCTGGGGAAATGGGTATTTGTATTTGTTGCAATGTTAGGACTAGCTGACAAGGGATAAGATTCTGTAGATAGCTTATGCCAAATGATAAAGCCTGGGTCCCTGTGTTCATTGACAGGCATTGTGGGTATATCAGTCAGCCCAGGCTGCCGTAACAAATACGCCACAGACTGCATGGCTTAAACAACAGAAATCTATTTATTTATTTATTTTTTAGTTGTAATTAGATACAATACCTTTATTTTATTTATTTATTTTTATGTGGTGCTGAGGATCAAACCCAGGACCTCACACAGGCTAGGCAAATGCTCTACTGCTGAGCCACAACCAAAGTCCCAGAAATTTATTTCTTATAGTCTGGGGCCAGAGGTCTGAGCTCATGGTGTAGCATGGCGGGTTTCTGGTGAGGGTCTTCCTCCTGACCGGTGGGTACTACATTCTGGCTGTTACCTCTCATGGAGGGTAGGGAGATCATTTCTCTGGTATCCCTTTCTCTTCTTAAAAGGCCCCAGCCTATTACATTAGGGCCCATGTCTGTCACCTCACAGGTCCTGTCACCAGATAAAGTTATGTCGAGGGCTGGAGCTTCAACATTTGAGTAACGTGGCTGTTGTTGGAGACAGCCAGTGAAGTCTGTTTCTAGGACTTACTGGGTATGTGACTTTGGGTAGCTTAACTTCTCTGTGCCTTAATCTTCTAATTTAAGAAATGATGATAGCCCCATTTCTGGGTTGTTGTGTGGACTTACTTGCACACCACCTGGGACATTGTGAGTTTGCAAGCGTCAGCTATGTGAACGAATGCTTGGGACACCTAGACTCACAAGTGTGACTTAGAGCAGCTTGCTTTTTCCAGAAGAGCCCTGTAGGTTGATGATGTTTGCCTGGGGCCTGGACCGGGAAGCTTCCTGGGTGATGTGAAAAGAGTTAGTCCCACAGCCCTAGGGGCAGCAGGTGCAGGGGCTCAGAGACGAGGTGTTGTTGCCTGAAGCGATGGCCGCAACCACAATTCAAGCCATCTCCCAAACAAGGCTCCTACAATGAGGTGGCTGTCTGTCTGGGATTCTCTTTCCCAGCCAGCCTTTCCCAGCGTTCTTGGATGCTCGGGAACAGTGCTGTTGCAGCGAGTGCAAGATACCATATGACCAGCTGTGGGTTTTGTTTTCCTGTGACAAGAAATTCCCTTCCAGACTCTTTTCCTCCCTGAGGAGTCTGGCTGCGGGGTGACCTGTTGCGGGAGTGCACCCTGCCTGTTTCTGCTGGGGCCTTTGCACCTGCCCTTCCCTCACCCAATCCCTCTGCTGCACAGCTCTACATGGCCCGCACCTTGTTCCTCAGCCCCCTGTGTAAGCCTCCCCTTGGGGTGAAGCCACCCTGACCACTTGGCACAAGAGTGTCCGCTGTGTCCCTACTGCTCTCTTCTTTACCTGCCACTTTCAGCACTCTTCCTGGAAGCGTCTCATTGGTTGATTCTTTCCTGCCTGTCTCCTTGATTTAGAGTAGGAAAAAGGATCCTGACTGTCACCTTCTGTCCCATGGTGACATCTAGACCGTGTGGGTGCCAGGGAGTCCGTTTTCTGTAGAGCAGGTTACAAGTGAGGCTTCTTTCCCTGCTTCTCCCCTCAGTCGGGGGTTCCACATTGGGTTCCTATTCGTTCTGGTGAGGATTTACCTGTAAAAGTTCTCTTCGGGGTGTTATTGAGGGTCTTGGCTTCCTGTGCAGAGATATACCGCAGTAACTCCTGTGCTGATTTCTTACAGCTTGGCTATGTTACAATCTAGCAAACTGCTCTGTCTTAGCTTGTGCTTCTGCAACAAGATGCCACGGCCTACTGGACTGAGTGGCATGCTGAGTCGCACATGTGCAGAAGCTGGGAAGTCCATGGTGAGGGTGCTGGCAGGTCTGCTTAATGGCAGGGGCTCTCCCCTGGCCTGCAGATGGCCACTTCTTGCTGTGTCCTCCTGCAGTGCAGTCTGGGTGCTCTGCTGCCCTCTCTCTCCTTACAGGAGGAGGATATCATCAGCAGGTGGCACTCAGGACTTTGTCCTACCTTCCTCCTGATTGCCCACCTCCTGATGCCATCACACTGTGGGCCAGGACTTCAATCCATAATCCAGTCCATACACCCCTCCTAGAAGCCACCTGCTGTACTCTCTGCAGTGTTTAAGAACCATCATGCAATCTGTGCAAAATACTAGATCTTAATAAAACATTACTTTCACATTATATTAAAGGCAGGAAAAAAGTTTAGTGTTGGAACATTTTAGAAACTGAAAAAGTCCTGTGGATTGAGCATTGTATCAAGACTTAAAGATATCAGATGAAGCAGATGCCCTCAGCCCCCATTTGTAAACCACCCTTTGCCACTGAGCCGCAGTCTTCTGTCAGTGGACAGAGGATTACCTGGGTTCTGACTTCTTTGTCCCCAAAAGGGAGAATGGCAGCATAGATGGTGCCCAGGCCTGGGAGCCTGTCCAGACACCTGTCCCAAGCATTGTTCCAGGTGCTCTTAGGAAGTGGACTTCTGGCTGGGACTTCTAGCATGTGAACAGTGAGGGGCTGGGGACCGGGCCTCCACTCCAGGCTGCCTGTGTCGTATTATCATTGAGGAAGGGTCTAGAAGGCTTCAGGTGGAAACCTGGGCTGTTTGAGTCAGTGGCTGTGTGAATGAAGGCACGTGCCCAGTGCTGCCCTGTTCATCATGTTCCTGTACTTCTTTCTGCCTTTGGCAGAGAGTGGATGAGGCAGTCTCCGGTCTTCTAAGTTGAGAGTGAGGTTGCTGTTTGGGATTTGTAGTCAGGAAATACCTTCTTCTAAATTTTAAGATAAAACCAAATCAGAACCAGAATTATGGTTATTAAATGGCTTGAGATGGAAGGCAGGTCAAATGTATAACAAATTAGACTAACAAAAAAATAAAAATTAATAAAAAAAGAGCTACTTATAATTGCTTGTATTTAAATTAAAATTCAATTTATTAAAGTAAAAAAAAATAATTCCTGGTCAGTTAGATAATAGCACCATGTGAAACAGAACATGGTCATTGGGTGCCCACTTTATCACTAGAGTTTAGCAGAAGCTTTGGCCAGTTGTTAATGCAGCTTGCAGAACAATTTGCTATGTAAATGGATCATCTTAATGGGCAGACTCTGTAGGGGAAGAAGTTGGGCACAAGGACCCTTCGAGAGCGTGGTCCTTGGATGGTGCCTTGTTGTGCACAGTTCAGTCTCCTGGAGCTGGGAGATGACCCTCTGTGGCCCCTAGTCTGACCGTCTTAGGAGCATTGAAAAGGACCCGAGTTTTCAGGCGTGAACATATTAAGTATGGTTACTAGAATTGGATGCCACTTTCAAAATTTACTGCAATAAATAGAGCTGTCACATAAAACAGGCTACTGGCTTCAGTGTGTGCTATGGGCAGATGGGAGGGAATTAATATTTGTTGAGCATTGTCATGTGTGTACAGATGGGCTGGCCACTTATTTGTATCATTTTTGATCTTCCCAACAACTCTATGAAGTCAATGTTCAAGTTACAATTCCCGTTTTGTAAAAACAAGTGGGAGCACTGTTCTAACTAAAGGAGATTGAAGAAACATGACCATCAGATGCTCTGTGTGGTCCTTAATTATATCCTGGATTAAAAAGCTAAAGACATTATTGGGTCCATTGGGGAAATTGAATATGTGCTATATATTAGATAATGTTATTATCTCAGTGAAATTGAAATTATAGCAGAATGTTTTTATTCTTAAAAAATTCATTCAGAAGTACTCAAGTATGAAAGATAATTATGCCTGCACTGTCTTTGATATGGTTGGGGAGACTGAAACTGTGAATGTAGAGAGAAATAAATGTGTCAAGTTCTTAAAACTCTGTGACTTTTAGATGAAGGGCATATGGGTGTCCATTTCTATTCTTGTAACTTTTCTGTGGGTTTGATATTTTCAAAATAAAAAAGGAGGAAAGATGCCTTTGTAGAGTGCTGCTTTGATTTATGATATTTGATTTCTAAGTGATTCTCAGCAAGCAAATGTTTTCCCGGATCTTCTAATTCTTGGGCAGCATCTGTCTTCATCCAGGGTAAGACAAGTCAACCTTTCACTTAGAAAGAGGGTCTATTTTTTCTTATTGTACAATACCCAGAAATCCTGATTTCTTGGAATTTTATGTTTAAGACTAGACATCTTGGGAGATGGTGAGAAACTATCATAGGGTTGGCTATCTTTGAATTATCCAGTAAGTCAGACTTGGCAACTCAGGAAAATCTACTCCATTAGGCAAAGAGTACAATTAAGCCAGATACCAGGGTATAGCCATGGTCCTCAGGATATAAGCAAATGAAAGTGAAGCATGGGTAGCTGCATGGCCTCGGCAGCACGCAGAGGAGACAGGGTAAGTCACTGTGACAGACCTGGGATCCCCAGCCAGTCAGTGTTCTTATCGGGCAGTTCAGTGTGGTCGAGAGCAGCAGCTGAGAGGCTGCGGGCATCTTGCACATTCCAGGGGCAGCTGAGTATAAAGACCATTCTAGAAGGAGGGCCACTGTGGGCAGCTGCCAGGAGTGGACTTGGGAGAGCAGAACAAAGGAAGGTGCAGCTGCACACCAGGGGGAGCACCACGCTGGGCCATGGGGGGATCACAGCTGCACACCAGGAGGAGCACCACGCTGGGCCGTGGGGGGATCACAGCTGCACACCAGGAGGAGCACCACGCTGGGCCCTGTGGGGATCACAGCTGCACACCAGGAGGAGCTCCGTGCTGGGCCGTGTGGGGAATCATCCAGGGTGTAGACTCAGAGTCAGGACAGCCAGCTGGCATCTCTCTTCTAGAAGTTTCCATGAACTGGTTTTCTGTGAAGACGGTTAGTAGGAGAGGGCCCAGGTCCAACTGCAGGAAGTCACCTTGAAATCATGATGAGCACAGTGGCACACTCTGGAGAGCAGGCCAGAGGAACGTGCTCACAGCCCTGGGATACCACAGAAGGGAACAGACACAAGGGAACCCCGGCACGCTAAGATCTGTAATTCAAGAAAACTTCCTAAAATTAAAAAAAAAAAGAAAAAACAGCCTGGAAACTGTTGAATGGCACGTGTGTACATGAGAATACCGACCCAGAAGGACCAAGGTATCTTCTAATAAAATTGTTAGAGTTGGGGCTGGCTGCAGTGGCACACGCCTGTAATCCCAGTGGCTCAGGAGGCCGAGGCAAGAGGATCATGAGTTCAAAGCAGCCTCAGCAAAAGTGAGGCCTTGGTGCTGGGGTTGTGGCTCAGCGGTAGAGCACTCGCCTAGCATGTGCGCGGCCCGGGTTCTATCCTCAGCACCACTTACAAGTAAACGCATTGTGTACAACTAAAGCAAATAAATAAATAAATAAATAAATATTTATTTTATATATATATATATATATATATATATATATATATATATATATATATATATATATATATATATATATAAAAGTGAGGCCTTAAGCACTTGGTAAGACCCTGTCTCTAAATAAAATACAAAATAGGGCTGGGGGTGTGGCTCAGTGGTTGAGTGCCCCGACTTCAATCGCTGGTACCAAAAAAAAAAAAAAAAAAAAAAAAAAAAAGTTGGAAAACACATCTTTCTTTTGGGTCTTCAGACCAAGATAGCAAGTGATTTCAGGCTGTGGAACCGTGTGTGTGAGATGCTCATGTGACGAAGGTGCAAGCCCGAAGTCCTTAGGCTCAGCTGTATGTGCTTCAAGGTGTCAGGGGCCCAGACAAGTGGCTGTCCACGAGCAGCACACAAAGATCATGCTCTTGGTACCTTCTCAAGGACCCACTGGGGAAGGACTACCCAAACAGCTAGAGAGATGTTGTTCTGAGGACTGTGGTGAGCACCACACACACCGTGGTTTTGCGGCTGACACCCAGCCATGTCAAAGGGACAGTGCGGTGTCTGGGCCATCCACTCCTGTGGTGCCTCACACTGCACTAGATTGGAGGGGAGCAAGGGACCATCCTCTGTGGCTGTTTTGCTGGAGATGTAGTCAGCATTGGTGCCAATGTGGTGAAGGAGTTAATGTGTTAATGTGAATTAACATGTGAATGATTCATTTGGTGATAAGCTAATCCTATCACAGATTGAACTAGGCATCTTTTTTTTTTTTTTTGGCACCAGGGATTGAACTCAGGGGTACTCAGCCACTGAGCCACATCTCCAGCCCTATTTTGTATTTTATTTAATGACAGGATCTCACTGAGTTGCTTAGTGCCTTGCTTTTGCTGAGGCTGGCTTTGAACTCACGATCCTCCTGCCTCAGCCTCCCCAGCCGCTGGGATTATAGGCATATGCCACTGTGCCTGGCTGAATGAGGCTTCTTATGTGGAAGACAGGAGGTAACTGATCTACGATAGGAGGTTGAGTAAAGACTGTGTGTTCTAGAATTTCAATTAAAAATATCAGCAGGCAATCACGAGATGTTTAAGAACCAGTAAATTTGTCAGCTAGTCAGTCAGTCCCATCTCCCACCAGAGCTGGAGGTGGCGCAGAGCAGCACGTGGCGCAGAGCAGCACGTGGTGAAGGCTTCTCTCCCACTCAGGGGAACCAGTCCTTCTCACAGGATTGGCTGGCTCCAGGTCTGGAGCAGGAAGTGGAGCAGCGAGATGGTCTTGAAACATCTGGGGCAACCCGTGGCAGGGGAGTAACTGGAGAGTACCGAGGAGACGGGAGGGACCCGTCTGAAGAGGCTGCCACTGGCAGTTTAAGTGTCAGTAAGAAGGATAACAACTGTTTCTCAGCCCTTGAGTTCTTAGTGCTGTGAAAAGGAGTTGTTCACCTTTGGAATGTGCCAGAGAACCAGTTTATTATTTGGAAAGTGATGAGTGATGAGCATTTATTCTACTTTTCCATATAGTCTGTACACTGGACGATGTAATAGTCGGTGAGGGATTTTCTCCCAGTAGAAGTTTTCCAGGTAACAAATGCAGAAGGGGTCAGGGAAGCAGAAGAGCTTCGTCTTGCCCTCCCTAGTGGACTGTGGCTCGAGGCAGTGAGCACCCACAGGAGCTAAGAGGTGCTGTGCAGTACGCGCCTCCTGCTGGCGGGACAGCACCTCCTGGAGCCCCAGGCCACACCTGAGGCTGCATGTCCTCTGGCTCTGACCATGACTTACAGGACCCAGGGACACCACAGGGGCGCAGCTGCAGTGCAGACTTCTGGAAACCCTGAAGCCAGACAAACAGTGAATGATAAGTGGGGAGGACTAAGAAGGTTCTGGAGAGGGGTGGCGATGGTGGGACAACATTATGAACATACTCTCTGCAGCTGAGCTGTGCTCCTGAGAACTCCTGTGTTTACTGCTGAGAACTCCTATGTTACGTATGGCTTACCCCCTTCCCCCCAGAAAAAGGGGATGGGAGGACATGGAAGGGAATGGAAGGGATGCCTGTAGTTTAAAAGATATGTAAACAACATATTTGAAAATGAACAGATGCAGCCGCACAGCAGTGTTCTGGGCTTCATGCTTAGGAGGACAGGAACGGGGACCCCGGGGAGCGGTTGCCCAGGAGGTAGGGGCTGGCCATGGGGAGGCAGGGAATCAGGCTGGGCTGAGGCACAGGGCCTCTGGGTGTCTGGGGAAATTCTGTCTATTGACCTGCGTGGTGGTTTCCAGGCTGTTTTCTTCTTAAGAATTCATTAAGCTACATGTTTATTATATGCAGTTTTGTCTGTCACTGTCATTTTATTTACCATAAAATGTTTCTCAAAGAAAAGTCAGAAACATCTTGGCTTTTGCCTCACAGACGCTTTCTCATCTGATCAAATTGAAAAGTTATTTTTACCCGAGAAATTTCTCATCAAGGCATCACTGAAAGACCCAGCCAGGCTGCTGCGTGGCCGTCTGTGTCCGAGGCCGAGTCTGTGCACAGGGAGCGCTCTAGGGATCGATGCCTCATGTTTTGATCTCATTGGGATCGATGTGGTGGGCGAGAACGGCCTTCAGGGTCTGCTGTCCCTGACGGCGGGATGAGAACGTTGTCTGCTTTGGTTTCTGTTCCAATTAATTCATTATTTAATCTGATTTTCCTTTTCTCTGTACTTTTTGGCTCTTGGTTTCATAAGAGAAATGTCAGCTTCCCCTGCAGACAGTTTCTGTTGGATCCGATAATTAAATGTGGCATTTCAATTTCAGTATGGGAAGGAGTGATCCTCAAGCCTGGCAGACCTGGGCAGCTTAAGACGTTGTCCCGTGTAATCAGTTTGTTTTACAGAGCAGGAGGCCAGAGTCCCAGGAAGGAAAAGGGACACTGAGCTTCCGTGCGCAGTGCCAGCGCCCCGCACACCAGGGGCGTCTTAATGTCCCCCACTGCTTCCTTCCCTCAGGGAGTGACAGTCCCCCTACAGCCTCTGTCTGGATGTCTTGGGTGGAAAGGGAGTGAGCCCTGTGCTTTGTGAGCCCTGCCGCTTTTGTGTCTTGAGAAGGTGGGTGACTCTGTGCCAGGCACTGTGTGCTTTCAGGAAGTGCCGTGCTGCCGGGGAATGTGGGACATTCCCCAGCCGCCCAGCTTTCCTGCTCTTCCATGCACGTTTGTCACACAGAACCCACGGAGCAGTGCTGCACCCTCCCAGGCCCCTCCCTGCCCTCCTGGGGCAGGTGTCTCTTTCCTTAGGTAGATGGAGGTCCTCAGGCAGAACGTCCTCCTCAGCCTCCTCTCCATCAGGAGTGCATTTACATTTCTGTCTAGCCGTCCTGGAAGATGTGTCTGACCTTTAGCTTCAAGCCTCTGTGCTCTCCTCATTGCTGTGGGATGTGCTTTAAACACCTTTTACTTGAACTGTCACAGGAACCTAGCACCTTGCCTCTGGGTCGCAGCCTTGCCTCTCAAATTCACCTTCTGTTATATCCTAGCTTTTCCTCAAAAACCAAGCCCATGCAAGCTGTTCCCAGGCTTTCTCCCTGCTCTTGCTGTCCCTCTGTCCCTCTCCCTCTTGCCAGACCCTTGCAGGCCATGCTGCAGCTGCTCTGAAACACTGCTTTGCTTGTCCAGTGCTGTGCCACACCTGCGAACCCTCCTGACCTTGGAATGCCATCTGGCCTCTGTCTGCCTGATGAGCACAACTTCAGCCACCTCTTGGTTATTGATTTATTTATCTGGTATTGGGAATTGAACCAAGGAGCACTCTCCCACTGAGCTACACCCTGGCCCTTTTCATTTCTCATTTAGAGACAGTGTGTAGGAGCCCTGTTTGGGGAGATGGCTAAGATTGCAGTTGACTACGGGCCAAGGAAATGTTTGGCTGTTGCCGCCTTCCGGGACTTGGCCCAAGATCTCGCGGGTCTTGAGCGAGATTGCTGATCAGGTCTGCGCCATTTTTGGTGGTGTGGTGATGCGTGTTAAAGTCGTTTTTAGAGCCAGAGAGAAAAGTTATCAGAATAAAAAAGCTGTTTGTTTCCAGTTCGCCTCTAAACTTCTTCCCGCGGCTTTGTTGCTCCAAGCGGCCATCGCTTCAGGCGGCAACAACAGTGTCTCCATGTTGCCCGGTCTGGCCTCCAACTTGCTATCCTCCTGTCTCAGCCACCCAAGTAGCTGGGATGATAGGCATGTTCACTGCACTCAGCAGCCTGTCACCTCTTCTTTTAAGCTTTTGAAGGTCTTGTCCCTAGTGTTTCCTGCTGGCAAAGGTGGCTTTTTCCTGTGTGTCACTGTGGCACCTTGGATTATCACTCCAGCTTCTCCATACTGCCTCTTTTTATTCTTCCCAGTGCTTACTTAGCCTGGGGCCTGACCACAGATGCCCAGGGAGCACTCACTGGAGGAGGGGTGACAGGCATCGGGAGCCTGGCTGTGTCCCAGACCCTATGTTCAGAGGAGGGCTCTCCCTGCTTTGATGATGGGGTGTTGCTTGCTGGATGGGGGTCCTTGAACCTGGGGCCTGATGGAAGGTGCTGTCCCTGGCACAGCTGGGTTGGAACTGGTGGGCAGCCCTAAGCAAAGATGAGCCTGACAGCCCAGAGGGTCTGGGTAAGGGTCAGGCAGGCTGTGGGAGGTCTGATGCCCCAGAGGCATTTTGGGCTTTGTTGGGAAGTCTGGGGGTGGGGTGGGTACAGCTGAAAGTTTTTTTTTTTAGAGTAGGTGGTTTTGACAGGGACTGTTTGAAGCAGGTGCGTGTTCTGGGTAGTGAGGGTCCTCTGAGGTTCACCCGGGTGGACAGTGGCAAGTGCAGAAGTCAGGTGAGCCATGGGGTTTCTCCTCCACGTTCCCCAGGCCCAGCCTCAGTCTCCTTGGGTGCCGTCACCGCAGGGTGCCACTGGATCCACAGCCCTGGATCTAGAAGCAGGTGAACAGTCTTGGGGGGCTTCTGTGGAACCTTTACTCTGGCGGAAAATGTGTGTCTCCTGCCTGCTGCTCGTGTCTGTCAAAGGACAGACCTGCCGAGGGTCCAGCCGGGTGGTTCTTCTCCACGCCTGGAGACAGCGGGAGGGTCAGTTTCGTGTGGTGTTCATTCTATGCTGTTTCCTCATGACTTAAGGCCCACAGACGCTTCTGCTTACTACTGGGACCAGGAATTGGAGCGACGTGAGGAGTCACTGTCCAGTGCGCTGGCTTCACTGATAACCATCCTGGCCCCTGACTGTCCTCTGAAATTGGGGCCCTTGTTCAGTGTCTTTGTCCTAGTCTGCTGCTCCCCTTGGAAAAAAAAAAAATACTAAGTTTTGGAATTCTCAATCTTATTTTTTAAAGAACAGTGACTCATCTGAATTATCCAGAAGCCAGAGACAAACGTGCCTGGAATCTTAATGCCATAATTTCTTTTTTTCTTTGCAGTTCCTAGATGCTTGAGTTTTTCACAAACATGTGTTTTTAAGAGGGCGGCTAGGGATTTTTTGAGACTTGGGTTTTTATCCTGAGGCCAGGGAGTGTAGGGACAGAAAGAATAAATATTTCCTGAGTGCTCGCTGCGTCTGGCTGCTGCTCAGACAGTTCCTGCAAGTCTGCAGTGACCCCGCCCTGCGGCAGGAGAGGGGTTCACCATGCCGTGCTTGGCCTGGCCTCCGTACACCCTGTGCAGCTCTGGTGCCCAGCCCCCGTGCTCGCCCGCTCGTGGTCTCGCTGCCCCTGCTGGGTGTTCTCGAGGGCAGGGCCAGCCTGGGTGAGGAGGCTTCCTTGCACCTGCGGCTCCTCTGCCTCTGGTACTTCTGTCAGCACCGTCTGCAGATCACCAGGGACCCTCCATCCCAGCTCTTCTTGGCCTTGTCCCTGGCCATCTAGGTTCAGTGACATCTGCCCACATCTGACCCTGCCCCTCAGGGGACCTGGGGACTCTGTGGTGGCTGTCCCTCCCTGCTGGGTTTGTATTTTACCCTCCTGCTTCTTGGTGCTGTGGCTCATTGCCTGGCTTTGTTTCCACATGAGCCAGGGAGGCCGCTGCACTTCCCCGGCCAGTGCTAGGGAGCAGCTTTCTGAGGGCCTCCCTCTCCTGCCACGAACTCCTTGCAGAGAGCCTGTGTGGGGCGCAGGGCGCAGGTTGCCTGCCCGCCCCAGGTCTTCACATGGTCTTCACGCTCTGGCAGCCATGCTGGGCTCGAGCGGTAGGTCACCGAGCCATCCCCACAGAGGTGGTGCCAGGCCTGCCCACCCTCCAGACGCCCCTCTTGACTGTTCAGGCTAGCTTTTCCTGTGCCCTCTTCCCCCTGAGCGTCAGGGAGAGCCGATTTCCAGTTCGTCCAGTCTGTTTCTGTTGTGCGGGCGGGGCCAGCGCGTCTGTCCATGCTCATCCTCAAACTGAAATCGAAGTTCACTTCGTACGTTTTGGCCCAGACCTGCCATGTTTTGGCACTGTGCGGGCTCTTGGCCACACCATGTATGGGTGTGCTGTGTCCAGGGGTATCTGCTTGTTCTGGAGGATGAAGCCAGCGGGCACTGATGGCCTGGCTGTCATCATCTTTAGCCTGGGCCACCTACCAGCCTCTGACTCAGACAGGGGTTTCACAGCACCAGGGTCAGCCGAGGGACAGGGCAGCCTGCTCCTGCCGCCCTGCTGCTCTTGGGGCTCCTCTGTGAGCGTGGCCTCCCATAGACACAGAGCCCCCGCACCCCAAGCTGGATTCCTGCTAGTGACCTGTGAGGGGCACTTATCCGCTACTCACTGTTTGCCCTGTAGCTGGGAAGGTTGGCTCAGCTCTTAGATTTAAATTTTGGTTGCAGAATGACTTCCTTCCCATCAGGGTGGCATGGAGGTCCAGGTGTTTGTCATTCGTCATCAACTGGTGGTTCTCTTGCAGGCGGCCAGGGTGGGAGTCCTTTGGGTCACCCGTCTTGCTGTTCTTACTGTTGCCTTTTCCAACCAAGCTGATGGTGCTGGTCATGAGGTGATCGTGGGGGTGTTGGGAGCAAGGATTGGAGAGCCTTGTGTCCAGAGAGGACGGGGTGAAGCCTGGGCATCATTGCAGTGGGCTCCCTGCCAGCTCGGTGCCGATTGCACCAGGGGGTCCATTCTGCTTTCCAGGCATCGACAGCCCTTGTCCCCTTACCTGCTGCCACTGTCTGACTCCCGCCACTGCTGTGGCTCAGCTTTCCCCTCATCGTGGTTGACGGTCTCCCAGCTACTGACTTTGCTCCTGCCACCGTCCTCCACGAGGTCGCCACAGTCGTATTTCTTCTCTCTCTCTTTTTTATTTTTTTAATTTTCAGTTGTAGATGGACACAATACCATTTATTTATTCATTTTTATGTGGGGCTGAAGATGGAACCCAGGGCCTCACATGCGCTAGGTGAGAGTGCTCTGCCACTGAGCCCCAGCCCAGCCCCTCCCCAGTCGTATTTCTGAGGTGGAGTCTGATTCTGCCCCTTGCCATGGTTCTCCACTGCCCTTAGGACCAAGTCCCTAATGTGGCTCATGTGGTCTCGCTCCCTGGCGGCCATTTGGCTTTGTGCCCCCGCCCGCCCCCCCCCCCTCATTTTGTGTACCTTCCAGAAGTACTGAATCTCTAGGTCTCTGCTTCACCACACCCTCACAGTTACTGCGGGTGTAGACTGTAGGCACACCTACCTTTCTGGATGCTGGGATCAGCTAGGGCCTTCACAGTACTGGCCTGGCTCCTAACATAGACATTTTGATTTAATTTGCCTTCAGTATCCCAAAGGATTCTAACGCACAGCACAGTTTGGGAACCCCTGGTGCAGACTGTCTTCCTCTTGCTCTCTCTCTCTCTGCATCCCTGGACTTCTGCCCATTCCCTGTGGTGATGAGCTCTGAAGTCTGGTAGGCAAGTCTCCTGACTAGTGGTCCATGTGGGGCCTTATGGGTGTTCTTTGCCCTTTGATCTTCCTTAAGAATCTTAGAATCAGTTTGTCAAAGTAGCCTATTAGAATATTGTTTGGGGCTGCGTGGAGTCAGTAGTTCAGTTTTAGGGGAGAATGACATTTTCATGATACACAGTCTTCCTATCTATGAATATTGTATGTCCCTTATTTGTCTTTCAGTATTTTCTAACTGACTATAAAGGTTTTATAGTACTTTACCAGATTTATTTCTAGATATCTTATTTTTATTATGTTGTAGATATTTTTTACAATATTTTACAGCTAAGTGGGGTTCAGAGTGGCTCTTCTCCTCCTCCTTCTCCTCTCCCCACCTCCTCTCCCCCCAGGGCCTTGCCCATCCTGAGGAGGTACTCTGCCACTGAGTGTAGCTCCCAGCCCTCCCCAGCTGTGGGTGTGAGCTGTCCTTGCTCAGCTCGTTGTCACGGCCTGGTGCTGCCAATCTCCCCAGGTGCGGCACTCCTGGTCCATGTGGCTTTGCTCTCTTGCAGGCTTTTTTTATTATTTGGATCTATGCTTTTGTGTGGTGCCTGCTAAAATATTCTCCTCGTTTTTTGTTGGGCAGTGTTTACTTCCTCGTGGTTAATTTGTAGGACTATTTAACATATTTTGCATATTAATCTATTTTCAGTTATGAATATTGCAGATATTCTAGAGCTATGCTTTTTACCCTCTTAATGTTATCTTTTTGTGAACAGAATTTCTTAATTTATTGTCATTCTTTTCCTTCTAATTATTGCTAATTTTTGTTTAGGAAACCTTTACCATACATGAAGGTCACAGAAACCTTATCTTTTCCTGTTTCAACTTTTGCAATTAAGCCTATCAGCCATCTTGATTAATTTTTGTGTGCAGACTTGCCACATTGTTTCCACGATGTCGTGTGGAGCATGTTGGGTGCTCGCTGACTGCTGACTGGGGAGTGGCATCATAGAATACGTTGAGTGGCGTTGTACAGTTCCTGTTCAGTTTGTTTGCGGTGCTCGGGAGGGAACACAGGGCCTAGCATCTGCTAGCAAGCACCCTGCCACTGAGCTGCACCTAGTCCACGTCGTGCAGTCTTAAGTTTAGTGATTATTAGTGTTCTCTTCCAGTTTGGCAACAGGATTTAGCATAGTTTCCTCCCCTTTTGTGGGGGTCTTAGAAAGCAGGGTGTAGTTCAGCAGGCCAGGCAGGCTCTTCCCTGTGCTCCGCTGCTCTTGGAACTCCTGCCTGCACAGCGCCCTCCCACAGAGCTCCCTTGACTGCTGGAATGACCACTCTGCTGTCCAGAATGTGACCGGCCACATGTGACCTTGGCACTTGAGATGTGGATGGAGCGTCTAATGCGCTGATCGTTAATTTTATTTGATTTTAATTACTCTAAGTTTTAATGCACTTATCTGGTGGCTGGCTCCTGTATCAGGTCACACAGGGCTCGTGGGAGAGAGACACAGCTGCCTGAGTGAAGGCCCAGTGCCGGCTGTGCGGGCACGTGACACTGAGCCATGCGAGGGCCGGGCGGCGCAGGATGGCAGGGCTCCGCAGGCGCCAGCGGGGCGGGCACAGTAGTCCCTCATGCATGTGTGACAGCCCTGCAGCAGAGGGCAGAGCGATCTCCAAGAACTCAAAGGTTTTTGTTTTTTTTGTTTTAAACTGTGTGAGAGAGGGACTCTGACTCCTGAAGTTGGTTCTTGAAAGTCTTAGGCCGTGGGTATTAAGACTGGTATGTGGGGAAGAAGGTTTGTTGTGACGATTGGCTGTTTTTCCTTTGATAATTTATAAAATCAGTGGTCCCCTTGAATAGCCAACTTTGAGACTTGGATGGATGTTTATTTTCTTTTTAAGAGTGCAACAATATATTTTATTATAGCATTATAGTTATACACACAGTATTTGAGCTTATTTTGATGAAACCATATATTCAAGGAACTTGATTTCAGTCCCCGCCCCCTGCCCTTCTCCTCCTCTCCTCCACCCCCATTCTTCTCCTCTGCTCTGCTGATCCTCCCTGGGTGCTTGTATTGGCTCACTTTTGAGTGGTGCTTTCTTTGCATACATGAAAGTGAAATCCCCTTTAGTACATTTATATATGCATATAACATGATCTTGTTAAATTTTTTAAAAAAATATTTTTTTAGTTGTAGGTGGACATAAAACCTTTATTTTATTTATGTGGTGCTGAGGATCAAACCCAGGGCCTCACACATGCAAGACAAGCACTCTACCACTGAGCCCCAGTCCCAGCCCCACAATCTTGTTAAATTTATTACTTATTTTATCCTGCTTCCCTTCTTTCTTCCTCCTTATAGCTCTCCTACTCCACTGATCTTTCTTTTATCTTTGTGATATCCAGACACCCCCACCCCACCTTCTTTTGCTTGAGCTTCCACATATGAGAAAAAAACATTTAATGCTTTATTTTGGGGTCTGTCTTATTTCACTAAGCATGATGTTCTCTTGTACCATACATTTACCGGCAAATGCCATTATTTTCTTCTTCTTTATGGCTGAGGAGAACTCCATTGTGGAGATACACTGCATTTTCTTGATCCATTCATCTGTCGAAGGGCATATGGGCTGTAAGTTGGCTACTGTGAATTGTGCTGCTGTAAACATTGATGTGGCCGCACCCCTCTAGTATGCTGAATTTAGATCTTTTAGATAAACCAAAGACTGGGACAGCTGGGTCCAATGGTGGTTCCATTCCTAGTCTTTAGAGGAATCTCCTTACTGCTTTCCAGAGGGGTTGCACTAATTTTCAGTCCCACTGCCAATGTATAAGTGCACCTTTTTCCCACATCCTCTTGGCTGACTGTTTAAGAAGTAATGACCTTCCCTGTCTTAGGAACAGCAGGGCTCGGGACTGCTGTGTAGAATGCAGAGAACATTTAGCTTGTCCTTCGAATTTCTGGTTTCTAAAAGGAGAGCAAGCATGTGTCACTGTGAGGCTTGGGACACCACTGTGCCCCTTTATTATCAAATGAAAGAAGCATTGGACTTTAATCTCAAACTGACAGTGCTCTGGTTTTATTTCCCTGATTTATATCCTAAAATAACATATGCTAATTGAGCTATTTCTGTGGCTTCCTTTGGAGAGTTGATGCAGTTAGGCCTATGAGCCATCTTGAATTAATTTTGGAGAATTGATGCTCATTTGTTTGTGTTTCTCTTCCAGTAGGAATGGAGTAACACGTGTAAACAAGATAGGAGAGAAAGGAAACCCAGAGCGGAAATGTGCAAGGAACAGTGTTAGTGCTGCTGAGATTCTTGTGAGGAAGATATAGGAGGGCGCAGGCAGCCAGGGCAAGATGGCGAGTGAGGAGGTCGGGGCAGGGCCAGAACACAGGGGTCTTCTGAGGAGGTCAGCTTCCCGCTTGACCAAAGTGCTCCTGGAGGACTGGGGTTGAGCGCTTGCCTAGTATGTGTGAGGCACTGGGTTCAATCCTCAGCACCACATAAAAATAACAAATAAGTAAATAAATACATAAAATAAAGGTATTTAAAAAAGTGCAAGTGATCACAAGCGAGGGACCCAAACAGACACTTTTGTATTTTTGCTCCTAAGCTTGGGACCCAATAGAGAAACTAAAACGAACGTGTGGACAGAGGGGGCACTAATCCATAACAGTGAGGAGTGTGTGGACAGGGAGGAGATAAAGGAAAGGAGGAAGTTGCAGAGACCACAAAAGAACAGGCCCAAACTCCCCCACCGGACTCTCAGCTCTGGGCCCCTTTTCATCTTACACATCTGTCTCTGTGTCTCTGTCCCTTTGCACAAGCCTGCTTCTTGCTTGCCATTTCTGTGTCCTGTGCTTCAGTTCTTTGCTGAATGGAGACAATGAACCCAGCACCCTAGACGGTGACACTTGCTGTCCTTACTCAGTGCCATCTGTCGTTTCCCATCTGTTGTGTCCCAAGGCCAGAGGGGCAGGGTTGGTGAAACCAGGCCCCTCACCCCATGCCTAGGTCTCCCTCCAGTAGATTGCTTGGGGCACATCTGGGGTTGGAGCCCAGGCCTCCTGCTTCTTGACCCTCAGGATCTTGGGCAGCGACTGACTGCGTGCCTTTACGGAAGCAGGGAGAGGCCTGGCTAGGGCGATGTCAGTGCTGTGGATTGCTCAGGTAGCTTTGAGCTGGGGAGAAACGGATGAAAACAATCCAGTCCACCTTGGGTGGAGGCCTGTTCCCCTTCCTGCAAGTTCTTGGTCAAGAAGTCATCTTCCTCCTGACCAGCCAGTTCTAGTGTCACCGACCTCATTACTCTCCAAGGCCATCCATTCAGATTCCACAAATATGTGATTTATTAGTAGTTTTTTTAAAAAAGAATCCTTCGAGTAGAAGCCTAGAAATGACCCACCTTTCTCTCTCCACCAGAAAGATGGTCACTCTTGGTTCATGGTCATTCATTCACAAAATCATTCATTCATCTCCTTTTCCTTAGGTGCTTTTCTATCAAGGTGTGCTGTTCCATGTTGTCACATTACATGATTTCAGGGAGAATCTGGGCATCACCTTCCTTGTGAATGATGGCCCAGGAGGTGTGCCTGGTCACCTGTATGCCAGGAAGCACTTGTCATCACACCATAACTAGCAAATGACATTAGATCATCCTGTTCTTCTTATTTGCTATGTGCTAGGTGCTATGAGAGACTGCTCAGGTGCCAACTTTAAGCGCAGAATTTCTGCCCCCAACACACAATTTAGTAAAGATACCAGTAAAAGGCAACTTTTGTAACTTCCCGGGTCAGTTTGAGCTGCCCTTCTTGGTCAGGTGGACCTGGAGACCACCACTTCCCTGAAGGTTTCTGCAGAAGAGAAAGCAGTGCTTTTATTGGATACACATTACGGGTCCTTGCTTGTGCCACGGCTGCCCTCTCTGGCTGGGTCCGGCTGAGCACTTGCTCAGTCCTCACTGAGTCAGGTTTTGCCTTAATCATCTGTAAAGGGGAGGAATTCGCAGTACTGTCCTTACGCTGACAGGCTATTGAGTGGTTTGAAAGTGCTTTGTGGCTGGTTTCCTGTGTGGCCGGTTACTCAGATGGCCTCTGTCCAACAGAAGTGATTGTTATGGTCAGCAGGCTCCAAGTGCTGTCTTAATTGGAAACGAAGCACATCTTACCCTGTGTCTGTTTTGAGAGGGCCTGGCTGCAGAGTGAGTTTTCACATGTTCCCTTGGAGGGGACAGGGGCTCTCCCTGTGAGATCACCAAGTGGAGGTGGACATTCATGCACATGGAATCTTACCTTTGTGTTCTCTTTGTTATCAGGGACACCAGAAAGAGGTCTGCTCTCAGATTTTAGGGCTATACCTTTACGGAACTTTTCCTGCGTATGTGATGTTGTCATGTTGCACATTGTACATTGCAGATGTTGGTGGCGGTGGCATTGGGAATGTGTTGAATTGGCTCAAGCTCATGTGTAGATGCCATTTTCGTGTTTTTTATTTTTTTTTTTTTTTTTTTTTTTTTTTTAACATGTCTGATCTTCCTTCTGAAAACATTTTTTTTAATGTTCTTGAAGTATTTCATTTAGAACTTCCTAGTGAAGATGTTTTGGTGTTGTCTTCTCTGTGTTGTCTGAATGTCTCTAGGCTTTCATCATTCTTACCCAGTAGCCCCACTATGCACAGGAGTCTCATTTAGCAGTTTAATTTTCTTAAATACCTGGAAGATGAATTTGTGCCGTCTCATGGCTTCCATTGGGAAATTAGATGTTGGTCTGATGTTGTTCATTTGGATATATTTTCCTTTTCCCCACTCCCCCAGACTCCTGAAATGCATTTGTATGCCAAAGAACTCATACAGTCCTTTTACTTTCAAAATGTCTTCATTGAGTAGAATTCACTCCCATAAGCTTAGTGGGGTGTGTGTGTTTTCAAAGAGATGTGAGATCATCACCATAATCTAAGTTTAGTACAAGCTGGGAACCTCAAAACATTGCATCTTTTCAGGTGGTAGATGGTTGGCCTCCGTGCACAGCAGCCGGGCAGACGACGCCATGTCGGGTCCCATTATAGCATGCACCCAACACAAGGAGGGGAGTCTCAGGGTGGGGCTGCCCCTGGGGAATGGGGACTCTTCGTTAAGAGCCACCATTTCTGTAGAAATTATTTTTTTCTTTCCAAAGCATATTCCAGAGTTTCTGAATGAGTGCACATGCTGCTTTCTCCATGGAAGTTCAGGATGAGTACAGGCTGATTCTCCTAGCCAACCGCTTCTGTTGCTTGGTTCTCTTGAGCATATTTTATGATAGCCAGATGGGCTTTTTCGGGCACCCATGGATTCCATGAATAAATGAGAAAGCATCTTTGAAATACATTCTACCTGGAACAGCATACTCTGACTGATTCCCACTGAGAGATTGTTGCCTCCTTTTGCCTTTATAAATGTGTTTTATTTTCATTTATTTTTAGGTGCCTGTCACAAAAGAGAAAAAGGTATACTCATACTTATTCATTAGTGGCTCTTTCGGAAGTGTGCAGAAGTGGACACAGTTCCCAGGTAGACCCTGTCATTGGAGGTGGTTGCCAAGCTGTAGGGGGACCTGGACAGCCTTGATGGGAGGTTCTGTGTAGTCCTGACCCCGTGATGCACTAAGGAGCAACATGGGCTGGGAGCTCTTCAGGTGTTTGGTGCTAGGGTGGTTGTGCTGCCTCGTGCCAGAGCCCATGGTCATGAGCTCTTGTTTGGCTTGCCGCCAATGGACTGTGACGTTGAGCAGGTGCCACGTTTTTTCGGAGCCCCTGCTTTCCCTTCCATGACGAGGCTGTGTGCCTTGCAGGGAGCAAGGAACAGAAGGACAGCCACCAGTGCCCTGTGCCGAGCCAGGGACATCCAAGTGACCATGTAACTAGATGAACTGGGGGGATTTCCAGAGGCTGAGGTCGTGGGAAGCAGGAATGTGACTCAGCCCAAGTTCAAAGACCTCAGGACCCTGGAAGCTGATGGTGTCATTCCAGTCTAGAGCTGACGGCCTGTGAACACAAAGGGCCACTGCTCAAGTCCTGGAGTCCCAAGTGCAGAGAGCCCGGGGTTCTGAACTCCCAGGGCAGGAGGAGGAGTGTCCCAGCTCTGAAGAGAGCATGCAATTGCCTTTGCTCTGCCTTGTTTGTTCTTCCCAGGCCCCAAGCTGATTGGATAGTAGCCACTCAGCCCACGCCAGGGGTGGTTCTTCCCCACTCAGGTCACACTCTTGCCCATCTCCAGATGCCCCCTCAGAAGTGAGGGTTTGCCAGTGCTTGGGCCTTCCTTAGCCTGTTCAGGTTGATACAACATTAGCTGTCACCATGGTCACCCCTTCCAGTGTGGCTGCTCTTATTGTGACCCTGCGTTTTCTTTTCACTGCATGTTCCTGCTTTCAGCTGTCATTCTTCCCCCTTGTTATCATGGGTGTGACATGGTTGAATTTAAGAGAAAACTATTATTTCGGCATTCAAAATTATATTTCTGAATTGCCCAAGAGATGCTTTTAATAGGAAAACCGAGCACCGCAGTGGAGACTTTGAAACGCTCTCTAGAAGCTCACTTGATCCTTGCTGCTCCCCTGGCCGCCGCCTCCACACGTGCTCTCCGTCCTGATAAGCTCACAAGTGCGTCAGTCCTTCCTCGAGCTGCCTTCATCTACTTTTACCCTTTGTGGTCCTATCTTCCCATTAGTTGTCAGCCCAACCTGTTCTCCATGCTGTTGGTGACAGCCCAAGTTGGCAAGAAGCGTGGCCAAATGCTCGAGGTGAGCCCTGCCCCAGCTGGAGGGGCTCCGCGCAGTGCTCCCAGTGGGCTGTGTCCTGTGCACACATCCTGCTGGCCGTGGCTCACCACCTTGTGCAGCTGTCCTGCTCCACCACATGGGCTCTCTGTGGGCTGAAGGCTGGCTCTTGCCTGCACCTGAGCAGGACACAGAGTTCACATGCTCCCTACCCTTCCATCTCCATTTGGGTCAGAGAGCAGAACTCTGGTCTATGAGAAAGAGAGAATGGCTTTCTTAGTGTTTTTCTGAGCTTGAAGGCCACAGATATTTGAGTTTCTTTGTGATTTCAAGGTCTGTGCCCCAATTTTCACATGTAAATCTTAAGTTTTTTGCAAAACGTTCGTGTTCCAGACCCTTCCAACTGCTGGGCGCTGCAGATCTGTGTTTCCAAAGGTGGTTTGGCGGTGCTGATGGAGTCCCTCGAGGTGGCTCCCTCTGCTCAGCCCGCCTGTGTGTGGAGTCTCGAGCAGCAGGTGTGGCTGTCAGCACAGAGAGGTGTGGACCAAAGGGGAGGGAGGCCCTGCTTCAGTTGGGGCAGCGGGGGAGGTGCTGAGGAGGAGCCGTGGCTGGATTGAGGTGGAGATTGGGGATATCCGGGTGAGCTAGGATGGTTGTCACAAAAGGGACAAAACATGGGGCAGAACAGCGAGTGACCAGGAATGCGTTTGGGCATAGGAATTGTTAGATCCTGTGGCAGGGCTGAGGGCTTTCAGAGCTGGGCTGCAGCACCTGTGGGAGCCCTTGTCTCTGGCCTGCTTACTTAGTGCACTGCCCTTGGGATCCCAGCGGTCTCCTGAACCCTGCACTTGCCACGAATGACAGTTTTTTTTTTTTTTTTTTCTTGTTTTAAATTCATGATCGTCCTGTGAATATGTCAGAACCTGTGCTCAGACTCTCAGGCTTTCGGTCAGATTTCCTGAAATTTGCGGACACCTGAGGGGGAAGTTCCTGCCAAGCTCCTGTCTTGGTAGTTCTCCTCCTTCTGCGACTCCCCCCTGCCTCGGAGCCTCTACTGCTTCAACAGATTTCAGAACGACTTTGCCCGTGTTTTCCAGTTGGTCTCTGTGCCCAGGGGTCCCACTTGTCTGGCCTCTTGTTTTCAGGAGTAGGATCTCCTGAAGCTGAGCTGCCGTGGGACATCCAATGGGCCACAGTTGCTCACATTTGATGTTTGAATGAAGGCCTGCTTGGCAGCTTTGTTTTCTTTGAAAGTGCGGAACTTTCTCACACGCTCAGTCAGTCTTCATGCACATTTTCTGTGGGCACTTCTGGAGGAAACAGATCAATTTGTGATTTTCTTTATGGACACTCAATGTTTTTGATTCCTGCATATTATTTTGAACATAAGGTATAATAAACCTTTCAAATAGACTGTTTTTAATTTGTTAAATGTAATTTAGCATTAGAAGATTTGAAGGCTCTAAACAGTGAGTTCTTTAATTTTCCTTACTTCAGAAGAATATTGTTTAACATCCTGAAAATTGGATTACTTACAGGAATATACCTTAGCAAATGATGTTTAAGAGAAGATTTTTGTTTTTTAAAAAATCATGAGCCATTTCCGTTATGCTTGGTTAGTTATGAGTTTTTCAAAGACGTTTTAGGCATAAGGTCTTGGGTCTAAGTGATGGAGAATTTACAGATATCTGTTCTGTATCAGTTAAATGTAAATGCTCTTCATCTTATCATAAAAAACTTTACTTTCTTAATAAGAAGTTAATTAAATGGGTTTGTTTAAGACAAGTGGCCATTTAAATTTTCTTTCTCAACAACTGTGTTATGGTAAAAACATACGAGATTTGGAATCAAAAGTACTGAGTTTTAGATGTGACTCCCATCTACCCATCCACCCATATAACCTATCCACCCACCCATCCATTTACCCTTTCATCCTTCGACCCATTCATCTGTCTACCCACCTGCCTGTCTGTCCATCTGTCCGACTATCCATCCATCCATCCATCCATCCATCCATCCATCCATCCATCCATCTATCCATCCATCCATATTTACTAAATTCATGTATAGTGCTCTGCCTCAGATCAGTTACTGTCATTATGAACTTAGGTCATACACTGTTCTTTAAAATGGGAATAAGTTTATAAAGCACCAAACAGATAAAAATTGTCATCTTACCACCTCTTTCTACCATTTGCTCTTTGATCTCTGCTGTTTCACTTGCTTCTTAAGTCAGAATTGGTGTTCATGTTCAGCTCCTGCACAGGCTGCCTTGGGCTGTCTGTCCCCATGGCCTCGCTGTGCTAGAAGTCTAGCATGCTTGGCGCACTCACAGGTGTCCTTGTCAGCTGATTACTGTTAGGAAGCTCTGGCTACTTGAAAGTAATGTATTAGAAAATAATCTCTTCATGTTCTTGAAAATAATAAAACTATAATCAAATTACTCACCAATTCAGCTGGGTTCCTCTCTTCAGTTAGTTGGAATTAGAGGGCCTTGTCATGGCCTTGAAGACCTGTGCAGTCTGTGGTGTTTTCTCTTGGGTAAAGTGAGCACTGTGATAGAACGGTAAGGACAGAGACTGGTGTGCTCTTCCTGTTAGCATTTTCAAAAAAACAAAAACAAAAAAACCCCTACATTAAAAATCAAAAGCCAAAAACAGAAGCTTGAGCTCAGGTCTGACTTGTGACGTTTGTTCTTATTTCCTAGACGGAAGCAGTGTGAGCGGCTTCCCCCTGTCCAGTCCTTTCCGACAGGTCGTCCGTCCCCGCATGGAGAGCAGGCCCTCGAACGCCCCCGAGGGCAGCAAGGGTGGGGGACCTCAGCCACCTGAAGGTGAGTCTGTCAGGGACAAGCTGCCAGCCTGCCTGGTGCCTGCAAAGCCTTCCCAAGGCAGCCTGGGGCGTGCTGTCCCAAAGGAAAGGCCGTGTGTGGTTGTAGTGGCTTCTCGTGTTTTCCATGGTGTGGAATGCTCTGGAAAATGCTCTGGAGGGAGCTTGGCACCTTGTCTCTTTGTGATGGGGGTTTTGGTGGAGTGAAGGAGGACAGTGGTGAGTGGACTGTTCCCTGCCTCACTGCTCAGCATTGGAAAGTGCATCATGGCGTGGTCATTGTGCCGCGTGTTCATCCATCCCATCTGTGGTGGTGCCTTCTGGGTGTTGGTTTATAAATACCTGGGAACAGGGTGACTGTCCCTACAAAGTTGAGATGCTTGGGACTGGCAGGCCAGCCCGAGCAGAGACTGCAGGCTGTCAGAAGGGTGTGAATGGGAGCCCTTGTCCCAGAGGCCGCCCTGGAGAGCAAGCAATGGGGGCACTGCAGGACTTGGAGCTGCCGCTGGGGCTCAAGAGAGCGTGTGCTCCTGCCCAGCCTTTGGGGCTGCTGTTTACGGTCCTCACGCCAGAGTGTCAGGGGGCGCTGACTGATGGGGCTGTTGGAGGAGCTTGACTGAGATGCCTGGGTCAGTCACAAGGAATTGCACTGCAGGGCTGCCCAGCAGGGTGCACAGGGTGGGGGAGACGGCCTCTGAAGGGAGGTCTTGGTGAGAGGGAGCCACCCCATGGTGTTGGCGGAGGTGGAATCGGCACCTCCTGAATGAGGGCCTGCAGTGAAGGCAGGCTGCTGCTGCACATTGCTGTGCCAGCTTCTGGTCCTAGCCCAGGGGCCTGGGCACGAGGAGGAGATTCCCTCCAGTGAGAGCAGAGGTGCAGCAGGGAGCAGCACCACACAGCAAGGAGCTGGGCTGCTGGGGGAGGCCCCGGGGTGCTGTGCCCAGTCTTCTCCCTGCAGCTGTGCAGGCCTTACCACCAATCTGTGAGGCAGGGGCCGCTGTCAGCATGCTGTTTTCCAGAGGGACATGGTGGCTTGGGCATGATGGACAAGAATCAGGCCAGGAATTAAGTGGCGTAGGTAGGACAGGCACCTAGCTATCCAGTACCTACCTTGTGTCACCGGATGCTGGCACACTCAGGGATGGCATGCCCTTGAGGTGCTGAGGCCAGAGAGAAGTGTGGCGCAGGAGGCTCTGGTGCCCTACTGGGAGATTCAGCACCTCCTAAGCAGCGTTTGCAGGTTACTTCCCTCACGATGGCAACGGTGCATTATTCAAGTAGAAACTACTGAGCGGCTCAGAGAGATTAACTAATATGCCCAAGGTCAAGCAGTTACTAAGTTGAAGTTAAAACTCAGACTCAGGTGTGTCTGAATACAAAGCTTGTGCTATTTCCACAATACCATGCTGTCTCTTTACATATAATTTCTAAGTTTCTAAACATTGTGGGATACGAAATCTCTATTGATTCAAACCATATTTATAGAGCAGCTGTGTATAAGCTTTTTGGCCTATCTGACCTCAGTTTCCATTCTGTGAAAAGCAGATAATACAGCTCCTCCTGGGCTATTGTAAGGAGTTAAGTGTCTGCTATTAGCCCTGGTAGATAAGAAAAGCTTACAAAATGGCAAATCCAATTCGGTTCCAAATTATTTCTAATCTGTCCCAGTGATAGTTATAGAGACAGGGGATTTCTTCCTGCAAAGTTTAAGCATAAAAGCTTCAAAGGAATCCTTTAATCTGCTCAACAATTTCAAAACTTAATAAGAAATTTAGAAGTAAGCGATGTGGAGAGAGCCTGCTGCCTGTGGAATTCTAATCTCACACTGATGTTTGAGGCGCCAGGCCAAAGGAGCGCCCCTTGAGGTTCAGTGATGTCTCAGGACTTGTGCCTCTGTGATCAGCTTGTTCATGCGAGCCTCCTGCAGCATTTTGTCCGATTTGTTCCTTCCATGGATATCTAAGCAACTGCTTCGTGCCTGTTCTGGATGCTGGGGCCATAACAGGGAACAGGGTCCCAGAGCCAATTCTAGCAGAAGAGACCAACAGTGAAGATAAGTATCAGGCTGTGCTGAATGTGAGATGGATAAACAAAGAAGAAACAGGGAGGCTGCCACTTGCTTTTTCAGGGAAAGGGTCACCAAAGGCCTCAGCACAGACCCTCTGTGAGAGGAGGCAGCCCCTTCTCAGTCTGTGTGACACTCTGCTGTCCTGAGATCAGTGCATTATTTGAGTGACAGCCTCAACTGCCAAATTTCCCCACTATATTGTTAGTTTATTAAGGCTAAGGATGAGGCCTACTAGTCTCTGCATTGCCAGCACATTGCACATGCGTGTGTTCTCTCTCTCTCTCTCTCTCTCTCTCTCTCTTTCATTCATAGGACTCTCAGTAAATGTTGAATGACTGAATAAGAAAGAAAATGGAAGCTTCTGAAGATGTGTCCTTCTTTCCTAGTGAGAATAGCAGGGGGTCAGTCACATGCTACAGCCTATCCTGCGGGCTACGAGGGCAGAGCTGCAGAGGGTAGCCTTCAATAGAATCCTGGCAGGCTTGGAAGCCAGCTTGCTGGGCCCATCCCCACAGGCCATGGCCCTGTGGTTCCAGCGGGGTCTGGAGCTACATCTCTAGCAGGTTCACAGGCGATGCTGTTGCTGTGGTGTGGGGAGCTCACCCCAAGGCCACTGCTTAAGAGAGCAAGCACTTCATTTTGATCTTCTATAAGACTGGACTCTAGTGTCCTTAAGAAGGCTTCTGGGCCTTCCTGGTGTTCCTCACAGAGACAGGCACATGGTAAGCTCTCTCTAGGTACCCCAATGGCAGATTTGCAGTACCTCGATTCCTGAGAAGGAATTTTAAGAAACATCTGTGATACAATTAAAATTTAATCTAGGGGGGCTGGTGATGTAGCTCAGTGGCACACAGTTTGCCTAGCATGGGCAAGGCCCTGGGTTCAATCCCCAGTACCCAAAACAAAAACAACAAAACAGAACAACAACAAAAAAAATCTAGGCATTAAAATGCTTATTTTGGGGCAAGTCTAGAAATACCTGTGTGGGGAATACATACTAACCACATCAGCCCTGCCCCACCCAGGAACGTCCGCAGGCCAGGAGTGGCGTCAGGACAGCGCCAGGATTCTCAGAAACCCTCCCGTCTTTGGAGTGGGCCCTGTTGCTGAGAAGTTCCTGCTGGCTCATGCACAGGGTCTCCAGGGTTCTGAGGCACCTTCTTAGTGCCAGGCAGGTCTTGCAAGCTGTAATTACAAACCCGTTTCTGCCTCTGCATTCGGCATGATTGATCTGCAGACAGTGGGGGAAGAACCAGACGGTAGAAGAAAATGTGTACTTTTATTGCATTCTTGCCAAATAGGAAAATTGAGTTAGATCTGCTATTCAGAATGACTGACAGAAAACAAATATGTTTGCTTTGAGTAAGGACATTTAGGTGACATTATTAGTTCCTACAAAATCCAAAGCAGTTTAAAGACCACATCAAACAAAATGATTCTATCTCCTGCTTCCAGAAATGTTGCAGTGGAAAAACCCCGTGTTTGGCCTTAAGCAGACCTGGAATGACCCTTGCTTTTTCCCAGTGTTGCCATAGTGGATGAGTTACTTCAAGGCATAAGTGAACTGGAGGGGACCCTTGGCATATCCAGGGGACTTCCTACAGTGGGGAAGGCTGCACAGAACCCAGCACAGGAGCACGCCAGGCCTTCTGGAGCTGATCAGACATGGGCCCTGTGTTCCTGCTCTGGTGTGCACGCTTCCTGGCACCTCAATGCCACATGATGGAGATGTTGGCCCATTAGACCCAGGGGCCATGAAGGCAGAAAACATTATCCCCTCATCTTTCCCCATGCCTAGCAGAATACCTGGCACATGCCAGATGTCCAGTCAGTGACTGTTTCTACCAAAAGGATGAAAGTCATCTTGGAAAGGAGGGGCCGTCTACCCTCAGCAGACCGGTGGGAGGCAGGCCTTGCAAGGAGCAGCAAGAGCCAATACCAGATGAGCTGCGGTATGTGTTAGGAGGAACTGCGCCGAAGGGTGGCAATGGCAGAAGAGTTCAGGGAGAGAAGGGGAGACCACAAGTGAAGACTCCTGAGTGCCACTGGGAAGATCCAGGCCAGACAACATGGAGCCATCCTGAGCCTGCAAGGGGCAGTAACGTGGCCTTCCCTGAGCCCAAGTTCAGCAGCTTTGTCAATCCACACTTGAATATCCTGGGTTTTCTTCCTTCCTCTGTCAAGGAAGACACAAGACAGAATTACCTAATGTCCATCTCAGATTAGACGGAAGATTTCCTAGGATATGGAAAATAGTTGCTTTACAAATAACAGCCCTGAAGAAAAACTGAAGACAAGAAAGGGAAATAAGGAAGCAGATATAGGACTGGATACATACAAAGAGTTAAATGCTGTAGAAAAGGCTTTGGCCAACTTTGAAAGCAATTCCATAACTTAAGAAGATAAGATAATTATTTTATATTCCTAGTTTGCTAAGATGTGTGTGTGTGTGTGTGTATACATACATACATACATATATATATATATATATATATATGTATACATATACATATATATATATACCAGGAATGGGAGTTAGATTCTCTCAATTGCTTTGTGTGTTTTGAGATGAGCATATGGACTTTCCATCTTAGTTTGTTAACATGATGACTTTCAAGGATTGGTTGCAGCGTGTCAAACTAACCTTGCATTTTTGGGATAACCCTGACCTGGTCACGATGTAGTGTCCAGCCCCAAAGCATATGCAGTGCTTAGGAACGAATCTGACAGAAGGTGTGAAGGATCTGAGAGAGTCAGCAGGGAAGACGGATCAGGGTCTGAAAGAAGACAGGAGGTGTGTGTTGGGGGAGAAGAGTGGCTGCACCTCACTGGTGTCTCCTGGGTAATACAGGACTACTTTGGGATGAGGATCAGCACTGAGAGTGAGGAATGCGAGATGTGGAAGGTGGTGACTTGGCACCACTGAGGAGAATGGGGGAAAGTGAGCAGGAGCCATGAGTTCTTGCTGCATGGCCCAGCCCTGCCCCAACTGCCCATCAGGCTGGCAGTGAAACAGAGGTGAACAGGGCCCCTGGACCGGGGCTCTTTTTCACTCTCATTATTCTATTTACATTCTGTTTGATTCTTAAAATAGTTCATGTAGTGCATTCATGAGTTAAAGTCTCTTATTTGCAAGGAGCCCATGAAATGGCAGTCTTCTGAGAATTTCTGCTTAAGTTCCTAATCTTATGGTTTCCTCTGTATCTTAGCATTTAAACAACATGAATTTTGTATTGAGACTTACATAATAGTCTCTTTATAGCTGATGCTTTTAGTGAGGCATGTTTTTGATCTTTGTAGATATTGTAGTTTTGGGTTCCTAAAACTAAAATAAATGAACACATTTACTTTGGAACATGGTTCTGTGTATTGTACAGTTTGAATTGCTTCCCTTTGATAACTTGTGGGTTGTCAAATGAATTATCCATGTTTTTCATACTCTCGGTGTCTTTTGAATACTAGTGATATCTTCTTTGACCCCTGGTAACACCAAGAATTTTCAAGGTAGGGTAATTTTGACATTAGAGTTATAGTAATGGAGACTTCATTAGTTACTACTTAATTTGATCACTTTACATCTAGGTTGGGGATTCCTATACAAAATTCCTTCCTTTTTATTTGCTTTTAAACTGACATTTCTGTAGATGATTTCTGAATTCCTCAAATAAACTCTTCCTATGTGTTATTATTATTCACTATTTTTTCCCTCAGTGGAAACTTCTAGCATCTGGCTCAGATCCTCAGCGTTTGTGAATTTATTTTCTCTGGGATCATCTGTGAACTTATCTTCTTTTAATGAAATCCAGTGGTCTTTTTCTCACTGCTCTTATTCGTCTTTTATCTTTTCATCAAATTTGGAGCACTGGACACTGTTCTCTTCTAGGTACTGCCTTGGCCTCCTGCTTGGTGTACAAAGAGGTCTCCAGGGCTTTCTTTGTGGTTTTAGTCCTTGAAGCTTCATATTGTGGCCTCATGTGACATCCTTCACCCATCTCTGGCACCCACCCAGCTCACTAGTAATTGCCATCCCTCAGCTGCAGTCCCAGACCCAGCTTCCCACTGCCACTGTGATGAGAACTTCCCTCCCCCCCACCCCCAGGCATGGGCACCTAGCAGGACCCCAGTAGCCGTCTTGCTGAGCAGCCCCATGAAGTTGCTAGGGCACGATGTTTCACACAGACCATCTGCAGACATTTCCATTGCAGGAGTGGTGTTGACAGACTCATTCTGGAGTGCAGTTGAATTGTGTAAAACAAAAGGAGGAAGATTTTGCTTCCCTCTGCTGGAGCCAATACTATGAAATGGGGGTTCATCTTGCTGGATCTCGTAATGAGCATGCAGATGTGAATACCTGTGTGTGAGATTGTTTTTCTCCTAAATCAAAATTAGAAAACTGTAAATATTGTTTCGTAACTCACTTTGTTCAATTAGTGCTATTCTACGTTCCTTTTCAGTGATTTTTTTTTATTACCTCTAATGTGCAGATGATATTAAATGGCCTCTTTGGCCCCCAAGCAATACCTTCTTGGTCGAGCCCAGATGCAGTCAGGACCTCTCCTTGCCTGGAGTTGCTGTGTTGCTCAAGGTGATTTTAAGCTGGTGTCATTTTTTTTTTTTCTTTTTTCTTTTTTTGCACTGATCAGGCCAGTTCTCCTGTGGTTTTTCTTTCCTTCTGGATTTGTCTTGGTGCTTCATCACAGTGTTCTTTGATTTGTTCCTCTGTCCCTTACACTGGAAGTTTTACGTTAAGTCTTTTCTTTTTTTTTTTTTTTAACAAGTATATCATCTTTTTACTTACAACTGCTTGTATACAAAGTATATAAGTACCATTCAGATCTTTAATCATGCATTTAGGATAGTGACGTTAAGTCTTTATGGATTCAGATGAGATGTTTTTGCCTAGAATACTGCACAGGTGAGGTTCCGGCTACTGGTTTTTGACAGTAGCCCAGTGCATCACCTGTGCCTCTAATGGCTTTAGATCCATTGTCAATCTTTGCCTGGTTCCAAAATGTCATCATAGTTTTTTTTTTTTTTTTGGTACCAGGGATTGAACTCAGGGGCACTCGACCACTGGGCCACATCTCCAGCCCTTTTTTGTATTTTATTAGAGACAGGGTCTCACTGAGTTGCTAAGTGCCTCGCCACTGCTGAGGCTGGCTTTGAACTCGCGATCCTCCTACCTCAGCCTCCCAAGTGCTAGGATTACAGGCATGCACCACCATGCCTGGCTCATCATAGTTTTATAAGATGATGTTATCCATTATTTCTTCTGTCTTTCTAAGGTAGCCTTCTCCTACAAATCAGGATTGGTAGCTCCACTGCTGGGGCTATTCAGGTGCCTGTAAATACATTGCCTACCAAAAAACCAGAAACAAATGTTTCCTCTTTTCACTTTTACTTTCTAATTTCTAAGTTTCTTCACATAGTGAGATGGCAGAGTCCCCACCCCCCATTTTTCTGAGTATCATCATGGACTTATGGGGTTTTGTTGATCCAATATTTTAATCCACTTAAAACCATTATTCTTGTTGCTCAGATTGTCACACTTTGGTTGGAGGGAGCTTTCTTAAGCTGGTTCTGTGTCCTTTTGGCATGCTTGTTCCTCTCTGAGAGGTTCACTGCTTTTAAAACAGAAAACAAGCCCTTTTCATCTTTTACCTACAATGTGTTGATACCTCCATTGGAAGGGAGAAACTGAGGCTTAGGGCAGATGTTTTACAGCAATTAATGCAGCTAGTGAATGACACCACTGTGGCACAGACTCAGGCTTGTCTGACCCAGTCTCCTCCGTAGCTCTAGGAACTTCCCTCTTCTCCTCAGTGCCCTTCCATCTGCCATAGCTCTGATGTGTTTCAGACAGTCGGTGCCCCCTCCCATCCCTGACCCCTGGGCACCAAGCTCCGCAAGCATGCCTGCCCCAGGCATGGTCATCCTCCTGTCCCTGAGCTCCATCTCATCCCTGGCTGCTGTCCTGATTCTTCCCTTTTGATTAACTCAAGGAAGATGACATCGACTGGTGAGTAGTTAGGAGTGATTGTGCAAGAATGTCCCCAGCAGCAGAATGACGCAGTTGGAATGTGACTCTGTTTGAATTAAGAATCAAGAGCTGTCATCCGACAACATGTATAAATGACAGCGAGATGCGATGTTGGAAATTAAAGCTACTTTGGGGAACCCATGCGTTCTGTGTGGTGCACACAGCAGACACTGAAGAGCTGGTGGGAAGGGGCTCGTCTGTTTCCTGGAGAAGTTTAAAGTAAAATTTGTCAAATTGCAACTGAGCATTTTTAAAAAACCAGCCAAGGCATCCTTGGAAAATTCCAGGACCTTTTTTCTTAAACACGAAGCCAGATGAGGAGGTCAGCAGTGTTTATCCAGGCAATGGAATATAGGTTTGCTTCTCTTAAGAGACTTAATCTGTAACAGTATACAAGGCCCTAATATTAATAAACCTTCTCCTGAAAAACGCTGATTCTGTATAAAAAAACTATTAATTAAGTCTACCGCACAAATTGCATTCCAATCTCCAGTGTGTGTTCCCAGTTTAGAGGAAGCAACTGGCCCCAGAGGCTGGAAAGTTGGAACTTGACCGGCCACTGCTTCAGAGCACTAGCTAAGTGTATAGGTGTGCCCTGGGGGCACAGTATCTGCTACACTGAATGTGTTCAATAAATATGTGCTGATTAATGAATGTTCTTGACTTTGGGCCAACTCCTGAGACCATAAGAGGAAAAAAGTGGTCCCAGCCTTCAGGAGCTGGCAACCCAGAGGGGAGGCAGACTGCAGGAGGCCAGTGAGACCATGGGTACCCCAGACGCAGGATGCCATGAACACCAAGGATGGATGCAGGCTCGCGGTGCCTGAAGTGGGGCTTGGGCTGAGCCCTGGAGACGGCCAGCGAGGCATTAATCCTTAGCCTCACCCCATTGCCTGGCATCCCAGAGGAAGCAGAGGTCCCTTTGCTTCCTGAATGTTTGTCCCAGATGCATTAGCAGGTGACAGCCAATTCATGCAGGTGCTCCACACGCTTCCAGGAAGGGCTTCGAAGACCCCCTGCGCTGCCCCTCTCTGTGGCCCGTGCAGGCTCCCCTGACAAATATTGATTTTTTTTTTTGTTCTGTGCTCTTTTGTTTCATATTCTGTGCTCTTGAGGAGATGGGCTGTTTTAAAAAGCAACATGAAACTCATTAAATGAAACATCCCTAAGGGTTGGATTGTGGCCTGAATGTCAATACATATCTGGTAGAGAGAGGAAATTAAACCCCACCTCACTGGGCTTCGTGTGGATAGGTCTTGTGGCAAGGCCGACGCTCCTAACAGCAAGACTGTGTGCAGCGCAAATAGCAGAAAGCCCCCTGGGCTGCCCCAGGTTCCATTCCCTTGTTCTCTTTCTGGAAAGTCACTGGGCAGCTCTGGGCCTCTGGTCTGTACTCGCTGAACCGCACTGCTTTCCTCACAGGCTTTTAAAGGGTGTACGAATAAAGTGGTGGATGTGTGTGCCGGACCCTGCTAGTAACATTAGGTATCATTATATTGTTGGTTCCAAAGCTTATTCCCTGGATAGTGTCCGGAATGTGCTCAGGCCTTTCTTCCCCTTTCCTCCTTGCCTGCCCCTTCCTCCTGCAGACCCCCGCCCTGCTGTGGCTCCTGCCTCCTGGCCCTCCCATGCCACCCTCCCCTCAGCCAGCACCTGCCTGCAGGAGGCGTGATGGATGTGCTCATCCATGCTGGGGTCACATCCTGAGCCCTCCTCTCTCCCTGGCAAGTTAGCTGCTGCTTATCCTTCCGTCTTGAGATGGGCCCTATTTTCTTGGCTTCTTCTGAATCTTTTGGGGAAAAACTGGGAACAAATGGTGTTTTGGTTGGCTCTTCTTCACTGTGACCAAAGTCCCTGACAGGGACAACCTGGAGGAGGAGAAGCTTATCTGGCTAATGGTTTCAGAGGTTCAGTGTTGAGCGGGGTGCTGAGCCCGCCGCTCGGGCCCAAGGTGAGGCAGTGCATCACGGGGGAAGCACGTGGCGAAGGGAGGCTGCTCAGCTCTTGGCAGCCAGGAAGTAGAAAGGGGAGATGGAGAAAGAGCTCAGGGAAGATGCACCTCTCCAGGGCCTACCTCCAGCTGCCCACCTCCTCCAGCCACTCCCTACACCACTACAGTTGCCACCCAGTCACCCTGTTCCAACTAGGATGGACTAGTTAAGTTACAGCCCTTGCAATCCAATCGTTTCTCCTTCGAACCTTCCTGTGTTGATACAGGAGCTTTGGGGGACACCTCATATCCACACTATAATCAATGAGAAGAGTCAAAGGAACCCAGAGAGTCTTCAGGTGTGGAGTGCTTAGGTCCTGATGCCTTGCTGAAGGATGGCTGGGCAGGAGGGGAGGCGGGGTCTCCTGTCACTCCAGGGACCTCATGCCTTTTGAAGGAAAATTGGGACATAGGCAAGGGATCTAGGGCTATGTGGTAGCCACTATTCAGAGTTCTGCAAAGGACTTGAGTGAAGAATTGGGTTCTTTTCAGTGACCATTGTGTCAGGAAGTGTGGTCCTGGGCTGAGTCTGAAAGATTGAGGCCCTTGGGCCTGCTGCAGCAACAGCTTCTCCGTGGACTGTCCCACAGAGATAAGCACAGGTGAGCTTGGTGTTAGGTGTGATTATACCTGCTGGTATAATAATAATGCAACATGTACCACCGGTGTGGTTTTCTTTTCACATTGGCTTTTAATAATAATTTTATTGATTTGCTTGATTCTATAAACAAAGGGATATTTTGAAATGTTGGGTTTAATTTTTAGTATTGAAAGTAATTATTAAGATCTGATGAGTCAGCACTTTAAGACAAATGTTTTACATCCATAAATTCTCACTCCTGTTATCAAAATCTGATGATTTTTAGGATTTCTTTTTTGTACCCACTTCAGTTAAGAATAATGCAGGGACACAGAAACTACATTTTTAATGAAGTATACAATCAAGAAGAAAAGGCAAGGATAAAGCAACATCACTTATAAACAGTAAAGGTAGATGGAAGTACCGCAGCCACTTAATAACTTGTTAAGTTAAAGTTTTATTTTTAATTGACAAATCATAATTATACATATTTATGAGATACAGTGTGATGTTTTAATACATGTACAGATTGTATAATGATGAAATCAGGGTAATTAACATATTCATCACCTTAAACATTTGTAATTTCTTTGTGCTAAGAATATTCAGAATCCTCTTCTAGCTATTGTGAAATATATGGCATGTGGTTATTAGCTGTTGTCACCATGCTGTTCTGTGACTCTGGACCTCATTACTCCTCTTGGTCTATATCTATGTGCCTTGTCCTCCCTCAGCCTCTGGTGACTACTCTGCTCTTGGCTTCTGTGAGTTCGACTTAGTCCACATGTAAGTGAGGTCATATGCTATTTGTCCTTATGTGTCTGACCTATTTCACTTAACATAGTGTCCTCTAGTTTCATCCATGTTGTCACATGACAATATTTTATTTTTTTTAATGGCTGAATGCCATTCCATTTTCTATATATACTTATTATTATTATTATTATTATTATTTTGTGGTGCTGGGGATTGATCCCAGGTCTTTGTGCATGTTGCCGCCTGAAGCGCTTGGAGCAATGGAGCCGCGGGAAAAACTTCAGAGGCGAACTGGAGACAAACAGCTTTTTATTCTGATAACTTTTCTCTCTGGTTCTAACAACGACTAACACACGACAAACACACCACTAAAATGGCGCTGACCTGATCAGCAATTTCGGCCAAGTCACTCGAGATCCCGCAACAAGTCCCGTGAGACTACGGGAGGCAACAAAGCCCAAATCTCCACGGCTCATAGTCAACCGCAATTCAAGTCAATCCCCAAACAGGGCTCCTGCATTTCCCCCCTTTTGTTTTAAAAGAGGTAATGCTCTAGGACGTCTGTGTGCAACCAACATTCTTACCCGTCATCGGATAATCAAGGCTGTGCCCTTGACTCCTGTCTTAGGTTGATATGTCGGCCACATGAGACTGTCCCGTGCGACTCTGCCTGTCTTAGGTTGTCCCCCTCTGGGGATCTTACCTGTCATTGGCTAACCAGCCATCCAATGGAGCCCTTTAGGATCGACTATATATGATGACTAACAGCCGTCCAATTGTGAGGAGATGTTGCGGCTTTAAGGTGACAAGCCTTTTGGTGATGAGCCAAATTGCATAGCATATCAAATTGTTTAAACAAATCAGCTGCCCTAAGTTCCATCAAGTAACACACTGAATTCTCTAGACAAATACCCGCAAGGCATTGTCCCGTAAAGTCCCAAACAATGAAAGATCAAAATGTCCATTTGTTATAACATGTTGATGTAGGAGGCCCCATGCATGTAGAGCAGAGGCCACACTGTTGGTGAGGTTGTTTGATGTTTGAGCAGCAGGGATGCTTGCGGTGGCCGCGATCCCTGCAGCTGTAGCAGCAGACGTCTTTTTTATGTTTAGACAATGCCACCGGCAAATCTTCAGGGCCCGCTACCTAGAAACTCAAGCATCAATTATTAAAGGAAAGGCAGTGCTATTGCAGCACTGAGTCAAGAGGCGAGTTGTCAAACTACAAAATAGAATAATTAGATTAGAAAATTAAAGTTGATTTTTGTTCACATACATCGCTGGTTGAGCTTCTACAAACATAAGTTGGAAAAATGTCATATTTAGAACAAAACAAAGAAAGACTGAGGGTAATTACTGCATTAAAGATAGATTAAAGAAAAGGTAAAGGCACTTGAGAGAAATAATTTGTTAGCTGGAACCCTTGAGTCTCTCTATACAGAGCAATCTTTTACCTGTTGAGATAATTGAAATTAATGAGCTATTAAACAAATGAAGTTAATAACAAATAAACAATCTTAAGTCAAAACACCAAAATATCAGGTTATATAGCACTAGTCATATTGTTTGCTAAAGAGAAGTCCCAGGGACACCTATAAATCAAAATTGAAAGTACCTTCATTTATAAAATTATTTACCTAAATTGAATACTCTTAACCTAAAATGAATTAAAGTTATTTGGATCCATATATATATATATATATTTTCTTTTTCATAAGCGCTTTGTTCTTTGTGACGTCACACTGGACAGACGAACAAACATACAAACATATATTTGTGACGTCACATTAACATGAAATGTAGACAAATGTACAGACATAAAGACATGTATAAAAAGGAAAAAAAAAATACAATTGTGTGCACACTAAAGAGAGATCTCCTTGTCCCGGCCGGGAGGAATGACACTTAAGTTGTGAAATATTTTAAAGGACTCTTTTGAGGGAATCATTCTGTACCTTGATCTTGGTCCTCTTGATTTTGTACCTTTTTTATTAATCTTGATACTTCAATAACTTCATCTTGATCATTTTGATGTGGTACCTGTTTTATTAATCTAGATGGTATCCATATTGGAGAGGATTCGTCTTTTGGAAAAACACAAACAGATCCTCTTCCCCAAATTAATACTGGATCTGGACCCTTCCATGTACCTGAAAGAACATCCTTCCAGTAAACCAAAGGTTTATGTTGTTGGTGTGGATTCCAATGTCTGTCTCCAGCAGAATAACCATTAGAGTCTAAAGTTAAAAAACTTAAGGTAAACAGGGCAACTGCCAATCTGTCCTTAGGACTTTTCCAATTTCCTTCTTTTTGTTTTAATAACATAATTTTCAGTGTTCGGTTTGCTCTTTCAATAATGCCCTGACCCTGAGGATTGTATGGGATGCCTGTTTTATGGGATATATTGAATTTTGCGCAAAACTCTTTGAAAGATGAGGACGTATATGCGGGGCCATTATCCTGTTTTAAGCATTTTGGGGATGCCCAATGCAGCAAAAGCTTGCAAACAATGAGATGTAACATCTTTAACTTTTTCTCCAGAATGTAAGGAAGCAAAAATCATGCCTGAGCATGTATCTATGGTCACATGAATAAATCGCAATTTTCCAAAACTTGGCTCATGAGTAACATCCATCTGCCACAAATGATTGGGCATTAATCCTCTAGGGTTAACTCCGAAATGAGGATTGGGCAAATGTGTCATACAAGATTTACAATCTTTTACAATTGTTCTGGCTTGCTCCTTTGTGATTTTAAACCTACGTTGCAAGGTGGTGCTGTTGACATGAAACTGGGAGTGGAATAAAGTAGCTTGTTGTAGCACTGAAAGTATAAATATTGTTTTTGTAAGTTCATCAGCCTTTTGATTACCTTCATGGAGGGGACCAGGCAAATTAGTATGTGCTCTAATATGGCCTACGAATAGAGGTTCTTTTCTTGCCCACAAAAGTTTTTGTATTTGATAAAACAATTTAAAGGCTGGAGTATGAGGTGCTATTGGTCCTGCTAACTCTAATTTTGGGACGGCTTGTACAATATAGTGGCTATCTGAAAAAATGTTTACGGGCTGGTCCCTAAAATTTTCCAGAGCTCTTACCACAGCTTCCAGTTCCACTAGTTGAGCTGATTTGTGTGCAGTTATGTAAGTCATATTTTCTTTTTTAGTGACTACTGTAGCAGTACCATTTGAGGACCCATCTGTAAATACATTAAATGCCTTAGGAATAGGTTGATTTTTTATTACCTGTGGAAATATAATAGGATGATTAATACAAAAAGATAATATAGGGGACTTAGGAAGATGATTATCAAAAATTGCAGAAGTAGAGCATTTAGCTATAGCCCAATCATTATCATTGAAGCATAAGTATTCAATCTGTGATGATGAATAGGGAGTAATAATAGTAGCAGGGTGAATGCCAAATATTTTAGTAGAAGTCTTAAGTCCTTGAAGAATAAGTTTAGCCACCATGGAGGTATAAGATTCAATTATACTTTTAGGAGAGACGGGCAAATGTATCCATAATAAAGGCCCTTGTTGCCAAAATACTCCTGTGGGTGTATATTGTGAAGAAATAATAATCAACATCAGCGGTTGAGTTAAATCAAATCTATCACAATGAGCTCCTTCGATGGCTTTTTCTACTAACTTTAAAGCTTTCCTAGCATCAGGAGTCAATGTTCGTGGTGAAGATGGATCAGGATCTCCACGAAGGATGTCAAATAAAGGTTTTAGTTGGCCAGTAGTGAGATTTAGTGTAGGGCGAAGCCAATTAATGTCTCCCAGTAGTTTTTGGAAATCATTGAGGGTGGTCAAATGTTCTTTATTTATTAAAATTTTTGGGGGTCTAACGAAAGTATCCATGATTTTAAATCCTAAATATAATATGGGAGATCTGGTTTGAACTTTTTCTTCTGCTATATATAATCCATATTTTTTTAAATTTTCTACCACATCACTGAATATATTAAATAAGATTTTTTGATTAGGGTGGGCCAATAAAATATCATCCATGTAATGTAGACACATGAGGTTTGGATATTTATTTTTAATGGGTTGGATAGCCTTGTCCACATATATTTGGCATATGGTGGGGCTATTAGCCATTCCCTGTGGTAAAACCTTCCATTGATATCTCTGATCAGGGCCATTATTGTTCATAGAAGGAATGGAAAAAGCAAACCTGGGGGCAACCAGAGGATGTAGGGGAATAGAAAAGAAGCAATCCTTTATATCAAGAGTAATAAGATGGAAATTTTTTGGAATAGCTACGGGACTAGGAAGTCCAGGTTGAGTAGGCCCCATAACTTGCATGGTTTTATTGATTTGTCTAAGATCATGTAACAATCGCCATTTTCCTGACTTTTTCTTGATCACAAATATGGGGGAATTCCAGGGAGAGGTGGAAGGTTCTATATGACCTGCTTCTAATTGTTCCTGAACTAGTAGGTGGGCCGCTTGTAATTTCTCTTTAGATAGGGGCCACTGAGGTACCCACACTGGCTTATCAGAAAGCCATGGTATTTTCAAAATTATTTTCTCAGTGGCCCCGAAAAAAAAATATCTTTTTCCTTTATGATAATGATTACTTTTAGGGTTAAGATTACTCTGTACTTTTTGATAATGAGTTCTTTTATGGTTAAGATTACCCTGTAGGTTTTCACATTTAACATCTGCAGGCTTGGTTGCAAGGTGTACTCCCATTTGTTGCAAAATATCTCTTCCCCATAAAGTAACCGGTAGATTAGGTAAAACATAAGGCTGAAATGTTCCTTTATGGCCTTCATCATCCTCCCATTTTAAAATTACCGCACTTTTATCTGGGAGGTTATTATATCCCAAGCCTCTTAAACTGGTTGAAGCTTTTTGCAGAGGCCAGTGCTTGGGCCATTGGCGTAAATTAATAATGGAAGAGTCAGCTCCAGTATCTATTAATCCCTCCATTTCTATTCCTTGGATTTTTATTTTACACATAGGCCTCCTTGAACAGTCTCGAACCCAGCAAGCCATGGGACTTGAGTCAGTGGAACAAAATCCTCTATTGTTCCCTTCTTGAGGCATATTATTTTAAATGAATTATGTAAATTGGGAAGGAGAAGCAACTGAGCAATTCTATCTCCTTGATTAACAGAACTTATACTTTGGGGTGAGCTAAGCATTATTTTTATTTCCCCTTTGTAGTCTGAGTTTATTACACCTGGGGTCACTTGCAAACCTAATAAGCTTTTAGGACTACGCCCGATAATAAGTCCTACAGTCCCTGAGGGAAGAGGTCCCCTGACTCCTGTGGGAATCAGTTGAACCCCCATTTCAGGTGTTAACACTATTCGGGCGGTGGAACAGAGGTCTAATCCTGCATTTCCTCTTGTTCCTCTGGCGAGGGAGTGGATGGGTAGTAGGGATTGTGTCGGGGAAGCATCTGAGTGGATGCTTGAGGATACTCCTTCTGCAATGCCCCATACATTTGTGGGCCCCGGGGTATTGGGCCCCGTGCCCTGTTTTTTGAATTCCTGAGCAAAGGATTTCCATGGATGTCAAATTTTGAATGGCATTTATTGGCCCAATGATTTCCCTTTTTACACCTGGGGCAGCGGCCTGGGGCACGGTATGAGCTTGGTCTTATTTCTCTTTTGGGATTTTGCCTAGAATTGCCTGATTGATTATGATAATTTTGCCTGGAATATCCTGATTGATTATAATGTCTACGTTTAGCCTTTGTGAAATTTCGAGAGGAAGCACCTCTCATTGAGGCTGCAATCACATTTCCTGTGACAAAGGCGTCATTTATATCTTTACATAGTTGTATATATACGGAAAGATCCTTTTTAGTTCTCCATGGCCTGATGGCTGCTTGGCACCATTTATTTGCATTTTCATAAGCTAATTGAACAACTAATGGCATAGCTTGGTCAACATCTGCAAACACACTACCTGCAGTTCTCAAAAGTCGATCAGCAAAGTTGGCATACGGCTCGTTAGGTCCTTGAATCACTTTTGACAAGCTACCTTGTAGATCCCCAGGTCCTTGTACAGTTTTCCATGCCTCTAAGGCAGCTGCATTTATCTGAGCATATACATCTGGGTCATAATCTGTTTGAGCCTGTAAGTCTGCGAATTGCCCTTCTCCTGTGAGCATGTCTATATTATAGTTTTCAAACCCTGCAGCCGCGTTTCTTTTAGCCGTTTCTATACAAAGTTCTTGGAATTGCGATCGCCAAACCAAGAATTGCCCCTCGCTTAATGTTGCTTTACATAGACTTTTCCAGTCTGAGGGGGTTAAGCTAAAGGTGTTAAGGGACTCCAGCATACTCAACGTGAAAGGAGCTTGGGGCCCATAAGTCATTACTGCCTCTTTGAGATTTTTTATTGTTTTGAAATCTACTGACTGATGGACACTCTGTCCATTTTTCTTTTCAAATGCTGGCGGTTCCCAATGTATCTGTGAGTTGTCCTCGAGAGCGCATAAGCGATCAGAAAGACTTTTTATTTCTGTTTCTAGGGTATGCAAATGCCTAGTAATACCCTTCATATTTTCTGTAATGGATTCCACCCATGGGGGAGTAGAGGACACAAGTGACTCCTCTACCTGACCGTCCTTTTTCTCGGTCTTTTTTAGTTTCTTTTTCCTCATTTTCTCAGGATCACTTTTACTAGATTCCTCACCACTGCTAATTTCACTGACAGTAATATCCTGAGGCCCAGGTTCCAGTGAGAGCAAGTATCCTTCAGCTTTCGCCAATAACTCCCGAATAGCTTTAATAGCTTGGATTTTTGTCATTTTTGGGTCTCTTCTAATACTCTCTTTACTGGTCTCAGTTGGCCCAGTGGAATCTACACTTTTTTGATCACTTTCACTTTTGTCTATATACTCCTCACTGAGAACAGAGTCAGGTATATCAAGGAGTCTTTGCATAGCCTCTATCAATTGGGATTCAGTTATATTCGAACCCATCTTTAGAGACCTTCAGTTCTTACCTGTCCGCTCCGAAGTTCCCCGTACGGGCCGCCACCTGTTGCCGCCTGAAGCGCTTGGAGCAACGGAGCCGCGGGAAAAACTTCAGAAGCAAACTGGAGACAAACAGCTTTTTATTCTGATAACTTTTCTCTCTGGTTCTAACAACGACTAACACACGACAAACACACCACTAAAATGGCGCTGACCCGATCAGCAATTTCGGCCAAGTCACTCGAGATCCCGCAACAAGTCCCGTGAGACTACGGGAGGCAACAAAGCCCAAATCTCCACGGCTCATAGTCAACCGCAATTCAAGTCAATCCCCAATCAGGGCTCCTGCATGTGCAGGCGAGGCAAGTGCTCTACCACTGAGCTATACCCTAGCCTATTATCTATCGCATTTTAGAAATCCATTCATCTGGATTGACATTTAGTGAGGAATACTAAAGTTGTCCATGCCCTGGCTCTTATGAGTACTGTTGCAGTAAACTTGGGAATTCAGGAGCCCCTTTGACACACTTAGTTCGGTTCCTTTGCACATACACCCAGTAGTGGGATTGCTGGATCATGTGGGTGTTCCTTTTTTTTTTTTTTAGGAATCTCCATTCTGTTTTCCAAGAATGGTTGTACTGATTCATAATATACCAACAGTGTACAAGGGTTCCGTATCCTCACCAACACTTGTCATCTTTACTGTAATAGTCAATTGCACAGGTGTGAGGTGATATCTCGTTGTGATTTTAATTTGTATTTCTGTGATGATAAGTGTTTTTGAGCATTTTTTCATATATCTAGTTTACTTGGATGTATTCTTTTGAGAAATGTTTATCCAAATCTTCTGAGCATTAAAAAAAGTGTTGTTTTTTTGTTGTTGAGTAGTTGAGTTCCTTATTATTTTGAATATTAGTCTCTTATCTGATGTCTGATTTGCAGATATCTCCTCCTGTCCTGTAGGTTGACTCTGTATTGCTTTTTTGGTTTTCCCTGTCAGAAGCTTTGTAGTTTGATGTCATCCCATTTGTTGCTTTTGCTATCATTATCTGTGCTTTAGGGGTCATATCCAAAAAATCTCTGCCCAGCCCAGTTTCATGGAGTTTGTGTTTTTTTTCTAGATGTTTCATAGTTTTGGGACTTAAATTTAAGTTTTAGTCCATTTGGAGCTGATATTTGTATATGGTGAGACATGAGTTTGCTTTGGAGTTGACATAGTGATCTAATTTTATTCTTCTGCCTGTGGTTGTCCAGTTTTTTCCAGCCCTATTTCTTGAAGAGACTGACCTTTCTTTATTGTGTATTTAACATTTCTTCATGATAAAAACTCTCTCAACAAATCAGGCATTTAAGGCATGTAACTCAACACGGAAAAGGCCAACTATGTCAAACCCACGCTGAAAGCTGAAAACTTTTTCCTCTAAGAACTGGAAAAAGGGATGATTGCTTTCGCCACTTCTGTTCAACACAGTACTGGAGGCACTATCCAGAGAAGATATGCAAGAGAAAGAAAAGGCATCCAAATCGGAAAGGACAAAGTTAAATTGTCTCTGCAGATTGTTTGATCTCATATAGAGAGAACCCTTGAGATTCCACAAAAAAATCATTAGAACTAACCAATTCAACAATATTGCAGGATACAGAATCAGCATACAAAAATCAGGAGCATTCATATATGCCAATAGCAAACTATCTGAAAAAGAAATAAAAAGAAAACAATCTCATTTATAATAGCTACAAAAAGAAAAATACTTAGGAATAAATTTAATCAAGGAGGATCTACCTTGATGTGCTGAAAACTATATACCATTAATGAAAGAAATTGAAGAAGAAACAAGTAAGTGGAAAGATATCTCATGTTCATGGATTGGGATAATTAATGTTTTTAAAATGACTGTGCTACCCCAAGTGATCTACAGATTCAGTGAAATACCCATTGAAATGTCAATGGCATTCTTTACAGAAGCAGATGAAACTATCCCCGAACATGTATGGAACCACAAAAGACTCCAAATAGCCAAAACAATCTTCAGAAAAAGAATGAAGCTGGAGGCAATACATTACCTGGCTTCAAAATATGGTACAAAACTATAGTAATCAAACCAGCATGGCACTGGTGTAAAACAGGCAAACACATAGACCAGCAGATCAGAACAGAGAGCCCAGAAATAAATCCATGGATGTATAGTCAACTGACTTTTGATATTTAGTAACTTTTAAACAGAATTCTGTTAAAAAGAAAGTAAGAAGGGTTATTAAAAGATAAGGTGACTGTTACCTGTGGTTATAAAATTCTTTTTTTCTTTTTTGGGGTGCCGGGGATTGAACCCAGGGCCTTGTGCGTGTGAGGCAAGCACTCTTATCAACTGAGCTATATCCCTAGCCCCTATGGTTATAAAATTCTTTAATGGGTTCTTTAGATTTTTTTTTGTAAATTGGCCAAGTTAAATTTGAACAAACCTTTTGCTTTGGAGTTGGCATAGTGATTTATACTCTTCACAGGCCTTTAACGTCCTTTGTGTTAGTTGACTGTCTCTGCAGCCTTATGACAGTGGCTGTTGGGGATTGATTTCCCTGCACTGTAGACTGAGAGACAGTGGCTCCAGGTGCCTCCTTTTGGAGTGCCCGCAGCCCCCCTCCTTCAGCACCTGGGTCAGGCCCCTACTCTCTCCTGGGTTCCATGGCAGTTGCTAGCTGGTCCCCACGCTGTGGATTCTCTGCTGTAAATCTGCTTGAACAGTCTCCTAAAATAGGATTTTGGGGGCCAATTTTCTTCCCAGTCTCCTCAGTGTGGCCTCCACAGCACTCCACCATGCTGCCTGCCACCCACCTGGGCGGAGGCTGCTCTTGGCCCTGAGTGTGGCTGTGTGGCTGACTGTGGACGTGCAACGTCCAGGGTGCAGGACTGTGAGTAGGCCATGTTGTCTCCGCCCACTGGCTGGTAGTGCCACGAGGCTGTGACCTGTCCTGCTTTCTGAGGATGAGGCCACGCTGGGAACGGCACAGCAGCCAGCTGGGCATCCCCCCTGGAGCTGCTTGTTCGCTCTGGTTGCTGTAGCCTGGGCTGCTGGGGGAGAGGGAGCTAGACTCTGTGGTCTTTTAGCCCCTGGCACTTGGTATGGGGCAGCACATGGGCCTCTGTCCTGGCCAGCACCCCTCCCAGCTCCTGCTGTTCTCCTCTGCCTCTCTCCTCTCCGTGTCTTTACAAGGCCAGGGCGTCTGGCCTCGCTGTCTCCATGACTTGGGCTTGCAACGGAGTATGCGTCGCACCCTGGAACAGGAGGGCATTTTGTCTTGCAGTACACACCCCAGTGCTGTGGGGTGACCCCACGTCCTCCACCGGGCTTGGTGCTCAGCATGGGTTGAGGCCTCTGACTGTGACACATGCAAATCCTGTAGCTGAACTGGGGGCCAAATATGAGAATATGGTGGCTGCTAGCTCCTACCCTGTGGAAGATGACAAGTACTGCGTGGGTGGGTGGTCTTTTCCATGGCAAGTCTGAGAATGAGCAGTTCTGTCGTGTTCAGTCACTGCTGCTGTGTACAGTTCTGAGTTTGAGGTTGGGGTTTGGGGAGGGCCAAGCTTGGTGACTGAGCATGGGCAGGATTGGGTCCTGGAGCTGGCCACATTCTCTCTGGAGCTGCGCTTTTTATTTTGTGATAATTCATGGAGCTTACCATTATATTTTGGGTAATTTTATGCATATGCATTTTACTTCATAATAGAAGTAGTACTTAAGGGGTAACTGTTTTTTAATTATTTTTAAATATAAAAAATATTTTACAAAATGAGCACTGCCTCTACAATTAGATAACAACATCAACTTTGGGTGAGTTTTCTTCCAGCACTTTCCCATAAATAATTGCTTTTGAAAAAATAGTATAGCACTTTTAAAGTGAAAAAGTGCCAGCCGTATGCCATATCTTGGGCAGATTAAGGTGGTGCTTGCATGTTTAGCAGGGGTTATTGTGTGGCACAAGCCTGTAATCCCAGCAACTCTGGAGGTTGATGCAGGAGGATTGCAAGTTCCAGGCCAACCTCAGCCACTTAGTGACACCCTGACTCAAATTAAAAAGGAAAAAGGGCAGGGTGTGTATCTCAGGTAGAGTGCCCTTGGTTCAATCCTCAGTACTACAAAACCAAAACCAAAACAATGAAAGAGGGGGTGTTGTCTGAGGATGTCCCCGAGGCCCCACAGGTGTATCCAGCTTGCTCTGTTGGCAGTGGCAGCATTGCCCTTCAGACCGTCACTGTCAGGGAGATGTGCTGCTCGCCAGTCCTCTTGGATTGGTCAGGAAGAAAGCTAGGCCTTCACAGGCTGGGCCCATGCAGTCAGCTCACCTGTCTACTTTCTTACTGTCCAAAGCCCACGACTGTTTTCCAGCTGGTTATTTTGTGACCTTCTCTGTTCAGACTTGAACTCTCAGAGCTGCTGCATGGAATGAGAAGTGATAGAGACGAGATTCTGTACTTAGTTTTTAATATGATTCATCTCTCTCCTGAGTTGGTCCCTTTGGTTATGCCATTGGACTTGATAGTCTGGTCTCTGTCCCTCCCCTCTGTTGCTGTTCATCCACTGCAGGTCCTTGAGGAGTGGGGGGTGTGAGGAGGATGGCGCTGTCTGGGTGCAGGTCTTCTAGCAGCCCTCCCTGTTCCCGCCTCTAGCAGGGTGGTTTCCTTCATGTTCGATTTTTTCTGGTGTCTGACACAGTACCTGGCACCTAGCAGACTCAGCACATAATTTTGGATTCCAGAGTGAGTGAAAGCTGGAACTGGGAGGAGTATGATCATTTGGTATCCTTTCTTTTCCTACATCAGTTCTGTGTGAGCGATGAGTGAGGTGATACTGATGGAAGCTTCTAGTGTCTGCTGGGAGGTGGTGTGAGGCTCTCTACGGTGACACAGACACAGCTTCCTGCGCGCTGGGAGGGCTGCTGGGCAGCTCATGGCTGCGCTGTGGTCCTAGAGGGCAGGACACAGGCTGGTGTGCATGACATGTGTGCAGCCGCGAGAGGAGGTTAAGGCCAGGTCAAGAAGGGCTTGATTGCCAAGAAGTCGTATTTTTAGAATTTGAAATTTCTAAAGTAAGCTCTTAGGATTTAATAGTCAAATGGTACAAGGATTTGTTCTGCCAACTCCTAATATTCTTTATTGGAGAATGAAATGGAAAGGCTGTGAGCAGGAGGCTGGGAGTGCACTTAACAAAATGACACTTTTCAGTGGATCAATGTGCACTAAGTCGTTCTAAAGTGAGCACCAAGGTAGAGCTGCGCAGTTAAGAATTAGTGCATCAATAGCGGAGCTGTTTCCTATCTGTGGTGCAGTAGTGGGGGAAGCAGCCATTTCAGGAATATTTGTGAAATTGAATTTAAAGTAGTGGGCAGTTATTTCTGGAAGGCAACGTTCCTACACCGTGTTTCTTTTGATGTACTTGAACTATGTAGAAAATAAATTAATGGACCACATTCTTGGGGAAAGATGATAGTCTTCTGAAACTTGTCTGCTTCAACCCAGAGACCATAATTTAAAGAATTTTTTGATGAATGTATGCACTAGAGACCCGGAGAGCAAGAGTTCTAGGTATCCAAAACAAAGAGGAAGTTCAAAGTTGCAATGATGAATAGAAGCTGAAGCCAGAGTGCTTCCTCACGACAGACTTCACCAGCACACGTGGGCTTCTGGTGTTTGTGTGCAGGATGGAGTGGGCCTGCAGGCCTCTGGCACTGCATCAGGAAGGGCCTCTCTGAAGGTAGAAGGAAAGTCTGTGCCTGGATTAGGGAGTGGCTGGGAAGCATGCTTGGTCCTCCCTGAAGCTTGTGAGTAGCATGCCAGAGAGAAACTGCTCTGCAGAGACACGGGACATTCCACATGAAAGAATTTGTGCAGAGGATGGTGGTACAGAGATTCACTACAAACTGCCAGGAGACAGACTGTCACGATGCAGAATCCACAGGTGCAGCCGATGGGAGCATCTCGACATTTTAAGTAATCCTGTTTGAAGTGGTCACCATCGCATTAGAAGTAGTTAGACCATGAGTGTGAAACAAAAGAAGGATCATTCAAAGAAAAGCTGCATGGACATCCTAAAGTTAAAAAGAGAAAACATATATATACCTAGCAATACATCTGGCTGTTGAGGCCAAAATAATTAATAATGGTGGGTGGTTTAAAGAATGGCTTAGATGAATTGAAGACAGAGAGAATGAGTAAATTGGGAGATAGATCTTAGGAACCTCCGTTGATGGGTTTCAGCTGGACAAGGAGAGGCCATGCAAGGGTGGTTAAGAGGATAGAATAAGAGGTTCCAGTACATTTCTAATAGAAGTTCCAGGAATAGAAAGAAAAAATAATATTGAAGAGGAAAATATTCAAAGAGATAATAGCTAAGAATTAGCTTAAGAAATGCCAGAGGCATTATTTTGAACAAGTACATCAAGTTTTGGGGTTTCACATTTAATTAGAATGATAAATCTTCAGATCCAAGAAGCTTAACAAATCCCAATCAGGATGAACACAAAGAAAAGCACACCAAGATGCATTGTTACCAAAATGCTGAAAACCTGCTGTTTTAAGGAAAATCTTTACAACAGTTGGAGAAAAAGTACATATTAATGGGCACAAAGACAGTGGCTGTGGACATCTTGTCAAGAAAAATGCAGCTGGAACACACTGGATTTCACCTTTCACTTGGTGAAAGAAAACAGTTGGCCAGGTGTGGTGGTGCATGCCTGTAATCCCAGAGGCTCAGGTGGCTGGGACAGCTCCCTGATGTTTGGGTGGTAGCACTTTCTTGCTGAGGAGGATCGCAAGTTCAAGGCTAGCCTCAGCAACTTAGCAAGATCCTATCTCAAAAAAGAAAAAGGGCTGGGGATGTATCTCTGTGGCAAAGCACCCCTGGGTTAATCCCCAATACAAAATAAATAAATAAATACATAAATAAATAAAAAGAAAGAAAGAAAAAATCTATAAGCCTTGGATTCTATATCCAGCAAAAGTATCCTTAGAAAAAGGTAAAGTACAGACAAACACACACAAAGAAAGTTCATCTCTCCCAGATTTGCTCCATAATAGGCTTCAAGGAGGTCCTCCAGGGAGAAGAAAGATGCCTCAGATCTTGAGCCATGTTGAAACAGTAGAAATGTGGGTAAGGATAAGAATAACTAAGGTGTTTTTTGTTTTTGAATTTTAAAGTTTTCTTAAAAGAAAATTGACTATACTTTAAGGAAAATATGTTTGAAAAAACATATATAAAATATGACAAGCATATAGTGGGAAGGAGAAACGAAAGTATATGGTGGTTAAATTTTTGTACTCTAGTCATACACTATTTATGTTATTTGAAGAGTGACTGTGATAAGTTCAAGATGCATGTTATAATCATAGAACAATCATAAACAAATGAGTTCAAAGCACTGTTAAGTAGTGAAGGTAAAATAGAATCCTGAAAAAATATTTAATTATGAAGTAAGGTAGGAGAAGAGGGAAAAAAGAAAGCAAAAAGAGGTGGTACAAGTGGCAAGGTTGTGGTATTAAACCAACCGTGTCTATAGCTATGTTAAGTATAAGTGATCTAGAAACTTCAATTTAATGGTAGATACGGTCACACTGTACTGCAAATAAAATCAAGACCCAACTGTACGGTAGTTATAGCAGATGCATTTTAAATGTAAAAACACAGATGAAGTGTAAAAGGATTGGAGAAGATACGCCCTGGAAACCTTACATAAGAAAACAGGAATATGTTAATGTAAGATGAAATACAACAAGAACATTACCTGGTTGATAAAGAGTAACATTTCATGATAGCGAAAGAGTAAATTCTTCAAGAAGATGTAGCATTCTTAAATGTATATGCACTTAATAACAGAGCTTCAAAATACACGAGGCAAAGAATTGACAACGTAGACATGAACTGAACAAAGGACAGATTCATATTTCAATCAGAGATTTTACTGCTCCTTTCTTGGCAACTGATGGATCATATAGAAATATCAGTAAAGATACAGAAGACTTAATACAACCAACTTGATTTAGTTGACACAGATCACCTAACAGCAAAATAGTATTCATTCTTTCCAAATGGATATTGAACATTTAGTAAAATAGACCATATACAGGGCCATAAGTCAAGTCTCAGTAAACTCAAAATATTTAAATCATTTAGAGTATGTTCTATTACTGCAACAGAATTAAATTGAAAACCTATAACAATATGATATCTTGCTAAGCCCTAAATATTTGGAATTGAAGTAACATGCTTCTAAATCACTCATGGACTACAAAAAGAAATCAAAAGGGTAATTTGAAAGCAGTGTAGATTGAATAAAAATAAAAATACAGGGGCTGGGGTTGTGGCTCAGTGGTAGAGCGCTCGCCTAGCACGTGCGCCGCCCAGGTTTGATCCTCAGCACCACATACAAATAAACACATTGTGTACAACTAAAGCAAAATAAATAAATAAATATAAAAAAAATAAAAATACAGCATATCATAACCTCTGGAAGTAGCTAAAGCATTCCCCAAAGGGAAATTTGTAGCTTCAAATACTTACTTAGGAAAGGGAAATTAATCAACTGTGTTCCACTGTAAAAAAACAAAAAGGAAGGAGAAATTAAAGCCAAGGTAACCAGAAAGGAGAAAAAGCCAGAAACCCATGAAATTAATAGCAGACAACAGAGAAAAACCAGTGAAACCAAGAGCTTGTTCTTTGAGATCAATAAAAGGAGTAAACCTCTAGCTAGACTGATCCAGATAAGAAACAGAAAAAATGAAGTACTGATATCAGAAATGAAGAAGGGTCACCCATCTCTCCTACAGACATTAAAAAAATAATAAAGGATTTTAATGGACTTCATATAGTCGATTTGATAAGTTAAATGAAAAGAAAAAACTTCATGAAAGATACACATAGCTAAAATGTACTCAAGTGATACAGAATATCTAAATAGCCCTTTATTAAAAGAAAACAGTTCATTGTTTAAAAATATTCTCCCAAATAAAATGCCAGCCAAATAGCTTCAGCAGATTTTATCATATGATGAGAAGAAATAACAATTTTTATGAAACTCTCTCCAAAAACCAAGGAGAGAACCAGACAGACATTACAAGAAAACTATTAACCAGAATCTGTCACAAACACAGGAGTAAGAATCCTTAGAAAGCAGCAAATGGAATGCAGTGCGACACTTGCTAAAAGAAGCACAAGAACCCAGCAATATATAGCCTTGGCGCTGCATCATGATCCAGTGGGCTTTAGTCTGAGAGTACAAGATTCATGACATTCTTGAAATTTAGCCAATCTAATTCTCCATATTATCAGAATAAGGACAATAAAAACCATGATATCACTAGATACAAAATGGCCTTGACAAAATATAACACATTTATGATACAAGAACATTCAGTAAACTAGAAGTAGAAGGCAGCCTGATCTGCTCCAATGGGCATTGACAGAAAAATATGTACTTAATTTTATAGTTCATGGGGAAGGCTTTCCTCCCAAAGTTGGTAAGAAGGCAAGGTTTTCATTCTACCTCTATTTAACATTGTGCTAAAAAATCTACTTAATGCCAAGAAAGTGCCCAAATTAGAAAGGAAGAAACAAACTCTCTTTAGTCACCAAAAGATTACCATTTACATAGAAATATTAAGGGATTCACTAAAAGTGTACTAGAATAATTAAGCTTATTTAGCAGATACAAGGTCAATATACAGAAGTCTCATTTCTATATGTTATCAATGGACACTTGGAAAATCAAATTAATACCATATCATTTACAAAAGACAGAAATTGTATACTTGGGGATACATTTAAGCAAAGATATGCAAGAATTGTACATTGGAAATTACAAAAGATTTTCTTGAGAAAATAAAGAACCATCAATAGAAACATATGAAAAGGTACATGTGGTTGTGGGTGGTGGTATCTAGTATTAAGGTGGTGGTTCTTTTTGAATCGATCTGTAATTTGAACAGTTCTGATAGAAATTCCAGCAGACTTATTTTTGTAAAAAAAAAAAAAACTGATCACTTTTTTCTAAAATTCGTATTGAAGTACATAGGATCTGAGCTACCTCCCCCAGACAAGAGAGCCACGGAAATAAGGGCAGTGTGGTATTGGCATAAGCATGAGCACAGAGATCAGTGGGGACAACACAGGGAGTCCAGCAGGAGACCCACCGTGAGCAGTTGGCCGTGCCACGGTGATTCACAGGGGGAGCGCTGACCTCCTGACTGATGGTGCCAGACGACCAGGTCCCCGGTATGCAGAAAGTCAGCCTTGACCCTTACACTGCACAGGCGTCAGAGTTAGAGGGGATGGATCAGGTCTGTGGATTCACAAGATGGAATAGCGACGTTCCTGAGAGAGAGCACCAGAGGAAATGCTCTCAGCCTTGGGGTGGGCAAAGGCTTCCTAAGACACAAAAGTGCAGGAAACAGAACAAATTAATAAATTAGACTTTATCAACATTAGAACTTTTCTTCAGGGGTTGGGGAGAGCAGCAGAGCACTCACCTAGTATGCATGAGGCACAGGATTATAGAGGTATTGGTCTATCCACAATGAAAAAACAAAAATATTTAAATCAACAACAACAGCAACAAACCAAAAAAACAAAAACAAACACCCCCCCCCCAAAAAAAAAAAAAACCCTTCTCTTCAAAGTCACTTTTTTTTTTTTTTAGGTGCTGGGAATTGAACCCAGGGCCTTATGGATAAGAGGCAAGCACTCTACCAACTGAGCTATATCCCCAGCCCTCGAAGTCATTTTTAAGGACATGAGAAAGCTATCCTTAGCCTTGGAGAAAATATTTACAAAACATATCAGTAAAAGGACCTGCATCCATTTTATATATATATAAACACCTCTTACAATAATAAGACAAAGAATCTGATTTTGAGAATAGGTAAAAGCGTTGACTAGTTAGTTCTGCACAGATGATACCTGGATGGTGAGCATGTGCGTGGAAGATGCCGAGCATCTTTTGTCAGTAGCAAACTAAAACCATAGTGAGGTGCCCTCGTGCAGCCCACAGGGTGACTGAGGTTCAAGAGTGGTCATTGCAGTGCTTGGCCAGGCATGGAGGCACTGGCATTCTCCTGTGTTGTTAGTGAGAGTGTGAGACGGCACAACTACTTTGGAGAACTGTGCAGCCAGTCCTTGGGAGCTTAGAGCTCTCGGTTCCTCTCCTAGGTGCTTGCCATGGGGAGATGAGAGCGCAGGCTCACGCGCAGATGCCACGGAGGCCTCCAGCAGCTTTGGTCATGGTAACCCAGCCTGGAAGCAGCTGGGTGTCCATGAGCAGGTGAATGGATGCAGGAGCTGTGTCTCCCTGTACAGTCAGTACCACTGGCACCAGAAAGAAACGAAGCCCTGCTGATAACACTCAGCAACACAAACGGCTGTCAAAAACCTGCTCTGTTGCAGAAGCCAGACTCAATCCATGCTGTGTGATTGAGTTCTTGAGGAATTTGGAATGCATAGGACCAAACTGCAAGGCCAGGGAGCCGGTCATTTTGCTGGGGCTTCAGGTGGGGCAGACTCTGGCATTGACAGGAGGAGCCACAGGGAACCTTTGGGGCTGTGGAGATCTCCTGCTTGCATGTCGTGCTCATGGGTACACCAGGGAGCTAATTACCGAAGGTTGTTCTAGAGACAGAGTGCAGCATTTTAGTGCACGTTCATTTACTCCTCAATGATGTGGATGAAAGCAACTTTTCTACACTTAGCAGGTCTCCCTCGATGTCTTTCCTTGTGTTCGCCCTGCTGCCGTGCTCTGTGGCACCCTGTGCTTCCACGACACGTAGTGCACATGGAGTTGATTGCTTCCTTCCCTGCCTTCCACAGCAGGCTCGCAGCCTCCCAAGAGCAAGGGCTGTCTTTTATGTGTGTGTCCCAGAGCACAGCCGAGGGTTTGGCACGGATCCTTGCTGCATGATAGCCAGTTCACTGATAGTCTGCATGTGTCCGGGTTAGTGCTTGGTGCCTCTCCTTAGTAGATGTTCGATGCACACGAGTTCCAGGAGTTGCAGTAGCGTGGCTGCACACTGTCATGGAGTTGGAATGATGTGAACATTTGCTCAAGGCCATTCCCCTGCTGCAGCAGTGCCAGGGTTGAAGCCCCTGGAAGGCGTTGGCTTCTACTGTTTCTCTTATGAGGCTAAGCTCTGTCTGTCTGTCCTAAGGACTCAGTTGCCCCGCTGTTTCTCAAATTGGTCTTGTCAGCAGGTGGAGTTCACTCTGGTGACATGGGCCTTGAGTTTCTAATCCATTTGACAGCACTTCTTTTTGTTTGGGGATAATGATTTAAAGTAGGAACTGCCCTGGAGCCACCTGTCTTCAGAACCTGGCCAGGCACTTACATTGAGCAGCACTGTTGCTGCTTAATTGCATAATAAACTAATTACTATGGTATGGGCGTCTAAAAACTCTTGTGGTAACTTGGATGCCAATTTCTGCTTGTTCTCTTTCCCTTAAAGAAGAAATGAATCTCTTACAACTCTCAGCATAATGAAAGTTCATAATTCAAAAGCCAGTTATTTTGGGAGCTAATGGATGAGTTTTCTTTGGCATCCTTTTCTTGGTTGATTTCCCTGTGAGCTGTGTGTTCTGTTTTCCATAGAAATGTGCTAAGTGGCTGTCTGCTGGAGGTTCCATTATATTGAGTGGATTTAATGATTAAACCAGGCTGCACCACAACCACTACATTCTATTTTCTATTAAATCCTAAAGAGATTTTAAAAAAAATACCTTTGACTTTGCGTTACAGTAAATAACAAAACAAAAAACTGTTGGAAAGCAGTTTGGTGTTTTTTCAAAAAATTAAGCATCAAGTTTTCCTCTGACCCAGCAGTTTCAATCTGGGTAATACTCCAGAGAGTTGAAAACATGGTCACTCAAAAACTTGAACATCAGTGTCCATAGCAGTGTTGCTCTGGATAGTCAAGGTGTGCGAACACCTCGTGTGACCGTTGGGTGATGAGCCACCAACAAAGTGCAGTATGTGTGCAGCCGTGAGCAGAGGGAGGCTGATCAGCTACAGCACGAATGCCTTGAGGACAGTAGGCGAAGAGGAAGGAGCAGGCACCAAGCCATGTCTGCCGAGCAGGTCATTCCACAGGGACAGAGGCAGGCCGCTGGGGGGTTGAGGAGTTGGGAGTTACAGCTGGTGGGCGCTGGATTCTCACTGGAATGAAAGAGACATTCTGAAGTTAGATAGTGGTGATGGCTGCATGAGTCTGTGACTATACCAAAGGCCACTGAATTGCACACCACTCTAATGGTGGATTTTATGGTACTTGTGAGTGAGTTACATTTCAATTAAAAAATTCTTAAAGTGAACCCTTCTCTCTTCCTCCACTTCTCTTCTTGCCCTCCATGGCTCCCAGCTCATATCTCCTAAATACTCACTTGCTCGCCCACACTCCTGTTGTGTGTCTGCTGTGCCAGGCACCCAGGGTTGGCGTTGTGTTTCAGGTGTACAGAAGTCTTGCTGCACTGATGCCAACGTGGCCAGAGCTTCCTTGAGACCCTCACGTTTCACCACCTAGTGAGCAGGAAGAGCCACGAGTGAAACGCAGTCTTTCTGACTCCCGGGCACCTCTTGCTCTCTCTAATGTTCTTCTACCTCATCAAGGAACTCTTCCTGGTGTGTGTTTCCAGTGAGGGGATAGCTAAGCAGATGTCCTGCCATGTGGACATATCTTAGAGCAGGTAGCAGATGCTTGCAGTGGGCTGCCAGCAGGTCCCCCACGGAGGCGTGTGGAAGACCAGATCTGCACCCTGACCAGAGGCAATTCTATACCAGTGTTTACATGACATTGAGGGGCAAAGCAGAATCTGTCCTTCACCAGGGCCTGGCTTGGGACTTCCCTGCTGCACTGGTTCTTCTTTCCTCTGTCCTCCCTTATAGTTGTGAACTATTTATCAGATGTCATATTGGGTGATGGATTGTTCCCAGGTCAATATCAATTGAATCAAAACAGACTGCCAAGAACAGCAGCAATATTGCTGCCTATCAAGGTAGGCTTTGATTTGAGCATCTGTCTCCATGGCTACTGTCACACACCTAGAGGGCATTGTGGTCTCTGGCTTTGACCGTTATGCATCCTTTTAAGTGGCCCTCAGCCTCAGGTCACTTTTCCTCCAGTGCACTCTTTGCCACACTGCCAGCAAGGCTGGTGGCTGAGAGACAGTCTCTGCAATCAGTTTATCAGACCCAACACTTATCTGCTGACCTTGGCCAACCTAAATTTAATCTCGCTGAATCTCATCTTCTGTAAAAATTGGGAATCAGTGAAGCTGGGAGTGACAGTGCTCGTCCCATAGGCTTGTTAGGAGGATCGTTCGTGATGGTCGTCATAGCCGACTGTACTGTGTGCTTGCTGCGTGCTGTACCCTTTCTGAAGCCATGTGAGGCAGCAGCATGGTGCCAGGAAGTGTCCCTCAGTGGGGGCCACTGCTCTTGTTACTGTTCCATCTCCTAAGCTCAGATCCATTGAGGCTGTTTCTTCCTGATCCTCCCCCATTGTTCAGAGAGGGCCAAACTGGCATGAAAGTCCTTTTTCAGTCACATGCATTTCTGGCTCCGGTCTCAGCTTCCTTGGTGACTCTTCTCTGCACCTGCTCAGATGGCTCTGCTCTGCCTTGCCATGTTTCAGAGGTGCCGCGCCGTTGGGCCCTGCTCAGTGCATGGCTGGACTTGCTCTTGCATTCCTCACAGAGAACCACTGCCTCCTCTGTGTGTCCAGTCCATTGCAGCTTCCACGTGCCTAAGTGGCAGCAGGCACGGCCCTGAATCCCTCTGTTAGTTTGCCGGTCCTTCACGTCCTGCGTCAGCCTTCTCCAGGGCTGGGGTCAGGGTTGTCCACAGGGCACCTCCCCCGTGGTTGCTTTTGTCTCCGTGTTCCCTGATACGTCAGGTGCTCCTGCAAGCAGAGGCCTGGTCCCTTTCCCACCCCAGCCCTCCACACACACCTCAGGTGGTTTCCACAGAGTCCTGGTTTGGTGTGGCCATGCGCCTGCCCAGAATCTCACCTTTAACGTACTAAAAAGTATAAAAATCACTCTGGCTTTGGAATATAGTACAGGGGAGCTCAGGAACGTGGGGTTTGAGTTCTCCTGTTTTGCTCCTCCTGTTGTTCTGTGGGGTCCCTGTCTTGCTCAGATAGACCGCCCAGCCAGGCTGAGTTGAAAGCCCCAGGGCACACAAACAGCTCTGCGGCAGGAGGCTCAGCTCGTGCGTGACTCTAGCCGTGACTTTTATACCTCGCTATTTATAATTCTTGCTATTAATAACTCTTGTAAGATTTAACAGAACACAGCTGTAAGCATAGATAATCACAGAGACCCTCAGTGACTTGTAAGTAAAGCTTCCAAGATGTGTCCTTCCCGAGAAGTTGGTCTTCACAGTCCCTGGTTCACTTCCATCAGGCATCTGCTGACATTCCATGTTTCCAGTGGGTTGTTGAGTGGATGGACACTGCTGCAGCACTATTCAGTCATTCTGCCTCCATTTTTTCAGGGTATTTTTTTCTCACCTATGTTTATGGTCTTCAGTTTTCTATAGTTAGTGAGATGATTTTATTTCTCTAGAATGTTTGCATAAGAATGTTGGAGTTGAGATTTCCATGATCTAGCCAGAGGCCTAGGAATGCCCAAGGGGTGGCCTGCTGTTCACTCCCTTTCTTCATCTGAGGTTCCAGGGAGCCGTGCAAGGAAGAAGGTTCCGTGGGGCTCAGAGATTCCCTTTCTTAGCAGCGATGAGGCCTGTGGCTGCAGGCGTGAGCTCTGGGGATGCTGTCCCTGGTACAGGCTGGTCTGGGGCCTCCCTCTGGTTCTCTCCATCTGGGAATCTTAAGGATCTTCTCTGGCCCCAGAGGCTCAGCACAGGGAGCAGTTTGTCTGCCGGGGGTTCCTGCCCTTGGACCTGGGGCTTATTCAAGTCCAGTGTTTTCTGCAGGATTGTTTGCATCACTAATGGCAGAAGCCCCAGCTCTCTGTGGTCTGCGTAAAGGTGATAGCTCAGCTCGCTCGGTGGAAGTTTGGGGGCAGGTTTGTTTTAGCTCTCTTCTGTGCCCTCATTTGTTGCCGTCTTAGGCTCCATGAGGCAGTAGCATGGCTTACTGGTGACGCCAGTCCCTGATTCTCCTAGACGTGAGATGACAAGGAGAAATCCTTGGGCCTGCCTCCATGATCCAGCCACTAGCCCAGGGTGAGGGAGGTTGTGGTGGCAGATCCCCCCCGGAGCAGGAGAGCGCGGTGCTAGGGAAATGGGCATCTTGTTACCAGAAGAGGGGCGAAGGGCTGCTGAGTGCCAGGGCCACCCGTGTCCCTCCCGGCGTTGCTCAGAGCCTGCTGCTCCATGACTGATTCTGCTGGTTCCTCCCCAGTGCTTCTCCACCCCTCCTTGAGTCTCTGTAATGCATTCCATCGTACATCAGAGTTTGAAGGCCATATGTTTCTCTAATTGGATTTTGAATTCCTGAAAGGTAAAGTCTATTTCCCATCTTTCTCCTGCAAGCCCTGGCATGCCTCAGCTGCCCCCAAGTTTCTGAGAGGCAGCCAACCTAGAATGAGGTGTCTGAGACACACCAGCCCCTCGCCCCCACCTGCCAGCCCAGGGACGGCTGCTTGCTCACTAGCCAAGTGGCCTTGAGGAGAGGAATTTCTTCTGTGGACTTAGTGTCTTCCTCTGGAGGACAGGTGAGCTAAACCTCCTATGGTAGAGTCACGTGGTAGTTGTGCAGCGTGCCTGGCCTAGCTGTTCATAGACATTAAAGACGTGACTCTTAGGAGGTGTGAAACAGGGCACTGCCACACGGCAGCACTGCATCTCCACCCTGCCCCGTTTCCACTTCCAGAAATCTCAAATGCCGAGTTTCCTATTAGCACTTCTGTTGGGTAAAGAGCCATCAGAGGAAGTTCATGCAGTGATTTTATTGCTTCCATGCAATAAGTTTATTGCCTGATTATTTTTAAGTCTTGAAAGCAGTTACATAAACAAGCCACGGAGCCACTCTATTTTTCAGATCTGGAGTTCGTTTCCTTTATGGCTCTGTGCCTGGGTATTTCCAGAATTCATGTTCTTCGCTGTGGTCTTGTTGCTCTACTGACAAGGTGTCCCAGGTGCTGGCCTCACCGTCCTCCCCACCGCATGGTGCCCAGGAGGTGGGAGGCGCTGGTAGCTGTGGGCAGTGGTTGACGGGGGCAGTTGAGGAGCAGAGCTGGGATGAGGTAGGATGGTTCTTGGGTGCTGCCTTGCTGTCTCCTTGTGTGGCACTTCCTAACCATGTCTGGCCCTCTGTGCAAGGCAGGGACAGATGGAGAGAAGGCCAGGAGAGAGGGTGCTGCCTGAGGCCGGTGCCCAGGGTTGCAGGCCCAGGGCACGCGCTCTCTCCAGACCCACCCTTCCCCTGGCTCGGACGTCCCTCTCAGCCCCTAGCTCTGTTATGCAGTGAGCGGCCGCTGCGCTCTCCTTCACGAGGCTGCGTGTGCATGGGGGCAAGGACTAGGCTGGGTCTGCTCCTGTGCTCACAGTGCTTGGGCCAGCACCTGGCATATAGTAGGCTTTTAATAAATGCTGAGTGAATGAATGACTAATGGCAGATCCGACACCAGCTGTCTTCAAGGGGCACGCAGTCCCCTGGGGAGAAGGGCGTGTGGACCAGCAGCGAAGGTGGTCAGCACAGCGTGTACTTCCCTAAGGGACCTGGGGAAAATTCACCAATTTTTAAGTAAATAAAAATTACTATCAGTTTTTTTTTTTTTTACAGTACACATTGATTATACTTGAAATGAAAAAGTTATTGAATATGAATCAAAACCCTGCTGCAGTGCCAGTTCCCATACAGTAGGATGACCGTAGTAGAAACCTTAGAGAGGAGCAGTGTCATGTGGCCATGGGAGGCTGTGGGGAGTGCCCACGGTCCAGTGCTGTGGAGGACCTACTCCTCGAGGGGCTCTGCTGGAGCTGCCACCTGCTGCAGCAGCTCTGCTCCTGGGCACAGGCCAAGACACCTAGAACCAGAACTCAAGCAGATGCACGTGTGCCCACGTGCACGCAGCGTCCATGCTAGCCACGAGGTGGGAGCAGCCCAGATGTCCGCCAGCAGATGAGTGGCTGAGTGAGTCGAAGAGCAGCCACACAGTGGTGTTATTCAGGGATAGAAGGGAGGGAAGTGCCGGCAGACCCCGCAATACAGATGAGCCTGAGAACCTGCGGAGTGAAGGGGAGGGCGTGAAAGGGCGACTTGCTGTGTGCGGTGTTCACAATCGGGAAGGCGTCGAGGCACCACAGGGTGGTGGTCTGCAGGGCCCCGTGGGGCTGGTGGGCAGCTGCTGATGGCCATGGGCTTCCTTTTGGTGTGATGAAAGTATTTTGGAACTGGGTAGTGGTGGGGTTGTACATCATTGTGAATGTACTCAATGTCACTGAATTGTTCCCTTACAAATAGTTCTATGTTACGTCAAGTTCACCTTCAATAAAGAAGTTATAGAACATGGAACATCACCCTGATGATTTTGAAAGGCTGTATGTGTGGTGATGGATGATTAGGATGCCACCCTAATTATGTACCTGGATGCCTTTCTACCTACCCCATCGTGGCCGTGTCTCTGCACTGAGCCAGCTGCCTGGTGGAGGGCAGGAGGGTGGTTCTGGGAGCGCAGATGATGGCTTGGCCTCTTCACAGTCTTGTCTTATTTCATGTTGCTGCTACTTGGATTTCTGCAAGCCCCCAGCCTCTCCTTTTGTTTGCCACATGGGTTTCCTGGGTGCCAGAGTCTCCAGTGCCCCTGAGCAGAGCTTCCTGTGAGTGGGGAAGCATCCCTTCATTGAATCGTGAGGAAAATGGAGATGGTCTCAGATAATTGCAGTTGTTCCTTTGTGAAAATCCTGGGTGTGCTTCTGTGTGGCCTCCTGGTTTGGAGTCAGTGGGGAAGGCATGCATCGATACTTCCAGAGTGTCACTGATCCTCTGCTCAGTGTTCTTATCTGACCCTTTCTCCTGAGTGCCCCTTACTTCCCAGGTGTGCCCACGCAGATGTCTTTATGGCCCTATAAACTCAACATGTCCAAACTGGAAGCTGTCTTATCCAGACTTGGGGTGGAGGCCATTACAGCTGCTTTCTACCTGGTGATCTCCATCAGTCCCTTGAGCCTCAGTTTCCACCCCTGTGGAGTGGCGATGAAGACGCTTACCTTAGGCTGTGCTGAGGATGGATGGAGGATGCGTGTGCCGTCCTCATGTGGTGCTTCTGGTGTGCAGCATGTGTGCACACCGTCACTTTCCCTCTCACATCCCGGTCCCCAAACTACTTCATCCTTGTTTTTGAAATCCTCTTATAAAAATCTATGGCATGACTGCTAAGCCTTCACCTAATTGTCAGGGACATTGTGAGGTCCCAGGAGATGTGGCTGCTTGCTTTGTACGTGCCTTTCTATGTGACATGGCTGTTGACATTAATTCTACACAGTATGATCTTCTCAATCTCAGTGTGAGGTTGTCTATTTGTGTTTTGGTGCTAGGGATCGAAACCAGGGCCTCCCTCTGCTGTGTACCTCCTGTGCGTGGTGGCTACTCTGTCTTGTGTGAGCTGGCATCACTATGGAAATCAAGGCAGCGGTCAGTGAACGTCTGTGTGGGTAGACCCAGCCACCTGTTCTTGTCTTCAGAGTTGCTGTGGCTTGGGTTGAGACAGACCTGGCCGCAGTTATTCCCTTTGGGAGGTTTGGGCTGGTTGCTTTCCTTCTGTGTGTTGCATGAGGCCACTGAGCTCCTGGTGGGTGAGGAGGGGTTTGGGAAAGCACAGCAAAGCCCAGGGCTTGTGCACAGCGCCATGTCCTTTCTCTGGATGAAGAGACCTGACCCTGAGCCATGACTGGGCACTTGGCCCTGGAGGAACTTGTTGTTCAAGGGAAGCAGGAGGAAGACTTTTAAATTGGTGTCACAGTTGCTACACCAGCAGGTTGGTCTGGAGGAAGACCGTGTTTTAACTAGAAAGCCCTGTTCTAAATTCATGCCTAGATAATGGCAGTCATTGTTGATGCTGCACCAAATCCCTGGAGAGGGAGCCGCTGGGCCTGCTGAGCCTGGGTTCTCCCACAGTGGTTGATTTGGGCCAGCTCTCTGTCTCCCTGTTGGCATTAGTGTCACCCTCTCTGGGGTTTCCATTCGCACCAGCTGGTCCTAGGCGGGCACTGGTGGAGGGTACTGTGGCTCGTGGCAGCAGGTTCCTGAAGGGGCTGGTGGATGGCATGACTGTGGGGCTTCCTGGGAGGAGGAGCTGATGCTCTGGGAACTAGGGAGGCGGGTCCTGGCATCTGAGCTCAGGAGCAGCTAGAGCAAAGAGAGGTGTGGAAGGAGGAGAAGGTTTTGTTCTCACCAGGTTGTGTGTTTTGGGGACAAGTGGTGTGTGACAATTCCAAAGAGGGGGGCTAGGTGCCAGGACAAAGCAGCTGGACGCATGGGCTCTGGCTCTGGCTTCAGCTTGGCCCCGTTCCCAGCACATGTAACCTCCGCACAGTGGCTTCAACTCTGTGGGCTCTGGGTTCCTCATCTGCCACATGAGGAGGGTGGTAGGATCCATTTCCTAGGGTGGGTGTTGCAGGGCATCAGCTGCCCATTGCAGCACTGTCACAGTAAGCATGGGACTCAGCACTTCAGGTGTCACCTCGTCACTACCAGCAGGGCAGGGTGCTGGGCACGTTTAATCTCCTGGCCGGGTGTTCCGCGTCAGGGACCTGTTAAGGCCTGAGACTCCTGGCAGCCTGCTCAAGGCAGAGTTGAGGGAGCAGACGGGGGCTGCTGGTGGTGGAGCTGCAGGTGATATGGCTGGGACCTGGTGCTGGGAATGGATGGATGTAATGGTTTAGATATGAGGTGTCCCCTAAAAGCTCACGTGTGGAACAATGCAAGAGTTAGCAGAGGTGAAGTGATTAGGTGATGGGCGGTGTAGCCCAATTAGTGGGTGGATCCATGATATGGATTACCTGGGGGGCAACTGTAGGCAGGTGGGGTGTGGCTGGAGGAAGTAGCTCACTGGGGGTGTGCCTTGGTGTTCATATTTTGTCCTTGATGAGCAGAACTCTCTCTGCTTTCTGGTTGCCTTGTCCTGAGCTTTTCCCCCCCACCACACCCGTCTGCCATGGTGTTCTGCCTCATCTTGGGTCCAGAGCTACAGAGTTGGTCATCTATGGACTGAGAGCTCTGAAACTGGGAGCCCTAAATACACCTTTCCTCCTCTAAGTTGTTCTTGTCAGGTTTTTTTGGTCACTGCAACTCGAAGCTGATTAAAACAATGGAGAGAATGAGTAACATGATAGAACTCAGGATCAAACAAGTGGTGGTGGGGTAGAGTTTGGTTTCCAACCTCAGTGGCTCTGGTGGAGTGGGGTGTGGTGGGGGCATGCTGAGCTCCATTTGGGCACCTGAGTCTGGCTCTGGTGGCACAGGCTGGCCCTGGGGGGCAGGAGCTGGTTGTACAGAGAAGTCAACCAGAGATGGAGACATGGCAACTAGCCACAGGTAAGGGGAAAAGACAGCCGTGCTGGAGGTGGTCACTCGGGAGGTGGGCCCATTGCTGGGGTCCTGCGACCTCAGTGTCTGAGGGTGGGCAAGTGAAGAGATGCCCATGGAGGAGATTGAAGAGGAAGAAGGGTAAGTCTGAGAAGCCAGAGGACTTTCTAGCAGCTGACCCGGTGGGCAAGATGCACAGGGCAGCAGCTGACTTGGCAGTGTGGGAGATGCCGGCCTTGTCAGCTACTAGAAGTTTCTGTGAAGTGTGTCGGCAGGATCTGGATGGTGCTGAGAAATCATTGGGGTGATGTGAGTGAGTACCGGGTGTGGCATTTGTTACCAGGCTTGTGTCCCTGCTGCCCGGAACCCCCCTGTTGGTGTGGGCACAGGGCTGAGTGTCTGGGCAGACGTGCAGGACAGGCCAGCTCCCCCACGCGGCTGCTGTGGACTTTGATAGGAGATATATAAAGATGTAGGGTTCAAATTAGCAGCTCTTTTATCAGGTGAGGTATTTTTAGTTTCTCAAAACTTTCTTCTATTAATTAATCCTCAGACTTCTTTTTTAAAAACATATTCTAAAAAATTCTAAGTCCCTTCTCACTTTACCACTGTCTTCAAGGACCTAGAATTAACAGGGTTTTACGTTGACCTTATTCATTCTTTGAGATCTGGACAGGCAATTATGTTCTTCATGCTCCCCGCCCACCAGCTTTTCCTTGGAAAGGCAGTTTGTTGAGGCAGGGGTCTGATATCTGATGGGAATCTTGGTGTTTCTGGAAGGGTAGTCACATGGACCTGGCTGCCTCCCCAGAGGTCAGCTTCCACTGGAGACTCAGGCTTGTTGTCCATGTCCGGCTGGGCCTGCAGCTGCGCCTGTTTCCTGGTCTCACTCAGCACTTCACTCACCCATCTGGGGTCTGCTCAGCACTGGGGTGGCATCATGCGTGGGTTTGGGTCTCCCTGGTGGCAAATGGCAGGGTTGCTCAGAGACGCTAACACGAGACCTCTGCTCCAGAGGGCAGCCACTTCTATCTGAGGGTGGATACTCCTGCTGCAACTCTGGGCGGGGCACTGGGCGAGGGATGAGGAGGTGCCTCTCCTCAGGGGGCTCGCAGTTCAAGGTAGGAGCACAAGTTGCGGTGAGCAGGCTGAGCTGGTGAGGCTGTGGAGATGAGCGTCCCTGGCTCACGGCAAGGCTGAGGGCTGCAGCGTCACGGTGACGGGTGGGGCTGGCCATGGGCACACCTTCCATATTTCCATAGCTGTCACCGAGGTGCAGGAAGATGAAGTCCTCAGGATGGAAAGAGGATGCACTATGCTTTTAAATACTTTTTAGAAGTATACGAGGCGTAAAGTTGACCTCGGTAGCGGTTCCTAAAAGCGCAGCTCAGTGGCTCCGGGCACGGCTGTTGTGCCATTCTTTCCCTGTCCCCACAGGCGTGCGTTTGGACTCTGCGCTCTTCCTTCCAGTTTCATCACTGGCAGTGGTGGCAGGCGACATGGAGTGTGACTACTGAGTGTTTATGGAGCGCCCTGTAGTGAGCCCTGGACTCCACCCTGGGACCACAGACCCAGAGAGATGGGCCCCGTCTGTAGGAACTCGGGCCCTCCCGAGAGCACAGCCACGACATTGCAGCACTGCCCAGGTGGCGCAGGGAGGGCTTCAGGGTCACAGTGGAGGAGAACACAGGGCTCTGTGGCAGGCATTTGGGGCTGTGAGGAGTTTAACGTGCCTGGGTCCTTGGCAAGAGACGGAGTCAGGCCTGTGCAGAGGTGGGGTGGGGATAGGGAGGCGGGTGGCGGCAATGGCTGTCTCTGTGTTTTCACTTGAATCTCGCTCAAAGCAGGAGCCTGAGGGTTTCAGTTGTGCTTGACATCACCTGGGCTCTTGGGCACAGCATAGTGCCCTTCGCACCTGCAGAGTGACTGGCCGCAAGCTCAAGGCTGATGGACGGCATTCCTCCACCAAGCTGGCATCCTGGCAGGGGTCTTTTTAGGCCCGGAGGGGCCCCTCTGTCCAGAGTGGTGCGAAGAGCGTCTTCACCTGCAGGCTCAGAGCTGTGGGCTGGCCAGGGCTGCCGTGTGCCAGGAGCCAGGCTTCCTCTGTTGGTATTTCCATCCCTGTGGACTGCTGTGGCCGCCAGCGGTGTGTGCCTACCTCTCCCTCTGGGCCCCCTTCTCACCCTCCCTCCTGCTGCCCTTCTGAGGCTCCACGCTGCCCAGGCTGAGACAGGGCAGTGTCTCTGTTGTGGCCGTGTGGTGCAGTTGGATGAGCGGCCACGTTTGGACCAGCGGCTTGGGGAGCGGGTCTTGTCTGCTGCTTGCTCGCTGTGGCATCGGGGACGCCACGGGATCTCTGAGCTGTAGCTTCTACGTCTGTCAGAGTGGGGTAGGATTCACCTTGGTGCTGTGTGACGAGGGGTCACGTGTGTGAGGTGCCTGGCACACACGAGTGCCCAGCCCCTGCCACAGATGATATTCTACCCTGTTCTCCCGAGGGAGGAGGAGAGGGGCTTGTGCATTCTTGCTTTACGTGAAGGACATGGTACCATTGCCCTCGAGGGCATGTGGTTATTAACTGCGAGATGCCCCACACAGCTCTTCTCCTCCGTGCCTCAGCTGCCTCATCTGCAGGTCAGGATGATGGCAGCCACTTTGGGCTGTCAGGCAGCCCCTGTACGCACTGGGCACGGTATGGACACACGCTGAGCGCTCAGTGCTTGGTGGTGGGCGCTCCCTGTCCATCTGTGTGGTGTTTTTCCTCTTGCTCAGGAAAGTTGGCTTCCTTGCCTCTGTCCACCTGCCGATCACTGAACAGGGTAGAACTTCTGGCACCAGGGCCAGAGACGACTCACCCTCTGCCCTGCTGGAGGAGGGTGAGGATGCCCAGCCTGTGGTGGTGCTGCCGCTGCAGTTCCTGCGTTCCGCCACGCAGGGCTGCCCTTCCTCATGGAATGCTGCTGCAGGCGTCTGTGGGGCTCAGAGGCTGTTGGGAGAGGACCGACCGTGGCTGGGCTTGTTGCTTCCCCTCCCCCTCTACATGCAGGGCTTGGTTGTCTTCGGCTTTGCAGAGTGAGAACCCCTGCTGCCTTCCTTCCCACAGCCACATGGCGAGGGACATGCCAGACAAGTTCTGGCAGTACCTATGAGGTGCTGCTGTGTGTCAGAGGCAGTACCCTTGCCCTGGCCTACTGTGCTGTCCTTGCGGCCCCGCCGTGGAGGCAAGTGGGCAGCAGAGCTTTGCAGGAGCCCTGCTGGCAGTTTCCATGTTGCTGGAGAGCAGTGGGTCTGGGGAGGCCGTGTGGGTTCTGGACAGTAATTCAGCAGCTACTGTTGGGGCCTGCTGTGCCAGGCCCTGTCCTCAGGTGGGGATGGTGAGGTTCCTGCCTGTGTGGAGCCCCCATTGTAGGGGGGGGGGGCGCAAAAATGTGGTGACAAGCAGATTCAGGCATTTGAGACCTAAATTCACGCATGTGGTATTTTAGGTGTTAGGTGTTAGGGAACAAAGGAAAAAGGCCGTGTGGGGCAGGCAGCTGTGTTGTAGTTGGCCTGGCAGAAGCTGCGGAAGGGCGGGGACTGTTTTGTTCGTGCTGCATCTTTAGTGCCCAGAGCTGCGTGCCTGCATGAGAGCAGGGCTGTCAGTGAGCGCGTGAAGTGTGTTCAGGTGGAAAACTGTAACAAACAAGCCCCAGCTTGTAAGTCTAGGAGAAGATGTGGTCAGCATGGGGTGCTCAGGCAAAGGCTCATCCCCAGCCTTCTCCAGGGCAGCGTGCCTCCCATCCCAAGCAGCAGCCACCTGGCTCCAGAGCCGACCACTGAACAGCTGCGGGGACCGGTGTGGGAGTGTCTACCTTAGAGGGACATTATGATTTTAAAATAAACATTTAAATGTACTGAAAATGTGTCTGTTTCCTCTTGTGGCTATAACAAGTACTGCAAACATAGCGGCCTAAAGCAACACACATTTATTATCTCATGGTCATGGAGGTTGGACATGTCACTGGGCAGAGGCCAAGGGCCCCCTTCTTCCGGAGGCTCAGGGGCAAGCCTGCTCCCTTGCCCCGCCTGGCTGCCACGGGCCACGGCATGCCCTGGCTCCTGGCCCTTTCTCTCTCCGCAGCCTGCAGGCAGTGGTGCATCTCCCTGCCTTTGACTTTCCTGCCTCCCTTTGCCCTCTGAGGACCCTTGTGGTGATGCTAGGAGCCCCCCGGGATACCCTTGGAATCCTTTTCCTGGTCTCACCTGCAAAGTCCCTTTCGTACATCAGATCGCATGGTGGCAGGCTCTGGGGATTGGGATGTGGATGTCATCGAGGGCTTTCTTTGTCCAAGATGGGGTCTGAATCTTTTGATCCAACAATCCCATAATTAGTTGACCTTAAGAAAAAATTGGACTAGTTCACAAAGATGTGTGTGCTAGGTCCTTTGTCATAGCATTATTGATAATACCAGAATTACTAGAAGCAACATAAATGTCCAGTAATAGGGACTTAATTAAATAAATGATGATGTCTCCCTTTGATATACAACCATCACAAGTGCAGGTCTAGAAGGACATACATTCACATGGAGAGAGAGCTCTGACTTAGTAGAGGGCAGGTCACAGAACAGAAGTCGGGGTGTGATCCCATTCTTTTGAAGCAGCTATGGGGTGCGTTGGGGCGTCTAGAGGAGCACACATGAGCATTAACCAGGGTTATTTCCGTGTTGTGGGATTATAGGCAATTTTTCTTCTTTTACTTCTCACTGTTTCCTAATGTTTTGACAGTGAAAAATGCATGAGTCTTAAAAAAAGAACCCCCTTCTTTTTTAAAAAGAGAGATGACTGAGTTTGGTGGAAAGAACATTTATGATCCAGGGCAGAGCTGGCGTCTGAGAGCTGTGTTCGCCGGGAGCAAGGTTGTGCTCCTGTGGGTCCCTGGCCCTGCGCGGCGCTGGTGCCGCAGAGCACTGCATAGTCTGCTGGCTGCTCTCCAGCCTCCGGCCAGGATCACCTCACCCTCCCCGGTGGCAGCTCCTCCCCATCCCACCTGTCCCCAGAGAGGAGGGGACGACTGGATGGAAGAGGGATGCTTTTCCTTTGCCACTGAACCATGGTTTGTGCCGTTTCTCTGGGACGTGTTTTTTGAAGCCCTCTCTTTCTTGCATTAGAGTTGTCATTTTCTCTGCTTTCACACTTTTTCGTGCCTCCCTTCCAGAGGCCCGTAGCAGTCCCCTGGTGCTTCAGTGGCAGTGCACTCTCCTTTGTGCTGGTGACCTGAACACAGCTCACTCTTCTCCTCCGGAGCGGCACCCCTGCCACTGGAGAGGCTTCAGGGAGCCAGGTGGGCTGCAGACACAGGCTGCTGCCATCTCCCTCAGGGATCACACGGTCATTGTCTTGTTGATAGGGGAAGGAAAACACGTTTGTAATTAAAAAGTGATTTGATAGTATTTTTGCTTACAGGGGTAACAGCAGCTCCATGCAGCCCTTTTCATCCTTCTTCCTAGGCCTCCCAGCACCCTGGGGCAGGCGCTTACCTTGCTTGTGCCTTGCAGTGCAGGTGTTGAGGCTCAAAGGTTGTTGCGCTAAGTTACGTGGGTAGTGAGTGCTGAGTTAGGTTGGATGCCTGCGTCTCCTGGATCCCAGATCACTGCTGCCAGATGTCTCTGTGTTTGTCTTTGTGATTAGAGAGATCATACAGTACATGGCACAGATGTGGAGTACGTGTCCAGGGCTTCCTGTCTGTCAGGCCCTGTCCTTGTGATTCTCCTGTCGATCCTGTCTGGATTGGATTTTACCCTTTCCACTTAGCAATGAATGAGCTGAGGCTCAAAGAGGTAGAGAAAGTTGTTCTCCATCTCACAGTTGGTGTGGTTGTGCCCTGGCCCCTGATTCCAAACCCTTCACTCCATGTGCTCCTCGTGGGCCATGCTAGCATGTTGGCTACCATGGCCACCCAAATGAATCACACGCTTGAACATCAGGACTGCACTCAGGTGGGCTGTTTTAGAGGTCTGCAAGTGTCTCTGAAGGTGCGCGATGTCTTTTCTTGTCAGTAGAACCTCACCCCTTTCCCATTAGGCATTACCAATCAGTTGGGCTGCTGTTGCAAGGGCCGAATTATACACTCAGTTGATTTAGCTCTCCTGCTTTTTTGGGCATTGATTGACAGCTGGGGGTGTAATGGGGGACACACATCAATAGACCCAAAGAAATTTATCTGTTTTGGCCAAAGGGTTATGTATTAAAACAAATGAGACTGTCCTTTTAATCTATTAAAGTGATTTCTTAGATGCCAAGGCTTGGAGGCAGTCTGCATAGTCATCTGCAGGCTCATCCAGCTTGCGATCTAGATCCTCTCTCCACCTGTTTCTCTCGTTTTCTCTTGTTCCTAGTCACCTCTCTGCCAGGTGCAGGGATTCTTTCTGTAGCATGTGAGCAGTGGCTTTGGCCTCCACGGTCTTGGTCACATCCAGTGACTGAGCGCAGGTTCTGCCTGGTTGCCCCTCTGCAGCTGCTGCATGTTGCTCTGAGGCCCTGCTGCTGCCCCTGACCTAGTCTGCAGGTGTTCACGGAGCGTCTGCTGAGTGCAGGTTGAGGGGAAGGAGCCTCTGTGCACGTGGCTCGTGGGGGAGACACGCCGAGAGGTGTGCAGGCCCGGAGTAATTTCTGCTGAGGAGTGCAGTGAGCCCAGGGCGCACCTAACACACACACCCTGAGTGCCTCCTCTGCCCCTGCCTGGTGCTGGACGGTTGGCACGATGCCACGTGCCTTCCCCCATGGTGTTCGCAGGCCGTGGGTGTTGTGATCCAGCCAGTGAGGGTCTACCTCAGACGGCACTGAAGCCGTAAAGAGAGGGACGTGGTTCCGTGAGGCCGTAGACCTGTCTGGACAGCGGCATCAGCCCAGGTTGTTCTGAGGAGGTGGTGTGGAACCGAGGAGGCGCTGACTAGGGGTTGGGAGTGGAGCAGAGCGTTCACAGCCAGGGCAGCGCCGCTGGCCAGGAGGCTGGGGCAGGAGGTCAACACACATGGCCTCGGACGCCATGGTGAGGGTGGTGTCTGTTACTAGAGCAGTGGGCACATCTGGAGGACTGTAGGCAGGGAGGGGCTGGAAGGAGCCAGGAGAAGGATCTGATTGCCTGCCATGGAGGAGGCCGTGTGGAGGCAGAGGAGGCATGGTGAGGGGCAGACCAGGAGGAGCAGCTTCGGTACCCCAGAGGTGGGACCAGCGAAGGGGGCCCTTGGTGGTGGAGGGCTTGGAGGGGAGATGAGTCAGGAATGCCTCACAGGCTTTTGGCCTAGGCATTTGGAGGACAGCGGGATCACTGGGCTGGGGCTGGCAGGAAGACAGTGGTCTTGTTGGCTGCGCCAAGGTGGAGGTTGACTGAGTTTGGGCTTGGATCTGGGAGCTTGGGGTGCCTCTGAAACATCAAGCAAAGAAGACGGCCATGTGAACAGAGCTCGAGCTCAGAGGGGAAGTGTGAGTGCACCCTTGGGAAGAGGATCCTGTGGCTTCCAGACAGAGAGTCGGGAAGGGCTGAGGGTGTGACACGAGCAGACGTGGGAACCTTGAGAGAGCCCTGCTGGGCCAGGGGAGGCCTGCTGTTTGCAAGGCGTGGGCTGGCGAATGTAAAGACATGGGGCCAGGTGAGCATCTTGTGTGCTTGTTAGGAAATCGGGTCTTTGTCCCAAAGGGTATCAGTAGCACTTGAAGGGTTTTTAGAAATTGAGTATTATAACAAATGTGCACTTTAGAAAAATCACTTTGTAGTGAAGCGCAGGACTGATCTGATGAGCCATTCATTCATCCAGCAGTGCCATGTGGCAGGCGAAGCCTCGTGCTGGACGCCATGGAACAAAGGTCAGTAGTGCAGAGGCAGTACCTTTACTGCACTGGTTGTCTGTGGGGGAGACAGGCCATAAACATAGCAGTAGGGTGTGGTATGGTGGTCATGATGTGTGGGTGTCGGTGCATGTTGCCGCCTGAAGCGATGGCCGCTTGGAGCAACGGAGCCGCGGGAAGAAGTTCAGAGGCAAACTGGAGACAAACAGCTTTTTATTCTGATAACTTTTCTCTCTGGTTCTAACAACGACTAACACGCGCCCACACACACCACCAAAATGGCGCTGACCCGATCAGCAATCTCGGCCAAGTCACTTGAGATCCCGGGCCAAGTCCCGTGAGACTACAAAAGACGACAATGCCCAAGTCATTATGGCCCATAGTCAACCGCAATTTAAGCCATCTCTCCAAACAGGGCTCCTACAGGTGCAGAGCAGGAGGGAAGCTCACCTAGACTGCATGGAGAGGCTGCCGAGATAAAATCATACAAAGTCTTAACAGAACTGTGGGGGCAAATGGGTGGTCATGGGACTAGCATTCCAAACCAAAGGGACAGGAAGAGTAAATAGCTGAATGTAATGGTAGGAAGCTCAAGTCAATTTGTTGCCAGAGTGAAAGAGCAAAACAGAGGTGGTGGGAAGTGAGGGTGGAGACCAGAGGAGGGGCCTGGGTGCGGACGGTATCCCCTGTCTAAGGAACAGATGGCCCCGTGCTCAGCTCTGCATTTTAGTCTATCACCCTGGTAGCTGTGGGAACATGGATCTGCAGACAAGAGACCAAGAGTCCCTTCATGACAAGACGAGGAACAGCAAAACCCAAACTTTACCAGGGTAAAAGTGAGCTTCTCCAAAGGGATAAAGGGTGTCTGAGAAAACCCTGAAAAACCCACAGCTAGCATCATGCTTTATGGCAAAATACTCAATGATTTCCTTTGTAAGATCAAGAATTGGACAAGGGTGTCTATTTCTGTTTAGCATTATACAAAAAGTTCTAGTGAAGTCAGTCGAGCCAGGAAATGAAGTGTGAAGCACCCAGTTGGAAAAACAGAAGCAAACTACGTCCCTTTGCAGATATCACGAGCTTGTATACAGAGAAATCTAAGGAGTTCACTAAAACACTGTCGGAACTAAGAAAACGAGTCTGCAAAATTGAGGATTCCAGATGTCCATACAGAAATCAGTGATCTCTGAACACTGGTAAGAACAGCCAGGGAACAAAGTTAAGAAAATAGTTTTTTATATTATCAAAAGTAATAATCAGGCCAGGCATGGTGGTGCACGCCTGTAATCCCAGTGGCTTGGGAGGCTGAGACAGGATGATCGTGAGTTCAAAGCCAGCCTCAACAATGGCAAGGCACTAAGCAACTCAGTGAGATCCTGTCTCTAAATAAAATACAAAATAGGGCTTGGGATGTGGCTCAGTGATTGAGTGCCCCTGAGTTCATTTCCCAGTACCAAAAAAAAAAAAAAAAAAAAAAAAAAAAAAAAAAAAAAAGTAATAATCAGGAATAAATTAATCAAAATAAGTATAAAATATGTATGCCAACCACCAGAAGAAGGTGAACAAGATCTAGGTGGATGGAAAGGCATACCATGTGGATGGAAAGGTACACCACATTCATGGCTCAGAGGGCTTCATAGTGGTGGGGTGGCAGCACCCCCCAGTGGATGTGCAGATGCAGTGCATTCCCTGTCAAAATCCCATTCACCTTCTTGGTGCAGATTGGGAAGCTGACCCTAAAATTAATGTTTTTCCAGCATGACTTCCTGGGAGAATACCTTTATCTAACCATAGCTAACTTAATATGTGGTTGGGATGTATGGGACACATGCTGTCTGAGGCCTTGCTTTGAACATTTTATATGAATTAACTAATTAACTAATTCATATTATCAGAAGCCTGTAAATCGCATTGATGGGTGAGGAAACGAGAAACAACCCAGTGGTGCTCAGCATGCAGCCAGGGAGGAAGTTTGTGGCCTCCGGGTCACAGAAACTAAGAATTGGGGTTTGAACATTGAGATGTTGGACCCCTACCCGGCCGCCTCCCGTGCAGTCTCCCTTAGAGATCATCTGTAAGACACACTCCAGTTGAGGTGACATTGTAAGGTCATCTGAGTTGTCTGTTATGTCTGGCGACCTCGTAAAAAGGGGAGATTGGAGGCAGACACGCACAGGGAGGACGCCCCTTCCTCAGATGAAGCCGCCATCTCTAAGCCAAGGAGGGGCCTCCAAAGGTCCTGTCCACACCCCGATCTCAGATCTAGCTTTCAGCTCTGTGAGACGACAAATCTGGTTTTGTTTTAGCCACCCAGTTTGTGGTCTTTATTTATGGCAGCCCTAGCAAACCAATACAGAAAGGAAGGCAGGATGTTCGTTAGGAGGGGTTTTCAGCAGTGTTTGATTCACCAGGGGATGGAGCCCAGACCTACCTGGGAGATCTGAGTCAGCTCTGTCTGACATCACAGCCTCTGCAAGGGGCTGCCATGGTGCTGATGTGGACAGGGCCATTCCCCTGCTGAGTCATGCTCCTGCCCCCTGAGCAGAAAGGGGGTCAGGGACCCTCCCTTGCTGTGTCCTTCATTGGCTGTCATTCTACCCTTTTCATATCTGATTCTTTGCTGTCAGTTTTTTTGAACCTAAATGTGGGAGCTGGGTGAGTAGCTGGGAAGTGTCATCTAGCCTGTAGAAGCTGCGCACCATGTCACCTCTGCTGTATCTCAGAAGAGACTTGAGATTTCCCTACAGATCTGTGGTGTCCACAGGGTTAAAACAAACTTACTTTGTCCTTATTTAAGTCACTGGGAGACATGGTTCCAAGGGCCAGCCCGTCGTGACCCTGGGGTCTGTTGAACCCTTCCTCTCCCCTAGCTCTGGGTCCCTCTTCTCCCCCTGGTCCTTGGTGGTCACCTGCCTGGTCCTTACCCCTCTTCCCTGTCTCCTGTTCCTACCTGCTGCTTTCATTGCCTCTTCAGGCGAATTCTGTAGTCCATCTAGTATCCAGCCCTTGAACTCTTGGGCTTCAGGTTCCTTATCTGTAAACTGGAGATAATGATACACAAGAGTGCAGGTGCTGTGCTGATCACGAGTTAACGTGAGGAGAGGACTTGGCAAGGGTGCTGGACACATGCCGAGCCCCATGGGTGTTCACCATCATGGCCACTGCACCACCACCATCACGTAGCACGCACTTCCCAGGAGAGAGGCTCGCAGTGCCCTGTACTGGATGGCAGCCTGCAATTGTCGAGCTCTAGCCCAGTAACTCAGCCACTTCTCCTTTTATCTGTATTCTGGATTTTAATAGTGTTACACACATCCTCACACCTGTGCATGCGTGAATGTTGATAGCGTAATCTTGTGTATGTTCCTTACTTGTTCCATTTTTACATTTCTGTGCTGGGTTCAGCTGAACAGAAAGGTGGAAGAGATGTGCAGACACTCAATACATACTTGCCAAATACTGTGGAAGGTGATTTATGTCCATTCTAATCGACACAGCACCCTTGTGTGGCAGAGATTTGATCCCCATTTCACAAATGAGGAATGGAAGGCCAGTCTCTAATCCTAGGGACATTTTATTCCTATTTGAGGGTCCAGGGAGCCTGCAGTAGCTTTTGAACTTCTGTGCTCATTTAGGATTGACTTGCCTTTTAATGTCAGGCCAACCGCAGGGCAGGACCTGTTGACCACCGTGTGCAGGCAGGCGGGAGCAGTGGCGAGGCCAGAGGGACAGCACTGTGCCTACCAGTGTTGTCCTAGCACTGGTCCTGCCAGCTGGGAGGCATCTTCTGTGTCATCCTAGCTCCATGAGATGCACCAACGCAGCCCGGCACATCACAGATTGGAAATGTGACACCTGTACTCTTTTTCTGTTTGAGATGCAGTGGAATTAACAAGAAAACCATCCCAAATGGGTCAGCTCCTTCAGGAAACATGATCAATAAAACAGGGCTGTAAATAGTGTCTGTAGATTAACCATTTGCAATCCCAATAGAGTAGGAACAGACTGTGACAGTAAATAGAAAAAATGAGCATCTGTGTGGTTCATCGTGCCACTCTAGGAGTGGTCTCCAGGCCTCGTGTGCAGGCGAGTGTGAGTGCTGCTGGCCTGGCTCTCCACGGGAGGCCTGGTGTGCTCCCAGAAGTGCAGCAAGCTGGCGGGAGGCAGGTACCTGACAGGAAAGCCCTTTGGGGCACCTCGTGGGCCTGGAGCCAGGGATACATGAGGCTTTCCTCAGGGTGGTGGGTGCTCGGACATGCTGCCAAGGGGTCTGCCTGCCCAGCTCTGCTGTGGGCTCTTTGTGACAAACTGAAGTGGCTGCAGGGTGTGAGAATGGGAGGACACGTGGGCAGCCACCAGCTTCTTCTCAGAAGGTAATCCACCGAGGGCAGTGGGATCTTCTCTTTGATAACAGAAAGCCTGTTCTAGAAGAGCACAGCTGGGTCCAGCAAGTGGGTGTGTGAGTCAGGTGAAGTGTGGTCCATGCCTGTGGACGGTGGCTGGGCATGGCAGGATGAGGGAGTCATTTCTGTGTGTATGATCCAGCGCACACACTGGCTTCTGCAGCAGCTGGTGGCTTTGCCCACTCCCTGCACACTGACATCGTCTGGTCACTCACTGACTTCCTGGGCGTTGCCTGTGGGTGTGACGGCTGAGGGCCTAGGAGGGCAGAGCTCCCAAGACCTGAGCCAGCACTCTGCATGCACAGGGGCACAGTCTGTGTCCCTCGTCCCCTGACTGCACGGTGCCCATGAGGTTGTGTATGCTCCTCTCCTGCAGCCCCAGGGCCTGTGTGCTGTGGGCACAGCTGTGTGTACTCTGAGCCTGGGGACTGGGCACTGTCTCCATGTGCTTCCCCTGAAACAATGCTGTGTCCCTTTGCTGTGGTCACTGCCTGGCTTTCAGTGTCCTCTTTGGTGAACTACTTCTCAGTGGTTTGTTCTGAGAATCAAGCCAAATAATACATAGGAAAATGCTCTTGCAACTATGAGGTGGTGTTGGTCATTAAACTGTGTCTGTCTGTCATTGTTATTATGTTCCTTTAGGTTGGAGTGATGTTCACACTTAAGATAAAAGCAACTCTAATAATGTCAGTAAGTTCTGATTTAAACTTTGATTTCTCATCTTCTTGGCCTGAAGTTATCAATTTATAAATAAATGTTATGACTACTTTATGACAAAGAAATTGAAACAGGGCTTCTTATCTGACACAGACAACTTATCTGCACGACATTAGCCAGTGAAGCTCGGTGTCTCCTGTGACTGTCCGTCATACCTAGGACGTGGCATCAGCCGAGCGATCTAGACGTCTGTGAGATAGGAAGCTCCTCGGTGTGCTGAGAGCAGATGCGCTATTCTCAATAAAGGGATTCATTTAAATATATATTAAACAAGAGGTAGGTGGCGTGTTTGACACTGAGAGCGCTGCGGCCTGAAGGCGCTCTCCGCAGAGGCACCTTTCCTGCAGAAGCTGCACTGTAGAGGGCGTCATGGGGGGTGGGGCTGGGAGGACCAAGAGCACCAGGTGGGTACTGAGCACTGAGCACTGCAGGGGAGAGCAAGTGCAGGACTAAGAAACGAGAGGCAAGGGGGCAATGAAGGAAAACAGGAAGAAAGACTGGAAAGAAGAGGGAACTGATGGTTTGGATGGGAATGGAGGAGGAGTCTTTAGGAGCCCCGTGTGTTGGTACTTCCAGGTGCTCGGTCACATGTAATTGTCAAGCTCATGCTGCACGAGAAGTGCACTCAGCCCGCTCTCTTCCCCAAGTCCCTTGCCCGAGGTTATAGTTCAGGAATGACAGCGCAGATGTCCCCAAGCCCCTGATGTGGGAAGCTGTGAGAAGCTTGTGAGTTTTCCCTCATCATAAAGAGGCACCGTAGCAGGAGAGAGGCAGCAGCCACAGCATTAGGGTGGGACTAACATTCTTACAGGAAAATTTTAAAAAGATCATTACAAAATACCATAGTTAAAAAAACCAAAAAACCTTTTAAAATGGACTCAGTTTCTAGGGACACACTTTTTAAAAATGGAGGTACTTAAACTGGCTTGAATATAAGTTGAGTTAAAAAATGTGCCACATGCTTATCCCTGTCCCCCCGCCCCCTGCCTTGGTCTCACATTTACTCATGGGACCCACTGTCACACGTTCCTCGAGCTCAGGGTGTGGGAGTCTGTTCCTCACCAGACCCCACTTGGATCCTGCTCTGCACGAAGGGGCTGACAGGCATCTGCTGTGGCCACCGGCCTGCACACCCCCAGGGCCCACTCCACCACCTCTGTAGACCCAGTGTGATGCATTTCCACAGCAAGCCAAATAAGTGAGTATCCAGCAGAGAATTCACTAAATATAGCCTCATGAACTCTTTAAATATATAGCATCTCCACACTCTATCCTTGAAGAATCTTGGTTTTGAAAATTCAACTAGTGTATCACACACTCAGCAGTTTGTCACTTGGATGGATCAACTCTGTGAAGTGCTGGTGTTCCAGGAACTTGGGTACACGGCTTCTCACACAAGGTAATGAGCACAGAGTTTGGGTGAAGGTTGGAGAAAAGGACAGACAATAAGGATGGAATCACGGGCAGGGCAGGGGTGTGGAATTCCAACCAGCATGGCCCAGTAAGGTCGGGCTTTGTTTCGTTCTTGCCAGCCAAAGGGCTTAGATAGGCAAAGAAAAAATTTAACTGGAGAAAGCCAGAATTACTCAGATACCTCAGTGGTTAAAAAAATAAGATCAACATCTCATGAAATAGAAATAAAGTTAAACATGAAGCAGTTAATGTGTTCCTAGCTCACAAGTTTCATTGGTGCTAGGATTTTAGCACATGCAAAAAAATCTAAATATAATGTTAGCAAGTCAAAATCTGCAAGGAACAAAATAAATACTATGCTGTGGCAAGTAGGGCCCACCTCTGAAATGCAGAGACGCTTCTGCATTGGACTGTCTCAGTGCTGCATGTCACACTAGCTTATTAACGGAAGGAAAAATATACTAATTTACATAGTTACAGAATAATTCACTAAAATTCATTTATTCGTAATAATAGAAGTTCTTTATGGACTAAGGCTGCAAGGGAGCATGACTTGCTTAATAAAGAATGTCTGTCAAAAATTTCTAGGAAGTGTCATACTTACAGTAGGCTTTTGATACCTGACCTTTGAAATCATGAGCAAGCCAAGGATATCTGCCATCACTGCTTCTAATTGAAGTGGTCCTGATTCCTGCTAAGGCAATAAGGAAAGGCAAAGACATGTGACATCTATGGATTAGAACAGAATACATAGAACTGATCTTATTTGCAGATGAGAGCATTTTCTATCTTGAAAATTAAAGAGAAGCTATGAACAAACTGTGAGAATTAGAGAGTTTTTCTTGGTTCAAGACAAAAAATTAATAGCATTACACCATATCAATAAAAACCAATTAGAAAATGCAGTTTGAACCTTTCCCATTCATGTTATCAACATAGTAAGGAGCCTTGGAAACAAGAACATTTGTGAAGAGCACACAGGAGTGGAGCGCAGGGGAGGTTATGAATCAGGGAGAAAAGAAGAACTTGTTCATGAGTGGTGCTGTGACACGTGTGTTCTCACATATGAGGAGGATTAGTGCACCCATGATCAGGAAGCAGGCAAGGCCAGAAAATGGTCTTAGTGATGCAGGGCAGGCGAGCACAGCAGGAAAGGAAAGGGCCCATCAGTGATGCCATTCACCTTTCACAGAGTCTGCAAAGGCCACTCTGAGCAGAATCTAAGGCACACATGGATTATGTGCTTGGCATCTTTCTGCACGTGTGCTAACTATGATGAAGGAACATTAGAAGGACGGGGGAGCATCCCCAGCAAGCGCGACTCTGTGGCCAGCACACCTCTTCACAAGCACTGGTGTCTTGAGTGAAGGTTTGGAGAGGTGAATTATTTGTGCAAGTAAAGTTAACAATGTGGCCAAGCCAAAGTCCAAGCCCGCAGCTGTCTGGCTCTCTGCCCCTGGCATATGCAGGCAAGAGCCTAGCTTGAGGGGGAGTGTGGGTAAGGAACAGGAGGGAGGCAGAGAGGAGATGGGAAGGATGGCAGAGAAACCAGCTGTGGTGTGAGTGGGGCTTCTGCTCTCTCCAGCCCATCCTGCCCCTGTGGGGCCACTGCAGTAGCAGCCTCTCTGGTGTTCACGGCATGTGGAGTCAGGGGGCCACCCTGACACTCTGACACTGGAGCCACTGCCTGCGCCGGCTGCTGCCAGCTGACTCAATGGTAGACCATTGTGTTTTGGGGGTTTCTTTCTGGAATATGGCAGTGAAAGAGGAAGGTCATAAGATGTCACATTGTCTATTGTGTACCTCTAATGTTCGATTCCTGGTACTAGGAAAAAAGAAAATGAAAAGCCTTCCTGTGCGTGTGTGTGTGCCTGTGTGAGTGTGTGCACAAGATGCGGTGTTTCTGAGGACAGTCTTCAAATGCGAATGCGCTGAGCTATTTTTAGGCACCCTTCCTCCCAACAGTGCTGTTTAAAGATTCAGCTCAGGCTGCTAATAGGTATATTTATAACCATTCTGTCGAGGCCCCAGCATGAATGCTGCTGCAGATGATGCTATTCTTGGAGGCAGTTGCCATGGTTACCATTAACCCTTTTGCTTTGGAAGAGTCTATCCATGGGATGCTTTGTTCCCCCCAGGGTGCTCAGCAAGCTTTGAAGGCACGAGTGTACTCTGAAATGGAAATAAAAATCAAGTGTATTTTATGCTTAAGTAATGAATAAACTCTATAAATGAATGGGCAGCACTAGTGATTAATATTAAATCTGTTAATATTAAAACTATAATGACTACAGGTAGCTTTGTAGCTACTGTCCAGCACTGACAGTGCTCAAATCATCTTTTGAATTTGAACACAGACAAATGCATGAGAAAGAAGTCCCTAAGATACATTGTTCCTGCTTCACTACTACGATTTCTCTAATTTAGTAACATTGTGATTTAAAAACATCTTAGTTCCTTTTATTGTTAGTTCATAACTGGAGATCCCGGGCCCCAGGCTCTGGAGCCCTATTCCTGAATGCACAGGTCAGCCCTGATTATCTGGAGGGACTCATGGGTTGGGGGGTTCAAAACAAACAGGACCGAGAGAGAGTCCAATCAGCAGACTTCTGGATTCTTCATGCTTTCAACAATTCCCCCCACCCACCACCAGCACCACCACAAGGCATGTGGTGTTAGAAATGTCTTTGGTTCTCCTACCACAAGCAACTTATAGTTGGAAGAGGAATTAAATATTTTAGCACGAAGAACAAAGTATTAGAAAAAAGATAGCAGAAATGTTCTATGAAAATGTAAGAAGTGTTCATTTGCACTGATCTTTAAGATTAAGGATGATCTGTAGATAAAGAAAGTAGAAAAGTCAGTGGCTGGGGGAAGCTGTAGCCACACAGCCCTCTGGGGCAGTGGCTGGGGCCCGAAAATCACTGGAGGGATATGGTGGCCGTGGCTGGGAAGATACCCTGGGCTTGACCCTGGGAGACCTGGGTCCAGCCTGAGGAGCTGCTGTCTGCTGAGGAGCTGTGGAAGATTTCTGAGAAGAGTTGACTTGACCTGACCTCTGTTTTGTGAAGGCAGCTGTGTGACTGGAGTGGCGAGGCCAGGGAGGCAGAAAGAGGACGCAGGGAGGTATTTCTGGTGGAATTTGAAATGAGCAGCATTTTTCCTTCTTGGATGGTTTCTTCTTATTTTTTTTAAAAATATTTATTTATTTGTTTTAGTTGTACACAATGCCTTTATTTTTTATGTGGTGCTGAGGATTGAACCTGGGCCACGCATGTGCAAGGCAAGTGCACTACCGCTGAGCCACAACCCCAACCCTTGGATGGTTTCTTGAATGGAACTGTCCTTCACCCATTGATGGGTGACTTTTTTATGCCCTTGTTTTGTGCCATGAGCAATGCTAGACATGCTGGGGAGGCTAGGTATTAAGTGTGCAGGCTCAGACACACCTGGAGGGGAAGGGGACTCTTCTCAATCTTTGAAACCTCTCACTTAATCAGAAGGTGTGCATTTCTGGAAGGAGCATCCTGTCTAACAAGTTAACTGTGCAACATAACATATGGTGCAGAAGGAGTGTTTGAAGGCCACAGACACAGGGCTGCTGCTGGGAACAGGGCATCTCGATTCTGAGCTCAGCATGGTGGCTGCTGTTGCCACATGGGCAAGGTGAAGAGCAGGGATAGCACTGCTCCAGATCCAGGGGCGGCTGTCCAGGGGTGCATGCCGTTCTAAATCCTCCTCTGGTTGTTCTCCACCTCCACCTGCTTGGCCCCTTGCTGCCCCCAGTGTCTGTACACAAGTGACCCTGTGGTGGGGTCCCCAGGTTGTGGTCGTGATCACTGACAGCCTTGTCTTCCTCCCTGTCCCTCCCTGCTGCACCAGACCATGTCCTTTAAGGGAAGGACCTGATCTTAATTGTGTATTCCCATTCCTAGAGGGGACCTTTGCTTATGATGGGTCCCAGTGAGTGTAGAATGAATGAACAAATGAAAAAAAAAAAAAAAAAAAAACTAAGAAAATATTAATGGCTTTTGATGGAGTGGGTTTTTAAAGCAATTTATTAAGAATTATTTGCAGCTGTGGATATAGCACAGCGGTAGAATCTTGCCTACCATGCATGAGGACCTGGCTTCAATCGCCAGCACTGCAAAAAACAAAACAAAAAACAAAAACACGTGCCAGAAAGATGTAAAGAATAACATACTGATCATTTGCATATCTACTGCCCAGGTTCAGGGATGTATTCCTTGGAATCCCCTGTGACTAGCACCCCATCACAGTTATCCTTCCCTACCAGTAAACCACAGTCTGAAACTGGAAGCTCGTCAAGGCCGGGAGGCTCTCTGCTTCTAAGAACTGATGCTTGCCCAAGAACATCCATGGCGGTTTGCAGATTTCAGTTTCTTACAAATTGGATTTTGTGAGCTGGAGGGGGGCAGAGGCCAGCTTCCAGGGCATTGTGGTTTGCAGAGTGCTTGTGCCATCACTTCTGTTTCCATCTGCATCTGAGTAATCGTGGCAGACATTATTCTTTTAGGAAATCGAACCTTTGGAACATAACAATGCAGGGATTTTCATCAGCCATACCTAAAACCTTCCCCAAAGTCCTAAATTTCCATGGAATAGAAGCAGTCCTGGGCTTTCCTTTGGGTGTCAATGTTGAAACATGCTGCTCTGAGCGCCACTTGTTCTGTCTGATTTATAAATAAGTTAGATGCATCACATTTCAATATTGTTTTTCATACCACAAGAAAAAAAATCAGCATACTTTTTCAATAACTCCAATATCATTTAATCTTTCTTATCATCAAGCATGCAGGTGGACTGCTGCAGATTAGGCACTGACTATGGGTTACAGATCTCTAGAGAACCTTCCAGAAAATTGAAGGATACAACATTGTTTTCTTAAAAATGTTTTATTTTTAAATGGGAAGGGTGACATGCATTTCCACTTTCTGTAAAGCGTTGCCTAAATTGTCTAGTATCAGCTGTGCAGTGTCAAGGTAACCAGGTAGGCCAGCAAGTGAAATCAAGGTGAGGTTTCAGGCATAGTCCGGCATTCTGCCAGCCCGTAATCATGTGCATCTGTTGAATACAGATGCCATTTAGAAATGCCACGTGGCTGCTGGGGCGATGGCACTGTCAGTCTGTAGTTGAAGTTTTGGACGTTGTTTTTGTTAGCTTGTTCACCTTTTCAAGGTGGGCCTTCCTTGAGGGGGGTTTGGGTTGGTCTGGTGCTGAAGGTCAGCTGTTGGCATCAAGAACCCCTGGTGGAGGGGGTGACTCTGGCACGTAAGCTTCATAAAGGAAGGATGTGGGCTCAATTTTTGTTACTCCTCAGCACGAGCCAAAGGAAAAGCATTTGCCCCGGAGCACACAGGAGCCTAGGGGGTGCGTCAGGGCTGGGGCTCACTGCCCAGGACCCCTGGGGATGGAGGGCTGTGGGTTTCTTCTGCTTTTTCACTTGTACTTGCAGGTACACACAGGCCACCCACTCCATGTCCTCTTGGGTGAAGCTGAGACAGTAATGGTTTGTGCTACGTAGTCACGAGGAAGACCAGAGGACAGTGCTGCCCACGGTTGAGCGGTCATTACCCCTTCCTCCTTCCTCTGTCTAGGATGCTGGGTCCTATGGGGACACATCAAGCCATGACCTGCTTTCACGGTGCTCATGGTCTGGTTAGTGCCATCACTGGGCAAATAGGAGACTAGTGATGCCCTCTGGGGAGGGGGAAAGGCGCACAGGCTTTGTCTTAAGAAAGCCTTCTGTTGAAATCTTGGGTACTGGGTGACATAGGCCGTGTGTCACTGAGGACTCAGAGCTTTCTGGAAAACAAAGATGGTGCTGCAGAGCAGGGTGGTGAGAGCTTGTGTCAGGTCAGTGAGGGCCCTGCCAGCTGGCACTGTCCCGTGCCCTTGCCTATGAATGGTTGAGTGGTGGATGGGAGTGGGAAGCCCAGGCTCCTACTTCCTTGGCCTCAGCCCAGCACCTGCTGGACTGAGGAGTGTAAGGATGCTTTAGCTGTGCTGTCCTGCTTTCTGAAGTTCTTTCCTTGGCTACCCTTTCTCAACGTGGGCTGCTGTGCCCAGCCCTCTGCATTTCTGAACACCAGGCTGGGCTTGCTTCCCGTTCTGCGAGGCTGAGACCCATGGAGTCTCAGCTCCCGACAGACCACCGCTGTCTGCTGCAGGGCTCTGCCCTGCCCCAGCTCACAGCCCACGCCCCAGTCTAGGTTCCTGATGGCGCTGCCACCTGTCTGCTGCCCACCTTCCTCCTTTTCATTCATTAATTGATTTAGAAAAAACTCCTGGGTCACCCTGGGTGTCACGGCTCTCCAAGGAGAGCACCACACACATTCCTGTCGCTCACTTTGTGCTTATCCCTGCCGTTCTGTGCTACCTTCCCCCACGGTCGCATCACCAGGAGGGGGCAGCTTTGGTCAGGCCTGAGTGGAACCTGCCATGAGCTCCCACCAGCCTGTGGAGGAGCGGTCCTGCCGAGGAGAGCAGAGCTGGCAAGGACACTGTTCTAGAAAGGGGTGCTAGGATGTGGGCATCCTCTCTGCCACACCAAGTCTCTTCTTAACAAACCCAGGCAGCAGAGAGACACTGCGTGCTGAACACACAGTCCCTGGTGCTAGTTAGTGCTCCCTGAGCATCAGCTGCTAATTTAATTGTTGCTTTATTAATTCAATAATAATGTTGCCATGTATTTGCTGGTATCTTGTGGGGACTCAGCAATACCATGATACACTTGCAAGCACCGAGTTCAGAGTGAGATATACTAGATATTTTTCTAATTATTTTATGACAAAGTATAATTTTAAGTATTTATGGTTACAAAGCATACATACCTGGATTTGCTGCTAACCTGGTGACTGTCTTGGACACAATGGATGTGACCACCAGGCCTTGGTTTTTCACATGCTGTGTGAGAGGGAGACACCAACATCTGCACCACAGACTGCCGGTGGTCCACTGAGGTGGGAATCGCTGCCTGAAAGGCACCTGCGGATGCAGGCCCTGACCCAGCGGGCCTGTGGGGCTGGTGTTGTTGGGCCCCACTGCAGCTGAGCATCTGGGTGACTGTGCCCAGGAGATGCTCACAGCCTGTCCTTCATGCTGGAGAGCTACTCTCTGTTCTGGAGGGAGCCCAGCAGAGCCCTCCACCTCTGTGGCCTGAGATCACTCATTGAAGAGAGATTGATGAACGAGGCGAAGTGTATAGAGAGGGTCAGGTGCTGGGCCAAGGTGATAATTAGAGCCTGTGGTCTCTGCTCTGGGGTCACTCACAGCCTAGTGAGGACGATGACCACCCAGAGGACCCCAAGAAAGAGAGAGCTCTTGGGAGCCCCTCAGTGCACAGCATGGCATTGTTCATAGCTGCTGGCGACTCTGTATAGTGGGGCAGACCTGCCAGGCCTCTGTGGGGCACTTGGTCACTTCCTGCAGCAGGAGTCCTGCCCCCTTTTCTTCCTGAGACCTCTGTCTTCCTTCTGCTGCCACATGTCTGCACTCCTGGCCCTACTGGGCCGGGTTCCGAGGGGCTGGGCCTATCCCTCCTCCCTCTACAGAGCTCAGGCTTCACTTCTTGGGAAGCCCATTCTTCTGGGGCTGGAATCAGGCCCTTGCTGGCCTGTGGGGTGCTCACGTCTGGTCCTGTCCCTCTGCTCAGACCCCCTCTCTAGCCACAGAGTGCAGGGCAGGCCTGGGCCTCTGCTGTGACTGCTTGGCCAGTCTCACTGTGCTGTTCACTGGCCGTGCGGCTGCATCCTCAGTGCAGTGCTCCTCTTAGTCCCCACTGAGTCTGACCTGACTTAAACGGAGTCACTTGCTGGATTCCGACGCTTCCGTCCACAACAGAGGCTGGAGCATGCAGCAGTGGTCCCAGAGTTCCCAGATCCCCTGGTGGTGTTGCAGCTGTCCCACACCTTGGCTGTGCGCTGCGGCTGGCCGTGTGCTCATGGTGGTCTGGTGCACGTGCACCTACCACGAGGCAGCCTCGCGTACTGTGCATGCTGCCTGATGGTAAGCGACTCCAGGCCTGTGTGCCTGCCTTGCTCCTGTGTGACTTTAGAGTGTGCTCCTTGCACTGTGGAAAGTGGGACTGGAGAGCGCGAGCCAGGCTGTGCTGGCCTCCTCCTCGTGATTGCCACACTCTAGATTGCACCAAGAGGCCATGTGGAGTGGCTGACCCAGGCCTCCAGGGGTGGGTAAGCACACGGTGACTCTGCCTGGCGATGCAGTGCTCAGAATGTCCCCCCGGTGTGTCGTTGGCGAGCCACCATCTGGAACTTCTTCCCCATGTCCTGACTGCCAACCCCCACCCTTCACAACTGCCACAAGGCCTGGTCCTCAGTGCTGAGGCTCTCAAGGACAGAGTTAGCATTTGTGGCTTGTTCCTTTATGTCCCAAAGGGCCTCATGGTCCTTGCCTGCAGGTGCTGTGCAGTGGCTGAGTGTCCAGGCTCAGTGAGGACCTGTGACGATGGTGCCCTGTGCATAGGCTTGGAGCAGGTGCTGCCCCCTGGGCCATGCGCCCCCATGGTCCTGTGGGGAGCTGAAGCCCTGTAGCCTCTGTCTGGCCGTCTGGACCTGTGCAGACCCGCTGTGCCTGGGGCATCCTGGTCTGCCTGGAGCAGGCCTCCCCAGGGGCCCTCTCCCTGCCTCACCGGACCCCAGCCCATCCAAGGCCCTCCTCTTCTTGGCCTTTGCAGGACATGGTGAGTGCAGCCACGTCTCCCTTCCTCCCCACGCGGTACCATGAGAGCTTCTTTGCCATTTCATCTTCTTTAAGCAGTAAGCAGTTCAGTACTCTGTCACTTGTTTTATTATCATGACATAGCTTCTGAAACAGAGCTGACTGGCACTCCTTCCTAACCCACTGGCCTGTAGGCCAAGAGCCAGCCCTCTCCCGCCCTATGGCCAGACGTGCTCACGTAACCCCGGTGTCTGCTCCAGGTTCAGCAACTGCTCCCAGTTCTTGCTTCTCTCTTTAAAAAGTATTTTAACCATGTTTACATGGGCAGTTCAATGGCATTAATTACCTCCAGAATGCTATGCAGTTACCTGCCACTATGTTTTTAAGGTTTTCTGTTACTCCCAATAGAAACTGTACCCATTAAGCAATAGCTGTACAACCTTCCCCCCTCTCAGCTGCGGCAACCTCCAATTTCCTTTCTGCCTCTATGAATCTGTCTATCTCAGACATTCTCTATATGTGCATCCATGAACTATCAGTCCTTTTGTGTCTGGGTTATTCTACCTGGCCTGATATCCTTAAGATATCCCTGTTACAGCATGCTCAGAATTTCATTCTTTTTTTTCTGGCTGAATAATATTCCATTATGTATCTATAGCAGAATAATTTGTCCATTCATCTATTGATGAATGTTTGGGTCTTTTCTATCTTTGGTCAACTGTGAATGATGCTGCATGGATACTGACATACAACTATCTGCTTGTTTTTTTTTTTTTTTTTTGGTTCTTGTTTTACTTTTTTGATTTTTGATATATCTTTTTTTTTTTTTTTTTTTTTTAACTTTTTTGGTGGGTATACATCTGGGAGGAGATTTGCTAGTCATAGTAATTCTACAGTTGGCTCTTTGAGGAATCACCGAGTTTTTTTCCACATTGGTTGTATTGTGTACGTTCCCAAAGGGGATGCACAAAGGTACTGGTATTTCCATATCCTTACCAACACTTGTCACTTGTCTTTCTGATTATTGCTGTCCTTGTAGGTGGGAAATAGCATCTCACTGTGTTCTGATCTGTGTTTCCCTCATGAGCAATGATATTGAGCATCTTTTCACATGCTGGGTGGCCATTTATTTCTTTGAAGAAATATCTATTTATGTTATTTTCCCCTTTTAAAATTGGGTTGTTTATCTTTTTGTCTTTGAATTTTAGGAGTTATTTCTATGTTCTGAATATTATGCCCTTATCAGATAAGTGATTTATAAATATTTTATCCTATTCTATAGATTGTTTACTTTCTTGAAAATGTCCCTTTATGCACAAAGTTTTTACTTTTGATGAAGTCCAACATATCTGGTTAAAATTTTTTTTTTGTTTATGTTTTTGATGTTATAATTAAGAATCCATTGCCAAGTCCAAGGTTACAAAGATTCATCCCTATGTTTTCTTCTACAAGTTCTGTGCGTTTAACCCTTACGCTTAGGGCACTGATTTTTGAGTTCAAGTATAAGGTGAGGTAGGCATCAGCTTCATTCCTTTGCATGTGGAGATCCAATTGTCCTAGTACCACTTGTTGAAGAGATCATTATTCTTTTCCCATTGCATAAACATGGCTGTCTCATCAAAAATCAGTTGACTATATATGTAGGTCTTTCTTTCTCTTTTCTTTTCTTTCTTTCTTTCTTTCTTTCTTTCTTTCTTTCTTTCTTTCTTTCTTTCTTTCTTTCTTTCATTGAGCTCAGGGCACTCAACCACTGGGCCACATCCCCAGCCTTTTTTGTATTTTATTTAGAGACAGGGTCTCACTGAGTTGCTAAGTGCCTCACCATTGCTGAGGCTGGCTTTGAACTCACAATCCTCCTTCCTCAGCCTCCCAAGTGCTGGGATTACAGGCATGTGCCACCACGCCGGGCACTAGGTATTTATATCTTGACTCTCAATTGCAGTTTGCTGGTCTGTGAGTCTCTTTATGCCAGAACCATTGCATGTTGGTTACTATGGCTTTGTAGTTTTTTTTTTTTTTTTTTTTTTTTTTTGGTACTGGGATTGAACTCAGGGGCACTAGACCACTGAGCCACATCCCCAGCCCTTTTTTGTATTTAATTAGAGACAAGGTCTCACTGAGTTGCTAAGTGCATCGGCATTGCTGAGGCTGCCTCAGCCTCACAAGTGCTGGGATTACAGGCATGTGCCACCGCACCCGGATGCTCTTATTTTTCAATATTTTATTTGCTATTTGGGGCCTCTTGAAATTTCATAAGAAGCTGAGGATCGGCTTTTCCACTTTTGAAAAAAAATGCTGTTAAAATTTTGAGGGTGATTGTGTTTGAATCTTTGTTTTGGGTAGTATTTATTTTGGGTAGTTCTTAGCTCTCATTAATTGAATCCATGAACATGGGATGTCTTTCAATTTATTTAGATCTTTAATTTTGTTAGCAATGTTTTATGATTTTTAGTGTACAAGTCATTTCTTTGGTTAGACTTAATTTTAGGTATTTTATTCATTCATATGCTATTTTAAATGGAATTGCTTTCTTAGTTTTATTTTCAGATTGTTCATTGCTAGTGTATTGAAATACAACTGACTTTTTTTTTTTTTTGTGTGTGCAGATCTTGTATGCTGCAACTTGACTGAATTTTTAAATTAGCTTTCTTATGTATTCTTCAGGATTTTCTATATATAGGATCATGTCATCCATGAATATAGATATTTTTACTTCTTTCTTTCCAATTTGGATGACTTTTTCTTGTCTAATTGCTTTGGATAGAACATCAAGTACAATGTTGAATAGCAATGAAGAAAGCAAGGCATGCTGTCTAATTTCTGATCTTCGGGGGGAAGTTTTCAGTCTTTATTGAGTACAATGTGGGTTTTTCATAGATACCTTTTATCTTGTTGAGGAAGTTGCCTTCTATTTCTATGAGTGTTATCATGAAAGTGTTGAATTTTTTTCAAATGCTTTTTTTGCATTAAGATGATTGTGTGAGTTTTTTCCATGATTGTATTAATATGATGCATCACATTGATTTTTTTTTTTTTTTTTTTTTTTTTGTGGTACCGGGGATTGAACTCAGGGGCACTCAACCACTGGGCCACATCCCCAGACCTTTTTTGTATTTTTTATTAGAGACAGGGTCTCACTGAGTTGCTAAGTGCCTCGCCATTGCTGAGGCTGGCTTTGAACTCGCGATCCTCCTGCCTCAGCCTCCCAAGTGCTGGGATTACAGGCGTGCGCCACCGCGCCCGGCTCATCACATTGATTTTTAAAAAATGTTGTATAATGATCCTTACAGCCCAGAAATAACTTCCACTTCATTATGGGATATGATCCTTTTAGTATGCCATTTGGTATGGCTTCCTAGTACTTGGTTGAGAATTTTTGCATCTATATTCATCAGGAATATTGATATGTAGCTTTCTTTTCTTGTGATGTTTTTGTCTGACTTTGATATCAGGGTGATGTTGGCTTTGTAGAATGAGTAGGAAGTCTTCCCCCTCTTAAATATTTTGGAAAGTATGAGAAGAATTGGTCTTAGTTTATCTTCAAGTGTTTGGTTGAATTTGCCAGTGAAGCTGTCTGGTTCTTGGCTTGTCAGAGCTGGGAGGGTTTTGACGACTGGTTCTGCCCAGGGTTCCTTGGATGCCCAGTCTCCCAGCCTGCCTCCCAGCCTAAGCACAGGCTGCCACATCCTGCTCTGAGGTCCCCACCCCTCCCCTAGTTCTTCCTTCCCTTCTCGTGATAGACCTCATCTTGGAAGTTCATTCTGACACCCCACCTCCAGGCTCTCTGCTGTCCTCTGTGGCCACCAGCATCCTGTGGATGTCTCGTGACCCATCTGTCTTGCTCACTAGACCAGGGTCTCAGGGCTGAGGTTGCTCCCATCCCTCTAGGGCACCTGCAGCTCTGGGCATGCAGGAATCAGACAGACAGCAGGGTGCCCTGTGTGCGCAGAGACTGCCGTTCGTTCTGTCCTTGTGTCAACCTCTGCAGTGGTGGGCTTGATGAAGTGACATGGCAGTGGCCACAGTGAGGCCCTAATCTCATTTCTCAGTGACTCACAGCATAAACAGGGAAGATGATGTAAGCTCCTGAGACTGAAGTTTGGGTCATAATAAAATAATATGAGAGAAAGTTGTTCTGTTATAAAAACATCTCTAGCAAATAAAAAGATCCTTGGGTTTCAAGATTAGAAAAAAAGTCTTATGTGGTTTCAGTCCTTTTTACATGGCCTTTTTCCTCTTCTGAGAATGAATACTTCTTAAAAAGAGTGCGTAGTTGAGAGGTACCAGTGCCTGTGCTTTGGGGCCTGACTGTGGGACGGCGAGTCACTGTGCTCATCCTGGTGCTGGACCCTGGGTGCAGAGCTGAGAGCAGGGGTGTGATGAGGGGCTCTCCAGTACGGAGTGGGTGATGACAGCAGAGCTGTGGCCTGGGAGGACAGGGACTGCTGGCTTCAGGGGCCAGGTGGAATTCCTGTGGTGGGGAGTGGGAGCAGGGTGGACAGAGGCCAGCTGTAGAGGATCATGGCTTTATGATCCAGGGCAGCAGTCCCCTCTGGAAGGCTGGGAGCCTGGAGGGTGACTTGGGACCAGCTTATGAAGGGCTCTGGTGCACTTTGGGCTGAATGTGGAGGCAGTGAGGTATTCCTGAGTGTGCGTGGGGAGACCACCTTAGAGGTTGTGCCAGGGTAACAGAGCCGTGGGACTCTGCTCCCTAGGTTCCTGGGAAGGAAGGGCCTGGAGTTTTCTCTGTGGGATGAGAAGAAGTCCCTGCTCCATTCCTGAGAGGCCAGGCCTCTAGGGGAAGGGCCTGCAGTTGTGCTGTGTGCTCTGCCCTTGTGAGCCCTGAGGCCTGGCTATGCCCGTTGAGCCTTGAGCTTGGCTCTCTCCATGAGTGGTTAAGAGGTTCAGAGGAATCTCCCTCCATTCTCCCTGGGTGGGTGCAGAGGCCACGTGAGCTGTATCTTTGAGAAAGCCTGTGTGTCGCTAGTGCAGCGTAGATGGTGATGGCACTGAAATTTGAAGTATCTTTTTTTTTTTTAAGCCAAGGTTCTAAACACCTCATATGTAGTTGAGTTAATGTGTTTTCTGCAGGGAAATCTGGCAGTCACTGGTGTCCACAGCCTTGAGAAGTCCATATTCTGCTCCCTGGATTCCATATCTAGGTGTTTCCTAAGGGAAAATCCCATGTTCTCAAAGATCTGTATGCACAGAGGGGTGTTACAGTGTTGTTTATAAAAAGGAGAAATTGGAAACAGCGTAAGTGTGAAATAATAGGGGACTAGCTAGTTGGATTAATGAACACATTTTCAGTGGAACAATAAATAGTCATTGAGAGAGTTTAAAAAGTACATTATAAAATATTTCATAGTATAATTTCAGTCTATTAAAAATCTGTAGAAAGGGGCTGGAAGGCTGCACGTGGAGTTAGTGTTGGTTATCTCAGTGATGCAGCAACACATTATTTTAATTTTCTGTCCTATTTTCTGAATTTTTATGATGAACATTATGCCTAGCAATTTAAAAAATTTTGGAATGATCATACACAGAAGTTGCAAAGATCATAGAAAGTACCTCCTCTACCCGCTGCTGAGTCAGCTGAGAGTCAGAGCACGCTGTTGACTTGATGCTCAGCACCTGTGGGCTCTTCTTGCGTGACCACACATGGTGAGCCACGGGACAGGTGGACGGTGGAGCGAATCTGAGCAGCCTCCTAGTACACATGTGAACGTGCCACAGTGAGTCTCAGCACCATTTACATCCACAAGACACTAATTAAAAAGTCTGTAAGTAAATAGCAGAAAGATCAGCCAAGTCCGGGGAAGGGATAGGTGGAAGGAGGAGGGCAGAGGAAGTCCTGGGGACTGAGCTAGAGCAGGTTATAGTTCCTGCTTTTGTAATTATGTCAGAATGAACACTGTTATTGCATATGACTAGAAAGAACCAATACCAAAAATCCTGGGGTTGGGGGGCAGGACGCTGTTGCCTGGTCCTGGCCCGCCACTCTTCGCCAGCCGTTCTGGTGGTCCTGGGCAGTTGCCCAGGGCTTCCTTGACTTCCGTGACCTTCTAGGGTGTCTTTCAGTCCGGGTTCCAGGGTACCTCGGGATTGGATTCAGGTTCTGGATTTGGGCAGGAACATCTCAGAAATGGTGCTGCGTCCCATTGCAGCTCTTGGGTGGGGCATGGCTTCTGTTTGTCCCGATTCTGATATCACTGTGGCCACGTGAGTGAGGTGATGTCTGCAGACCTTTCCACTGTGAAGCTGCTCTGAGCTCACAGTATTTATAGGAAGGTGCTGTGGGACTCTGTGGCTGCTGTTTCTTCTCAGGCTTCACCTGCTCAGACCTCACCTGCATAACCATGCATAGTGAAGCACAGGACAGGGGGACAGTGGAATGAATTTGACTAGCCTCCTAGTACATATGTGAACATGCCATGGTGGTCTCTTTACTCAGCAGGTTCTAACCATTACTGCTGTGTGCTGACGTCACATTGTCTCAGGTCTTACCAGTGGAGCCCCTTAAGCTGCCGCTTTATTTCTGCAGTGCTCCTGATTCTCTGAGGGCTTCCTTGCTCTATGGCACACGATGCTCTGTGCAAATGTTGCCTCTTCCCTACCCACTCTGCAGCCAGCCTTTCTCTAGGAGGCCTGGTCCTTAGAAGCCAACTTTTGGGGTGGGGGGGGGGGGGTGGGGCTCTGAGGGTGCCAGTGGCTCCTGGGCTGTCGTGTCCTCGGGCCTCTCAGAGGACAGGTGTACACTCACCTGTGCTCATTTACCTCTGTGCTTTATCAGTTCCTGTTGTCATTCTCAGTGATGCCTCCAGTTCCACTCCAGTGTGCCTACTTTTTTCTCTCTGTATTTGCCATGTCCCTTGCTCTCGGGGAGAAGCCTGGCTCTCAGTCTTAAGCATGTGCATGTGCGTACTTGTTCTTCCTCCTGATATGGCCAGCCTCCCATTGCCACTGCTGCCCTGCCCTTGTGTGGGCACCCCCCACCTGCTCAGACTCACCCCTTTGTCCCTGTCCCTGGTCGCACGGTCCGGCCTGTTTGGGCCTCCACCAGGAGAAGTCCTCTTCCCACTGCTGCTGTGGCAGAGCCCCTTGCAGGATGCCCTGGTACCCGTCAGGCTGAGGCCCCCGCGTGGATGTCTTCCTTTCCTCTCTGGGCTTCCCATGCCAGGTGCTCCTCGGGCAGTGCTGCTGCGTGGCCTTGCCTGGGATCGCTCCTCCACCCACACCCCTGTGGATGGCTTGCGCCTAGCCTAGTACCTTCAGCACTGAGTGGTTCAAGAGGGCGGGACCCAGATTGTTGTTGAAGAAGCAGATCTAGTGTGGAATTAGCACATGCTTTAGAGGTGACTGGAGGCTTAGAAAGAAGGACTTTGCCTTATGCTAACTAAAAATTCCCGTGAAAATCAACGTCCTTGGCAGCAGAGCGACAAAGATCTTCAGAAAAGGAGTCTTCTTAATGGGAGCTTAAAGGACTGTGGAGTTGCCTCCTTTCGAAAGGAATCAGCTTAGCGTCCCCCTGGGTGCCGACCTTTTCCTAGGACGCACTGACTCATTATCAGAAGGACTTAGTGGAGGCAGAACCGGTAGGTAGGGAGGGCAGAGGCTCTGCAGCCAAGCGGGCTCCGAAGCTAAGCTGTGCCATTTACCAGCTAGATCACATTGACCCTTGGGCAATCCACATGCTTCTTGAGCCTCAGTTTTCTTTTGTGTAAAGTGTAGCTCTGTTAATCCCGCCTCGCAGGACGGTTCTGAGGATCCACAGCGTAAGGAGCATAGTCGGTATTCAATCAGCCCAAGTTCCTCTTTACTTTTTCTCAAAGAAAGTGAATTTGCCTCACCCAGACTCTCGGGAAAAGATGGGCACAATTTATCCCCTAGCCTTTGTCCCCGTCATTGGTCTTCAGGCTGCACAGCCCTAAATCTCTGTGCCCTGCCCGCAGCCCCAGGTGGCAGCGGGCCGACCTCCCGTGGGGAGGCTGCACTTGCAGAGCAGTGGTCCATTGCCATGAAAACTCACAGCATGAGGGGCCGCGCCAGGCCGCCAGGCATCCAGCCCCATCCTGACTGCGGCACGCTGGGACTGAAGAGGCATAGGAAGTGAGATGAACATGTCTTGCCTTTGGTGTTGACAAAAACAAATCCAACCAATTGTAAATCCCCACTATTGTACATTTCATTGTCTGTCCTGTCTGTTTTTCTGAAAAGCTAATTTATCTCTTCTCTGTGAATCGCTCTGGTGAGTCAAGTAGATGCTATCTTCATTTGCTGGTTTATCACTCACCCCAAAAAAGTCACAGTGTTACTTACACTTTCATAGCAAAGGTGAATTTGGGCTTCAGAATTTACGACTTTAGGTTAATCTGAGTGAAAGCACCTTAGCTCATATGTTACTGGGCCTCGTTTTTTTTGGCAAGAAGCTGGTGGAGCAACAGAGATGCATGAACTCAGACTTTCTGAATCATCACACTTTGGGCTTACTAGTTCATGCCTGGGGACAGCACTGGGTCTGCAGATACTTCCTTGACGGAGGGGCCTTCACAACCAAGAGCGTTTTTCCTTTAAGTGTTCGTTGAAGAAGTGAAGTGACTTGTACAGTGAGTGTGTGTGAGCTTCAGCGACATCTGTGCCTTTATAGTAAACCCCACTTTCAACTAAGGAGGCCAGAGACATTGTAGTTTGTTTTGTTCTCGGAGTGCTTATTGAGCACCTACTGTGTGCTAGATACCAGTCCAACTGCCAGGGCTGTGGTCAGACCTGAGTTGTGGACAGTGACCTCAAGGTGCTGGGCATCCGACTGGAGTGAGCGCTGTGGTGCTGGGTGTGTGGGGTGCTGGGTGGGGGGTGGTGGTGTATGATTGTGGTGCAGCTGTTCCTGCCAGTATCTGACTCTCCCAGACCAAAATGAGTTTGACTTCTTGGGTTTCCTCACACCAGGAATTCAAAGGCTCCTTCCTGACCTGGTTGTCAGGTGTCCATAATTCTTGTTCAACTTGTCTGTCCATTGATTCAGTCAACACATAAATATGTACTGAGCCCCTGCCTGTCAGTGGTGAGCGACCCAGACCCGGCACAGCCCTCACAGAGCTTCTCTCCAGATCCTCCTCTTCCTTGGAACCCGTTTTAAAGAGACGGCGACGAAGCATCTACTTAGAGGCGGGCGCCCCGCTCAGTGCCTGTGTACACATTGGTGGCCCAGTTCTCTGCCAGGAGGAGGACTGTCTTGCTCTGGCATTGTGCTGTGAAGCCACAGACACACACCCAGTGACATGTTAAGAGTCACCCGAACGTGAGGCTCACAGGGCCCATGTGTCCAGGCACCCCAAGGCCATGTATATGCTGCAGGCTTGCCAGATGCCCTCTGTGGCCCTGCTGCCAGGAGCTGGGGCGGGCCCTGGTGGAGCTGGCCCGCTGAGCTGCCGCTCCTTGCTGCTTAAGCTCTGGCTAAATACACTGTCCTAATTAAATGTTTCTTTTTCATTTAAAATTCCACAGTGCTGTAATTCAAATTAGAAAGCTGCTGTTTTGACAGATGATGTCATTTAATTTTAGGATCATTGTGCTTCTTGTATTCAACCGCAGACTAAATTGGACCCTATCTCAGAGCTTTTATACATTATAAAATATCACGTTCTTACGAGTGTCAGGATGGGGCCTTTGAATGCCCTTCTGCTGGTGTTCTGTGAGAGGGCCCTGGCGAGGGTGGTGACGGGGTTGGCTGGGTAATTGACTTGTTTGGAGCCTGGCGCCTGGGGAGGCCAGCTCTGAAGTGGCCCTGAAAGTTTCCTTAGGTCTGGTGGCCTCCAGTGTCCCACACTGTGACTGCTCCAGTGGACCCCGCTACCTCCTCTCCAGGGCCTGTTCTCCTCCTTCGCTTGGGCCCCACGGGAGCAGACAAGAGCTGGGCGTGCCCCTGCTTCACCTAGCCTCCCTGCCCTTGGCTTTGCCCCAAGAACCCTGGACGTGTCCTCCTCCTCTCCCCGTAGGATCCTGCTTCAGCTGTAGAAGGGGAGGCCGGCAAGAGCACATCCAGCAAGCTGTGGCCACCCCCCTCACTAGGACAGGGTGTCTGCGTCCCCTCCTGCGTCACTCCACTCCCATACAACACTGCCGGGTTCCTGGAAGTCTACAGGAGACCTCTTTGGTCCGCGTTCCTTTTAAATGAGCAGCGCGCTCTCTGCCCGCCTTTCCCGCCCAGGCCTCTGGGCTGTGCCCTTCCCTGCTGGGGCAGCCACTCCTGTGTCCCTGGGCTGTCCTGGCTGTCTCTGGAGCACTCCTTTCTGTGCCTTCCCCAGCTTCCAGAGTCCATCCTGTGGTCCCCTCTAGGACCCCTGGGTGGCTGCTCTAGCGTGCTCCGTTCTCCCTACTTGTCCCTTTGAGGAAGTGATAAAATCGTCACCTTTCTCTTCCTAAGATGTGAAGAGCAGCACGCAGGGCTTCTCCGAGGCCACCCGTTGGGGCACAGTGAGGGCTACACTTTCATCAAGTGTGGAGGACATCAAGTGAGGAGGACTGGACTTTCCCTCTAGGGGGTGGGAGTGAAGCCTGAGCACCCTGAAGGCCTTCTTCCCAAGCTCTGGAAAACCCACGACTCCATTGTCCCTGAGCCTGTGACAATACTCTTCTCCAAGGGACCAGCCTACCATGAGAGATTATGTCAAATTGTCACTGAGTGTCTGCCACACCTCCTGTGGGGTTGCACTCTGCCAAGGAGCTGGGTCTTCCTCCATGTGAGGGCTAGGTCCTTGTGCCGTTGGTGCTGGGAGCAGGCTGTGGACTGCTGTGGCCACGTGATGAGGGGGCAGCGCCTCCAGGCCACTCCCTGGAGAGGTGCAGGTCCTGGGACCCTGAGATCATGTGATCTTACTGTGGATGAGATCAAGTTAAGGAGATGGGGAGATGGTCCTGAGATACCCAGGCAGGCCCACGTGGTCATCAGGGAGGCTGTAAGAGGGAGGCCAGGAGCTCAGAAAGACTGTGGGCAGGGGACAGTGGGAGGAAGAGGTGCAGCGTGCCCAGCAGAGCCAGCCAGGAGTGCGGTGGCTTCCAGGAGCAGGCTCTCCCAAGACACATGGAAGGAACACACTTGGTCCTAGCACTTCTGACTCCAGAACTGTGAGATAACACATTGAAGCCACCAAGTCTGTGGCTTTTGTCACAGTGGCCACAGGAATCTCAAGCAGGGTGTGAGCAGACTTCTGGGCAGAAGCTGAAGGAGATTTTGTGAGCGTGGCCATCTGTCTTTTCCTCCGTCCTGAGGCTGGCAACGTCCCAGGCAGGCCGGCTCCGTCAGCCAGGCCTTGGGGGAGGTCGACGAGCACCAGGGCCCGTCTGAGGAGGAAGAGAGGTCTGGTGAGAAACAAGTCACCCACAACCAAGGGAGTGTGAGCACCAGAGGGTGGGAACTGTGGTGGTCCCAGGGACTGTGTGCTTCAGTGACGACTTCACAGTGTCTGTGGCTCTGACCCTGGCAGGAAAGCCCAGCTTGTGTCTCTTGAAGCCCTTCTGCCCTGTCTGGTGTGGGGTGGCAGCTCCTGCCCCTGCCCGCCACTTCTCCCTGGGGCACTTCTGCTCCAGCCTCCTGCCATTGTCAGACCCTGCCATTGTCTTCTTTTCCTGCCCCTTTTCTTTTCATGAAAATCCAACTGTTCTTCCCCATGGATTGGGAATGAAGTCCAGGATCCTTGGCTATACCAAGCCCTTCGGGCTCTCCTGGTCCTCCTTCTCCAGTCTCTCCTGATACTGTCCCTCTTGCATGCCCAGCCTTGGGCCTTGTGCCTTCATTCCCCACTGTGTTCCTCACTGGCACTGCCTTTGCCCCTTTTCACCTGACTTTCCCACAAAGATGTGTGGCCTGGTGAACCCCCACTTCTCCTTCCAGATGGGAAGAGAGGAACTGTAGAGTTCCTGCTTAGTGAAGGCTTCTCGACAGCCTCAGGACGGTCTCCCTTCCTGGGCGTTTTCACCATGCAGCGCCCGGTGGACTCTGGTCACAGATCTCAATTTTTTTTTTTTTTGATATTTATTTATTTGCTTTAGTTGGACACGATGTGTTTTATTTGTACGTGGTGCTGAGGATCGAACCTGGGCTGCGCACGTGCGAGGTGAGCGCTCTACTGCTAAGCCACAACCCCAGCCCAGATCTCAATGTTTTGCATAGTAATTTGATTTTATTCTCTATACACCTTGAGGGATGGGGAGGTGGGCAGGCGGGTGGGTGGGTTGGGCACTGCAGTGAGGCTTCATGGGACTGAAAATCTTAAAAGCAAAATCTATTTAAAATTCCTTTCTGGGAGAAGCACACTATATTGTATTAATTCACTCAGAAGCTTGCAAATCAGGGAAATGCTAACGATCTCTTTCCAGTTGCTGAGGAGAGGAGCTGGCAGAGCACTCTCTTCATTCATCACTTTCAGCTTAGGTCTGACTGTGCTTGTTTTTCTGGTAAATAAGGAAATGAAATTACGCCATACTCTGAGTTGAAGAGATTTCATTTGGAGTCCAAAGTTGCCTTGATTTCTGTTTTGTGGACGTGGACTTGGTATCATCTAATTCAAAACCTGGGGCCATGTGCCACCTGCTCTTTTAGGATTTGCCACAGAGCCTAGACCAGTGCTGAAAGATCCACACTAAAACCTGGGGGTCAGCTGGGGACATGAATCCCGAGCAGTGCTGTACATCAAATCTGTCTCCATCTAACTTCTTGAACATTTGTTGACCACTAGTTTTTGTGAAACTGGCATCCAAGAGCCTGAATCTGACTTGGAACCCAGGAATGCAGTCTTGTGGGGTTGCCAAGTGGCACAGAGGAGGTGCAGCAGGGATGGACTGCAGCAGACACTCTGAGAAGCCTGGGGTGTTCTGGGGGTGCCCAGATGAGGAATGGGTCCTTTCTGGTTTTTAGGAACTTGGAAAGCTTTAGTAGAGCGGGTGACATTTGGCAGACTCCATGGTGTTAGCTGTGGGGCTCTGTGGTCAGGGCCTGCCTGAGTCCCTGCCTTGACTCTCAGTCATCCTACTCAGGAGTGGTTACCTGGCCTCCTCTTGGGCTTGGTTTTCTTGCCCTAGGACGGGAGCAGTACCGTCTCCTGGGATGTGTGCCTGCCACAATGGAGTGATGTTGCGGCGTGTGAAGGAGCCTCCAGGGACTAGGTTCTTTTGAATTGTGTGGATGCTGGCCCCAAGGGGACCATGGGATTGTATAGAGGGAGGAAGGAAGGGCATTGCAACTGGAGGGGCCAGTGTGAGGCTGGGCTGTGGCTTGAGTCACTGCTGCCCCTTCCTGGTGCTGGTGCTGTGGGTGCAGAGGTGACTGACGAAGCCCCTGTCTTGCTTCATCACACATTTGTGTTCTTTTGTTCACAGTCCATCCCCCTCAGCCCAGTTTTCTTGGTGAAATTAGTTGAGTGTCTTGAACTCAATCTGGAGGAGGACCATGTAGCCCAGGTGCTTGCTGGCGGCAGGGTCCTCTGGCTGGTCTCCTTTCTGCCCTGGCCACCTCTGCACCCTGGTGCCCTCTCCCCTTGTGTCCATGCTGTGCCACAGCTGTGCCCACCAGTCTCCTGGAGACTCTTACATGTCACATGGCTTTGGCATGACATTAGACTGCATTCGGAAGGGGTCTAAATCAAGACTCTTGACTCTAGTTGACAAAATTTCTTTCAAGCTGTCTCAAGCAAAAGAGGGGGTGTACTGGTGAGATCATCGTGTGTGGATCTCGTGGCAGTGCCTGGCTGCGGGTGGGACTGTGGACTGGTGAAGCAGCCCCAATCAGGGAGATGGCTATTGCGGCTAGCTGGAAGCCATAAGTTCCACCTGATAATAATCATACGCACCTGTAAATGCACATGACGCACCCGCAAAGCTAAAGGTATATAACCGGGTGAAAGCGGTCAGAAGCGGAATTCATTTAGTCAGTCGTTCAGTCGCTCAGTCGGTCGGCCGAAGAAGAAAGAAGAAGCTCTCTCTCTCTCTCTCTAAGCTCTCTCTACGAGGAGAAAGAAGAAAGAAGAAGCTTGCGCTCTCTCTCTCTCTCTCTCTCTCTCTCTCTCTAAGCTCTAAGAAATTAAAAGAAAGTGAAGAAGAAAGAAGAAGTTCTCTCTCTCTCTTTCTCTTTCTCTCTCTCTCTAAGCTCTCTCTAAGAAAGAAGTAAAGAGTCAGTAGTCAGAAGAAGTAAAGAGTCAGAGAGGTTGCTGAAAGAGCCAGTGTTAGAGTTTTGAGAGATAGTTAAAGCCGAAGAATAATAAAAACCTTCTTTCATCTTCATTCTGCCTCCGAGTTTTTCTCCCGCGGCGCTGTTGCTCCAAGTCAGGAAGCAACAGACTGGAGAGTCCTCAGAGCTGCTGCCCGGCTCTCAGCTCCTGTGCACTCTGTCACTCTGTGGTTTCTTGTCCCGCTCTCTTTTTCTGGCCACCAGCTCGTCTCTCCTTCAAACCCTGGCCCCCAGCAATGGCTGGCCCAGTCCCAGCTTACCTCACTCCAGGGGAAATGGCCGTGTGACCATAGGTGCTCTCAGCGCCAACTCCAGGGAGCCTTCTTGGCCAAGCTTCTGTTTCATGTCCTTCCCTGGTCCTGAAATGGTCAGCCAGTGCGACCTGGCCCATTAGTGACACATACGGCTGCCAGTGGCCTTTCCTGGTATAGAGGACACTTTCTAAAGAAGGGGACCATTGTGGACTGGACAGACTGCTGAGTGCATCTGTCACAACACCAGCTGCTCACCTGGTCTCTCTGGACATGTTGCAGGCCACAGCAGCTGTAGTGGCAGGCACGTGTTCTTTTAGCACTCACTAGGCACCCGTAGCGGCAGGTGCTGGCTGGATCGTGAGAGTGCAGCGTGTGCGTTTCTGTCGCTGCTGTGCAGAGCCTGGTGGACATCCAGCTGTTCTTACACTGCCGCTGTGTGTAGGCCGGACCTGGACTTACCCTCTGATGGCCACTCCTGGCTGTGGCTGTTCTGTGGCCCTCGGGCCACTGGGGTGATGGGCGGTGCCCACACGCATGGCACAGCGCTTCGCCTTGAGCAGGTCTCAGTTCCTGCCTTGTAAATGGGATTAGCAGGGTCATCTCACGGAGTCGTCCTGAAGTTTTATGGAAAACGTGTTTGTGTGGGCTTTGTGGGCTGCAAGCTGGTGGCACAGATGTGGCTGGGAGTTCGCACTGGTTGTAGGTAGCTCGTGGAGTCAGTCACGAGGGTAAGTACAGGTGCGTCATTGGTCTCTGCAGGTCTCAAGCTCGAGGCTGCATCTCAGCACAGGTGTAGCGCTGAACAGAATTTACTCCGCAGACTTTGATGCTCCCTGAGCTGTGGTAGCAGCCTGTTGGAAGCTCATTCACTTCCTGCAGGTTTGTCACTTCTAGGGAGGCACTAATAGAGCCGCCATTAGTGCCTTGCTGTGGCTTACACCATGTTTGTCCCTCCCAACTCATTTTCAAATTGTCATAGTGACAGCACTACAGCAATAAGGTAAGTAGGAGGTGGAACTGCAAGAGGGGCTTGGGCTGTGGGCTCTATGCAGGGCTGGCCTTCCTGTCACATGAGGCTCCAGCATCCCCTCCCATCTGGAGGGCAGAGGGTTGTGAGGCTCCCTCTGGAACAGGGAGGCTGGGCCCTAACTTGCTGAAGCCTTGACCTTGGACTTCCCATGGACACAACTGTGAGCCAGTGCTTTTCTGTTCCTTATAAATGAGCTAGTTTTGGGGATTTTTTGTAGCAGCACAAAGTGGACTAACATAGGCCTCCTGTGTGCCCAGCATCTATGTTTATCAAGTCACTTTATCCTTACTCTATGCAGGATGCATTATTTCTACTTTACCTATGAAGAAATCAAGTCTCAGTGTGTAAAAGTCTCAAGGAAGGCAAGTTCCACTCAGACTTGTGACCTTCTCCTTCCCACAGCAGCCGCGAGGGGTCAGGCTTGGGCAGGGGACAGTTCCCTTTTGTTTCTGTGGATCCCTCTGGCCGTCAGTGGCTTGGATGTGGCTGGGGGTATGGAAGCCAGAGCCCTGCCCACTCAGCCCCCTGGGCCTCTGCCCCACCTGCAGGCAGCATCCTAGGAGCCTATGTACTTGACTGGAAATTACGGATCTCTTCCCTGCCCTGTGCCCGACAGAGGGTGCTGCCCAGACTGAGCACCGCCTGGGGGAACCCGTACTCACAGACCAGCAGGCATTTATTGTCTTCTAAAAACATGGTGTTATGAATCAGTTTTAGTGTTCAAGAGGTATATTTGACTCTATTTTATAATGGCCCCTAAAATTTGTAAATTACTGGCACCAGCATCAGTAAAGTAATGGCGACAGCACACAGTGGTTTGCATCTCCTCCACGTTCAGCGAGCTTCTTGCCTCTTCAAAAGGGGCTAAAGTGAGCATGTGGTTGACTGGACTGTTCCAAGGCCCTGTAGAGGAGGCCAGGCCATATGCACAGCCTGTCTTGGGGAATGAGGTCGCTGCTTTCGGGTATGAGCTTCCTGCTTCTGAAAGTTGCCCCCCCGGCTTGTTCCACAGGTGTGAGATACGCCCTCTCCCATCTCCTGTGCAGCTGCAGCATGCTTGCCATGAGATGAGGGTAGAGCCAACCTCAGGCCTGCTGTAAGCCTTCTCATTGCTCCTCACCACCTTCACCAGGAAAGGACACGCCCTCCATCCTGCAGAGGCCACTCTGCCCGCCTCTCCCACCCTCAGCCCTGGTTCCCAGCCTGTGCTTGGCCACCTCCTGGCTCGGCGCCTGTACCCCTCTGCTTGAAACAGCCTTTCTCCCCTCTCCCCTTCACGCCCCGTGAGCTCTTCAAGCCTCGGCTCGGCACTGCCTTCTCTGCCCTCTTTCCTTCCCACAGGAATGCCAGGCTCTAGCCTGCTCCATGAGCAAGTGTACCCCACACACTCCTTGTGGTCCCTCCAGGGACCACCACTGCTGGTGTTGGAAGGGCAGAACGAGGCACACTGCCTGCAAGGGAGGGGCAAGTTCACAGCCAGTCCTGATTCAGAAGCTCCTGTTGCCCACTCCAGGCACCTTCTCCACAGGGCCCCGCCCCCGTGTCTCTGTGCCCTGGCCCTCACTGTCCTTCCTACTGCTGCATTCAGTACACCGTGTGGTGATTCATGATCTGCAGATCATAGGCTTCCTCTCTTCAGGAAATGCCCTTTTTGATTCTCCTTCTCTCCATGGTCCAGCACAAATCCAGCTCTCTGGAGGTGGTCGGACTCTTGGTGAATCCAGTCGAATGGACATTACGTTCTGCAACTGACATTGCCTGGAAGCAGCATGGTTTCTTAGGCACCATCAATCCCCCTCATCTTGTCTCTTCACTGATTCACTTCCTTTCTCTTCCAGAAGCCTTTTCTGTTCCTGCCAGGCCCTGCAGAACTGCCCCGTCCCCTTCCCCAGAGCCTATATTTGCTCCCCTAATCATGGCCTTTACTCTTTCCCTGCTGCTGTGTCTTCAAGTCTTGGAGGTGCTGGCCTAGGGCCTGAGAGCAGTCACACTGTGACTGCAGTTGTGATGGATGGTCCCCTTCCCACTCCAGCCTGGGCTGGGATTAAAGAGCTCACCATGAAGTGCCAAGAATGGCTCCACCAATGTCATCTTTTTGGTCAAGCTTAGCTCAGATTTTTGTGGGTGAGAACAGTTAAATTGATGACATTATGATAACGGATCTCCATGCTGCGTGGCCCTAAGTACCTCCTGTGTCTTGCAGTGTCAGCAATTGCTGTTAAGAATGTATTTTTGCAGGAGGTGGTTTTGTTTTTAATCTTCTTCGTCCTTATTAACATGTTCCTAGGCAGATGGGCATTCAGCGCAGACAGACTTGCCTTCTGTGTGACCTTACGCCATTGTCAGGGCTCTCAGCAGAAACCATCAGAAGGTGACTGTTACCTGTGTCACCAGTAAGGGTGGCAGTAGGAATCTGGCTTGGTTCTGCTAGTCCGGTGGGCGTGTGGACTCCATGGAGGTGAATTTTTCCCATCCAAGGAGCTCCCTCCTGCTGAAGTGCTTCCTGCTTCCCTCCACTGACCCGCAGGGCCTCCACCTGAGCAGGTGACTGGGGTGTCCCTCTCAAGGAGCTGGCTCCTGCTCTGGGGAAAAACCTGAGGCCTGGGAGAGGGTCGTCTCTTCCCCCATCCCCAATACAGAAACAACCACCCCACATCCTGTCACAGTGAGTGGTGGTAGGCACCTGTGTCGTTTCGAATTCCACGCAGGCAGCTGGGAATGGCACATCTGTGGGCTCTGGCTGAGGGGAACCCCGTGGGACCCCTGGTGATGGGCTTCCTGCTCCCATGGTCATGCTCAGCTCCTGTGGTCCTTTCTGATGGTACCTCCCAAACACGTTTGCCCATCACAGCCTCTCTTCTCCAGAGCCCCCAGGTCTCTCCACTGGAAGCACCCCTCCCTGCGTGTATCTCTGAGCAGCCACACAGCACACATGGCCCAGGGTGGTACTTTGTCTCATTCTTCCTAAATGAAGCTCCTTTTGGGTGGGGGTCTGTCTCATCTGCTGTGTCTGTTTACCTTTCCTTATACACCTCTCTGTTCCTCCAAATAATCCCAGACAGGGCCCAACCCCTAAAATAGCCTCTGACATATGGATGCTCAGTAAATTTTAGATGACTGGAGGAGTGACTAGGAGAAGTTGTATGAGTTCAATTTTTAATTTTATTTTTTTGCTGTCAAGAAAAGAGGAATTCAAGACATGAGGCAAATGTCTGGATACAGCATGCCCTCCTGGGCAGAGCTCTGGCCAGGCCCTCCGGGAGAGGGTTTGAGCTGTAGCTCATGATCTGCAAGGCCACCTGCTAAAGTGGGGCCTCCGAGCAGGGTGGTCTCATTCACCTGGGAATGAGACCATCTGCCCAGCAGGGGGTCTTGAGGCGTGGGGATTATAGCAGCATCCTGGTAGCTCTGCCCTGTGGTTCCTCTGCAGAGCCCAAGAGTGCAGAGCTGTGGAGAGGATTGAGAACGGCTGTCACAGTGTCTGCCTGTTGCTGGGAAGGTCCCCTGTGGCAGCCATCTACAGCCCAGGAAGTCCGCACTTCCTTCCCGGGCCTTGAGGCAGAGGAGCTCGCTTCCTGCTTCCCACTGACTTGGGCTTTCTTGTTGTTTCTCTGGGTATTCAAAGGCCAGGTTGATAGAGGAGAGGGGCTGCCCAGAATGTTCCTTTCTAGGGAGAGCTGTGAATATTTTATGAAAACACTGCCGCGTCCTGCTGTGCGCCAGTGCTGAGCCACCAGCTGGAGTCCTCATTAGAGTGTCCCTTGATGGGGTGTGGCAGCAGGCACTGGGAGGACTTGCTTCTTCTCAGAATCATGTGGAAGTCATCAATATTTTAAGGAGTTTTATCTGCCCACTGTTTTCTGTATATTAATCCATCACATTGATCACTTTTTTCGGGACAAAGTATCTTGCCTTTTCTTACCAGGGGGTCACAAGTACTCTTTGTCAGTTTCTTTCCTTTTCTACTTTGCCTGAGTCTTGAAGAAAGTTCCCTAGTAGCCTCATCCACACACTGGGACTCTGACAAATTCCCGTCTGCCTAGGGGATGAGTGTGTGTGGTCAGACTTAGCATCTGAGGACACAGGGTTGGGGTGTTTCATCTTCTGGTGGCACCAGGCTGCTGTCCAGAGCACCTGCCCCACCCTGGGGGCTGTTCTCTGAACTCCCGCCCATCCCCATCTCACGCTCTAGAGGTGGCAACACTCAGGTGACTGGGTGCAGTGCTCATGGGGCCAGGGCCCACAGTGCTGAGCACAGCCTGGTCTGGACAGAGGGGCAGAGAAGAGGCTGGAGGTGACCTTTGAGCCTCAAGGTGACACATTCTAGGTCCAAGGCTAGAAATGAGGGCAAACTGCAAGATCAGAGGGGCGGCTGGGGATCGCCGAATAAAGGGGTCTTCCCAAAGGCTGGGACTGCTGTCACCAGGCCCTCTTCTTGGAAATGCAGGGAGTGGCAGAGTGGATAGGGAAGAAACACATCGAGTGCGTTCCATGTGAAGGTGCTGGGTCGGACAGAAGTTCACAAGCCTTCATGCCCAGGCTGCCTGGCCTCCGAGGACCCTGCCCACTGTTTCTCAGGCGAGGAAGCACACCTGGGATCCCTGAGTGGAGCACAGAGCTGTGTGTGTCACCTGTTTTGATGCCAAGGTAGGAGAGGCTGTGGGTTTGCAGACGAGGATATGGATGTTCTGAGAGTCTTAGTGACTTGTCTGGCATCCCAAGGTTTTTGTGGGGATTTTCAAATCCTTTTTATTGTACACATTGCCCTCTGTGCAGACAGGCGTGGTCTAACCTGAGCTTATGTGTCTTTTCTTACCTGATTCTTACCCCTAAGGTCCTGTTTTCTTTTTCGCAGTTTTTGAGTGGTGGCCCTGTGGGACCCAGTCCCGTCCAATGTAGTCATCGCCCATCTTGACTAGCGGTGCCCTCCTTAACGGCCTCCTCCGGGCCGCCCTCCTTGTTCTGAAGTAATTGTTCGTGCCTCCTTCATCTTAGGTATCCTGACCTGGCTCCTGGCTCTCCCCAGGCGAGTTTCTGTCCTGTCTGTCTCTGGACTGGGCGCCCACATGTGGAAAAGCTTCTGCCGTGCATGCCTTGCTTGGCCGTGCGGTGCCACTTTCATTGTGATTTATAAAGCTGAACCATGTACGGAGGCCACTAGGACTCACATTTGTTTCAGAATTGGAAAGGAAAAATATATACTTAGGGTAGTTACCAATCACGTTTCGGTTTTTGGAAATCCCACATAAATGGCACTATTTTCACTAAGTAACAGGACTTCTTGAAATAGAAGAGAAGTAAACAGCTGCTCTCTGGACAGCAGTACTAAACCTGCCCCCAGCTCTCGGTGTTGTGTCCAGCCAGAGCTTCACAGACCACCAAACGCAGAATGCACGGCTGCCGGGCAGCTTTGCTTGAAGCCAGACTGCAGCTGCCCCAGGTCCCGGGCGATGCTGCACCAGTTAATTCCCTGCATGTTTGCCGCGGGTCTCTGCATGCCAAGCACTGCTTGGCCCCAGGGAGGCTGGAGAGAACAGAGCACACAGAAGCCACAGGAGTTGGTCTGGGGTAGCAGGGCAGGAACCACGGTGGAGCAGACTTCATGCCTTCCATTCACCTTACGGGTCCCGTTGGCTGGCCAGTGCCAGGGAATGGAGCAGGAGCCGGGTGGCCGGGAGGAAGTGTGTTCTGGGCAGAGGATGCCGCACAAGCTAGACATTACGGAAGATGCTGGAAGGCCAGGTGCATGTGCTGGCTTGAGCACTGTGTGCTGGCCCACGCTGGGTCCTGTCAGGGGCAGCAGAGTGACTGGTGAGGGTGGAGACACTGAAGGCCTCACGCAGACTGAGTGAGCTTGTGTCCTCCCGGAGAGGGGCCTCAGGGGCCCCGTTAGGTGCATGACAGGGATGGGCCTGGAGCAGCTGGGCTCAGGGCTGGGTTTGCAAAATACTGGTTTTAATTCTGGTTTTCCACACACCAAGCAGCTTATGTGATAATTGTGGAATTGCTATTTTTCTAGCACTCAGTTTCCTTGTTTGGAAACAGGATTGGACTGGATTAAATTCTTGACCCTCCCTCCCCATCCATCCTTCCCAGGGTGATGAATCAGTGGTCTTTAAGTGCAGGCATCACTCGGAGGATGTTTGCTTTTATACACGATTTCGAACAACACACACACACGCACACACACAGGTCTGCACACATGTACGTATCTGGGGTGTGCTTCTAGAGCATGTGTCTGTTTCTTCTTTGCAGTTTGAAAGCCTAGTGCTCACACCTGCTCTTCCCAACTGGACGGTGGGCAAGATGCCCTCGGGCCTCAGGTCTCACTCTTCTCTCCCACCAGACTGGGTGCTAGTGCGGCAGCCCCAGGCAGAGACAGCGTGTGTTGCCGGTCTCTCCACCACTCCCAAGACAAAGCCCTTGCTTCGAACCTGGCAGCCTCCTCTCTTCTCTTGGTTCTCTCTTCTCTTGGTGTGGTGAGGCCAGAGGAAGCACTGCCCTGTCTCACCTGTGAGCACTGTGTGTAGGGGCCGCCCAGGGTTCCTTCCTCCTCATCTCGGGCCTCACTCCTCCTGGGAAGCATCTCCTGAGCAGGGTCCCCTTCCCACCCTGACAAGGCCTCCCACTGCAGACCCCCTGCTTGCCTACAGCCCCAGGGTGCTCCTAGGACCTTCACTTCCCTTGGAGCCATGTGCCGGTCATCCTCCTCAGTGTCCCCAGCTTTTCCCCAGGTCTTTGTTGCGTTCACCTGACCGCAGGGCTCTTCCATTTTCCGTGCTGTGCTGGTCTCTGCGCATGGTGCTGTGCCTGTCTGTCCTGTGGGCTGAATTGAGTATCAAGTATAAAAAGGAGGGTGGTGCTTAGAAGGACTTCCGTTTCTGCTTTCCTGTGGGCCTAAGATTCCACACTTAGTACCAGCTCTTACAGACAGTAATGGCTTTAAGATTTCAGAGGAGAGACCAAAGCTCAAAGGCTGCTCTGGAGCTGGAGCCAGAGCCGGAGCTGGGGTGGATTACGCCTGGTAGGACAGTGGTCCTTCCTGTCTTGGGGCCCAAGGACTCCTCTGAGTCGCTAATGAAAGCCATGGGCCAAGCCCACAGAAGCTCTCCTGTAACTCCCGGAGGTCTGTGCCCTGTCTGCAGCCTGTGGCACTGGGCACGAGAGCTCCTGTTTTGGATGAACTTGGTGTGCAGGGCACCAGGCACTTTGCTGGTTGCCAGGGAAGCACAGCTGAGTACCACTCAAGGAGGAGAGGACAGGGTCTACCGTGTTGAGCACCTCCATTGCAACCTGGCACTGCTGAAGCCCGGCTGTAGGTCATCATGCTTCCACAGCAGTGCCCGTGGAGTGGTGGTGCCCATTCTCTCTTCTTGAGGACACCGAGTCTCAGCCCAGGCCTCCCTCCAGCCCTTCCACTTCTTCAGAGCACAGCCTGCTTTCACTCTCTGGCTCTCTCCACTCACAGCTGCTTGGAGGAGCCCACCCAACAGCCTGACAGCCTTGGCAGTGGTTCACCCCCTCGGCTGTGTGGGCAGCCTGCCTGCCTGCTGTCTGCAGGGGCAGCCACTGCACAAACCTTTCCAGTGAGAGACAACTTCCACAGGTGGGAAATGCCAATCTTGAGTCAAAATCAGTTTCCTAGGTACCGTTTATCAGCAGCTTTTCTGTTTTATTTTTTACTTTTTTTTCTTTTCTGTGCCACTGTGTGACCCAAACTGCAAGCCTGGAGTTCATTTCCAAGGATGGGGCCTTGGCTCTGCTGGTGCAATGGCCTTTGGTTAGGAGCTGAAGGAGGCCGAGGGGCTCCCACCGCAGCAGTGCTACCCTTGCTTTGTTCTGAAGGTTGAGCTGAGCCCCGCGTGACTCACCAGCCAGCACTTTGTCATCCATGTTTCTTTTTGATGTGAGCATCAGACCTTTTTTTAGAAAAATGTCATCATTACAAACTCTCCGTTCAACTTGGCGATTGAACCCTTGGGGTGGGCTTTGCCCTCCACTGCTCTTCCCCAAGAACAGGCCAGAGGCTCCCTTCCTGCCACATGAGGTGCAAGTGACAGGGTAGCCAGTCCTGAGCCGCATGCTGGTACTGTCACTGAGGACAGATCCTCAGGGGGGATGGCTGAGACCACATGCAGTCTTTCTCCTTCCTGGGGCCTGTCTCCAAGTGGTGAGCCATGTCACTGAGATGAGACTGAGGGACAGAGGTGCGAAGGAAGGCATGGAGAGGGCTGGCCTCCAGTGGAGGCCCTGCTGAAGGAAATGTGGAAGGAGAGGAGGTGTCTCCTGGCAGGAATGGGAGGAGGACTTGCTGCAGGAGGGTGACCTGGATGTGCAGAGGGAGGCAGGCATGAAAAGACAGGTGTGTGAGGAGCGTATCTGTCCAGGTTCTGCATCTCTGTGGAGCTGATGACTCTGTGGAGTAGGGGTGCATTTTTTTCCCTGTGAGGCTTGGGAGGCCATGTGGTTTTAGAGAAGGAAGACACTACACCTCACACGGGGTTGGTCCCCCTGGGAATCACACCCAGTACCTCTGGGGAGACAGATTCAGTGGTGTTAGCCGAGGTCTGGAGAAGAGCTGGCTGCTAGAATAAACCACTAGTTCACTTGTCAATTCACCATCTGTTCATGGTGTGTGTCTCTTCTGTGGCAGGCACTGTTGGAGCGCAGCCGCCATGTCCCTGGAGAGGAGCCTGTGGGCGCTGCTGATAGTTGCAACGAGGTGCTGCTCAGTGCAGCAAGGAAACAGGAGCCTGGTGCTCCTTGATGCGGGTCAGAAAGGGGAGGCTGGGGAGGGAGGACTGCATGCGGGGAGGTAGAAGGGACTACGTCTTGTACTGCACTTGACCTGGTCCTCACTGGGGTGTGGAGCCGGCCAGCCTATACTGCCTCCGTTGCTACAGAGCTGGCAACTGATAACCGGGGCACTCGGAGGCCCTGTGTGCTGCAATCTGTTGCTGCTGAGTTGGAGCCCTGTCATGGCGTGCCACAGATTATTGGCAGGGGGCAAGCTGGGGTAGACTCAGCTCAGGGAGCCCGAATTCACCAAGTCTGGCCATTTAGCATTGTTCCTGATGGAGCCAGAAAGAGGAAGCGAGGCTTCAGTGCTCTTGAGCAACTCTGGGAAATGTTCAATCAAGACAGGGAGGCTAAGTGCCCACGTCATGCTGATCACTGCTCTGTTAGCAGAGACAGCTAGCTGGGCCCTTGTGTCTGGGTGGCAGGCACAGCACCTTCCACAGCATGTGGCTTTTCATAGCACCTGAAATGCAGCATCACTGAAGCCAGAGCTGTCACCTGCCTGCCTCAGAGCCACTATCTTCGTCACCGAGGCAGAAAATGGGCCTCTTGCCTCTTTTTCCTTGGTGTTTCTTACCTCCTCCCCTCCCACCATTCCACGGCTTATCTGCTGGTTTTATAAACCATTGTGTCTGTGCATTTGCTTGTCAACTGCACTAGTCCACGGTGTCTCGAGGCTCAGTGTCTTAGTCACATGCATTGCAATGCCACTCCTGCTTCGTTTTTCCCTTTCCTGGAATGTCCCCTCCTTGATCTGCCTAGGAGTGCCTCATTCTTTAAGTCCCAGCTCAGAGGGGAGTTTCCCATCTACTTGGCAGGTACAGAGGTCTTCCCTCTGCTCACAGCCTTGGGCTGCAGCCCATGCCCCAGAGTGCCCTGTGGCTCCTGCATCATCCTGCCATGCCTTGCTCACAGTTCTTGCAGATGACTGGGGGGGGGGGGTCTCTGCACCTTTAGCACAGTGCTGTGTCCACCGAATGCTTGGCACGTGTGGAGTGCAGGAGTGAATGTGGGAAGCAAGGGGATGGTACATGGCTGAGTCTAGAGGCGCATGTCTCTAGACTACTCACCTGGATGCCTTCATTTATATAGTCTAAACCTCACATTTGGTGCAGCTGGGGACTCAGCAGTCTGTGTGCACTGCCTCTTCCCAGAGAGGAGGTGGAGTGGCAAGGGCACACAGACGTTGAGGGAGGCTGCCTAGGCTCTGTCACTTCCTAGCCACCATGACTCAGAACCCTCATCTGTATAGAAGAACAGTGGCAGATATGTCAGAACACTGCTGTGCCTAGCCACAGCAGCCACCACAACAGTGCTTTGTGGCCCCGAGGCTGTTGTTGAGAACATACACGTGTCACTGACATTCACTGCCACTTACCAGATCTGGGTGCTGCTCTGGCACTTCTCAGCAGGGCGCCTCGATAGCAGTGCTGCTGATGGTTCGTTTTTGTGGTGCTGGGGGTGGAACCTACGTCTTGAAGGCAAGCACCCTCCCATTAAGCTACATCCCCAGCCCCTTGACCTTCTTTTGTTTTGGATGACTCTTTATTGGGGGTGGTATAGGATGTTTAGTGTTTCAGGTATTGCCAAACATCCCCCATGGTGGGGCAGATCCTTGGGGAGAGCCCTGGCTTTGCAGGTGTTCTTCCATGAAATCCTCACAGTTCTCTGAGGAGGGTCCTGTTGCTTAGTCTTGGTTTATGGATGAAGAAACTGGCACAGGGAGGCGAACTGCCCAGTAACACTACATCCAACATGCTTCTGTGAAAATTAAGTTTCTTAGACTATTTTTGTCAAGGCCCAGAAGCAGAGATGGTGTGGCTGGGCAGGGAGCAGCTGGGTGAGCACTTACCTGTGCTGCCCCACTCCCAGCCCTGCCCTCCCTCCCTCCCAGGTAGTCTTCAGTGGGACTCTGGATTGGGAGTGTTCCTTGTTTCCTTATCTGTCTGCACTGTGTTGGCATTGTGCGTGGTCTTGGTGAGGTAGATACCGTTCCCGCTCTGAAGAAACCTTCTGTGTGACTGAGATGGAGTCCTGTGGATATGGAGTTGGAGTACTCTCCTGCCCAGGGCCCTGGCTCTACAGGCAGGCAAGGGCAGAGGCACAGAGCTGAGAGAACTTCACCCAGAATCACACAGGAAGGCCGCATCAAACACAAGGCACAGCCCTTCAGGGTCCTCTGAGTCCTCCCCCACCCCCGCCAACCTCGGCAGCCTGGATCCTGCTGTCTCCAGGGCCTCTGATTTTCCCTCCAACCTACCCCACTGGACAACAAAAATGGTGATGAAGTTGTGAAGTGGTAGGGAAAAGACCCAAACTAAACCAAGAGCATGTTTGTCTGGCAGCCAAACTGGAAGGTGTCAGGGATCCAGTGGCAAGCTGTCCTCTCCTCGTGCACGTCTGTGTGTGTGTGCACGTGTGCGCTTTTTTTTTTTTTTTTTTGTATTTTATTTATTGTGCAAGTATTTGTTTGGCTATTTTGCCATGTGCCAGTGCAGGACTGTGTTAAGACGTGTGTAAGATTTTCAATTTCTCTGAAGCCCAGGCTAGGATTTTCAGTGAAATTTACATCTATTACATCTCTCTCATTTCTACCTGGAAGTCAGGAAAACACATTAGATAAATTGTTTTAAATTAAAGTTAACACAGAGTGTTGTAAAATTTTAGAGAGTAAAAAATGTTGAATTATATTAGTAATCAGCAACAACGCCAAACACACTGGTTGTCTTTACAAAGCAAGCTGAGTTATGCCAGTCGCTAGCATTAACTGCATTCTGTTATGATTTGGAGCCTGCTAACTAACCAACGTATTAGCATATAAACTCCACAGAAGTAAAGGACTATCGAACAAATATGAATTTGCAATAGCCAATTTCAGATCTGACAGGATCAGATGTTTCATATTACAATACTTATATAGCAGAATGTCACAAAATAAGCATTTTTCCTGGTTCCCAAGTCTTTCTTCATACAAGATTTACCAAAAAGTAAGATAAAAACAAAAACAAAAACCCAACAAACCCACTCTTAGAAACTAGACTTTTCAAGTACGTGTTTATGATAATCACTTAAAAATGTATTTTAGGGGCTGAGGCTATGGCTCACCGGTAGAGCAGTCATCTCGCATGTGTGAGGCCCTGGGTTCAATCCTTAGCACCACATAAATAAAATAAAGGTATTGCGTCCGCCTACAACTAAAAAGATATTTTCAAAAATGTATTTTAAAATACTCACTTTGGGACTCGGTGGTAGAGTACTTACCTAGCCTTGTGTTCCATCCCTGGCACCACAATAAATAAAATAGAATAAAATAAAATATTCTCACTTTAGAGTTAAGCAGTCCCACTTCTTGGCCTGTTGCTGGAAGAATGAGGGCCAACAAGAAATTTTAAATGGTTCAAAAAGCCCTCCCTGTGCAAAAATAAGCAAGTGGGATTTTTTTTTTTTTTTTTTAAATATCATCTTTTGGTTAGAAATTAGTAAAACACAAACTGCCCTCCAGGGAGCGCTCAGAGACCCGGTGCTAGTTCTGGCAGTTAATAAAACTAAAAAGTACTGCAACCTAAGATGGAGCATTTAGTGCGTGGCCCCACCTGTGGCTCTGGGAAAGGGCGTGCACGTCCTAGTGTAAAGACCCATTCCTGGAGGTCACTATCAAGGAACACCCATCACCGGCAGGGCTTCTCACCCACGTGAAAGATTAAAGCCGCAGACAAACGACCTCCATCCCCCAGATGCACTGTGGGCTGTCATCTACGGTGCCCTCACCTTCCAGAGTCCAGGCACCTGCTACCTAGAGGCCCTGTCCGTGCCCTGGAAGGGTGGGCTTGTGGGCGGGGCCTAGTGCGGCAACCCTCCCTAGTGTCTCAGTGGACCGGCCAGGCCACTTACCTGCAGACCGCTGCACTCTGTGGCTGCGCCACGAGGACCTGGGCATAATCTTTACTCTGGGGAGGGTGGTATAGCAAAGTTGCTTGCTGATAACCCGGCGAGGTATTACCTTGTGGACCGCCACCCTGTGCGGCCACACACACCAAGAACCTGGTTGGACATGCGGAACCCGGAAATTGTGCCACAATGGAGCATCCTTTGCCTGGAACCATCGTCCTATGCGGCCTCACATCGCGTACCTAAGTGGACATCCTTACCTTCCTGGCAGCCGCGTTGCTGCACTGAGGATCTGGGCGTGCCTTCCAGTCCTAAAGTCTGCCTCACGGTTGTATCTACACGCACTAGGAGGGTATTTATACCCTGCAGACTGCATCAAGGCGAGGAGCTCGGCGGATGTCTTTATCCTGCGGAAGGTGGCACACTAGGTTCATGAATCACTGCTGCCGCGTATCGAGGACCTGGGGGGATGTCCCTGTACTGAGGACAGTGGCACAGCCGGACTGCACGCTGATAATCCAATGCATTGTCCTCATTCTGGGATTACTGCCCCGTGGGGTGGCATGCAGAGGACCTGGGCAGACATCCTTAATCTCCGGTACAGGCGCATTGCCGCGGCTGTGCACTCAGGGTCTGGGCGGGACTTCCAACCCTACAGACTGCATCGCAGCTATAGCAGCTATATCGGCACACTCGGGACCTGGGTGGGTGTTTTCTTCCTGCACACTATGGCGAAGCTAGGAGCTCGGCGGACGACCTTATCCTACGGAAGGTGGCGCACTAGATTCGTGAACCACTGTTACCGCGTATGGAGGACCTGGGCAGATATCCCTGTCCCGAGGATAGTGGCACAGCCGGGTTACATGCTGATAATTCAGCGAATTGTCTTTATTCTGTGATTACTGCCCTGTGTGGTGGCGTACAGGGAATCTGGGCAGATATCCTTATCCTCTGGAGAGCCGCATTGCCGCGGCTGCGCACTGAGGATCTGGGCGGGGTTTCCAACCCGAAGGCTGCGCCACAGCTTTATTGGCACAGCTGGATCTGGGCTGAGGTTTTTACCCTGCAGACTGCGGCAAGGCGAGGAGCTAGGTGGACGTTCTTATTCTGTGGACCGCGGCGCACTGGATTCATAAACCATGGCTACCGCGGACTGAGGACCTGGGCGGATGTCCGTGTCTTGTAGACAGTGGCACAGCCGGGCTGCATGCTGATGATCCAGCGCATCGTCCTTATTCTGTAATTACTGTTATGTGCGGTGGCATACCAAGGATCTGGGCAGACATCTTTCCTCTCCAAATAGCCGCATTGCCGCGGCTGCTCACCGAGGATCTGTGCGGGCCTTCCAACCCTGGAGACTACATCACGGTTGCACCCGCACACCTAGGACCCTGCGCTGACGTTTTTTACCCTGTGGACTGCGGCAAGTTTGGGACCTGGGCGGACATCCTTGTTCTGCGGAAGGTAGAGCACTAGATTCATGAACCGCTGCTACAGCGCACTGAAGACCTGAGTGGATGCCCCTGTCCTGAGGATAGTGGCACAGTCGGGCTATACACTGAAAATCCAGCCCATTATCTTTATTCTGTGATTACAGCGGCAGTGTTCAGAGGAACTGGGTTGACATCCTTAACGTCCAGACAGCCGCATTGCCGCGGTTGCGCACTAAGGCACTGGGCGGCGCTTCCAATACCGCAGACTGCGCCACAGCTGCATCTGCACAGCTAGGACCTGGGAGGACATTTTTACCCTGCAGACTGCGGCAAGGCTAGAAGCTGGGCGGACGTCCTTATTCTGTGGATGGTGGCATATTGGATCCGTGTACTGCTGTAACCACACATCGAGAACCTGGGAGAATGTCCCTACCCTGAGGACAGTGGCACACCAGGGTTTTACATTGATAAACCAGCAGAGCTTTCATATCTTAACCAGGGGAACATCCTTACTCCGTGGACTACTGCCTTCTGCTGTAGGACCTGGGTGGATATCCTTACCCTCTGGATAGCATTGGTGGAGCTGTGCACTGAGGATCTGGATGTGCCTTCCAGCCCTGGAGACTACGTCACAGCTGCATCTACACACCCAGGACCTGGGTGGGTGTTTTCTTCCTGCACACTACGGCGAAGCTAGGAGCTCGGCGGACAAGCTTATCCTGCGGAAGATGGCGCACTAGATTCATGAACCACTGCTACCGCGTATCGAGGACCTGGGCGGATATCCCTGTTCTGAGGATAGTGGCACAGCCGGATTGTACGCTGATAATCTAATGCATAGTCTTTATTTTGTGATCACTGCCCTGTGCTATGGCGTACGGAGAATCTGGGCAGACATCCTAATCCTCTGGAGAGCCGCATTGCCGCAGCTGCGCACTGAGGATCTGGGCGGGGTTTCCAACCCCGTAGACCACGTCACAGCTATATCTGCACACTGAGGTCTTGAGCTGACGTTTTATCCTGCAGACCTGCCGCAAGGCGAGGAGCTCGGCGGACGACCTTATCCTGCGGCAGGTGGCGCACTAGATTGGTGAATCACTGCTACCCTACATCGAGGACCTGGACGGATATACCTGTCCTGAGGATAGTGGTACAGCCGGGTTGCACGCTGATAATTCAGCGAATTGTCTTTATTCTGTGATTACTGCCCTGTGTGGTGGCGTACAGGGAATCTGGGCAGATATCCTTATCCTCTGGAGAGCCGCATTGCCGCGGCTGCGCACTGAGGATCTGGGCGGGGTTTCCAACCCGCAGGCTGCGTCACAGCTCTATTGGCACATCCAGGATCTGGGCTGAGGTTTTTACCCTGCAGACTGCGGCAAGGCGAGGAGCTGGGTGGATGTTCTTATTCTGTGGACCGCGGCGCACTGGATTCATGAACCATGGCTACCTCGGACCTCGGACCTCGGCGGATGTCCCTGTCGTGAGGATAGTGGCACAGACGGGCTGCACGCTGTTGAGCCAACGCATTGTCTTTATTCCGTGATTACTGTCCTGTGTGGTGGCATACAGAGAATCTGGGTAGACACTCTAATCCTCGGGAGAGCCGCATTGCCGCGGCTGCGCACTGAGGTTCTGGGCGGGGCTTCCAACCCTGCAGGCTGCATCACAGCTCTGTTGGCACACCCAGGATCTGGGCTGGGGTTTTTATCCTGCGGACTGCGGCAAGGAGAGGAGCTGGGTGGATGTTGTTATTCTGTGGACCTTGGTGTACTGGATTTATGAACCACTGCTACCGCGTACCGAGGACCTGGGCAGATATCCCTGTCGTGCGGATAGTGTTACCGCTGGGCTGCACGCTGATGATCCAGCGCATTGTCTTTTTTTCTGTGATTACTGCTCTGTGTGGTGGAGTACAGAGAATCTGGGCAGACATCCTTATCCTCTGGAGATCTGCATTGCCGCGGCTGCGCACTGAGGATCTGGGTCCGACTTCCAACCCCGCAGACTGCGTCACAGCTATATCTGCACATTCCCGACTTCGGTTTTTACACTGTAGACTGCGGCAAGGCGAGGAGCTGGGTGGATGTTCTTATTCTGTGGACGGGGGTGGGGAGGGGGCACTGGATTCTTGAACCATGGCTATTGCGCACCGAGTACCTGAGCGGATGGAAGAGCAGGGCTACGTGCTGATGATCTAGCGCATCGTCCTTATTCTGAGATTACCGTCCTGTGCAGCGGCGTACTGAGGCTCAGGGCAGATGTCCTTCCTCTCCAAACAGCTGCGTTGCCGCGGCTGCTCACCGAGGATCTAGGTGGGCCTTCCAACCCTGCAGACCGTGGGGGAAGCTTCGTTGGCACACCCAGGACCTGGGCTGATGTTTCTACACTGCGGACTGTGGCAAGGCTGGGATTTGGGCGGACATCTTTATCCTGCGGACGGTGGTGTACTGGATTCTTCAACTACTGTCACTGTGCATTGAGGACGTGGGTGGATGTCCCTACCCTGAGGATAATTGCATAGCAGAGCTGCACCCTGATAACCCAGCAGAGCTTTCTTACTCTGCCATCACCACCCTTTGCGGCAGGGCACCAAGGAACTGGGTGAAAGCCCATCCCCTCTGCACAGCTGCATTGGTGCAGTTGCACACTGGGGATGTGGGTGGGCCTTATAATTCTGCATGCTGCGTCACAGATGCATCTGCATATGCAGGACGTGGGAGGGCATTTTTACCCTGTGGATTGCGGCAAGGCTGGGGCTGGGCAAATGTTCTTATCCTGTGGATGGTCGCGAGCTGGAGCAATTCACCCATTAGATCACGCACCAAGGACCTGAATGGATGTCCTTACTCTGGCAAAGGTGGCATAGAGGGGCTGCTTGGTGATAAGTCATCAGAGCAGCCTTGCTCAGTTCATTGATGCACAGCTGCATCTCACGTCCAGGATATAGGCAGATGGCCTTACCTGAGGATGGCAATACAGGGCATGTGATAACCCAGTGGAGCCTGGGTACCCTGCTGGTAGTCACGTTGTTGCTGCTACATAGTAAGGACTAGAGTGGGTGTCCTTACCTTGGAGATGGTGGTACAATGGAGCTTCCTTATCCTGCGGATCTTTGTATTACAGTGGAGAACTCTAAGGGCCTGGGCAAGTGTTCTAATTCTGTGGAATAGAACCTGGATGGGAATTTTTACTCTGAGGACTGTGGCATGGCTGGGAGCTGTTTGCTTATCCTTACCTTGATGACGCTGGCACAGCAGATCATCTTTACCTGGGGGACAACTGCATTGTGGTGCCTGTGCAAAAAAGGCGTGGATGGGCCTTCTGACCCTGCAGACGGCATCACAGCTGCATGGCACACCCAGGACCTGGGCCAGCATTTTTACCCTGCAGCCTGTGCTGTGGCTGGGAGCTGAGTGGATATCTTTACCTATAGCCCGCGAGTGGCACAATGGAATTGTCTTTTCCCTGGAGAACTCCTCACTCTTGTGGCTGCTTATCGAGTGTCCGGGCAGAGTCCTTACCTTGTGTTGGTGGCTCTCTGGAGTATGTTGACTTTGCTGACAGCCCTGTGATATGGCTGTGCCCTAACGTCCTGGGTGGGCTTTCTAACCTTGTGGATGGTAGAGCGTTCTTACCCTGTGGGTAGCCACATTATTGTGGCTGCATATTGAGGACTCAAGAATGTGTCTTTACCCTGGGGATGGTGGCACAGTGGACTGTGCCCTAATAATCCAGTCGAGCATCTTATCCTGTGGCTAGCAGCACTGTGGAAGTTGCACACTGTGGATATGGGTGGGCTTTCTGTCCCAGAAGACCTCGTCACAGCTGCATTTGCATACCCAGGACCTGGGTGGGCATTTTTACCCTGTAGACTGCAGCATGGCTAGGAGCTGGGTGGATGTTCTTGCCCTGCAGACAGCGGCACAGTGGAGCCCTATGGTACTAACCCAGTGGAGCCTCCTTACTCTCTGGATGGTTGCAGTGTGGTGACTATGCATCAAAGACCTGCTGCAGGGGCCTGAAGGATCTCTCTAACCCTGCAGACTGCATCACAGCTGGATTGGCACACCCCCAAATTTGGGTGGGTATTTTTCACCCTGCAGATTGTAGCACCATGGAGCCATACACTAATAATACAGCTGAGTGTCCTTATTCTGTATAGCTGCACTGGTGTGGCTGCCCACTGAGGACCTGGGAAGACACCCTTACCCTGGGGATGGTGGTACACAGGAGCTGCAGACTGACAGCCCAGCCAGGTGTCTTTATCCTGCAGACAGCCGCACTGCTGAGGCATGTACCGGGGACCTGCAAGGAGGTCCTTACCCTGGGGATGATGGTGTAAGGGGGGCTCACACTACATAGCCAGTGTCCTTACCCTGCTGATGGCTGCTGCTGCTCACTGAGGATGCCTTACATGTGGATTTTGGTACAGTGTTGCACCCTGCTGAGGATCTTGTTGGGTGTCTTTGCTCTGTGGATGGTGGTGTGGCATTGGCTCTTCATTGAGGACTGGCCTGGGAAAGTAATGGCTTTACCCTGTGGATTACATTGTTCCCTTGAGGAGGCTGGTGTAATGGAGTTGGGCATCGTTATCTTATGGATGGCCGCAGCTGCACACTGAGGACCTGGGTGGATGTCCCTAACCTGAGGACATTGACACAGTAGAGCTACATGATGATGACCTAACCAGGTCCTCGTGCTGGTATGGCTGTGGCCACATACCAGATGCCTGAGCAGATGCCCCCGGGGATGGTGGCGTAGTGGAGCTGTTCTGATAGCCCAGCTGGTGTTCTCGCCCGCGGCCTCCATGGTGGATGCTACATCTCCAGGAAGTCAAGACCTGCGTGGGGTTCTAAGCCTGTGATCTGGGTCATGGCTGCCCAAGGACCTGGGCGGGCAATACTGGCCCTGAGAACTGTCACTGCTACGGGTGCACGTGGGATCTATTCACGGCTGGCTGTGTCCTGAGGACCGAGTGGTCTCGAGCACCGTATCTCCAGACAGTCTGGGGCTCCTTGCCGTTGCCTGGCTGTGAGCAGCCGTGGGAGGTGCAGGGGGAGCTGCGGCCCTCGTTCTCTTGGATCTCTTCACGTGGGACTTCTGTGTTTTGAACTTCAGAGGCCTGTGGCCAGACCTGCCCTGCACAGAGTTCTCCAGGCCCACAGTGGCAGCTGTGTCCCTCCCGTTGTCCAGGCCAGATGCCTTGGAGTCATTCTCAACGTCTATCTTTAAGCTTCACGTCTCACCCTTTTAGTAACCCCTTTTTCTCTTACACACCCCAAGTCCAGCCACTTCTCATTTATTTCACTGGTCATGTCACCTTTAGTGCCCACTTGGATTATTTAAGTGATTTCCTGGCTTCTCTCCCCGCAGTCTGATCTGTTTTCAGCCCTCAACCAGAGCAGGACCGTTTGTGCCTAAGTGAGAGATGTCACTTCTGCCGAGGCTCCCTAGCTACTCAAGAGTAAAACCCACAGACCTTACAATGGCCGAAAAGTTGTGTGTGACCTGCCCCCTACCTCTTACCTGCTCGTTCTGCCTTCTAACACTTGGCCCCAGCCTTCTTAGCTGAACAGTCTGGGGACATGAGGGCCCATTTCAGCCTTATTGTCCTTGCAGAGGCTGTTCCTTCTTCCCAAGATGCCGTTCCTTGAGATGCCCAGAAGGCTGACTTCCTCACCTCCTCCAGGTCCCTGCTGAGTGACGTACTTGACAGTAAAGGGAGGTGTGTGCCAAGGCTACCTCCTCTCTCCCAGCACCCCCTTAGCTCCTCTCCTGGCTGTTCTTTTCTTTCAGAGCGCTGTTGGTTCTGTGTCATTCTCCAGAGTGTCCTTGTTGAGTAGTCTGCCACCACTGGCCTCCTCTTGTCTGGAGGCAGGCTACTCGAGTATGGGGCCTGGGTTTGTTGATTGCTATATTCCAAGTGCCTGGTACATTGTACCTTCAATGAATAAAAGTTTACAAATATTCCTGCTCTCAGTGTGAGGAAGTTATTTTGGCGGCTGTTGTCCCCTGATGGCACACACAGGGCGGGGGCTCCTCAGGTCCCCCCTGGAGGCCTAGAGCCCACGACGAGCTTGTGGGGAGGGGGCCTCGCTCTCCTGCTTCTCCCTTCCCTGTCTTTCCCACTTCTCCGCCTCTCGATGAGGCTGCCTCTTCAGATCACAGCACTCTCCAGATTTCCATTGAGCCTCATGCAGTGTCACTGGAAGAGCCTTGGTCCAATGACCAGTGATTTGCCCTTCTCTGCCCCAGCTGGGAGAAGGTCCTATCTGTCACCAGAGTGCCTGTGTGCCGTGTGGCTGTCATCCTGATGGCTCACTCCCTTGTCTGCACTGGCCGTGGTGTTGGAGATCTGCTCTACCCTTAGCCAGGTGGCTGTAGGTAACTCAGGTCCCGATACTCAGACCTCAGGGCATCTGTGCTGCTTGTACAGCACAGGGTGTGGCTGTGACAGGCACCTGGGGTGTGGGGTTTCCAGGCCCCAGGTTGTGGCATGGCTGCACCGGGCTTCTGAGCGCCCAGCTTAGTTGGACCTGCCCGTGCACTGCGCCCACTACTGTAGGGGGTACTCACAGGCGGCGGCTCCTGCTTGTCACAGGTACCTCCTGTGAGAAGGGAAGGGTCCCAGGTGTGATGGAGTCCTTGTGGTCTAGTCCTGTTAATGAGCCACTGGGTAGATACCGTTGACCCTGTTTTGTGAATGAGGGGACTAAGATCCAGAAGGAAGCTGCCCAGCCACCCACTGGGCAGTGGGGGAGCTGCGCCTCAGCCCCAGAGCCCGGCTTTGGCCAGCCTGACGCAGCCAGCCTGCCAGGTTGTGCTCGGTGCTGCGAGATGGCAGTGCTTCTGGGCAGGGCCCTGGCCTGCCTTCCCACCCCATGACTCCTGGGGATGCTGAATGGCAAAGAGACTGCCCCAGTGCCCAGCTGGCAGGTGGTCCAGGACAGGGCTTTTCCCCTTGACAACTCTTCCCTTGGTTGGGTTGACCTGGGTAGGCGCCAGGAGGGGTCGTTGGCTCTGAGGTCTAACGTGACACTGCACGGTCGCTGGAGCCAGCGTGGCTCTGCCACCACATGCTGGATGGCTGACACTTCGGTGGGAACCCAAGTGTGAGTCCCCTCTTCTGCAGAGTGAATGGAATGGCCCCTAGGCTCCCGGGTGGGGCTCCTTGTGAGCAGTCACTTGGTGGACCACACCCCTCCGTGTTCTTTGGGGACCACCCTGGTCTCCCAGCACAGTGGTCACAGAGGTCCAAGCAGTGGGGGAGATGTGGGCAGAGCTGGTTCCCTAGACACAGGTGATCCAAGAGAGTGGTAGGCGAGTGTGTACCACGGTCAGAGCTGAGTGGAGCTGGGTGGCCATCCTGGGGCACCGGAGCTCCTAGGAGCGACGGAGGCCACACTGAGGGGAAGTTCCATGAGGAACCCATCCTGGGCAGCTGGGATGTCCCCAGACTGTGCTCTGTGCTGGTGTGGACTCCAGGTAGAGTTCTGGGAAGAAAGGACACCAAGGGTAGCTGGGGTCAGGAAAGTGAAACCTGTATCTGCACTTGTGATTCTGATTTCCAGCTCTGCAAGTTATTGGCAGGTGACGTTGGGTAGGCACCCTTGTTCCTAGAGGGTTGAACTTCTGCCTCTGCGTGGTGAGGGGTCAAGTTTGACCTCCAGATTCCGCTCAGTTTATGAGCAGTTGAGTGGTTCCCTTTACAGCCTTGCTTCTAGATGTTGACCTTCAATAGGGACCTGTTGGTTGGGCATTGTCCACTTCCCAAGACTGGGTGGGGACTCAGGAAAGGCTTCGGCTGCACTGGACCCACCTCCAGGGCACCTGTGAGACAGAACCTGTTGAGGAGCGTTGAGGGTGCTGGAAAAGAAGCCAGAGGACAAGGTCCTTGTCCCAGGTCCTTGTGTCCAGGCAGACCCTGACAAGGCTGGAGGGGCAGGAGCATTCCAGAAGGCTTGCTCTTACTATGAGGAGGAGCACATGCTCGTGCAGGCAGCTGCTGAGTGCCCTCCACGTGCCGCCCCTGCTTTCATACTCACCGTGAAGTGAATGTCATCGTCACTGGACGGAGTAGAAAATTAGAGAGTTGAGGTTCTTCTAACCACTAAGTGGGAGAGCCGAGGCTCTCCATCTTTCTGACTCAACCCCATCTTTTTACCCCTCACGCTGTGTGTGTGCAACACATAGAGACAGTAACATGGGCCGTGTAGAAACACATGGCTGCTCAGCATGTCCCAGCACAGACGATCACATGCCTCCCCACCCCTCCTTCCCCAGAGGTGGGCAGCAGGGACCCTTGGCCTGGTAGGGTAGGATGTGGAAAAGAGGTGTGGGGTGGGCCAGGCAGGCTGGGGTCTGACTCTGGGGCTGTCCGCCCGGGGCTCTCAGGCAGGTCTCTCAGACCCTGCCCTTGCTTTCCTCACCTGTGACCACCAGGGCCTCACGTGGAACCCAGATACGGGAGGATGGTTGGAACATGCTGTTTACCAGCAGAGAACGTGCAGCGTTGGCATGGCTCCCTTGGTGTTGTGGTCAAGAAGCTGTCTGCTGAACGCCTGGCCCTGGCGGAGCGGTGTTGGCTGGCTGGAGAAGGGAGGGCCTCCTGACTAGGGAGACAGTGGGGCCCAGCTGGGCTGGCCAGGCTTCTGTGGCTGAGTCCTCGGGTGGCACATGGGGCTGGCAGGAGGTGGTCGGTCCACAGAGCCCGAGGGACAGCTGGTGGAAGGCCTCGTAAGCTGCTGGGGGTGGCCCTGGCCCCAGGCAGTGGGAGTTGGGCCAGTTGAGAGGCGGCTGCTGGGCGGAGCAGTCCTGGGGTGAGGAGCTTTGGGTTCTCTGCTGATTCTGTCACTTGATCACAGCAGGCGGGAGGGCAGATCAGAACCCTCCAAGCTGCCTGCAGAGGCCCTGCTCTTGGGGACTCCTGCAGTCTCCCGTCTCTGCTCTTATCTAGATCTCCACAGTTCATTATCTCTTCAAATATTAACTCTCCCTGTGACTTTGTAATGAGATTTCCCATCATCTCCCAGAGAGAACCTCCTGGTTTTTACAGGAATCACCCTTAGTAGCAATATGTTGGTGCTCAAAAAGTAGAGGCAGCGCAGTGATGTGCAAAGGGCCCTTGCTCTGAGCGCCCACCTGGAGCTTTGGGGCACAGGGCCTGCCCCGTCCAGGGCAGGAAGTGAGACTCCCACTCCATCCGCCGTGCCCACCGTTCTTCTGCCTGCCGTTTCCTCCACACATTGGTTAGGCGTTCATACCTGCCAGGCCTAGAGCTGGCCCTGCGGTACAAGGTCGTCTGAAGCCGTCACTCTATGACAGGATTGACAAGGAGGCAGATAGCACAGTGGGGTGTGGGGTGAGGTCCAGAGGGGACACTGTGGCAGAGTGTGGTGGTGCAAGTGGGAGGCACAGGCTGCCGGGGCCCAGGTCCCCTCCAGCACTCACTGGGGTGGGGCCGGGGGCAGCTCCTCACCTCGCCCAGGTGTCCTCCTCATGAAGAAGGGACGTGAACCCTCAGAGTGCTGGAACTTTCTATGCCTCGCTTCTGTGTGTCTGCCACTCCTTCTCCTTCTCGCTCTGTGCTGTGTCTTCTCTCGGCCTGGACAGGCTGGCCTGCCGTCTTTCCAGCTCCCACACGTCCTTCTCTGAGCACCAAGACCACCTGTGTCTCTAGGGCAGCCACTCAAGCCGAGATGTGTGAAGCCAGTCGTTCAGAGCTGCACAAGCGGGGGTCTGTGTGTCCCCACATCTGCCCAGAGCGGCTGTGTGGGAAGCAGGTGCAGACTGCTGGGTGGGCTCAGGCCACAGGGGGAGCCTGAGAGGCACCCGGGCCAGGTCCTACGCCTGTTGTTCTTGTTCGGGAGTGGTCGGCATGCAGACGGGAGGGCACAGCCAGGGTCAGGGCTGAGGTGTGCAGACGACCTGGCACAGAACTTGGCATGGCCTAGGTGTCTGGTAAATATGGAGTTATTTGGATTAGCTCCAATCCCCTGGTCTCCCAGGGAACTGGGAGTGAGTCACCTGGTGACGCAGGCAGGGGAGATAAGATCATGAGGATACTTTTAAAAAAGTGACAGCTGTTTAATATCAGGTGAAAACTGAAACGTGCCCTCGGAGGAGGGTTGGCTCCCAGTACCAGGACTTGAGTCCCCAGGAGAGGGCACGGGCTGGCGTCTGCCCATGGTGGTGCAGGGCTTCTGAGTCGGGCGCAGAGCTTGCACTCACGTGGGGCAGCAGCCAGACTTCACGCTGGTCACTCTGCTGGTATTAGAGTGCAGAGGAGGCCAGCAGTCACTGTCGTGTCACCGTGGCCCGGACATGCCTGCTCCTGCCTTCTAAGCATGGATGCCAAAGGTCTCCTGCCGACTCTGCCCAGCGTGAGCCGCCTCTAGTGTGTCCACCCTGCTGCTGGGCTGGGGATCTGTGAGGAGTTCAGCTTTCCTGTGGGGAGGGGACAGCAGGCCCTCTGCAGAGCCGCAGCCCTTCAGGGGAAGGCAGTACCCACCTCTGGTGGTGGAGGCCAACACGAATTCACGGGAAGCCTCGCAGAGCCTCTGTGTCCTGCATAGTGGCTGTCTGTTTCACTGAGACTCTCCGGGCCCGGTGCCAGGGACCTGCCTGCTGTGAGGTGTACCCTGGCCTTACACCATCAGGACTCCTGTAGTAGGGGTGGGTGTGAGGAGGAGGTGGGGCTGGGCTGGGTGGGCGTGGCACTGGGAGCAAGCCCCTTGTGAGGTGTGCGCGGGTGGGGGAGAGTGGTCCTTGGCCAGCAGGGGGAGAATGGTTTTGCCAGGATGTGGTGGTGGTGGCGGTGAAGGGCCTCGAGGAAGCGGCAGCACTGCAGGGGCACGTGCTCTAGGTAGGGACACCCGTGGCCTGGCCTCTCTCTGCTGTCACCTGCTGAGCATTACCCACCATCAGGCAGGTGAGTCCAAACCAGTGAGATGCCACCTCCCCGGTTGGACTGGCCTGGGTAGAAATGGGGAGAAAAGACAAGACACAACAGGTGCTGGCCAGGATGCCAAGAAAGGGGAGCTCTCATGCACTGTTGTGGGGTGCTGAGCTAGTACAGCTGTTATGGAAAATAGTATAGGGCATCCTCAAAAAATGAAAACTGGAACTGCTGTAGGATCCTGCCATCCCAGTGCTTTGTATATATGCAAAGGAAATGAAATCCGCATGTTAAAGAGACACATACACTGTTCATAGCAGCCAAGATGTGGGTTGATGTGAATGTCCCTCAGAGGGTCAATGGGTGAAGAAATACAGTGTGTGTGCACAGTGGAATATTATGTGGCTATGAAGAGTGTGAAATCATATCATTGGTGACAACTGGACAAACCTGGGAGGCTATTCAGCTAACAGGGATACATTGTGTCTCAAATGGCTACAAGAGAGGATTTCCAGTACCATAAAGAAGAGACCATGATTTTGGTGATCTGTAGGCTAATTACCGTTATTATTACCATTATTATTATTATCATTATTATTTTTATTAGTAGTAGTACCAGGTGTTGAACCCAGAGGTGCTTAACCCGTGAACCACATCTCCAGCAACCCCCTGCCCTCTTTTTAAAATTTTGAGACAAAGTATTGCTAAGTTGCTTAGAGCCTTGCTAAGTTGCTGAGGCAGGTCTTGAACTTGTGAACCCCCTGCCTCAATTTCCTGAGCTGCTGGGATGACAGGTGTGCACCACTGTGCCTGGCACCCTTTCTTTTTCATTAATTAATTAATTATTATTTTTTAGTTTTAGATTGACACAATATCTTTATTTATTTATTTTTTTATGTGGTGCTAAGGATAAAACACAGTGCCTCACACCTACTAGGCAAATACCTTACCACTGAGCTACCACCTCAGCCCCTAATACCCTTATTTGATCATTGCCCAATATATACATGAATCAAAACATCACATCATGCCTCAGATACATGTATAATTTCTGTGTGTCAGTCAAAAATTTTTGAAAAGTACCAGCATAGAGAAAGGTGTACAGAAGAAAGCATCCCAGATTTTCCTTGTCAGAGTAGATGTTCCCAGCTTTAGCCAAACCTCAGAGGCCAGGGGGCGGGCACCACTTCTCTGCAGTAGCACCATACTGTATGTGCTCTTTTTTAAAAAAATAATTTTAATTTGATATATATGACAACAGAATGCATTACAATTCATATTACACATATAGAGCACAATTTTCCATGTCTCTGGTTGTATACAGAGTCACCTCATTCTTGTCTTTATACATGTACTTAGGGTATTGATGACCATCGCATTCCACCGTCTTTCCTACCCATACGCCCCCTCCCTTCCCCTCCCTCCCCTTTCCCCCTTTTCCCTATCTAGAGTTCATCTAATCCTCCCACCCCACCCCCACCCCCTGCAGCATATTATCAATTAACATTCTTAAATCAGAGAAGTCATTCGGCATTTGCATTTGGTCTTTTGGGATTGGCTAACTTCACTTAGCATTATTTTCTCCAGCTCCATCCATTTACCTGCAAATGCCATGATTTTATTTTCTTTTAATGCTGAATAATATTGCATTATGTATATGTACCACATTTTCTTTATCCATTCATCTACTGAAGGGCATTTAGGTTGGTTCCACAGTTTTTTTTTTTTTTTTTTTTTTTTTTTTTTTTGTGGTACCAGGGATTGAACTCAGGGGCACTAGACCACTGGGCCACATCCCCAGACGTTTTTGTATTTTATTTAGAGACAGGGTCTCACTGAGTTGCTAAGTGCCTCACCTTTGCTAAGGCTGGTTTTGAACTCGCGATCCTCCTGCCTCAGCCTCCCAAAGTGCTGGGATTACAGGTGTGCACCACCGCGCCTGGCGGTTCCACAGTTTAGCTATTGTGAATTGTGCTGCTATAAACATTGATGTGGCTGTGTCCTTGTAATATGCTGTTTTTAAGTCCTTTGGATATAAACTGAAAAGTGGGATAGCTGGGTCAAATGGTGGTTCCATTCCAAGTTTTCTAAGGATTCTCTGTACTGCTTTCCTTATTGGCTGCACCAATTTGCAGTCCCACCAGCAATGTATGAGTTTTCCCAGCACCATTTGTTGAAGAGGCTACCTTTCTTCAATGTACATTTTTGACGCCTTTGTCTAATATGAGATAACTGTAATTCTGTGATGAAAGAGGTCATCCTTGTCTTGTTCCAGTTTTTGGAGGGAATGCTTTCAATTTTTCTGCATTTACAATGATGTTGGCCTGGGGTTTAGCATAGATAGCTTTTATGATGTTGAAATTTGTTCCTGTTATCCCTTGTTTTTCTAGTGTTTTGAACATGAAGGGGTGCTGTATTTTGTCAAATGCTTTTTCTTCATCTATTGAGATGATAATATGGTTCTTATCTTTAAGTCTGTTGATGTGATGAATTATATCTATTGATTTCCGTATGTTGAACCAACCTTGCATTCCTGGAATCGTGGTGTACTATCTTTTTTGATATGTTTTTGTATTAGATTTGCCAGAATTTTATTGAGAATTTTTGCATCTATGTTCATTAGAGGTATTGGTCTGAATTTTTTTTTTTTTTTTTTTTTTTTTTATGTGCCTTTGCTTGGTTTTTGGAATCAGGGTGATATTTTATGGCCTCATAGAATGAGTTTGGAAGTGCTCCCTCTTTTTTATTTCCTGAAATAAATTGAAGAGTATTGGTATTAGTTCTTCTTAAAGGTCTTATAGAACTCAGCTGTGTATTCATCCAGTCCTGGGCTTTTCTAGGTTTCTGATGGCATCTTCTATTTCATCACTTGAAATTAATCTGTTTAACTTGTATATATCATCCTGATTCAATTTGGACAAATCATATGACTCTAGAAATTTGTCGATCCTTCGATATTTTCTATTTTATTGGAGTACAAGTTTTCAAAATAATTTCTAGTTATCTTCTGTATTTCTGAAGTGTCTGTTGTGATATTCCTTTTTTATCATGTATGTTAGTAATTTGAGTTCTTTCTCCTTCTCTTCATTAGCATGGCTAAGGGTCTGTTAATTTTATTTATTTTTCAAAGAACCATCTTTTTGTTTTTTCAATTGTTTCTTTTGTTTCAATTTAATTGATTTCAGTTCTGATTTTAATTATTTCCTGTCTTCTACTGCTTTTGGTGTTGGATTGTTCTTCTTTTTCTGGGGCTTTGAGATGTAATGTTAAGTCATTTACTTGTTGGCTTTTTCTTCTTTTAAAGAATGAGCTCCATGCAATGAACTTTCCTCTTGGGACTGCCTTCATAGTGGCTGGGTTTGTGGCTAGTGGTAGAGCTTTTGCCTAGCAAGTGTGAGGCCCTGGGTTTGATCCTCAGCGCCACATAAAAACAAATAAAGAAAATAAAAATATTAAAAAAAGAGAACTGCCTTCATAGTGTCCCAGAGATTTCAATATGTTGTATCTGTGTTCTCATTCACCTCTAAGAATTTTTTAATCTCCTCCTTGATGTCTTTGCAACACGTTGTTCATTCAGTAGCATATTATTTAGTCTCCAGGTATTGGGGTAGCTTTCATTTCTTATTTTGTCATTGATTTCTAATCTCATTCCATGATGGTCTGATAGAATGCAGGGTAGTATCTCTACTTTTTTATATTTGCTAAGAGTTGTTTTGTGGCATAACATATGGTCTGTTTTAGAGAAGGATCCATGTGCTGCTGAGGAGAAAGTGTATTTGCTCATTGAAGGATGAAATATATATGTCAGTTAAGTCTAAGTTATTGATTGTATTATTGAGTTCTGTAGTTTCTTTGTTCAGCTTTTGTTTGGAAGATCTATCCAGTGGTAAAAGAGGTGTGTTAAAGTTACCCAAAATTATTGTGTTATGGTCTGACTCTTGAACTTGAGATGAGTTTGAGGAACATGGATTCTCCATTGTTTGGGGCATGTATATTTATAATTGTTACGTCTTGTTGGTGTATGGTTCCCTTGAGCAGTATGTGGTATCCCTCTTTATCCTTTTTGATTAACTTTAGCTTGAAGTCTACTTTATTTGATATGAGAATGGAAACCCCTGCTTGCTTCTGCAGTCCATATGAGTGGTGTGATTTTTCCCAACCATTTACTTTCAGCTTGTGGATGTCTTTTTCTATCAGATGAGTCTCTTGGAGTCTTGGAGGCAGCATATTGTTGGGTCTTTTTCTTTTTCTTTCTTTTTTTTTTTTTTTGATCCAATCTGCTAGCCTATGTCTTTTTTTTTTTACTTTTTTTAAATTTTATTTTTATAATTTTTAATATGTACAACTCATAGTGCATAGATTTAGTATCTTTTTACATACAACTGTTTGTATACAAAGTATATTCGTACAATTCAGGTCTTCAATCATGCATTAAGGAAAATGATATCCGTCTCATTCAAACACCTTTTTTTTTTCCTCCCCTTCCCTCCCCTCTTGCTCCCTCCCTTACCCTCCCTTCCCTTGACCATTCTAGTGTTCCTCTAATCCTCCTATGTACCCCCATCCAACTATACTTTGAAATAGCCTCCTTATATAAGAGAGAACATTTGGTACTTGGATTTTTGAGACTGACTAACTTCGCTTAGCATTATGTCTTCCAACTTCATCCATTTACCTGCAAATGCCATTAATTTGTTTTCTTTTATTGCTGAGTAAAATTCCATTGTGCGTATATACCACATTTTCTTAATCCACTCATTTACTGAGGGACATCTAGGTTGGTTCCTCAACCTAGCTATTGTGAATTGTGCAGCTACAAACATTGAGATAGCTGTGTCACTGTAATATGCTGTTTTTAGGTCCTTTGGGAATAGACCCAGGAGTGGGATGGCTGGGTCATAGGATGGTTCCATTCCCAGTTTTCCAAGAAATCTCCATACTGCTTTCCATAACGGTTGCACCATTTTGCAGTCCCACCAGCAATGTATGAGTGTGCCTTTTTTCCCCACAACCTCTCCAACATTTATTGTTGCTTGTGTTCTTGATGGCTGCCATTCTGACTGGAGTGAAGTGAAATCTTAGAGTAGTTTTGATTTGCATTTCTCTAATTGCCAGCGATGTTGAACATTTTTTCATGTATTTGTTGATTAATCGTGTATCTTCTTCTGAGAGGTGTCTTCTCAATTCCTTAGCCCATTTATTGATTGGGTTATTTGTTTTTTTAGTGTAAAGTTTTTTGAGTTCTTTATATATTCTAGAGATTAGTGCTCTATCTGATGTGCATGTATTAAATATTTGTTCCCAATTAGTTGGCTCTCTATTCACCTCACTGATTGTTTCTTTTGCTGAAAAGAAGCTTTTTAGTTTAAATCTATCCCATTCATTAATTCTTGGTAGTAATTCTTGTGCTACAGGATTCTTATTAAGGAACTTGGGGCCTAATCCAACATGTTGGAAATTGGAGCTTACTTTTTCTTCTATTAGGTGTATTGTCTCTGGTCTAATTCCTAGGTCCTTGATCCACTTTGAATTGAGTTTTGTGCATGGTGAGAGATAAAGGTTTAATTTCATTTTGTTGCATATGGATTTCCAGTTTTCCCAGCACCATTTGTTGAAGAGGCTATCCTTTCTCCATTGTACATTTTTGGCACCTTTGTCTAATATAAGATAGCTGTAATTATATGTATTAGTCTCTGTATCCTCAATTCTGTACCATTGGTCCACCAGTCTATTTTGGTGCCAATACCATGCTGTTTTTGTTACTATTGCTCTATAGTATAATTTAAAGTCTGGTATGGTGATGCCCCCTGCTTCACTTTTCTTGCTCAGGATTGCTTTGGCTATTCTGGGTCTCTTATTTTTCCAGATGAATTTCATGACTGCTATTTCAATTTCTTTGAAGAATGACATTGGGATTTTGATTGGAATTGCATTAAATCTGTATAATGCTTTTGGTTAGCCTATGTCTTTTGATTGGTGAGTTTAGGTCATTAACATTCAGGGTTATTATTGAGACATGATTTGTATTCCTAGCCATTTTTGTTTATTTTTAGTATTTAACTTGCTTTGGTTTCTCCTCTGATTGGTTTTTCCTTTACTGTAATACCTCCCTCTGCTGATTTTCATCATTGTTTTTCATTTCCTCTTCATGGAATATTTTGCTGAGGATGTTCTGTAGTGTTGGCTTTCTAGTTGTAAATTCTTTTAACTTTTGTTTATCACAGAAGGTTTTTATTTCATCATGAAATCTAAGCTTAATTTTGATGGATATAAGATTCTTGGTTGGCATCCATTTTCTTTCAGAGCTTGGTATATGTTGTTCCATAATCTCCTGGCTTTGAGTGTCTGGGTTGAAAAATCTGCCATGATATGAATTGGTCTCATCCTACATGTGATCCAGTTCCTCTCTCTTGTGGACTTTAAGATTCTATCCTTATTCTATATGCTAGACATTATAATGTGCCTTGGTGTAGATCTGTTGTAATTTTGTACATTTGGTGTCCTGTAAGCCTCTCGTATTTGGTTTTCCAATTCATTTTTCATGCTTGGGAAATTTTCTGGTATTATCTCTTGGAGAGATTGTGCATTCCTTTGGTTTGAAACTCTGTGCCTTTCTCTATCACAGTTCCTCTTAGATTTGGTCCTTTGCTGCTGTCCCATAATTCTTGGATGTTCTATTCATGGTTTCTTACTATCTTCACTGTGTGGTCAACTTTATTTTCCAGATTGTGTACTTTGTCTTCATTATCTGATGTTCTTTCTTCCAATTGATCTAGTGTGTTGGTGATGCCTTCTATTGAGTTTTTTATTTGGTTTATTGTTTCCTTCATTTCAAGGAATTCTGACTGGTTTTTTTTCCCCAGAGTCTCTGTCTCTTTTTTGAAGTAATCTTTTGCTATCTGTATTTGCTTTCTTCTCTCTTTGTTGTAGTGATCAACTTTTGCCTGTATTTGCTCATTTAGGTAATTCTTTAATTCACAGATCATTTTAATTATGAACCTTCTGATATCCTTTATAACATTTCATCAACTTCGCTGTCCATGGGTTCTGTTATTGTAATATTCTGGTTTGTTTGGGGTACTTTCCTCCATTGCTTTTTCATGTTGTCTATTTGTCTTCCTTTCTTGCAGTGTGGATCTGAGCTATTACATTTTTTGCCCTATATTCTCATAGTATCCGTGTAGATTGTCTGTACCTCACCTTAATGTTGGGCTTTCAGACCTTGCAGGTGTCCCTTGACCCTATGATACTGCAACTAAAGGTGGTGGTGGCAATAGCAAAGGTAACTTGAGATAACAATGGAGGGTGCCCCAAGATGGATGCAACATCTTCCAGAGATGGGGCTGAAAGGGTGGGCCTTACACTGTCTTTGGGATGCAGCTGCTTCTAGGCCCTGTCTGTTATCAGAAGGTAGGGCTACTGCGTGGGGAAAGCTATGGTGATGTCTGCTGTGTCCCAAGATGGAAGTGGGTTAGGCTTGGGCTCCCAGGTTGGGGTGGGGTGGTGGACTCTGGACCTACCCTGGGCCTGGGTCCTGCGTGGGTTGGTGTGGCAGAACTGGGCGGAGCCTGAGCTCCCATGGTGGTCTTCTGGTCAGAAGAGATGGTCCTTTGGTGGAGCCTGAACTTGGCGGGTATCCGCTGGTGGTGGGATGGACCCTGGCCCACTCTGAGCCTGGGTCCCACACAGGTTGGTGTGGGCAGAAGTGGGCTGAGCCTTGAGCATTGTACGTGCTCTTTTTAACAAAACTGTCAAGTTCTATGTTTCTTTAGCATAACAGAGGGAAGGGAATGGAGGTAAAAATCTAAGAAATTGCTGAACTTGATATATTTCTTTGTGATGAGAAGATATTCCCTTAAAGGTCTGTTTAAGATGAGAGGAGGGGGGCTGGGATTGTGGCTCAGCGGTAGAGCGCTCACCTAGCACGTGCGCGGCCCGGGTTCGATCCTCAGCACCACATAAACATAAATAAAGACATTGTGTACAACAAAAATAAATAAATAGTTAAAAAAAAAAGGTGAGAGGAGGCTTGGGAGCAGGAAAGATGGTGGAATGAGATGGACATCATTACCCTGGGTATATGTATGACCACACATGTGGTGCGATGCTGCATCATGTGCAGCCAGAGAAATGTAAAGTTGTGCTGCAGTTATGTGCAACGAATCAAAATGCATTCTGCTGTCACATATACCCGATTAGAATAAATAATTTAAAAAACTAAGAAAAAAAAGATGAAGAGAAAAGATCATGAAAAACTGCGGTAAGTTAGATATTAATGCTCTCTTAGGAAACACTGATCTGAGATGTGCAGTCTTGTCCTTCCTCCCGTCTCTCCTCAGCCTGGACTCCGCTGTCTGAGGCCTCACCTTCTGTGCTGAGCTCGTGGTTTCAAAGGGTGCTCTGTCCTCCTTGTGACTTAGGTGGAGGCCACACTCATCACTGGCCCTGGCCAGGGCTTCTCCATTCTCCATCTGTTCTCCCTTCTCGCTGGGCTGGTGGGGTCTTCCTGACAGGTCTTTCTATTAGACAAGGGCACCTATCAGGTATTGTGTTTCCATATATCTTACATCACTGGTCAGCCAGCAAACTACTGGGGGGTCACTTAGTTAATATGTACTGGAGAATGACTATGTGTCAGACAGGCTTTGAGGAGCAGGGTGCACAGCAGTGACCAGGATGAACACACCCTGCCTTCAAAGACTCAGATTCTAGTGGGAAGGGTCAGCAGTGGATGTGAACAGATCAATGAGACCACAGAACAGCAGTCCCAGGAGGAGAGAAGCAGGTGGTACCGCAAGATGAGGGGCTGGTTCAAATGAGGAGGGCGAGCTCAAGTCGTCCAAGCAGAGACAGCAGCCTGTGCAGAGGCCCTGTGAGCACGAGCAGGGGGCCTTTGAGGAGCTGGGAGCCACAGCCCAGAGTGATGGTGGGAAGCCACGGGGAGCCAGGGAATGCTGTGAGTGCCCCTGAGGCTCGAGGTGGCCACTGTGGTTGGAGAGAAGGTCAGTAGAGCGTGTCTGACCTGGGCATCTGACTTCTGTAGGTACTGCCTGGGATGGGCACAGAAGACAGAGGAGCCCCCAGAGCTGGGAGGAGGCGTAGACCCCCAGGAGCATGGAGCAGAGCATGTCTTAGAACACAGGGCCAGGAAGCCACCACAGCCTAGTGTCAGAAGACAAGGCTAGAGACGTGCCTTGGCTCTGTGTTCGGGAGGGGTCAAGTAGAAGGGGATGGAACCTGGCACAGAGAGTAGGAGGGACCTGGTGGTGAGAAGAGGAGCCAGCAGGAGCAGCTGGGCTTGGGAGGAGCCCCCTGCACAGGAGCAGAGGGCGGGGAGGTGCTGGGGGGCGGGAGGATGAAGACAGGCCCACATTCTCAGGGCCGGCAATGGCAGCCTTGTGTGTGCATGTGCTACAGAGAACTTCCAAGGGGTGGAGCGGCTGATGGCGGGGCTGGGATGCACGTGCCCTGAGCTGAGGAGGCGAGGGGTGCCCTGGAGGCCTCAGCGATGTTGCTGCCCTTGTCCCCGAGAGGGTTTGTCCTGAGATGGCTGTGCAGGGCTGTTCCCAGCTGACCGTGTCTCCCTGGCCACATCTCTTCCCCTCCACCTTCTTCCCTGTCTCCCTTCTTTGCCGTTTCTCCCCTTTCTCTGCTTCTTCGTCTTCACACTCTGGGCTGCTTTGTGATTTCCTCATGGCAGCCCGAGTTGGGTGGCTGGCCATCTCAGCGGTGTCTGGCTGACCTTCTGGCTTGGCTGTCCCTTTCTGGTCTTCAGGAGGATGCAGAGGTCTGACACCTGCGAGGCCGTCTCCTGCTTCACGCCGGGGAAGTCTGTGGGCAGGTACAGAAGTCCTCTTGAAGGTGTGTGTGCACACCTGGTGGCTTCCCTTCCTATTTCCGTCTGCTGCCTGCCCTTATAGGAAGTCCCAGTGACTCCTGGGGTGGAGGAGGGGGAGAACCAGTCAGAATGTAGCAGACCTTGCAGAGAGTTCTAGTAGCACTTTGCAAAGAAATATTTATTTTTAACGATGAGTTGGAGGGATGAAGAGCAGCACATTGAGACAGGCAGCCTCTGGCTTCTCGTGGGAACACTGTGTTGGGCTGGCTCTCAGCTGCTCTCTGGTGGGGGGACTTCTGAGGCCTTAAGATCAGTGACTTGGCCCTTTCCTGTCTGAGTGGGCAGGTGGAACAAGAGAGAACCACTGACTCTGAAATACTAGGAAGGGACCTGCTGGGGTGGGAAGCCCTGTGCTCCCCGCGGCATCTGACGGGTGAGCCCTGTCCTTGCAGTGCCAGGCTTCCAGTGTTCCCATTCAAGAGCATTTCTGGTGAATTCTCATTAACTCTGCATGGAAAAGAAAGCTCATTTATATTTAGATAGATATTTAATCAGGATTGTCAACATTAGAAGAGGTGGAAATTCATATTTCTCAGTCTAGTGGTTTCCAAGCCTTTTTCTTTCTTTCCTTTAGATGCCACGTTCTGCAAATGACATCATGTAGAGGGAACCTAAAGTGTGACACGCCTGTGGTGGCGCTGCACTGCTAGAGGTGTGAAGGAGCCTCAGCCACAGGGTCCGCTGAGGTGGACAGCATGGTGTCCGCGCTCTCTATACCTGCATCCACATGTGCCCACATAGTGCCACTCTCGAGGCGGGTGGAGGGCCAGGCACTGCAGTCACCCTCGTCCCCACCCCAGCCGGCCATCTCAGGCAGGTTTCCACAGCTCAGCAGCCACCAGGTCCCTTCTGTAGGTGGACAGTAATGACACATCTGATCTGAAGATGTGTTGGTGAGGGAAGAAAGAGATGATGCCAGGTGAGGGTGTGGCCCTGAGCTGGCCATTCCTCGAGCTCGGTTGGCACCTCCAAGGGAGGCAAGGCTGTTGGTGACTTTCTCCTGTAAGGATTTGTGCCCTAGACCCAGGGCCCATGACAGAGGTAGCATGTCACTGAGGTAGGCAGGGAGTTCCCAGTGCCACCCACTGAGCGGGGCCTGGGGTCTCTCAGTCCTGCTGTGAGTGAGACTGTAGCCCTGTCCTTGGCAGCTCTCAGGCACTGATGAGGTGGTGCATTCTGGTTTCCACTTTGGCCCTGTAGAGAGGCATGTTGGGGCCGGCTCATGAAGGCCCTGTGTGTCACATGGTGAGCTTGGACATCATGCTGCAGGGGCATGGTGCTAAGCTAGAGCAGTCCCTCAGGCAGGCATCCCTGTCATGCACACAGAGGGACAGGAGACAGGGGAGGGCTTTGCCCAGGCTCACAGCGAGAGAGTGTGGCAGCTCTAGAGGTTGCCCTCTCTGACTCCAGGTCCTGCTCTTTCCAGGTCACTGAGCTGTCGGTGCAGCTCTATGTCCTGCTTCGTCACTCCCTTCCCTATTCCATTCAGCTGTCACCGTTACTTTAATGTTAAAGGCTATCCATAATGCTACCAGAACATTCTAAAAAATATTTTTTCTAACAGATACGTGGGTGCTGCCCCCTTTGTTGCTGATCTTGTGAACACTGTTGTGGTGAACACTGCTGACTCTGGGAAAGGCTTTGTCTGCGTTCCAGCTTGTCTTCCAGGAACATCCCAGAGGTGGCCTTTGCTGGTCGGGGGCCTGACACCTGCTGTCAAATTGCTCTTCCAGAGAAACGGCCTGGGCCTCAGCTGTGCATGAGGACGCAGCTCCCTCCCCTGCCTCTGTAGCAGTGGGCTCCGTTTACCCAGGTGGTGTGAACTCAGCTGAGATGTAGGAAATCTTGTGGTCTTGAGCTAAATCAGCCCAGTTTGACTTTTTTGTTTGTTTAACAAAAGAGAAAATAATGTATTTAAGAGGCTTTTGCAAAAGCTTTATTTCTGGCAGAAAAATTAATATGATCACTACCAAGCTGGAAAAAATATGAAAGTAACAACAGTTTGTCCAGGACTGGGCTCTTCAAAGTAGTGTTTTCAAGGTTAGCAGTTCATAATCCTGAACTTCTTAGTCTCCTTTCTTTGTGTGTCTCTCACCACCTTAATGTTAATCAGGTTGTTAAAATGCATGGCAATGTGCAGATGTGCTGACACGTCCTCCTTGACCTGTCCTCACTGTTTGGAAAGTGGGGTTGCCCTTCCTGCTGACGCTCTGGGCTCATTCACTGGCAGCTGCATGGGGCTGAGCCCTGGGAGTCTCCCTGGAGGGTGGGAAGTGATTCACAGCTTCATTCAGCACATTTTCCTCCTTAGAAGATACATTGCTGCTAATGTGATGTTTCAGATTCTTTCTGCCTTTAAATTCTTAGGGAAAAAAATTGCTGCTGGGCCCAGGTCATAAAAGCATGTGGCTTTCAGGTGGCTGTTGGCTCTGATAACAGAGACATGTGGCATTCAGACAGGCTGGATAAAAACTCAAATTTCAGATAAGGCAGAAATGGGTCAAAACATTTGAAAGCTTTTTCTTCCCCTGACAGCATCCTTTCCTTGTTAAGGACTCTTCAATTTGATTTAGTTCCCAGGCTTGTTTTGAGGACATGCCGTGTGCAGAGAATATCGGGCTGCTGAGGTCCCTGGGGAGGCAGAGAGAGAGAGAGAGAGAGAGAGAGAGAGCGAGAGAGCGAGAGAGCACCAGGCTCAGCTGGGGCAGAGTGCTGGCCAGGTGCTGTCAGAGTTCCTTCTCTGGGCCAGGCCCTGGCCTCTGTGTTGAGGCCAGAGACACGCATGGAGACACACATATCTTGAGAGAACAATGAACCAAATTGCTTATTTTGATCTTTCCCAACATCACCTCTGGCCCCAGAAAGGAGTCCTGGGCCTTCCATGGTCCGTCCTTTGTAAGCATCTTATGTGAAGTGTCTTCCCGAGGATGTATGTGCATTGGTGTGATTCTGTTTTCCCACTTTGACTGGGATGGACTAAAACGCGATACAGGAGAAGATGTCGGCAGACCCTCTGGACTGGGGCTGGGGGGGTGGTGAGGTGTCAGTAGCTGGAGAGGGTGGGGCGGGGAGCAGCAGATCTCAGGCAGCTGGCATGGGCGGGTGGGTCAGCCTTGCTTCTCTGAGAAGCCCCCAGTCGCACCTCCAGCCCAGTTACCGGCTGCCCTAGAGGAGGGCGCCTTCCTGGCAGGTGGTGGGCGGGGCGGTGCTCCTGCATGCCCTGTGGCATAGGGAGCGGCTTGATCAGTGGGAGATCAGGTGTGACAAGGCTGCTGAGGGGCCCCAGTGGACCTGGCATGCCATTCCCGTTTCTCCAGAGCGTGTACCACCCAGGCCTGTGCCTTGGGGTCCCTCTGCCTCATGACACTGCCCAGAGCATTTGGTCAGAGAGAGAGCAGGCCAGGCAGGGCCCCAAGCCCCTAGGGAAGCATCTCCTCAGCCTGTGTGGCTGTGATCACATGTGACCCACCACCTGAGAGTCTGTGCCCATCTAAGGCTCTGGGGCAGCCGGCTAGCGCTCAGGACCTGGCGTGGCCCAGTCCTTCTGAACCTGCATTTGGAGAACCTGCCATGCTACCCTTTCATTGTTGTGAATTTCCAAGTAAGACCCTCTCTTCTTCCTTCTGCAGCTTGTCTAACTTTGGAACAGGAATGGTCTGGCTTATTTAAACATTTCTCCTCATGGTGATTGTTAATCAAATGTTGTCTATGCAAAGAAAAATTCACAAAGCTTTGAGCCACCACTGTGTGGCATGTTTATTGTGAATGTCTGTGTGCATAATGTGCATGAGTGTGCTGTTTGAGCACACCCAGCCCCGCGTGGTGCCTCTGTTGCCAGTGCAGGGTGGTCTCACCCCTTAGCTAGCTGCATGCGAGCACGTGGCACTGTGCTGGCGTCATGTCTTCTGCCTTCTTTAATGAAATTCTAAAGGAGAAGAACAAAAGTATGTATGGAGACGGCGTTCCAGATTTTATTTGTGTTAGCAAATGTGAGAGCAACTTAAATGCCGATCAACAGAGAACACTCCAGTCGGCTGGTCTAGGCGATGGTATGTTATGGGGTGATCAGAAGTTGCCATAGTCTGTTTTGTGTCGCTGTAATATAATCCCTTCACTTAACAGAGTAGGGGTTGACTTGACTCCTTGTGTCAGTGCCTGGAAGGTCTGGTGTCCTGGTGGGACCCTGGCTTCCTCACAGTGTGGCGGAGAAACAGGAAAGGAACCAGCCGTAGGCAGAAGGCCAGCACACAGGGCGGCCTTGCTGTGTGACATTTCTCTCTTGAGAGAACTAATTCACTCTACGTCCTTCATTCCTGCGAGGCCCAACCCTCTCTCCAGCCCAGCATTAATGCAGTTGTGAGAGCCTCTCGGCCTCATCACCTCCCGCTGGGCACCACCTCGGAAGGGCTGCGCCACCCTGGGGACCAAGCTTCTAGCAAGTCATGTCAAACCAGGGCGGGAGGCACAGGCCTGGACGCCGTCTGGTTCACTCCAGCTACACCTGCTCGTAGACTGTGCTCCCAGGGCTGGCTTCCCCGAATGTGCCCCGCCTGGTGCTTTGCTATGTCGGCCATGTCCCCCCATTCCTGCCAGGTTCCCCCGTTGCTGACGATTGCCTGGTAGAGGAGTAGGCTGAGGCCTCATGTCTTAACCTGCTCAGGTTCTGTGGCTGTGAGTATGCTGGGGGAGCCGACCACTCTGATTGGGAGCCCGGTCAGCAGCTGGCTGCCCCTGGGTGCAGGGCAGGGCACAGTGGGCAGCACTGTCCTGGCTCAGCAGGTGCTGCATTCTGCTGCCGCCCCCTCCTCCCTTAGCAGCTGCAGGGCACGGTGGCTCCAAGAGGGTGTCAGAACCCTCTGGAGCAGGGCCTGGTGCCCGCCTCTGTCCAGGGTGGGGCTGTGCACAGCCTGTCGCCTCGGCATCTCACAACCTGATCTTCCCAACATCACTTGAGAAGCTCGTTTTCCTTCTAATGTTTTTTCGTTCCCAACATATTATGGAAGCAAGGGAAATTCAAGGGTGAATCACTCAATATAGTAGCACAGATTAAATAATCAAACTTGCATTGACACCAAACGGTTCATGCATAATTCAGGTCATTAAGACTCACTGATTTGATTTATTAGGCAAAGCTATATTGTTGTGCCAAATGAAGCGTCGTTGTGAATGAGGGTTGAACAAGTGGCCAGAGTAGTGCTGTTTGTGGTAAACTAATTAGGCTTTGATTGCTGCCTGCAAAATACAAACGGACTAATTAAGCTATTTTGATTTAAGAATTTTGTAATATAGGTGGTCACCCAGTCTTGTTTCACCCAGTGGCCAGATTCCATCAGGGGGTGGCAGAGTTTGAATTGTTCTTTTGAATGAGGAATATCAATGATGCAAATGCATTTGAAAGTGAAACTTATTTAATTCAAAATTATACCAAATTTCTGAGCATAAGTCCTTACCAGATATGTAAGTTTTGTGGGCTGCCTGCTTGGGTCTTTTGCCCTGAGGTGGTGACAGCAGCACCTCTCATGGTCCCACTGGGAGTCAGACTGGTCTCCTTTAGGGTGCATTGGATCCCTGGACTACAGGGCAGCCCACAGCTGCAGAGAACAGGGCCTTCCCGCCTTCCCTCTCCCCGCCCCTGAAGCCACCAGGCCTTTCTGAATTGAGGTCATTAAGACTCACTTGCCATTTCCCGCCAGGTCTTTCCTGCTTGCTCAGGCAGCTCTGTCCTCTTCCTGTGTGCCAGATTCAGCACTGGGGACACGAAGACCCACCCAGCACAGTCCTTGCTGGTGCAGAGCCAGGACACAAAGGGACAGATGGTTTCCATAACCTGGTTCTCTCTCACACACACTCACACTTACACTCACATGCACTACAGGTACGTGTAAAGCTCAGAAGTGGCACAGCAGCTCAGTAAATAAGTGCATGTGTAAACGGACGTCTGTCTCACCCAGCGAGAAAACTCCATACGCGCACACAGAACCTGCCTTCTTAGACATCTAGGGTGGGCCCTGCTGCGCCCCTTGGTGGAGAGCTGCACACCTCGGTTTCTCTTTGTGTGATCCTAGAGTTTTGGGGTGGGTAGTCAAGCTTCCTCGGGATTCTATTCTTTCTTCCATTTGTGTCTGCCTTTTCCCCACAAATCCTGCCCTTTCGCTGCATGGGCTGATTGGTCGAGGCTAAGAGCATCTAGACACGGAGGGAAAATGGAACCCTCTCCTGATGCCCGTCCCGTCCTTGGGCCCTTCTTGCCCAGGGCCTTGTTCAGGTTGCTCTCTCCTCTGGATTTTCATCACAACAGGAAGAGCAGGGGGAAGAGGTCCTCCAGACTCCCCCCGGTCCTTCCCTTTGTTCAGCTGTGTCTGAGAGCAAGCCCTAGACTTGGGCAGTAGTTCCCATGGCATCGAGGGTAGCCAGAATATGGGGTCTGCTGCCAAGAGCCACACTGACCCCTGAGGAATGGAGAATGTCACGTTGAAGGGAAGAGGTCTCTTCTGAGCTGCTGTTTGTTCTCTGACTGACTGATTGACACCCTGTGACTAGCAGGTTTCCCAGGTTGTCCTACTCAGGGTCCTCTCCTGTCCTAGCTGAGCTTCCCACGTGTGCCGGAAGCCGGGAAGGAGGCATCGTCACTAGGCGGCTTGAGTCCATGTGCGGGCGCCTTTCTTTTCCTGATGGCTTGCCTGCAGGCACTCATAGGAAAGACTGCAGTGTCCCCTCCAGGAGCAAGCTTTGTGCTGAAGTCACCAGATAGACCACACTCCTGGTCACCATCCCTTAGGTCATGTGTGGCCATCCCTCAGTATCCACAGGTGGGTTCTGGGACCCACGGTGGGCACCAAGTCCATGGGTGCCCAAGTCCTTGTGCCTGGTGCCTTGCTGCATCTGACCTAGGCACACGCGCCCCACACTCCAGATAGCCTCTAGATCTCCCGTCCTGCGTGATGCAGCGTGAACACTGTGCTGTTGGGTTCAGGAGCAATGGCAAGAAAAGAGCCTGTTACGTGTTCAGTGCAGATGTGACTTCTTTTTCCCAGATATGTTTGAGCTGGGCTTGGTTGAACACAGGTGCTGAGCTGTGGACTACATTTCTTGTGTTGACTCCAGGTAGCTTTGATCTCTGATTCTCTTTTAGACTTAAAAAACAACCATACATGGGTGTTCCTGAGATGTTCATTTATATACGCTCTGCACTTAGTAGGTGTTAAGTAAAGCTTTGGTGATTAAGAATTGCATCCTGTTCATAATTACTTACTGATTAGTTTTCTTCTCCTTGACCTATTTCAATTGTAATGAGGGCAAATATAATAAAAAATATTCTGGAAGTAATTTTCTTGGGGGGACTTCCATTTTGCCTGCTTTTTGGACCCCGTTGGTCTTGCCCTAACACCACTGACTGAGTTAGTTCAGGTCACTGCTTCAAGGGCCATTCACTGTGACCAGGAGGAACCCTGTCCTCCTACACCTGTCCTCAGGATTCTGGCTTCCGAGGCCATGCATCGATGCCACATCTCAGTGGATCAGAGTGAAGGGGAGACTTGTTCTGAAAAGCCAGGCAGGCAAGCAGGGCCAGGAACTTGATGCAAGCACGTCGGCCACAGGAGGGACGACGCCTTGCTGCTGCTCCAGTCTCCAGCCTGTCCTTGGGATCATCTGCCCTCGTCCGACAGGGGAGCTAACAACATGAACATAGCAGCTGCTTCTGCCTGTGTGGGGAGGTACCCACAGCAGGAGTTGTTCAGGGGCTCGTGGCCCAGACCTTCATGGCCCTGCAGCAGAAGGGGTATCTTCCACGTGGGACAGCACTTCCGCCCGGAAGCCTCCGTCCCTTTTTCCTTAATCTGGTGTCTGAGCCAGTCACAGGGAAGTGCCTCACATGGATCCCAGCGCTGGGACCTCAGCTGCTCCCAGAGGCCCTGGACCAGGGTAAGATCTAAAGGCTGCTTGTCTCTGCTCAGTGTTCTGTGTCTCAGGCCTCCCGTGGATAGGCCTCTAGGGTGTGTGTCACTGTCTCTTGCATTTGTCAGCCCTCTACGATCACAGGGAAGTCCCATGGAATTTCAGGGGAGAACTGTGGTTCCTGTGTTCCTGGAGCACCAGGGCTGCGCGTTGGGACCTATGCTGCCAGGTGGACAGGGCACGGACGGTCACCCTGCCGTTTCTTTCCTGAGTCTTGTGTCTCATCAGCTGTAAAATGCCTTCTTGTCCCTTCTATGTCCTGTTTCTTCTGTTGTTCTTCCTTCCTTTTATCCTTAGAATTGCAGTCGCCAACTCATGTTACCTAGAATTCTAGTGCCTATCAGTGAATGTCACTTTGTGAAATAAGAGAGAGTAGAAGAAAGCCGACCCCTCCATGTTGCCCCTTGTTATTTGAACACAGCGCTGTTCTTGGCATTTTTCAGGAAGGGGTCGTGTGGGTTAGTGTATGATTGGCACAGGGATTTGTTATTCCTGCCAAGTGTAACAGTTGCGTTGGGAAAATTAATCATCTGAACGTCACTGTAGAACGTGTGCAGTTCTGATGCGTAGAGTCGCAGAAGATGCACTAGATAGTCGGGTTCCACTGTGGAGGAGCCTTCACCCAGCAAAGGTGGCACTGAGGGACTGCCACCTCAGCTGGGCCTTCAGATGGGGTTTGGCTGGTGGAGAAGAGGGGATGTGGCATTGATAGAGGTGCCAAGCTGTTGCTGTTTCTTGGAGCCTGGGCCACCCTGTGCTTTCCGTTTGGGGGGTTTGGTAGGAGGGGGTAAAGTGTGACCTCAGGGTGAAAGAGCTGTGTGCCAGGCTTGGCTGCTGTGTGTGTCATTGAGTACCACTGTGTGCCAGGGCCATGTGTGTGAGGGTGCAGCAGTGAGGGTGTGAGGTCTGTGCTCCAGGGAGCTCGTCTCTGGTGGGGCACGAGCACATGCAGAGGAGAGCAAGGCTCGCCTGGGACTAAGTGCCACGATGGCTGCGAGCAGGGCGGCAGGGCGGTGCTGAGTGGGAGGATAGGGAAGTGTGTCTGAACTTGGCCTTGGGCAGTAGCAGGCACTGAAGGCCAGAGGGCAAGGCAGGGAGAGGCAGCAATGGAGTCGGAGCTGGGGCTGCACACGGGAGGCTGCGTCTCAGGACCCAGGGACAGTGTCGGGGAGTGCCCAGGGGAAACAGGAGCCATGGTGTAGGCAGCCTGGCAGGGTGCCCTGCTCAACAGGTGGGGCTCATCCCGGCCTGAGATCATGCTAAGGGCTGGTCTCGCACAGTGGTATAGAGCATCTGGAGATCCTTGAGGCAGGGGGTGGCGGGCACAAGCCCCTGACACTGACTCTGGTTTTTCCGGGGATGGCACCCTTCCTTGCTCTGGGCACGTGGGCCGTTGCCCAGCCCAGCTCTATCCTGCTCCACCCACAGCCGTGCACTGCTCAGGTCCCCAGGTGACAGAGGCTGCTCCTGGGAAGCATTTCCTTTAAGCTCAGGTCAGAAGGGTGGCCCCCCTCGTGACTTGAGCATGCGTGCCCATGTGCCTGTGTGTGCCCAGGTACTAGGCAGTCAGCTGAACTTGATTTACCACTGGTAGGCATCGAGATGCATGGGATGTGGGCTCCCAGCAGCAGGTGCAGGAGTGGCCTGCGGGCGGAAGTGACCCACCAGTGCTCGTCAGCTTGGGGTTGTGTTGGTGGCATGATTGGAGAGATTCAAAGCCAGTTGGGACAGGGGCCCTGGCTGATCCCCTTCCTCTAGGCTCCTGTTCCATTCACTGGTATTTGTGTCTGTTAAGCTCAGAGCCTGGACCCAGTGTCCCCACTGTGCTTGTCTCCCTGTTGCCTGCTGCCTCCCTTCCCTTCAGAGACCAGCTCACATGCCCTGTTTTCCGGTCTGGCTCAGATGCCTCTCTATTGTGCCAGGGGAGCTGCCAGGCCTCTGTCAGAGTGCCTGTTGCACTGTGACCCCTGCTCATGTGTCCTTGTGGGCAGAAACCCCTTCTTATCACGTCCACATCTGTAGCTCCTCAACAGTGTCTGACACATGTTAGGTGGTCAGTAAATACTTCTTGATTAAAAATACCAAGCTGGGGGCTGGGATTGTGGCTTAGCGGTAGAGCGCTCGCCTAGCACGTGCACGACCCGGGTTCGATCCTCAGCATCATGTAAAAATAAATAAAGGCATTGTGTGCAACTAAAATAAATAAATATTTAAAAAAAAAAAACACACACCAAGCTGCAGATGTGGTCTCAGGAGCTGCAGGAAAGGGTGCCGCAGGCAGCCAGATGGCCTTGGGAATGGGGACCTTCCCAGGATGGCTGCCCATCATCGGGCTGGGCTAATATCTGCACATGCAAGGGCATCCCGGCTGCAGCACAGGCCTGTGCCAGCCTTAGCTGGTTCCATGGGCTCCCAGTGGCTCCCCGTGGCTCCCCAGTGCCTGTGGGCTTGTTTCTCAGTTTCTAGCTTCATGGAAAATCTGAATGATCTGGGGATATTTAAAAAAAGCCTGGGCCCATGCCAGACTGAATGAGGACCTGAGAAGGGGTGTCCTTATCGTCTCCTAAGCACTGTGACGTGACTGAAGCATACTGGCCTCTGACATTAGACCCCCTCTTTGAGATCCTGTTTCTCCAACTGGCTGAATATTGAAATCACCTGAAGGGCTTATAAATCACCGCTGCCTGGGGACTGTCCCAGGGTCTGGTTCAGCTCATCTGGAACATGGCCTTTGCGTAGGTTCCCCAGAGCTGCCACGATGGAGCCACTGCCAGGCGGGGCTCCTGCTGCAGACCACTGGCAAACGGCGGGGGGTGGACTGAGTGAGGGTCTCCAGAGAATAAACCAAAACCTCCCCACAAAGTAACCTCCTCCTCTGAACCCCAAGATAACAACCCACCCCTGCCCAGCGTGGCCCTGTGATGGAGAGAGGCAGTGAGCCCTCTGGCTGCTGGTTTCCCGTGGAGATGCCCTAGGCTCTGCTCCCGGGTCTGGGGGAGAGCAGCAACTGAGCAGAGGGGACAGTTTTGCTGAGCTGAGAAGCCAGAGGCCAGCGGTAGGGAAGGCTGGGTAGAAAATGGGGTGGGCAGAATGCCAGGGAAGAGTCCTTGCTGGGGTCACTGTGAGCCCAGGGCCCCATCCTAAGGGGAGCCCCAGGCAGGCAGAAGCCCTGCAGGCAGAGAGCCACCAGGTCAGTGTCAGCTGAATACACAGGGCTTGGCCAGGGCTGGGGACTCTGCCTGAGCAGCCAGCGGAGAGACCACAGGAACGCCCAGGCTTCCGAGGGAGGGACCATGGAGGAGTCGGCCTCCCTTGCTGGCTGCCTCGCTCTAGACTTGCCTTCAGAGAGCCGGAGAAACAGCATCAAAAGAGACAGGCTGGTCCACGGGTAACTGAACCCCCAAGTGAGAGGGGATTCACCCCTTCACAGGAAGGCAGCAAAATTGAGACGCAACAACCTAGAACTCACAGAAGCAACAGGAAAATAGGAATCCCAACTGTGGAAGAGGCCTTGCAGTTGCGCAGACCCAGAGTGGTGAGGACGATGGCTTGGGCATACAGGAACCCGGAGCAGTCACTGCTGTGAGTGGCTGAGCCCAAGCACTTAGAGGAACGGGAGGAAAAGAATGCCAAGAGCCAAACGTACAGCCGGACTTGTGCCTGGGATAAGCAAGGAAATTCTATACCCCGCTAGCACAAGACAGCTGGTTCAAACTGTGCAAAAGTTTGAATAAACATTTCACAAAAGAAAGTAAATGGATGGCCAGCAGGGTGAAAGGTGCTTGTATCACACCTTTTCAGAGACTCACGTCAGTCTACGACTAAACACACCCCGCACAGGCGCCGCAAAGCCAGGGCAGCGTGTGCTGCTGGTGACTGTGGGGAGACAGTGTGGCCGCCTTGGAGAGCCGTGGGCTGTTCTCAAAAGCTGAGCGTATGGCTCCCACGCAGCACGGCGAGCCCACCCCTGGGTGTTTACCCAAGAGGAATGGCAGGCCCGTCACACGAGGCGCACACAGCAACGTTCACTGCACGCCATTCTGAATGCCACCCACTGGACATGCCCCCTGCCCCCAGATCAGTAGTGGTGCTGCAGAACAGTGCCATAGGGGCAGGAGCCCACTAGCAGTGCACTCGGGAACATGGGGGGATCGTCATGGTGGGCGAGAGGTGCCCAACGCCAAGCCTGTCCTGTGTCATCCCACCGTGGGAATTCCAGAGCAGGTGGTCCTCTTGTAAGACAGAAGAGGCTGCTGTCGGAGGTGGAGGGTGGTGGGTTATGAGGAGGGCAGTGGGGGCTCTTGGGGGTGATGGGGAAGGTTTGTCTTTACTTTGTCAATTATGCAAGTATGCATTTGTCAAAACACATTGAACTTGACAGCTGAATTGGTCTATTTTATTGTGTAGAAATTCCACTTTACCATCATGGATTTTAAGACAGTAGCAGCAGTAGCAAAGAGCCAGCTGCGGTTTGAGCACTGTGGCCTCTAGGCCATTTGCCACCTGCCTCTTTGGCCTCCAGCCCTCCTTCTTCCTCCACCACTGCTCTGTTTGGCCAGAGCCCACAGGGGACTGCACACACCTTCCTGAGTGAGGTGTCCTGTGTTTGTTTCCTTTTCCAAGTAAAACCTGCCTGAAAAGTCTTCCTTCTGCACCCTCCTTCTCCTTGCAAGCCTTCTTGGCCCATCTGGCCTGGCTCCTGGTCTGCCTGTCTCCACCTGGGCCCTTGGTTGGTCTTTGTCTCAGCTTTCTTCTCTGTGGTGAGAGCCCCTGGCCCAGGCCCTGCATTTCCCCTCTGTGTTCCTGGGGACAGCAGGCCCAGCAGGAGGTGGCTCAAGAGCAGGAGAGGCTGGACAGGCGAGTGAGGAGAATTTCACAGAGGAAGCCAGATGGGCAGGGCTGGAGAGGTGAGGGTTATGCTCTGGTAAAGGAGGAGAAGAATCTGCCAGGGGGATTTCAAGGGGAGTTTGGCATCCAGTTAGTTCTCATTGACAGGCTGCTCAGTTGGCTCTAGGCCCTGTGGATGTCCACAACGAGGGCGTTTGGAACTCACTGTCAAGGTGACACTCAGTGCCTGTGCTCCTGCCTGCACCCCTGGCACCTTATATATTAAAGATTCTGAGAAGTGACTGTGGGAAAGGAAATTAATTTTCCATTGTTGCTGACTGATTTTGATCTCAACTCATTAAAGGTCTGACCCAGGAATCTTCTAAAACCAAATGGGACAGTATCCCAGAAATCAGTAGACAGGGCTTGAGCTGCTGCTGTTGCCAGAACTTCCTGTATGCACCGTGCTTAGAAAAACAACACCCCAGGTGCTGAGGCCCCTCTGCCCTCAGGTCCCTGAGGCAGCCCAGGGGCGGGCACTGGGGAGAAGGCTGGCCAGCCAGCTCCACCTCTCCCTGGCCAGGCAGCAGCTCAGTTGCTGCAGGCAAGCCTCCACTGGCCTTTCCTTTACTCAACAGGACAGCTGCCCCTTCACGGATGTGTAAGTGTGCGATGCAGTATTATCAACAGTACAGTGCCCACAGTACATACCACACATGGATTTCTAGGTTTTGTTTGTCTCGCATAACCAGAACATACACCTATTAAATAGCAGGTCCCCATTTCCTCCTTTCCCGGGCCCTGGGAGCCACCATTCAGCTTGCTCCTCCTAAAGCTCACTGTTCTACATCCCTCACCTGGGCAGAGTCACCCAGGACTTGTGCTTTGGTACATGTATCTTACTCCCCGTGGCATGGTGTCTTCAGGGTTCACCCGTGTAGTGACATGTGGGAGGACCTCCTGTCTCTAAAAGGCTCATTGATGTTCCTTTGTGTACTGCATCTTTCTGGGCTCTTCCTTGTCCATGGACATTTAGGTCACTCCTATCTCAGCCATTGTGAATAATTCTGCAACGAACATGGAAGTGCACATATCTCTTCAGGATCTTGATTTCTGTTCTTTGGGATAAATACCTACAGGTGGGATTGCTGGATCATGTAGGAATTCTGTTCTTGGTTTTTGAGAACTCTCAGTCTTGTTTTCTACAGTGGCTGTGCCACTTTACATTGAAACCAGCAGTGTTTGAGGGCTCTGATTTCTTTAAGCTCTCAGGAACACTTGTTATCTGTTGTATTTTCGAAAATGATCTTTGTAACAGGTGTGAGCTAACCTTTGTCAGTAAGGTTTTGATTTGCATCCCCTGGTGCTGAGTGAGCTTGAGTGCTGCTTCGTCTACTCTTTGGTTTGTCTTCTTGGGGTAAATGTGTCTATTTACCTCTTTTGCCCATTTTTAATTGGTTATTATTCTTTTATTTTGTTTGTATCATTTATTTATTTTGTGAGTTGTAGGAATTCCTTATATATTTTGGATATCAATTCCTTATCAGATAAATGATGGGTACCTACTTTATCCCATTCTCTAGGTAATCTATTCACTCTGTGGTTGTTTCTTTTGCTAGATAGCATATTGGTCCCTGGGTCTATTTTTGCTTTTGTTGTCTTTGCTTTGGGGACCATAGTTAAGAGATCATTTCCAGTCTGATATCACAAAGTCTTTACCCTATGCTTTCTTCTAGAATGTTACAGTTCTAGGTTTAAATTTAAACCCTGAATGCATTTGGAGTTGATTTTTGTGTGTGGCATGAGACAGGGTCTAATTTCAGTCCTTTTCATGTGTGCATCTAGTTTTCCAGCACCATTTGTTGCAGAGACTGTCCCTCCTCCATTGTGTACTTGTGGTACTTTGTTGAACATCACTTTGAGTGTATGTGCATGAATTCATTTATGAGCCCTTTGGTTTAGGCAAGTAGTCTACTCTTCGGCTTTTGTTGCTGTGTTGCTGGTGGTGGTGCAGGGATCAAGCCCAGGACTTCACACATACTAGGGAAGTGCTCTACTACAGAGCTGTATCCCCTGTCCCTGAACCCTGTGTTTTATTCCATTGGTACACATCTCTCTCTTTTTACTAGTACTATGCTGTTTTATTATTGTAGCTCTGCAATACATTTTGAAATCAGAAAGTGTGATGCCTCAAACTTTGTTCTTTTTTTCATAATTATTTGAACTATTCTGTGTCCTTGGTAGTTTCATATGAATTTTACAATTGTTTTTAATTTTTCTGTAGAAAGCTGTCATTATTTAGATGGGAATTGCATTGAATCAGTAGAACACTTTGGTTAGCATGGATATTTTAATAATATTAATTTTACCAATGCATGAGCATGGGATTTCCATTTATTTGTATTTTTAGTTAATTTCATCAATGTTTTGTAGTTTTCAGTGTACAAGTTTATTTATAAGTTTTTAATGTTATTATAAATGGAATTGCTTTGTAAATTTCTATTTCTGACAGTTCTTAGTATTTAGAAATGCAACAGATTTTTATATGTTGATTCTGTATCCTGCAATTTTATTGAATTAATTTGTTTGTTCTAGCAGTGTTCCCCACCTCCACCCAAAGTCTTTAATGTTTTCTATGTGTGAGATCATGTCATCTGCAAACAGGTAATTTTACTTATTTTCTTCTAATTTGGATGCCTTTTATTTCTTTTTTTCTTGTCTAATTGCTTTGGCTAGGATTTCTAGTTTTGTGTTGAATAGAAGTGGCTAGAATGGAAATCTTTGCCTGGTGTTGCCTAATCTAATAGGAAAAGCTTTCAGGTTTCCCCCCCCCCCCATGGAGTATAATGTTAATTGTGGGCTTTTCACATGTGCGCTTTATTATGTTGTTTAGAGGTTTACAATATGAAATTATGAAATGGTGTAATTTTTTTTTTTTTTTTTTTTTTTTGGGTACCGGGGATTGAACTCAGGGGCACTTGACCACTGGGCCACATCCCCAGCCCTTTTTTTGTATTTTTATTAGAAGCAGGGTCTCACTGAGTTACTAAGTGCCTCGCCATTGCTGAGGCTGGCTTTGAACTCGCGATCCTCTTGCCTCAGCCTCCCAAAGTGCTGGGATTACAGGCGTGCGCCACCGCGCCCGGCTGAAATGGTGTAAGTTTTGATGAATGTTTTTCTGCATCATTTGAGATGTTTATGAGATTTAATGTGGTCCAGTACATGTATTGACTTTCTATGTTGAATCATTCTTTCTCACAGGAGTAAATCCCACTTGGTTGTGGTGTGTGATTCTTGTAATGTGGTCTTGAATTTGGTGTTTTAGAATTTTCTTGAGGATTTTGCATCTCTTCATCAGGATATTAAGCTGTATGTAGTCTTCCTTTTGTGTAGTGTCTTGTCTAGTTTTGGTGTCAATTGTTGCCTCATAAAATTTGTTTTGAAGAATCCCCTCCTCTTCAGTGTTTTGGAAGAGTTCAGAGGGTTGACATTAATTCTTCTTTGGATGTTTGATAGAATTCACCAGAATAACCGTCTAGTCCTGAAATCTCCTTGACTGGGAAATTTTTGATTACTAATTTGGTCACCTTAGTAGTTGTAGTTCTGTTCAGATTTTCCATTTCTTCTCAATGAAGTCTAGTTTCTAGGAATTTGTCTATTTCCTCTAGATAATCCACCTGCTGGTATATCATTGTTTATAGTGGTCTCTTAATTATTTTTATTTCTGTGACCTTGATGGTAGTATCTCCCCTTTTGTTTCTGATGTTATTTATTTGAGCCTTCTTAAAAAATTTAGTCTGTCTAAAATTAGGTCAGTTTTATCTTTTCAAACGTTCAATTCTTTGGTTATTTTTTGTGTGTTTTTTAATTCTCTATTTATTTCTGCTGCAATCTTTATTATTAACTCCCTTCTGCTAACACTGGGTTTAGTTTTTGTTATTTTGCTAATTTCTAAAGGTAGATTATTTGAGGTCTTTTTTGTTTTTATGGTAGGTGTTAATCGCTATAAACTTCCTTCTTAGTACTGCTTTTGCTGCATCCCGTGTTTTTGGGATATTATATTTTTATTGTTGTTTTTATTATTGTCTCAAAGTATTTTTTTTTAATTTCCTTTTTGATTTCTTCTTTGACCCATTGGTTGTTCAGGAGTGTGCTTTTTCCATATAGTTTTCTATTTTCCTTCTATTGATTTCTAGTTTCATTTCGCCAAATTGGAAAAGACCCTTCTGGTTTCATTCTTCTGTTTTGCTATGACATGTTTTGTGACCTAATATGTGGTCTCTTCTAGAGAATGTTCTGTATGCACTGGAGAAAGATGTACATTCTGTTGCTCTTGGGTGGAATGTTAGGCCTATTTGGTCTGTAGTATTTATTGTTCAAGTCCACTGATTCTTTATTGAATTTCTGTTTGGATGTTAGCTGCTGTTGAAAGGGTAGTCAGTGTTTGCTTTATATATTTTTGTGTTCTGATGTCACATCTTACAGTTAAATTCACCCTTGTATCATTATTTAGTGAACTTCTTAGTTTGAAGGCAATTTCAGATTTAAAGTCTATTTTGTCTGAGTATAGCTACCCCTGCTCTTTTTTGGTGACCATTTTCATAAATTGTATTTGTTCATCTTTTCACTTTCAGCTTTAGTGTATCTTTACATCTAAGTGGCCTTAACTTCTGTCATCACTTCCTAATCTATACAGTGGGAATAATAAAAGGACCTTCCTACTAAGTGCTCACGAGATGTCAGCTGCTCCTACAGTTGTTTCTTGCTCAATATTAATTTTTTAAACTTTGTATTCTGAAAGAATTTCAGATTTAGTTTAAAAACCTACAAAATTAGTTCAGACAATTTCTGCGCACCCATCACCAATTTTCTCTAGACGTTAATACCTCATGTAACCACTCTGAAGGCATTCACATTGGGAGGTTGACACTGATCACTTCCTGTCACTGCCACTGACCTTACTCAAGTCTCACCAGTTGTCTTACCATTGTCCACTTGCTGGCTTGGGACTCAGGAGGGGACACTGTGCAGTTGCTGTCAGGTGTCCTCTGTCTCTACACTGGGACAGCTCCTCAGTAGTCCTTTGTTTCATGATTGTGACACTTTGGATAGTGCTGACCGGGTAGTCTTTCGAATGCCCCTCAATTTAGGATTGTGTGCTATTTCCTTACGGTGGAGTTTGGGCAGGAAAAGCCCAGATGATGCATGCCCTTCTAGGGCTTCTTCCCTTGAGAGTGACGTATGCCTTCCTCTCAGGCCTTGTTCCTGACGATGGTCACCTTAGTCACATCATCAAGTGGCATTTGTTGTCCTGCTGCACTAAGCAGTTACTGGGTTTCTTTCTGTGATTGACGTGGGAGGTACCTTGGGACTGTCACTCTGCTCCTTTTCTGCCTTTCTGGGGTCTCAGTATTGTGAATGACCCTCGCAGACCTCAGCAATCGCTACTCTTATGTTTGCCAAACAACAGTTTCTATGTTTCCAGCATCTCCCCCACATTCCTCTGTGGCAAGAGGCCTCTCTTATCCCCTTTTTCTTACTAATACCTGTAAGGAGTCTGGGTGTTTGTTTTGTTCTGTGGGGCAGGGTCCATTGCTGTCACTCGTTGTGTTGTGTAGAGATCCCAGATGGACCTTGGGGTCTCCTCATTCTTCAAGAGGTTTTTGTTTACTTCCTTCGCTTGTGTGTGTTTTAAGAGCGCTGTGATGAGCATGTTCTTGGCAGACTGTGTGATCCTACATCAGCTCTAGAAGCCTTTGAGTTGGAACATGGAGGTCTGCACCCTCCCTGCCAGGCTCTTGTGCCCTGCGTGCCGCCCCCTGTAACTGTTGGTCACCTTGCCAGCACTGGCCCATCCACCTTCCTTCACTGCTGAGCATAACTTGGGGTGCTGGAGAGAAGCTGCAAGTTGGCGAATGCCCTGTTCTCCCCGTCTTCTGCTCCCTCTTTCTGGTTGTTACCCTGGTTAGAGGGAAAGAAACATGGTGGATGCATTTGGTTTGGAAATGCGTTTCCACTCCTGCTGTGAGTGCATGTGGAAATTCAGACTCCGCATCCCCAGTCGTGCGTGCAGACGTGTGCTCTTCTCACGAGCTGCTTGCTACCCGTGCTCACTGGAAGTGTGCCAGGATCATACAGGCCACCTCTGCCACGTGGGGAAGCAACCATTCTAACTAGGCATCTTTATGAATGTCCTTCCTAGGCCATTACTTATGAATCTCTGGAGAACAAAACATCCCCTTTCTCAAGAATTTTTTGATGTTTGTTTTATGTTTTTGAAGGCAATAACAAAAAGCAACATTGACTACATTTTAGTGTGTGGTGTGGGCTGGGAGCCAGCCAGCCTGTTCCCCAGGTCTGAGCAGGAGGTGTTGATGGGAGCTTGTTGTTTGCCGCACCCTGTGCCTCCTCACCTGTTCGAGAGGGAGAAGGGCCACTAAGATGCTCCAGGGAGAAACAGAGGCCCTAGTAGTTACTGAGGCCACTGATGGTGGGTGGAGGGTCAGTGCATGTGTGGGATGTGAGCCATGGAAGGTGCAGTGCGTGCAGGACCTGGGTCCCAGTGGTAGGACTTGGGTCCCGAGCAGCTGCTGTGCCCAGCTCCTGGACCCCATGGGGATAGTATAAGTGTCCTTTGCTTTGGGCTTTTAAAGGTCCCAAATGCCCCTTCAGCTCGTCCCTTGTGTGAGTGGGGGATGGACAGTTCTAACCCATCTCTCTCTGGCCTTTGTCTGGTGGTCCCTGATGACTTGTCCTGTTAAGGGAACTGTGATGGGTGCTCAACATTCTCCTTAACTCCTCACACAGAGTGGTCACAGGGTCTGCATGTGGCACTGCGTTTTAACCACAGTTAAAGATTGGGAAATAGCAATTCAGGACTGCTTTCATGACTTCCATCCTGTCCTGTGCAGAAAACGTCATGTGAATGCCCTCGTCCAGGCTAGATCCTGCTCAGATTGTGTTTAATAGAACCCAGATTCGTTTTTCTTGTTAAAATTCTCCCCTTCTGTTGAGAAGGACAGCTGACTTATGGGAACAGACAGCACTGTAGTGTGAGTTCCAGGGTGGGCATGGCGACAAACACTTTCTGTTTCTTTTAAATAGGAGAGTATCGACTCAGAGCAACCATTTGGCAGAAGGATGCATTGAGGAACGTGCTCGGGGTAAGGGCATGTGGGTTGCATGTCCCCAGAAGACCTGTGTGGCCACCATAGCTTGCTTAGGAGGCCAGGTGGCATCCACAGAGCTACCTGGTTATGTCAAACCTGCAGCCCTGCTCTCATCCAGTGTTCACCACACCTGGGGTGGGTATGCTCGCCTGGTCTCAAAGCTGGAGAGGTCCAGGGCGGTGCCTGCCCTTGGTGTTTTGGCTCTTTGTCTACTCCTCCTTTTTCTGTCCATCTGTGATGGAGATAGGGTGACCACAGGCAAGGACTCAAATGAAACAGGAAGTCACATGCCTTGGTTACAACTTGGCCCTGATTTGGGGTGTAGCTCCAAGCCCTCGTTCTGCATCTTGTTTTAATACCCATGATTCCTGTGGTGGTTCATGGACTCTTCCCTATGCCTAGCTCACCTCTGGCTTCACGTTTTCAGCTGACAGAGAATACTGTTCCTTTGTAAGTTATATTACTTAGCTATTCTTAGTCTTTGGAGTGAATATGTCTTAGGTGAGTGTAATTAGAAAAGCATATTTAGCACATAGGGGATAATTTTCTTTTGCAGCTGTGCATTAAAAAAATAGCATCTGCAGGACTGTAAGACTTCCATTTATAATAAGGACTTGTTCTCTCAGAAGCAAGAAGCTGTAGTCCTCTGAAAGCCCTGAATATGAAGGCTGAAGGTGTTTCTTTCACTTGTTTATTCCGTGTTTGTTGACCTCGTCCGCTGGGCAGCAAGCCAGGCTCTGTGCTCCGTCCTGCCCTGGGGAGCTCTGGGAGGCCTGGGCTCTGGTGGGCTAGGAAGCCTGTGTTATGGTGGGCCCTGACTGTCTGGCGGGGGAGCTCTGGTGGTGGTGGTGGGGGTGTGGATTCTGCCACCGGCAGGCTGCAGAGGTAGCTGGCAAGCCACAGATTCCAAGCCAGTTTCCTGTTGGCCCCATGAGGCTTGGAGGGTAGCACCCAAGGGTGATGATTGTGAGTTGGTGCCTAAGTACAGTGCTGTGTTCTGGGGGGGTCTCTGAAGTTGAGTTTGCTCTACCTGGCAGTGGTGGCAGGAGCGTTTGCTGAGTGGTCAGGTGTGTGGCTCTCCCTTAGCCTGCTGGGAGGTGGGGGGAGGGCGTGGTGCTTGGAGTGGGCTTTGGCTTCTCTGCTGACATGGATGTCTGCAGTGTGGGTGGCAGGGTTTGCAGGTGCCTTGCCAACACCTTTCTTGTGCTTTCTTAGTTTAGAACAACTGCAAGGTGCACGCAGGTGTGGCATGGTCCACTCACCTTGCTGGAGCGCTGAGTGCCTCCGTGTCTTCACTGACTGCTAGAGAGAGTGGGGCGGAGCCACGTGGCCCATCCTTCTCCCTGTCTTCCCAGTTAGAGAAGTTGTTTGTCCCTTCCTCTTCCGCACACTGGTTCTCAAAGTGTGGTCCCTGGACCGGCAGCTTCAGCACCCTGAGCTCCTAGAAATGCAAACTCTCACACAACCTCCAAGCTCCGGGCACTGGAGCCTGGCGATCTGTTGAACAGTGCTGGGGTCCTCTTGTAAGCTAGGGCAGAGCTTCCCTGTCAGGGGTGTGCTGTGAGTGCTGCTGGAGGGCCCAGTGTTGGTGCCGAGGCCTCGGGGATCGGGCAGGACGGGGAGAGGGCTTCTGGTTGAGCACTTCTCTGGGGAAGTCCTTCGCATGAACATGCAAGGTTCACTCACCCTCATTAAGCCTCATTTCCCTCACCTGGAATGTGAGCTGGTGCGTGCTCTTCTGTGGGATGGTCTTGGCCCCATGAGGCACACACAGAACTGAGCTCGTGATCAAGGTGCTCATTGCAAGGGGTCATGCCTAACTCTCTGTCCTCTTGGCCTGCACTGGGAATCCTGGAAGTTCACAAAATGGGAGAGCGGCTTCTAGAAGAGAAGAAGAAATTCTGTGTGTTGTACTCAACCTGTGTTTTTTGCAGACAGGAGCCCAGCAGAGAGCTTGGGCCGGCACTTACTAATCTCATCTGCTCAGTTTTCATCCTGGGGGTGGGGACAGGATGGGTGGGCTCAGCTCTGGCCCACTGCACCAGTCCAAAGACAATTGTGTGGAGCAGTTATTAGATTGATCCTATTGCGGAGATAAGGGAGCAGAGGCTCTGGGGGAGCAGCTGTTTACCCAGGGCCCAGCCAGAGCATCAGAGGGGCCCTGCATCAAAACAGGGAGCTCGCGGGGGTGAGCAGGCAGCAAAGGCCACAGGCAAGGTGCGTCACTGCATAACTGAAAAGATCAACAGGAGGAAATTAAATCAAGAGCTGGCCAGGGGGGACGAGGCAGGGGGCTTTGCAGCCTCATGCTGTGACCCTGTGGGCCCTCCTCTGGCCTGGGCAAAGGGCCCTGGCCTGATCCATCCTGGCTCCACAAGGTCACTGCTCCTGAGGGGTGCAGAGGAGGAGGAAGGGCGGGGGGCAGCCACAGTTCCTGAAGACTGTGTCCGGGGGGTTGGTTCTCAGTGCTGGTTGAGTCCAGGTTATACCAGTTGAAAAAACAGGTTCTTGGGAAGATTAGGAATCTTTTTAGAAGAAATGGCTGGAACTGTCCTCAGAGCCTACATGTGCTAAACAAAGTCACTGCTGCACACACTTTGCAGGTTTTGATCATTTTTTTAAAAGTCAAAGCCCTAGGTGCACTTGATTTGTTAATAATTTCTCCCTGGGCTGGGCTGTAGCTCAGTGGTAAAGCACTTGCCTCGCATGTGTGAGGCACTGGGTTCGATCCTCAGCACCACATAAAAATAAATAAAGATATTGTGTGTTCATCTATAACTAAAAAAAAAAATTAAAGAAATTTTTCTTTCAATGTTTCATTTCAAAATATTTCTAACACAAAGTCGAAAGAATAATGCTGTGGACGTGCCAGTCCTCTCCCTCTCCGCGTGTGTACGTGTTCTCTCCCTCATGCACACACCCTCTTTGGGGACCCATTTGAAAGTCTCAGCCTTGGTATTTTGCTTATGGGCATCTTCACGTGCCTCCTAAGACCAATGTCATTTTCTAAGCCACGGTTACCCTGCCATGCGCTTTGAGATTGGTACAACTTTATCTGATGTTCATTTTATGTTCATGTTTCTCCCATTTTCCCCAAACATCCGTTCGCCTGTTGCTCATCTTTTCTTCCTTTGTGAGGGACACATGCCTCCGTCTCCTCAGCCATCGTCTCTCCCGCGCAGCTTGCCCTGTGATGTTTTCTCAGTCTGGTTTGGTCTGTTGCCCTGACAAGAAGCTACAGCAGGCCTCGCGGCTGTGTCAAGGCGCCTGTCAGGTTGTGTGGCCACCTGAGTGCTCTTTCCGCCACCTCCCGAGGTCTGCGGGGTCAGGGGGGCCACCTGTGAACGCACGCCTTGGTCCTGGGTCCAGGGCCATCCTCTCTTCCTCTCTGGACCTTGCGTTCCTCAGTTGAAAAATAAGGCTTCTGTTTATTTCTAACTTTTGTTGCTGAATTCATCTTCTCCTTGATGGGAAGGAGGACTAGAAGAGTCCCTCAGTCCACGTCGCTGGGCAGAGTGGCCCTGACAGCTGTGGGTATTGAACATCTGTGCTGTCAGACAGCTTGGTGGTTCACAGGGTTATTACGACACGTCTTTGTGTGTGTGTGTTTTTCCCTGCTGGGCTTACTGTGCTGATGGTATTGGTTATACACGGCTCTCCTGACCTCCTTCTTCAAGGTCCAGGGGTGGACACCATGGGAGACAGGGGTTCACAGTGTGTTCTTCACATGGTGAGGAACGTGTGGTAGCCTCACATAGAGCCTCACACGTGTGGGGCAAGTGTTTCACCAGTTCCACTGACTGGATCAGGGACACCCAATGACTTAGGGCCGGTTTCCTCTGCTGTTGTCACTGGGGCTGGCCGCCCTTGCAGGCAGTGTGGACACCAGGTCTACCAAGCACTTACAGCCAAAGTCTTCCCAGAACTTGTCTTGCAGCAGCAGAAGGAAGGGCCAGCCCCAGCAGAGGTCCCACCTTTGAGTGGGCCCCGTCATGGCTCCAGGAGAGCTGCCTCCCTGAGGCCCAGCACACCTTCCAGAGAGTCTGCTAGCTCCTACTGCACCCACTTCCGGACGCCGTCACAGCTGTCTTCCTCTGGACAGTAGACCACATGCCTGATTGGGAGTGGCGACACAGAAGGCCTTGTCAGTGTGTGCCCATAAAGGTCAGGATGACCTTGCCACTTGACCACTGACCTAGGTAGTGTCAGTGGCCATAAGGGTGATGTTCTGAGCAGGGCCATCAACCTTCACTGTGTCAGGGAGCCACCTTCCATTTTTTGGGAAGCGCCGTGGGTGTGTGCTGAGGTCATCAGTCCTCCACCAGGCCATAACTGTTGTGGACATTCTTGGCTGGTGGGGATTTTGGTGGTCAGCAGTTGATGTGGACTGGGCATTGCTGGTACTCTTGAAGGTGTTCTGCTTTGGTGCTTCCTTCTCTTTAGGAATGTGGGCTGTCAGTGGAGGAGAGGGAAGAGAAGGTGACTCCTTTGGCTCCGCCCTTAGGGGGCGGGTCTTAGGATTCTCAAGGCAGCTGTGGATTCCACAGCACACTCAGCCTTTGTAGCACCCTGCTTCATGTGCTGGGTTCTGGCTTCTGGAAGATGGACGTGGTTTCTGTTGCTCACAAACTTCCTTTGCCTCCTTGATGGTCCCTGGAGTGTTGCCGGGGTGGAGTCACACTGGAACCTGCAGACCCTGTAGTTGTTCAATGAAGAAATCAACAAAAAAAGTCCAAGTAGAACTCATCAACGGCCACTGTGCCAGCTGTCCAGAGTCGAGAGCAGCTCCGGTGAGCGGGTCTAATCCAGGTACTGCAACCTGTACCTCTGGAAGGTGTGGCTTGCACGTGGTGAAAGGTGCAGGTGGAGCAGAGAGGAGCAGAGTGCCCCACACTGAGCCTGCCTTTGCAGGACCTGACCCAGGACCTGACCCAGGTCCTCACGTCAAGGGTGTTCTGTGGCTAACGGGTAGAATGCCGGCTCGCATGTAGACCTGTCATATTAACTACTCAACTATTGGGCATGTTGGATCACAGGTTTCTTACCTATAAAAATGGGTAATAATCAATATATTTTTATTATATTTTTAAAAATAGAGTAATTCAGGGAAATCCTCCCACTATTTATCTGGTATACTCACAGCTCCCCCAAATAAGAACTCACTTCTTACTCAAACGTGACCTCTGTGAATTAAGCCCCCCTGATCTGGTACATCTCTCACGTGAAGCCATAATCGCATCTCAACCATTTAAGTAAATGAGCTCCATGTTTCCACCCTGGTAAGAGGCCACATGGCCCCGTGCCTGTCAGATCAGCAGTGCACTCGTGCTTCCAGACTCCTGGGCGAGAAAGACATTAGGGGCTTAATGCAGGTGTGCCAGCCCTGGGGGACCATGGCTAATGAGACCAGAGATAGACTCTTTCCCACAGATGTATCCCTGGATGGGATCCTGGCGATCACTGCAACTGGGCATGTGCCCATGTCCCTGGTCCCTCCCACAGATGTGTGCTAAGCTCCCTGACACTGCAGGCACCAGGTCTAAGGGGGACATTCCTGGTAGCCTGTTGGTAGGCCACGGTCCAGCTGGGAGGTGGGCCATTCTGATGCAGCTACTGGGCGTCTGTGCAGGGAGCACAGGGCTGGGTGCCTCGAGGAGGAGCCTCTCTCCCGCCCTGAGGTGGGAGCTGCTGGGCGTGCGGTCTGACAGCAGGAGAACAGGTCTCCATGCACCTTCACCCCTCCAAGTCTGCCCTGCCCTACCTGCTCTTTGCTTTTGTAGCAGCTTTGCTTTGATCCTGCCCTGGCCTCCGTCATGCCCGTGTGGGTATTGCTGAATGAGGATGGGCTGCCTCCCTGTGAATGGCTGCCAAGGCTACATGTCCACCCATCCACACACCCTGTGTCGATGGGTCACTCCCTGGAGGTGTCCTCCGTGCGTCCTCTTCATGGTCCCAAGGTGCAGATGTAGCCTGCTGGTGTCCCACGAGGCCATCACTGGCTTCTCTGCGGGCATCTGGTCCTACCCAGCCTCCTGGCCTGTAGTCCAGCTCAGGGTCTTCCATGTGGGTGTGTCAGGCCCCACTCTAGGTGCTGCAGGGACTCAGGTCCCTGCCCCTGGAGCAAGCCACAGAGTGAATGGAGGTGTGACAGGCCAGCACTGGACAGCCCTGGTCTGTGCCAGACATGTGGAGAACCACATTCCCATCTGTCCTCACCACCTGTGACGTGGCTCTCCCGCGTCTGCTGAAAGTCTGCTCTGGTGGGATGAGACGTGTATGGAGACTGCGTCCGTCCCCTGGGCTCGACAGCCACATGACCTGGGCTCCATCTCTGCTGCCCTCCTCTCTGCGCTGCAGGTCTTGGGAATTTCACACTTTACCTGTCCCAAGCCGAAGCCCTGGGTCCCTCGTGCCATGCCCACTTGGCCACTTCTCCCTCACCTCAGTGCTCGTCGCTTGCTCTCCCAGTCCCTGCACGGGAGCTCCTGACCACACGGGCCTCCCCGTTTTCTGTCCCACTCAGTGCACAATCTCTCAGTAAGTTCTGCCGCCTCTCCCTCCAGGGTCTGCAGAATCCACTGCTCATCCTGGATAGAGTGCCACTTCAGCAGGACAGTGACGCTGCCCTCCCAGTGGGCACTGTCTCTCTCCCAGTGGGCACTGTCTCTCTAGCCTCTTCCTCTACCTCCTGTACATCTGTGAGAGTGTTCCAAGGAAGGTGCCACCATTGGCTTCGTGGTTCCATCCTGCCCCACTCCATGGGAATTTTAGGACACAACGTGTACTGCAGGAAAAGCAGGATCTTTGGGTCAGACAGAGTTGGCTTTGAACTTTGTGGCAGATTCTTCTTTTTTCTGTCTTGGAAAATGATGTTTTTTAGGTAAGAATGCCTTTGTAACTTGGTGATAAGACTTTGTCCCTGAAGCTCTGTGAGCAGTGCCCAGAGTGCCAGCGCTAGCCCTCCTTCCTCAGAGGTGCTGGGTAGAGACGCTGTCACAGTTAGGTTGAACACAGGTGTGTTGGGCATGTGCCCGGAGGCTCTGGGTTCTATCCTCAGAGAGCACGGATTCTCCTGGGTCCAAGCCTTGTGCTGCCGTGTGTGGCCAGCTAAGCACGATGGGAAGGTGCCCTGTGCCCTGGTGTCACTAGGGTAGCCAGTCTGGAACCCACGGAGCTTGCAGCTGCCTACAAGTGGTGTGCAGAAACCTAGTGACCAAGGAGGAGTTCGCCGTGTGGTAGCAGGTGGACAGAGGGCAGCTCTGTCAGACCAGGCGCAGACGTGGGGTCGCAGGTGTGTATGAATAAGGTACTCTGCGTCACAGACGTCGACCCGTCAGTCAGCAGTGTCTGCAGAGCACTTGCTCTGTGCCACTTCCTGTGCTGGCTCCAGGCGTTTGAGAAACCGGGCAGAGCCAGAAGCTGACATGCCAGGAGAAGCACAGCTCGCCAACATCAAGAATGAAGGGGGCGCACTGTAGACCCCGAGGGCCCCAAACGAGACGTCGAGGAGAGAGGCCATCAGTAAGTTCCAACACCTGGATGAAAAGCGTCTTTACCCTGCAGTACTGGGGCTTGAATCCAGGGGCACTTTCCCACCGAGTCACACCCCCAGCCCTTTTTATTTTTTATTTTGAGACTGGGTTTTGCTAAGTGGCCAAGGCTGTCCTTGAGCTTGTGACCCTCCAGCCTTGGCCTGTGAGCCACTGGGACCACAGGCCTGCACCTCAGTGCCTGGCTGGGAAGAACAAATTTTGTGTTTTAACTTCCCAGAGAGCTCCTGGATGTAAATTCTTTTGTCATTTTTCATGGAATTCCATGGTCTCCCCTGCTGCGCAGTGTCCTTTGGGTCTTTCTGGGAGCCCTCTGCCATCTCCCGAGCTTTGCTCAGGTGTCCCACTGTGGCCTCATAGGTAGAACTCATCTCAAAGCAGCTTGAGCATGTGTGGTAGAGGCCCTGCTGTGTCTGTCTCCGTGACTGTTTGGGTGTGGGTACTTTAACAAAATCAGTGAAGTACTTACCTACGTGAGATGGCGTGGAGGACGGTGTGGACCTGAGCGTGGGTGGGGTGAGCCATCCCGGCCAATACCATTTTACACGTCAGGCTTAGACGATGTGAATGCATTTCCTGTTGACCACAGTATGTAATCTAAAGTGTGATGGGTGCTGTGAGAGCCGGGCAGGATACCCGTGCAGCATATATAGAGAGTGAGGGACTTTCCTTGGAGACCCTGCAAAGGATTGTCAGAGAGCATTGGCCTGAGAGTAAGTGTGTGGCGGTCATGACAACCCCGAGCTCTCCTGAGGTTGATGATGTCTGGGGTCTGTCCTGTCCGCTGCCCAGGAAGTGGTCCATGTGAAGGCTGGCCCTCTGGTTTCCGATCTGCTCCTCTCCTTGGCACCCAAGCCCAGCCTTCATACTTCCTCCACTTACCTTCTCTTCTGAACCCCGAGGCCTAGCCCTTCTTAGCTACCGGGGCCCCAGGACCCTCCTGAGTCACTGTTTGGATGACTAATATTGCCCAAACCTGCTTCTGCATCATCTTGGAGGTGCCAGTTAATTTGTAGCTACTTGGCATTTTTAAAGCACAATTAACACTGAAGAAAGACTTTGGCCAAAAGTCCTATTAACTGGAAAGTAGTGGTGTGGCTTTTATTGTAGTTTCCTTGACCTTAAGTAAACTGCTTGGGCTGGTCTCTTGGGGGGCCTTGCGCCAGCTGCTGGTCCTGAATGTTTGACTTTGTGGACCACATCACTGCTATTAATTTTATGTCATCTCAGAAAAAGAGCAGAAGGAAATTTGTGGTGACAGGTTCACTTGGGGTCTTTAAAAATTAGAGATCTGCTTATACTTTTAAATTGGCAATATGTGATTGTTTTTTTCTGGCAATAGCCTTAGTTACATTAGGAATTATAGAACATTAGATTAATAACCCAGGGTAAGCACCAACAGCTCGCAGAAGCGCTGCTCAAGATCTTAGGCAGTGTCTGGCAGAACACTCGGACTCCGAGTGGGGATACTGAGAGCTGGAGGGGAGCCATGACTTTTGCAAGGTTACCTAAAGCCTGCGTTCCCATCCGTCGTAAGCTCACTTACGTCTGCGGCACAATCTACAACTCCTGAGTCTGCACCTGAATCCCCTCCAGACTCCAGGTTTGTCCTCACAAGTAGGCGGTACCTGTCACTATGACTCATGTTGTGACGAGGGGTCTCTGTTTTAATGTCTACAGATGACTGTGTGCCTAACCCATATCAACTCTACTGAGTGTAATCTGCATTCTTAAAATGAGCTATAGTCTGATGGATTTTGGCAAATCTGTGTCCCACGTGACCATGGTCCCCATTGAGGTGTGGGATATCGAGTCACCCCTAAGTATCCCAGACTCCTTTACAGCCCTGAGTAGCTCTGGTCTTCTCTTGTCACTGAAGAATGACCTCTCTAGCATCTGGAAAACACGTGGACATGCAGTGTAGATTCTTTGGGGTCTGGCTTCTCACTCGGAATAATGACCTGGAGATTTTTCCACACTGCTGTGGCTGTGTGTGTCAGTAATTTGGACCGTTTTGTGGCAGAGTAGTGACCTATGTTATGGACATAATAGTTTGTTCATCCAGTCACCTGTCTGTTCCTGACTTTGAGGTTGCTTCTGGTTTGGGACTATCATGAATAAAGTTTCTGTGGACATTTACATACGTGTATTTCTGCATGTGTGGGTATCTGTTCTTATTTTTCTTGGTAGGAGTTGCGTTGCTGAGTAGTAATGTGTTAATTGTAGGTTTAAGTTAACAAGGAATTGCTAGTGTTTTCCCCAGCCATTGTACTGTTCTACACTACCACCAGTTATTTCCAAGAGTTCCACTAGTTTCTTAGGACTTTTTTGACATGATCACATTGTCTTTGAACAGCATTGTTACTGCTTTTTCAACAGGCATACCTTTTATTTCTTGCCATGTTGAACTCACGAGGCTCTCAAGTGCAATGTCAGCAGAAGCGACAGCTACACATTTGCCTTATTCTGGATTTTTAATTGCAAAGCATTCTGTTATCAGACATTAAGTATGGTTTTTACTATGAGTTTCTCATGGATGCATTCAGAGATTGAGGGTTGTACTTTCTATGCCGAGGTTGCTGAATGCTTTTAAAAAATCATAAATGGAGTTTGAATTTTGTCAACTGCTTTTTCTGAAGCTATTGATTATATGCCCTTTTTCTTTGTTAATAGTCTGTTAATATAGTGAGTGACATTGATCAATGTTTCAAGATTAAGCTAACCTTGCCTTGCTGTGATAGGAATTGGCCACAGCATATGATCCATTTCAAGTACTACTGAGTTTTTCTCACTAATACTTAGCTAAAGGTTTTTACATTTAAATTCTTGAGGCATATAGTCCTCATGAATATTTTTTCTTGTAAAATGTATTTGATTTTGATATTTGGAGCTGATGAAAACAAGGGGGCAGTTTTCTGTGTTCTATTTTCTGAAGATGTGCCTATAAAATTGGTGTTCTTTGGGGCACATGCTTGACGAGATTCAGCTGGGAAACCTCCTGCGCGAGGGGTTTCTCTTAGGAGGGTGTTTTTTGTTATGAATCCGGCGTCTTTGGTTGACGTGAGGCTCTTTGAGTCCTCTGCTCCTCCTCAAGCCCATGTGGGAGTGGGTGTCCCCTGAGCCTGAGCCGCTAAGTCTGTTGGCATGGAGCTGTTGCAGGGTCCCCTCCTGGCCTCCTGTCCTGGGGTACACACTGCTGCTTATTGTCATCCCATGTTGCTGGCTTGTTTTCTTCTTCTTTCTGGATCAGCCTGACAGGATCACTACCTAACGATGTTTTCAACGTGTAGGTTCTAGCTTGTTTTGGTCTCGTCTGTCCATTTTCAGCCCCTGCCTTGCCCAGTCCTGCTCTCCTCCTGCTTTGCCCCTCCTGCCCAGCGCCTGCCCACCAGGCAGTTCTTCCTCCTCCAGTGCCCCGGCCTCCCAGCACTTCCCCGTGACAGCAGGCGCTAGTGTAGTAGAGGTGTCGGGGTCGTTTCTTTACTAGCCCCGAGTGCCTTGAGGGCAGCGGGCTGTGGTGCAGCTGAGCAGCCACTCTTCTGGGCAGGGTGCCTGCGTGGCAGGGGCACAGCTGAGGTTTGGGTGGCGCTGTGTTCAAGCCCTAGGTGTGCCGTCTCTGGCAGGGTGGGCCGGGCTGCTCGCCTGGCCACGCAGAGCCCTCCTGGGGCTCATTGGGATGTTTTGGTCAAAGCGGGCAAATTGCGCCATGTGGCCTGGCACTGAGAGGAGCTGGACGGCCTTTCACTTGAGCCCGAGAAACCAGTGGAGGGTGCCTGGGAAATACGTGTTCTCTTCTCAGTTCTTGTTCATCACTGGTTTTCGTGACAGTCCTCTCTCAAGGTAAGGACTGAAAGTATTCTGGGAGAGTTTCGCTGCAGAGCAAGGCCTTGCTTCCTGCTGCTCTGAAGAGCCTGGATGCCCCGTCTTGCTGCTGCCCCCCACTCTGCTGCCCATTCTGCCGCCCACTGTGCAGTCCTGCTAACATCTCCAGCTTCACCTGGCCGAGGAGACCTCTGTTCCTTTTCTTTGAATCGCAGAGGAAGGCAGTGATGCTGCAGCTGAGACGGGTCTTTCTGCAGCGATCAGAAGCAGGCGCCCGGGAGCTGCTCTCTTCCTTGGTTCTCTCTGGGAAGGGAGCAGCGAGTCCCCAGAAGCCAAAACACAGACCGTCCCTTCTTCGCTAGGTGGCACTTGGCAACTGCCTGTCTCGGTCTACTCCCTGCCCAGGTGACTTCTCCCACAGTACTTTCTGGAGGTGACCTAAGTTTCATCTCCTAAAGCAAAAAAGCCAGCATGGCCCCTGTCTCCTTGTGGGTTCTGGTCCCATGGCCGTTCATCTCCTTGGTCACTGGCCTGCATTGGCCTGCACGTCGGGGAGGAGCTGGGCCAGGGTTGCCCTGTGCATGTATTAACTGATTTATTCAAGTGTTTATGCCCCCGGCTTTCCTGAGCTTTCTGAAATCAGGGGCTGCCTCTTCTCGCCTCTTTTCCATTGAGCCTGGTGCTTAGGAGACACCTAGCGTGTTTGAAAATGTGCAGGAAAGAAGAGACCACTGATGGGGAGCCGCTGCCCCTGCGTCTTCACAGGAAGGCATCTTGGGGGTCTGTGGTGGTCTGCACCTTCTGCCGATGGCAAGTGTGATTTCAAAAGGTCTAGGACCCACCCACACAAAACCAGCAGCCCTCTGGAGTTGGGAGCATGCTTTGGACAGAGGGCCATGGGAAAATGATTTGGGGTGTTAGTGAGGCCAAAATATGATCCTTGATTATTGAAACAAAACCTGCTTCACTGAGCACGTGGTGAGTAGGGAGAAGGGCTGGGCCTTTGGAAGAGTGTCTGGGTGTTGAGAGGGCCAGGGAAGACAGTTCTGGACATGCAGGTTTGAAGGACACCTGTAAACACAGGCATGGAGGTGCCTTGAGGGGCAGGAGGTGAGTTGGGGTGATGAACTTTGAAGACAGGACCAAAGGATCTGAACAGCCATTTCTTCAGTGAGACACAAAGGCCAAGAGAACATGAAGAGGTACATCCAGGCCTCAGGGAAACGGCCGTTGAGCTGCATCGAGGCAGCCCTCACTGCCTCAGGGGGGACTCGCCCCAGAGGCAGAGCCCACGTTGCCGAGGGCATGGACGTCTGGTGGGGCACGGGGTGGCACAGCTGCCACGGACAATGATGTGGCATCTCCTCAGAAAACCCAGTGTAGAATGGCCACATGTTCCCAGAATGCCACCTCTGCGTGCCCAGGAGAACTGGAAGCAGGGTTCTGGCATCTGTACACCCTGTCCACAGCCGTGTCACCTGAGCCAGGAGGCGAAGGCAGCTTGAGTGCCCCTTGGCTGATGAGTGGGTGATACAGGGGGCTCATCCATACCGCGGAATGTCACTCTGCCTTAACGTGGGAAATTGGCACTCTGCGTGACCCTCGTGGACGCTTTGCTAAGTGAAGCAAGCCAGCCACAAGAGGACACATTCTGTGATTCCACTGCATGAGGTGGCACAACAGTCAGACCCAGAGACAGACAGTGGGAAAGTGGCCAGGGGCCAGGGGCCAATGGGCTGCGTGGGGGTTAGTGTGTGATGGGTCCCCAGGTGGATTTGGGAAGTAAAGATGTGCTGGAGACAGATGGCGGTCGTGGTTTATCAACAGCATACTTGTGCCTAAAATGGTGACTTTTGTTAGGCATATTTTCTCACAATAAAAATGTCGAAAAAATTAAAGAAACAGGACTAACACTCATTTCTCCCTGTTCTGAGCATTGTTGCCGTTGGGCCCCCGATGGGTCAGCTTACGAGGAACAAAGGTATGTCCTTAGTGAATGGCTCCTGTTTCTTCATTAAGTCCTCGCTGGAGCCTGGAGAGAGGGCATTGATGATGCTCCCACTTAGCAGTTGAGAAGCTGCGGCTGAGAGAGGCGGGAGAGGTGCAGCCAGCTTCTCGGGAGTCCCTCCTGTCTCTGCCCCTGCAGCGGCCTGGTGGAGTCTGTCCTTGGCATGCCGCTCCTCCCACCACGCACACTTGGCCACTTCCTTCACTTCACAGCACCCTGCTGCTGTGGTGTGTCCTCCTGGCAGGGCCGCATGTCACCAGGAGCATGACTGCAGGCCTAGTGCACCTTGCCAGGGAGGCGTGTCGCAGTGCAAGTGGGCAGCTCAGGGAAGAGGGTGGTGCCAGCCTCCTCCCAGCCCTTTGGAAACAGGGCTCCACGCTGGGTGGCAGGCATGGGTGGGATAATTCTCACACTGCAGCATGTGCTTGGAGGCCCCACCTGGGCTGCCACGTGGACTGCAGCTCGAGCTCACCTGTGGCACCTGACTTCTGGGCTCGCTCCACTCTGGAACCTTCCACCAGGGCTATTAGTGGCCCACGGATTGCCAGATGTGCAGAGGGCTTTCTCAGACCCCCTGGCCACCGTGCCTGTGGCTGGCCTGCCTCCCCACTCAGATTCCTGGGGCACTGTCCTTCCACTTGGGCCTGTGCTTGTGCTTGTGGTATCATGTACAGGAAAACCACTGCCTGGCCCAACAGGTCATGAAGGTTTACTTCTGGTCCCTCCAGGAGTTTTATCTGAAAACTTCTTATGTAAAGGGGCGTGTGTTAAGTACTTCAGGCCTTCCAGCCACATAGGGTCTCTGTTGCATACCCTTCTTTGTTTTGTTTTGGTTTACCAGTTTTAAAAGATGTGAAATTATTCTTAGCTCCCAGACGTTCAGAAACAAACTGGGCCTGGACTTGGCCCCTAGCTGCAGTCTGCTGCGCCTTGTTTGGGGTTTCATGCAAGGCTGCACCCTTTCAGTCAGGAGTTGGCTGGGTTGCAGTTCTGGTTGCCATGGTTACTCTTGTGCCTCTCAGGCTGCAGATTCCTCTAGTGTTTCCTTGTGCTGGCTTGGGGAAGGTGAGGAAAGTCCGTTATTTTCCCATAGTGTCCCCGCCAACTCCACTTGCCCTCCCCCCTGCACACAGCACCATGGTACCTGCCCCACCTCAGCTGCTCCCCAGGGGCTTCTAGGCTGCAGGCAGGGACAGGCAGGGTTCTTGCTCCCTAGCCGCTCCCTAGTCTCAGAGGTGGCTTTCTCAGTGTCCCTGCCCCTTGCACCGCAGCTGCCCGCCCCTGCCCACACTGTGGTGGGTGCTGCACCTGAGCGGTGTCCTGCCCTGTCCTGGAGGCTTGCTGTTTCCAGTGGTGTTGGGTGTGGCATCCTGAGTCTGGCCCTTTCCCGCCTTACCCCAGAGAATGGTGTGTGCTGATCTGTGCCAAGGTCTGTGCCCTCGGCCCGTGCTGCCTTCCTTCAACACCTCAAGATTTTGCTCCATAGGAAAGAAGGACTGGGTGGGGACCGGGTGGGGACCGGGCAGGGGTTTCATTGACTCGTTTTCTGGGGGCTGACCACCTCCTACCTGCCTGTAGCACCAAGGGAGGCTGCGTCTGCTTTCCTGTCCGCCCACCTACCCTGGTGTGAGCGCCTGGGGAAGACTCGTCGAGAAGAGCCCAGAGGAGTGGCAGCTGCCTTCCTGTCCAGGCTCCTGAGGAGGGGTCCTCACTATCACATGGGGCCCCGCCTGCCTCTGGTACCCTGTGACCTCCAAGCTGACCCCTTCCCACCCACTTGGGTAGCACCAGCTCCTCTATGAAGTGCTCTGCTGCCAGTGGGAGGGTGCCACGCTGTGTTGCTCCCAAAGGGCACTGCCCCGACTTCACCTCAGGTGGGCTCAGGACGTGTGGTGAGGGGGTCGTTGGCTGCCTGATGCTCACCGGGAGCCAGGCCGGTACATGGCCTCCGTGGTGGACGCTTGCCCGTCCCCACCCTGGCTGACCTGTGCCTTTAGGTGATGCTCATTGCAATGTGTTCTCCTCTCTTGAGTGCTGCCTCCGGCCACAGAGTAAGTTTTGGAGTCCCCTCTGTGGCATATCCAGGCTGAGGACTTTGTAGACAGTGGGTGTCACAGGAAGGATGGTGCCAGGTGCCTGGCCTCAGCTGGGCAAGAGCCTGCTGGGGGTAGGGGTGCTCCCTGGATTCTTTGTGGGTGAGGCCTCCTGGCCAGGGGCCTGGCCAGCTTGGGAGCACTAATGTGTTATTGGTCATGTCTTTTCAGACTCTGGAAGCCATCGTGAATTTCAAGTACTCGGGAGGCCCAGGCCACGCTGAAGGGTACTACCGGAGCCTCTCCCTGGGGCTGCACGTGGAAGTCGAGCCATCCGTGTTCTTCACCAGAGTCAGCACACTCCCAGCAACCAGGTAGCCGTTGTCCCTGTGGGTCTGACAGCGTGCGCTTGGAATACCAGTCTGGGTCATTGCAGTCTGGCTGCCCATCCGATGGGCACTGTTGGGCCCGGGTGCTTAATTAGCCTCTCTGGGTAGGTTCTCTCCATTTTGAAGATGCTGGGTAGTGGGTGGGTTTGCTGGGCTTCTGTTGGCCTTCCTTTGTAGGGACCTCCTAGTTCAGGTGCCTTTCTCTGACCTGGGTCACCTCTGCTGTTAACAGGGGCTTGAGAGAGAGCCACATGTCTTGGGGACCCCTGGATGAGCCCAGAACCTCTTTCTGTGCTGCTTCTGGTGCCCACTGAGCTTAATGCTTTTTTTTTTTTTAATGGTCGCCCTGTCCAGCACTGCAGGCAGCTCCCAGCATGTGCAGCATTAGGTCCTTCCTGCCCAGGGAGGCCTTCTTGCTCAGTGGCTCTCTCTGTGACTGCCTTTTCCTGTGCTGATCTTCCTTCAGGGGAAAAAAATTGGTTGGTTTGTCTGCTTCAAGGCGAGCAGTAGCATGAGGGCTGGGGTGTTCTCCTCTCTGGGGGGAGAGTGATGGTTTCTCATTCCACACTTTGACTGGTGGTACAGGGAAGTAGTGGGCCCGGGGTCCCTGGGGAGCCCCAACAACTGGAGACCCCTGGAACTCCGAATGCTGTCCGGGCCTGTCAGGCTCTGGGGAGCAGGTGCCTGTCACCACTGAACTCTACCAGGTTCTCTGCTCAGCCGCGCCTTGCTCATTTCTGGGGAAGGTGGGCTGGGTCAGTAGTATTTGTTAAGAGCTAAGCAGCAGAGGTGACAGACATTGCCTGTCTGTCCTGAAACCCAAGGTAGGCAGTTGGTGAAGAGCATCACAGGCAGTGCTCCCACCCACCTCCCTTATTCTTCTGTGTAAAATAGAGGTATGTTCTTGTCCACGTTAATGTTGACATTAAAGTCCATTTAAGGTGATAAAGCCCCAAATAATAAGTGTGATTTTGGTTTATGGGAAAGACTGTTTTTCTTCCCAGCCATCAGAGAAAGCCTTCAGCAAGAATTAATGGTGTAGCTGGGCCTCTTCACATCGCCTCTCATCGTCCATCATGTGTGCAGTGTGCAGTGGCCGGCTTCGCTGCCAAGGCTGGCTTCTGTTCTGAATTCATGCAGAGCCTGGAGTGCTCGGCCCTGGGGGGCTTGGCCAGGACCCTGCCAGTGGCTGTTGGGGTGTGCCAGCCTCTGTGCATCAGAGCTGCTCCAGCATAACCCTGTGCGCCTTTCTGTCCCGGCCCCTCCCCTCCTGCTGCCGTCACCTGTATAAATAATCCTTGAGGCGGCACAGGTTGGTCCTGGACTCCTTTTGTCCTATTGATACCTGGCTTCCACATCACGACCCCTGTGGTTCCAAATGGAAAATTAAGTTGAGGAAAATCTCTGCCACTCGGTGGGCTCTGAGCAGATCTGGACAGGTTGGTCATTAGTTGAAATACTGGCTGGGTCCTGATCTGGCCCGCAGCCCTCGCTCTGTTCTTCTGGCCCATGTGTTTCTGTCCCTTGCTCTTGGGATTAGGTTTGACTTCTAATCCTCCTCTGTTATCCCTAAATCTAGTTTGTCACCAGATCCCCTGGGTCGAACCTTTCTGGTGTCTCCAGATGACCCCGTGTGTCCCCCCCCTATGTCCTGCTGCATCTTTGCTGCTGTGGGAAGAGGCCCAGTCCATCCCCTGCCCACAGTCTTTTCTCTGCAGGGTCCCTTAAGTACAAATGTCCCTCGAGGCTGCCCTTGCAGTCTCCCAGTGCCCGTGGGGCGCAGAGCCAGAGCCCCGAGGTATGCCGACGCCCACAACTCTGGCTTTGCCCTGGCCAACACGCGCCCTGCAGAAGAGGCTTTGCTCCTCGCCAGCACTGCTCAGGGGTCGCGTCCCAGGAGCTGTGCCACACCTTTTTTCTAAAATCGCTCTTTTTCTTAAACTATTGTTTTGATTTAACCTTTTGGAAAATACCTGCTTGCCAGGAGATGCATGTTACCATGCACTTCTGGGAAAGCATTTGCCACATGTCCTGGGAATACATTCACTTATGCTCTAAGCCACCGCCTCTGAAGTGTCAGGTGCTGTATGAGCCACTCGCTGGGGTGGGAGGTTGGGGGAGCACGGTGCTCATCAGGAAGGATGACCTGAGGAATTTTGAATGTCGATAAGGAGGGAAGAACCCAAGAAACAGTAAATAAACGAATACGTGTAAAGGGTCTGTTCCCCTCATTCTTAATTTCTTTAAAAGGCTGTTGACTCTTTAAAGAAGAAATGATAACATTGAAGTCAGTAGCGTATAGCATGTACATTACAAAATACGTAACAAAAAAGTGGCAGAAACGACGGGTAGGTGATAGAAGCTTTTATGTTATACACAAAGTACCAGGGTGCTGTGTGAGGTTGGAGTGCAGAGGTGCCAGGCACCTGGCGCTCTCCAGAGCAGCCATCTGATGTATGAACAAGAGGCTGAAAGAGATGAGATGGAATATTAGCAATATTTAATTCAACCAAAGAGGAAGAGGTATCAAGAATGGAACAAGGAACATTTAGTCAAGTAGGAAACAAATAGCAATGTGGTAGACCTATACTTGGGTCTCAAAAACTGCAGTAAGTGTAAATAGACTAAACATTGCATTTAGAATTAGAGATTTTCAGACTCGATGAGAAAGTAAAATGCCTTTGTACAAGAAAATGATGTTAAATGTGTGTAGTGTAAAAGTTAAAAGATAGGGGAAAAGCATCATGCAGGTGGTTTGCCATGGTGGTGAATGCCTATATTCCCAGCAACTTGGGAGGCTGAGGCAGGAGGATTGCAAGTTTGAGGCCATCCTCAGCAACTTAGCAAGGCCCTAAGGAACTTAGCAATACCCTGTCTTCAAATAAAAAATTAAAAAGAATGGGATGTAGCTTAGTGTTAAAGCAACCCTGGGTTCAATCCCCAGTACCAAAACCAAAACCAAACCAAAACTAAACAATAACATTTAGAAAGTTGGTGTGAGTATATTAACTTTAAACAAATACTCTTTCAATATAAAAAGAGGCAGATAGGACAATTTGTAATGAAAGCAGCCCTAAAGGCAAATGTATTTTAAAACATAATTTCAAAATAAAACAGACATACTGAGGGGAGAAATACATAACTGCACATTATAGTTGGATATTTCAGCATTTTTTTCCTCTCAATATTTGATAGAACAAGTAGACAAATACAAAGAAACAATTAAAAAAAAAAAAAAAAAAAACCTATAGCAAACTTAGATAATTCTGTTAACCAATTCCACCTAATAGTCATAGAATAGTAAACTATTCTATTAGAAAAGTTGAGTGGTTTAAAATCAGTGATATAGCTCCTGTATTAAAGAAGAGCCCAATGTACTCAGAGCAAACTGCAGAAATAAAGTGTGGGTATCAATGAAATTGAGAAAAAAGAATACATAATGTCAGTATTATGGTTCAAATATGAAGTATCTCCCAGAAGCTCAGGTGTGAGACAATGCCAGAAAGCTGAGAGGTGAAATGATGGGGCTATGAGATCCTTAGCCTAATCAGTGCATTAATCCTCTGAGGAGCAACTGGGTGATAATTGTAGGCAGGTGGGGTGTGACTAGAGGAGATGGGTCATTGGGAGAGTGCCTTTGAGGTTTATATTTTGTCTGTGGTGAGGGAAGCTCTCTTTTTGCTTCCTGGTGCCATGTTTCCAGCTGCTAACTCAGCCAACACACTTCTGCCATGATGCTTCACCTCACCTTGGTCCCCAAGGAATGGAGCAGGATTTCTATGGACTAAGAACTTTAAAACCATGAGCCCCAAATAAAACGTTTGTCCTCAAAATTGTTCTTGTCAGGTCTTTTTGGTTATAGCGGCAAAAAAGCTGACCAAAACAGAAATATGTACAGGGAGTGGGGTCATTGCTGTGACTAACCTGATCATGTGGTTTTGAGGTTTTTGGAAGTTTTTAGAATTTGTGGGAAGAATTTTGAGACATTTAGAGATGCAAGATGGAAAAGCTTTATATTGTTTGTAAGCAGAGCTTAATGGATGATTTTGGTAGGATGTCAAAAGACCAGAATGTCAATTAGGACTGTGGACAGTAAAAACCAGGCTGCATTTCAAGTTGCTCCATGGCTCAGGATTCAAGCACTGGAAAACTGCTTCTCAATAAGGTGGGTGAAAGTGGGATTCACTGAAATTCAGTATTGGACAGTCAGAGTCTCTTAGAGACTCAGAAATCCAGGAGCATTGAACAAAGAACAAGAAGAATCACATTGGAGCCCAGCTGGTCGTGGCAGTAGCAGTAGTGCTGGTTAGCTGCAGAGGGGAGGGATGGTACAAACAGAAAAACCACAAAGAACAAGTTTGGCATAGAAAAACTGTAGATCAGAAAAGCAGTTTGAACTTAGCTGATCTGGAGGCTGTATAGCAAATGCCTGTTTGAAAAGTGCTCTGTGTTTCTCAACTGACAAGCAGACAGCTGAGGCAGGATGCATCTTAAGGAGGCCACAAGCTGCTTGCTGCTGCAGGAGTCCAGGAGGTCATAGCAGACCTTTCCATACTGTCCTGGCAAGCACCTACCATGTGGCTTAGGATGTGCCTAGCAGAAGGTGAGTGAAACAGACCAGAGGAGATTGTACCCAGGGAAATGGAGGGGAGTGCAACTTGCTTTCCCTTTGAGTCTGGCAGCTCACGTGACCAGCAGAAGAAAATGGGGAAACTGGGCAGGTAAGTGCATATACACTCAGGGATTAAGCCTGGGAAGGCTGTGTGTGTGGGCAGTGGAGTGTGTGGAGGGTTATTTTTCCTCTGGACTCCTAGCAGAGATCAGCATCTGTATGGCTCCAGGGTTGCGTTGATCTAATCTCTCCAGAACAGATACCACCCAACAAAGTCCCTGATGCCTGATTAGACATAAGTCCCAGGGTCAGAATTCCTCTCACAGAACTCTTAGCCTCACCTTGGGCGTGCATCCATCCAGTCTGCCTGGGCAAAACTGCAGTTGATCACACTTCCCATTCTGTCCTTCCTGATGACAAAGTAAGCTGAGAGCTGTTTCAACCAGGTTCAGTTTTAGGCCACTCCAGCTGGCAGCGTGGAGAGCAGCATGTAATGAGAAAGGGGTTAGCAAATCAGTGTCTGCACACATGTGCACGCTCACTTGTTCTCACTTGCTGTCACTTGCGTGTGCATTCTCTCTCTCTGTACATATACATAGCCTAAGAAGAAAGTGAAAGGACAGTGGGCATATGCATTGACCATCCATTCTTGCTGACTGTTTTGACCACCTGAACAGAGAGAGTTCTTTAATTTTTCATTAAGAATCTTTTTTTCTTCTTCTTTTTTTTTTTTTTTTTTGGTGTGTATGTGCCTGCCATGGAGATATATACACACAATTTGTTCCTTTTTTCTCATTTTCAGCAGTTTTATGATAGTTACTTTTCCTTTTCTTTTGAGAGTTGTAATTTTTGGTTTATTTGTGTTTTTTGTTTGTATTGTTTCTCTTCCTTTGTTCTCCCACTAACAGACAAATTATCCTCTCTCTCTCTGATTTGCTTTTTCTATTTTTCTCCTTCTTTCTAACCATCACTACTTCCTATTTCTGCATTTTTTTTCTGTTTGTATTGTGAACATTCTGAACTTTCTTCCACCTTCCTATCACATTTTTATCTCTTAATAAATTATGTTTTTACCATCTTTTGGTTTGTGTAACTTCTCTGTCTACCGTTCATTTTCTTACAGTTATTGGTACTATGGATCACATACTTGCCACTTGCTGTTTAATGTCAGATTGAGGTCAGGACTATTTATTGTTTTTGCTGCTGGCAATTGCTGACCCCACCATTCCTATTTTTTCCTGTTTTTGTGATAACTAGTGTTGGGATGTCATAACAGGCACTGGATATTTGTTTTAATGCCATATGTTTTTTGCTTCAGTTGTTGCTATTATTTGTTTCCCCCTTACTTGTAAGGTGGTGAGAATCTACGGGGACAATACAAGTTCACAGGGTAGACTCCACTGTTGAACTAAAACCAGCTAAAAGACAGTGAACCTTGCTCCATACCCAAGTTAATCACACTTAGACTTCACACATTAGTACAAAGAATAGAAGAACAGAAACGCCAAACTAATAACCAGGACCAAGTAGGAATGACCAGGGGTCAGCCTACCAGTAACACTCCTGGACATACACTTCTACAGCAAAACCATGAAGAAATAACAGAAAGGCTGAGGATACAACACCTAAGAGGGTTCTCAAAATTACTTAATTCTGGGACACTCTGGCAAGAGAAGGCTATGCCCTAAAAAAAAGGTCCACGCATAAAGCAAAAGAGAAATCCATACCAACAGATACATAAAATAAAAAATAATAAAATTAAATAAAATATATTTATAGTAGAAATATATTTTAAAAACAAGGTAACATCAACTTTCTAAAGTTTATAATTCATCAGCAATAGACTCCAAAGATACTGAAGTGGATAAATATCAATGAATTCAAAAGAATGAATATAAAAATGATCAATGAATTAGAAGTGAACACAGAAAAATAACTCAGTGAATTAAGGAAGTCAATAAAGAATATGAATGAGAAATTCAATAAGGACATTGAGATGCTGCAAAAGAACCAAACAAATCTTGGAAATGAAAGACGCAACAAATAAAACGTTCAATTGAAAGTCTCTCTAGTAGATTAGACCATGCTGCAGACAGAATTTCAGAGTTGAAAGAAAAAGTGGCCAACCTTGAACATTCAGACAGTACTAAAAAAGAGAAAAATAAGTAACCATGGCCAGACTATCCAAGAACTCTGTGACAGCATTGATAACAAATTTAAGAACCATTGGAACTGAAGAGGGTTATGAGATGCAGGCTAATGGCATGGCTAACCTCCTCAGGGAAATAATAAAAAAGTTTTCCAAACTTGAGATTGAGATTGGCATTTAGATACAGGAACCATTCATAACACTGTGCAGACATGATAAAAACAGAACCTCTCTATAACACATTACAATTAAAATTCCTAACATACAGAAAAATGATAGAATTTTAAAAGCCTCAAGAGAAAAATGTTAGGTCACACTTAGAGGCAACCCAATCAGAATTACTTCTGATTTCTCAGAACAAACAATGAAATCCAAGAGGGCTTAGAATGATATGTTCCAAGTCCTTAAAGAAAATAACTGTCAACCAAGATTGTACAGCCAGGAAAACTATCCTTCAAAATTAATGCAGTAATAGAAGTCTTCCCAGATAAGTATAAACTAAAAGAATTAATGACAATTAGCACTACATAAAATACTTAAAGAAATACTACACACAGAAGAAATAAAAACACAAACCCCATGGGTCACAAATGGGCAAATCTCATTTGAAGAGTAGCTAAGCTTATGAGAAACAGGAACAAATGAAACATTAGAAACAAATCAAAATTAAAGGAATTAACAAACATCTCTTTATAGTAGTATTGAGTGTTAATGGTCTCGACTCTGTAACTAAATGGCATAGGCTGGCAAAATGAACTGAAAAACAAGCCCAACCACATGTTGTTTGTGAGGGATTCACCTTACAGGAAAAGACACTCATAGACTGACAGTGAACTGATAGAACTTGATATGCCATGCAAATAGAGCCCAAAGACCAGGAGGAGTGGTTACTCCCATATCCAACAAAGCAGACATCAAGTCAGCATTAGTCAGAAGAGACAAAGAAGGTCATGTCATAGTGAAGGGAACAATCAAACAAGAGGATATTATAATCATAAATATTTAGTACCCAAATGTTGGTGCACCTAATTACATAAAAGAGGCACTATTAAAGACAGACATACTGGGCTGGGTGTGGTGGTGGTGCACGCCTGTAATCCCAGTGGCTCCAGAGGCTGAGGCAGGAGGATCACAAGTTCCAAAGCCAGCCTCAGAAACAGTAAGGCACTAAGCGACTCAGTGAGACCCTGTCTCTAAATAAAATAAAAATAGGGCTGGGGATGTGGCTCAGTGATCAAGGGCCCCTGAATTCAACCCCCAGTACCCCCCCCCAAAAGACCATAGTATAATAATACTGGGTGATTCTAACACACCTGTCTCACCAGTAGATAGGTGTCCAGACATAAACTCAGTAAAGATGTTTTGGATAAAAAAAAAAATTATAAACCAAATGTACTTTACAGATATATAGAATATTTAATCCAACAATAGCCTAGTACACCTTTTTCTCAGCTGCTCATGGAACCTTCTCCCAAATAGGGCATATTTTAGCCACAAAGCAACTTTAAAAAAAAAAAAATTTATTTATTTGCTTTAGTTGTACACAATGCGTTTATTTGTACATGGTGCTGAGGATCAAACCCGGGCCGCGCACGTGCTAGGTGAGTGCTCTACCACTGAGCCACATCCCCAGCCCCACAAAGCAACTTTTAATAAATACAAAAAAATGGTAACTTTTATCTTAACGATTATAATGAAATGAAATTAGAAATCAGCACACACACAAAAAATCCCCTACAGAAATTATATAGATACATATAGAATGAACAATACAAACATTTTTGAATGATGAATGGGTGATAGAAGAAATCCACTGAGAAATTTAAAAAATTCTTAGACTTAAGTGAAAATACTGATATAACATCAGAACCTCTGGGACACTATGAAAGTAGTTCTAAGAGGGAAGTTTATAACTGTGAGTGCCTATGTAGGAAAAACTGAAAGATCCCAAACAAAGGACCTATTGATGCCTCTCAAGGCCCTTGAAAAACAAGAACAAACCTATTCCAAAGCCTGTAGAAGGAAGGAAATAATTAAGATCAGGGCTGAAATCAATGAAATTGAGAATTATGAAAAAATACAAAAGATCCATGAAACCAAGAGTTGCGTCTTTGAGAAGACATTGTTGATAAGTCCTTATCCAAGCTAACCAAAAGAAAAAGAAGACTCAAATTAATAAAATTGGAGATGACAAAGGAGAAATCACCACAGAGTATCACAGAAATCCAGAGGATCATTAAGTTCCATTTTGAAACCTTATGTTCCAGTAAATTGGAAAACTACATACGACATGCAAAGATCAAATTAAAAGGATACTAGAAAACCTAAACAGGCCAATAACTAGCAGGGAGATGTAAGTAGTAATTAACAGTCTTCCCACAAAGAGAATCCTGGGATCAGGTGGATTCTCAGCTGAGTTCTACCAGATCTTTAAAGAAGAACTAACACCAGTGCTTCTCAAATGATTCCATAAACTAGAAAGGGATGGAACAGCTTCATGTTCATTCCATGAAGCCACTCTCACTTTATACCCACACCGGAGAGGGACACATCAAGGAAAGAAAACTACAGACCAACATACCTGAGGAACAACTTAGATGCAAAAATCTTTAATAAAATATTAGTTAATAATATATGAGAATATATTAAGATTGTACATCATAACCCATGTGGTTTCGTCTCAGGGATGGAATAATATTATTTAATGATAATATTAAACAACATTATTAATCAACATGTGAGGATCAATAAATATAATTCACCACATAAATACAATTAAGGAAAAAAATCACAGTTATTTTAATATAGGCAGTAAAAGCATATATTATATCAGGACCCATTTATGATTAAAACACTAAATAGACTAGGGATAGAACCTACCTTAACATTATAAAGGTTATATATGACAAATTCAAATTCAACATCATAGTGAATGGAGAAAAACTAAAAGCATTTCCTTTAAAATCTAGAACAAGACAAGATGTCCAATCTCTCCACTCCTATTAAATATTGTACTAGAAATTTTATCCAGAGCTATTAGGCAAGAGAAGGAAACGAAAGATACAAAACCAAGAAGAATTCAAATTAATACTATTCATTGATGATATATGCTCCTGTATTTAGAAGATCCAAAAAACTTCACCAGAAGACTGCTAGATCTCATAAACAAATTCAGCAATGAAGCAGGGTACAAAACCAACATACAAAATTCAGTGGTTTTCCTAGACATCTACTGCATCTACTATGGCAGAAATCAGGAAAACAATCCCATTCACAGTAGCCTAAAAAACAAACAAATAAACAAAAACCCTAGGAATAAACCTAACCAAGGAGTAGAAAGACCTCTACAATGAAAACTATGTAACAATGAAGAAAGAAATTAAAGAAGACATTAGAAGACGGAAAGACCACCCATGTTCATAGGTAGGCAGAATTGATGTTGTTAAAATGGTCATACTACCAAAAGCAGTATATGGATTTAATGCAATGCCCATCAAGACACCAATGACATTCTTCATAGAACTAGGAAAACCAGTCCTAAAATTCATTTAGAAGAATAAAAGATGCAAAATAACCAAAGTAATTATAAGCCAAAAAACCAATGCTGTAGGCATCCCAATACCTGGCATCAGATTATACTATGGAGCTATAGTAACAAAAACTGCATGGTAGTGGCATAAAAATAGGCACATACACTGATGGTACAAAATAGAAGACACCGAGACAGGCCCATACAGATAGAGTCATCTCATCTTTGACACAGGTGCCAAAAACATATACCAGAGAAAAGATAGCTTTTCAACAAATGATGCTGGGTAAACTGCTTATCCACATGTACAATGAGACTAGATCTTATCTCTCACCCTTCACAAAAGCCAGATCAAAATGGATCACACCTAGGAATTAGATCAGAAAATATGCAACTCCTTGAAGAAAACATAAGATCCACACTCCAACACATATGTGCTGGCAGCGACTTTCTCAACAGGACCCCTAGAGCTCAGAAAATAATGCCAAGAGTTTACAAATGAAATGGCACCAAATTAAAAAGCTTCAGCACAGCAAAGGAAACAACTAAGAACGTGAAGAGAAAACCTACAGAATGGGAGAAAATCTTTGCCAACTTATAAGTGTTGATTAATATCCAGAATATATAAATAACTCAGAAAACAGAAAAAAGTCCCCACTAATAAATGGCAAAATGAGTTAAATTGACACTTTTCAAAGGAAGAAATACACAAGGGCCAACAAATATTTGAAAAAATGTTCAACATCTTTATCAGTGATCGTGTGCAAATCAAAACTACACCAGTCAGAATGGCAGCCATCAAGACTAAAAAATAATAATATAATTTATAATAATTATACATTCTGGAGAGGATGTGGAGAGGAAGGACCATTTTTATACTCTTGTTGGGTTGTAAATTAGTACAACCACTATGGAAATCAATATGGAGGTTCCACAAAAGACTAAGCCTGGAACCACCTATGACCCAGCTATGCCATGCCTCGATGTTTATTCTAAAGAGCTAAAGTCATCATACTACAGTGATACTTGCAAACCCACATTTATAGCAGCACAATTCTGCCCATCAGTGGATGAATGGATAAAGAAAAGGTGGTATATATACACAATGAAATTTAAAAAAATATTTATTTATTTACTTTTAGTTGTACACAATGCAATGCATTTATGTTTACGTGGTGCTGAGGATTGAACCCGGGCCGTGCATGTGCAAGGCGAGCGCTGTGCCGCTGAGCCACAACCCCAGCCCCTACACAATGAAATTTTATTCAGCCATAAAGAAAATGAAATTATGTTATTTGCAGGAGAATGGATGGAAATTAAGACCATTGTGTTAAACAAAATAAGCCAAACTCAGAAGGTCAAGGGTTGTGTGTTTTCTCATGGTGAAGCTAGAAAGGAAGAAGGAAGAGAAAGGTGGGGCAGGAGATCTTGCGAAAATCAAAGGGAGGTCAGTAGACTAGAGCAGAGGGACCAAGGGGAGTGGTTCTTTGTCAGCTTTTTCATCGCTGTGACCAAAAGATCTGACCAGGACAATTAGAGGAAGAAAAGTTTGTTTGAGGTTGGAGATCTCAGTTCATAGATGGCCAACTCCACTGGCCTGTGCCTGAGGTGAGGCAGGACATCATGGCAGAAGAGTGTGGTAGAGGACAGCACATCAGGAGATGGCCTTCAAGAAGCAGAGAGACAAAGCTCAGCTCACAAAATATAAACCCAAAGGCATGTCCCCACAGTCCCACCTCCTGCAGCCACACCCTTCCTGTCTACAGTTACCACCCGATGAATGCATTGATTAAGTTAAGACTCTGATAACCCAGTCATTTCCCCTCTAAACTCTTGCATTGTCTCACACTTGAGCTTTTGGGGGAAACCTCATATCTAATCCATAACAGGCAGGAAGGAGGGGAGGAAAGGGGAAATACTAGGGAATGATATTGGCCTACTTGTTTTGTTAGATTGTGTGCATGCACGAATATGTAATCATGAATGTCACTGTCATGAATAATTACAGTACACCAATTAAAAAATATGGGCAGCAAACAGAAAACATGCAAGGAGGAATCCTTCCTGCCTCCAGATCCATGCCACCAGCATCACCATGCTCTCAAACATATATAGAGGTGGCCGGGCGCGGTGGCGCACACCTGTAATCCCAGCACTTTGGGAGGCTGAGGCAGTGAGTTCAAAGCCAGCCTCAGCAATGGTGAGGCACTTAGCAACTCAGTAGGACCTTGTCTCTAAATAAAATACAAAAAAGGGCCGGGGATGTGACCCAGTGGTCGAGTGCCCCTGAGTTCAATCCCCAGTACCACAAAAAAAAAAAAAAAAAAAGAAAGAAAAAACATAGAGGTATCACGAAAAGGGACACTTGAGACCAGCAGCCTCGCGTAATCACGTGTATCACATGAAAACAGCCACCTCACTGGTGTATAAAGGACACGGTGCAGCACAGGCTGTTCAGGCTTCACGGAAATGTAAGGGGTTTTTGTCATTGAAAAACCAATCACTGAAATTTATTATGTTAGCATAATAAAGGGGAAAGTCATATTATGCAGTTGCTGAAGAAACATCATTTGACAAAATTCAGCACTTTGCTATGAACACTCATAAACTTGGGTCAAGGGAGAACTCACCCAAGAAAGGCCGTGTGGAGAGACCTCCGGAGATAGCCACACTTCGGTGGAAGTCTGGTTGCTTTCCTCCAGGAGTAGGAATTGGGTGAGTGTGTTTCTGTTACCACTGTATCGGTTATTTTTTCTGGCAATCCTACCCAGGATGGTAAGATTATAAATAAATAAATAAATAATGGCATTAAAGGCCAGAAACAAAGGAGTGAGGTGGTTGTTGATCACATACAAGGCCCACATGGTCATGTGTAAAAAAAATCCTAAAAATCTGCCACTCCAAATAAATTATTAGAACTTATCAAAAATTTAGCAGAAACCACTCAATATTTAAAAATTAATTGTATTTCTATGATCTAACAACTAACATTTTGAAAATGAAATTTTGAAATCGTGTTTAATAGAGTCTAAGACATAAAACACTTATGGATAAATTTCTAAAAATTTGGTCTCTAGTAGATAATGAATAAAACATGACTAAGAGAAATTAATGACCTGAATAACTGGAGAGTCAATTATTATTATAATGTCAGTCTTCCCAACATAGATTATAAATTCACTGTAACCCCAATCAAAAGCCTAGTGTGTTTTCCAGTAGAATTTGACAAACTATTTAAAAATATATATTTTTTTGAAATGGAGCAGACCTTGAATAGACAGGTTACCTGGCACAAAGGAACAACTTTGGATGACGTGAGCTCCCTGATTTTAAAACTTAATGTAACATTCTTGTCATCAGAGTGTTATTGGTGTGAAGATAAACAAAGGGATCAGCGGGCTACAGTAGATTGTCAGCAGTTGATTTTAGCAAGATGCAAAAATCATTTCATGGGGAAAATCAGAGTCTCTTTCTCCTCAAAGAAAGCATAGCAGAGCATCTTGAATGTCTTAAATGGGGTCAGAAACTTGCTAGCCATAAAATAAAAGGTTGACAAAAGGTGAATCGAACAGAAATTAAAAACTTCTCTTCATGTAAGGCAAGTTCTACTGTAAAATCTGCTGCAATACTGGAGTAGATATTTCTCATATGGCATACCATCCCCTGAGAAGTGATCCACATCAGGGAAACACAATGAAAACAACAGTGAGATGCATTTCGATCCTCACCAGAATGGCCAGGCTTGGAGAACCGACCAGGGGGACAGTGTGGAGAAGGGCAGGAGCAGAGCTCAAGGGCAGAGCTGCGGCAGGTGCAGCGAGGCAGGTGCTTCAGGAGCTGGCCGGCAGCTCCTCAGCTTTTAGACAACCTCTCTGATGATCCAGCCACTTCATTTCTAGTTTACTCACGAAAAATAAAAATCTAGATCCAAAAAAAGATTTCTGTAAGAATTTTGTAAAAGCTTTATTCTTAATAACTCCAAAGTGGAAACAACCCAAGTAGCCCCTCCACAGAGTAAGACCGGCCCATGGTGGCAGTGCACAGTGGATTCCACTCAGAAGCGGGCAACTTCCGGCACCCACAGGAGAGACTAAGCTCTGCTCCCAGGCAGAAGCCAGCACCATGATGCTCATCAAAGGACTCCAGCCACAGAGGAAAACGCCCTGTGAGATTCTACTGTTCAGATTTCTAGGACAGGGGGCTCTCTTCTTTGATAAACGCCACCTGAACTGGAGCTGAGTGTGGTCAGGGTGGCGGGACAGAAGGGGACTCGGTTACCAGCCACCCCGTGTGCCTAGATTTCCCTGGCTTCGGCTCTGCATTCCCTCCCCCTGGGGAGGACCTCAGTCGGGACAGACTGGGACATTCGGCCTCCCTAGAAGGAAGAGTGTCTTTCTGACATGACGACATGCTATTTTTCTTGGCAGGGAACAGCTTATAGGGTTGGGGACAAACGTGGGAAGTCATCCATCCATACACTTCAGATTCCTTATTGGTCAGTTATGCCTTAATGGATAGTGTGTGATGCTTCTATGTAAAACTATGTACACAACTGAGGACAGCACCTGAGTTTTCCTGGAGAGGTGGAAAGACATCATAGAAGGTGAAATAGGGTATTAATTCCAAAGATGACTAGGATTCCATGCCAAGTCCCGGAGGAGGGGAAGCACATTGCATTTTTTATTTCCTCTCTAGGTTTTGAACTCTGCAAAATCTGGAGCCAGCTGAAGTTCTCTTTTTCTCAGAGACCCATGTGAATTGCATGCCTGAATGACAACAGGGTTAGCATGCGCCGTGGTACTCAGCCTTGGCAGTCTGTTACACGGTGTCCTGCTAGAGTCATATGCGTCCCCAGAGATGGCCTGCTTCAGCACATTTGCATTACAGTGAGGCCCAGGAGGCCCATGCTGCCATCTAGATGCCCTGGCTTCACCTACCCTGAACAGGTAGATGAGCACATACCTGTCAGGTTCAGCTTGCGTGGAGATTGCCGCATATCCATCAGAGGAACACTCTATGGCTGGCGCAAACAAAATTTAATATTCTATTGTGAAACCAAAATGCAAATGATGTGGATTAGTTATTCCCGGAATGGTCTGTGTGTCTGTCTCTCTCACTAGTATTGACAATTTCTGCAGTTTTTCTTATTGATAGTTTTTAAAATGGTAGTTTTCTAGAAGAGAAAGGGAGAGGAGAAATCCTCTTTGTTCAAGCCTGCCGTATTCCATAGGGAGTGCCTAGGTATGTTGAATTCAGCCCCCTCTTTGCCCTTAGAGAGCCCTCAGTGTGTGGCTGAGTTGTGTTGCTGCAGGCGGGTGCAGTGGCTGGACTTGTGTACACGGTGCTGGGTGGAGGAGATAGGCCTCGACTGCGGCCTTAACACCCCGAGCTGTCGGCCATGCTTGCCTGTGCTGGGCATCCCAGCCCCGGGTACTGATTCCTTGGTGCTCCGTAGCCTTCATGAGAGACTTTGTGGCTCTGGTGGAGTCTGTCTCTCCTAGCTTCAGCTGTCCTGGTCCTCACCACAGGGATCATGGCAGCTCCGCTTTCCTCATCAGGGTGACAAGAGGATCAAATGAAACAGGAGAGCCTGTTTTTTCTACAGGCCGCAGCACAATATAGGTGTGAGATGGAATTCTCATTATTATTATTATTATTATTATCATTTTTTTATTTTAGCATTCTCCCTCTGGGGTATACATAGGTCTCAGTTGACTTTTATTTAGAAGATCAGTTCCCTCTGAGATTCCCATTTTGCACAGAGCTGCCTGGCAATGTTCTTGGGGACTAGACTGAAATGGATTAGGCCACGCTGTCCCCGTCTGAATGCTGAGCTTCTCTCTCTCCTGAGGAGCAGTTTCTTTCTGGCCTGTTAGAATAAATGATCCAATCTTAGACATTCCTACCCTGAGCTATGTGGAAAATACACTCCTTGGAGGAGGGAGCCCAGTGTAGGAGCTGCGGCATTATTACTAGGAATCCTCCCCCTCAGGGCACACAGCACTTGCTGGGGTCATTTAGAGAAACTCCATTCCCGCCAAGGGGAGGGTTGGCTCAGCTCTTCAGGGAGCAAGTGCTCACAGATAAGCTGTAAAGGCCGCATTAAGGGAGGGTTAAAAGACTGCTAGATGTTTTTCAAATTATTACATTTATTTATCAAGTTGGTTGTGAGTTTAACAAGAATTTAGAACTTTAGGGAGCGCCAGGATTCAGAACTGCACCCACAACTGTGTCTGAGCTCAGGTTTTGATTCCAGGGCTCCTTTGCTCTGTGGTCTCGAGCAGGGCAATGGCGTGTCCCTGCATCATTCTTTTTTCATCTTGAGATGGAGGCAGTGTGGATCTTGCGTAAAACTGCGTGTGTTTAAAAGTGGTGCATGCGGTGTCTAAAGCAGCAGCGACAGTGGGTAATGGGCGCCGGCAGTGGTCTTTTCTCTTGTGTGCACTCTGCCACGTGCCGCACCCTGAGCACCAAGGGATGAGCCAGTCCTGGGAGCCCAGCTCTGCACAGCTGGCCCCGGGGGACTCCCTGTTATTCAGCTAGCATGTGCTCAGCTGCTTTGCTGGCCTTCCTTCCCGCCTTCTCATGAGCTTCTGAAGGCCAGTGCAGTGTCCCCGCAGCACCTCGCAGGGTGCCTGGCAATAGACCAGCGCCAGGACTCCATTGAGTTGTGATAAGTATTGCAACTGCATGTGAATCCCATCTGTGCTGCCTGCCCCAGTTCCTGGGGGAGCCTCGGGCTAGTCTGCAGAAGATAGTGTAGCCGTGGGCTGAAAAAGATGGGAGTTGGAGGCTGACCGCCTGGTGCCTAAATCCCTGCTCTGCCTCTTCGAGCCAGCCTGGAGTCTTTATAAAATGAGGCTCCTCATGGGATTGTTGTGAGGATTAAGTGAGAAACCTGCATCAGTGTGTGCAGCAGAGCCAGGCACTCCACCGTCCTGCTGTCCCAGTGTCCTTCCTTCTGTTTGCAGTCTCTACCAAGGCTTGCAGGCCACACCTTTCCCTTTCCTCTGTTTAAATAAATCCCCAGGATCACTGGCACGTGTCAGGGACTTAGCAAACAGCCTGATGACAGGGCATGGCGATCAGAGGGTGTCGAGTTGGGACAGGGCCTGGTTCCTGCCCTAGAGGGGACTCTGGGTTGTCCTGAGCCTGCTTGGCCTTATCTAGTGGACAGGTTGTATAAGAGCAGTTTGTTTCTCCCCAACTCCTTTTTTCTGAAGGCTAAACTCATTCAAACTGGTTACGCAAAATTTATGCCTCACGCAAGGGGGTACACTGTGCCAATGACATCTATTCCAGTGGCAGCTCACAGAAACACTGCTGAGAGCTTGATGCAGACGTCTTCCAGTTACTTACTTCTCTGTTTGTATGCTCTTTTTTTTTCTATTTTGAAATAAAAAAATCAAATCTTTATATTTTGTGAATTTAAAAAGCAATTTATGTTAATCGTCTTTTTATATTAGGACATATAGGTATCCTCGTTTGTTTTCAAATTGTCTGGTCTTCCTATATCTTGTACTTATGGACATACCATGATGTTTTTGTTTGTTAGTTTGTTTGTTTTGTGGTGCTGGGGATTGAGCCCAGGGGCTTGTGCATGCGAGGCAAGGACTCTACCAACTGAGCTATATCCCCAGCCCTACCATGATGTTTTAATGCCTTCTCTGTTTAGAGATATTTGTATTGTTTTTTTTATTTATTTATTTTGGTACTCAGGAATTGAACCCAGAATTGAGCCACATCCCCAGCCCTTTTTATGTTTTATTTTGAGATGGGTCTCACCAAGTTGTTTAGGGCCTAAGTTGCTGAGGCTGGTCTTGAAACTTCCAGTCTTCCTGCCTCAGTCTCTTGAGCCACTGGGATTACAGGTATGTACCAAGGCCTGGCTGTTTTTTTATTTTATTTTTTGCTATTTCACATAGTTTTTGCATTGAGCTTTCTTGTAAATCTGAGCATGTGTGGGTATGTTTTCGTAATATAAATTTAAAGAATTTTTACTTTTACTATATACTATGGAATTTTGCTCCACAGTTGTGTACTCCTGAAAGAGTGTGTGGGAATGCTGGTTTCTCTGCATCACAGATGTCATCAAACTCTTTTTCATTGTTTGCAGCTTGATGGATATAGAAAGACTCATTTTTGTTTGATTTTGATGTCTTTAATTTTGAGTAGGTAAATTCCTTTCCATGTGCATATTGAATACTTGCCTTTCTTCTCTGTGTTCCCTTGATGTAATCTGATCCTATTTAAAAATTTTTATTAATCTTTTTTTAATTGATTGTCAGTAACTCTTGTGTGCTATGTATTTTAATCTTATCCTAATTTGTCATTTACATTTAATACAAAGTATATTTGTATCTTAATGTAATATAATTTGGGCCTTTTGATTGTATACTTTTTTCATTTTTATGTGTAGAATTACCATTTTGTTCTTAGTGGCTTTTGAGTGTCATATATCATTTTGAAAAACTTTTCCCAACTCAGATTACATAAATGCTCTCCTTGGCTTTCTGCTAATATATTTATAGTTTTACATTTTTATGTTTAGATTATTTATTCATATTTATGTTTGCATAAGCTGTGAAATTGAGAACAATTTTTTTAACCATAAAAATCCAAAAAACACTGTAAAACATAAAGTATTATATAAATTTACATAATTATTAAAAAGTAAATTTCACAAGCAACCCATTGATCATTCAATAGCATATTATTTAGTCTCCAGGTGTTAGTGTAGCTTTTCTTTCTTTTTTTATCATTGATTTCTAATTTCATTCCATTATGATCTGATAGAATGCAGGGTAGTATCCCTACTTTTTTATATTTGCTTGTAGTTGCTTTATGGCATAATATATGGTCTATTTTTGAGAAGGATCTATGTGCTGCTGAGAAGAAAGTGTATTGGCTCATTGATGGGTGATATACTCTATATATGTCAGTTAAGTCTAAGTTATTAATTGTATTATTGAGTTCTATAGTTTCTTTGTTTAACTTTTGTTTGGAAGATCTATCCAGTGATGAAAGAGGCGTGTTAAATTCACCTAGAATTATTGTGTTGTGGTCTATTTGATTCTTGAACTCGAGAAGAGTTTGATAGATGAATGTAGATGTTCCATTATTTGGGACATATATATTTATAACAGTTATATCTTGTTGATCTATGATTCCCTTAAACAGTATGAAATGTCTATCTTTATCTCTTTTGTCTAACTTTGTCTTGAAGTCTACTTTATTTGATATGAGGATGGAGACCCCTGCTTGCTTATGTAGACCATATGAGTGATATATTTTATCCCTTCCTTTCACCTTCAGTCTATGGGCGTCTTTTCCTATGAGATGCCCATCAGCTGATGAGTGGATAGGGAAACTCTGGTATATATACACAATGGAACACTACTCAGCACTAAAAGAGAATAAAATTATGGCATTTGCAGGTAAATGGATGGAGTTGGAGAAAATAATGTTAAGTTAGCCAATCCCAAAAAAACCAAAGGTCAAATTATCTCTTTGATATGAAGATACTAACTTATAAAGGCAAGAGAGAGGGAATGAGAGGAATGAAAGAGCTTTAAATAGAACAAAGAGGGGGAGAGGGAAGGGAGGTTATCTGAGTTATCCATGATTACCCTAAATACATGTATGAAGACACAATTGTTGTAAAAATACTTTATATTAAACCAGCAACTTGAAAAATTGTGCTCTTTATATGTAATATGAAATGAAATGTACTCTGCAAATGTGTATAGAATTCAAAAAAATGAAAAAAAGAAAAAAGGAAAAAAGTAAATTTCAATTTATTACTCATAGTAAAAATAAATAATGAATGCAGACAAAATTTATGAGTAATTTCTAGACTTAGTGTGTATTTTTTAATTATCTAAAAGAGATTTCCAGTATATGACCACAGTTAGGTTTGCTGGTCTGTTTTTCATATGGTCGTCATCATGGTTCGTTCGTTCGTTCGTTCGTTCGTTCGTTCGTTCGTTCCTTCCTTCCTTCCTTCCTTCCTTCTTTCCTCCCTCCCTTCCTCCCTCCCTCCCTTGGGGACATATATTTTTCGTATTATATTGTGTGTCAGGCACTGTCCTGGGTACTGCACACACGTGAATGGAAAAAGCCAAGCTCGTACCTGGAGAGTTCACATTTCAGCAGGGAGATGCTCCCCTAAAATAGTAAGGATTTCAGACTCCCCCCTTTCTTCATGATAAGTACATTTCTACAGGGAAAAACCTATTCTGATTCCACTATGCTCACCTAAAACCTGGAAGGAGTCACAGGGCTTCCTTCCTCCTCTCCTCAGATGCCTGGAAATAGAAATAGTTTTGATTCTATTGTTTTGGTTCAGTGCATGTCATCATTTTAGTCTGTTTTGTAATGCTTCTAGATTTGCAGGGAGTTGAAGGAAAGGTGCAGGGAGGCACCCATGACCTGTGCACCTCGCCCGCCCCCGGGGCCACGGTCCTCAGCTCTGTGGTTGGATATTTAGGAGGTGACTATTGCAAGGAAGTATTTTAAGTGCCAGATGAAGGCCTCGTGGTGGTATCTTTGAATATGATGAACCTTCCAATGTTGTTTTTGAACACTGCGTGTCTTTAATAAGGTGTTTGATTTAGGTGAGGTGTGGTGGCCATGAGGGGACTGGTAGCCAATGCAGGAGATGGAGAGAGCTGTTCCCTGGGGCTGTGCTCCTGCTGCTGTCCTTATGTGAGGGTCTGGTAAAGCCAGCTGGGTCATTCTTTGACTGGAGGTTTTGTTATTGAGGTGTGGTCATCAGCGTTTCATTAGTGTCTCAGAAATTCTCAGAAAGACTATTCCAGGGTAGTCAATGGCCCCCTCTCCCCTCTTCTCGTGGGAGTTGCAGAGGAAGCCCAGCTAGCATGTTCCACCTTGGTGGCTGGGGAGTAAAAAGGGGCTATGTTGCAAGGAGGAAAGCCTTTTCCTGTGACCCTGCCCCACCCCCTTCCCATTGGTCACCCATCATGGTGGCCATCGAGGTATACTCGACATCTGCACTGAGGTCTGCTCTAGACAGTGAAGGAGGCTGGAGGAGCTGTGGGAACTGCAGGCTGCACTCAGCACCCTACCCCAAACTGCCCCTGCGGTTCCTTCAGTCCATAGGCCCTGGGGTTGGAAAGGCTTCTGACAGGGCACGCACTTGCTTGACCCCACCCCTACCTGGTGGCTCATGTCATCCGAGGACATGAGCATGGCTTTTGTCTCCTTTCCATTTGTGAACACATTGTAGGTGTGTATAGGACAGGAACACACGGGCAGGTAGACCCTCTGTCAGGTCAATGCTGGCTCTGCAGCCAGCCCTTCCCAGCTCCAGCCTTGAACCAGTGGTGGCCTCCCAAGCATACCTCCTGCTAAGGAGTGCCTCAGCCTGTCTGTCCCTGCTCACGAGTGTACCTCGCAGGGCTCTGCACTCCTCCTGGTGCACACGGCCAGGTTATTAACACTGATGATTGTATGGCCGATTTTTAAGTGGTAGATGTTGGTGTTTGTTTTAAAACAGCATCATATATTATCTAAAAACATTTAAAGTTTTTCCTATTTAACAAATATCACACATTTGTTAATATATTTAAGAGTCTGATTTGTAAACATCAGTTCCAAGTGAGCGTGTCGCATTTGGCTTGGGAGTTGAATAAATGTTAATGGCTGGGTTGTTTTGTATAATAGTTGGCCAGTGTTTCTTTTTGACCTTTTGTTCAGATTTCTTTCATTTGGCATTTTTCAAGTTCAGCTGGTTTGTTTAATCATTGTAAAGTTTAATTCCCAGATAATGATACATGAAACATGATTTTAAGTTGTTATTTGCAATTACTTTTCTTCAAATAAGCATTGGTGCATGTGGATTTTCTTTATTCCCAGAGATGAAAAGCCAAATTGGACATGGTCATCGTTATGTGCTATCCTATTTTCTGTTTCTGTTACAGGGTGCTCTACTATTGAGACACATCCCCATTTCTTTTTATTTTTTATCTTGAGACACGGCTTGTTGGTGAGTTGCCTAAGGTGGTCTCAAACTTGTGATCCTCCTGCCTCAACCTCCAGAGTCGCGGGGATGACAGGCATCAGGCACTGCAAGCCACCTCTTCAGCCTTGGTTTCTAGAGTGTGTTGAGGTGCCGCAGCTGAGTGGCGGCAGATGATCACGATTCACAGGCCTGGAGCGCCATGTCAGGACTGTTCTTATTCCCCGTTAGTGTACGGGCTCCACAGCCCTCCTCCAGCCACTGGAGCACACATTACGCAGTTTAGCAGCTTCCTCTGCATGATGGGCAGAACCACCGTGGCTGAGGCTGGTAGGTGGAGAAGGGGCCTTGAGTGTCTGTCTCATCTCCGCAACTCCCGGGCATCTTGCTGGAGGTACTCAGTGCTCACATGCTTGCTTTTCTTTTATAGCAGCTTCACTGAAACACATTTTGCATGCCATGCAGTTCACCACTTGATGTACAGTTGACCTTTCAGTGCACTCACAGAGTCACTCAGCCGTCACCACCATTGAATTCTAGAAGTTTTCATCACCTCAGAAGAAACCCCGTCCCCATTAGCAGCTGCTCCCTGTTCTTCCTCCCACCCTCCCCCAACCGTCTCTTTCCTTTCCTATAGGTTTGTTTATTCTAAACATTTCATGTAAATGGAAGCAAGTAACATTTGACCAGCTTCTTCACTGAACATAGTGTTTCCCAGAGTCACCCACAATGAAGTATTGCTATGTCATTTTTATTGCGAATAATATTCCATTGTATCAATATAGCACATTTTGTTTATTCATTCACTGGTTATGGACTTTTGGGTTGATCCCACCTCTTAGCCAGAAGCCATTGCACGTGGCATTTGCCCTGTCTAGAAAGCCCTCTCCCTGCTCTCAAGCCTGTGAGTGAAGTGTCACTTCCTTTCTAGAACCTTCCCTGGCCATTACCTAGACTGCATGCTTGCTGTGTACTGCTTTCTCCATTGAGATCTGAGCTTCTTCTGGCTCTCTGGATCCAGCATGCATGGTGAAGCCCACCCCAGTGTGCATCCTGGTTCCCTGGTCACTTCAGAGGCTCTGACTCTCCAGTCTTTCTGGGTGGCTGTGCACAGTGTCATAGAAACCCACCTAGCAGGTGGCAGCCATTCAGTCTTCTGGGGACTCTGGAGCTCTGTGATGCTGCACACAGGGGCAAGGTTGCTATTTTATCACTAGAAAACTTTCTAATTCTGTCTTCTGTGTTTTCCTGGAGTTCAGGGCGAGTTAGGCTCCATGGCTGTCCTAAGGTGTGGAGAAGCTCTCCAGCCTCATGTCCACTCTTCTGACTTGAAGAAAGGCAGCAGAGGAAGCAGGCGGCATATGGAGTTTAAAAGACCATGCAGAGCAGGCCCGTGGCATCCGTGGCTGTTGCCACCTGCCTTAGCTCTGTGTCGCCCACTTTACCTCTTTTCTGGGGGTAACCGAGCCCTGACGGCTGGGCCTGGTGAGGCCTCGCGGATAGCAGCCAGGCTGGGAGGAAGGGGAGCCCCACTGACTCTCCTGCCCCTGCACGTGGTTCTCACGCATGCTCGGACCTGGGGGTGAGCTTCTCAGACTCAGTTTTAGCTGGTCAATGTGGTGTACTTAGAGGCAGGTTCTGCGGCTCTGCAGATGGCAGCCAGACACGTGGTCATCTCTGCCCCTCGGGGGTGTGGGGACCCTGCCTCATTTCACAAAGCACTTCACTTTTCCATTGAAGCCTACTAATAATTTCATGGAAAATTCCTACGGGGAAACTGAAAGTCAGAGAAACTAAATAACTTGCTTATGACATGACCTCTTCTGGGCAGCAAATACATGTTTGGAATGAATTTTAGGCACTATAGACCTTCATGTTGATGTTTGCTTTTTTAATTGCATTGTTTAAAAAAATGACTAATATACAGTAAAATAGACTTATCTGGCTTATATTTTGTTGACTTCTAATATATACAGTCATGTGTTTATTTCAATCAGGATAAACAGTTCCACTAAGAACTTCATCATGGCCCAGCATGGTGGTGCACACCTGTAATCCCAGCAACTGGGGAGGCTAAGGCAGGAAGATCACAAATTTGAGGCCAACCTGGGCAACTTAGCAAGGCCCTATCTCAAAATAAAATTCCTGGGCTGGGGCTGTGGCTCAGTGGTAGTATACTTGCCGGGCATATGTGAGGCACTGGGTTCAATTCTCAGCACCATGTATAAATAAATAAGATAAAGGCCTATCAACAACTAAAAATATATTCTAAAAAATAAAAAATAAAATTCCTAGTACTAATGGAAAAAAAGCAACAATAAATAAACCATCACACTGCCCTCACCAGACCCTGCACAAAATAGTGGCAACCTTTGGTTTGTCCTCCCCTGCTGTGGGTTTTCGTGTCCAGTGTCACAGAAGCCATCCTGCCTTGTACTTCTGGTCAAGAGTGGCCGCTTTCCCTGCCTTCTGGGCTTCCTTGTGGAGCTGGCTGCCCTTTGACCTGCAGAACTTTCAGTCCCTCTGCTGATGGACTTGCCTGGTTCCCCTTCATGGGAGAAGGCCTTTCAGCATCTTCATCCCGTGTGTGGCCTCAAGAGTTGAGGGCCTCTCTTTCAGCACCTGGACAGTGTCCACTTCCTCCACCCTCTGGGGTTTCAGAAGAGGAAACATCAGGCCTTTCAGCCTGGTGGCCTGCCTGTGTGCCCTGTGTGCTGGCGGCTCTCACGTTGGTCCTTTAGCTTTCTGTGGTGTGATGTTCCTGGCCAGGATCTCTTTACATTTGTGCTCTTTGGGGTCTGTTCATGTCTTCTGCCCAGTTCGGGAGGTATTTAGCCACTGTTTCTTCAAAAGCTGCGGTTGTTCTTTCTTTGTTTCTGAGTTTCTATGACACGATTTTTAGAGACTTTTTTTTTTGTCTCATAGAACTGTTTTTTTTTTTCCCAATAATTTTTTCTCCCTATTGTTTCTATTGGATGATTTATTAATCTGTCTTCAAATGTACTGATTTATTTCCTTCCCAGTTCCTGAACATTCTTCCTGTGGCCTCTCTTCTTTTTAGTTGTCAGAGTGCCTGCCGTGGCCTAGGACGTGGTAGATGTGGCACAGGCCCTTGAGAAGCTGAGTGGCTGCCACATGGGTGGTGCAGTCAGATCAGGTGGTTGTGCCCGGTGGTTGTGCCCCTCGTCCTCTCCATTACCAGGATGGTTCGCCATCCATTGGATATTTCACTCCAGTTCTTTCTTTTCCAGAGTTTCTGTGGGTTCCTCTTTGTGCTTCTGCTTCTCTTGTTCTCTGCGGAGATTTCTCCTTCCCTGTGTTCCAGGTGTGTCACTTTTACTTCTTGGACTGTATAGAGTTTCTCTGTGAGATAGTCATCTTGAGATTCTGTTGATTTTCTTCCTCCTTGGAAGTTTATATTTTTCTGTGACAAGTTATTTTGGTGACGATCTGAATATCTGAACCTAACACTGTGAGTCTTTGGGGTCTTGTAAGAATCCTGAGAAGAATGTTGATTTTTTTTTTTTTTTTTTTTTTTTTTGTGGGCATCTGTCCACAGGGATTTGCTTGTTGGCACAGCGCGGAGGCCTGACATGGGCTGTGCTATAGGTCCAGCTGCACGGTACCGTAGTGCCCTCTGGACTGGCCCTCCTGTGGTCCACCTGTGTTCTCCCTGGGGCTTCAGTGTTGGTCTGATGCCCTGCACTGTGCTCCTTGGTGAGCCGTCCGTGCCTTGCCTTGGTAGCTGCCCTCTGAGCCGTCTCTGCCCATGCTCTACCCAGCTCTCCCAAGGCCTCCTCTATGGGCTGCTCTGGAGCCGGGGTCTGGGTTTCCCCTTCTGTGTGTCTCATGTGGGACACGTGGCTGGAGACTCAGAGAATGGCAAAGCGAGAGGACATGGTGTCGTGGCTTGGGAGCCCAGCTCCTGAGTCGGGGAGTGGCACCCCTCTGGCCAGTCCTGCCGGCCCTGTGGGCTGTATCCATCTCATGGTGCCGAGGGCTGGGCTGCAGGAGCACAGGGGAAAGCCAGGGATGCCATGCCTGCTGTACCTTACACAGTGTCCCCTGGCTGCACCAGGAAGGGGGGCTTCTGTGGCTCTGCCCCCCCCCCCACACCTCTCAGCCCTAGCTGCATTTGGTCAGGCCAGGGGCCCTGGGGGGAGTGGAATTCTCCAGTTCAGAACTTGCTCCTGGTCTCGCTCTGATGTGCCTTGTGTAGTTGCTATCTGAGGGTCCAGGGCTGTCCCTCTGGCTATGGTTCACAGAGAGGAGTCAGCTGCCTGCAGTAGGGGTGCTGGGTGGGTGGTGCTGGCTCCTCTTTTTCAGGATTGGAACTCATCATTTTTTTTTCCACATCAACCAATTCGTGTAACTCATCTGCTTAGAACTCTCAAAATAGCTTCCCATCATGCTAGGGTAAGACCAGGGTTGTCCTACGACCTTTCCTTTGTCATTAATCTCATGCCACTCTCTTCTTCACTTGTTCTGTTCCGTGGGCACACTGTACCTTAAGTTTCCTGCACTAATTGCCATGCTCTGGAAAGCTGTCCTCTAAGACCTTCACAGGATTGCTTTCTTGTCACCTAAGTCTCAAATGTCACTTCTTCAGGAAGGCTGTCTGTGGGCATTGAATGTGAAATCATTCTTAAATTCCTGCTCTCAGGAGATGCACTTAGGTTTAACTGCGATTCGGATCAGATGAGTCTTTGCCCCACTGCATACCACGGCTTCCTTTACACTACCTGTTGCCACAGCAACCAGATTTGTGCAAGTGCTACCTGAGAGTACCTTGCCTCCGCAGTGCCAAGGGACTCTCACTTTCTGGAATGTTCTAAATGCTACAGGACCGGGTGACCATGGGCATCTGCTATGCACAGCATGCATGAAGTGTGGGAGCTGATCCCCAGGGGAGACCTTGACCAGTGTGGTCAAGAGTAAGTGGAAAAATTATTCTGTCTTCTGTGACTCAGGTGCACAGTTTCCAAGTGCAGTCTCCACTCTGCCTCAGGGAACCTGTGAGATCGCCCTGGGGCCAGCTCAGTGCCGCACAGGGCTGCACGGTGTGCTGCTGTCCCACCTCCCACCTCTCTGCTCACACCCACCTTCCCTGGCACCACCCCGGCGCTCTGTCTTCTCCTGGGCTTCCCTTCCTCAGGGCAGCATGGTGGTGGCGGCCGCCCCCTAGGTGAGTTGGATGCCTGGGCACATGGCAGGTCTGTCCTCCTACCCTTTCCTTGGGCTTTGCTTTCCCAGCAAGCAGCAAGGCCTTGCTTCCCACCTAGGGACACCTGTGTGAATTCAGATGCCCTGTGGCACACTAAACTGGAAATGACCTGGACAACAGGTCTTTCTCCACGCCTTTCCCTCCCCCCATGAAAACAGTTCACCCTCCTCCTCTGAGAAGGATGAGCTCCTGCCCTGTGCCCTCTTCTCCGTGGCTCCAGTCCTGGGTACGGCCATGCTGTCTAGATCATCAAACGTGTATTGATTACCTGTCATGTGCTGGCCGTGATACTTGGCATTTGGAGTACTGTGTTAGTTTTAGGCAAGCATTCAGCTCTAATGGGAACCTAACAAAGAGTGACTAACACACACAGAAAGCAGCATTGTTGGATTTTAAGAAATAGTTCACCCATGTTGCTAACAAGTCCAGCGGGAGAGCAGTGTGGAGCTCCAGCAGCTGCTCAGGATGGCCTGGTCCATAGGCCCTCTGACCCCATGCCACCCGCTGCAGCCTGTGGTTTTGTCCTTGTCTCTGAAGGGCTACTGAGCTTCAAGGCGTCTGGCTCACTTCTGGGGAGGAAGTGTAGGGGTCAGGGAGGCTGACGGATACAAGCCTTCTTTCAAAGCAGGTAGGTCCCAAGAGCCATGACTCCTGGCCAGAGCTTGGCCACAGCTTCCTGCTGTGAGGAGCCATGGGGACCTGAGTAGGGAGCCTTCCCTCTCCGTAGCAGGGAAGCGAGCAGAGCTTTCCAACAGGCAGTGTGTTAGCCTAGGGCGTCTGCCGCAGCTGTGGAGGGTAAGGTGGGACCCTGGGGGAGAGGCTCCTGGTAGAGTGGACAAATAGCTGGGGTCCAGTTTTTCATGCTGCAGGGCAGCACCAGGTGTGGGACCTGGGGGCTGAAGGGCTCCTCCCTCGACACAGCCTTTTTTGGGTGGCACTGTGCACCACGAGCTCGGGTTATATTACTTTGGAGTGAGCTGCTCTAGTCTTCCTGTGCATTCAGTCACCTTCCAGGACCCATGGCATGCCACGGGCATGCTGAGTTGCAATACATGTCCCCAGGACGAAGGTGGACCTTGGGCCAAACTCACTTTAGAATGAGTGAGCTCAGCCGTGCAGAGCAGGCCTCAGTGGTCCTCTCTACCCAGGGCCTTTGGCAAATCACACTTCTGTGCATCTCACCTCGTGGTGCACACTCAGAGGGGAGGAGAGGCGGTCACTCCTCGCGGGCTGTGGAAAATTCTGAACTCTCCTTTGTCTTTAAATGCAGTACCCGGCAGTGCCACCTGCTTTTGGATGTCTTCAACTCCACGGAGCACGAGCTGACCGTCAGTGCCAGGAGCAATGAGGAGCTCATCCTGCACGCCGGCGAGTGTCAGCGGTGAGTGTCCTACCAGCGGTCAGGAGCATGGCCGGGCCTGGGGGTGGCCCTGAAGTGGCAGTGTGACAGCAGCAGTGGGCTCTCCACACCAAGAAGCTGTGCCTCTGGGCCCAACCTGGGGGTTAGGGCTGTGCACCTGGAGAAGGGATAATACTTTTAGGTTTGAATAGCAAAATATTTCAAAGATAAAAAAAAAAAAAAAAAAAAAAAAAAAAAGAAAAGAAAAAAAAGAAATATAAGCACAAGTGTTTTTGCTATATTTGCTCCAGATTTCTCTCTCTCTTCCTCCCTCCTTCCTTCCCTCCTTCTCCACCCTCTTCTCTCTTATTTTAAGGAAAGAAAATGTTTGCAAAAATACCTGGCATGTTAACGTTATTAGTCAGCAGCAGGGAAATGCAAATCCAGAGCACAGTCAGATCCATGCGTATCCATCACGCAGTTAGAACGGGACGTGAAGCAACGGGAAGGCCACTCTTGTTGGCAGGACTGTAGGAAGCACAGCCGCAGTGAGAGATGGCCACTCCTTCCTATCTAACTAAGGTCTTGACCCTTTGCCCAGACACTCCAGCCCTGGTCGTTTACTCAAGAAAAATTAAACATATGGTCCCCAAAAGAGCTTTACAGAATGTTTCTAAACTGCAAACTAGAAAGAATGCTGGTGTACCTTACAGAAAGAATAAGTAATTAGTGGCATTCTCCTGAGAATAGAGTAGTACCCAAACAGAAACAGGAGTCATTCTCCCGGACAGCGAGGGTGAGCCTCGGGGGCATCCAGGGTAGTGAAGGAGCCAGGAGCCTGCAGGGCCAGTCTGTGGTGGGAAAGGCGGGCATGCACAGCCTCCAGGGGCTGGGATGGCTCTGACCTGAAGGGCAGAAGGCAGTGTCCTGGGTGATGGTCTGGTGGGTGGCTCTGTAGGTTGGCACTTGCTCCCCTGAAGTCTGTGTGTGTCCCTGTATGTGATTCACATTAAAACAAAGACTGTCCACAAATGCTGCACTCCAGGGAATGGTCCGCATGCTGACGGGGCTGGGCCTGGCGCGTTGTGCTCTGGTGTTTGAAGTGCAGAACACATTATTTGATGCCGGTTGGAAAGGAGGGCAGAGGGACAGATACGCACGGAATCAACTGTGGCCCAGTGGGTGTGCAAGGCCTTCACCATGAGATCCTTCAGCTTCATATTGGGTATATTTTAAATTTAAAAATGTTGGGAAGATAAGCAAAAGGAAAATAGCTGAACCCCTCCTACCCACATGGTGCCCTCTTCCCTCTTGGGGGGCAGCTGTGCCGTGGAGGTGAGGTGTGTTTGTGTCAAGTTCTGCTGCTCTCATTGTGGGTATACATATCCAGAGCCAGTGGTATTTTGAGTGTTTTTTAAATGGCATAAGGGGTTCCTTATCGTATATGTCCTTTTGAAAATCAAAATAAGCATTACACTTTGGAGTGAAAGATCCCATTCTTTCATTTGACTGCTGTCCATATTTCACTGTGTAAATATGGCACCTGGCTCGTTTCGGTGCTGGTCCACTCACGCTGAGGCTTCCGGGATATTGGTATTTAACGTGCTTGTTAATGACACAGGCATGTAAAGCAAGGGCCTGCAGTCCTATGGGGGATAACTGGAAGCTGGAGACCAGTGGCTGGGGCACCCACGAGCCTCCTTAGAGAGGAGCAGAGCGCACTCCCGGGAGCACCTGGCTCTCCCACCCCAGCGGGACTGTCCGCCGTGTGAGCCTGCGTGGCTCCTGTGCTCTGTGGGCATGTGTGCTGCAGGCACCCAGGTGAGCTCGGAGCCTTCTGAGCAGCTGGTGCTGCCCACTGCTTGGCTCCTTAGCTGTGAGGGGCACCTCTGCCCCTGTCCTCTTTGTCTAGAGGTTTTGCTGTGGCCCAAGATCCCAGAGATCTGGCCTTCTTATGACACCAACATAAAACACTTTAAAAAAGTACGAATTGCAGGTGTGTTCTGTGGCATAAGCTTACTCATCCTTGGCAGTGAGGAAGGCTGAATGATATTAGAAGCCCCAGTGGCAAATAATTGCGCTTTGGTCTTGTGCTCCAGGCCATTGCTTTATTAAGCATTTTGCTGAACTTCTCATTTCCAAAAGCTCGCAACTCACATGTTGTTTTAGTCATTCATAAAATATTCATTCAACAAACATCGATGGTTGGAGGACTTGCTACGTGGAGAGCCCTGCGTCGGGCTGCAGGGCACCAAGAGGAATGGATGAGGAGCCCCTCAGCCCAGGCAGCACAGTGTGAGCACTGGCGGGTCCAGCCCAGGCGGGTGCCCCTGCCTCGCTGCTGTCCTGGTGGGGTGGGGAGTGGTGGGCAAATGAGAGGCTGACATTAGGTCTGCCTAGGACATCATCTTGGGCACTGTCTGGGGTCCCCACTGCTGGGGGTGCCCACTAACCCATGGGGACTCTGCTGTGAGCCCCTGCTGGGGACGCCCAAGGCCTGGGCACAGGAAATCACTTCTCTTCCATGGTGAGGTGCATGATCAGTCTGCATGGAGGGCCCCAGTTCTTTGGTTCTTCTAGGGGGTGGTGGAGGTTGGGTGGAGGCAGTAAGATGGTGGTAGCAGCCACCGCAGTGGGAAGTGCCTTACAGACCTAGGCCTCAGTCATGCTCCATACACGCAGGCTTGGGTCCCTCTCTTCCAGGCCTGGGCTCAGTCTCCCTGGTCCCAGTCTGTCCTGGCACTCCCCTTCTCCCATCAGGGACTTTTGTGTGGCCTTTGCTGAGTTGTGATCAACATTGAAAATCCCAACTTCAGCCAGCAGAGGAAAGGGTGAGGGGAAGTGTTAGCTTTCCATTGCTACAACAAAACACTGAAGGCAACTAATTTACAAAGAAAAAAGGCACATTCAGTTCACGGTTTTGGAGGTTCGAAATCTAAGTGGCATAGCATAGGCTTCTGTCACCCCATACCACCTGGCAAGTGACAGTGGCAGGAGTGCACATTGGGAGCAAGAAATGACCATGTCTTGAACAAGGAGCAGAGAGAGGACGAGTGGGGTTCTCTGTGGGAACACCAAGGTGGCCACCAACTCTGCCTTCGAGGGCGTGTCCCCACTGCGCTGAGCCCTCCCCTTCTTCGCCCCCAGAGGTTCCGCAGTACTTCCTCGTAGTTCCACTCTGGGTTGAAGTCTTGGACACAGTGGGCCTGGGGGCAGATTACTCCCAAAGCAGGGGGAGGCGAAGGAAGCTCTGGCTTCCAGGGAGCCCTCCATCTTTCAGCTTGGCAGCGGCACCTCAGTGGGGCCGGCCTACCTGCAGCACGGGGTCACTGTGGAGCTGCCCTGTCCTTGCAGTGCTTGTATCTGCTGTGCACTCCTCACCCAGCACTTGGGAAGGGACCCCCCAGACAGGGCCTGGTGGCTCCCAGGCAGGAGTCTGCTCACCCGCAGGATGCCCAAGGCCCCTCAGGTGCCATAGCAAGGTGCCAGGGGTGGGGCTGTGAGCAGCGGGGCTGTGCTTCTCAGCAGGAGAGGAGTCTGCCATGGAGGCTTAGCAGGTTCTTTGTCTGGCCAGGGCTGCTTCCTGGTCTGCTGTGTTTTCTCTATAATGTCAACAGTGGAAGGGGTGAGGAGTTCTCCAGGGCGTCTTTCTTAAAAGCATTAGTCCTAAGCCCCTCTCACAGCTCCCCTCCAGCATCACATCATGGAGTTCAGCATGTGAATTTGGGGACACAGACATTCAGGCCACAGTATTCCATGCCTGGCTCTCCCAAGGCCATGTCTTCTCTCTTGCAAAATCAACTTACCGCATTCCCGTAGCTCAGATCTTTCTGGCATCAACTCAAAGTCTTTAGTCCCAAGTCTCACTACCTACCTCCACCAGTGTGGGTGAGACTCAGGGTTCCATTTGTCACCAGGCAGATGCTCTCCAGCTAGGGGTCTGGATCTGGGCTTCTGAAAAAACAATGGTGGGATAGGCGTGGGATAAATGTTCCCATTACTACAGGGAAGAATAAGGAAAAGGTTCTTGTCCCAAGTGAGTTCCAGCTGAGCAGCCAGCCCGGAGCTGGAGAATAGCCCTTCTTGGCTTGATGCTCGCTCAGCCTTCCAGATCCTCTGGGACGGGCCCTCACTTCAGACCTAGGTGGGGGCTCCTTCCAGACCCAGTGGGCAGCTCCCTGCAGCTCCACGAGGCAGGGATTCGGCCCCAAAGTGCCTGTGCTCCCCTGAGCAGGAGCCATCTTGTCACACTGCTGGCTCCACAGTTGTCTGTGCCAGGCTCCTGCACTTTGGGGCTGTGATGCGAGGGCCATCCTTGATGACTTCTGAAGGGCCCGTGGGGTCATTCGTCCTTTGGGACAGAGAGTCCTGGCTTCTGTCGAGGTGACTGAGTGATGACCTTGGTCCCCTGGCCATGTCCTCTATGTTCTTCTTTTCACTGTGGATAGGCTGAGAAGGTTCCAGATCTTTATGTTCTGCTTTTCTTCTGATTACAAATCTTTGTATCATCCTCTTATCCTGCTCTAAGAGGTCAAGAGAAACCAAGCCCTCTTTCAACACCACATGGGTCTTCTCCTCTGCTAGCATCAGCTGGCTGCTCACGAGCTCGGCCTCGCAGAGAGCACTGGCACCTGGCACACGCTGCTGTGGCTTGCCATGCACGGCAGGTGCTATCTGCACCATCGTCCGAGGTCTCCTCAGAGTGGCCACTACATCCGGGTCCCGTGAGCATCAGCTAGATGCCCTCTTGGGCTCGCGGGCTCTCCAGCCCTCCCTGCTCTGTCTGGACCCTCTGCAGAGTCACCCTTGGCAGGCATTCACAGCAGTGTAGCCTGCTCTCATCCACTCAGAGCCCTCCCAGGGTCCGCCCTGCCCTCAGCCCACAGCTGCTCCGCCACAGCCCGTGAGAAGTTTGCTCCTCACTACCCTGGAGGCTGGAGGCAATGCTGAGACCCAGCTGACTCCGTGTCTGCCCTGGTCCGCTTCCTGCTGAACAGAGGGAACTATCACTGTCCTCAGGTGAGGATGAGGGAGGGGGTCTTTCCTGGTCCTTTCCTGAGGGCACTGATCTTGTTCATGGGGCCACTCTTAGGACCCAGTCACCTCCCAATGGCTCCCCTCCTAATCCCCTCACGGTGGGGTAGAGTGCATGTGCAGGGGGCGGTGGGAGAGCTGTCCAGAGACTGAGGGCTTGGGTTTTTACAGATTAGAAACCCCCCTTGCCACCGTACTTCTTGGAGTGATCTTTCTAATCCAAAGCACAGCGTTCCAGCAGGGAGGTGTAGGAGGGACTTCTCTGCCTTCCAACTCTCTCTGCAGGCCCTTGGGAGTCGGAGTGCGTCTCTCAGCTGTGAGTCTGGGGACCTGCTCAGCTTCGGCCTGTGACTGAGGGCTGTGGTCAGCTGCGCCTTTGCTGCCTGTTCTGTGGCACCTGCGTTTCCTGGGCTCCCGACTGTCAGTTGTGATGTGGGTAGAAATGTCCTCCCCCGGCCTGTAGGCTGCGGGAACCTTCCTTTTCTTCCTAGGACTGTGCTGTCCGAGGTTCCTTGCTTGGCTCCTTCCACCCTCTCAGCTGAGCTTCAAGGCTGGAGCCTGCTTTCCCTGTGAGAGAGGGAAGTCAAGGCTGGCCACAGTCACACAGTTGATAGGAACTGGACCGTGGCTGCAGGACACCAGCTACACAGTTCTTCACAGGAGTCGTCCACAGTGGCTTGGCCATGTCCCCGGAACTGGGTATCCCCTGTCACCTAGCTTCAAAAAGCAACCAGAGACAGTAGAATGCTTTCCTGAGTAAGAGCAACATAAGCTTTCTTAAGGAAACATGGTGCTACCAGACCCAAATAGACCAGAAAAGTAAGATATGATAATTGTTGTGTTTTGATTAATTATCAAACCATTAAAATTCAATTTCACAATAACCCTCACTAATGCAGAAATCTATTTTTAATTTATGGTAATAGATGTTATCTCATTACATGCTTCAAGAGGCTGTGTTTGTTTTGTCCTCCCTTGCTGCAGAAGCCTGCGTGTTTTTGCAGGGAACCTGGCACTGAAGTGTCCCCACGTGGAAGGGCTGTGGCCAGGAGGATCTGGATGGAGCCACGCTGTGGTCTGTTTTGTCAGTGTGCCCACATGGGCCACAGGGCAGCTTGGGGGCAGGATGGCCCAGAAAGGGTCCTGTGGACAGCCACAGCTTGGGGGCCCTGAACCTTCTTGAGGTTGCCCAGGCTCTGCTCTCTGTGCAGTGCTGTCTCTCCAGGATCGTGCCGTGTTGCACACTCCTGCTCCTGCTTGTCCAAGCACAGCACACACAGAACGCACATGTCTGGCTCTCCCCGAGCTGTCCCCAACTCTGCTTCTCACTTGGTTCCTTCAGACACTCCAAGGAACACTGTGATCATCAAAGCGATACCTACTCTGTGGAGCCTAGTTTTGTCACTAGTTGTGTCAGTCATCTTTGTGTGGCTGTGACCAAAATGCCCGAGAAGAACCACTTAGAAGAGGACATTAATTTCGGCTCATGGCTTCAGAGTTTCAGTACGCGGCCCGCTGACGCTATTGCCCTGGGTTCAGGGTGAGGCAGAAGGTCGTAGGAAGGGTGTGAAGCAGCACTGCTCCATTCACAGCGGCCAGGAAGCACAGCAAGCAGCCAGGGCCAAAATATAGTCCCCAAGCACATACCCCCAGTGACCTCCTACCTCCAGCCACACCTACCTGCCTACAGGTACCACTTACTTAGATCAAACATCTGATGGATTAATAATTTGAATGGACTATCAAATGAATTTTCCACTGACTACATTGCACTCTCTTAGCCAATTCTTCAGCTCCAAATGTACCTGCATTAACACATGAGCTAACTGTTTAGGGGGCATTTCATATGCAAACCATAACACTACTGTAACACTAGTTGTTATTTAATGTTATCTATAATATTTTAGCATTTCTCAACCTCTCAGCCTGGGTGTTCCCTTCTGCAGTCTTTCTGAGTCACAGATGATTAAAATTTGTTTCTGTGTACGTAGTTGTTCAATCTGAAAGAAGAATAGAAGATTCCTCTGGAGACTTGGCTTCTAGAAGCAGGGAGAAAGCATCTTTTGTGTTCTTGCACCTTTGGCTGAGGCTCAGGTTTGCTTAGCACACCCTGCAAGGGCTGGTAGAGCTGGGGATTCTGGTCCCCTATCCAGAGCAGCTTGTGAAGTTTTCCTACTAGAAACCCAGATGGCTCTGGAGACAATGGGAGCCTCCTGATGATCAATAGGCAGAGAGCAGAAATGCCAGAGTTGAGCCCAGAGAAGCAAGTGGAATTGAGACTTAGTGACTTGGAAGATGCAGTGGTTTGCTCACTCAGATGACAGGAGAAATTCTTTGCTTTTTGTGAGCACAGAAAAATAAGATGGCTTAATTGGTTTGTATATGCCTTGCTGCTTTTGGTTCCTTATAAATCCTAGCCGGGAGCTTTTCCTTGTGGGTTTTCTTTCTCTTATTCTCAGTGACTTCCCCCATGGGTCCCTGTCTGGAGTCTTCCCTTAGTGTGGGGCAGGCAGGAGGGCCCGTGTTGGTGTATGGCTTGCCCTGTCTGTAGACCCTCCGCTGTTCACTGCCACGCGGCGGCCAGTGAGTCCTTCCCAGCCTGGCTCAACTTTGAGCTGCTTCCCTGTCTGGGGTGAGTCTCCCCATCTGTTGAGGTCCCAAGGGCTTTTGCATAAAATAGGGATAACAGTCCATGTCCACGACTGTTCTAAATAGTAAAATCAATCCTTGCCACACACCTGGCACCATGCCTGTGCACCATGCATGACCAGAACAGGCCAGGGCCTGTGTGAAGGGTATGCAGTCGAGGGGGTAGGTTTCCTTTCTGAGGAGATGACCATCCCAACAGACGGGTAGACATACAAGCAGTATGAAAAAGCATGGGCATAGACCACCCCAAGTAGCCCACAACTCTTCAACAACTGACTGCACAGACACACAGTGGAGGAGATATCAGAGAATATCAGAGAAAGAATTTAGAAAATTCATGGTTAAAATGTTCAGTGAGCTAAAATAAGACATAAGGAGTGAAATTAGAAAATACAGGAACTGAAAGATCATTTCAATATAGACATAGAGGTTCTAAAGAAAAAACACACAGAAATCCTGGAAATGAAAGGCTCAGCAAATTAAATTAGAAATTCAATGAAACCAGCAGACCACTTTGAAGACAGATTTTTAGGCCTTGAAGTATAACCTTGAAAATAAAGTTGACAATAAAGAAAATATGTTAAGAGAACATGACTATAATATTCAAGAAATCTGAGCTACCATAAAGAGACAAAATTTAAGAATTGTTGAGGGTAGATGAAGGCTCCAAAATACAAACAAAATGATGCACAGTCTTTTCAATGAAATAATTAATAGAAAACTTTCTAAATCTTAGAAATGAAATGGAAATCCAAATACAAGGTGCATAATAAAAAAAAATGAGGGAAAAAAGATGCATAATGAACTGCAATAGGCAAGATCAAATGAGATCCTCTCCAAAATTTTATAGTGAAAATAAATGCCTAATATACAGAATAAGGATAGAATTTTCAAAGCCACAGAGAAAAAACAGCAGGTCACATTTAGAAATAAACCAAATTGGTTTTCAACTTATTTCTCAGCTTAGGCCCTAAAAGCCAGGAGAGCTTAGAATAATATATACCAAGCCCTCATAGAAAATGTGTATGAACTAAGATTACTATACCAGCAGTATTATCCTTCAAGAATGGAAGATGAAACAAAAAACTTTCATGATAAGCAGAAACTAAGAGCAATATGACAAGAGAAGGAAATTAAATAGATAAAAACAGGAAGAAAAAACAACAACAACAAAAAGTCAGGGGCTGGAGTTGCAGTTCAGTGGTAGAGTGCTTGCCTAGCAAGTATGAGGCACTAGGTTCAATCCTCAGCACCACATAAAAATACATACATACAGGGGCTGGGGTCATGGCTCAGCGGCAGAGCGCTCGCCTCGCACGTGCGCGGCCCGGGTTCGATCCTCAGCACCACGTAAACATAAATGGATTGCATTGTGTACAACTAAAGTAAATAAATATTAAAAAAAAATACATACATACATACATACATACATACATACATACAATTTGGTGTTCTTAAAAAAAAAGTCAAATTATCTTTGCTTGCTGATGACATGATCTTATATTTAGAAGGCCCAGGTGATAATTTCTATAACTGATAAACTAAGTTAATGAAATAGCAGGATAGAAGATCAAATACATACATCAATCACTTTGCTATATTCCAATAGTGAATCTGCTAAGAAAGCAATGAAGAAAACTATCCCATTTACAATAACCTCAAAAAATAAAAATAGAAAAACTTGGGAATTTATGTAATGAAGAAGGTGAAATACCTCTCTGATGAAAACTATAGAGCCCAAGAAAGAGAAATCAAAGAAGACCTTAGAAGATAGAAAGACCTCCCAGGTTTATGGAAAGTCAGAATTAATATTGTCAAAATGACCATACTACCAAAATCATTATATGTATTAAATTCAATCCCCATCAAAATACCAATGATATTCTTCACAGAACAAGGTAAAAAAAAAAAAAAAAAAACAGTCCTGAAATTCATTTGGAAGAACAACAGACCTGGAATAGCCAAAGCAGTCCTGAGCGAAAAAAGAGTGACACTGGAGGTACCGCAGTCCCTGACCTCAGATTATACTGCAGGGGTGTAGCAATAAAAACAGAATAGTATTGACACTAAAACAGGTATAAAGACCAACAGAATAGCATAGAAGACACAGAGACAGAATCACATACATACAGTTATACTTGACAAAATGTCAAAAACATACATTGGAGAAAACGTAGCCTTTAAACAAATGGTGCTGGGAAAATGGGGTGTCCTTATGTAGAAAAATGAAATGATCTCTCTCTCTCTCACCCTGCAAAAAGTCAACCCAGTGTGGACCACAGACCTAGGAATGAGACGAGAAATTCTGCAACTGCTAGAGGAAAATGTTGACTCCACTCTCTCATGTATTGGCACTAGCACTGACGTCGTTAACAGGATTTGCAAAAAATAATACCAAGAATCAATATTTGGGATGGCATCAAATTAGAAAGCTTCTGCACAGCAAAGGAAATGATTAGGAGTGTGAAGAGAGAGCCTACGGAATGGGAGAAAATCTTTGCCACCTGTTCCTCAGAGGATTAATATCCAGAATATACAAAGAACTCAAAAACTTAACAGCAGGAAAGAAACAACCCAATTAACAAGTGAGCAAAAGAACTAAATGGACACTCCTCAAAAGAAGAAATACAAAAGGACAATAAATGTATGACAAAAGCATTCAATATCTCTAGCAGTCAGGGAAATGCAGATCAGAACTACGTTGAGATTTCATCTCATTCCAGTCAGATGGGCAATGATCAAGAATACAAATAACAATAAATATTGACTATGTTGTAGGGGGAAAGGTACACTTATACGTTGTTGATAGGAATGCAAATTAGTGCAACCACTCTGCATAGCAGTATGGAGTTTCCTCAAAAAACTGGAATGCAGCCACCACATGACCCATCTGTGCCATTCCTTGGTATATGTTTGATCAGCTATTTCACTTCTGTGGCCAAAAGGCCCAACAAGAACCATTTTAGACAAGGAAAAGCATATTTGGGGGCTCATGTTTCAGAGGTATCAGTCTATAGAGAGCGACTCTGTTCCTCTGGGCCAGAGGTGAGGCAAAACATGAGGAGGAAAGGTGTGGTGGAGGGAAGCAGCTGGTACCACCGCTCCCTCCCGGAAGGAAACAGGGGGTGGGGTAATGAATGCTCCATTCCAGGAGGACAGAATATTTACCTAAAAGGCACACCGCCAGGGACTTTCCTCCTCTAGTCACACCCTACCTGTCTACAGTCGCCACCCAGGGGATTAATGCACTGATTGGTTAAGGCTCTCATAACCAATCTTTTCGCCTCTAAACTTTCTTGCATTGTCTCACACATGAGCTTTTGCGGGACACCTCACATCTAAACCATAACATTACATATCCAAAAGATCTAAAATCAGCATACCATTGGGATGCAGCCATATCATTGTTTATAGTAGCACAATTCACAGTTGCTGAGCTGTGTAACCAGCCTGGGTGCCCGTCAACAGGTAATTGGATAAAGAAAATGTGGTGTATGTGCACATGCGCCACTGCTCAGCCATAAAGAAGAATGAAGTCATGGCATTTGCCAGGAAGCAGGTGAAACTGGGGACCATCATGCCAAGTGAAATAAAGCCAGACCTAGAATAAAGTCCAAATGCAGAGGCTATGCAACTCTCTGATATGCAGAGCTAGACCAAAATAAAAGAGGGGAGGGACTTCTATGAAAACAGAAGAGAGATCAGTGGAGAAGAGGAAGGGAATGGAAGGGGGAGAGGGGAGGCAGATGGGAAAGGGCAGAATGGTGCGGTGAGTCTGGCCTAATTTTCCGTGTATGTCTATGAACATACCACAGTGAGTCTCACCTCATGCACATCCACAGGTACTGTTTTTAAAAACTATAAATAAATAGAAGAAAGATCAATAGGGTGGAGGGGGGAGGAATGGGGAAGTACTGGAATTGAATCAGAGCAGATCACGTAGCATGCTTGTATACTTATGTCAAAATGAACCCCAAATCATGTATAACTAAAATGAATTCAGAAAAGGAGGTTGCCCTCCCTGCTCTGCCAGCCTGCTGATCCCGTGAGTTGGGTGCATCCTGGGCACTGGGAGACTCAGCTCTCCCCTGGCGACAGACACGCTGCCAAGAGCAGGACTCCCAGTGTCAGACTGCGATGGGTGAGATCAGCGTTTGTGTCTGGCTCATCTGTGACTGTCCCACAGCTTGGTCCTCCTGGCACCTGCTGGAGTTCAGGAAGGGTTTGGTCAGTGAGCGAGTGAGTTGGCGTTTCTAAGCTGCAGGGCCCGTCACCACAGGCTCTCATTCTGGTCCTGCCTGGTCATCAAGCAAGGCCTGACTTGGGCAGAAGGTGTCTAGGGGAGCATGGCAGTGTTTAACTCTGTTCAACAGGAAGAGCCGGCAAGCAGTGGCCCAGTCTTGTGTTGTCTTGGGTGTTTGCATTCTGGTTAAGGCTTATCACTGACTCCCAAGGCCAGTGTTTCCTTGGCCACACCCCTGCAGTGGGCCTGAGGACCTGAGCTTGTCCTTCCCCTCCTAGGGATGGGGGTCTGAGGGCTGAGCCGCATCCTTGGATCTCTCAGGTGAAGCCCACCCCGACTCTGGCTCATCAGCCGTCTGCCCATCTGTTGGGAAAGGCACCCATCTGATCTCCTGGGAAAGGGGAGTCCCCAAACTCAGCAGAGGCGGCAGTCCTAGTTCTGCTGGTGCTGGGCTGGGACCTTGCCTCCTGTTTTGTTTTGGAGATGAGGTGCTCCCCCCAATCCAGGCTAATGCAGGGACATTCAGAGGTGACGTGATGGTATTTTGAGAGCTAGAACCTAATCAGCATAATGCTAGTTTGAATGACTGGGTGGGAGCTGTAGGCAGTGGGGCACCGCTGGAGGAGCTGGGTCACTGGGGTGTGCCCTGGAAGGCTGCCTCGCACCCCTCCGTGCTTGCCGTCGCCGTGTCCTGAGCGGCCTCCCCCCCACCATGCCTTCCCAGGTGTGCAGTGGGGTCGGCCATCTGTGCACTGAACAGTGCGCCCAGCTGAACCTCCCCCTCTAGCTTGTTCTTGCTGGGTGTGTTGGTCACAGTGATGAAAACGTTGACAAAAACACTGCCCTTCTCTGCAGTTCACCTCCTCCCCTGACAAACAGGGAGGAAGAGTCCAGTCCCACCTGCCTGGGAGCTGTGCAGCATCCACGAGAGAGCCACACCAGAAGGTGATGTGCTGATGGCAGCGTGGCATGGACACGTGAAGCATGGGGACACATTCTTGTCATCGAAAACTTTACTGTGGAGTTTTCAAAGGTGTAAAAAAGGTGCCAAAATGGTATTTTGAACCCCCGTGAACTTGCCCCCCACGTTGTACAAACAGCACCCACGACAGGGCCCTGCCCTGCCCCGCCTCCTGCGCTACTGTGAAGCCAATCCAGAAACGCTGCTTCCTCTGTGCACAGGCTCATATTTAATGCTTGGATTCTTTCTTCAAGGCCACAATACCATGTCATGCTTTAAAGTTGACAGTTCATTATTGAATGTCCACTGTTTAAATTTCCATTTGTCCCCTATCATATTGTTAAACATTCATTTGACTCAGAATTGTAGCTACTGCCACGTCTCAAATCCATTTTCAGCCTGCGGGTTTCCTGTGCTTCTCTTTCTCTGTTGGGAGTTTCTCTTGGAGGAGGCCGACCCTCAGCTGGGGCCTGCTGGCTGTGTGTCCTCCCGCCTGTGGTGGTGCTCACCAGTTCTCTGGCTGCTGCTTCTTTACCTTGTCACGTCCGCAGTGGGATCTAGGTGCTTGGCCGTGCCCAGCAATGTGTCCCCAAAGCTGCTTTGCAGGTGCTGCTGTGCCTGTCGGAGGGACCGAGTACTTGCACACCCGTTGTTCCCTACTCTGGCCCTGTACCCAGACACCTTGCTTGGAGTCCACGAGTGACTTTCCATCCCTAAGGGCCCAGTGGACATGAAGAAACCCCAGATCTTCTTCAAAACAAAACAAAGGTGCTGTCCTGTCTGGAGATGATAGAGAAGACAGATGCTGTTGGCTCTGGACCATCAGGCTCCTTGACAGTTCTGTGTCTTCAGGTGCACCATGGCTGCCAGGGAGGGACACGGGCAGTGCTGGCACTCAGCACTCCCGGGCTCTCCGAGGCCTGGCAGAACCTGGAGACCTCTCGGCACCTGGATGCTGACTCAGCCTGGGGCCAGGGACGGGTGCTCGAGGAGCCCCAGGGTGGGAGAACTGTGCCCGTGCGCTCCCCACAGGTGTGTCTTCAGGGTGCAGGAGAGAAGTGAGCCCAGTCGGGATGTCTGGGACCTTCTGGCACAAACTTGCTTGAATGTCCTCTGTGTACCTTTATCATGTCGTGCTGCGTCCTCTAATGACAACTTGAGCTTTTACCTTTGTGTGTGTGTGTCTTGACAAGTGTTATCCCATCAGAAGGGGACAGCTCTTGGAGCTTAGGGAAGTGCTGAGTGCCCAGTCACGTGGCTAGTTTGAGTCCCATGAGCTCAGGGGCACCTGGAGCAGTTGGTCCTGGGCACCTGTGACTCCTGCCCCTGTCCCACACTGCTTCTGTGGAGAAGCCCAGATGAGCGGGCATCAGTGCCCACGTATAAATGACCCCAAGGCTGGTGCCACAGCAGGAGGTGAAGGAAGCAGGTGGCAGTGGATTCTTCCTGTGTGGCTGGACAGGCCGCTGTGTGGGCTCCAGGTCTCAGTCACCTGGAGGCACATGGTGTGTCTCTGTGGCTCTGATTTGCATTTTCCTAGTGACCCATGATCACGTCTTTTCAGGAGTTTGTGAGCCACTCAGAAGTCTCATTTGGACAGGTGTCTGAGTCCAGTGCTCTTTGGATCAGGCTGGTGGCCATCTTCTTATTGAGCGCTGAGGGTTCTTTCTATATTATGGTACATGCCCTTTTTCAGATATGTGACACAGGGATAGTTTTTTTTTTCCTAGCCTATGAGTCATCCTTTTATTTTCCTCATGGTGAACAAAAGTTTTAAATGTCAAAGTTCAATCTCATAGTTTTTTTTCTCTTATAAATTGTGCTTTTGGCATCATATCCAGGAGAATCTTGCATATTCCAAGGTCAGAGATATTCCCTCCTATGTTCTCTTCTACAGGTCTCACAGTTTCAGGTCTTCCGTTATTTCCTCAATCCTTTTTGAGCTGGCTGTTTTGGGTGTGACGTGAGGGAGATGCTTTGGTGCCTCGTGCACATGGACACCCATCTGCTCCGGTGCCGGTGGGGAAAGCACTGTCTTCAGCACTGAGGCCCTTGTGGACCACAAGTGCTTGGGTTATTCTCCGAAGACTCAGTTGAAGACAGCAGCTGCTGTGGACCTCAGAGGAGAGGGAGGATGGCTTGGGTGGACAGGACAGTTGGTGCAGAGTGAAGCTGGGACAGGAGGGGTGACCCTTTGGGCAGGCTTGGGTGTTGGTGCTATAGAGCAGGTAGGGGCCTGGAAGGCCAGGTCTGAGAGGACCTGGGTGCCGGGGGGAAGGAATTGTCTCCACGGTGTTACCAGTGAGGGTTTGGGGGGCATTGAGAGGAGGCCTTTGCCTTTGTCGTCCCCCTGTTAGAGCTGTGGTTCTTCAGGTGTGGACTCCCAGCCAGCATCAGCACTGTCTCAGACACACAGGGAATTCCTGTCCTTCCTGGGGGACTGTACCTCCGAATCCTTAAGGTGCTGACTCCAAGGCACAATTTCTGTTTTAGGTGAGGTATTGCCTGTAACTCATCCTGAAGGAGCCCTAATTAGGAAGGGCTGTTGTAGCTAGCTGGAAGCCATGGGTTCCACCTGATATGTATGTGACGCACCTGTAGGCACCCGCAAACCACCTCTCCCCGGTTTTCAGAGCGGCCAGAACGTAGGCAGAGCGGTTCAGTGTTGCTGCCTGAGCCTGAGCTGAAGCTGAGCTGTGCAGCGAGCTAAGCTCTATCTTTCCCAAGAAGGGTTCTAATCTTTCTCTCTAAAACTCTTTCTTTCCCTCTCAAAGCTCTAAGAAAGTAGAAAGTAAAAGTAGTCACCCTGCCTTCTCTAACCAGGGCCAGCACTCCAGAGAGTGGGGAGACCACTTTGTTCACTTTGTTCATTCTCTAATTTCCTGGAACTTTCTCTGTGGTCTTTTTCACGTTGATATCCCATCTTCTTTAAAGTTAGTGTGACATTTCTATGATTTTGACATTTGTCACCTCATCTGGTCAAGCCCCCCAGGTGCACTGACCTGGTCATGCACAGCCGTGTAGCCTCCTGACTACTGCGCCTGACCCTAGAGAACAGCTTGGTGACAGTGATGGCTGTGGTAGCCATGCAGGAACAGTGGGCGGAGCCTGGACTGGAAGCTGGCTGGTGGCCTGTGCCTGCAGGTTAGCTGCTCAGCTGGTGAGGTGGGGCCATAAGCTCAGACTCCCCTTAGAGGGAGCCCCGAGGCTGAGCCCGCTGGGTCCATCTGCTCACATGATGAGGTGTAGTCGACATCGCTCGTGCAGGTGTGTGGAAGGTAACTGAGGCACACTTCTTATAGTAGGAACATCTGCTGTTAAAAAAAAAAAAAAAGTAGCTCTTTTATCCTGTTCTCTGTTGATTAAAGCCATGTCTTGCCCTCAGCCCTGGGGCCACTGTGAGGAAGAGGAGCTGCTGTGCTTGCGTGCAGCTGCCTGGACAGTGAGAGGCCTTGGCCAGGGCTGGGCTTGAATTTCATCCGTGGAGAAGTTGAACTTTGACTTCCTCTCCCCATCTTACCATGTCAGTGAGACATTTGGGCAGTGGAAAAGAATTAAATTTGTTCTTTATCCTGAACTTTGTTTTGCAGAAATTCTTTGGGGTCTGAATTTGTTGATCTCTCTGTTTCCCCAGGGATACAGCCTCAAATGCGGAGGTTTGGTTGGGGCTCAGATAGGAAACACCTTGACCCTGGTAGTAGTAGCTGGAGTCACTCTGGACTGAGCTGTGCTGGGACCATGGCATGTGGTGGTGCAGGTGGTGTCTTGCATTAGTTGCGTGTAGCCTGAAGCCCCTCCCACAGCCCGGGTGGCTTGAAGGAAAGAGTGTTCTTTTCTGAGTGGCCTGCCCAGAGGTGGCACTTTGAACCTGTGCACCATGGGCACATGACTGGCTCACAGAGGAAAACTGGTGTCCCATGGTCTTGGGTGCACACTCCCAGTATGGCTCTGCACTGTCTTGGTCTGTGTCCACTCCTGGGCAGTGTTGGCAAGAACAAGCGAGAAACGGCCCACACAGAACCACCTCTAGGTGCTGGGTTTGGGCCTGACCCCTCCTCAGCTGTGCCACCAGGTGTAAATGGAGATGCAGTATCTCTCCCCTGTCCTGCGTCTCCTTACCTTCCAAGCTTTTGGTGGTGGTGCGTGGCTTGGTGTGGGCACCACTAGGGTGGGTATTTTCACACAGAACGTTTGAAGACTTTCTGGGACCTTCATTCCTGCTTCCAGCAGTCAGCGTTCATTAGACAAACGTCTCCTTGCCGTGCGGATGTGAGCTGATGGCCCAGCAGAGAATAGGTGCAGATCTTTGTGCAGAGCCAGGGCACAGGGTAGAGCACCCACCCTGGTAGGGTTTGTAAGGGCGAGGCCAGGCCAGGGCCCACAGAGCAGGGCTCCTGACCCACCAGACAGGAGACTGCCTTTGGCTTGCTCCTTAGGGAATGGGGTCCCTAATCTCCAAGGCTTGCCCACATCTCAACAGTTGACAAGTTCACATGGGAGCAGTGCTGTGAATGGCACTGGAGTCAAGGGTCCACCATCACAAAAGTGGCCCTAAAGTGCAGAGAGGCTGGGGCCACAGGCAGCTTCCGGTAGCAGAGCCTGGACTCACTCCTGCCCATGGCTCTTGAGGTCCTGCCCATTCCTCTGGGCATCGTGGTGCCTCCGTTTCCTCAGTGTGGGAAGCTCTTCCCTCTCCCTGGCACCTTGCCCCTTGGCCCAGGGATGGAGCTCAGGTCCCATGGGGCTTGGAGAAGGCAGCAAGGGGAGGCTGAGACAAGTCACTGAGTCTCATGTGGGACAGCTGGGCCTGCTGTCGAGGGCAGGGGTCTGCAGGGATCTGTGGGGCAGGAGCCAGTCTGAGTTCTCACCTCTCTGGGAAAGCGTGTCACGGAAGGCCTGCTGTCATTTGTCAGCAGATCGTTTATGGCCCAGAAAAAATCACTGCGTCTCTCCTTGGACTGCAGCTTGCACAAGATTTTTCACATAATGAAAGAAATGGTTCAGTGCGGAGAACTGGCTAGGAACTCTGATAACGAGGTGGTGGCAGAGAGCAAAGTACTTGCCTGTTAGAACTGTTGGTGGCAAAACCAAAGTGAAACGAGGCTGACAGAATGGAGTCATTTGATTGGTGTTGGTCTGGAAGGTCTTTGAGAAGTTTCATTAACTCGGAAGACTCATTAGCCACTGGACCCTGCCCAAGGGAGACACAGAAGAACCAGCGCATCAGAGAGGGGCTGTTTCTGGCTTCCAGCTTGACACTTGGTGCCCGCTGGCACTGGAGGAGGGGTGCTCGTGCCTCCGCCCAGGCTATGTGCTCACACCTTCCTCTGTGCCACTTGCCTCTCATGGCCCTTCAGAGTGACAGGTTTTCAGATCCGTTGGCACAGGACCTCCAGGGCCCTTCGCATCATTCCCGCGGCCCATCTGGGGAAACAGGCGAGGTGAGATCAAGTGCTGCACCCTGGCTGGCACTGCCAGTCCATCTGTTAGGACGCATAACCAAATGCCTACCAAGATGCCTACTATGGGGAGCTCTGTCGCACTTGCTTACCTGTTGGTCCCAGCTGTGAACTAGGTTCTTAGTAGGAACAAAGCCCTGCTCTGGGCACCAGAAGTACCAGTGTGAAGAGCAGAGGTGTCGAGCCCTTGGAGTCCCGTGGAGGGAAGGTGTTGCACAGAGGAGCCTGGGCCCGGGGCACCCAGCTCACCCTTGGGGGTGGGAGGTGTGCGGCTCCATGCACAGTGCGGAGTGCGGAGCTGTCCTGCATCACCCTCTGGTCTGTTGCTCTGCTAACTGTACAGTTAGGGGGTGGGCATACCAGATGCACACAGCACGTGTGCAGACGTGCTCAGAGACGTGGCTGCCTGCAGACACAAGTAAGGTGGTGAATATTTCCCCCTCTCTGGAATATGGTTGCTGTGGCTCATGGGGTCTTGAAGTTCAGGTGTAGCTGACATTGAGAAGGGCCTCTAGTGCAGGGCTCTGCAGGCCTGAGTCTTCCGCTCACTGGGTTGTGTTATGCATTCATTGGTGGCCCCGCAGCCTCTCTGAGCACTAGTGTTGTCTGTGCGGCAGGATGCTGCTAGACCACCTGGCTCTGCTGGTGGGGCCCTTGGGGTGACGGGCTCTTTCATACCTGGCATAGTGCCGATTTAGTATTCAGTAAGGGGTTTAGGGAGTACTTGCTTCTCTTTCCTTGAAGAAGCTGGTGAGCTCCTCTCTAAAGCAGAGCAAAGGGGAGACCTTTAAGACGAGGGAGCAGTTACTGTCCGCCTTTGGCAATGGGGGACCCTGAGAGCACAGACCGGTCCACTAACAGTGTGAGTCCAGATTGGTCTGGCCCAGAGGCCAGCCAGTGCTGTTGTTCCCTCTGGCCTCATGTCTCCCCAATTCCAGGGTTGTCCTGTCGATCCCTGAGATCCAGAGACACCAGGCAGACTGGGCCTGCCACCCTTGGCCTGGATGGGGTAGCCGTTTCCAGGGCTGGTTGGAGACCGGGGCCAGTCGGGCCCAGGGCAGGCACCAGGGCTGTCTGAATTTTACATTAACTAAGAGCACGTGCAGGCATCCTGGTGCGTTTTGAAAAGTCAAAAGCAACGCTCTGTTGCCTTCATCTGCTGTTTCCAGTTCTGTTCCAGAGGTGGAAAAGACCAGGACACACCAGCGCGATGCAGCGTGCAGTGTGTAGGGGCCAAGGCCTTGCTGCCTTCTGGATGAGGTACCGGATGCTTTAATGGGGGCTTGTTGAGCACCTGATGGGCTCAACCTGGGCTGGCTGCTCCAGGAACACAGCCTGGCGTCTGCCCTCAAGAAGGCTTTGCATCCCATGAAGCCAAGGGCTGAATGTTCTCTCTGATATGCGGGTGCTGACTCACAGTAAGGGGGGAGGGAAGAATAGAGGTTCACTGGATCAGACAAAGAGGAATGGGGGATGGAGGGTGTGGGAATGGGAAAGACATAGAATGAATTGGACACAACTGTCCTGTGTGCATGTATGAATACACAGCCAGTGTGACTCCACGTCATGGACAACCACAAGAGTGGGCAGTTATACTCCATGAATGTGTGATATGTCAAAGTGCACTCTACTGTCATGTATATCCAAAAAGAAAGAATTTTTAAAAAAGACATCTTTGCCATAGAGGATCAGAACACTTCTGGGCACCCAGCATGTGCTGGACCTTGTGTTCCCTGCAGCCTGGAAGAACAGGTAGATTTATACCTTCTCAAATAAAAACCAAATTAAAAACAAAACTAACTTGTACCCAGAAGGATATTCTCTTGGAGCCCACCTGGGCCATGGCCCCACTGCTGCAGGGGCAGTGTCCTGTGGTAGCGGAGGGCGAGGTTCAGGAGGTGCTTGGGAGGAGACCCAGCCATGCCAAGGGGGCTCCGGTCCCTGTCAGTCCGAGGTGCAGCGGGGCCCAGAGGTGTCCTCTGTTCCTACTGCACCGTGCCCTTAGGCACCAGGCGAGCTGAACCTGGGGTGCAGGCCATTTGCTCTGGGGCATGTGATGTGAGCTGACCCTGGGGGCTGTCCCACTGCCCTCTAGGAGAGAGACCGTCAAGCCAGGGGCCTTCTCCTGCTGCCTTTGGGTCCTCACCCCTCAGTACTGGCAGAACTGTCCCTGTCCTGCTGCTAGGAAGGTGCTCCTGAAAGCCGAGAGGGCTTCTTACTTGAGAGAGGCTGGGCGTTGTGCTGGAAGGCATCTTAACGCAGGCAGCGCGTGCCCCACGGCGTTGGTCCCCCGTGCTTCCTTCCTGCTGTCCCTGGAGCTGAGGTGAAGGACGCCCTGTATTCCTGATTCGCCATCCTCGTGCCTGCTACGGCGCAGCATGTGGTGTGGGGCAGCTTCCCTCCCTGTGATGCCTCCTCAGTGTTCAAGAGCAGTCGCCCTGTTTGCGCCTGCTCCTTGCGTGGGGAGGGCTCTGGGGCCAGGAGCCAAGGTCATGGCTGATGAGGCTAATGGACACCTTGGTAGTGAAACCTCAGACAACCACATCGGTCTCAGGCTCCAGGAGACCCAGAGGTGACGTGGCTTTGCCCTGGAAACCTTTGTTCTTCTTCTTCTTTTTTTAGACATTAATGGGCCTTAATTTTATTCCTTTATTTATATGTGGTGCTGAGACTTGAACCCAGTGCCTCACACATGCTGGGCAAGTGCTTTTACCACTGAGCCACAACCCCAGCTCCCCTTCATTCTTATTCTTGATAAATTCCTTGACTATTAAGAATTCACGAATGCTTCATTTTCTGCTAAATGGGATCTTTGCTTGTTAGCCACAGTTCTGAAGCTTGTGTGCTGAGGCGCCTGCTGAGCCCCTTGGGAAGAGCATGCAGCCCCAAGTCCAGGCCGAGGAGCCCAGTGAGGCAGCTGGGAGCCGGGGCCCACTGTGGTACTCAGGGGTGAAGCTGGAGGAAGGCGAGTCTTCAGAGGCTGAACGTGGGGATGACCAGTACCTTAGAGAGCAGAGCAAGGCCCAGCTTTGCTAGTACCCAGGGCACATTCCAGAATCCGCAGGAATGTTCTAGGCAGTCAGTTTCTATCCGCAGCCATTTGTAGATGCCTGTGCTAGGGACTGAGGGGCCCCAGCTCAGCGAGCGCTTTCTTCTTTCTATTTAGCAGGGGGTGGGGGAAGGTGGGCAATGCTGCCCCACAGGGACCCCGGTATGGGGGGACTAACACAGACAAGTCCTGAGAGAAGTCCACAGGGGTCTTGCCGGCCTGCCCAGAAACTGACCAGCCCAGAGCGCTGCGGCCAGCCGTGCTTCCCCGTCCACGTCCAGCGCATCACCATGGGACGAGCAGCTGCTGCTCTGTGGACGGCCTTCCTGCCTGCCGTCACGGGGCCGCCCTCTCAGTGTTGAGTGAACAGCACTCAGGTCAGAGCACCTGGGTAGAGACATTAAGTATTTTAGGGATATTAAAGATCCAGCTTCCATCAAAAGCTGTTTCCCCAAATCTGCTGAGTGCTTGAAATCTGCCGTGGCTTTGCCCCGTTTCGTTTAACGCTTTCTCAAATAATGGCTCTTGCGTCATTGTGGAGGTGCAGCTCTGGACATTTGTGATGAGTGTTCTGAAAAATGCCTCTGAAACCCTTAACCGTTGGAATCTTGAAGCTGGGAAGGGTCCCTGAGGCACCCCCAACCCTACAGCCCCTGGTTCCACAAATGCGGGCCCTGAGACTCAGGGGACAGAATGGCCTTCTCAAGACATCGTGACCCGCTGCTGGAAGAGCCCAGGCTGGAGCTTGGCTTTCTGCCTTGCAAGGCCACGGCCACCTGGTCTTCTGTGAGGCAGTGGGTTCCCAGCGAGGGCCAAGGCAGGGCTCTGAGGGGGGGGCACTGGCCGAGTTGGAGCAGTCGGATCCCGGGCTCCTGCCTGTGGCTCTGGAGAGCGGCCCCTGTTCTCCTGGATTGTGCCAAGCTCCCTCCCAGCCCTGGCTCCCTGGCCTGAGGTGCTGCCTTTCCCCTGTGTTCTGCAGCTCCTCTCAGGCCCCCTCTTGCTGTGTCCCTGGCCTTGTCACATGTCGCAGGTGTCTCTCCAAGCACCCCATGCCAGCTAGTGCAGGAGGCAGAATGGAGGCAGAGCGTCTGGTGGCCACAGGGACCCAGCAGATGTGCGTTAGTGGAGGAGCCTGGTCCCTTCTGGTGGGCCCCACGTGACCACCAGGGCCTTGTAGGGCAAGAAGGAAGAATAGGGTTGGACAAGAGAAGGGGATGTGCACACAGGGGCAGGTGGGAGGGAGGCTGGGCCACGAGCCCAGGAGTGCAGGTGGCCCCTGGAGGCTGCAGAGGTGAGAGAGGGCCTCCCCGACGGCCTCCAGGGGAAGGACGGCCCTGCTGCTCATTGGTAGCCTCCGGCCCGCGGGTCGTCGGGTCGTCGAGGGTGCATTTGTGCTGTTTTAAGCTGCTAAGCTTGTCCTTATTTTTTTACCGCATCAGCAAAGAACGAATACTGCCATTCAGAGAGAGTGTGTGCAGCCTGGTGGCCAGTGGACAGGAGGGAAGCTGGGTGAGGGCTCTGTCTGCTGCACCCGCCGTCAGCACGTCACCCTGGGCTCTTGCTCTGCCTCCCTCACTTTGTAAGGAGCAGAGGAACGGGAGGGACACGCACTGTGCCGGCCATGTCAGGTCATGAGCACGAGGTCTTTCTGGGTGGATGTGCTCTCCCGGCTCTGAGCCAGGGGATCTTCAAACCTGTTTCCTGAGGCCAGAGCCCTTCAGGTTCAGACTCCAGATGCTAAACAAGTTCCTCCTGCTCTATCTGCTTCTGTACTTGGTTCAGATTCTTGGTCTCTGGGAGCTCTATCAGTGGACAGCTTGAGGAGCCCTGACAGGACATCGGGCTGCGCCTGTGTGGCCTGCTCTCAGCACTGGCCAGGTGTGGGGTAAGGAACATGCCCACCCCATGCTGTCCATCATGCTGGCACTCACCGGGCTCTTCCCAGTAAGTCTTTCACTTTCATGGTGGCGCTCACCATGGTAGGAAGGTTAGCGCCCTGCTTCACCAACATAAACATGAGAGCTTACGGAAGTCAGGCTTTATGCCCAGGACCAGGCAGCTGCTGTCCACTCCAGCTCGTGTCTGCTGGCATCCGGGGCAAGGCCAGGCAACCACTGTAACACACAGTTGCTGTGCTCGGCCTGCACAGGAAACATGGTGCCACGCAGTTGGTTCTCCACATACCCTTGGGTAACACACGTGGGTGTTGGTTCTGGCATGAGCTTCCCAGTGGGTCGTGGGCTCGTCTTGAGACCTGCTGCACTAAGTCCTAGCAGGGCCACCCTCTGCTTTGCACTAAGACCCACACTGGGCATATGCAAGGAGTACACCTTGTCCTCACCCTGCTCTGGCATTGCTGGGTGCGGTGCCTTGTTCCCAGGTTGGACGTGGCTCTTGGTGGCCACAGGCATTTAGGAACTTTGGGAGGAATGAGTGACACCACCTTTTAACTGAAGGTGACACAGCTGACTTCCTTTCAGGGCCTCAGGTCACGTGGGCCCTTCTCCCTTTCCCTCTCAGATGTCCCTGCAGGAGGTGCTCAGTGTCCAGGCCAGGAACACCTCTGTGCCTTGCCACACAGGCGCTAGTGTTGCCCAACACCGGGCCTAGGCAGCACTGGTGCCATGAGCACCCCTGCTGGGAGGCTCTCCCTGTGAAAGAAAACCTGGACCGCAGGCCACGTCTTTTCCACGATTTTACATTTGTTCCTTTTAGTCATACATGACAGCAGAGTTACATGGAGCATGACTTCCCATTCTTATGGTTGTACGTGACGTGAGTTTCACTGGTCGTGTGTTCACATATGAATGCAGGGAGTGATGTCCGATTCATCCTGCTGTACCGACAGTCTTAACCTACGGATGCCTATTTACGTTACTTATAATACAGAAACAGTGGAAGCAGCCTAGACGTCTGGCAGTCAGGCCTGAGAAGTGAATGTGTGCATTTCTGTAATTGACTGTTGCACGGCTACAGGAAATTGTGATGGTGGGCTCAGTTGTCACAAAGAGAATAGTGGTGTCAACCAGCACAGGCAAGAGACAGTCTCCAATTGCAAGTAAAGGGAACATCCTCACAGACAGAGGCAGCCACACCAAGCAGGAGACCCAGCAGCCTGGACCTCAGCTGGCCCAGTGCACCCCGAGCGGCCGCTGGCCCCTCCCGATGGAGGTGTGCTGGTCATGGTCTTGCAGAAGCTTTTGGACCCTTCCTTGGAAGTTGGTGTGTTCCCCCGTGTGCCCGCCCCCAGCAGTGGTAGCATTGGGGTCATTCCTGTGGCGGCTGGGAGAGCGGCAGCTGGATTCCCAGGAGGGGAAGTGGGGCGTTGCACTCTTGCAGGCTCACCTAGGGACAGCGTGTGGGCGGATAGATGCTCACCTCTTGCTATGTGGAGGAGGAGGACGTGGCATGGTATTCAGAACAAGATGCACAGTGCCCGAGGCTGGCCTGGCTCAGCAGCAGCCTCAGTGTGCCCATGCAGAGGACAGTCAGCAGCGTGGCCATGGGGAGGGACATGGTGAGCTTCTCCTTCCATGTTGACCATTTTTGTAATGTGCCTGCAGTGCTATTGTGCCACTTGCAAGTGTGGAAGTGAACCCTTCATCCCGTGTTTGAAATCGCCATCTGGTTTTTGGAGCAACACCATACCGTCACCCCATTTTTGTCATTTTGTGTGTCTGGGTCAGAGTTGAACTTGACACTTGCCCCTCTGCTCCCATAGGCCTCCCAAGCACCTTTTGGAGACCCCTGAGGCCAGGCTGCCCCGTGGAGCCGCCGGGCGCACACCTCTGCCCTCGTGGCGCTTGGCGGTTGAGGGTTCCCGCAGAGTCAGCCTGAGTGGAAGCAGCTTCTGGGTCACTCTCCTTAAAGGGATAGGATTCTTGTGGGGCCACCCCTCCCGCTGGTCATCTGGGTGTTCCCTGGCTCGTTTCCTGTCACCAGCTCTGCAGTTCTTCCTCACTAGGGCCTTCTCTGGCCCCTAGAGCGAGCCCAGGTTGTTATGAGGCAGCTCCACATTCATCAGCCCTGGACGCCAGGCAGGGTCACCGGGGTCCCTCTGGTCAGTGCTTTTTCTGCAGGTGGCTCTCCTCAGCTGTCCTCCCTCGCCCTGCCTCAGGGCATGGCTCTCTGACTCCTACTCACCAGCCTGCAGGCCTTTCTGTGTCCAGCTCTCCCACTACACACTCAGCTTCAGCCACTGCCCCCTGCCCCCTGCCACCCAGCAGACCCCCGACTAGCTGTCCTCCCATTTCAGGACTGTCCCAGAGATAACCTGCTGCTCTCCATGTGGGCTGCAGAACACAGTCTAGCCCCATTGCAAGGCTGTCCCTCCCTCTGCCCTTCACCTCCCATCCGTTCTTCGCACGTGACGGTCGTGCCAGGGCTGTTCGGGTCTGGAGCAGAACATCTCAACTACTGACAGCTCGCCGTCTCGCCAGGAGGCACAGGTGTGCCCATGGCTGGCACACAAGGAGGGCCCCTTGGCTCCGCATCCTGTCCACATCCCTGAGCCCCTCGTTCCTGTGTCCTGCTGCCCGCTGTCCTGCCTCCTTCGCATGGCCCATCCCCAGGAGCAGACAGGCCACCCATGCGCGTCCTGTGGTCTTCTCCCCGCGCCTCGTCCTCCGGCGCCTCGTCCTCTTGTGCTCTACCTGCTGGGCTCGTGCCTGCCTGTTCCTCAGGGTGGGTGTCACCCCATGTTTTCTTATGTTTTGTCCTTAACCTTTTCTCTTCTCTCACCTGCTTCCACTATTTGTCCCTGGTGCTGGCTGTGACTTCCTGCCAGGGGTCGCAGTGCTTGGATCTTGTGCTCCAGGAGCTGCCCAGCTCACTTCTGGTCCTGGACAAGCGTTGAGTGCATGGACGAACGAGAGCCTTCCGACTTGGGTTTTTATACCTTTGTGTCTTTGCTTATGCATCTCCTGTTTATGGAGTGGCTGTTGCTTTTGTTCTGTTGGTGTCACAACTACTGCAGGAGCCCTGTTTGGGGAGATGGCTTAAATTGCGGTTGACTATGGGCCATGGAGTTTTGGGCATTGCTGCCTTCCGTAGTCTCACGGGACTTGGCCTGGGATCTCGCGGGACTTGGCCCTGGATCTCGAGTGACTTGAGCCGAGATTGCTGATGGGGTCAGCGCCATTTTGTGGTGGTGTGTTGTGCGTGTTAGTCGTTGTTAGAGCCAGAGAGAAAAGTTATCAGAATAAAAAGCTGTTTGTTTCCAGTTCGCCTCTGAACTTCTTCCCGCGGCTTCGTTGCTCCAAGCGGCCATCGCTTCAGGCGGCAACAAACTACAATTAGCACATGGCATTTTACAGACTGTGAAGCCTGCCTAGAGACAAGGCCTCGCATTCAGAGCCCGTTGCCTTCCCTCCCAGCCCTAGTGGGCACAGGGCCCATCTGTGCACGTCGTGTTGCTGTCTCCTCTCTTGCCATGTCAGCTCACACTTTTCCTCCTCCACTTACCGCAGGAGAGAGGCGGGGCCGGACATAATGTCCCGTTGCCTGCTGTGCTTGTCTTTCCTCCGTCTCTGCTCAGGAGGGGTTAGGGAAGCCGGTGTTCTGTTGGCATGTCTGCATGTTTCATAGCCCCTGGTGCTGGGAACGCTGGCACCCTGAGGTCAGGCCTTATGATCGATCGTGGTGAAGCCCTGAAGAACCTTCTTTTTGTCCTTACTGAGCCCTTACAGGGAAGGTATCTCTACCTGTGGTGGAGGCTTCTATGGGGTAAGGGGCTCAGGAGCCACACTGCATCCTTGGGTGGCCTCAGTGGGCGATGGGAGTCTTATCAGGTGTTGGTTATGTTGGCGGACCTTTTCCCCTCATGGGGGGGTCTGTGTAGCAGAAGATGTGTTGGCAAGGGACAGACACAGTCTCAGTCCTTGTGGCTGAAGCTTGTGGAGCTGGAGAGTCCACAGTATTCAGTCACAGGCATGGCGCCATAGAGAGTTACCTCTGAACACCAGGTGTGGCAATGGCTTGCCATTGGTCTAGAGGAAGATAGGGAGCCTGGCACCTTGCTGCGCATGTCTGGAAAACAATTGCCTGTGGCCCCTGCGTAACCTCACACATGACGTCCACTTGAGTGCCCCACAATGTACCATTCTCGTGAGCCTCTTCCCTCCACCACCTCCTGCCTCCACCCATGCCCAGCTCTTAATGTCTTGTGACCTAAATCCAGGCTTTGATGGGACTCCTTGGTCTTATGTCCTCTGAAGCAGCCGCCAAGGTGGCCTCAAGTTCTCTATCCACTAGGTTGGCTGCCTGGGTGGGCTGCTTGGATGACTCCCGCTCTATAGGGAGCCACACAAGGCCTGTCCAGCAGGTCCCCTTCCCCCTGAGCACTGGCTCATTAAACCAAGCAGCTCTCCCAGCTGAGGTGGTGCCTGTGGTGATAGCTTGCTTCATTAATGGGACTGTTTTTGTGGTTCTGGCCAGGGGACTCTGGTCCTTCCTTCTCTGCCATGGCTCCTATGCAGGGCTCTTTGTCTCAGGGAGCGGGGGGAGGGACTGCTACCCATGGCATATGCACTGGACGGCCGTAGGTGGAGGACTGGCTTCGTCTCACCAGCTGCAGGACTCAGTTCCTTCCTTAGCATCAGATTCACTTGCTGGACAATGGGCTAACTTTGTGGGCTAACCTGGAAGGCCATGGATATACAGGTACTGAGGCTTCCAGCGAGTACCTGGAAGGTGGTTGGAACTCAGCAAGCCTTGGATAGAAGTAGTACGTAAGCCCTCATGCAAGTTGGAGTCCTCAGACCAGGTGTGTCACAAGAACACCTCATGAGACTCTCCTGACTGCTTGGGGATAATTGGCTCTACATGGGGATAATTGTTCTTAAAAGTTTGTTCTCTGTCACTTATCCAGAAAGTTGCCAAGCTGGGGGCACTACACAGAACCCAGGGGTCTGGCCTCCACACAGCTGGTCACTCAGGTGGGTCAGGCACAGGCTCCTGGAACACAGTGGTGTTCGTCGCATCTCATGGTGTTCGCACAGCTCCTTTGGCCCCAGAAGAAACAGGACACTTCATACACATCCTGGGAACCACTGGTACCTCTTCCCCTTTATGAGGTGTCTGTAGATGAAGGAAGAGCCTCTCTACCCAAGACCCCCAGCAGAGCTGTGGCTGCAGAGTGCCTGGCCCTACCGTCAGCCCTGCAGGCCTCAGAAAACTGGGGCCTGTCCTTGGAGGAGAAGCACCTGTGTAGGAGACATCAGTCTCTCTCCTCCTAGGATGACTCACTGAAGAACTGCTCCAGGCTGTGTGAGCAGGGTAAGAAATTTCTTAGCCTGCAGTCTTGCCCTGCTCAGCCTGCCATGTGCAGGAGGGGTGGGACAGGTGCGTGTATGTGCTGCCCCACAGCGTAGGAAGGCCACGCGTCCCGGACACAGGCCCTGGCGGAGACTGCGGTCTCACAGGAGAGCCATGGGTGCGAGCCTCATGCAGCCTTTGGGCTTGGAGTTGTGAGACAGTAGATGCCACCATGCTGAGATAAAGAGGGAAGAATGAAGAAAAGACACTGAGGTTAACAAAATGAGAACACTTGGTGGCAGGAGCCTGTGCTCACGCCAGCTCCAGCAGCAGAGTGTCCTGTCAGGAGATGAGTGGAGAGGGGCCTGCGGAGGGCCTGCAATGGCGTCTTCCCCTGCTGTGTCGACATGCTGGGCTTCCTGCCCACAGCAGCTTCTCTCAGTCCCCTCACTTGGCCTTGGGGAGTGTTGGCTGCCGGAGTCTGATGCAGTGCTGAGTCCTCCTGGCTCAGGTCCCCACCACCCACTGACTTGGGTCTGTGCATGCACAGTTGCAAAGAGGATGTCAGCACCTGGTGGTTTAGGTGGAGTGTTCCTCCCTGGCTGACCAGCCTCCCCTGGCCACCCCGGGCTTTCATTCTTGAGCTCTCCCTGCAAGGCTGTGAGTGGCTGGAGTGCTGGGGGCTGATGCTTTGGGATGCTGAACAGTGGAATTGGGTTGGAGCACAGGGTCTCTCAGGGGAAGGATGGGCAGAAGCCCTCTGCAGGGCCCGATGGTGGGCAGGGCCCGGCTGGCCTGGCTCAGCCCCAGAGAGCAAAGCGGCTTGTGCTGCCCACCATGCTCCACGCTTTGTTCTTGTTCCACCAGAGAGTAAGCGAGCTGGCCCCTGGGGTGACCGCAGCTCTTCTCTGAGGTGGGCCTGATGCCGTGCCCTTCCTTGCCAGGGAATGTCACCTTCACCCTAAGTGTATAGAGCTGGAGATAGTGAGACCACGGCCTTGTTTCCTCAGTCACCTGTGTTGGATGCTAGAGGCACATGGCACTGTCCCATGACCCTCCTACAGGACGGGCTGGGTCAACCCCATTTTACTCTGAGGAAGCTGAGACACATAGGGATCTACTGGGTCCCAGCAGTCACCAGGCGGTGGGTCCCTTGATGATCCCACCTCTGACTCCAAAGTTCTCACTGTCTCCAAACGTGCTGTGTTTTCATTTATTTAAAAAAAGAAGAAAGAACAGCAAGCCAGCCAGCCTCTGTGGAGTGCTGGGGTGCTTGGGGGTGCGTGCTGGCCCACCCCGGGCAGCCCCCTCCTGCTGTCAGTCCCCAGCAGCTGCAAGGTGGGTGCCGTGTGTCCTTACTGCTCGTGGCACCTTCCCTGTTTCCATGGCAACTGTCGCAACCTGGGCTGGCCCAGGTTTCTGCGGACACAGGTTGCTGGTGGGACTAATCAGAATGGTGTCAGCTATCTTTAGCTTCTGTGAGGAAACTCTTCTGACTGGGGAATGTTAGGAGAGAAACTGCTCTCAGGGCACAAATGTCTGTGTGGAACGTGAGTCCCCATCTCTGAGCAAGCCGCCTCTGACGCCACCTCCTCTCAGTCAGCGCTGCACTCCAGGACATCCCTTGGCTTTGGCGTCCTGGGCCCTCCCCCTCTCACTCTTGGGCAGAGTTTCTGCACTAATTAGAAGCGACACATCTTTCACCAACCCAAACTCATCTGCCCAGAGCTGGCCTGGAGGCAAGGTGCTTCTAGTCAGGATGAGGAGACCTCGGCTGGGTGAGGGGACAGAAGGTGTGTGACTGGCCTGAGAGTTCCAGCGGACTGTCCAAGAGTCAGCACAGCAGCAGCTGGTCCCAGGCCAGGGCCACCATGCGCTGGCCTCTGAGCGAGGGCCGTGTGCAGGCATAGCCAGCCTGGTTCCATCTGGAGGATGTCATGGTCACTATGGTGTCTCAACCCTGTGCCTATCATCAAGGTCAGCTGAGCATGAAAGGATGAGCCTTGAAAGATTTCCAGAGTTCCTTCCTGCCTGCTGGTTGATGAGTCAGAGGGCTGTGTGTTCCCCTTGATCTTCTTGTGGCTGTGGGGAGAAGGGTGCTCTTGGGAGAAACCCTCACCCACACTGGTGCACACTGGCCATTTTCCACCAGGGCTACTGCAGAAGCCCCTGACTCAGCCCCTGGACCCTCAGTACTGTCTCTATGTTTTTCTGTGCTGGCCCCAAGTGGCCTGAGGAACACGGGCTCACAAAGGGGTGTGTCATCAATGCTGCGAGCTGGCTCTCACTCCTCCATGTGCATGGTCAGCACAATGTGGGGCTCTACCTGGCCTCGTCTGCCCCCGAACACCCAGTGCCCTCACCCTCTTTCTGGCCCCTCAATGCTCAGTGTCGGCGTCTGTCACCTTCCACAGGACAGCCGCTCTGGAGCCAGAGTGGCCAGGAAGCAAATGGCCCCCTGCACTCAACAGCTTCCAGGCGTTGGCTCCAGGGGGCTGGACTAGGCTGTCCCAGGATACGGGTCTTTGTTCCTCATCACCAAGGGGCCTGACCTGGCCTGAAACCATCCTACAAAGCAGTCGCTGTGCGTGGGGCTGGTACGGGGGATGCAGAGAGAGGCCAGGCACGGGCCCTTAGGTAGAGGAGAGTCTGTGCTGGAGCAGTTTGGGGGACACCCAGAGAGAAGCAGAAAGAGGTCCAGCTCCCCCTTAGCAAGTGCTATAAGGTCAGAGGGAAGAGGATCAGCTCTAGACAGAGGAAGGTAGCATGGGACCAGCTGAAAGCTGCTGAAATGGCCATGATGTGGCTTGGGTGTCTGACAAGGAGTCGCGTCCAGCTCTGGAGACACCCTGCCCTCTCACCTGCTCTCTGAGCTCAGAGCCACCTGCCCTCAGCAAGGGATAGAGGAACTGGTGGGGAGGTGGAGGCTGCCATCTGGGCCTTGGCTTCTGGTGCTGACTGCACCCGAGGAGCTGGAGAAGTTTGGCCCAGAGCTGTGCAGTCACGGTCACCGCATGCCCATGGCAGTGCAGGAGGTCTTTGGGCTTCTCCTGAAGGATATTGGCCTGGCTGGGGGTTTCTAGTGCAGACCTCAAGCCAGGGCATCTGAGTGGTAGGGTCTAGCAGAGAGCCGGCTTCATTAGTGGGACAGACTTTCAGACTGTGTGCAGCTGTCCTGACGGTGTCCCCCTCTTGTTGCTGCTGTCACTTTCCAGTTGGGAGCTTCTCATCTTCACAGCTCTCAGATGGTCCTGCGCTGCTGCCTTCTGTCTAGAGTTGACCCTCTTTCCTTTGATCTAAGCATTGGCAAAAGGGCAGCTGGACACGAGGAGGGCCTCGATGTCCACGTTGGCTCCATCTGCCCAGACTGGACACGTGGGAAGGCACTGGAAACCAGCTTTGCTCTTGGTACACCTTGGAGGAGCCCCTGGAGCCACGCAAGGCTCTCCCAGCATGTGGGGCAGTTCTGTGTATTGCAGCTCCCGAGAACCCCCAAGGAGGGCTGACCTCCTGGCTCAGACCTCAGAGACCAGACACATCAGCCCCACGGGCTGCGCTTGGCAGGATCACTGCCCATCCAGTAGTTCTTTTTTCATTTGCTGGAAATGGGGGGCACGGGGCTGCAAGGCCCCTGGGTGAAGGATGCAGCCCCTCTCGGCAGAGGTGTGGGAGCTCACTCTTTCTGCTGGAGCTGGTGCCCTGATCCCACCGTGTGTGTAGACAACACTGTGGCAACGTGGCTGGAGTGTGCATTGACGTGCAGTCCAGCGTGGGGCCCGTGCTCGCAGCACTCTGCGGTCAGACGTGTGCTATGGAAGCAAAACGGTCAGACGAACTTGGCTGGATGTGTCCGGGGAGCTCAGCCGCTGGCAGAGCTGTGAGCCTGGCTTTGGCAGCGACAGGCTCGTTCTCTGAGTGTCACATGGCCGTGTGCAGGGTGGGGGGGGACAGATCTGCATCCCCACCATTGACTGGTGCCTAGCAGGGCAGAGCCCTCACTGGCATGCCATGATGTCCTTCCTGTGTCCATGGTGTACGCACGTCCCCTCGCCATTCTGTTGTGGTTAACCAGTGACATTGGCAGTGGCAGGAGTGTAGTCCTGAGGTCACAGTGGTTTCTTCTCTGGAGGCGATCACTGAGGGATCCAGACGTGCCCCTGCTGATCTCAGCACTGGCTTGATCTGCTCGGGAAGCCGAAAGGAAACACTGAGGCCTTTGGCTACCATGGCAGAGGCTTACCTCCCACAGCCCAAGAGCAGCAGGCCGAGGGAGGGTGTCCTGGTATTGGTGCCAGTCGGGGGCTCTGCCCTCTCCCAGGTGGCTACCTCTGGCCATGTCCTCACATGCCTTTGCACAGTGTGGCATGCGGAGAGAGGACATGAGGCCCTGCTCCCTTATAAGGATGCTAAATCCATCCTGGAGGCCCCCTTCCCAACCTCCTGTACCCCGGCTCCCTCATGGCGGCCCTGTCTCCTTACACTGTCATGGCGGCCCCAGTGTGTGAGTCCCGGGAACTCCCAGATCACTCAGTCCATAACCGCTTGGTCAGGTGTAACTGGCGCACAGCAACAGCGCATGTACGGAAGTGCGTGATTTGGTACATTTGGGCATACGTGTACACCCAGGGAAGGCTCGCACAGCTGAGATGGCAACAGTGTCTGCCACCCCAGGGCTCCTTGATTCCAGCATTCCTCCCACCCTGGCCTGCTCCAGGAAGTCCCTGCCTGTTCTCCTGCGTGAAGATCAGCTGGTGTTTTCCCAGGCGTCACACACTCCTCCCATCTGGCTTCTGCGGTCATGATGGCTGGAGGCCCGTCGTGTTGTCAAGTGCGTGGACAGTCTTTCCACGTCGTCCCCAGCACCCGCTGGGGCCAGTCTCGTCCACTTCAGCCCCATGATGGGTGTGCTTGTGTATCATTACAGCTCTCCTGTGATTTCCCCTGATGGCTAATGAGCACCTTTACTTGGACTTATTTTCCATCTGTAAATTTTATTTGGTGACGTGTGGGTTTGAGTGCTTTATTTTTAAGTTGGGTTGTTTGTTTTGTTGCTATTGAGTTTTGAGGTCTTTACATGTTCTAATACAAGTCATCAATTTGGTATGTGATGTACAAGTAAACGCTTGTAAATTCTGGTGTATCTTCTCAAGAGCCATTCATAGAGCGGAGGTGTTTACTTTTGATGAACTCAGTTTGTCGGTTTGTGATTTTATGAGTCACGCCTTTGGTGTCATTTCTAAGAAGTCCTTGCTCACCCTAAGGCCACAAAATTGCTCTGATGTGTCTGCTGCTGTGGGTTCATAGTGTCAGGCTCCACACGTAGATCCGTGACATCTTCAGAGTTGGCCGCAGCAGTGTGGATGGGTGCAGGGTCTGCCTCAATGTGTAGAGGTGGCCGCTGTCCCAGGGGCCCTCTGCCTCTCGCTGTCTGGGGTGCTCCTGCTTGTCCTCCCCTACCGGGTGGCAGGCAATCTGGGCTCATCTTGGCATGGTCTCCATGGTCAGGTTCAACCCATGCTTGGGTTCAAGTCCAGCTCTGCCACTTCTAGGCATGGGACCTTGGAAAGTCAGCTGACCCCTGAGCCCTTGGCTTCCTCATCTGTGAAGTGGGATAATAATAGGTTGTGCTTGTCAGGACTCTGTGACATCCTCTGAGACAGGGACCCAGATGCACATAGCCAGCATGCGGTATAAGGAAGTGCCCCCTCCTGGTGGCTGGCACGTCCCCAGCCACTCTCCCTGTTCACTGCCAGGACCCCAGCCCCATCTTCCTATGTCCTGCCTCATCTTGCCATTTCTTGCTCTCCCTGCAGGTGTCCCAGAATCTTCGTGTCAGAGCCTTTTCCCTGTTTCCTGTTCCCTTTCCTTGGCGCTGTTCCCTCTGGTTGTGTTAACGGGGCATCTTTGCAGGGCCTGTGCTCCCTGAGCCTGTGGGGAGCCCACAAGGCTGCAGCAGCAGTCCCACCACTTCAGGCCTGTGTGGTGCACTCCACTTTCTCCTCCCTAGGAGTCCAGAGAATTAGCATTAGCCCGCAGGCAGGCAGGCCTGGCGCACACCAGGATTGTGTCGCTCACTTAACCATTTGATTTAGACAAGTCACTTAGAGCCGCTGAGCCTGATTCTTCCTCGGTAATGAGAAACAGAACAGCTTCCTGGGATAATTGCACAGATGAAACACGATGTTGGACACACAAGCCCCTCACTCAGTGGCTGGCACACGCTTACTATTAACGAATCTAATTCTTTAGTCACAGAAGGCAAAGGGGAGAAACGGCCATTTCAAGACCAGATGTAGCAACAGCACAAGTTGTGGAGTTGAGAGAAAGCAGTGTTTCCTCAGATCTTAGGCCTGAGAGATGGTCCATCTCCTTCCTCTTAATCCTAGCAAGGAGGAGATTAGAAGGAAAGTGTGTCCTTCACTGCAATCAGCAAACCTGGCCAGCAGGTGGTTGCATGGGGCAATTTGGTGGCAGAACACTCCCTCCCTGGCTGTGCCTGGTGAAGGGGTGACAGTGATGTGTGCTTACTTGCCACTGGGCCACAGGGCGGCGGGAGTGACTAGACTGTCGCCACCCATGCTCTGGGCTGTGGACCACCTTTGTGAGTTCCTCTCCCACCCTGTCAAAGCCACTGGTGCAGACCCAGGTGGTGAACCTGGAGCCAGGCTGGGGACTGCTGCCTTGAGGAAGCCAACTCCTGGGACCTCGGCGCCTGCCTGCAAAATAGGCACTTATAACCAAGCAGACGGCATAGACTTAATACCTGCTGCCCCCCATAAATGTTGGTCCAGTGGTAGAAGCTAGACGAGGTCCAAGCACTTGGTAAACCAGTGGGGGCAGAGGACTGGGCGAGGTGGTAGTGGTAACCTGCTTTTTTCTTCTAAGTCTTTGACTCTCTTGACAGATTCTGTTCACTGTATTGGATGCTAAGGTGCCAAAAGAAGATGGTTGTCTTTAGCCCATCTGGCTAGCCACCCCCCACCCCTGCTCATTGGATGCGAGTGTTTGGCCAGCCTCTGAGGGACAGGCCGAGTGGTAGAAGCTCAGCACGGGCATGTGTCTGCTCTGCTGGAGAGCTTCGCGTGCTCCCTCGGCTCCGCCTGCTGAGGGCTGAGAAGCGTTCTCCCAGTTCCTGAGACAAAGGAGTTGAGCTTGGAAAGGGCATGTAATGTGCCTAGGGTTGCAGGCAGGAGTGTGCCACCCAGATCCTAGTGACAGAGGGAGGCACGCTGCTGGGCAGGGCTGAGTCCTTAGTGGACTCATTTAACCTCTTGCTTCATTTGTTTTGTCTACAAAGCAGGGATGCTGCCCTCTCCCTCCCAGCCGCAGAGCCTGTGCCACATGCCAATATATTTTGGTGCATACCAGAAAAACTGCAGAAGCCGTGGGTGTACTTATGGGTTGGCACCCAACCTGGACACATTAGTTTCCCTGCTCCTGTGGCCTGATTGAACTGTCAGAAACCAAGTTTATTCACTTATGCCTATCAGTCTTAAGACTGCTGATTTCCGTGCTTGTATCAAGAAATAATGGTACTTAGGGAAAGGCTTGGTTCATACCTGCAGTATTTTTAGATTGGTGTGTTTGTCTCTGTAATCACCAGTACTTGCAAGGCCAGTCGCCAGTGTAGCCTCATCAGTATGACCTGTTTATGCCTCACAGCAGCAAAGTGAACTCTCCTGTTGGAGGTGACGCTGGGGCCACTGGGGTGCTTGCCTCTCTAGCTGTGGTCTAGGACTGTGGAGCCCCAGTTCACTCCTTGGGAGCTTCTGCAGTGCACTCTGGATATGCTCCCCAATCACTCTGATTGCCTTCTCCTGAACTTGGGGGAGAAGAAGAATCAATCATGGGGATCAAGCTATTGATTTCAGCTGCTGACAGGCTCAGACCCCCCACTAAGCATGCTGATCCCAAGGAGACTAACGTTGTCATTCACGTTGAGGAGTGCAAAGTATTTCCACACTGTCATTTTCAATGCCAACAGTGATAGCTGGGGATAGCACTCGCTCTTATGACACAGCAGTGGACAGACAGAACCTGTCTTTGGGCCCAGAACCCTGGTCCATCTGGTGCATCTCTGGCCGTTAGGACTTGAGCTGCTCTTCAGCTGCCCCTGTTGGATTTGTTATTCATTCTCCCATCTTGGAACAGTGCTGTCTCGGCGGGTTGGGGGGGGGGGGGGGGGGGGGGGGGGGGGGGGGGGGGGGGGGGGGGGGGAACCTCTGTCTTCTGAGTGATTTTATGGACTTCATTCTGCAGGGTGTGGTTCGTACCTTCAGGTGTCTGCTGAGGAGGGGCAGTTACTTGTGTCAGATGGACAGGATCAATAGCAACTTGCTTTCTTTTTAAATAAAGTCCACAAGTCCATTCAGAGTGCACAATTTGGTGGCTTTTGATGTGTTCACAAGACTGCACAGCCATTGCCACATCGACTTTAGAATGTCATCACCCCCTCCCAAAATACCCCCATCCCTGCACAACCATTGGTCTACTTTTGTCCTCTGTAGATTCGACTGCTCTAAGCCCTTAGCAGAGTGGAATCAAGAGGTGTGGCCCATGTGACTGGCTTCTTGCATGCAGTGTAACATTTTGAGGCTCCTCCAGGTTACAGTAGCATCAGTCCTTCTTCCTGCTTTATCACCAGGGTGTATTCCATGGCACAGTTGTTGCACACTGTATTCACCAGTTTGCCAGTGGATGGACAGTAGGCTGGTTCCCCTCTTGTCTGTTCTGAGCAGGGGGGTCGGGAATGCTCATGTGCATGTACTGTGTGATGTTTTCACTTCTATTGGGCGTGTTCCCAGGAAGTCGGTTGTTGGGTTGTATGGTGATGCTAGGTTGAACTTAAAATTTCTTCTTGAATGAACTTTGGTGAGTTATATATTTTTTCCTGTGGGAACTTGCCAATTTTATTTGAGGTTTTAAAGTTTATTGGCAGGGAGTTATTCATGATTTTCTCTGATCTTTGTGCTCTGTCTCTGTCACCAAGTCAGGTTTTTTTTGTTTTCCATGTCTCACTGGTGCCATTTCCATCATTCTCACCAGACACTTCTATGGTCATTAGTGTTTTACCCCATTTGGTTGCATGTAGACCTTCAAAGCATGCAGTTAGAAGCCCCATTTTATACATGATGAGACTAAGACCCGTAGATAGGAAGGGGTGGTCCAAGGAGAAATCAGTGACATTAGAATGAAGGCCAGGTCTGCCTGGCCCAAGGCTTGGCCAGCCTCTCCCATTCAGCCTATTGGCCTTTGAGCTTCTCCTTCCTCAAGACCTTCCTTAGAAGAGGGGCAGGGAGGCTGGGTGCATTGGTGCACACCTGTAATCCCAGTAGCTCAGGAGGCTGAGGAAGGAGGATCCCAAGCCAGCCTCAGCAACTTAGGAAGGCCCTAAGCAACTCAGCGAGATCCTATCTCAAAATTTAAAAAAATAAACAGGGGGCTAGGGTTGTGGCTCAGTGATAGAGCATTCGCCTAGCACGTGCAAAGCACTGGGTTCAATCCTTAGTACCACATAAAAACAAATAAATAAAGGTATTGTGTCCAAGTACAACTAAAAAAAAATTAAAAAAAAAAAAAAAAAGCAGAGCTGAGGATGTGGCTCAGTGGTTAAATGCCCCTGAATTTAATCACTGGAACCAAAAGAAATAAATAAAAAAAAAATAGGGCGGGAAGGGGGTGTTTTTTCAAAGATAAGGTGTGAAAATACAGTGCAGCCATTTTCCGTTCATTAAGATTTCCATGTTCAGTAGTGGGTTTTTTTTTTAATATTTATTTATTTGTTTGTGTTGTACACAGTGCCTTTATTCTTACGTGGTGCTGAGGATCGAACCCAGGCCGTGCACGTGCTAGACGAGCGCTCTGCCGCTGAGCCACAACCCCAGCCCCTGTTCAGTAGTGTTTTAAGGACTCTCGAGATTCTTCCACTTAAGAAAATGACTAAAAATAATTTTTTTTCTTATTAAAAAAATTTGGGGGATTGGCACTGGAGATTGAACCTTGGGGTACTTAACCACTGAGCCACATCCACAGCCCTTTTAATTTAGAGACAGTGTCTTGCTGAGTTGCTCAGGGTCTCTCTAAGTTGCTGAGGCTGGTTTTGAACTTGTGATCCTCCTGCCTCAGCCTCCCAAGCTGCTGGATTACAGGCATGTGCCACCATGCCCAGTTCTTATTAAAAATCTTAAATATACAGTAAAGTTAAATCATGCTTCATCACATGTCTGTTATTATGTCCTTCATATTTTCTTCATGCATTTTAAGGGAAATTGTAAGCATCAGAATACATCTCCCTAAAACCTCCATGTGCACATTGTTAGCGCCTACTCGGTTGTTTTGAATATATTAAGGCATGTTTTATGGCCTAACATCTGGCCCATGCTGGGGAGCACACCTCCTGCCCTTGGACAGAATGAGTGGTGTGAGGGCACGGGCTCAGCAGCTGGTGGTCTTGGTCACTGTGTGTCTTTACTGTTTTTTTTTTTTTTATTTATTTATTTATTTATTGTCTAATTGTTCTGTCAATTGCCAAGAGAAGGACCAGCTATGATGTGGTGTTGTCTGTGACTCCCTTCAATGTGGTCAGTTTTGCTTTGTGGACTCTGAAGTCCTTTCCTGCATCCCTGAGTGTGCATGATTATTATGCCCTGCTGGTAAATCCGTGCTGTTTGCTTTGTGGACTTTTCTCTCTTATCTTTGGTGACACTTTGTCTTGAAACCTGTCTGTGATGTTAATGTAATCGCTCCAGTACGGTAATGTGACCATGCTATTTGTAAGGGACACCTTTGTCAATCCAGTTACTTTAAACCTACCTACGTTTTTATATTAAATTGCACCACATGTAGCCAGCATATACTTGGATTTTGCCTTTTTATCTGCAGTAGTAACTATACTTGCCTTTTATTTGGAGTATTGAGTTTTTTAATATTCAGTACTTTTTTCCCATATGTCTTCACTGTTTTTGTTTATTTGTCCTCCTTTTTCTGCCATCTTATTTGGTTATATGTAATAATGTAATGTTACATATGCATATATACATTTAGACATGAATTATATGTTCACATATAAATTTTTTTTTTTTTTTTTGTGTGGTACCAGGGATTGAACTCAGGGGCACTCGACCACTGGGCCACATCCCCAGCCCTTTTTTTGTATTTTATTAGAGACAGGGTCTCACTGAGTTGCTGAGTGCCTCGACATTGCTGAGGCTGGCTTTGAACTCGTGATCCTCCTGCCTCAGCCTCCCAAAGTGCTGGGATTACAGGCGTGCGCCACCGCGCCCGGCTCACATATAAATTTATCTAATTTTTGCCTGTACCACTTCACATGGTTTTAGTGGTTGCCACAGAGATTATTACAATGTACAATTTTAATTTTTAAGTATTAAGTTAATATTTAAGTTAATATCAACCTTAATTACTATTGCTCCATTGCATACAGAAGAGAGAGACTTTCCAACCATATAGGTTCACTGCACATACCCTTCTTTAATCTATAGCTGTCCTGTATATTAATACATTTTAAACCACACAAGACAGTGTTATAACTTTTGCTGTAAGAAGTCCTGTGTATTTAGAAGAAATAGGACAAAATATTTGATATTTGAGTATTTACTGCTTCTGATGATCTTCATTTTTATCTGAATACCCAGCTTTCCATCTGATTTTTCTCTTTAGCCTGAAGGAATTGCTTCTAGTGTTTGTGATAGAGTAGGTCTTTCAGTGACAGTTTCTCTTAGTTTTCTGTCATCTAAAACATTTTTCTTTTGCTTTGGTTCCTGGAGGATATTTCTGCTGGCTATAAAAGTCTAGCTGACTTCTTTGCTCTCAGCATTTCAGGAGTCTGCTCAGCACTGTGCTCTGGCTTCCATAATTCAGGAAGAGAATTCATCAGTGCTTATTTGAGTTGGTGCAGCTTGTGCTTGTCTATCTGCAGTAGATCATTTTCCTCTGGCTAGTTCCAAGATTTTCTTGTTATCCTTGGTTTTTCGCAGTTTGTCTGCGTGGTGCTTAGGTGTAGATTTCTTTGCATTTTTTTCCTGCTTGGGCTTTGCTGAAGTGTGTGAGTCTGTATTTCTTTCACCAAATTTGGGAAACTTTTGCATTTACTTGTTGAAATACATGTATTTCTTCATCTCCCATTTTTTCTTTTCTTTTTGGGACTCTAAGGCCAGATATATTAGAATTCTTGATACCACTACACAGGTCATGGAAGCTCTGTTGTTTTGTAACATTCTTTCTTTCTCTTCTTGGGATTAGATTAATTATTTTGATTTATCTTACACTTTACTGACTCTTTTCTCTGTTTCATTCTTCTATTAAGTACACTCAGTGCTTTCTTTAAAATTAAAAACGTTCTATTTCTCTTCTACTTATTTTTAATAATTCTTATCTTTTCTGAGCTTTTTATATCTATTCATTCTTTGCCAGAATATTTTCCATAATGTTCTTTAGTTTTAATAACTTAAAAAAAAAAAACTGTCTGCTAATTGCAATACCTGTATCATCTCAAGATTGATATAAATTTATTGGTTGCCTTTTTTCTTAAGAAGGAGTCACAGTCTTGCTTCTTTACAGTTTTGGTTAATTTTTAATTACATCTTGAACATTGTAATGTTTTGTTTTGGAGTCTCTGGATTCTGTTACATTCACTTGAGGAGAATTGTTTTTTGATATAAATTTTTATTTATTAGGGACTTATCTTTTTTGTGTTCTAATCAAAACTTCTTGGACACCTCAAATCTCTTCCTTTTAGACTTAGCTGGACGTCACTGACTGTTCCATGCACACCTGGTTCAGGACTAATGCTGAGATTTGGGCTGGGTACATCCTGGGCTCCTGCTCTGCCACCCTCTCCTTTCCTACACCCCTCTCTCCAGGGCTGTGGATGCTGCAAATGCTGGCCTCTGAATATTTGGCCATGTAGAGTTGAGGGCTCTCCACCAGAGTCTTAGTGTCCATGTAGTGCTGACTTGGCCTGGCCTCACGCCCAAAGTCTCGAAGTATAACTAATTCCTTTTTTTTTGTTCTTCCATGTGTCTACTTTCCTCAGTGATATGACTGTTTTTCTTCATCTTCCAGTTGTTTATTTGAATGGACTCTGTCCAGGATTTGTAGTTGGAGCTCACTGAGGCATCTTAGAACTTCTTTTTAGAACTTACTTTTAAAGATTTTGTGTTTTTCAATTTTGCCTGACTCTGGAACTCCTGTTACAACATCAACAGGAAGTTATGGGACCAATTATCCTTCTGCATTGTCCTGGAAAATTCTGTTTTCTAGCCTGTAACCTTCCTTTAAGAAGCTTTCAAAATTCTCATTATTTTCTGAAATAAAGTGACCCAATTCCTGATCCGAATAGGATGCTTTTGGTCAAGGTCCAGTGATGTAGTATATGGAAGCTGTTGTCTGTGCATCCCTTAGCTGGCCTTCATGAGGGAACAGCAAGAGCTAGGCAAAGGTAGGCAGCACCCTGCTGGGGCCCAGGGAGACTGCTGTAGCACCATGCCCCATTATCACCCTGCACAAGTTCTGCAGAGTGTCCTCAGCTTCTTCAGCAGCTCAGCGTTTAGAAATCAGCGAAGCCAGTTCTCCAGTCCCTGTCATGTCTGCGTCAGGAGCCTGAGGCTGGAGAAGTTCAATGCGGTGGGGAGTGGGTTCAAACCCACAGGTGCCTGACTCCAGAGCCAGGCTCTCTAGCTCCCCATGTGTCTTGCTGTCCTGTGTGCTGCTCCAGATGGTTTCCTATGTGACCTTCAGATCTGCTCTGCCATCTTCTCCACCTGCCTTGGGAAGACTTGGTGGAGCTCTATGGAAGCCCATGCCCTAGGCACGTGTGGGCTAGAGATGGCTGGTGTGCAGCCCCTGCTACTCTGCCACCCAGTCTGCCTTTGGCTTGGCCGCCTCCTGAGACCTGCTCTTAGACAGTCACACTGGGGCCACTGGTTAACCTCAGACACACCGTGCTGTCTGTGGGCAAACCAGTTTGCCATAGCTCTGCTGGGCTGGAAAAGGCTCTTTCTTTTGCTGAAAAACGTGCTGTAGTTGTACTACCAAGTGAGTGAGCTCCTCCTTCTCTCTGTCTGGGCTGGATGGGATCTGGTTGCTGACCACCCTCCTGCCCAGCCCCTGGCCTACCCCCCTCTAGGCTGGCCACTTGAGGCCCCACTGTCACTTCTGGAGTAAGAGACCTACCCTACAACCTTTGCTTCCCGGAGCTGGGGGCATCCTGGCACCCTCTGGCCTGTCAGATCCTGGCCCTCCTCAACGGCCCACCCTGCACCGGCGGCCTCCATCTTCACCCCTCCAGGTCTCCCCATCCCCGGTTCCTGGCCGTGATGGGTGTGGAGTGCTCTCCCTTCTTACCTGGCAACCTCCTGCAAAGGGCTGAGGGGTAAGGAGGACCCCACCCCTCAAGGACAGGCTGACAGCCTCCCCAGGCTGTGTCCCAGCCGCGCTCCCGGCTGTGCTATGCAGCGCCAAAGCTGAGGCCCAACCGCCTTTCCACTCACCCCTGCCAAGAGAAGGCAGCCAGGCAGGGCCTGTGCTGGTCTCCTCTTGGTGAGGACAGTGCTGGGAGGTGCTGCCCCAGTCCCATCCGCTGGCTGCTGTGGGTGCCCAGCCTTGAACACTGCTTTTGTAGGTGTTTGGAGACAGGTACAGTCCCGGCCTGCTCCCTGATTCCCCTTCGCCCTGACCCAGCCCCACTGCCAAAACAGTCTCCACCCCCAAGGGTAGCGCGTTGAGCCCAGGGCTTCTCAGGTCACCCCATGGCCATGGTGCTGTGAGGGTGTCAGAGGCTGGCTAGACTTTGAGGCTGGGTGGGGGCAGGGGTGTCTGCCAAGGTACTTGCTTACTGCCCTTGGCTGATGTAGCCAGGGCTGCTTGGAGCAGGTGCTCTGGGTGACAGTGGAGCTGCCACTGGCCTGAGTGGGGTGTGCTCCTCCCCAGGTCCCTGCCAGCACCTGCAGTCCTCTGCCTGTACAGCCTGTGACTCCTCCAGTCCAGCGCTGCCTCTGCACGGGAGCAGGTACTCTCTAGCTGGGTCTCTGATTCATTTGCTTTTTAATTTTTAAATCTTCTCCCATCTCATTATGGTGTTTCATTTCCTTCCATCTGGCACTGTGAGGCTTTCACAGTATGAAATTTAAAATGAAGATGATGAAGATGATAATATTGGTTGGAATAGAACATAGCAAAACTTTGCAATTAAAATAAACTTTAGTATTTGATTTCCTCCCTATTTCTCTGTCCAATAATTTGTGTCACTATCTGCAGAGATGAAAGGAGATAGATGAAGACAAACTGGAGTAACCCCGTGCTCAGGCAAGAGTGACTTCCCATCTGTGCCTGAGCCCCCTGTTCCTGTAGGTGTGGCCATGGCAGGTCCTCTGAAAAGGCCCTTGGGGTGCAGGGAGGGTGTGTCAACCAAGTGGCCTTCAGAGAGTCCTGACTGCATGACCGGCAGGCTGAGTCCAGCTTGCAGATGTATTCAGCCTGCCTTGTGTAAGGAACAAAACAAATTGAGCTGTCATTTAAAAAATGTAGAGGCTTCAGATTCAATCTTCTTTCTGGTTCTCTGCAAACGTCAAATCTGCTGTCTCAGGTGGCTGCTAGGGTCTCCTGTTGCTCACCCCCGACCCCCGCGCTGCTGCTGTGTGGGCAGCTCCGAGCCTTGGCTCTGCCCTCTTGCAGCCCCTTTTCCTGGGCCTGGGGCGTTTCTCTTGCCACCCCAAATGTAGACATTTCCTCCCTCTTCTAGGATTTAGGATCTGAGTATATGGGGCTCAGGCTGTTATCAGATCTGGTCTGGGTCTTCTGGCCAGTTGGAAAATGCCCTGGCTCTTGACCACCAGGATTACTGTGGGCACAGAGGCCCCCAGGGGTGGGATGATTTGGGTGGGCGCTGCCTGATGCACTTTGCCCTGAGGTGCTTATGTCTTTGCACCTGCAGACCTGGAGCTTGAGCTGCTCTGGTCTGGAGGGAGTCTGCTGGCTCCTGTGGCCCGCCTCGCTGCCTGCCCTGCTGCCTGGTCCCTCCTGCCTTTGCAGGTTTTGACCTGCCATGCACAGTCCCTACTGTGTGCTGCCCACACACAGTGCAGGTCTTAGCTTGTAGGCTCTCTCACCTCTTCTAGCTCTGGGGCCAGCCAAGGCGTTACCTTTTCTAGGGCCTTCTGTGGCCTCTTTCTGGGCTTTTGTGCCGTCTTTGACTCCAGACCATGACCCCAGATTGAGTCCTTACCAAAGTACAGAGGAGTCACATGCCTGCTTGCCTGTCTGCCTCTCTCCTGGGACGTCTGGTGTTTTAGTCAGCTTTTTCACTGCTGTGACTAAAAGACCCAACCAGAACAACTTTGGAGGAGGAGAAGTTTATTTGATGGTTTATGGTTTCGAGGTCTGAGTCCATAGACAGCAGGCTGTATTCCTCCGGACTCCAGGTGAGGCAGAACAACATGGTGGAAGAGTATGGGGGAGGGAAGTGGCTCACACGAGGATCAGGAAGCAGAGAGAGACTCCACTTGTCAAATACAGACACACAGCCCAGATCCACTTCCCCAATGCCCACCTCCTCCAGCCACACTCTACCTGCCTTCAATAACCACTCAACCAATCGGGTGGTAGTTCACTGATTGGGTTAAGGCTCTCGTGACCCAATCTTTTCTTCTCTGAACCTTCTTGCATTGTCTCACAAGGGAGCTTTTGGAGGACACCTCACATAACATCTGGCCAGTTCTCTGAATGCAGAACCATGCTTGCTTTGCCTTTGTCTCCCAGTACCCCAAGGAAGCTTTCCTGGGGGGCGGAAAGGGAGGGAGATGGATCTGAGGACATGGTGCTTTATTCCATCCTCTGACTTCCTCTTGTTCTTTCAGAAGTGATGTGGAAGACTCTTGGCTCTTGAGGGATTGCATACTTAAGGTGTTCACATTCAAGTAGACCATTTTAAATGACCAGCTTGCTGTTTGGTTTCTCATCAGATTTTGGTGCAGGGACCTTGGGACTGGGAAGTAGAGGAGGGCAGCTGCAGCTTTGTTGGGTTTCCCCAAAGACCTGCCAGCCACATGCCTGAGAGAAGCCCCTGCCTCGCTGCTTCAATTCAAATAGTTCTTTCTTGTCACTAATTGCCAATCCCCTATTGTTAAGGACTCTTTCATATTCGCATCTCGATGGCTGTGGCATTTTCAATATTAAGTCGCACTCCTGGAAGATTTTTCTAGTTGAATCCATCTCCCGCAAGGTTGGCTTCTCTGTTTTCAAATCCCCAAAGATGCAAAACAGCTTAGGAAGTGTATCTTTCTCTGCGTGTTTTAGTGACATGTTTTTTGCCTTGTCTGCTTTTCTGAGCCACGTCAGGCACTGAAGCAAGTGTGGGGCCGTGGTGGCAGCTGAGCAGCAATGTCCTTGTCAAGTGCTGGTCAGAGAAAGCTTCATCACCCGTGCCTAACTCGATTAGAAACCACGGTGGCAGCGGTAATACTACGTGACATTTGTGTTCACATGGCCCCCGCACGCCAGGCCTTCCTGGTGCTTTCAGCAGTGGCCTTGCCCATCTGCTGGGAGCTGTTCCAGAGCTGCCTGCTTCAGTCCTGTGCCGCCCCCCCCCCCCCCCCCGCCACCGCTGCTGCTGCTGCTGCTGCTGTGCCCTGCTCTGCGGTGTTTGATTGCTCACCCTGAGCCCCCTGTTTGCTGAGACTGCTCCAGGCCCCTGCTGGCCCAGCCCTGTCCTCGTTCCCACCCCTGTGGCCCTGGCTGCTTCCACTCAGCTCCCAGGAGCAGGATTTCTTTTCCGAGATAACATCGGTTAAACCCATACAGAAGTGACATATGTTCATTTTAGAAGATAAGGGAAAGTGTATGGAACATAATTTCTAAATTACACTTAATCCCACCACCCAGAGATAATAGCCTGCCTGCCCAGACCCACGTCCAGGTGGCTGCTTGTGCTTCACGGTGCAGCTCAAGGACTGCCTGGGCCTCACTCTTCTGCAGTCTGTCTTCTCCCCACAATGTAACAGGAGCTCGCGGGTCCGCGCGTCGCTTAAAGCAGTGACCCCAGCCCACGAGCATTGTGTTGGGCGTACGAGTGGAGGAGGGACAGGTCTTAGTCTGCTTGTTTTTAAGTGTGTTTTTGAAAGTGAATTCTGCTAGGTGTGGACGGGAGGCTGCTACAATCAGTAGGTTTATCCTAGATGCTGCCTGCTTGCAGCCGCACGGCGCAGGTGCCTTCTCTGTGTTACTGCTCATCTTCACTATACTCATGGCTGGCGGCATTGGCATCATCATCATCATCATCGTAATGTAGATGAAGAAATAGGAGTTCAGATAGGTCGGGTGATGGGTCTGGGCTCCCACAGCTGTGTGGGGGGTAGGTCTGGAACCTGTATCAGTCCATCACTGATCTTGGACTTTGATTAGATCTCAGAGGTGTACAAAATGGTCTCAAAGCTCGATGCAGGCAGAGCAGACAGAGCCAGGGACCAGCCAAGAGCAAAGATGAGGAAACTGACCAGCTGGCAGAAGCAAAGGGCCCAGTGTTTGAGATGTGTCCTCTCTGGTCCTCTGGGAGGCAAGGCCTGCCTAGTGTGTGTGGGTGTGGGCAGAGCCAGGAAGAAGGGTCCTGTGGTGGCCAGGTAGATGGGAGGGGTGGCCTGCAGGGGTCATGGCTCTGGCCCTGCTTCCCCTGTGGCCTCTGTGGTCAGCAGGGTCCTCCTCTGACCCAGCATCCAAGGTCTGCCGCTGGCTGCTCTGCTGTCCTCAAGCTTCATGCTGCGAGGACTCAGGACTGAGGAATCCCTCCGCAGAGAGGCACCACTTCCCGTGGCCTTTTGCAGTTTGACACATGTTCGTGTTCTAGTTGGGCCATGTTTCTTAAATGTTAGGAGATTTCTTGGCTTTGGAATATCTGTTTCAGATGGAACAAGTAGACATGGGCTCTGGTGGGTCTAAGGTGCTGTTCCCAGAGCCACGTCCTCAAAGGGTGTCTGCGGCAGAGGAGGGAAAGCCCTGCCCTGGACCGTCAGGCAGGATGATGCTGACCAGAAGACTGAGAGGGAACAGCTCCCATGTGCCTGGCCAAACTGCCCCTGCGGAGCGAGCTCCCGTGTGCAGGAGAGGACGCAGGTGCTCCAGGAAGAGGCTCTGTGGGGTCTTCCCCGGGGCAGCCATGGCTGCAGACTATTCCAGAGGTCGGGGAATCAAAGCAAAGCTTGACATCTTTGACATCACGAGAGGTTGCCTGAGGCTCAGGAGCCTTCCTCCAAGCCCTTCCAGTCCCAGAAGTCAGGCTGGCCAGCCTCACCTTGCTGTTGCCAGAGGAAAGAAATGGCAGACCACACCACAGTCCCAGGTGTCTCTGGCCCCTGTGGCGTGGGTAGCTCACCTGCGGAGCCTGAGGTCCATTAGCAGGACGTCCTCCTCCCGTGTGCAATGCTGGGTGGGGCCTGTGTGCGGAGCCTGATGGCTGGGGCCCGCCTTCCTCGTGTGGCACTTCAGGCCGAGTCCCACGGAGCCCAGTGAGCAGTGCCTTCCTCGCCGCCCTTTCGTTTTGAGTTGTACTGTTGCTCTCAGGTGCTGCAGTAACGCTTGACAAATTCTCCGTGAATGAGGGGAAAAATTGAAGCATTAATCATCCAGAGAGTGGCATTTTCTAATTTGGATGTGTGGCAAAACAACTCTGGGTGATTTTTGTTCTTTATTTTCAACACGGCTTCTCTGACAGGTCATCGCCAGCTGCTCTAGAGCAATAAATCAGAGTCATATTTTCAGGGTGAAGTAGATTTAATTTCTTGTTGTTGTATTCATGTCTCCCTCCCTCCTCTGCTCATGAAACTTGCAATCCCTAATGGCGATGATAAGACATGATGGTCAGGGCCTCGGTCTTATCAAGATAGGGGAACAAGTGACAAGGATCCATCTACAGCCCGCTACGTCCCCTGCTGAGACTGCGCAGACAGTTTGCAGACTGGACCGTGCACTCCCTAGAGAGTGGAGCTCTGTCTAGACTGCAGGCTGGGAGGCTCAGACCCAGGGCTTTGTGCAACCTTGTGGCTTGGGTTTGTTTAATCTGGCAAACGGGACTAGACTGGGTGGTGTGCAAGGTCCTTTCAGCTGTAAGTCTCTCATGCTGCAGATGGAGTAGCGCTGGGAAGCTAGCTGTCCTCAGGGAGTGCCAGACTCTGGGGATGAGCCTGTCCTTCCTAAGGTGCCAGTGTATGTGGCCCTGCTAGTGAGCCCTTGTCAAAGTTCTTCCCTTACTCTCCACTTCCTGCTCTGGGAACTGGGGTGCTCATGCCTGGTGCCCAGGTCCTGGGGATTCCAGGTGGCATGGGCCCCACAGGCTGACTGTCAGTAAACAGCAGTCATCTATTGGTAGTTTTCTTTAGCCTCACAAGGTTAAGTGAGCTCTCAATGACCTCAGAGCTCCAAGGTGTAGAGATGGGGTAGCATCATCCCGATTTGAGGCCGGGAGGTGGGAGAACTAGGGCCAGGGCCTTGGACTTGCTTGGTAGCCAGGATGAAGGGACCGGCCCTGGCACCCAAGTACTGGTCCCAGTGGAGGCCTGGGCATGGGCTATGTGCTGAGGGCTTGATGAGCTCACGCAGTCTCTGGTACAGGTGAGCACCCAGTGATGTGATGTCAGGACGACCTCTGTTATCAGGTAACAAGTAACATTTTGTTAAGGTATTGTTGTCAGGTAACCTTTGGGGTCCACCTTCACAAACAACCCTCCTCCTGCTGAGCCTTGCTTGTCTCTTCTATCAGAAAGTGGTGGCGCAAGCCTGGGTCTCCAGGGCCCCCAGCTGCAGAAGGCCAGTCACTAGGGTTGCTTGACAATGAAGTCACTCTGTGTAATGATGTCCCTCCACCAGGGCCAAGTACCAGTAAGGACATATTCTATCAGAAGGGCCTCGGAGGGTTGAGATTACCTTTGCATACTCATCTGTCACTGGCACCGTTTTGTCCTTTTAGTGTCTGGGCTGGGATGAGGGGCTGTAGATAGCAGTCTGTTTCCTTGAAGGCCACTTCCCTTGCTTGCCTGCTGTGAATGTAGAGCAGAGGATCATTCCCAGGGCTTTGATCCAGGCACCAACTCCCCTGTCTTCCTGTGTGATCCTGGGCCAGCCATCCCTTCTTCTTATGCCCTGGTCGGATTGCCAAGAGAATCTTGTCTGCATTTAGCTCTGTCTCCCCTTCTCACATTCCATCTCGACGACAGGTTGACTGCAGCCCCGGAGCCCCCTCCACATGCCTGTCCCCTCCCAGGAGGCTGGAGGGAGGGGTAAGGGCCTGTACAGCCATCAAGGAGTGCAGCCCTTCACAAGCGTCATCCTCTGATCCGTCACATCTAAGACACCCTAGGGGTCCCAGGAACGAGAGAAGTGGAGCTGTGGCTGTCTGTCACAGCTCCGCGCCATGTGTGGCTTTCCGTACCTCCTTTGTCTTGCTGATGCACAGCAGAGGAGCTCAGAGGCAGGGACCTGCTCACAGCAGCACACGCTTATTGCGATGGCTTTCTGTGTGTCAGGTACTGCTTCTAGGACTGGAGAATCTGGAGCCAGCAGGGTAGTGGTGATGTTTTTACAGATTAATGTGGTACATTTTGGACCCCAGAAAGACTGAAGAGCTGTAAGCCAAGTGGGCCAAGCCAGGAAGGTGGCGAGGACAGGCCTGGGGCCTGGCTGTGGCTCAGCCTGCTCTGCCTGGGCCTTGCACAGCTGCTCTCTCATGATCACCCTTGCAGGTGCCCTGCAGCATTGCTTGGCAACTGTCTCCAGCCAGGGGCACCCCAGAGTCCCCTCACACACCTGCCCCTGGCATGGATGGCACCATGTTATTCAGAGTCTCAGGGTACTTGCAGAAGCTCAGTTTCAGAAAGGGCCTGTTGTGATCATTCTGGAAGACAGTGGAGCCTGTGGGTCAGGAAGGAGAGGCCAGCAGCATGACGACTGCTGGGAGAGGACACCAGAGCCAAGGACCAGCAGCTGCCAAGGCTCGGGACAGGCCGAGCTTTCCTCTGCAAGTCTGAATCGGCTCAGGACAGGGGATTCCTAAAGCTGTGCAGAGGCACCTTCTCTTACTAAGCGTGCCTGACACCGTTTCATTATGGTGGCACCGAATGGTAAGTGTGTTCTCCTATGGCTCACCTCTGCTGTGAGGTGCTGTGCCAAACCTGGAGACCTTACGTCTTGACAAGTGACAGACAGGGTCGCCACTGGGTGACCGCCAGGGAAGGCAGCAAGAAATCAGAGAGCACCAAACGTCTGAGGATCGTTAACAACTCACACATTCTTAGGAATCACTTTTTAAGTTTTAAAAATAGAGCTAACCGTAGTTTCCAATTTCATTAGGCACTTGATAGTCACAAATTTTCCACAAAATGGACTTGCCATTGGAGTGTGGTGTGCGCCGTGGAGGCTCTGCAGGCTCCCGCAGGCTCTCCCCACGAGCAGCACTTAAGCACTGTGGGCACGGCAGCAGCCACGGGTGGTGATGCAGTCTCCTGCGGGCTCCCCTGGCCTCCTGGAGATGTAAAGCCACATAACAAAGGAGGGACGTGGAACCCCCGGGCGCCATCAGCAGCCCACGAAGAGTAGCCTGGGGCTCGGAGGCAGGAACTCCAGGGGAGGGCAGCGCACCATGGTAGGGGCAGGAGCACGAGGATCCCCAAACGGGGCGGACACAGGTCTTCCAGCCATGAGCTCACTCGGTCCCCACCACAGCCCCGAGGGCTGCACACCCACAGGCGTCATTCCGCTTTCCATGCAAAGAAGCTGAGGTCAGGGGACTCAGTCTCTGGCCAGACCTAGGATTCAGACCCAGGCTTTTCTGATTCTCTGCTTACAACCAAATTCTTTGGGGATGAGACATTAACATTGTGTGTATCTTTTTTTTTTTTTTTTTTTTTTTTAATTTTTTTAGTTGTAGGTGGACACAATACCTTTATTTTAGTTATGCGGTGCTGAGGATCGAACCCAGGGCCTCACACATACGAGATGAGTGCTCTACCACTGAGCCATAGCCCAGCCCCAGTGTGTGTATCTTTTGATGCAACTTGGTAAGATTATTGAGTTATAGTAAATGGCACATTTTTAAAGTGCACAATTTGATAACTTGATGTATATAGGTACCCAAGAAATCTCCAGCACTCTGTATACACACAAATGCTTCTTTTACCCCAAAAGAGTTCTTTGTGCCTCTTTGGGATTTATCTCCAGGCAACCACTGCCCTGCCTTCTGCCACTGTAGATTAGCTTGTGTGTTCTGGAATTTTACGTGAAGGGCCCTTTGGTGCGTACTCGTTTGTCTTCGTCACTTGGCACAGTGATTCTGAGGGTCACCCACATTGTTGGCACATAGCAATGGCTTTGTTCTTCTTGCAGCTGATGAGTGTCTCATTCTAAGAATGTGCCCTTGTACAGTCCCTCCCCTGCTGGTAGACATTCAGGTCTCCTACCCTGGTGGCTGCTGAGAACTGCGGTAGCTGTGGAGTGTTGGTCTCACGTGGACAGGTTTCCGGCTCCTGGGGTGAATACTCCAGGGGCCTTGCTGGTGAGGTCTGTGGACAGCCCGAAGAGGGGCAGTGGTCCCTGAGGGAGGGAGAGCACTCCTGCAGCAGCCCTCTCCCTGCCTGGCCAGCGCTGTGGAAGTGGGCGCTTCCTGGTGCTGGCATCATCTCACGTGCCTCTGAGCCACTAGATTGCCTTCTTCTGTGAAGCGACTGTTTAAACTCCGCCTCCCCCCTTTTTCTTTAGCAAGTACTGGAATTTGTGTGCTTTTATTTTCTTCTATATTTCTTTCTGTATTTTTAGGATTTAATTAAAAAAATTTTTTTAGATATACATGACAGCAGAGTGCATTTTGTCATACCATAGATACATGGAGTACAACCCCCCATTCTCATGGCTGTACATGATGTGGAGTTACGCTGCTCATGTATTCGTGTGTGAACGTAGGAAAGTGATGTCCGACTCATTCCACCGTCTTTCCTGTTCCTATCCTCTGTCCCTTCCCTTCATTCCCCTTTGTCTCATCCAAAATGCTTCGATCTCCCCGCCTCCTTATTGTGACTCAGTATCTGCATATCAGAGAGAACATTTGGCTTTTGGCTTTCTGTGATTGACTTATTTCACTCAGCATGATGGTCTCCACTTCCATCCATTTACCATCAAATGCCACAGTCTCATTCTTCTTTAGGACTGAGTATTCCATTGTGTATATAGACCACATTTTTTTTAATGCATTCATCTGTTGGGGCACTTAGGTTGGTTCCTTGGCTTAGCTGTTGTGAATTGAGCTGCTATAAACATTGATGTTTGCCCATTTTTAAAAAAAGTTGGGCTGTGTTCTCATTATTGAGTTTGCCAGTTCTTTGTACAATGTGGAGGCCAGGCTTGTCTGTGATCCGTGTTGTGGTGTCCCTCAGTCGGATGTGCAGATCCAGGTGTCAAGACTGGCCCTGGCAGGGCCTGTGCAGCTGTAAAGGAGGACTCCACGTGGGTCAGTGGGGCTTCCGTGCTGTGACATCATGAGCTTCCCTAGAGCAGCTTCTCGCTGCAGCTGCCAGGACTGACCAGCACCCTGGAGTGCAGGCCCCACCTCAGCCCCTGGAGGACCCTGCTCCTCTGCATCCCCACCCCCAGACCAGGCCCGCGGTTTTCCCTGCTCTCTTCTTTCTGGCTCTGGTCTGACCCCTCCTCTGAACTCCCTGGGTAAGCCAGAGCTGGAGCCAGCCAGATAGTCACATGGCTCCCTGCTGGGACCACAGCATGGCTAGTGCCACACTGGTGAGGTGGCTCTCCCAGCCCTTCCTCAAGGCCTCAGCACCGCCTAGTCCCCCTCCTGCCACAGAGTAGTGCTGCCATCCTGGAGGCGTCCCTGCCCCCCTGCTGTCTTCCCCAGTAGCTGGGAATTCTGTAGGAGGCTCAGTTTCCAAATCAGTAAGATTAGAGAAACAGTGTGTGCCCCTCGGGGCTCCCAGGGCGAGGTGGGGTTGGTGGCTATGAGTGCCTGGCTTGCCTGCTGCTGCTGCTGTGGTCCTGAGCCCAGCTGAGAGCAGGGCCTGGTCCGCGGAAGACAGCGTGGGTGAGAATCGGTACTTTCCATTCTAATTCTGCCCATGAACTATGCTTCTGTGAGTGAATCTTGACTTTCTGGAAATAAAATTTTATTTTCTAAATTTGTATCATTTTATTCCATATATGTGTCCTACAAATATATTTGGTATCTATGCTATTTGTTGGTGGTGATGAGAGTGTTATTTTATACACAGATGATAATTAGGCAGTTTCCAATTTGTGAATCCCTCTGAGAACTCTCCGACTTGGTATTTTTGTTTTCCTGATGGCTGTTTTGGTTTGAGGCTGGGCCTCTGCAAACCCTGCAGGCTGGCCTCTGTGCAGGCCTCCTGCTCCCTGTCTCTACACGTTCAGGCCTTTGGGTCGGACCCACTTTCCTTACGCGGTCACCCCCACCAGGCCAGCTGTGCACATATAGGGCCTGATTTCTGCCCAAGGGAGAGTATAGCTGCCAGACAAGGAGGCTGCCAAGGGGGAGGCAGGAGCTGGGAGTGGCGTGTGTCACCCAGTAGGGTGACACACAGGAGGGGAGGCTGGAGGCCTGCACCAGGCGTGTGGAGGAGGCAGGGGGCTGGGGAGCAGGCCCACAGAGGTGAACCCTTTGCAAGGGCAGATGACCATACCTGGCACTTGGCCAGGACTGGAGGTGAAGGAGAAGGAGCCGTTTGTGGTGAGCTGCGGCTGAGTAGGCCCTGCGGTCGAGGCCCATGGAAGAGCACTTCCTGGGAGAAGCAGACTTGGAGACAGGGTCTGGGTATGTCGAGATTGAGGGTATCACAAGAGCAGTAAAGCAACCAAAATTTCTAAAAATGTTTTCTGATTAAGAATATACCATCTCCCTGTAATCCCAGCACTTTGGGAGGCTGAGGCAGGAGGATCGCAAGTTCAAAGCCAGCCTCAGCAATGGCTAGGCACTTAGTAACTCAGTGAGACCCTGTCTCTAATAAAATACAAAAAAGGGCTGGGGATGTGGCCCAGTGGTCAAGTGCCCCTGAGTTCAATCCCCAGTACCAAAAAAAAAAGAATATACCATCTCAGTTAAACCACACCATCTCTGTTTAGGTAGGTGTTTTGTTCACCTTACAGGTGACAGTCTGATCTCATGATGGCCAGGACATTTCCTTGGTCACAGATGGTTTGGCAGGCTAACCTGCAATGCCTTCTGCACATTGGGGCTCCACCATGGGGACCAAGTAGCCTCTGCCAGCTCCCTGGGATGCTGTCAGGGAACAACTGTGTGGTGTAAGAGCCTTTGCTCCCCTGGATACGGGGCCACATTTGCCTTGTCAGAGCTCATGTGACCCCCTAGGTGCAGCTCCTGTGGCCAGGCACAACGTAGGCAAGGGCCAAGCCTCAGTTTCCCCCTCTATCAAATATAGGCCACCACCCTGGGACAGTTGAGGTAAAGTGAGTGGCTTGAGGGCACCTGGCCTTGGGGAGTGTGACATGATGCCAGCTCTTCCTGAGGCTGCCTAAGAACTAGCCTTGGACCCTTATGTCAGTGGGGACCACTTCCCATCTGCTTAGCTGTCCACTGGGCCACCAAGGGGCAGAGGGGCACAGTACTCACGGAGGCTGCCGGACCTTGTCATCTGGCCCCCTGGCCTCTCGTGTTGTCCCTCACACCCTCATCCTGCAGACTCTGCCCAGCCTAGCTGGCCTGTGTTCCAACCCAGCTGGCCTGAGCCTGTTGCCCTGAGCCGGGGCAGGTCTCCCCCAGCCGCTGCCACTGCAGCAGGCTCCTTTCTGCTCTCGCTGGAGGTTTCCAGGCAGGGCCCGAGATTCCTGTTCACACTCCAGTGGCATCTGCACGTCCTGTGTCAGAGCACTGGGCACCACTTGCTGCACACCTGATGACCATCTGGCTTTCTGGGGTCCTTCTCTGCCTGGAGTCCTGCAGCTCCTGGAGGGAGGTTCACCTCATGTCCCTGGGCAGCGTGGCAGCTGCTGCCTGAATGTTGACAGCTGCTTGTTGCGCGTGTCCCAGGCTCCTGCCCTCTGATCTGGCACCGGGCAGCATCCCTCTTTGACCGGTGAGGATGCTGGCGGCTCACCCTTAAGCACCAGCTGGTGGTCGAGGTGGGACCTTGCCACCAAGTGGGTCCCATGGGCCTGTTCAACAGGGCAGCCAGTGTCCTCCTGTCCTGAAAGGTCCAGGTCACCTGAAGGTGATGGGAGTGGACTCTGTCTGGCCCCACCTGGCAGGGCTATAGCCTCTACCCCTTAGAGACATGCCGAGGTGCAGCGTGGCCACACCTATTGCAAGGACAGTGGCTCAGAAGCAGACGCAGACTCTGCACCCACCACACTTTTCCTTGACACCCCCCTCCCCAATGAATGCAGTCAGTTTCTGAGAACTTAAAAGGAGTGACAGGAGTCAGGGTCGGTAGTGGCCAGCTTTCCACTTCAGGAAAGGTGCCTGCCTCTGTCCAGCTGGCCTCATCTGGGCTCCTGTACCTGAGTGCCTGCAGTGGCTTTTCCAGAGTCCTGTGCCCTGAGTATGCCTCTGTGGGAGGGCCAGGAAGCACACAGGCACCCTGGTCACCCCAGGCCCATGAGGTGCCAAAGAGCCCATTTCTGTGGTGAATCAGAGAGCAGGAATAGGGCTCTGTGCCCTGCCCTGGGCCCCACTTAGGGGCAGTTGCTCTGCAGGTAGCATGGCCCCTCTGTGAAGACCAGGACACAGGCTCAGGGACCTGGTGACTTGCCTAAAGGCATAGCCAGTTACAGGCAGACCCAGGCAGGACCCAGATTTTTCAAATTTTGAAAAATAGTAGAAAAGCTGCAAAGAGACTAATAGGTTTTTTTCTTTTTCTTTCCTTTTCTTTATTTTGCACTCAACCACTGAGCCACATGCCCAGCACTATTTTGAATTTTATTTGGAGACAGGGTCTCACTGAGCTGCTTAGCACCTCACTGTTAACTGAGGCTGGCTTTGAACTTGCGATTCTCCTGCCTCAGGCCTCTGCGCCTGGCCTTAAGAAGTCTTTAAATCTCAGTGCAGATGTCCTCAGAATAGCCAGTGAGCAGTGCTGGGGACACCCAGAAACCCACCCTTAGAGACAGGGCAAATGCGGAGGGATGCTGGGAGGATTGCTCAGGCCCAGCAGGCGGGCTTCTGCCAGTCTTGCAGGGGGCCCAGAGTCTGAGTGGACGTGACTGCCAGGGCAGGTGCTCGCCAATGGCTGTCCAGTGCCTTCTCTGGGCTGTGCTCTGGCAGCATGAGGGAAACCAGGATAAAGGAAACAGCTTCCCCAGCTGAGTGAGGATGCAGTGGGAGACAGACTCTTACACCAGCCTCAGTCTAATGCTATTCGTGGACAAGGGGCAGTGAATGAGAAGAATACACTGAAAACTACAGAACGCTAAAGAAAGAAGCTAAAGAAGACCTCAGAAGATGGAAAGATCTACCTTGCTCTTGGGTTGGCAGAATTAATATTGTCAAAATGACCATACTACCAAAAGTACTATACAGATTTAATGCGATTCCAATCAAAATCCCAATGACATTTCTCATAGAAATAGAAAAAGCAGTCATGAAATTCATCTGGAAAAATAAGAGACCCAGAATAGCTAAAGCAATCCTTAGCAAGAAGAGTGAAGCAGGGGCTGGGATTGTGGCTCAGTGGTAGAGCGCTCGCCTAGCACGTGCGCAGCCCGGGTTCGATCCTCAGCACCACATACAAATGAACGCATTGTGTACAACTAAAAGCAAATAAATAAATATTAAAAAAAAAAGAGTGAAGCTGTTGGCATCACTGTACCAGACCTTAGATTATACTATAGAGCAATAGTAATAAAAACAGTATGGTATTGGCACTAAAATAGACATGGAGACCAATGGTATAGAACAGAGGACACAGAGACAAACCCACATAAATCCAGTTATCTCATATTAGACAAAGGCACCAAGAATGTACATTGGAGAAGATGGACTCTTCAACAAATGGCGCTGGGAAAACTGGAAATCCACATGTAATAAAATGAAATTAAGCCCCTCTCACCAGGCACAAAACTCAATTCAAAGTGCATCAAGGACCTAGGAATTAAACCAGGGACACTACGCCTAATAGAAGAAAAAGTAGGCTCAAATCTTCATTCATTCAGGGATTAGGCCCTGACTTCCTTAATAAGACTCCTATAGCACAGGAAATAGAATCAAGAATCAATAAATGGGATGGATTCAAACTAAAAAGCTTCTCAGAAAAAGAAACACTCAGTGAGGCGAATACAGAGCCTATAGAATGGGAGTAAATTTTTACCACACGCACATCAGATAGAGCACTAATCTCTAGGATATATAAAGAACTCAAAAATCTTAACACCAAAAAAAAAAAACAAAAACAAATAACCCAATCAGTAAATGGGTCAAGGAACTGAACAGACACTTCTCAGAAGATGATATACAATCAATCAACAAATATATGAAAAAATGTTCAACATCTCTAGCAATTAGAGAAATGCAAATCAAAACTACTCTAAGATTTCATCTCACTCCATTCAGAATGGCGGTTATCAAGAATACCAGCAATAGTAAGTGTTGGTGAGGATGTGGGGGAAAAGGCACACTCACACAATTCTGGTGGGACTGCAAATTGGTGCAACTAATATGGAAAGCAGTATGGAGATTCCTTGGAAAACTTGGAATGGAACCACCATTTGACCCAGCTATCCCCCTCCTTGGTTTACACCCAAAGGACTTAAAAACAGCATACAACAGTGACACAACCACATCAATGTTTATAGTAGCACAATTCATAATAGCTAAATTGTGGAACCAAACTTGATGCCCTTCAGTAGATGAATAGATAAAGACTGTGGTATATATATACACAATGGAATACTACTCAGCATTAAAAGAGAATAAAATCATGACATTTGCAGGTAAATGGATGGAGCTGGAGAATATTATGCTAAGTGAAGTAAGCCAATCCCCAAAAAACAAATGTAGAATGTTTTCTCTGATATGAGGATGCTGATCCGTAATGGGGATTGGGCAGGAGCATGGGAGGAATGGAGGAACTTTAAATAGGGGAAGAGGAAGGAAGGGGAAGGGAGCAGGGTGGTAGGAAGGATAGTAAAATGAGATGGACATCATTACCCTAAGTACATGTATGAAGACATGAATGAGGTGACTCTACTTTGTGTACAACCAGAGACATGAGAAATTGTGTTCTATATGTGTACTATGAATCATAACGCATTCTGCTGTCATGTATAACAAATTAGAATAAATAAATAAATTTTAAAAAAATACACAAAAACCCAGCATTTATCTAGCATTTTATAGTTCATGAAATGTCTCCATAAAAGCTCTCTTGTTTGATCTTTAGTGGAACTTCCTGTAGTGGCCATAATTTTTTACAATCGCTTTATTGAAACATGATTCACATTCCACACAATTCATCTGCTTGAAGCATACTACCTGGTGGCTCCCAGGTTATTCCTGGGGTTGTGCAGCTGTCCCACAGTCCACTCCAAAACATTTTTGTTACCCCAAAAGTACTCCTTGAAAAGCTATGGCTTTTCACGCCCCAGTTAAATACTGAGGAAGTCAAGTGAATTCTCCCAGGTCCTTACCAGCCCTGCACTGTGGAACGTCCATTTTGTAGGTGCCGTGTCTGAGGCCTGGAGGCACTTGGGCCACTGCCTCTGGTCACAGAGCTGACACACAAAGAGGACTGGAGTTCAGCCCCGAGGGCCAAGAGCCTCCCCCCTCCCTCCACACAGCTCTCCACCCCAAGGCCAACCCAGGGGCAGGCCCTGCACAGCCATTCCCCTGGGGAAGCCATGCCTGGACTCCTGCCTGCTCCTTCCTTCTCCAGGAGGCCTCGTGCTGGGTCTGTTTGCAAACTCAGTCAAAAGAGGAAAGTTCTTAGTCCCTCTGGGGTTGTCTGGTACTGAACTTTAATTGGCCTTTTTGGTGAAATGTGGGAAATACTCCGAACTTCTCTTTGGAAACAGCATTGGTTTGCTTCAATCTTCCTTTGGGATGCAAAGATAAGAGGCACTTTGGGTAGAAAGCTGGACACTTGTGGTGCGCACGTAGGTGCCTGATGGGGAAGAAAGAAAGACCCGTGAACTTCATGAGCTTTTTGGGGGGGGGGGGGTTGTATTTTATTTGGAGACAGGGTCTCACTGAATTGCTTAGCACCTCACTGTCACTGCTATCTGTGGACTTGATGACTCTGTCATCTTTCACTTTGACTCAGAGCTTCAGGGTCCTCACAGGTGGAAACCCCCTCTTTCCATCCATGTAATGCACACTTATTTAGTGCCTTTTGTCTGCCTGCCTGTGCACTCAGAGGTGGGGTTTCAGACATCAGTGAATCAGCCTCTGCCTATGTGAAATGATGGGTCAGGGTGGGGACAGGCTATGGACAGTCATAGAGCATCCAGAATGCAGGTGCCTCTTCCCATAGGCCAGGTGCCCCGCTGGGAACCAGGGTGCAGCCAGATGTGGGCATGGGTGCGAGACCCTGGGGTGAGCAGGAAGAGAGAAGCCTTGCTTGGCTTTTGGTATCAGGAAGGCTTTCAGTCCACTCCTTCCTCAGCTCCTTGTTGGCTGGGCCCCAGCGGTCAGGCGTGATTCTGGGCTAGGGAAGCGGTGAACAGCCAAGAGGGTCTCTGCCCTCAGGGAGCCCACCATAGACCTGAAGGCGGTTAACAGTCACAGAGAGGTCTTTAAGCTCGTGACACATACTCTGCTAGAAGTGAATGGAGTTGTGCAGCAGAAGGAGGGGTGCTGTGCCGCTGGGGTGACTTGGGGAGGGCTCGCAAGCTCCAGCCTCCAGGATGGAAGGGTGCAGCTGTGCTGAGGCTCCAGAGAACATTCCAGGGGCAGGGCAGCAGGTGCAAAGGTCCAGGCAGGGAGAATGGTGTGTTTTGGTCACAAGGTCAGAAGGGCTGGGCAGGTGGCCAGGGGTTCTGTGTGGAGGGCGTGGGCTTAAGCGGGGACCCAGTGGGAGCCTGTGGCACAGGAAGCTGAGGGGGAGGCAGGACCATGCCCACGATGGGTGTGGGAGCTGCACGTCCACCTGCTGGAGATGGAGTAGGTGGGGATGGAGAGGGTCTTCCAGTGGGCTTTTGGGTTCCCTGTGGTCGAGTAGTTGCCAGCATTCTCTGTGACTGTCCAGGGAGAAAAATTTAAGATATGGCTGAGCCCACCATCTGGGCAGCACTCTGGGACCTCTGCCTCGTCCCTGTATAGAGCTCAGATTCCCATTTGGGGCCACATGGGTCTTTTGGGAGCTCTGAGTCTGCAGGCGAGTCCTCAGCTCCTGTGCTGAGCCAGCTCTGCAGGCAGGGCCACCTTGGGAGTCTGTGCTCTCCTTTTCTTGGAATGCGTCTGTGATGAATCACTAATGATAATGGTTCATCATGCTGTCTCAACGCTGGCCCCTGCTGATTGTCTAACAGCCAGCAGAGGAACTCGCCCCACTGATTAATTTTCTGCCCTTCTCCTTCTTCTCTTAGAATGGCCATACAAGTGGACAAGTTCAACTTTGAGAGTGTCCCAGAATCCCCAGGAGAGAAGGGGCAATTTGCAAATCCAAAGCAGCTGGAAGAGGAGAGGCAGGAAGCCCGAGGCCTGGAGGTGAGCAGCAGGCTGGACATCCACTGGAGAATCATATCCTTTTCATGGTGGTTGTTTTAGTCAGCTTTTTCCCTTCTGTGATTAAAGGACCCGACCAGAACAACGGTAAAGGAGGAAGGTATATTTAAGGGCTCACGGTTTCAGAGGTCTTAGTCCATAGAAGGCTGGCTCCATTCCTTGGGGATCGAGGTACAGCAGAACACCATGGTGGAAGAGTGTAGTAGAGGGAAGTGGCTCGCATGATGATCAGGAAGCAGAGTTTCCACTCTCTAGAGACAAAATATATGCTCCACAGCCACACCCCCAAAGAACCACTTCATCCAGCCATACCCCACCTGCCTCCAGTCACCACTTAGTTAATCCCATCAGGGATTAATTCACTGATAGGTAAAGGCTACAAACGAATCACTTCGCCTCCAAACCCTCTTACCTTGTCTCACACATGAGCTTTTGGGGGATACCTCACTTCCAAACCATAATAGGGGTCTACATTGAACTGGGATACATCCATGCCTAGGGCTTCTGAGCGCTGAGAAGGAGCCAAGAGGGGTTAGCTACTGGACTTGAACCCCAGGTAGCTTCACAATGCCCTGACAAGCATTCTCTTAACCACTCTATGCTTCAAAAGCCTCACTTAATGAGTATTGATTCTGAGTGGGGACAGGTCTTCCCGGGGCTGATGGTGTTCTTGACTTTGATCACATGTTCCTTGCCAGTGTTGATACTCATGTTAGTGACAGGTCCTAATGGCCACCCATCAATGCTGGGCTCAAGTGTTTTCACAGACTGACAGCTGAAAATATGGACACAATTGTCTGGGAAACTGAAATTGGATTGTACAGCTTAGCGAGGCATGAAGATGCTGTTTCGAATAGACTAAGTGAGCTTTCAGAAGGGCTGTGCTCTGAAAGAGTACTTCATGAAGTAACAGAGCCTGCTCTGACTTCTGGCTCGTGCCTGGCTCATGGTAGACAAATGGCTGAAGGAATGAATGCTCTGGAGAGACCCCAGCTCTGCTTGTTGTTCGGCAGTTTTTGCAGAACACCTATGAAAGTAGGTCAGGGATGGCATGAGGCACTAAGCAGGCAGAGCTGCAAAGACGAGCCTCAGTGCAGTGGTCCCATCTGGCAGGCAGGAGGGCAGCCAGGACAGAGCATTGTGCCAGGTACCAGGCATCAGCCCCTGCAGCTGCAGGGTGGAGGTAGTCTAGGAAGGTTCATGAAGCGTGAGACATGTGAGGGGGCTGCTATGGTGGCTAGAAGTTTATCAAAGGGACAGGATGGGGAAAGCCCAGGGGAACTGAGGCTTGGGTATGGCTTGCTCAGAGAAGGCCTCCCAGAAAGAGGCCACTCTGATGTGGGTGTCCATTAGTCATCTTCATTGTGCATGGATTCTGTGGCTGTGGGGACAGTCGGATCATTCTGGAGAGCCTCTCTAGATTCTGGAACTGTCCTCCATTATCTGTGCCATGAATTCTGGGACCTGAGGCAAGTTCCTGCACTTGAGCTGATTTGAGTTTGGGCCTGGTAGAGCAGTTCATAACAAAATACGAACTTTAGGTATCAACACAGGCTCTGTGAGGTGGACACCAGTGACTTCTGGGTGACCAAAGCAGTCCACGTGGAGCTGCAGGTGTTTGGTACAGAGATGGGACAGCCGGGACTCATCTCTCCCTGGGCCCATGAGCTCTGCACAAAGCCAGGCCGCCTCCCTCATCCCGACTGAGGGAGCAGGGCAGGAAGCTGCCTTCACACGCCAGTGTCATCTGCTGCTCCGTGGTCTGTGGCGCTGTGTTTCCCATGGGGCCGGCTGTCAGTGGTGGGGCAGAGACCAGCCCAGGCCTTGCCAGCAACAGGCTCACCCCCAGCTTCAGATGTTCAAACGCTGGCTGGGGCTGGGAGCCCTCTCCTTCAGGGGCTGGCCCTGATGCTGAAGCAGGGAGCCACTTGGTCTTTCTGGGAAGAGGGGTCGGCGAGGCTCCATGTCGCCTGCTGTGGAAGCCGCCATTAGGCAAGAGACGCCCCTCCTCCAGTCTTGGAGCTTGAGCTTTAGGCATGGAGCTGTGCAGGGTGGGGCAGGATGGGCCTGATGGGACAGCGGGACCAGAGGGAGAAGGGGCGCTGTCAGGAAGGATTCACTCTCCAAGGCTGTCACTCTGAGGCTCGGATAAAGACAGGAAACCTTGGAATGGGTGGAATTGTGACCCCCTCACTAACCCCTTCCCTGCTGGGCACAGAGTTGCATCTGGTCAGTGTCATAGCCACCACTTTCTGGATGCTGTGCTGGGTCCACGTCACCCTTGTCTCCCCAACTCAGGGTGGATTCACCATCCTTCCTGGCAGGTGACAGGAGGTGACTCAGGTTCATGCATAGAAAGCAGAAGAGCTGGTTTCCAGAGCCCCTGGCCTTAGTCCTGGCCTAGCCTCTGCTGCCTCTTGGGATTATGCTGACCCACAGAACTCTTGGGCTCTTCAAACACTAGCATCAAAAACTACAGGAACTGTCTTTGCATTTCTCTTTAAGCCTTGACTCGTTTAAGAGGTTGCCATCCTGTTCTGTATTTGCTTAATAATTTTTAAAATTGTTTTATTTGTTTTAATTAGTTATACCTGACAGTAGACTGCATTTATGCACTGTGACATATCATACATAGATGGGATATAATTTCTCATTTTTCTAAGTGTACATGTTGCAGAATCATATTGGTCATGCAGTCACATATATACATACAGTAATAATGTCTGTTTCGTTCCACTGTCTTTCCCATCCCCGCATTCCTTCCCTCCCCTCCCTTCACTTCCCTCTATCTAATCTAAGGTAACACACTAGGGGGAAATGGCATTGCTTAATAATTCTTGCGACAAATATTTATGGAGTGCCTAGCATGTGCCACACACATCTGTCCCCCAAGTTTCCCGATTGTAGGTTTATGTTGGCAAGTTTGGTTAAAGAGAACCAACATTAGGGACATCCTCTCTCTGTCTATTTCTCTTTCTCCCTCTCATCTGAAAATGACATCTGGCATGGGTTGAGTAGCAGACTTTTGCTACTATAAACCTGAATTCAAGCAGATAGAAAGACCAAGGGTTGAATTGGCTAATAATTTTATTATGCGTTTTAGTAATATTTTCTAAATATTTAGACTCTATAAAATGTTTTTTTAAATATTTATTTATTCATTTTTAATTGTACACAATACCTTTATTTTTACGTGGTGCTGAGGATTGAACCCAGGCCACTCACATGCTAGGTGAGCGCTCTTCCGCTGAGCCACAACCCCAGCCCCAGATTCTATAAAAATTTTTCAGCTTAATTTGACACCTATCTATAGCTATAGGAATTGCCCATATGCAGCACATAAGGCTGGATAGATGTGTTTTAAAGGAAACTGGGTTCTTTGCTATGAAAGTCTGTGCACCTCTCTGCACAGTAACCACCTGAGAGTCTCCTCGGAGGGCCTATCCTGCCCCTGGGTATACCCCAACTGGTGCTGACCAGCCCCTGGCCACCTCGTCCCCAACCCCAGTTGCCCACCTGCTCTGTGGAAGAGTGGGTGAGTCTGTCACAGGAGCCTGGGCATCACAGCCTTGGAGCCGGCCACTCCTCCCCAGCCTGTGGCTGGGGTCTGGTGGGCCTCACAACTGCATGCCGTAGGCTGCCTGGAGGGGTCACGAGGACCCTGTCCCTGTGGGACAGGGTGACTTCATGGCAGCCAGCCCCCCAGGGGTGGTGCAAAGTGGGCACCTGGGTGGTGTTCCCTGCACTGGACTGCGCTGGTTCTGAGGTTGAATTTGTGCCCTTTGGCGCTGGGCCTGTGCGGACGAGCTAATGGTCTGATGGTGCTTTCCTTCCTCTAGGAAGCCTCTTTTCCTAAAGCTGTTCAGGGTTTGTTATCATCGTGACCAGGAAGACCTGCCCCACCCAGTCTGTGTCCTCTGTCCCACGGAGGCTGGGGACACTCCCAGCAAGCAGGAGCCTGATGGGCAGTCAGACATGGCTGCCTGCCTCCAGCCCTCCCTGTGCTGCCTTTGCCATGCCCTGAGTCCCCTCTGTGCTCCCCTGTTGTCACACTGAGGTAGGGCTGTTGACAGTTCCTCTGCCATGGGGGCCATGAGACAGGCATGAGCTTCAGAGCTGAGGCAGCTCTTGGTGGCTCCTATAGGGGTGGCAGCCTCTCCCCCCTGTGTCTTGTGGCCACAACACACAGAGGAGCCTCTGCTGTCTGTCGGCCTTGACCCTCATTCTGTCCCAGGGCTAAAGTTTTCACAAAGGCCTCCTTATCCTCAAACCTGTTAGTCCTCTACCTTATGTGCACCTCTACCAGGCCACCAAGTATCCTGGCCATTTCTGGAGGGAGCCTGTGCCCAGCAATCTCATTTGGGACTGGCCTGGGTGCACTGTTTGTGCAGCTCTCTGGAGGCCAGGGGTCTGCTGGCATAGGCAGCACGTGGTCCAGGGAGCCAGGCTTAGATGACGTCACCTGTGCTTTCTGGATAGAGTACATCCTTACCTTCAGCGTCCAGTACCTGCTGACCTCCTTCTTGCCCGCTGACAACTGTGGTATGTCATCTTTGCTGAACCTGGAAAATCCTACTGTAGCCAGTTGTCTGTGAACTCAGTGGATGGTGGCCTTCAGTGTGATCCTAACTCATCCACATTGGACTTTAGGAGGGAATTTTGGGAACTGGAGCCCAGGGTGGTAAGGCTGGCCCTGCTGCTTTTAGCACCCTGAGGCCTTGTGGCTAGAAGGGTGCTGTGTCTGTGTTGGTTTGGCCAACATGGTGACAGCTGCTGCAGAGGGTTTCTGTGAGAACCAGTTCTAAGTCCCACTTGCTCTTTGATCCCCTGCCAGGTGCCAGGTGTGTGCTGGCATTTACTCACCCCCCTACCTGCAAAGCAGGTAGTCTCTAACCCTTTTAAGAAAATAATGGGATTTTGGAAAATCCAAAACTGTAGAGCCTGGGCAGCCACCAGGATAGGCAGGACCCGTGTCACTGTGCTGTTGACTACAGTGAGGTCAAGGCTGAGAGGCACAGACATGACTCCTGACCCCTGAAGGTGTCAACAGCTGGAAATCCTCCAGTTCCCGTGGAAGCCCTCATTCTATTCTGTGACTTGGCACAGGCAAGGCTCCTCCAAGATGGGCCTCCCAGGTCCCCTTCTTGAGAGCCATCCAGTCCCCAGCCTCCCTCCTGCCTTGCTGTGGCAGCTTGCAGCTCCTGGTGCTTCCTTCCCGTCTGTTACAGTCCTTAAGAAGTACAGAGATTGGTTTGCTCTTGAAGTCTGTCTCTCCTGCGAGATTATGCTGCCTGGAGGTCAGGTGAGATCCCGTGCACTCCACAGCCATTTCTTGGGGACATTTGTGTGCCAGACATTAGGCTGGCACTGGGGGATGCCACAGTGAGCAGCTGTGGACCCTGTCCCCAGTGCTGACTGTGATCTCTGGCATGTAGGTTTTAAAACCTATGCAAATGAGAAGTTGTAATTTCCAGGATGCAGCCAACCAAAGGTGACCAGCTTAGTTGCCCTGAGCCAAGTGCTGTGATAGTCTATGAATGGAGTTTGCAACCAGAGGGATTAGTCTGACTTCAAACCCGGATCCTTTTCCAGAGCTGGCCCTGCACAGACTGTCCGTAGCTGTCATGGTGTTGCACAGCGTCATCTCGCCTCCTTGTTTTCCTTGTGTGTTACAAATGTCCCTTTGCAGAGCCTTTTTGAGATTGGCAAGAGACTTGCTGGCCTGTGGGAACCACCTGTGCAGGTGTAAGGAGGAGGAGCTGGGCAGTTTGGCTGCCCTGCACAGAGGCCTGTGGCCTGGGCCATCCGGGCAGTCTGCCAGGTGCTCCGATAGTGTCCATTTCCCCTGTTGAGTCTGGAGACGCATTTTTAACCAGTTTGGCTGCTTTTACAGTGAAGCAGAGGCTCAGGCAGCTCACGGGCACACTGGGCTTTGGACCCTGTGAACCAGCACTCCAGACTAGGGAGGGGTCTGCCGGATGCAGAGGCCAAGTGAGCATCCACGATTTGGGAAGTGGAAGGATGAGGAAGAGTGCAGCTGTCGTGCTGAGTGTGGGGGTCTCACGTCCTGGAGCGGCCACCCTCCAGACAGTGACCCTCCTGGCTGTGCACTGCTGAGGGTGCCGCTGCTTGGCCTCACAGACCTCAGCCACTCTGTGCAAGCCGGAAGGACTCGCCAGGGGCTGAGACATTTGTCAGAAGTTTACAGGCCTTCAAGGACTTTAGGCACCATGTCCTGCATTTGGTTGATCATAACCAGGACATCCCCCTGCATACAGCCACACTTGAGCCCTGTTCTCAGTTTCTAAGAGTGCTTTCTTCCCAGGGAGGATAAGTCACTGTCCCCTGACCACTCCTCCCTCGTGACACAGGCGGGTGGAACTGCTTGCCCTGGGCACCTCGGCTGCCCCTTCAGTGTCTCTCGTGGCTCTCGGTTCTTCTCCAAGTTGCTTCCTAATGGAGTACTGTCTTCTTATCTCCTGAAAAAACATTCCGTCTCTTTAAACAAGACTCTTAAAACACAGCACACTACATTTTTCTAATAGTCGTGCTTGGAGAAATAGTTTTATCTAAATGAATTTTAATACAAACAGCGCCTGTCATCAGCACGGCTGATTCCTTGATCATCTTAAGTGAAATGCGGGGTTGCATTTTGTATCTGCCTTCAGGGAGTCTGGCTTTTAGAGCTGTTTGTGATAACTTGCTTCAGAGGCCTTTAATCTCTCGTGGCAGGGAAGCTCTGCAGCCAGAGCAACACCATACCTGACTGGCAATGGAACCCAGTCGCCCTGGCCGTTTGCCCTTCAGGAGGCAGGGGAGTGAAGGGGGATGGACACAGATTTGATGACTGTCTCCCCCAAATCCAAATATAGTGGCCACACACACCTCTCAAGTTCTTTGAAAGGAATCAGGCTTGATACACAGTACAGGTTTCAGATCTGTCTGGCTCAGGAAGTTGGGGAAGAAAGTTTCATGATCAAAGTGGTTCAGGTCTGTGTGTGTGTGTATGTGTGTGCGTGCACACGTGCACACATGCATGCATGTGCACATGTGCATAAATTGATGTGCATTGTGTTTGTGTGATTGGGTGTGTGAGTGCTGAGCATGAACAAATTCTGGGTAGTTTGGTATGATCATTACTGTGAGCATGTGTATCTCATAGAATAGTCATAAAATTACAGAGCGTAACAGCTACCACCCATATGGCAGTGACTGGATGCCAGGTACTGATCTGAGCAGTTTGCTTAGCGTTATTCACTTAATTTTTACAGTAACTCTCTGAAGTAGTTTTTCCCACATTTTTTATTGCTGCATTATAGTTACACATACTGATGGGTATTGTTGTTACCTGCTCTTACATGCACAAGTGTAACCATATGATCTGGCGTGTATCACTTCCCTGCATGTGGCAGTTGTTTTTTTTTTTTTTTTTTTTTTTTTTTTTTGTGGTACCAGGGATTTAAACTCAGGGGCACTCCATCACTGGGCCACATCACCAGCCCTTTTTTGTATTTTATTTAGAGACAGGGTCTCAGTGAGTCGCTAAGTGCCTCACCATTGCTGAGGCTGGCTTTGAACTCGCAATCCTCCTTCCTCAGCCTCCCAAGTGCTGGGATTATGGTGTGCGCCACCATGCCTGGCTCATGCAGCAGTTTTTAATGCACATCTCACTGTGGAGAAAGCTGAAGCCCCATGGAGTTCCCTGGCTTGCTCAGGCCAGCCAACTAATGGGTGGTGGAGCTGTGCCCCGGCTCCATCTCAGTGGTGTAGGCTTCTCCTGACAGTGTGTCCTGCTGCATGGTGACCTCTGTCCAGGTGGGCCTAGGACATCAGGGAGCTTGGCCAGATGCAGTGCTCTCACCGAGACAGAGTAGTGGCTTCAGCAGTCCCAAAGTTTGTGCTGCAAATTGGAAAACAAAGGCATGAGAAAGAGGCTCATTAATCATTTAAAACAGTCTTTCCATTAGTGTAATTTCTATTTATGACAATTTGCTAATTTATTTGAGCTGAAGTAGGGCTGGGCTTAATCCCTGCTCCTGTCATTCTTCCCTCCAGAGCTGGCATGGGACACAGCCTGTCTTCCAGGGAGGGGTGCCCAAGTGTAGGCACGCCACCAGAGAGCCCTGCTCCACTGGCAGGCAGCTGGAACACCTCTGTGTCCACTTCTCTTGTGACAGAGTTTCCATTTTGGTTCAGTAGACCCTCAGTGATGCCCAGGGTCTGAGCATGGTGCTTATTCCTCCTTGGAAGGGAGAGGCCACGACACCTTAGCTCTGTGGGTTCAGCCTCACAAATCCCTTCACTTCCCCAGGAGCAAGTTGGTTGACCAATCATTTTTTTTTCCAGAATATTTATCAGCCACATAAATAGAGACAGGATCTGCACGGTGGTGTCAAATGTACCTGTGCTTATGGTACATTACCAAACATTTCACTAGTGCTGCCCAAGCAGACAGTGGGAGAGAAGAGGCTTTTTACTTGCCCTCTGCATTTTCTTTGTATCTGGCTGTGGTTTTCAGAGATTTAGTGATTGAGCATTCACGGTTCTCCAGATGAACTGAGATGGCTGCATGAAAATGTCTGTGTAAAAATGAGGCTCTGCACAAATATTGGCCAGTTAATTAAATGTCATAAATTATGACGAATGACTAATAATAATGAATAGGATATAATGCTTGCACAGATCTAGATCCTCACAGGTGGACGGACGGTCTCTTTGGGTGCAACATACACACCTCTGATTTCAGCAATCTAGGAGACTGAGGCAGGATGATCTCAAGTTTAAGACCAGCCTCAGCAACTTAGTGAGGTTGTCTCAAAATAAAAAAAATAAGAAGGGCTGGAATGTAGCTCAGGGGAAAAGTGCCCTTGGATTCAATCCCTGGTCACAAAAAAAAAAAAAAAAAAAAAGTCTGGTGTGGCCCATGTATCTCTGCTGGTGACCTGGCGTGAATCAGGCGTGTCATCAAGAGCACGTGGTGTGAGTTCAGCACCATGTAGCAAGTGCAGGACAGACGCCCTACAGGACCTGGTGGGACAGCAGGGAGGGACAGAGGTCTGGCTTCTCCGTGAGGTGAGGTTGGGCCTGGGGGATGTCCAGGCAGGTGGTGTTTAAGCCCTAGAACGGGGGTGGGCTTCCTCCCAGAAGACGAGGTGAGGGGTGCTCCAGGCAGAGGGAGAGTCGGAGCAAGGGCTCCAGGGTGCAAAGGGTGCACTGCTGGGACCAGGGCCAGGAGGACAGGAGTCCAGTGAGGCTGGTGCACACATGAGCACACAGGGGAGGGGTGAGGGTGGTGATGGAACAGCCAGAGGGAAAAACCAGTGTCCAGGGAGCTTGTGCGAGGGCGATGGGTGGCCCTGAGGATGTGGAGCGGCAGAGCCACGTGTGGGCCTCGCTGTGGGGAGGCGGCTCTGGCTGGAGAGTGAAACCGGCTCTGCTGCCCCCACCTTTCTGGGGTGGCGTGGCCAGACGGTGCTCCTTTCTGCCCCACAGGCCTGCGCCGCCTGCCTGTGGGGCCCTACAGGTGGGTGGGGCGCTGCAAGCCTGTCTCTGCTCTCTTCCCCGCTGCACCTCAGCAGGCGAGGCTGTGGGAGGGTGGCGGGCTGCCAGGGTCGTGCCACTGGGGTGTACTGTGCCGTGCTGAGGTAACGTAGACTCACTCCTGCTCCGAAAGGTTCACAGGGAGAACCAGGGTGGTGGCCCTTGAGCCCCACGGCCCCGTGGAGAGCAGTGTGGAGAGCGTGCGTCTCTTCCTTGTCCAGCTGGATTTTTTTTTTTTTTTTTTTTTTTTTTTTTTTGGTATCAGGGATTGAACTCAGGGGCACTCTACCACTGGGCCACATCCCCAGCCCTTTTTTGTATTTTATTAGAGACAGGGTCTCACTGAGTTGCTAAGTGCCTCGCCATTGCTGAGGCTGGCTTTGAACTCGCGATCCTCCTGCCTTAGCCTCCCAAGTGCTGGGATTACAGGCGTGCGCCACCGCGCCTGGCTCAGCTGGATTTTTAACCCAGGGACGGGATTAGGATGTGACCCCCGAGGGAGAGCGGGTGTGTGTCACACCATCATCTCTTTCCCATGACACACACACTTCCGTCAGCCTCAGGTGCCCCTCGGCTCTTGTGTGTGGTGGCAGTGGCGTATCTACTGTGCTGTGTGACCATTGTGCACTGTTATCACGCAGAGCCCTCACTCCAGGAAGTGTGTCTTCCCTCGATGCCAAGTGCAGGGTTTGTGCTCAGTAGTCATTCACTCATGGCCAGTGACCTGATAAACTGGCCCCATGTGGGTGGTAACTGAAGGCTCCCTGTTCAGTCCCTCGCGTCATTCCTAGAAAGGATCACTCATCAGTGACTTCCTGCCGCCAGCCCTGTAGGCCTGAACCAGGGACTCTGAGGTAGTCCACGTCTTGCATCAGGCGCTCCCCATGGTCCAGTGTGGAGTCGGCCAGGATGGTGAATATCTGAGCCCAGGAGCGGCTACACTAGGGCAGAGCTCCGCCTGAGGGGTGCCTGCCAGGGTTGTGCTGAGGCTCACCGCTGGCCAGATTTGGGACTGTCCTTCCTGTGAAAGTAGCAACACCTCCTCCTCTTTTCTGGGAGTAGACCCCCTTACTCATACCACTCATTTCTGGAACTAAACACTGCCCTTAACCCCTGTTGGGGACAAGCCCATCTCCTTTATGGGTTCAGGCCACTATGGCTAAATGGGTCTGTGTCCCCACCACCCTCACATCCTATCCCAGGAAATTTTATGGATTACCTCACAGGAGAAAAAGTGGGTCCTTGAGGTCCTGGAGCGTCTTGTCCTCATCAAGGGGTTCCAAGGTTGACCCACTTCTCCCCTGGTTCCGTGGTGAGACTCTGACCCGTCACTCTACTCACTGAGGACTTCAGGCTGGTTTGCTGGCAAGGTGGCTTCCTAGAGGAGTCTGGATGGAGGATGGAGCACTGCCCTGGGTCAGAGATCCTGAGTTGGAATCCTCATGTCCATCCTTCCTGCCTGTGTGGCTTTGGGAGCCTTAGCATTCCCTGGATTGTTGTGAGGAGCAAGGGGAATAATCTATAGGTTACTGGCACATAATAGGTGCTCAGTGAAAGGCACTAGGTGTTTATTGAGCCTCCACTGCATGCCAGGCACAGTGCTGGTGCCTGGGCACCATTCCGTGGTGTTTGTGGCTTAGAACCAGGAGTCCTCTGAGCTCTTTTTCTTATTGCTCTGTGGTTTTTGTTCTTCGAAAATAGCCATTTCCACAGGAAAGCCGAGAGCTAGCAGTTGGGGTGGCCGGGTCGCTCATTGACCTCGCTGGTTGAGTGGAGCATGGCAGAAGGTTAGCCTGAGCAAGGCAGCCCCAGCCTCTGGGCCTTGCAGCTCACCGCCTTTGAGAGTCTGTGTCCACAGGAAGGGCAAGCTAGCCATGGGGGAAGCCAGCTCACTCAGCCACGTCCTGGAGGCAGGGAGTGGTGGTGAGCTGGGGGACCGAAAGCAGGACTTATGCTTCCAGGTGAGGGTGTTAGACTCTGCTGCCAGAGCCAGCACAGGAGCTGCTCTAAGCCAGATGGGACTGGAGGTTTCCCACATCAGGCCCCAGGCCCCAGCCATTTTGCCAGGGGTGTGGTCAGGTGACGTGCCACAGCTGATCCTGCAGTCCTGCTGCTGCCAGGGCCCTGGCCTCTGCACTGGTGGAATCTCAGGGACTGTGTGTCCCAGGTGACTGGAAAGCCTTGCTGGAGGGGGCCCCTTCAGCACCACGGAGAGTTCCACCGGGCTTCCCTTGCTCTGGAAAGAAGAGCACAGGGCCGGCTGGGTGGGTGCTGCCCAAGCCCCTGGCAACTGCAGGGCTCTGGCATGACCCAGCCTGTGGGTAGCAGGATCTGCTCTGTCATGTGGGGGCCATTTTTGCAGTGAGGACTTGACACAATGTGCAGAGTGAGGGCTCCTAGTCACACTGCTGGGTTCAAGCTGGGGCCCCACCTGCTAGCATCCACAGCCATGAGCCCGAGGTTCCTCAGCCATCTCTGAAGTGGACGTAATGGCCCCTTCTCATACCCAGCAGTTCTGAAGCCTCAGAGTGGGACTGACATTAAGTGGGTAGGATTCATGGCGACGTGACCCACTGGGCCTCTCCCAGCAGCCACTGGGAAATGTTCTCTGCAGTAGCAGTAGTGACAAGCTTTGCTCTGGTCTTGTCATTTTTATTCACCCCCTGCCCACATGCCAGGGTCTGTGTGTTTAAGATGCAGTAGCCGCACCATCCCCCGGCGACACTGCGTCAGGGCCGTGACAGTGGCTGACAGCCAGCCAGCTTGACCGTTCGTGGGCACAGGCTCAGATGCCAGGCTGTTTTGGTGGCTTATAGGCTGCAAGGGAGGAGGTTGCAGATGCAGGTAATTAGCCTTATTAGCTCAGCTGTCTGATTTCATGGCTCAGGTCCGAAAGCAAATTAATACAGAAATGTGCTGTTGGGGTGGTTTCCAAAGCCCAGTACCACTTGGCAACTTTGTAATCACCCACATGCCACCTCGCCTCTCTGGCTCATCTTTTCTGAGCCCTGTGTCCCTGTCATCTTGCAGGCTCTGCTCTGTGCTGCGGACACAGCCACCCTCCACCTTGGGAGCCCGCCGCGAGTTTCTAATAAGAAACTCCACTCTCTGGGGTCTTGATTTCACATAGGTGACAATAAACGCTGGAGAGAATCAGGAAGGAGGGCGGAAATAAACATAAAAATGTGCATTTTAAACTCAAATGTGGGTGATGTGCACCCCAAGCCCTCCTCTCCTTCCAGGCTGGGGAGAGGCCCCTCCTTGAGCTCAGCCGCATCTGCAGGCCTGGCCCACAGCGCACTCAGCTTTTGTCTTGGAGGCTGCCGAGGCCCTTTAAAATTGGTCACTTTTTCTAAGGCATTTTTGTGTCTTCACGAGGTGCTCACAGTTCTGAACTCTCTTCAACAGCTTGTGTGCCTATCTGCCCCGTCCTCTCCCTCCTCCCAGAGTGCCCGGTTTTGTTCCTGGTGTAAACTTCCAGAATTGCTTTTGGACATTCTAAGTAAATGCCAGTGCAGCCTATTTTTTTGCCCAGTGTTTTTATTCAAGGGCATATTCTGGCTGGAGTCTTGCTTTCCCACGTGCTACGGTGTCTTGGCTGACTTCATGGAGAGCCGCCTCTCTGCCCTCCCCGTGCTGAAGCAGGAAGCAGGGGCGGCCTGGCCACGCCTTTGCTAGGGATGCTCTCCAGCCTGGAGCTCTGGCCAGCCTGCAGCTGTGCGTCCCTGAGCTTGTCGTTTCCCTTGCTGGAGGTGCTGTGCTGTGGGAAGCAGCTTGGACAGGGGAGCAAAAGGCCCTTGGGGCAGGGCGCTGCAGGGGTAGCCTGGGGCCGAGCCAGGAGCCCTCTGGCTTCCAGGTCTTCAGGCAGGGTCCTGTCACCATGGCCAATTGAGGGTGCACATGGAGCCTTGCTGTGGAGCCTGCCCCTTTCAGGAATTTTCCCCAAGGTGCCCCCTCCTCGCTCCTGCTCTCTGGGACCCAGTGGAATGACTGTGAGTCTGAGACTTAGAAGCCCTGGGAGGAATTCCTTCCTTGGGAGTGGGTCACTGCCCAGAGACAGAATCCTGCACCTGTGTGTCATATGGGCCAGGAGACAGTTGCCGCGCACCTCAATCAGAACCAGTGGATTTGCACTTGTTTTGCCGGCACTGCACGCATCCTGCCACCTCCCCCTGCCTAGGATCAGGGTGAACCACGGCACTCCCAGCAGGCACTTGGCAGTGTGCCATGGGAGGGGTCTTGAGAGCTTGTTTTTATTTTTTATTTATTTTTAATGAAAGAGTAAGTGTCGCCTCATGGATGGCTCCGTCAGAAACAGGCCTTCCTGGTCCAGACTGCCCTCGGCACTCTTCCTAGAACAAGGAGAACAGTGACTCTCTGTCGCTGTCCCTTGGGCATCCCCAGCAGGTGACTGAGAAACCCTCAGCACAGAGCTGATGCTTGTGGCTCTCACTGTGCGCCTCTGCCACTGAGTCAGTGCTGATCCCCGCGTCCAGCAGGGGGCCTGGCCCTGGGGTCCCATCCTGGCCCCACCCCTCCCCCAACAGGACCACAGTTAGGGTGGGTGAACCCCTTACCCAGGTACCTGCCATGCCCTGGTTCCTCCTGTCTCTGCCCCGCCCCTTCCCTCCTCCAGAAAGGGTCTTTACCCTTTCCTGGTCAGGTTCCCATCCTCTCACATCCTCACCTTGAAAACCAGCTTAATAAGGTGCATTGAGTGTTAAAATCAGATTAGTCAAGCCTTCAAAAGGAGAAAAAGAATTCGCTCGTTATCCCTGGAGACTGAGCATCGTGCTGTGTCCTATTCACACGCGTGGGGGCCTCCCCACCAGAAAGTTCTTAATTCCAGGCGGTTCCTCTTAGGGAGATTAGACTTCCAGGAAGCTGAGTGGGTGGCCACTTCCTGGGGAACCTGGCTGTTTACATGCGTGATGTCACCCGTGGGCTGCAGCTGGCAAACAAATCTTTTGGGTCCCACAGCTGTGAAAGTAGGCATTCTAACCAGTGGCCCACACAGGCCCCCCCTTGGGAGCCAGTTAGCCCATCACAAACAACCATGCAGGACCCACGCACCCTGACTAGGAGCTGGGCTACATGAAGCAGATGTTTCCAGGAGCACACAGCCCACAAGGCAGATGGCCTCTGCCTCCACCATGCTCAAGTTGAGAGAGGAGGCCTGCAGGGTCCTCACCTGGGCTTTGGCCCCGTGCCCGCAGCCTGCCAGCCTGCCCACTTAGGAAGCTTGAGGGGCTCCCAAGAGGGACCTGGGGCTGCTCACTGATGGCCTCTGGCACAGCACCCTGAGCAGGGTGCACCCCTTACCTGATGGAGGAGAGCAGTGGAGCCATTGGTAACAGGTTAACGAGACAAGGGTAGCCGCGGGCTTGATTAGGGAAGGCTGCTTCAAGGTGGAAGCTGGAAGGAGGAGGGAGGGCCTGTGGGCGCCCTGGGCTCAGGGGTGAGCACGCAGCCTGCTCCCACCGAGGCCTCCAGGTCTCCGATGCGCTTTTGTCTGAGGGGGAAGCAGGCACCCCTGCCTGCTGTCCTGGCAGCCTCCACCCCCTCATCAGCCTGGCCTCTGCCACGGTGCTCCCCCTGCCCAGCATTCCAGCTCGGGTGTCCCTTCCAGTGGGTGGTTTCCTGACCCTCCACACCTGGCCACTGCTCCCTCATGCTTCCATGGCACACTTTCCTAAGTACCGACATCTTCCCCACATCAGCATCTTTGAAACTTTGCACTTTACTGTGTTTAGCACAGCGCCCGGCAGTGAAGCAGCCCGCGCCCCTTCCAAAGGGAACTGGCCGCTCGCCCATCCCCAGGCCTGGCAGCCCGCACTCTGCTCTCTGGGGGTTCGACTCTAGGCCCTCATACGAGCAGGACCACGAGGTGTGTGTCCTTTCTGACTGGCTGACTTCACTTGGACTGCCACCAAGGTCCCTGTGTGTTGAATCCCTGCCTGGCTTCCCTTCCATGAGGGCTGAGTAGTGCTGGATGGCCTGAATGTCCAGGGTGGTTGATCCCGTATCTGTGGCTGGACCAGGGTCGTTCCATCTCTGGGCTACTGTGCTCAGTGCTGCTGTGGCGGGTGTGCCAGTGCCTGTGTGGGTCTCTCTTCCAGGGACACGTGTACCCAGAAGCCGGGCTGCTGGAGGCTACAGCATTGGTGGTGGCCCTCACCAGCCATGTCCTCCTTGTGCTCAGGCTGCGGTCTTGGCTCAGTACCCCTGAAGATCTGCTTCGCTCTTATTGAACTAATAAGGAGTCCCTGCTCTCAGGACTGCCCTGGGACCAAATGAGAGGACTAGAAGTGCACTGTGGGGCTCATATTACTGAGGACAGCAAATGCACACCCTCTGTGACAAGATGGAGAAGAATGCATTTGGAGGGCTCTTCATAGGAGTGAGCTGTCTTTGGAAGAAGCTCTTTGATACATTGTGTGTGGAAGAGTGGCATGACCAAGGTGGCACAGGGTGGCTGAACCTCTGAGGCCAGGGGCGGAAAGGAGAGCAGGCAGTGCTAGCCACGGGGCGCCGGTGCTTCCACACGTGCCTCATGACACCCTGGGTGGCTGGTGCTCTCATCCCATACTGTGTATGCTGAAACCAAGGCCCACGGCCTGAGGTCAGGTGACCGGAGCTCAGCAGCTGTGGCGCCAGGATTCACCCCTGGGCTGAGCTGTTTGACTGCTGAGCTCCCGGGGAGGGAGGGAGCAGGGCCTCAAAGGGGCTGCGATACCTCTGGCTGATCCCAGAGCTTTCAGAAACAGCTGCTAGGCCATTGCGGTGGTGAGAGGGGAGGGGAGGCGGTGGGTGTTCAGGCTGCTGTGGAGTGAAGAATGCCTGGAGCTGGGGCAGACAAGGCCCATGCAAAGTCGCCCTGAGAATTCAAAACAAACAGAACAGAACATCAGCAAAGCATGCTGGTCTTGGATCAGACCCACTGTGCAATGTGTGGCCCCCTGCACTGCTTTGCGAGGCTGCTTGCTGGCATCCACTTAAGATCCAGCCCTGCTGGTTGAGCAGCTTCGGAGCCAGGCCCTGCCCTGGGTCTCAGCACAAAGTCTCTGCCCTCACTGAGCTCCAGGATGGTGGTGAGGACAACACACGTAGCACGAGCTGCAAGGGGCCACAGAAGTCTTCTGAGCAGAGGCAGCTGAGGAAGTGCCCCAGAGGCAGCTAAATCCAGGCTGAGACTTAAACGATGGCTGAGGCTAGGCAGGAGAAGAGAGGGGAAAGCACACACGAGCAGGCTCTGGAAGGAGCACGTGGTGATTCAGGGAGAAGGCCAGAATAGCCAGTGTAGGCCAGGGGTGGGCAGAGGTCCCGAGTCACTGCCTCAGCCACCCTGGGTGAAGCCTTTGCCGGGGTGCTAGCCCAGCTCTCTGAGGCAGCCTGCGCTTCTGTGTGGCTCCGAGGATGCCCCTGGGACTGGTGCCAGGAGGGACGTGTTCTGCATGGCTCTAAGTATGCCCCTTGGACTGGTGCCAGGAGGGACATGCTCACTCTGCGCTCCAGGCCTCCAAAGCAACACCCCATCCAGTCGGCCCGAGACCCAGAACATGAGCTGCGTTCTCTGCTGGTCCTGCCCTTCTTGCTTAGGCTCTTGGCCCCGTTGTACCTGTGCCTGTGAGCACTTCCTTCCCACACAGCTGTCCCTGGGCCTGGCACATCTGGTTTTCTGTTTGTTCGTTGCTATCTTAGCAATTAAGACTAGCACATGGGCCTCTGTACTTCATGGTTGCATCCTGGTACCTCTGTCCCTGGTGCTGGGCCTGCCTCACCTCAGAAGCACCAAACATGACTGTTGAAGAAATAAACTTGGCAGAGGAAGAAGAATGTGGGTTTTTAATCCCCTTTTCCAATCACTAGAGAATGTCAGGAACTAAAAATTTTCTGCTTGATTGCAATTTATAAATGGTGGCTTTAGTTTGCCTGAGAAAGGGAAAGAGGCTTATATTCCTGCCTCTGAGCCACACTAGTGGTTTAATGTTGGCACCTGGCAGACTTCTGGGGTCTACGTTGAGCCTAGTTTCGTCACTCACTGGTACTTGATGAGAGCCCTTGACTTCCTCAGTAATGAACTTGCTGAAGTGAGCTGGTTGGTGATAATCTATGTAATTACCTCGAGATGTAGAAGGCCCCAGACGTGAAGCCAGCCTGAAGCCAGCACATGTCAGGAGCACACGGCCGTGTTGAATGGCCAATCACAGCGTGCGGACTTCCTTAAGGAAAAATAGCCTCCCGTTCTTCTTTATTTTCCCCAGCAAGAGTAGTTGTCAGATTAAAATCACCCCAGTGGATTTCCCCTCCTCACATAATAGTCTCTTAATTTAATGGATTTAGGGATGAGGGAAGAGGGCACCCAGTAAGTTTTTCTGCTGATTTCCCGTCGTAGAGTGACATTGCAGTGGTTGGGCAGACCGGCTCCTGAGCAGAGGGGGCATTAGTTGTGGGAGGTTCCTCATCCGGGTGTCTGACTGTGATCTTGTAGAACTTTGCTTCAGTCCCAGGACCTCGGCAGCTGCTGACTTTTCCTTGACCAGACTCACCCTTCTCTGTCACGCAGCGGTGAGGCGAGCGTGGAGGGTCTACTGAGCCAGCTCGTCCTGGAGCACCTGCAGCTGGCCCCCCTGCAGTGGGGTGAGTACCTACCGCCGTTGCTTCTGGTGAACGGGCCCTTTCTCTCTCAAACTGAGCAAGTTCTTGGGTGTGCAGGGTGGGGGTCCCTTGGAGGTTGATGTGTGCTGATGGTCACCTCAGGAAACGGGGAGAAGGGTGCTGCCACCTCTGTGCAGGAGCTTGGCGCCCCGGTGAGGGCTGCCGGCCCAATGTGGAAGAATTCCTTATGGTCCAGACAGAGGTGCGGGCGGGTTTCAGACTGGCCTGGACTGCACATCGCTAGAGTCGCCCTTGTGTCTGGATGGGTGTGCTCTGCAGATATTTCTGGAACTTGGAGTGAGTTGGGATGGGGGAAGAGAGCAGGGTGTGGTTGCCTCCCTCTGCCTAGAATGAGCTTTCACAGATTCCCACAGCCGTGTGTGGAAGTGTGCATCTCATAAACACTTTCACTCTCGCTGTCCTTCAAGACCACGTTGACTTAACACTAAGCACCATTTATAGCATGTTTGTTCCTGTTGCACCCTTAAACTCATACCATGGAGCTTATTCTCGAAAACTTGTGCCCTGGCCACACCCTTCTAAATAGTGTTTAAAGGTGTCTTGCACGGAGACAGACTTAGTATTTCTTTGGCGTGCAAGTCCTCTGTTCTCTGGAGTTATTTCATTAGGTAATCTATTTTGGATCAGTTGCTGTCAGTTGCTAAAATACGCATCTTCCTTCTATCTCCTCCTCACCCAACAAGTCAGTGTGTCTTCTCTGTGGTCCAGTATCAGCTAATTAATTAATAAGCTTGGGCTGCCCTTCTGCATGTTGCAGATACCGGATCATCATCCTGAGGCTGAGAGAGAAGAACAGGCCTTTCTGTGTGCGTCTCCCCACTTCTCTGCTGGCTCAGCTCCTCACAGGGAGAGCCCAGGCAGCTGGGCGGGCAGTGCCCTCCTGGCCACTGGGATGGGATTCCCTTCCTCCTCACTGGTCTGTCCGAGTGGGAGTGAGTCCTGGCCTCTCTGCAGAGGGTGTTGCAGTTTGGCCTCTGCAGACCTCCCCCGCTGTCCAGTGACTTGTCCAGGTCCAAATGTCCTGTCTCCCAATTACTTGGGCACAGTGAACAGGGAGGGTCAGACACATGGACCCTCCTGGTCACAGGACTGGGAAAGGCCTCAGTGACCTGCCCTGTGTAACCTCTAGCCAGAGGAGTTCCACCCGGCAAGTAAGCAGGACATTCCTGGGGAAGTAAGGGAACGGCTGGTCATGGGCAAGACAGGGCCAAGAGCAAAGAGCAGAGTGACTTGGGAGAAGGAGGTGGGAAGCAGGTGGCCTCTTTGCCCTCTGTCTCAGGTTGGCAGTCTGTGCCTGGTAGAGATCTGCCAGCTAGTGTGGGTGACCATCAGGGTGCCTGGTGGCAGAGACCTAGGAGACATCACCAGAGATATCCCCATGAGGTCACTGTGCAGTCTGCAGAGGGTGCTAGCGAGGGTGGAGCTGTTCTCTGCGTGGCGTAAGGTGAGTGCTAAGCAGTAGGGATTCCCGTGCTGGGAAGCACAGGCCAGGGAAGAGGGAGGGAGGGAGGAAGGGAGGACGGGCAGGAGTGGCACTTTGCTTGAGAAGCACCATTTACTCCTGAGGTAGCCGGGGAGGGTCCTCACCACACTCACAAACAGGAACCTTGTGACAAGCCACCCTACCAGGAGAAGCCCCGCCCAACACTGCACACCAGAGGGCTGCAGGACTGTCAGATGAAGGACAGTAGTGACAAATGATAAAGATCTGTCGGTGCTCCCTGTGCCCACCTGTCCCTTGAGGGTACTGAGATACTCTTTAGACCTGTGCAGTAACAAGCTGGGCACTGCCACACGCCTGCAGTCTCAGCCCAGGCGGGCTCATGGGGTTTGGGCTGCTGTTGTGTGCACGCGGCACATTACACTGCATGCGCGTCCGAGTGCCTTTCCCCTGGAGAAACACGCTTCTAAAAGTTAATGCAGACACCCAGAAGGCAGGGCCCTGGTGGGCTTTGCCAGCAGTGTCCCTGCAGCAGGTGACTTGGCCTGCACTTTTGGTCTCCAGGGGAGTCCTGCAAAGGCCCAGGCCAGCCTCCACAGTGTGAATCAGCCTCTATGATCAGAGCACAGAGTTTCCCTGTTGGGTGCCATGGGTTATCTAACTATTGTCATATTTGGCTATTTCCAGTGAACATCTTTTTGTTTGTCACACAAATTTTTGTTTGATTTTCTGACTAGACCTACCTTCTAGTTATAGAGTTACTAGGTCAAAAGCCTAAACATTTCTCAGGCACTGACGTGTTTATTTGTCAATTGAATATGTGACTGTTGGCTGTGATGTGGACACTGTGGGAACTTGGATTTCTCAGGTGACTTTCTCATCCTGTTGCTAGCATGGAACTCTAGGTGTCATCTGCAGGGCAGTGCAGGTGTTGACGAGGGAGGCCAAGGCTGGGTCAGTCCTGAGATGTTATCCAGCACTCCCGGGACCACCTTCAGATCATAGAGCATGGGAACCGGGTTGGATTGACTTACCCTCCCCGAGCCCCAGGAGGGCAGAGGTCTTGCTGTGCCCACCAGGCTTGGGCATTCCTCCCCCTGCATTCTCCACTTAGGTGGCCGAGAGTGTCTTGCTGTCCTGGGGGCCATGCCAGATCATGGTGAGCGCTGCAGGGGTCTTGGCTGGGCTGCTGCCGCTGCTTCCCAGAGGCAGCCATGTGGGGATTCAGCGTTCGTTAGTAGAACTTTCTCCTTGAGCCTTGTTTTGAGTCATGTGTTTACGTATCTGTGTGTTCAAGGAGGGAGGGAACAGCACCCTCACCTGTGGCTCAGTGCAGACCCTTGGGTACAGAGAAGGAAGCCACAGGGCCCTGGAGGGTGACTGGCCTCAAGGCCCCGCAGACCTGGCTCCTGGACTGGCCTTCGCCGCATTCTGCTGAGCTGGCCGGCCACCCGTAGCTCCTTCTGCCCCGAGCTCTGGTGCACTCTGTGGAGTAGTGATGGCCAGCTCGTGACGCTGCCAGGGGAAGGGGGTGAGTCAGAAACAGGGACCCTTCTCGCCACGTGGCTAGTGCCCACTGACTGAGTGAGGTCACCTCTCTGTCCCCTTCCCTCTGCTTATTTCCTCAGGGAGCTCACAGCCGAGGAGGAAGGCCTGTGCAGCACCAGAGTCACACTGCAGCACAGTGGGCTCTTTGGGGGACCTGCAGTGGAGGGGGTGGCCCACTTTCACTGCACAGGCCCTCTGGGGAGGGAGGAGTCACTTTGGGGTGAAGGGATCAGGATGGCATTGTGGAGGGACAGTGCTCCGCTGGTCTTGGCGGCAGGGGAAGGAGCAGGCTGAGCTCACAGGTGTCTACCATCAGGGAAGGCCAGGTACAGGCTCGGGCCACCGTGAGCTGAGTGGCGGTAGGAGAGACGGAGGTGAGTTTTGTTTGCCTCCCTTCCTCCTGATTGGACCTTCTAGCCCACCAGGGGCGTACCAGTGCTGCAGGGTCTTCACCCTGGTCTCAATTCAACGACCTTGCACCTTCCCTGCCCCCTGCTCAGGGTATCCCATATCCAGGGTCTTGGGGCTGCCGTGGTCCCTGTGTCGCCCACACCCCCCGACTTGGGCTCCTAAGCAGACTTCCAGGGGCTCCCGTGAGGATGGACTAGGACTGTAGCTCCCCAAGGGCCCCCTGTGTGGGCCACCTGCCCCAGCCAGGCCCTGGTTCCCTGGCATGCTGGTCTTTAGCCTAAGAACGTCCACACCTTTCACCAGCCAGCTTTGTTCCTGCCCTTCGAGCAGTTCACGAGGTCAATTCGAAAAGGAGAATGGTTGCTATTTTTAGGCAGCCATTTTGTAAGTACAGTCACACCTGCTGGGCCAGGGGCAAGGTCTGGGCAGCGACTTTGGCCCTAATGACCCCGCATGCTCTTGTGTCCCTCCTGTGAGGCTGAGCAGAGGCTGAGCCAACCCAGGTCCGTCTCGCCTGGTGCTCACAGCTGCGAGGGCACAGTCCAGGTTCAGATTCTCTCACACCTGAATTGTGACCTTCCCCAGGTCACTTCAAGGAAGTAATATGTTCTTACAGCAAAAAGTGAGAAGCAGCCAGGGGAATTCAGCAGAGGACAGTCAGCCCTTGCCTGTCCCAAACCACCTCTATTTCCTCTTAGTGCAGTTCTGAGTTATGTTGTGATCCTCCAACTGTAACTTGGTTCATGGAAATGACCGTACCATGATCATACTCCCGTGTCCTTTTTTATGCTTAACAAAACATAAACATTATCCGTGTTATGAACATACCTTATACATATAGGTAAAGGCTGAACTGTGTTTCGTCAAATGGATACAAGGCATGTCCTGATGTTGAACTTTTAGATTGTTTTAAAATGCACCACTGTAACGTCATACACCCTGGTTTGTACACAGAGCTTTACTCAGTGTCTGGGGTCACTGCCCCAGCGTGGATTCCCACTTTCACCGTGAGGTGGTAGTGACAGCTGCAGGGCAGACAGGCCTGGTGCTGGTGGGCCAGCCCACCTGGGCTTCACCCAGGCTCCGGTACCCCATGGTGAGTTGAGGCTTGGCTGGGGTCCAGTTCTCTGCACCTCATTTGTAAATACCGAACACAAAAGAAGAGGAAATGCTTCCTCACTCCAGTAGGGAGAGGTCACACCGTGCAGGGGCCCTGGGAAGTGGGGGTCCCTGGAGTTATAGTTCTTGATCTTGGTTGTAGAAAGAAGGAAACTAAAATTCTGGGGGGCAAATTCAGGACCCAGTGTGCTTCTGCCAAGTAATCAACAGCAGGGCAGGACTTGGGGCCTAGCCAGCCATAGGCAGGCTCACAACAGGACTCCGAGTCCAGGCACGGGGCAGGAGCTTCTAAGACACTGCCTGTCTCGGTCCTTGAATGTTCTGGAAATGGAGTGTGTTTGTGCGTGGTGCACACACATGCGCCCCCGGGCTGACCCTGTCCTCCAGTGGGAAGAGGAGGAAGCAGCTCTGGGCCTGTCTGTGTCCCCTGCAGAAGCCAGTGTGCTCCCTGCCTGTCTATGCTGAGGCCCATCTTCCAGACGTATCCATAGATACCGGGTCATGGTGACTAACAGGGCTAAGCTGCTTGCCACACTGATTAGAATGTCCCATTGCTGTGCCACCCGCTACTTCCTTCTTCAACTGATAACGCTTTTCTCCTTATAGCTCTTTATGTCTTCTTAGATGCATCAATGATTGCTTGAGCTGTCATTCAGTGACACTCAGTGAATACAAATCAGGTCCTCACTACATGACAGAGTGGGCATTTTTAGTACACATTCTCCAAATAACCAGTGAGCAGCCCACCTGTGCTCCCAGGATCTGAGCTGTGACGTGGAGGCAACACTGTGGGAGAGGGGACAGTGGCCGTCTAGGAAGCAGGGTGGTCACTTGACACTCAATGCAGGTGCTCTGCTGCCTTTTCCCAGGGAGCACCACTTGGGCATGAGTCTTGGGCATTGCTATCACTGTACCCTTTGGACATAGATGGGGGTGTGCCGAAGGCTGATGGATTAGCTCTTAGATTGATGGTGTCATCCATTTGTTGAATAAATATCCGCTGCCTGTCTACTCTACACCAGACACTATCTCAGGGCCTGGGGACCCAAGAACAGATTAAACACGATCCCTGCCCAGAAGACACTTACGCAGTGGCGAGCGCTGGGGACCTGGGTTGGTCCCCGCAGTCTGCGCGTGTCCTGGGTGTGTGTGTGCCTAGATCTTGTGCAGGTGTTCTGCAGCAGAGGTGGGGCAGGCTGCAGCCCAGCTCTCCTGTCACCTTGATTGGAAGGAGCCTGCGCTGTGCTTGGGGTGAGGCACGGTGCCTGTGAGCATTGAAAAGCCTGGGCCCCTCCCTGAGGGGCAGACCACGGGGGGCTATGGAGCCCCATGATGGTGTCCCTCCTCCCTCCTCATGCACTTCTGCATTTGGCCAGCTCCATTCAGGAGCCTGGATCTGGTGGTGTCCAAGTGTGGGCCTCCTGCGGATCCACGGGGAGACACATCCCTACTGTCCCTGCTCCTGAAATGTGTCCTTTCATCAAACTGTGTAAGAGGGATGTGTCGCGGGGGTCTTGTCTGTCAAATGGGAGGTTCCTGCAGAAGGGCTGCTGGAGGCATCTCACCTCAGGCAGCAGGCCCAGTGAGGGCCCAGCCCCGCCCAGCCAGCTGGAAGGAGGGTCAGTGGCACACATGTCTCCCTGCCACTGGCCTTGCCTACTTCCCCCTTGCTTCCTTCCCTGATGACAGCAACAGCACTCTCTGGGTGTATCCAGCACCACCGACATCTCCAAACATCTGCTCCTGGGCCCAAGTGGTCAGTACTCTGAGGCCCAGGGCCTGACTGGGTCCCGGGGTGGTTTAGGTGAGTCTGAGAGGCTGACCAGCCTGGGCTGAGGACCACTTCCTGATGTCCAAGTGTGGCTTGACCACAAAGTGTGTGGCCTGTCTCCACTGGTCTCTCTTGGGACAGACAGCAGTGCTTGTTCCACTGGGCTCTGATTTAGAAGAAGCCAGGGATACGGAAGGCACATAGTTCCAGGCCTGCTGTCTGATGCACTCCACAGGCACAGAGACCATCACGACTTAGCAGAGTCTTAGCATCTTGAAATGAGAGACGGTGAGGCAGAGGGGAGGGAGAGGAGGAAGAAGGGGACCAGGGGACAAAGGAAACCGACTCTGGAGTCAGACCACTGTGTTCATGAAGAAAAAAAATGAACAAGTCTCCTTGTCAGTCTGTACCCAAACACACCAAGGGGACAGTGAGGAGTCCCCTAGCCTCAGACCAGAGGGCTGCTGGCGAGGCTGGACATGGCTCAACCTGTGCCCATGCCTGGGGTGGGACAGGTTCTTCTACTGGCTGCTTCACATCACAGCAAACCCAGAGTGGCCCCAGAGAGGACGTCTCCTCCTTGCCAGCACAGGCATGGATCAGCACAGCCACCTTGGCGGCCACACTGGCCACAGGCCTGCAAAACCTTGCAGAACACGTGTCCGGCGACCCCGACCCTCAGGGGCAACAGGGCTGTCGGGAGGCAGGGCGAGCACCTCTGCCTCCGGGGCTCAGAGGGGAAGATGAAGCCATGGATCACCAGCGAGAGGGAACCGTCTGAGTGCACGTGGGCACATCACCACAGGACCATGCAGGTCATGCAGAAGGACGCCTGCTCGCCTTGGGCTGGAATCGGCCTTGGGCACACAGGAGGAGGGCGCTCGGCCGCTAGACTTCCATTAGTGGATGGACACTGAGCACCCTGCGGCACTGGAGAGGCCGGGAAGCAGAGGCTCAGCCCACCAACGAAGCAGGCCACGCCAGGGCTGGTGGACGGAGGTGTAGGGCCATGTGGGGTTCTGATCCTAGAGCCAGGGCAAGGTCTTTCTGAGCCAGGTCCCTGGAGAATACTCAGCCCAGAGGACAAGAGTGGCCAGATCATAAACCCAGTGGAGTTAAATGCCCAGCTCTTTCCACCTGAAATAGCCCCGGCCTTCCCTCTCAGGCCTCTTCCATGCAGGAGCCTCCACTGCATTCAGCATTCCCTCTCACCCTCAGCACCCAGGGGTGCCTTTGCCTGGGCCCCGCCCATCCTTTTCTATGACTGTCTCACTGGGAGCTGTGGCTCCTGGGACAGGTGGGGGAGGTGCCCTGGAGGCCTCCCAGGTGGCTCAAGAAGGGCCTGGTTCCTGAATGTAGCTGCAGGAACCGTTGGCCTGTGGCCTAGGACAGGGCCACACCCGTGGCTCCTGCTCAGCCTGATGGGGTAGGTGGCAGACCCACGAGGAGGCAGTGCTGCTCAAGAAGAGGGGCCCTGTCCATCCAAGGAGCTGGGACAGTCCCTGCTGGCTTGGCAGCGAGTGTCCACTTGCTGCTTTCAGCCTCTGATGGGGAAGAGTGATGAGCAAATGTGGCCATTCTCTCCGATGACGAGGAAGGGGAGTCTGGGAGAGGCCGCTGGGCCTTTCCAGGGTCCCCAGTAATTAGTAGTTACTTCAGGACTAGCCTTCTAGCCTTCTCTTACCTTCGTCCCCCACACTTCCACCCCCTCCACCTGTCCACCCGCCCACCCACCTGCCACCCCCCATGCACCCACCCACCAAAGTGCCTCTGTGCTAGACTGGGGGGCCACCTGCGAGCCTCAGTTCACTCCCCTTCTTGCAGCTGTGTGCCACGTTCTGTAAGAGACTTCTGCACGATGGAGGGGGTACCTGTCCCTGTGGGAGGGTGGGGCTGATTGAGTGAGACCAGGACATTTCAGGCTGGAATAGATCTCCCCCTCGTGGGAGCTGGGTGTTGCTGGTGCCTTCTGCTCACTGACCTGGGCAAGCCGTATGGTAGGAGAGGAGAGATGGAGGCAGAGCGCTTGCCCACACAGCAGCTCACAGTGGCATTTAAAGTGTTCAGAAAACACTAAGAAAAGAAGTCTGAAGTCTCCACAGTGTGGCCGATGGCACGTTACCAATCTTGGTAAGGAAAACTCTGATGAGAACTAGGTAAAAATATCATGCTACATGCCTGCCAAAGTGCCACAGAGCCAGGAAACATCTCAGCACCCAGACTGTCAGCAGCCCGTGCCGCCACAACTAACAAGGCTGAGCGTCCTCCGTGACAGGGACCAGTCCTCACCTCCCAGGAGGTGGGGGCACTACCCTTGCTTCAGAGGGGGATTTCCAAAATTAGGAAGGTTATTTCTCCATGTCCAGCAAGTAAGTGGTGGAATGAAGACCTTTCCAATTCTGGCCCTGAGATACCTAAGACGCCGGCCCCAGGAAAAGACCCGGAATGCACTGAATTGTCCTCCCTACCTGCAAGGCATCCTCTGAAAGCCTGCAAACTAAGTACTGGCTTGCTTTATTTATTTTTCAAAGATAAAATGTGCACAAACATATTCAAAGTTTAGGGAGTGCAAGGGGATGCAGGAGGGTACGTGGTGAGACGCCTTTCGTGCCCCGCCTGTCCAGCTCTGGCTGTCTCCAAATGCCGTCCAGGGACGCTCTTCTCAGGAGGGGCGTGCGAGCGCTCGGCGCGTGCTTTTTGTCTTCACTGGGTGATGTATGGTAGACATCAGGGCTCTCACTCCATCTCAATCCATCAGGTTGCTGCCTGAGATGTGTTGCCATTTATTTACCCTGTGTGGTTGATGGGCTCTCATGTTGTTTCTAATCTTCTGCCGTCGTAAACATTGTTGCAATTAGTTTCCTTGTAAATATGTCATCCCTACACAAGTAAGTCACACTGTAGGACATTTATTTCAAATTGAGCAATCTCTTAAAAAAATCTTTTTTTTTTTTTTTTTTTTTTTTTTTTTTTTTTTTTTAGTGTCATACTTAGACCTTCCCTAGTTGGATTATTATTGTTTCTTTAATTCTGCCATGTTTGTTCTGAGTGCTTTGGGACCTCAATTATTTAACATTGAAATCTTTTTTGTTTATCTGGAATTTATTAGAATGTGAGTCATGGGGCCACCCTTTCTTTTTCCAGAAATCTTAGTTGTCCCCAAGCCATAATCTATAATTTGTCTTTCTCCACAGATGATCAGTGTCACTTATGTTTAAGGAAAGTTCTGACAATTTCCCCTGATATATCTGGGTGCAGCTGTTGTACTTTCTAGTATAGTTTAACACCTGCTATTGGGAGTCTTCCTCAGTGTTATATTCTTGCCTTTCTTACTTAGGTTTTTTTAAACCCAGCTAACATGAATTTGACACCTTAACCACATCTCAGGGTGCAGTTCAGTGGTGTTAACTGTGTAATGTTGCTGTGTGACAGATCTCTGGAAATTTTCATCTCACAAAACTGAAATTCTCCACCCATTGAACGACATCTGCTTATTTTTACATAATTTCAGAAAGCGTGTGTCCAACTCCCTTGAGAGACAAGCCTCCACCACGGACTCTTGCCTATGTGCTTTTCCCTGTTCTTCTCTTTTTTCATATGGTCTTGCTTCCTCCCTTTTTCTTGATCAAGCTGGCAAATAGATGATGATTTTATTTATTAATCATGCCCCTTTCTCTTTACTATTTCAATAATTGTTGCTTCTATTTTTATTAATTTCTCGTTTCTGTTTTATTTGGGCTTCCTGGATATTTTTTATGCTTACCTATAGGATTAGGTATTTAAATTATTTAGTTAAAGCTTCCTATAATTTTTAATTGGTGCATTATAGTTTCATATGAAATTGGAATGCATTGCAAAATCTTCACATATGCATGTAGCATAGTTTAGTCAGATAAATAAGTAGAAAGACCAGTAGAGTAGGGGAAGGGGATCAGAGGGGAAGAAAAACAGAAGTATGGAAGATTGAAGAGAAATAAACTATGTTGTATACATTTCTGAATGTGCCAAATGAACCCCACTATCATGGAAAACTATAATGTGCCATAAAAATTTTAAGTAACTTCTTATTATAATTATAATTCTTTAAGGCTATCATTTTCCTATGGTCACTGCTTTAATTCTGCTTCGTGTTCTAGAATTAAACAGTCTCATGTCTGATATTTTTTAGACATTCTGCAATTCTAGTTTGTGTTTTTTCTCTGTCCAAATATTGTTTAAAGGATAGTTTTTTTTTTAAATCTTCTATGTGTTTTCGTTTTGTTTCTCTGATTTTGTTATTACTTTCTAAAGTAATGGCATCATAATCAGTTTATAATCAGTGTGAGCCTCACCTCAGAGTTTACCAAAGTTTCTTTGTGCAAGTTTTTTGGTGACCACTCCAAGGACATTTGAAGAGAAGACATGCTCCTCATTTTAAGTGTGTGGTTGGCGGTGCCTTGCTGGTCGTGCTGGGCGAGTCTGACATCCTTACTCATTTGATCTACGCTGGTCTCTAAGGGCGCACGGTGGCTCCCGCTGACAGGGGTCCATTCTGCCCAGTGACTTCTCTCTGTGGTGTGAGTGCCATGACCTCCATGTGTGGGTGCTCACAGCGCCCATTTGCCATGCCCATTATTACCTTGTGTGAGCTTTGTCCCCTTCCTGTTCTGGCGCTCATTCCAGCTCATCTGGTAACTGTCACACCTGCCCCATTTTGCTCGCTGGCTTCCCTTCGCCCATAGTTCTGTTTGAACCCTTTGAGAGTCACTTCGTGAAACAAGGTTCTGTGGATGCGGCGCTGAGGCCTTCCTCCTGACCCGGCTCCTATGTCTTCTCCCTGGCGAGTGGCTGAGACTGGTGTGTGCGTGGCCGTGCCATGTGCACGGTCCAGGAGCTCAGTGCTTTTGTTTTTGTTCTTTCAATCTTGACTTTTGTGATGTGTGTTGTCTGGGTTTTTTCCTGCATGATTTTGTTCCATCTTCTTCCTTTCTAAGCTGTGCTATACCTCTTGTCTGCCCTCCCACCCCATCTCCTCTGAGGTCTTAAATCCCTTACTTTCTCTACAACTCTTGTTTTCTGTAATCTCATTATCCAGTTACGAGCCCCAGGATGTCCGGTCGCCAGTGGACCCTATATGATGGTGGTTCCAGAGGTCGTCATGGAGTCGGGAGCCATGGCACGTGCCTATACGCCCAGTGACTCTGGAGGCTGAGGCAGGAGGATCACAAGTTAAAGATCAGCCTGGGAAATTTAGGGTGACCCTGTCTCAAAAATAAAAAGGACTGAGGATGTAGCTCAGTGGAAGAGCACCCCTGGGGCCAATTCCCAATATCGCAAAAAAAAAAAAAAAAAAAAAAAAAAAAAAAAAAAAAAAATTTAATGGAGCTGAAAAATTTCTGTTGCCTAGTATTTTTACTGTATCTTTTCTATGTCTAGATACACAAATACTTACCACGTGTTAAGGTTGTCAAAGCATTCAGTGAAGTGACATTCCTGACAGATTTGTAGCCTAGGAGTAATAGACTCTGCCATGTAGCCCAGGTGTGTAGTGGGCCATTTCATCATGTTTCTTTATGCACATTCCTGTTACTAAGCAACCTGACTATGTGCATATTTCATTCTTATTTCCCTCTTTACCCCCACCAGAGTAAAAGTTCCATGCAGGACCGATTTTGTTTCACATCATATTTTCAGAACCTAGAATTGTCACTGGAAGGCTTAATGTGTGCTTAATTATTTGTTGACGGAATTAATAAGACAGCCTTCATAATACATCTCTGATGCAGGTAGTGGTCTCCATGCTTTAGGGAAGAGAAACTCAGAGTGTTTGCAAGACAGGAATTCAGCCTGCTTGGCAAGGACTGGGACAGAGCAGCAGTGATTTCAAAATCCATGTCCCCCCCACCCATGTATGCACATCCCAGATCACACAATGAAATATCAGCCTTCAGCTGGCTCCCAAGCCTGGTCAGCTGACTTCCAACCAAATATTCCTCTGCAACACACTCCTTTATGAATAGGGAGAAGGAATACCCTCACGCACATGCTTGCAGAAAAGTTGCAAGTACAATAGTGAGAATGATTCCTCCTGAGCCTTTTTAGGGTAAATGGTTGACCAAATTATTTAATGTGCACTTCCTATAAACAATGACATTATTTCATATAACCACAACGTAGCCACCAAAATCAGGAAGTTACCATTGATATGATACTATCTGATACCAAGACGCCATTCATATCTTGCTGGTTATCTTGAGCGTTTTTTCCACCTAGGGGTTGAGGTTACAGTTAGGGTCTCTAGTCGCACTGAGTTGTTAGGTATCCATAGTGTCCTGGGGGCTGAAAGAGCTCCTCAATCTTCCTGTGACCTTTATCACCTCGATACTCCAAAACCTTCCACCAGCAGTTCTGTAGATGCCCTCAGTTTGGGTGTGCAGTAGGTCTTTATTAGATCCAGTTTATGCCATTGGGCAGGAATGTCACAGGAGTGATGTGCCCTTTGTGCCACATCTATCAAGTAGCCCGTGATCCTGCTCATCCTATTACCAACATTGATGGTTGGTTATCTGATTAAGGAGGCATTTGCCAGGCTTCTCTGCTACAGTTATATTTTTCTCTTTGCAATTGGAACGTGGTGGGAAGGTGCTTTGGAATTGTGCTTTGGAATTGTAAATATCCTATTCCTCATCAACTTTTCCTTTGTTCTTTTGGTTATATTTATATGGCTTCATCATTTCCTGTTCTATACATTGGGTTAAGATACTGCTGTCATTTACTCTGATGCTGCGTTGCCCCAGATTTGGCCAGTGGGCCCTCTTTCCAGCGGGCTCCTGTGCCTCCTGGCTCCCCCAGCCTTCTCCGCACACACCTGGCTTCCCAGCACAAGATAGTCCAGACTCATCTTAAAGTCGCCCATATAAAGCATCCATTTCTCTGAGGAGTCTCAGTTCCTTCCAGTGATTACCAGGACTGGAACCAAGAGCCAGACACAGGAGTGGCCCTTCCTGTTGGGTGTTGCTGCTCGAGAGCCAGGAAATGGACCCCGCACACACTTGCTGCACCTCCACCTGTTGCACCTCCACCTGTCGCACCTCCACCTGTTGCTTCGTATTCACAGCACTATCCAGCCAAAGTCTCCCAGCCCAGCCCAGCCCAGCACATGGTGGTTCTTTCCGATTGATTCCTTTCCTTCCTTGAACCTCACTTCCTCAGCCCCTCTTTTGTCTGTCCCCCTGCACGCAGCCCATGTCCCGTCTCCACTTGCCACTCACGCACACTCTCAGGATCTCAGCCTCGTCACGGGGGACCCTGTGGACACCAGTGAGGGGGTCCTCGCCTCCTCCTCCCACTTGTGCTCTTGGCACCCAGGCCAGGCCACCTTCTGTGTGGACACTGATCTCCTGTTTGGGCTCTGGGATGCCACATGGGTGCATCCCACACGGAGCAGGGGCTCTGCAGATGCCCACTCACCCTGCCCAGGCTCAACAGCCCTCCTCAGACCATCATATCCTGCCTTGTTCTAACCAGTGGCCTCAGGACTGAGTCTTTTGGGGATGGAAGGGCTACCAGGCTGCTGACACTGGGTGACAGCCTTCTTCTGTGATGTCCCTCTCCCCTGCTGCTCCTCCCTCCCCTTTCCTTTCCTGTGGTCCTGGTGGACCCAGCCTCTTCTGCCATCCGGCTAGACTGCTGTGCACCCTGCTCCCACCCACGTTGGCTCTTCCCGACTCTTCTGTCACCTGTGTCCATCTCATGTGCCCTGTGAACTCAGTGCAGAGTGGGTACAAAGTAAGTGCTGTTGAAGGGGTGTGAGCCGTAGGCCTTGAGCAAGGACTCAGTCTGTGCAGGAAAGGAGCCGTCCCTGCTGGGGAGGAAGCTGTGTTCCTACTGGCCAGAACATGTGGGGCCAGGCAGCTTCTCTGTGCAGAGTAGGTGCCTCGGGCTCTCCCGCCAGACCCCGTGGGGCAGCCTCAACTTCGCTTGCTGGGCCTCCCTCAGTTTTCCCCTGCCTCTGCCTAATCACAGTGAAATCAAGATAATTTCAACTGCCGGCTTGAATTGGTGCTAATTAGTGCAGATGTAAATCAAGCCCAGGTCTCTGTGGGCTTCTTAGTTCCAAAGTTTCCCGTGGCCTGCAGACAGAGCGCACGGACATGCTTTCTGCAGAGCTCCTGCCACCAGTCCCGTCCCTCAGAGGTTTATCCTCAGCATCCCTGGGGCCTGCTGTTCTGGTGCCTTGCTTGTGTCCACAAGAGCAAGGGACTTCAGTGCAGGTGGATAACCAATGGCACCTTTGACCCCAGCAAATGGGGCAGGCCTGGCGTGGGTGAGTGACTTGTCCCAGTCCAGGTCCAAGGACCTTCCATTTGCTGAAATTTCCCCTCCAGGACCAGGATATAACCCTGGGGAGGACAGTGGTGCTCACAGCCCTGTCAGGCCCCTTGGCTGCTGGGCACCTCACCCCTGGCTCCACAGATACCACCTCCCCTCCTCTGCCCCTCAGGCCCATGAGGCAGGTGTGCTGTTCTCATTGCAGAGATGGAAGCCAGGGCTCTGCTGTCACCCAGCCAGGAAGTCACAGAGCCAACATTTGAATCAAAACCTATCTGTGCCAACCACAGGCTGCAGCCTAGGTCACACTGTCCTTAAGTGTATTCCATCCCTTAAGTAATAAAGTGAATGGAAGATACACAGCATACTAAAATTAAGTGATAGAGGTTTTAGTCTTTCTCCAGTTTTTCCCATTGTTTCTTCATCAGATAAGAAAAAAGATTAACCCCTGCTGCTTCCACCTTGAGGAAATTGTGTATGTCTGGATCTTGCAGCCTTTCCAGCCCCTGTGGTGGAGGATGTAGAGGTAGAAAGCATATGTGGGTGACAGCAGAGTCACGGGGGGACGTGTGGTCGTGGCTCGGCTGGGCTCACGGGCAGTGGGCGCCTCCGGTTTTTCTTGGATGCCTCATGAAGGACAGCACAGAAAGGAGCCTTGGGTGCCAGCTGAGGAGACGCTCCTTGCAGTGGCCCTCTGTCCTACGGGCTCTGGCAGGAAGTGCACTCAGGGAGGGGACGAGCACACTGACCCAGTGTCTGCAGAGCTGGGGCAGCCTGGGAGCATCGGCAGCAGTGCCCCTAGGCAGGCCTGGGGAGCACCTTTCCGCGAGGATGTGCTGTCCACCTGAGAAGCAGTCATGGCACCTCAGGGTAGGCAGTAGCTAGCTGGCTGACAGGGGACAGCTGCCTCTCTTCTTTCTCTGTGAGGCCCAGGAGTGGCCTGCTCTCTCAGGCCATCTGCTCAGAGGTCTCTGCTGGGTGGCCTGTCTCTAGCCCCCCCTCTCCTCTGTCACCCAGTTTTTTGCTCTTCCCTAAAGATCTCTTTGACAGGGCCCTATCCAGCCCCAGGCCCTGCAACTAGGATAAAGCTGAGGGCCATGTTCCAGGCCCAGGCCTGCGCTCCCTGACTCTGTCCCATGGGGCTGCTCTCAGGCTGCTGGCCCCTCAGCCCCACCTGGACCCCACCCCATATGCCTTCTCTGTGCTGCCCAGAAGCTCCTCAGCCCCTGTCAGGGCGCTGCTTCCTCTGTCAAGGTGATACCCCCATGCTCGCAGGTGACATCCAGGCCATAGCACTGTGATCGAGCTCTCAGCCTGCCACACTGCCGAGCCCTGGGCCACTGCTCCTTCTGCCCCCAGGTCAGGCCCGCAGGGAACTCAGCACCTGGGAGGGGCTGGATGAGGTGGAAAGTGAGGCCCTCCACCGCAGGACTGTGGGATGGGGTTCCTGGTCTCTCCCCAGACTCTGCCAGGATCCACCTCCCCCAGCAGAGGTGCTGTGGGAGCCATGAGGAGGAAACCTCTGTGCACGAGAGGGTCACGTCCCCTCTAAAGGCAGCCTCATCTGACCAGCCTTGTTTCTCTTTCCCAGCCCTCAAAACCTCCGTGCTCCCGCCTCTTCCATGAAGCTCTTCCCATACTGCCCCTGTGCTGGGTGTCAGCAGCTCAAGCCCAGGTGGGCGAAGGGCCCAGGTGCCTGGGTGTAGGTCCACCACTGTGCACTCTGTGCCCTTGGCTGGTCCTGCCTGTGAATTCTCAACTTCCGTCACGTTCAGTGTCGGGAGAGGAGGTGCTCTGGGCACAGGTATGCAGTTGCCTCCTGCATCCCTCTGCTCACTTGAAAGCGTGCGGGATGTGACGCCCTCTCTCCATCCTTGGGTGCTGCCGGGTGCGCCTACTCTGCAGCTCACCAGCACGCATGCTGTCGGAGGTTCTGGTGGCCCTGCAGGGTGATGGCATCTTCCCTTGCCGTCTCGCACGGGAGTACCTTGAGACATCTAGCAAGGAGAGGCACTGGCCCCAGGTCTTCCTGTCAGAAAATCAAGCTCAGCCTCTGAACCATGTTCCTCTGCAGCCCATGGCCCCTGTGACCTCACTGAGTGGTCACCAGACCCTGTGAGGGATTGGCTTCCACAGGAAGGGAGTCAAGACCTGGCTGGGATCTGGACTCAGGTGGGGTGTGCACATGCGGGGGTGCAGGTGAGAGGGAGGAGATGCAGGCAGGCATCTAGGGAGATAGCCAGCAGCGTCCTGCTCCTCCATGGCCTCTGGCCCTACCTCTCATCCTTGTAGTGGACTCAGAGGCAGCTGGGGTTCTGGTCCCAGCTTTGTGACCTGAGTGGATATTTTGACCTAAGACCCAGGAGATGGCCTGAGGATTAGTAGTCAGCTAATATATCAGATGTCAGACTCCTTTCCTCCTCCAACCCACAGGGCATCTTCAGGGCAATAAGAACATCCTTAAGGAAGCAAAGTCCCAGGCCCTGTGTCCTCCACATGGCAGGAGAGCAGGGGCTTTGTGGTGGCCTACAGGGTTGTGCCTGGAAGGATGGGGAGACTGAGCAGCACCCACAGTGTTTCTGCTGCACTGGTGGGTGATGCTCCCCTAGCACCCTGATGCTGCGTGGTCCTGGTGCTGGCAGCCACCAGCTTTCCAGGTGACGTCCACTGCAGCCCTCACCCTTGGCTCTGTTTCCAGCCTGCTGTGGAGGTCCCACCCTGGGCTTCCTGGTACGTCTACTTTTAACCACAGCCTTCACACGGGAAGCTGCAGACAGACAGGGCAGGAGGAGGGTGGCGGTGGCTGAGGAGGGTCTCTGCAGACTTCCCTGTCTCTATGAGGTCACTGTCTTAGCCTTTCCTAGAGGTGAAGGGGCCTCGCTTCCCGTCTCATCCCACCCTCACCAGGTGCTGAGTTCCTCCGGGGGTCTTGGGGCAGCAGGAGCAGCAGCTGATCTTAGGGACCCGGAGCCTGGCAATATGGCAGGCAACAGGGCGCAGGGTGGCTCTGTCACAATGCTGCACCCTGGCTTTCACCTGCCAGGGTGGGGAACGTCCCCGCAGAGGAAGCAGCATCCCTACAAGTGCAGGGGAGCTTCCTGGTGGTGCAGAGGGAGTATTCCTATTTCCCTGAGCTGTGGGCTTCCTCTTGCACCATCCTGCCGGGTGAGTGGAGGAGAGGTCCCTTGTCCTCTGAGCTCAGGCTCCAGACTCAGCAGGAACAGAAATGACCTGAAAAAGCTGTGTCGGGGCTGTGCCACTTTGCATCACCTGTAGCTGGTTCTGTGACCTTTTCCTTTGGAGAATAGACACTTTGGTGGGGACTCTTGGGACCGTCTTCCAAGGCAGAGAAAAGCCCTTGCCTCAGAGACCCTTGCCTCGGCCTTGGGCTTCCCAACAGAGGAGTGGGCTCTGGGGCTGCCCCCAGGTTCCCGCGCCCCGCACATGCCGGGAGAGGGAGGAGGCCATGTATGCTGGGTGTGCGGTGATCTGGAAGCCCACGCCGGACAAGAGCTCACGGCAGCTGAGGTCACTTTGTCCCTCTTGCACCATACAGGGGTCAGAATGGAGGCCTGAGGGCAGCAGCATCCGGCCTGGCACTGGTGGGTGGACCAGGATCCTTTCAGCTCACTGAGCCCCTGTTCCTTCACTGTGTCTGCCTCAGGATGCTGGGGATGTGCTCAAGAAGCGCAGAGCAGGTGCCTCATGGAGGGTGTTTGAAGTTAAGATGGTTAATTTCTTTGGCAGGGAAAAACATCTGGAAGGAAAATGTGGGTCAGTGTCGGCACTGCTAGGAGGAGTGGGGGGAGCAGCCCCTGCCTGTGGGGGACCCAACAAAGGAAGAGGTCCTTGGAGGAGCGCCGGCCTCCGGCCACTTTGAAGCCAGACCTTGAGCCTGACAAGGCACTTCAAAGGCTCAGCCCCTGACCTTTCCCAGGCGGCTGCTGATAACGTCCTTCTCCCAAGGCCCAAGGTTGGTGCTTTGTCACCGGACAGCTGCTCTAGTGTCTCAGAGGAAAAAACAGCAGAGCAGCCTTTGCCCCGCAAGGCCACAGCTCATCAGAAGACAGACCGGGGCTTGAAACGCATTGCTGGGCCTCCCTAGTCGATGGAGTGGATGGGTCCTGGTGGGGTAGGGACAGTGCAGGTGTCACCCTCTCTTCTGGAACAGCAGCAGCCCAGGGAGAGCAGAGGCCTGGGCTCCTTTCCAGCTAGTCCATCCAGGTTTGCTCCGTGACCTGTGCCCTGCAGAACCTCTTTCTAGATCTGTCAAATGGACCACAATCCCACTGCACGTGGCCATGGAGAAGAGGTGGAGGACACGTGGCATCTGTCAGCACCAGCACCTGAGGGCCCCACACTCTAACAGAAGGGAGGTGCTGAGCCCAGCTGTGTCCTGGGCTCCTTGCAGCATGTCATGGTCACCACCTGTGGATACTCCCCTTCCCAGAGTTGACAGGTTCCTGTGGCCCACTCATCCCTGGTTACCCAGAAGCCTCCAAGCAGGCCCTGTTTCCATGCCGTGCTGTAAGGCAGCAGCCAGGGCTGGATGGCAGCAGACACTGTCCCCTTCACTTTCTCACACAGGGGACCAAGCCTGGAGACTGCTCAGCACCACCTAGCATGTTGGTACCACAGACCTCAGCACTGCTGCTCCCCCTATCTGGGATGGGCACAAGGGACAGCACAGGGCACAGGCGGAAGCCAGCTCTTCCCAGTGCAGAAGGGCAGCTGTGGGCTGTCAGGGGGCCAGCTGTGCCAGTGCTGCCAGGGCCTGCGCTGCCCGAGCCCCTGGCTGTCCCATTCGTCTTTTTCAGCCTGGGAAGGAACAGCTATCCCAGGTGCCCAGGTGGGGCTGGCCTCACGCAGCACAGGCCTGGAGGGCTGGAGGCACCTAGGCAGAAAGCTGGGCACCTTGCTGCCCTCCAGTTGAGAGCTCCCACTCAGCCCTTGGTCTGCAGCCCCGCTCCCTGCCGGGGTCTCTTCTCCACAGTCTGAATCCTGCGGTGCCTGGGATGTGGTGGAGGGCTGTCTGCACGTGAGGGTGGGGTGAGGGCAAGGAGAGGACCTCGGGGAGGAGGCTACCTGCACCCCTTGAGTCTGCGCAAGCCCCAATGTTTGCACACATGGTCTCCAGGGAGCAGAGACTGTTCCCCCTCAATGAGCAGACTGGCCCTGGGAACTGGGTCACCTGCTCAAGGTAGACAGGCAGCCGCAGAAGAACCAGCATTCAGACACAGTTTGCCTGGCTTGGAGTGTGTGTGCTTTGCACCAGGCCCACTGCCTCCTGGCTCAGTGGTTCTTGGGAGGGCACGCTGTCACTGCTGAAATAAGAGCTATGGCTTGCTCTTTGCCCCAAGGAATTGCCCATCTTATGCACTTTACAAACTGTGCACCAAGTGGCTTCTGTCCCTGGGTGGTGCTGAGCTGTCTGGATCCCGCTGGGCCTTCCCAGGATGGGGGAGTACGTTGCTGGGTCCACTCTTGGGCATACACCCGGCAGGGCTTTTCATCAGCTTTCCCAGAGAGAAGGTCACAGGTGACAGGTGGGCCACCTAAGACTCACCCAAAGACCAGGAACGTGGAGACCGTGACCCTTGCCTGGGCAGTCTTATTTGGAAGGCCAGGAGTGGAGTTCCAGACTTGTGTGTTCAATGATCCCTGCGTGGTTCTCAGGATGAACCCGTGGGAGCCTCTGCTTTTCATTCTAGAGGACCACGTGGACGGGCCACAGTGGGGATGCCATTGCCACTCAAAAGGTATTGACTCGGGTTCAGCACAGCTTGGCGAAGTTAGGTTGCCAGCTAGGTCCCTGAGCCAGGCGCAGGCACCACGCCGTCTCAGGTCGTGGAGGTGCATGGATATCCAGCAGAGCTGTGGCCTTGTCACCTGGGCAGGCAGGCACCTAGCTGCTCCTTTTTCTATCCATACCCACTGATGTGCTGTTCATAGATTCAGGATCCTTGGGCCTGTGCCTGGCTCCTGGTGACCAGGTGGGCAGCGGGGCCAGCCTGTCTTCAGGGGTGTTTGTGGAGGAGGCAGTCCCTCACCGCTCTGAGACATGAACACATAATGGTTCAATGATTAATGCTCCTGCCTCAGAAGTCTGGTCCCAGCTGCAGATGAAGATAGTTGGTCGCACACCTGAGGATCCAGAGCCTGCCCAGGGCTGGGGACCCTAGTGGCCCTGGTTTCCAGCTGGCCAAGGCATAGCAGGGCTGGCGTGACTTCCCAGGTGTCAGCAGACTGCGTGTTCCCTGGGCAGGCCCAGGGGCATCCACTGCTGGCCTTGGCACTGCTTAGCACCCCCTTTGCTGATCTCTTTGTAGCACCTGCCCCTTCCTTGGACCCACCTGGAGGATCACTGTAGGGAGTCTGAGATTTTACCCGAAGAGAGAGCAGAAAAGGCAGTTCCTGAGAGCCACGCTTGTGACAACACTCTGTGTGCCAAGCACAATGCTAACACTCCTCATGGGGTAGCTGGTCATTTCATCAAGGCTCAGAGAGGTTAGGCTCCTTCCCCAGAACCACACAGGAGAGGAGCCAGGGCTGAACTGGTAGTTTGAGTACTGCCCTTTACTAAGGGTGCCCTGTGTGCTCCAGGTGCCACCTGCTCTGCCCTTGGCCACAGGTGAGGACACTGGGGCTGTGCCAGCACCCAGCTTCCATGACTGTCTAGGGCAGAGTGGGGCTGTGACCCAGGCCTGCCCTGGGGTGGAGTACTCTGTCCCCACCAAGATGTCACTGGTGGTGGCATCTGGGAGCTAAGCCAGCCCCAATGCAAGTCTGAGAGTGTAGGAGCCCTGTTTGGGGATTGGCTTGAATTGCGGTTGACTATGAGCCGTGGAGATTTGGGCATTGTCGCCTCCCGTAGTCTCACGGGACTTGTTGCGGGATCTCGAGTGACTTGGCTGAAATTGCTGATCGGGTCAGCGCCATTTTTTGGTGGTGTGTGTGGCGTGTGTTTGTCGTTGTTAGAACCAGAGAGAAAAGTTATCAGAATAAAAAGCTGTTTGTCTCCAGTTCGCCTCTGAACTTCTTCCCATGGCTCCGTTGCTCCAAGCGCTTCAGGCAGCAACATGAGAGGGAGATGATTTCAGTTGTTCACATGTTCCACAGTCAAGTGGGAAGTGGAGAAGGTTCCAGAGAGTTGGCCACACTCAGCCTGCAGAGGCTTCTGCACACAGTAAGCCCTCAAATTTTCCTAGGGTTTGATGGAGAATGATGAATTTTCTACTGTAGAATGCACAAAGGCAAAGCATGATGAGAGGATTAATTTTCTTGGTTTCCTGGTTTTATTTGGAGGACCTTGCATGAGACATTTTGACCTGAGAATAAAACAAATTAACGTTTATATTTACATGTTATGTAATTGTAGGTATATGTAATTACAGGTATAAATACATGTATAGACAATAAGCACATATATGTAATACAGGTAGTATAAAATATTGCTTATTCACTCACACATAAGAATTACAAGACCCCCAAGCCACAACAAGAGCCTCTTGCGTCCTCTGGCACGTTACCCCACCCTGGCCCTCAGGCCCTGCTCTTTAGTGCATCTTTGCTGATCCTCCCATGGTCTCTAGTGCAAGCACCGGATGTAGTGTCCCCCACCCAGCAGGCCCTGCCCCATCCTGGGTCCTAAGTGATGCTGGCCTAGGAGGAGGTAACCATAGCCTCATCCACCTCCTGCTCTCTGGAGTCTAGAACTCAGTCAACCCCTCAGGGAGGCCAGGGCTGGAGCCCTGTGTGTCTGGTGCCTTCCTCATCTGTCCATGTGTTCTCTCACTCAGCAAGTAGTTAATGGGCATCTGCTTGTGCCTTTGCTGGTGACCCTGTCCTTTTCTCCCAGTCTGTCCTACCTGTGGGCAGGCAGATACATCAGTCCTTGATTTGGGCCTCTGGTGAGTAAGATGGCGGGATCACGGGCCCTTGTCACCTCATCAGCACCCCACAGCAGCAGAGGGGACACTGGCCTCCAGGAGTGGTGTCCTGCAGATCCCTGCTCTGGGTACTGACATTGGGCTGGTGCTGAACGAGGGAGGACTAACTAGAACGGGCTGAGTGGGACTGCATATGGGCAGGGGCCTTCCCAGAAGTGAGTGTGGCACTTCCCTGAGTTGACAGTGACAGGTGGTTTAATGCCAGACTTTGGTGTCACCTCAGAACACTTCTTGGGAAGTCTAGACTCAAAACCATTACAGGAGAGAAGATGCAAAAATATTTTGAACCAAGAAGAACGACTGGCAGGCTGGTCAGCGGCTCAAACAGATGCTCGGAAGGCCGAGCCGTGGTTACCTCTGCCCACAGTGCCTTCGCCCAGGGTCCTCCTGAAGATGAAAGATTGTGTCCCAGCCTGTTCAATGAAGGGTGATGAACTCATTTTCATGGTTCTAGTCAAAAACATCTGCTTGCCAACCAGAGCTCCTGGGCAGCCCCTGGTAACTTGTGTGACCTTGAGGCTGAGACCCTTCTCGCCCAGAGGGAGCAGATGTGCTGTCTCGGTCATGCTGCCTGATGGAGGATAGTGGGTGATTTCCAACTGGCCGTATAAAACTCTAGAAGTCATTACCATTAACACCATTAGTGCCTCAGGAGCCCTGAGCCAGGGCCATCAGCCCAACTCTGCACTGTCACTTTACGCATTGGGACATGCCCGTGAGAAGCATTTCATAAGCGGCAGAGAGCAGGAGTGTCCGCTGCTTGCTGGGCACTCTAGTGGGGGCTGGGCAGTGCCTGCCTTGAGTGTGTGGGAGCAGGGGGCAGACTCAGATCTCAGGGATGGCCTGTTCCCAGCACCTGGCAGAGTGCCCACCCCACTGCAGCCCCTCCAAACTGCTGCAGGGAGCATCGCCGCCTGTTAACCAAACCACCATCCATCTCCATCGCTCCCTGCCTGCACAGAGCTCAGCCCACGTCCTCTGGGCTGCTGCACCATTGCAGTCCTAGTGGCTCGAGATCACTTTCTGATGACAGCTCAGTTGACAATGAAACCATTCTGTACAGTTGCCACCAACGCCCCGAAGATCCTGGTCCTTACACATGAGCAGTTCCACAGGTCCGCAGGAAGTCCTTCCTTCCTGACTCCAGCCCCCAAATCCTTCCATTTGGTTCCTAGCACTTGCCAGGTTCCCAGGCTGAACCCCCACATCCTGCGTGCCCCTCTGCTGGGCTTGCCCTGTGGAACCGCAGGGGTGCACAGCTAGGCCAGTGCTGCTCCGTGCCCCATTCCCCAACGTTTTCTGGGGAAACCAACCCTTGTTCGTCACCCACACCTGGCTCGTGGAATTGGGATGGAGGAGCAGTTGGTGGCACTGGGGTCAGCACATCTGTTTTCTGAGTGGCTTCGAGGCTGAGCTCCTTAGTTGCTGTTGGAAGGAAGCACTGTGTACATGGGGCGGGGCGAGCTGTGGGCCACGCTTGCTGCGGGTGGAGTCAGGCCACGTACACACACTGTGCTGCGTTCTCGGCGGCTCTGTGGCTCAGCACACGAGGGGCTTCGTCCACGCCCCCTGGGGACCGTGTCCTTTTGTGGGCATGCTCTTCTGCTCACCCACAGGTTAGGCTCTGGTAGCAGCACCAGGCAGGGGCCCGTGACACCCTCCACTGGCGGGGGGCTGGCCTATGTGTGTTGATTCTAGTGAAAGTTTCTGAGGTGGACATCTGTGGATGGAGAGCTGCGATTTGTCTTTTACGTCCTCTCTTTCAGGCTGAGTTCTTTTGAGTAGGGGGAGTCTCCCGTTTTTCTTGGTCTTCCTGCATCTGGGCTAATTCTTGGCCCAGGTCATGACATCAATAGGTGGCTGTTTGTCGGTGAGATGGGTGGGAAGATGAGTCCCTAGCCAGAGGAGCGGGTGGTGGGATGGGTCGGTGTGTAGCTGGGTGGAAGGACCAGAGCTGGACAGACGGGCAGTTGGGTAGGTGAAAGGGGTAAATACATGGATGACTAATGGATGTGCAGAGGGTGTGTGCATTTGTGGATGGACGGGTGATCTGATTGCCCAGCTCATTGACATAGCGAAAGCCTACCTCGTATGACTTAGATCTCCAAGGCTGGCACATTATGTGTCTCATCCATTTTGGATGCATTGGCATGTATGTTTTGTGTGACTCTTACTAACAGTGATGGTGACTTGTGATGGAGATGTTGTCACAGGGAACCCAGCTTCTCCCCAGGACAGAGGTCATCTGGGATTGCAGTGGTGGGGCATGTGAATGCTCCTGGCCGTGAGGGGCTGTGGCTCTGCCTGGACTCTGGAGTCGGGAGCCCTGGGCCCCAGCATTGGCTTTGTTGGCTGCTCAGCGCGAGGGCTGGCCACTCGGCAGAACTGAGCTCTGCCGGTCATGTGTCTAAACTAACTGCCACCGTGGTGGGCACATGGTGGGCACATGGAAATTCCAGATGTTGCTTCACTTTTCTGAGCCCTCAGCCTCTTCTTGGCCCCTTGGCTACATTTGTAAGGCGCAGGAGGAGGAGCAGATGCCAGAGCACTTTCACAGTGGCGTGACCCCTGGGGAGGACTGAGAGGGGCCTTGGGTGTTACGGGGGTGCTGGCGTGGTGACCAAGAAGCAGTAGAAAGCCCCTGGGAGGCAAGGAGAGAAAGCCACCAGGTCTCCTGCAGACAGGAGGGTCCTGGGCACTGGTGTTGAGCCAGGGTGAAGAGAGCTGTGCTGGCAGAGCCTGTCCTTGAGTCAGATGACTCGTGAGTCCCAACAGGGTGATCTTGAGGAAGCCGCCTCACATCCCAGCCCACTTGACCCTCTGTAAAAGAAGCACATTAATACCTGCCTTGCAGGGAACGTGAAATCAACGAGGCAGAAGGCACGGGGCATTGAGCCCAGCTGCTGGCGTGGAACCTGCTCAGAAATGTTCGAGCTCGTGACATTATCCCAGGAAGTGGTGCGGGCTGCAGTATGGAGCTCGGGTGCATGACCCAATGTCGCTGATAGAATACACCTGCGAGTCTGGTGGTGACCGTTCTATAGACCCCTTGCTGTTATGGTGAGGAATATATGCAAGTCCAGACCTGGAGGAGGAGGAGGAGCGGCTGCTGCCTGGCCTCTCTGCTCTGGGTCCTGACGCTGTGGTCTTCCCCAAGGGGCAGTGGCGGCTGCTGACTCCTGAGCTGGGCACAGTAAGTAGCACGGGCGATGCCCTAGGGGCAGCGATTGTGGCCGCTCTGTCAGTGTCCCAATGGGCCCAGCCCTAGGGACTCCCTTTCTACTTGCTCCCTGCTGCATCCCCTGGGAGTGTTGTGGAGGCCCAGATCTCCTCCCTAGGCACCCCAGACAGAGGGTTCAGGAAGCACGCAGTCCAGGAATGGCCTCACCTGAGGAATGGCTGACCAGTGTCCACAAGAAGAGAGGACACTGGCACTGTCATCTCACGCAGGGCACAGGGGCTGGGGGCACCTTGTACTAACCGTGAGACAGATGGAAAGGCCCAGGTTGGTGTGCCCAGACGTTGCCTGTGTGCACTGTGAGGACTCCACCAGGCCGGAGCCTTCTGTCATCTCCCACCCGACTCCCAAGGCCCACAGGACACCCGGTGCTGAGCAGCTGTCCCCAGACATGCACGGCTCTGTCTGGCTACACAGCGAACCTGCAGTGGGGCTTCAGCTTGTGAAGTCGCACCCTCCAGAACTGAGGGGCAAAGGCGGAGCCCAGGGAAGCTGGGCAGGGAGGGGGGCAGGGCCTAGTGTGGACCACCCAGCTCTAGAGTTTCCCCACACAAGCCGTGATCCATCTCAGTATGTAGGTTTCTATTTCTGGGACTGGGAAGTATACACACACAGGCATATTTATCTGTGGAGAGCTGTGTCTATACGTTTTTGTGTCTATATATAGAAAGTGATCCAACTTGAGACATACGCACAGCGATTTTGCATTTGTGTGTATGTATATTTGTAAAATCACATGTATACGTGTGTTCCCACACCCTCTCCTGGTTCGCTGACAGACACTGGAAGCCCTTTCCTGGGGTGCTGCGGTGGGGACCCACCGTCCTGTGCAGCCCTGTAGCGTGTGTTTTGTCTCATTAAGGAGGCACAGGACGTCCTCTCTGCAGGGTGGTTGGGAAGGCTAGACAAGTGCCCCTCCGTGTGTGACCATGCTCAGTGCGGGGGGGGAGTGGAGCTGGCCACGTGACAGATGTCCATTGTCGGGCCCAGCCGTCACCTGCCGTGTTCCCCACTCCCCTCCCCTGTGCTTCCTTGCCCCTCCAAAGCCGTCTGTGACAGCCACTGTGACTAGGCATCTTGCCCAAGGAAAGACGCAGTGGCACCTTGGCCTCTGCCCTGTGCGTGTGACCCTGCAGACCCACCTCCAGGCCTCCTAGAATCCAGAGCCCCTGCCTGCTGGCCTGGGCCCACAGCTCCGTGCCTTGGGGAGTATTATGTGCCCCTGCTGAGCTGGGCTGTTCCGCTTCTTGGCCTACCCCTGGTTTTGGAGAGCAGGTGAACGTGTTCCTCAAGTGCCCTCTGGCCTGCTGCTTCTTGCTTTGCCTCGTCTTCTCTCCCTGCTGTCAGGGCTTTGTTCTGCCTGTGTTCCCACAGTGCCCAGTGCTTGGGGACTCGGCAGGGCATTGCGGCTACATGCCCAGATCTTGGCTCACAGCCACCTCCTAATAAGTTATCATTGAATAAATGATTCAGAGAGTGATTGCTCTGATTGACTGGCGCGGGCAGCTTCCATTGCTTGCTAATGGCTTTGAATCATCAGTTTGGATGATAAAGAAGCTGTTGGTTTGGTGTGGATCAAATGAACAGACGGCACTGATGTTCAGACTCCTGGCCCAGGCTGCTCATCCTGGCTTCCAGGTGGCAGCACTGTGGCCAGCCGGGCACGGCACCAGCAGTGAGGACTGGGCAGGTGCTTCCTCAGCGCAGCTCTGTGCTCACCTACAAAGCTGTTCAGGCCCTGTGGCCTGGAGGAGTGGTTGCTCACACAGCTTGGCTTGGGCTGGTGAAGTGCTTATATATTTTTGCAGAGATCACTAAAGAGTGTGTGTGTGTGTGTGTGTGTGTGTGTGTGTGTGTGTGTGTGTGTGTTTGAGAGAAAGAGAGAGAGAGAGAGGGAGGGAGGGAGGGAGGGTCAGGGGGAGAGAGAGAATTTCACTGAAGTCATTGGCAGATGTCCACCATTCTGCTCCTGACCCAGCGTTCGCTGCACCCAGGTGCTTTAGGGTGCGTTCACCTGCCCTGCCAGTGTTGGCCCATTGGCAGAATGCAGAGTCCCAGTGAGTGCTGTGGGCTGTGCAGACCCGGTGGGGCTTGGGCAGAGGCATCTGTATATCTCTGCAGCCCAGCCTGGTGGCTCTGACAAGGCAGGAGAGAGACCTTGCTTGCATGGCCATGAGGAGCACTTGCCTTTGGCAAAGTGGAAAATTATTTCTTCCCCCCAGACAGTCCTTGGTCCTCTGGAGGCGGATTCCCATTCACACCAGAGGCGCAGTTGGGGGAGGGGCTCTCCTGCTCCGGCGCCTCCTCCCTCCTCCCCTCTCTTTTCTTAATTAAGGTGTGGCATGTGGGTGAGTGGCCTTGGTGACACAGCCTGCTCCCACATCTTCTCCCTCCTCCCCTCTCCCTTCTTAATTAAGGTGTGGGGTCAGTGGCGGTAGTGACAGGGCTGTGGAGCAGCCTCCCCTGCTCCCGTGGCTCCTCTGCACAGGCTCCATCCCCAAGCCTTGGAGGAGGGTCATTTTTTTCACAATTTGCCTTTCTGGAAAATTAATGGCACCTCCATTTTTCACAGGAAGAGCATGAGGGAACGTCTTGATGGGACAGCAGCACCCCATCATTCTCTCTCATCCAATGACACGTCAAAGCCCAGTTATTCCATGTGGGTGGGCAGCCTGGCTGGGCCCCTCCTGGGTGCCAGGCGCTCTGCTGGGAGGCTTGTAGTGCCATCTCACCTAACCCTCACGACAACCAGATGTGATATTAGCCGCTGCCCCTTACAAACGTGGAGAGTGAGGCTGTGTGAGGCGCTGGCGGCCAGCAGAGTCGGGGTCTGAGATCTGCAGTCATCCTTCTCATGAGGCCCCCTGTGCTTTGGCAGGGTGGCCTGGGGGCGCCTCTTTGGGAAGCCTAGGTGTTGTGAGGCATGAAGCTGGTGGGCCCATGCCTGCTAGCGATGGGGGTGGGCCCAGCGCGGAGCCTGCCCTCCCTGGGTTTCCCACAGGGACCTGGGGCTGCATGTGTTGCTGTGGCTGCTCTAGCAAAGCCACCTGAGCTTGTTCTCACACAGGTCTGGGAGTAGGGGTCAAAAGTGGGCCTTAGCAGGCCACAGCCGAGGTGTCAGTAGGGCCACACTTCAGCAGGCGGGTGTCCTGGGTGGTCTGCCTGCATCTCCTAGCCCGTGGCCTTTCTACCTTGAAGCCACAGGCTCTCCATGCCGCCTCTCAGGTGCTGACTTGGTTCTTGTGCTCCACCTTGGCGGTGGTGAGGTCTCTGCAGGAGGAAACTGCACGATTCATGGTTGTACGGGCACCACTTACCTTTAAATTTTGAGGACCATGGCGATGACCTCAGGCTTGCCTGTATGATTCAGATAGATAGAGGGTGCTGTGCCCAGGCAGCAGTTGGCCGCCTTTCCCCTTTGCAATGGAAGTATGCACATCACAGGTTCTGGGGACCAGGGTTTTGGGGGCCATTATTCTCCCATTGCAAGGGGCTGTTCTAACCCCAAGATCTGACTGGGCGCTACACTGGTCTGCGCCGCACCCCACGCCTCAGCCTACTCGTGCAGAAAGCGAGGCTACTGCCTCTGCTGTCACTCGCTATCAGCAGAAGCAGGCACTTCTGAGCACCAGCCGGAGCCCGTGAACCAGCCCTGCCTTGGGCCTGTTGCTTCCGCTCCCCAGGCCTCAGCTTCCTCATCTGAGAAATTGGGAATCCTCAAAGCTACCTCCTGAGATCATAGGAAGGCCCGTTAGACAGGACTTGAACCTAGGGGCCGGTGGGGGTGATGCTCCAGAGTGACAGGAAGTGCAGGGCTGGGAGTCAGCCAGTTGACTGGGAGCTATGGAGACTGCTGATGGGAAGGACAGCAAACTGCAGATGCCTCCACAGCGTCCTGGGTGAGGATCCTCCTGGGGTGCAGGGACATGTCTCCACTGCCCCATCCCCCTGAGCTAGACCCCTGTACCCAAGCCTGAGCCTGAGCCTGAGGCCCTGTCTGCCCCACCCACATGGAATTCGAGGCTCCCTTTGCAAGGGGGAAGCAGTGATCATGGCCCTAGGCCAGAAGACAGAGAAGGTGTTGATTCCATATATAACTGAAGAACGCCTGCTGATGGTTTACCTGTTGGGGCTGCTGTGGAGCCAGGTGTCAGTGGGGGAAGGGGGGAACTGCTTTGGCAGGAGTGAGGAGGGGGCTTTGTTTTTCCTTAGCAACTCTTGCTATTCCCTCTGAATGTGGAGTGTGGAGGCCTGGCTGGAGGGCTGCTCCTCAGGCCAGAGCTGGATAGCAGTGGAGATTACGCAGCAAGTTTCCGCAGGTAGGGTGCCCTGGGCCCAGGCTGCCCTTTAAAGGGAAGGAGGAAGAGGAGAAGAAGCCCCAAGGCCAAGCAACAGCAGTATTTCAATAGGCAATGAGATTAACTCCCTGCTGCCGTCAGGGAGGCTGCGGACTGTCCAGGTAGATGTCAGGACAGTCTGCTGACAGCTCAGCTCTGACTGGGGGCCAGAGTCCAGTCTAGGCCTCCAGTGTCCAGAGCAAGCCTCCGGGGCTAGCCGCTGCCAAGCTCTGCCTCCTCGTCTCGAAGCCCCTGCTGTCAGCCAGACTCAGGCTGCTGTGTTCTCCAGACTGACAGGTTCACCCTTGTCCTGGGTCTTCACTCACTTACCCCACCCCCAAGTCCCCTGGCCTCCCTCCTCCCACTGTCCAGAATGACCTTGAGCATCAGGGAAGCCTGGCTGGCTTCCCTGCGGGTGGTGGCCACCTCTTCTGGGCTCAAGCAGCAGGCCCACTCTGTCTCCTAGGCCCAACAGGGGAGGGGTGCCTCCCCCTCCCCTCTGAGAACAGCATAGGTTCTGCCTGCTCCTGGAGCCCCCCAATCCACAACAAAGCTGTCAGGGCACCTCCCTCCCCACCTGGCCAGCCCTGCCCTAAGCCCTGAGGTGGATTAGGCAAAGGGAGGACTCAGAGGCTGCCCTCAGCAGGCACTGCCCATCAGCATAGCTTGCCTCTGCTGGTGACTCTGCGGGGCAGGACATCTTCTGCCAGGCAAGCAGGAATCCTGGGAGAGACAGGGGCAGAAACCTGGCAGAGCAAGGAGGCGTGCCAGCCCAGAGCAGTGGGTTCTCCTCCCCCAAGGGCCAGGTAAGCAGTACCTCTCAAGCCCATCTGCATCCTGCTGCTCAGGTAGCTACAGCTGGAATCCAGGTCACTCCACTCCTTCGCTGACCTTAACACGGGAGCTGAGCCTGGATCGTCTGGGGAGGCCCCATGTTACCACCGCGTCCTTAAAAGTGAAAGAGGGCGCAGAAGAGTGATGTGATGTGGAGGAAGAGGCAGGAGGGGCTGTGAGCCCAGGCGTGTGGGGGCTGTGGCTGCGGGAGGGCTGGAGTCTGTGGCCAGGCGCCAGTGGGTGTGCGTCCTGCTCCCCCTGCTGTCCGCTCCTGCTGCCCCGCAGCCCTCGGCATCCCTTGGCTTGTGGCTGCACCGCTGTTCTTTGTTCCTGTTGCCACGTGGCCTGGTTCTCTGGTCTGCGTCCTCTCGTAAGCATTGCCCACTGAGGTCAGGGCCACCTTCAGTCCAGGGTGAGCTCATCCAGGGAGCCTTGCTTGTGTATCTGTGGAGACCATGTTTCCAGACAAGGTCACACTGAGGCTCTGGGCAGACACACATTTGGGAGGACACTCCCCTACCCACAGTCTGCTCACAACAGGGTCTGGTGTGCAGTGAGATGGGCAAAGCCCTGGGCTGAGGGGTCTGCACAGGCTCAGGAACAAGAGCCTCTGCTCCGACCTCCCCTGTGGGCTCCCTGTCCCTGGAGAGGAGGGCACGGGAGGCCTGGGCGGGGAATGCAGGATCCTGCAAAGAGCTCCCAGCAAGGGACCTTAGCACTTGATTTCCATGAGGAAGGGGGAGCAGGGCCCTGGGCGTGTCCTGCTGGTGCCCTGCAGGCGCTCCGTACTGGGTGAGGAAGTAGGTGAGTGAGTGTGCGAGTGAAGTAAGCAGGAGGTCAAGAGCCAGAGGTGACGGGGACCCTGATACCTCGCCTCAGCACCCCACCTCAGGCCAGTCCCCAACTGAGGACCTTTGCCATGGCAAGAATTGTCAGGGGCCAGCTCCCACAGTGACATGTTCACGGGGGGGTGGGGGTGCGTGATGGCCCTGATAGGCTTTTCATAATGGTAGCCCAAGTTCCCCTTCCTGTGACATTGTAGGCAGGGTCAGTTCATGGTCCTGGCGTCCCCCGCCACCACGCCCGGCACAGCTCGGGATCTGCAGTGTCTCACACACTCTGTGGTGGGCTTGATGTTGCTGTGCAGCTGTTTAAGTGACCATCTGTGTGCAAATGAGGAGGCCACACAGTAGTTAGGACCCTGGACTTTATGAATCAGATAACTCACACCCCAGGCTGGGCTCAGCTGCCTGTCACCTGCGTCACCAGGGACAGTTCTGTGACTTGGCTGGCCCTGTACGGCCGCACCTGCAAGATGAAGACTCTTGCATTGAACCTCAGGGGCCAGTGTGAGGATAGGCTGTGGCACGGGCTCGTGGGTGTGAGGAGGGAGCCCAGGTGTGAAGACGCCCCGGGTTGTGGCTCCGTGCTGTGAGGAAGTCGGTGTGCCTTTCCTTGGCCCTGGGCAGCCCCATGGCGGGGAGGCAGGGTGCGGAGGCTGGGCGTAGGCCGCCCGCACACCCCATATGCTCGCCCTGGGGAGGAGGCGCGTGGAGAGTCTGGAGAAGTTGCTAAAGCAGGGCACAGAGGCCAGGCCTCCAGGACATCACTGTCACCTGTGCTTGCTCAGGGCCCAGGCGTGTTATCCATAGTATAGGCTTAGAGAAGGCACATGGTTCACCTGAGGCCACTGTCACCCAGCTGAAGACCCCGTGTTACCACACCTGCTCCCCAGCTCCATGCAGTTATAGAAAGCAGCTGCACCTCTGTCAGGAGCACTGTGACCCCAGAGGACTATCCCCAGGGGCTGGAGGTGGTGGGTGCCCTGCTGCTGTCTCTGGATGGAGAGGGGTTAAAAGCCTCTTCCAGAGGAACAGAAAGTGACAGGGGAGTCCCTCAGCAGGAGGCTGGGCAGGCAGGACAGTCCTAAGGCCCCCACAGGGTGTGGCCCTCCAGGAACAGGCTGCAGCAGTGGCAGGACCCCTGGGGGTTCCTAGTCAGCAAGAAATACCTCGGTGGCACCGGGAACACCCTGAGTTTCTTGGGGAGCAGTGCTGGCTTGTCACTGAGAGTGTTCAGAGCTGCTCTGTTGCCATAACTACCACATTGTGTGGCATTAAACCACCTGGTAAATGGTAACTAACATCCGCTCAGCTAATTATCTAGCAGATCTTTATCTGGCGCTGTCCTTGGCTGAGCCCTGGGCAGAGAGTGGTACCAAGTCTCACGAGCTTCCGTGGTCCCCAGCCCAAGGTCCCTGGCCCCCAGGCATCTTCTGGGTGGGGACGGAGGCTGGGACCCCTTTCCCACATGTCCCTGTACCCCTGCTCTGCTGCTCAGACCACTGAAAGTACCACTTCCCAGGCTTTTCGTAGAAAATAGCCACCCTCGGGGCTCTCACTGCAGAGACCAAGTCACCGTCAACAGCCACAGGGTTTCTGACGCTCGTGGTCTCTCAGAGAATGGGGCCTATTGGAGAAGACACGGGAACTGCCAAGAGCGCGCACCTGGAAGGAGAGGACCTGGGCCTTCCTCCTCTAGGGCCCTGGGCAGGCTGGCGCTTGACCTCTGGAAGGTGCTGCTCCACTGTCCCATTGCACAAGGACTGCTGCCCCCCCAGAACACTCCTTCCTTCCCTGTTGCTCCCCAGGCTTGGGGGAGGGTTCTCTCCAGACGGAGGCTTCCTGGAGGAAGTGGCATTTCAGCAGTGACCTGAAGGAGGGGTGGGAGTCCCTAGGTCGTGCCAAGTAGGAAGGCCTGAGGCAGGAGCAGCCTCCCAGAGGGTGGCCGGTGGTGCACACACTGAAGTGTCACAGGTCACTTCCAGCAGACCCACTGTGGGTCCCCAGAAACTGTCCCAAGCCTGCCCCAAACCATGCCGTGGCAACAGCCTGCCAGCCCCCGCCCAGAGACCCGCTGTGCTGGGGCCTGTCCAACTCCCCACTCCGCATGGGTGTCACACCCTTGGCTGCATGAGCCCTCTGCCCAGGCACTGTCCTGTGTGCAGCGCCTGGCTAGTGGCCCCTGACAGCAGCACCATGATCCTTGCCTCCTGACAGTGTCCCCAGCACCAAGCGCAGGGTCAGGCCGTGGCAGTCGCTCAGCATTCACTGGACACATGGAGGAAGGAGCGTCTGCGACCAGGCCTGAGTCGTGTCTCAGACAAGCCAGTCGGCCAGACAGTTACAGATGGAGGGAGCATTTGAGGCCAAGGTAGCACCTTGAAGCCAAGGCCAGGGCTGACTCATCTTGAGATAATTCTTGGCATTATTGGGTAAACCTTCCCTCTCAACAGGGCCACCCTATGAAAGGAAGAAGTGGCCCCGTTCGGTGGCTGTGTGCTGGTCTCCCCCGTCACCACAGGCTGGCAGCCTGGCCCCCCACACATCCTGCTCATCCTCCCCGAGCTGGGTGCGAACCCCAGACCTGCCCATGGCAGGAGCTAGAGAAGAGCACCCACAGCCAAGTTCCCAGGCAGAGGGGCTGTCAGTCAGAGACAGCCGCAGAAGTGCCTTTGACAGGGCGAGTGTTCCAGGAGGCTGACCACCCTCCCAGAGGCCAGGCAGAGGTCCCAAAGAACCTTGATTGTCCATCACCATGGCCCACAGTCTCGCCCAGAGAGGCCCGGCCCACAGGAGGGAAGTGGACTGACTCTGCTGGAGGGTCAGGAAGCTCCTGGGGGCACACACCAGCAGGGTCCTTCCTTGGCGGCTGCCCGCCCCCTCCCGCTCAGTGCCCAGATCTGCCCACGTGTCCCGAAGGGTCAGAGCATTCCTTCTTGTATCCACCTGGGCTCCTGTGTGTCGGCCTAGCGAGCATCCAGGGAATGGCAGTAAGCAGGACGGGTGTCCTGTGCTCACAGCTTGCAGCCTAGCAAGGAAGAGGGTGGCTACACGCGCAGAACTCCAGTGACGGCCACAGTGGAGGTGGAGGCAGCTGTGCGTGCCTGGCGCAGCCTCAGGGGAGGCGCCCTGTGGCAGGAGGGCTCCCGCTGAGACTCCAGGTGTGAGAATGGGAGAACCCACCAGGGAGAGAGAAGAGTCCTGGCCGTGAGGCCTGTGGGAATGTCCAGGAGCAGGGGCACAGTGAAGGCTTTGGGGTGCCACAGCGGATAGGGCTTGGAAGGAATGCGCAGCGTGGCCTGGGTAGGACCCTGTGGCTGGAGGTGGGCGAGCCCGAGCTGCTGGGGCCTGGACCGCCGCGATGGCCCTGCAGAAGACAGACATGGCGTCTGGGAGAACAGTCTTGGTGGCAATGAGAGGGGGGACAGAAAAGAGGGTTGAGGGGCCTCCCTCATGTCCAGGTTGGGTACTAGAAGGACAGAAAAAGAGGTATGTGTGGGGAGATGGGGGTCAGCCACGTGGGTGTGCCGAGGCTGTGCTCGGCTAGCACTGGGCAACTCTGGAGGTGGACACTCTTCCAGGGGCCAGACCCACTGTGAGGCCCCTCAGTGGTGTGTGGAGGAGAGAGATGGCCGGGCAGGCTCCTCCCTGGGGCACCAGGCTCAGGTGGTTGTTGGGAGGAGCCTCCTGGCAAGGCACAGCCCTCCGCACCTTGTTGTAGAGGCAGCTGTCTGTCCCAGCCGATAGATGGCCTCCTCCAGTGGCCGGCTTGCCCCTGGGCAGACGTCCCTGGGCAGACAGGAAACCTTCTGAAGATAAAGGGGGTGGTCAGGCGCCAGGAGACCCCTGGGGCAGCTGGGCCCTAGGGGCTGCATGCCCACTCGGATGCTCACCTGCAAGCCAGCCTCGAGCCCTTTCCCTGCCTGCCCCTCACGTCCCTGCCTGCTGTGGACCCTGATCTAGCCCCAGCCTCTCATGTCCCCCTGCCCAGCCCCTGTTTCCTGAGCACAGAGGTCACCTGGCCTCTTTGTCCCCTTGCTCACTGGTTTCTGTACCAACACAGGGACAGTGGAATTGAGGCCTCACACAAGCCTTAGGTCCTGGTCCCTTGCTCAAGGTCTCACAGCCAAGCAGGGCATGGTCCCAGGTCTTTCAGCTCCAAGTCCTCCTCGCTGTTCATAAGAAAAACAAATAAAACACAGAAGCAGCAACCAGGCCGAGCGTTTCTGGCTTCCCTGGGAGAGTGGGTCCAGTGTCTCAGTGGTCTGCAGCAATGAGAGCCAACAGCAAAGTTACTTAAAAGGTGATATGGTTGAGTTCACAAAATAAAACATCTCCAGTCAGAAGCCTCCTCCTGCAGAGTGCTGGTTTCTTCTCGTAGCAAATGACACGTAAGCTGAGGCTTCTGAGAGCTGTGGTCTCTGCTCACAGGCATTCAATAGAATGTTCCAGATGACTTTTGGGAAACTAAGCCTGTTTCTCCTCAATTCTCTCTGGAATCCAAATGGAGTGTGAGTTGTCCATCTGCCTGGGCCATGTCCTGTGCCTTTGGAGTGCTCTGGAGGCTCACCGTGCCGATCGTAGGGGCAGCAAGGGGTCCACACAGGCCTGGGCTGGGCCCTGTTGGCCAGGGCAAGTCCTTCCCTCCCCTTCAGTGGGAAGGGGCTTGGGGAGGGTTACATGGAGTGCCAGGGATGGGAGCAGAGCAGACGACGTCCACCGGGGCCTGGGGGGGTGCCCCCCTCCCCCGTGGGTCTTCCCTTGGTGAAGATCGTCACTTGTAGTTGATGTATGGATGGATGGATGGGTAGGTATGGATTACTCATCTGAACAGTCAAGGCCAGGACCCCTCAAGGTTGACTTGAGACTGTGGGTGGTGCATCCTGCTGGCCTCTGTCCATCCTTCCTGCAGCTACTTCTGTGAGCTTTTCCAGGGAAACTTTTTTTGTTTTTCTAATCTTCAGCTTTCCCTCTTGTGTCTCAGTAAACCAGTGAGGCTTAGAGGCTCTGCATTTTGCTCTGACAGCTCTTATCAATCTCCCCCTTAATTAAAGAAAGCAGACTTGGCAGCAGCATTTCTCTGCGTCACCTGGGACTTGATCGCCTTTCTTGATGCCTCCACTGCTGTCCCCAGGGCTATCAGCGAGATGGCTCGTGGATACCAGAATAGAATCTAAGGCTGCGCAGCTAGAGAGGTGCACAGGTGCCTGCCTGTGGATGGCTAGGCACATGGGCGCAGACATGTGTGTGCAGATGACAGTGGCACAGTAGAAGGTGGCGGGCAGCGAGGGTGTGCACTGCAGGGCCCTGGAGTGCCAGGGCCATGGCAGAACTTCAGGGTTCTTTTGCTCAGTGCCTTTAGAAATTGATCAATCAACTGTGATGTTTGTACAACCCAATATCTAAGACAAATCCAAAGCCCCTCCAGCCTGGTCAAAGGGAGTGAAGAGCCAAGGAACTGGCTCAGTGGGTGAAGGTTTGGGAGTGGGGCCCAGCCCCGCCACGCACCTCTGTTTATAAACTAGTGCTCTAGTCCAAAGCACAAAGAGGAGAGGTTATTGGCTCAAGGTCACATTCATTAGCAGCAAAACCCCAATTGGCAGCAGCACCCAAACACTGTTGGGCCGTGTTGCAGGCCAGCTGGTCTGGCACTCACTTCAGGGGAGCACCTTTATCCTTGGAATCTTCATCTCAGTCCTTGTTGCTGCCTGAAGCGATGGCCGCTTGGAGCAACGAAGCCGCGGGAAGAAGTTCAGAGGCGAACTGGAAACAAACAGTTTTTTTTTTTTATTTTGATAACTTTTCTCTCTGGCTCTAACAATGACTTTAACACGCACCACACACACCACCAAAAAAATGGCGCAGACCCGATCAGCAATCTCGCTCAAGTCCCGTGAGATCCCGGGCCAAGTCCCGTGAGACTACGGAAGGCGGCAATGCCCAAACAGCTCCATGGCCCGTAGTCAACCGCAATCTTAGCCATCTCCTCAAACAGGGCTCCTGCAAGTCCTGGCTGCTCTGTCCCTGCGAGCCAGCACTGGAGCAGGGATCTGCAGCCTGTGGGATGGGACTTACTGTCTGCCATGGGAGTGGGCTGTGCCTGGGCCTGGAACCTGACGGCTGGCTCACGTGCCGCCTCTGCTACTTGGGCAAGTGGCTTTATAGCTTGAAGCAGGTGTGACAGTGGCAAAGCCTAGCGCCTCCCCACTGCAGTCTCCCTTCTGCTGTGCCAATTAAAGAAGACGTCACCAAGGAGAAAACTTGTAGCCTGTCCAGCCTGGGCCCAGCTCAGGCCACTCTCCTGACTCCTTGGTGGACTAGGGACAGGCCAGTCCCTCTGGGCCTCAGCTCCCTCAGCCATGAGACAAGCAGCCACAGTCCTCACTGCTCAGTGGCCCCGGTCTGAGAGTCGTGTGGGACAGTTTCCTGGTATTCACCAGGCACCATGTGTGTCACCTAGCCGGTCACCAGGTGCCCCAGGGCAGTCACTCCCCCTCTTCCTGAGGGAGCCACCTTGCCTCTAGTCAGCCAGGTAAGGAGCCTCACGCTTGGCAAAGCCTGGCTGCTCAGGTCCCCCAAGGCCGGAGTCAAGGTGTGCACCAGACAAGTTATCACTGGAGACAGGAAATCCGCTCTCACCCTCATTCTTGTTGGCAGAATCCAGGTGCCAGGGAGGAAGAGTGAGGGCCCGGCTGCCCTGCTAGCATTTTCCAGGGGCTGCTTTCAGCTACTAGAGGCCACCCCCATTCCCTGAAACATCTCCAACCTGCCATGGTGTGTTGGGCACCCCCAATGGTGCTTCTTCACACCTGTGGCTTCCTCTTCCAAGGTCAGCTGGAGGAAGTTCACTGCTGCTGAGGCGCTCACCTGGGTAGGTTAGGTCACCTTGAGAGCCTCCCTTTGGCCAGAAGATGGAGCACAGTCTTGGGAGTCAAGTCCTGTACTCACAGGCCCCCACACACTCATGGGGGAGGGCGTTATCCAAGAGGGGTCACTGGCGGTCATCTTAGAACCCTGGCTCCCACAGAGAGGGATGCTGATCAACCAGGAGGTGAGGGCTGCCTTCCGCAGGAGGTTCTGCAGCCAGAGTCTTCACAGCTGAAGAGAAGTCGCAGGGGAGGGTTGCCCAGCAGCGGGGGGACTTCCTGGGTTGCGTTGATGTACCTTCACTTACCTTTCCCAGAATGTCACATCTGTGCTTAGCTCGGGGACTTAAAGATGTGACCCTGGGTCCCCATCTCACAACAGTCCCTGTCCGGTATCTTGAGTATGCTCTCTGTGCGTGCGCGTGCCTTGTCAGACTTCCAATATTAAAAGCAGGCACCGCTGGATGCCAATCAGATGCTGTTGTGCATAAGCCGTCCTTTCAGGAGGGCCAGGGGACGGTGGCTGCTTTGCACTTTGATTAGAGAATGTGCACACATGTTTTCAGATGCCTGCGATAAGACTGGCGGGTCTCACTTCTTGGTCTTTCCCCAAAAGACATGAAAACAGCATACTACAGGGACACAGCCACATCAATGTTTATAGCAGCACAATTCACAATAGCTAAACTGTGGAACTAACCTAGATGCCCTTCAGTAGATGAATGGATAAAGAAAATGTGGTATATACACACAATGGAATATTACTCAGCAATAAGACAGAATAAAATCATGGCATTTGCAGGAAAATGGATGGAGTTAGAGAATATAATGCTAAGTGAAGTTAGCCAATCCCAAAAAGCCAAATGCCAAATGTTTTCTCTGATATAAGGAGGCCAATTCACAGTAGGGTTGGGATGGGGAGCATAGGAGGATTAGAGGAACACTAGAATGGCCAATGGGGAGGGAGGGGAAGGGAAAGGGCAAAAGGGTGAAGGAAAAAAAATAAAGATGGTAGAATGAGATGGATATCATTACCCTAAGTGCATGTATGAAGTCACGAATGGTGTGAATATACTTTGCATACAACCAGAGATTTGTAAAAAAGTGCTCTATATGTGTAATATGAAATGTAATGCATTCTGCTGTCATTTATAACATCTTAGAATAAAAAGTAATTTAAAAAAATAATAAAAAATAGACTGGCGGGTCTCGAGGGCCCAGAACACCCCCAAGGGAGCCTCAGAGACCAGAACGGGCTTCCCCCTCCCAAGAGCTGGTCCTGGCAGGGATGCCCTGCCCAGCATGAAAGGAAGGCCACTAGCCTTGGGCACCTTGGGAGAGGGAAGCAGGAGCCTGGAAAGAGGAGGTTCAAGGACACATCACACAGAGGAAAGGGGACAGTGGAGTCACTCATGCATCTGACCAATAACTGGTTCAGCACACACTGCTCAGAGCCCCTGGACAGTGAGGCGCTGGTGAGGAGGCTGTCCCGGCAGGCCCAGGCACTCCAACGTGTTGCTAAACCTGAGCCTGGTGGGCCTGGGTTCCCCCCTCTCCAAACTGACAAGAGTAGCTTCTTTTGTTTATTTTTTTGCCATAAGCTTACTTTGTATGACAAATAACACTGACCTTAAAGCTCTTCCCATGTAAGGCCTGGCCCCTAGAGGTCCGGGAGGCCCCTAGAAGTCCAGGAAGCTGCGCAGGTGACTGATGGGAGCTGCTGCATGGGAAGGCACCACGGCGGTGCCTGTAGGTGGCACACTCCCAGGGTGCACTTGGAGGGCCATGTCTACCCCAGTTCCTAATCAAGGAAAAAATATTGTAACCAGTTGCTCTGTAAAATGAAGTGATTCACCTGTGCATGTGTGTGCGCGCATGCCTGTGTGTGTTCTGATTCTTCTCCCCCAGCCTGTCAGGATTCAGCATCAACAAAACTTACAGCTTGGAGACCCCCTTCTATATCCCCTCCTGTGTCCCTAGGTCCCTGCATGAGGCAGGACCTCCACAGCTCTGGCCAGACACATGTTGATCTGCAGGAAGTTTAGGCAAGGGAAGGTATGGGAGGGAAGGAGAACTCCCTTTTCAAGTGCCATCTTGCAACTATGCATACAGCTGTCCCCAGCCTCTGATGATCAGATTGGGGCTTTTTAATTTTACCACAATGCAAAAGTAATCCACCTTCCATAGAAACCATACTCCATATCTTGGTTCTGGTTCTTTTCTGGCTGGTGATATGCAATGGGACACTCTCTCTTGACACTGGGCCGCCACCGTGACCTGTAGTTCCCAGTCCAGCAGTGAGCGCAAGGGACGTAGCTGAGACCCTGGAGAGGGCTGAGTTGCCGGGATGTAATGTTGCGAAGGGTGGATGGATGTTTAAATCCATCTTTGACCTGTGATATTTTCAACTCATGGGTCGACAGGATGGAAGCCCATCATAAGTTGAGGAGCATCTCTAGTTGGGCTTCTGTGGCTGGCTTTATTCACACTGGTTGGTGGTTTCCTTGGTAGAGTGTTCCCTGGTTTGTATGCGCTTGTGTGTGTATTGCTCATTGGTCATTTATTGTCTCCCTGCTAATGTTCAGACATGAGGCTCTAGGACAGAGGACTGCTGGCATGGTCCTGGGTGCCAGCTTTGAAACCAGACAGATCTGGACAGCGTTTCTTCAAGTTGCTGTCTGGCCATGACTACACAGAAACAAAATGGTGCGTGGCTTGGCCTTTGCATCTGGCCCTTGATCAGAGTTACAGGCCAAAGTCAGATACCCTGGGGCATCTCGATCCATGAATACTGATTGCATTGGCCCACTCCATGCCCAGACAACCCAGGCTCTTCCTTCTCCTTCAAAGGAACTGTTCCTGATTCAGTAATCACCTTTCTCAATGGAACTTGGTCTTTGATCAATTGAGTAGAAAATTTGAACAGTCAGCTTCAATTGACAGTCATCCATGGGCCTTGGGCCACACTGTTTGGCTTATTTCAGGAAAATGGGTGATATGGTTCCCTGGATTAGCTTATGCGGACCACAAGAGAGAGTGCTGGGGAAGAGCTGCCCTGTGGGTGTGGAGGAGATTCCACCCCAGTCTACTCATTGGTCAAATCGGGGGTAGCCGGTCCCTGCTTGAGGACAGGAGGCAGGCTTGGGTTCAAAGGCAGACCTGCCTGTCCCACTCTTTGCGCTTGCGCCCTGTGCCCTGGGAAAGCCAGTCATGGTCTCTGTGGCCATCCCCTGGCCCCTCTCAGGATGCTGCCCTGCTCCCAGGACCCCCGTCTTGCGCTGGCCAGCACCCAGCCTTACACACAGTATCTTGAGACACTGGAACGAGATTGTGGGAATCCTCTGCAGCATCAGGCCATGAGCAGTTAGAGCAGAGACTCCCCCTGCGCTGCTGAAACCAGCAGGAATTGCAGCTTCCTGCAGCCTTTGACCCGCACTCCGTCTGTAACCTTTGCACCAGTGCCGTCCTTGGCTTCTTCAGCCTGAATGTCCCCAGATGCCCTGACCTGGGCCTGGTTCTGGACACTGCCCTTTGTAGGAGTGTGTCTGAGATCAGATGCTGTCACACCTCAGGCAGAGGACTGTGGGGCAGCCCTCACACTTCTAAAAGAAGACACACACCTCCCTGGCCAGTTCTTTATTTTTCTACTAAGCAAACAAATGTGTATCTTGTTGCAAGTATCAAGTGCTGGCCTTCAACGTGGGGCTGGGCCTCACTCTGGCCAGGAGCACACTGGGGACCACCAGCAGCCCTGGAGGTCCCCATCCTGTTGGCCCTTGCCACAGAACTGTTCCTTCATCTTCAGGGACTATGTCACTTTTCATGGGCTCCTTGTCTGCTAGTCTGGAAGGCACAAGAGCCAGAAGGCCAGGATCTTGGTTTCCACATCCCTGGGAGGTTCTGGTGGGAAAATGTGGTCCTCTGTGCCCTGCACACAGCAGAGCCACATCTGGTGACTGGAAGGGCCTGGGGGTGGTGGCGGGGACTGAGGAGGCTCTGGCTGTCAGGGGCTGCAGAGGCTGCACAGGGGATCTCAGAAGTTAGAAACTTCACTTGAGGTCTTCATGCTCAGGCTGGGTGACATCATGGCCCAAATACCGACTGCATGGGCACATGGTTGACTTCTAAGTTCCCTTTAAGCCCTCTCCCACCCTTCCTTCTCCTGAGTGGCCATCACTTTGGGCAAAGATTAGTGAAGAGGGGAGAGCAGCAAGGCCCCGGGGAGCCTGGGGCATGGATGGGATGGGTTGTCGGCTTCAGGGACAGAGGAGAGGTGTCAAGGTCCAGAAGGAATCTGCGGGGCTGATGCCACTGTTGGGTCACTCCTAGAAACACACTTGATGAATTTGCTTGAATGATGCTATAAAACTTGGACCTAACCAAGTTGGGTTGGTTCCCCCCAAACAAAACCAAGGTGGGTTCAGGGTTCTGCTTCCTGGGTTTGCAGGTAGTACCCTGTGGAATCCACCAGATGAGCTCCCAGAAACAGAGTACTTTCATGCTTCTGTAGTGGCAAGGTGACCCAGGCACGTTTCCCTCCTCTTTGCCCTCAAGAGTCTGTGCCTGGACAGGGGCTGGAGGTGGAGCTCAGAGGTAGAATGTGCCTAGGACATGCACAGCAGGTGGTGGTTGAAGGAGCCCCAATTAGGGAGATGGCTATTGCGGTTAGCTGGAAGCCATGAGTTCCACCTGATAATAAGTATGCATGTGATGCACCTGTAAATGCACGTGATGCACCCGCAAAGCTAAAGGTATATAACCGGGTGAAAGCGGTCAGAAGCGGAATTCATTCAGTCACTCGTGCAGTCGCTCAGTCGGTCAGAAGAAGAGTTCGGGTCGGAGAAGAAGAAAAGAGTCAGAGCAGCCAGAACGTAGTCAGAAGAAGAAATAAGAGTCAGAGCGGTTAAGAGTTCGGTCAGAAGAGAAACCAAATAGAAGAAGTAATTGCTGGTCAGAGTCAGGCCGAGGCTGCCGAAGAAGAAAGAAGAAAAAAGAAGCTAAAGAAGAAAGTAAAAGTACTCTCTCTCTCTTTCTCTCTCTCTAAGCTAAAGAAGAAAGAAGAATCTCTCTCGCGCTTTCTCTCTCTCTAAGCTAAAGAAGAAAGAAGAATCTCTCTCTCTCTAAGCTGAAAAAGAAAGAAGAATCTTTCTCTCTCTAAGCTCTCTCTAAGAAAGTAAAAGAAAGTAAAGTAGTAAAGTAAAGAAGTAAAGAGTCAGTAGTCAGAAGAAGTAAAGAGTCAGAGAGGTTGGTGAAAGAGCCAGTGTTAGAGTTATGAGAGATAGTTAATAAAAAAAAAACCTTCTTTCATCTTCATTCTGCCTCCGAGTTTTTCTCCCGCGGCATTGTGGCTGTACATCAGGCAGCTACAGGTGGTGGACATATCTTCAGTACCTTAGCAGGCCTGGCTTCAACCCCTGGCACCAAAAGAAACAACAAAACGAGTCTGTCCAAAGTTGCTACTCTGCATTCTGTTTGATAAGGGCACTGAGTAGCCCCAGGTGGCAGGTCACGTGAATGAACCACACTCTTGAACACCGTCTCCACGTAGGCTGGGGGCAGTGACAGGCAGGGGCTTGACCTCCTTTCCTGGAAGGAGATGAGAGGGTTATCCCTGTGTCCGTCAGTCCCAGCTGGAGTTGGGGTGGAGTCCTGGATCCCATGGCGTCTCCGTCTCTCTTTGGTGACTTCCTGTGCAGCTCACTTTGGAGACTCTCCAGCTGCCATCTCTCTCACTCTCCATGTGGTAGCCTTGGCCCAGGTCCTCCCCCTCACTCCTGGGCCAGTCCAGCCTCTGTCCTGCCTGCAGGAGGAAGTCCCTCTGCAGCAGCCCCTGGACCCATGGCTGCACTTCTCTGAGCTCCCCTTTGTGCATTGCTCAGGTGAGGGTTACAGAGGCTGTGCCTGTCTGAGGCCCTTGAGAGTTCTGGAGTGTCCGCACCACCTGGTGAGGTATGGCCCCGAGCTACCCATTCCCAGAGGGGGCCCAGCCATGTGGATGACGCGGAGGAGTGGCAGCGTCTCCCCTGCGCTGCACGTGGCCCTCCAGATGTCTTGGGTTGGAAAATGCCCAAGGAGGCTTCTGGTGGGATACGGCCATGCCCTCTGGGCCCACCCACTGGGACATCACTGCCTCCCCATCCATGCCATTGACACTGGACACCTTTGGCAGCAACCTGGACCCGCAGTTCATGGCTATTGTCCCTTCTATCCCACCAGCGCGTTCCAGTTGACAGGCACTCCGGCTTCTGTTGCCTCCTCTGATTGTCACTGTCACCCTGTGGGTCTCTTTCAGGGTTGAGGAAGAGAAGCAAGGAGGAATGTAAAGACTTTCTCCAGATCACAGTTTCTAGGGGGTGAGTCAGTGGGGTTCCCGCTGGCCTGACTCCAGGGCTTTAGGAGCGGGCTTGAAAGCATGTGGCTCAGACTTGTGACCGCTCCATCTTGTGGGCGCTCACCTCCCCTGCTTGGCATCTTGATCACCTGCCTCCAGACCCACTCTGCCCCTCAGCCAGGCAGCCCGGATGCCTGCTCTTGTCCCCTCCCGCTCACGTGCACACTCTCCTCCACGGCAGGCTGTTCACCAGCATCCAGCTCGGGGGAACTGGGTGCCTCCATCTCAGACGCCCCTGGGGTGACGGGGTCTGGGCCATCGAACGTTTGCTGTGGACTGGATGTTCGCGTCCCCCCAGATTGTACGTTGACCCCTACTCCAGTATGGTTGTATTTGGCGCTGGGGCTTCCAAGGGCTTGAGTGAGGTCATGAGGGTGGACCCCCAATCCATGGGGTTAGTGTCTTGTAAAATGAGACACAGAGAGTGGCATGCGAGCCGAGGAGAGGCCAGGTGGGCACACAGCGCGGAGCTGCCAGCTGCAGGCTGGGTGTGGGCCTGCGCCAGGCACGCTCAGCTGGCACCCTGGCTCTGGATTTCCAGCCTCCGGAACTGCAAGAGGCCGGTGTCCGCTGTGCAGGCCACACGGTCTGGGGGTGTTCCTGTGGCTGTCCCAGCCAACCCAGATGGGCAAGGACAGGACCATACTCATCCTACTGCTCCCAGAGCCCTCTCCAGCTTGGGGCGGGGCACCTGAGGGCTGGCCTGCTGGCAGTGGCAGTGTTGAGGAGAGGACGGGTGTGCAGGAGCCCTGTTTGGGGAGATGGCTTAAATTGCGGTTGACTATGGGCCATGGAGATTTGGGCATTGCCGCCTTCTATAGTCTCACGGGACTTGGCCCAGGATCTCGCGGGACTTGGCCCGGGATCTCAAGTGACTTGAGCCGAGATTGCTGATCGGGTCTGTGCCATTTTTGGGTGGTGTGTGTGGTGCGTGTTAGTCGTTGTTAGAGCCAGAGAGAAAAGTTATCAGAATAAAAAGCTGTTTGTTTCCAGTTCGCCTCTGAACTTCTTCCCGCAGCTTCGTTGCTCCAAGTGGCCATCGCTTCAGGCGGCAACACGGGTGCTCGCCTGTGTGCACACAGCAGGCTTCGGTGGCAGGTGCAGCCCCCCCTGTTCTCCTCTAAAGTTGAGGCAAACCCTCCCCTCTGATTCAGGGGCCACCTGCAGCCCCCAGCTGACATGACTCTGGGTGCACACTCAGGTAGCACTGGCCTCAAGCACACAGTCACAATGTCCCCTCTCAACCAGGCTCCCAAGTTCGGGCTGAGCCCTGCACCCTGACACCCAGCCTCATTCTCTCGGAGCACTGAGTTTCTGGGCAGTGTGGGCGCCAGCCCTCTCCTTTTAAAGATGGGAGGGCCACAACCTGGAAAGCTGCTGGGCTGCCCCTGTGTAGACGGGAGCCACTTGGGTGGTCTTCCAGGTCTGTTCCCTCGGTGCTGCTGGTGCATGGCCTGAGGAGGAGGCTCAGGGGTCACCTGTGCGTGCCCCAGGCCTGGCTCAGGTCGGCCCAGCTCACACAGGTGCTGGGGCTTTGATTGATTGGGTCACTGATCTGCAAGAAGCCTCAAGGCCTCAGAGCTGTGGGGAGGCAGATGACAGCAAGACCCCCCCCCCACATACACTTAATAAAGCCCTCCCACTGCAAGGGCAGGAGCCAGGGCCATTGTGCCGGGAACGAACTCTCAAATCTCTCTTCTTTATTGCTCAGCCACTTAACGAATTCTCAGAGTGAGGAACAATTTGGGCCCAGCCAATAGCCAAGCGTGGCGCTGTGATTCATTCTCTCTGCGGAACTCCGCCTGGAGAGCTGCAGCTGCTACCTTTTTGATTCCTACTTTCCAGGCTGTTATGGTGCCAGGGGTCTGCTGGTCTCTCTAAAGAAGCCCTGACAAGCTATGTCCTGTAAGCAGCGTTAATGGTCATGCCACTTACCAGCCTGGCCACTGGTGCTGGTTTTCAGCCCAGAAAGCACTTAGAAACCACCCCTCATTAAACTGTTAAGTGCAAACATAGCCCCTGTACATCTTAACTAGCGAAATAATACAAAGCAGTGTAAAATATATTCAGTTCCCCACCATCTCCATCATTTGAGGAGAAATGCGTCCTAGCACCCTGGCCACCTCCATCTGCACATTTCCCTGGCTCATGTAGACGTATGCAGATATATTTGTGCATATAAGATGTGTTTGCTTTACGGAAATGGGGCCCTGCTATTATTAATTCATGTGAGATCCGTGTGCTGATGTTCCGCGCACTGCAGCTGCAGCCAGGGAGGGACTGCGGCACTCCTCCGCCAGCCCGTCAGGCCCCGCCCCGGCACTGCGCTCCATCCCAGAATCACAGAATGCAGTCCAAAGGGTGAACTTGCCTTTCCCGACTCCTCCTGGGGTGGAGCATCTCTCTCCTGCTTATTGATCATGTGGATTCCTCTCCCCAGTTGCCCTATTCACATATTTTGCTCTTTTTCTACCGATTGTATATCTTTTTCTTATTCGTTGGGAGGAAAGTGTGACCTGGGGCAGGACCTGAACACCTGCTCGTGTCTGCACTGTGGGTCTCTTGTTTCCGCTGCCTGTTTTTCACGTGAAACGTGGCCATTTTTCTGCAGTCACATGTATTCCCAGGAACATTTTCCCCACCACCAATCCACACACACTCTCCTAATTTCTTTTATTAAAAACATTAATCTATCTGGAATTTATTTGTACATATGGAATAGGATGAATCCTTGTTTTGTCCTATTAGATGTTTAGTCAGTTATGCCAGAACCAACTTATTTTAAGAACTATTTTCTTTTCTATGAATTAGTAGAGCACCTTGATAATGCATTCCTCCCAGGGCTGCCGGGTGTCGCTTAATGACAAAGTGCATCATTAGGCGATCTCGCCTGTGTGTGGATGTCACAGCGTGTGCTTACAGGACCTCGGTGGCATGGGCTGCTGCACACCTGTGCCACGTGGTGGCCAGTGGGTGGGACGGACTTCTGCTCCTAGGGCCACAAGGATCAAAACACAAGCTTGATGGTCAGGAGCGCAGGAGGCTGCTGCCGGCAAAACGCAGTGTCCTGTGACCCTTCCTTCCTGTGACTAGCGCAGTGGAGCAAGCACATGTCCCAATAGCTGTCCATCACTCTCCAGCGGTAGGCACTGTGCATAATTGGCCACACTGCGTGCGAATATGACGGGCGGCATGGTAGGTTCATTTCACCTGCATCTCCCAGTCGCTTAGGCAAGGCATTGCATTCTGATGGCCGTGACATCTCTGGGCCTTGGGACCTTCCCAGGGAACCCATCACAACACAGTCATGGTTGACCAAATGCTGCTGTGCAGCTGGTGACTGCAGGACTGACTGTGCCTATTTCTAGATTCTCTTATCTGTTCTTTGAGAAGATTCGTCCCTTTCTTTGCTAGTGCCATGCCTTTCTTTTTTTTTTTAATTATTTTTTATTCTAAGATGTTATAAATGACAGCAGAATGCATTACATTTCATATTACACATATATAGAGCACTTTTTTACAAATCTCTGGTTGTATGCAAAGTATATTCACACCATTCGTGACTTCATACATGCATTTAGGGTAATGATATCCATCTCATTCTACCATCTTTTTTTTATTTCCTTCACCCTTTTGCCCCCTCCCTTCCCCTCCCTCCCATTGGCCATTCTAGTATTTAGTGCCATGCCTTTCTATCATGATGGCTTTGGGATAAGTCTCACCGTCCTTTTCACAATTTTCTTAATTATATGTCCATTTTGATCCAGTTAAGTATTTGCACCTTATTTAAAAATATGAAACGTGGGCTGGGGATGTAGCTCAGTGGCAGAGTGCTTGCATAGCATGTACAAAGCCCTAGGATCAAACCTTAGCACCATCACCAAAAACACACACACACACACACACACACACACACACAGAATAAGTGTATTTATGTTCATATATGCTATTTTCTAAAATAGTTATTATAACTTTTAAAGAGTTTGCTGCTGCTGTTTTGTTTCAGAAGTCTGAATTTTCTTAAATCAAGTGACTTTGGGCATTTAAGAGCATAATTGTGTTTTTCTCCTTTTAAATGCTGTAATGATTTATGTGGTAGATTTCTTGATGTGACCCTTCTGTGGACTAACCCATACTTGGCCATGGTAAATTATTTTTTGTACAGTCAAATTGGATTTGCTAGTATTTTATTTAGATTTTTTTTGCCTCTTATACTCTATATTGAGTGGAATTTATCTGTGGTTGTCTTTGAAATGCTTCTGCATCCACATGCCACCTCTAATGATATTGTCACTGTCTTCAGCGGGCTCCCAAGAACAGTGTTAAGTGCCAGGGAATAATCCTTGTGATTGACATGTGTACAAGGGGCTAAGAAGTCACAGAAAATGGACATGGACAGATCCTGTCTAAAGGGATCCAGGAAGGCGTGATCCAGGTGTCAACATCTGCACCCGTTCTTACAGAATGCGTGAGTAGAACAACACTGTAGCCATGTGCTCTTGGGCCAGCTCACAGTCTCAGGAACTTTGGGAGCCAGTCAACGTCACGTTGGTAGCTAAAAGTCATTGGTGAGAAGCATTTACAGCCTGGAATTTGGCAAACACAAAAAGTCACATTTTCCCATTCCTCCCAGGCTATCTCAATTGCCTGATCCTCGTTCCTCTTGAAGCCCCCACTCCCGGGGCAGGGGTTATGCCACATTGTCACTGCACTGGGCCAGCCCTCCAGACAGGCAGCACGGCCAGGCTACCCAGAACACAGACCTTGGAGTCAGAAAACCCTGGGGCCAGCCACTCGCCGATTAAGGACGGCTTCCCTCAAGCCTGGAGACCCTCTGTGCTCGTTCCTGAGATGAGGGTGCTGAACCCCATGCTGGCGTGTGAGCCATCTACATGGCTTGCTCAGCACGTGGTTCAGCAGTGGCTTAACCATAACGTCTAGGAACCAGAATCGTAGGTGGACTAACAGTGCATTGAGGCTCATCTCTGGCCAAACGATGCAGGTCACCCTGTGCCCCGCTCGCTGCTTGTCCCGAGGCCTTGAGGTAACTCCTGAAAGCCCTCTCCTGGGCTGGCCCTTCCACCACCTATCCCTGGAGCACTGCAGCTCAGCGTCCTCCAGCAGTGTAGGGCGCTAAATAACCTGCACCTTGCAAAGGAAGAACCTTCTGAAGAGAAGCCTAAGCTCTGAGCACGGACCAGGGGCTTGTGCCCCCACCTCTCCCTGGACACGAGGCGCCTACTGCCAATGAGCAGCCACTGACGACAGGTCACTGGAGAAGGAGGAAGAGGGCCCAGGAGGCAGGAAGGCCTCCCTTGCACCACAGCTGCTCTTGCGAGGGAGCTGGGGCCCTTGGGCAGGTGTGGCCGCCTGAAGCAGGCTGGATGTGAGCCACACACACCACCGCTCCCACCGTCCATCCCCGTGCAGTTTAGCAAGTTCTGCATTTTCAAAGAGACTCCTGAGATGTATCTGCCATAAGTAGTGTTTTCTGATCTTGTTCTTGAAGAGGCTCGGAACTTTCCCTCATGGCTGCTTGGTTTGGCAGGAAAGCCTGAGATTTTAAGCCTGAACCTGTTACTCAGGTGTATGCCCCGAGCAAGTGACTCAGCCTCTCTGAGCAGTCCTTGATCTACTTCCAAACAGCACCCTGCAGCGCCCACTCACTCACAAGGGTCACTGCAGAGGTTGAGCTTGTGTGCCTGAACCACCAGGCCCTGTGTGTGGCACCCTGTGGTGCTCAGGAAACAGCAATGGCTCTCATGCTCTTGTGTGTGCGTGTGTGTGCGCACTTGCGTACATCCTACTGAAGGTAGGACTTTCAGTGGTTTATACGGATTCAGAAATAACATAGGGCAGCTTATATTTAAACTGGGGCAAAAGGAGACAGAAGAGAAGGGGTGGTCACTAGCGAGGTGGGAACGAGGCTGTAAGTGTGTCCACAGCACCCTGTGCACACAGGGGTTCAGGTGCTTGGGTCTGAGCAGCCCATGAAAGGAGGACCTGCTGGTGACACTTTGCTGTTCCTAGCGGTGGGGAAGTCTTTGGCTCTTTCCAGGAGTTCTTTAGAAAATCAACACCGAGCTCCGAGTTCTCAGCCTCTGTCCTCCTTTTCTGTTTTCTAGGCCAGCGGCGTTTATGGTGGGGAGGGAAGCTTTGAAATCAGACCTGGATTCAGATTCTAGATCTGCTACTTGGTAGCTGTGAAGTCCTGGGAAAGAGAGTCTTTCTGAGCCTCAGTTTCACATCCCAGTGAAGGCAGAGCTGTGGGATCTAGCCCTGGACTGAAGCAGGGCCCTGCTTACACCAAAAGGGCATCTCCCTTCCCCTCCCGCAGTGCCAGCCTCTGGGGCTTGGGGCTCCTGCTGCCTGCACCCTGCTTTTCCAAGCAAGTTGCCCCTCCCTTTTCCTGAGAGCTGGAGGGTTCTGAGCAGGCTGCTGGGTAGAGACCATGTTTGGCTTCTGATCTTCCTGCTCCTGGGAAGCCCACTGGCCTGGAAAAGTCACTCCCCAGGCTCGCTCTATCCCAGCCGCCTGTCCCACAGGCCACAGCTCCCTGTTTGACATCAAAGTTGATTAGTGCCCCAGGGAGCCTGGGGGCATTAGGTGGAACTGATGGGCTTCTGCAGATGCTGGGGGAATGAGAGTCTTCCTCCAGGGCCACCAGCGCACAGGTGGGAGCTCCGAGGGAGTGTCTCATGGTTGAATGAGCAAGGGAGGAGCCCTCAGAGTGGGCTTGGTGGTGCTGGTTCTGGTGTCGCCTCCCCGGGAGCCTCTGGGACATCTTCCCCCAGTAGGGCGAAATGTCCCCGCTGTGTTCGGCAGTGCACCTGCAGCCCTTGGCCCCAACACCGTCAGCTGTGTGGCCTCTGTCTACTGCGTGTCTGTCTTCCCCAGTACAGAGGCTGCATCCTGTGAGACCAGGCCCAGGGAGGTTCTCAGTGCTGACCTAGACAGCTGGCCCAGCCCTGAGCAGCAAGGCCCAGAGGCAGCCTCCAGACCTTACAAAGGACCCCTGGCCTTTCTTCCCCTGGGCCACCATGAAGCCAGAGGGGCAGCAGTCTGGGGGCCCCAAGGTACCTCAACTCTGGGCCTGGCCCAGCAGATACCAAGTCTCATCCTTTTACTGCTACAAGCTCTGCCAGGAACTGACATCAGCCGCCCTTCCAAAGGAGGACCCTGGCACCCAGCAGGAGAAATGCAGCAGCAGGAGACGCCGGGCACTCCTGGACTTCTTGGATGGTCCTCACACCAGCCCCCTTGGTGGACACTGCATTGGGACAGAGTTTTAGAGGAGAGGTGAGACACCAGGGGGCAAGGTCACACAGCTGCAGAGCTTGTTGGAGCAGGTCCTGGTCCTTTCTGCCCTCTCATGTGTTCTGGGCTGGGCCTTCTCTGGTGGACAGACAGGGAGACGCATGGCAGCACCTCTGAGCAGCCTGCACGGGGCCTCGGGCCTCGTGCCTCCGCCCCTGGTGGAACACAGCGAAGTGGAGCAGACAGCACGGAGACCAGGACGTGAGGCGCCTGTCCGGCTCAGGCCCAGGCCTGCTCCCTGCTGACCACTCTGCTGTGTGACACAGGCCGTAGGGCTGAGCCTGGAGCTTGGGCATTTTGTAGGTGAGGAGGACAGGCTCTGTGTCTCTGCAGCAGCTGCCCCTGGAGGCCCAGCTCTGTCAAGAAGGCACATTCTAGGTGCTGCGGCCATTGCTCTTGGTGGATGCATTTGGGGTACAGAAAACACTCGAACTAGTTCATAGAGCAGCCTGATATTTTACTGGCCACCATTGTCCTTTGATGGTTATTGTTCTGTAAAGATTTTGTAACTCAGAGTCAGAAGGATTTGAAAATCCACTCTGTCCCCAAGGCACACAGTGTGGCAGGCGGTCCTTGATGCCCCACCCAGCACTCAGTCCTGGCCCTGAGGCAGGTCTTCAAATTCTCAGCTGTTCCCCAGCTGTTGAAGAAATACAACATTTTAATGCTAAATAGCACATATAGGCCTCACCTGATATTGTGATGTTAGATGTCATCTACTGACTTCCTGTCTGCCTCAAGTCTTGGTTAAATCAACAGTCTTTCAGTTCCTTGTTACATGACAGTGTGGCTTTTTGAACCTGAGCCAAGTGTGTACCATGATGATACTTCCTTTTCACATTTGTTTGCTCTTTGCAGAATTCACAATTGCCCTATTTTTCTTATTGTTTGTTTTTCTATGAACATTAGATGAATTTTTCTTGGTATTTTCATAAGAGCCAGGACACCCCTCTCAAGACTCCCACACTCATTGGCTAAGCTCTCAGTGCTTCTTTGAACCCAAGAGCCCTCTCTCCTGGTATTCTTGGAGCCTGGTGCTTTTCAGGGCCTGCTTCTGGTTGGACTGCTATCCTCCAGGCCTGTGGCAAGCCTGTGGTCCCCATATATCTCTCCCGTCACCCTAGCATACCGCTGGCCTCTCCCCCTGCTCCTGCCCGCCCCGCCTCTCTCATCATAGGTCCACTTTTCAGTTTGCTGGAGCACATCCTCGAGTGCTTTCCCAGGAAAGAATGCATAGAAAAAATGTTTCTGAAATGATGCACATCTGAAAAAATTATAACTGATTCTCTCTTGGTCTTGGCTGGATTTACAATTTAGAATTCTTTTTTCCCTTAGAATCTTGAAGGTGTTGCTTCTGTCTCCCAGCTTCTAAAAATTGTATCTTCCACCTTTCAAATTTATAGCCGTAAAACATGAGCTCTGGGTGTTTCTGTGAGGAAGTCTTCTGCCCCACGCGTCCCTGGTTCCCAGCCCTGCACATGTGTCCCGCTTCCTTCCCTTGGGGCCTTGGGTATCCTGTCCCTATCTCCAGTGCTCTGCAATTTCATGTGAAGAACCCTGATGGTATTTCAGAACAAAAAGAGACATTTTTTTTATGGTATTTCAGTGGGCTATTTCAGAACAAAAAAGAGACATTTCTTTCATGATGTCTCTGCTAATTCCCTCTCCACTCTCCTGTTTTCCAGAATGCCTGTTTAGCACCGATTAGACTTCCTTGGCAGGTCTTTGAATTTTCTATTCTCTCTCCTTTTCCATCTCTCATAATTTTTATTCTGCTTCCTGGGAAATGCCCATGATTTCATGTTCAGTCCATGTGTTAAATTTCTTTTCGTTCATCTTTGATTTCCAAGAATTCATGCTTGTTCTCTGATTGTTACTTTTTATGGCGTCTTGCTCTTTTGCAATGGACAGAGATCTTCTCTTACCTCTTGGAGGGCATTAATTACAGCTCCCTTTGAAGCTGTCTTTGCTCCCTGCATTGTTTCTCTTTTCCTCTTTCTCTTAGTCTCTTTCATTTCAAAGGTTGTCTACAAGTGGCTGTGCCTCTTGGCCTTGGATCCTGAGGGGAGCCTCAGGGGGCTGGGAGGTGCCCAGCCAGTGTGGCCCGTGCCAGCTGCCCCAAGTGTGATCGGACCCATGCAAGTCAGGGCCCTCCCGCTCTCCTGGTCCTCAACCCTTTCCCTAGGCCTTCTCTGGACCAGCATTTCCAGAGAAGATTCCAGAGTGTGCCGAGTAGGTCATGGACCTTCATGCCAGCATCCTGGGAGCTGCATCTGGGAAGGGGCCATTCCTCTGGAACTTGGTATCTAGACTTGTCTCTATTCATGGACTCTTGAGTCTAGAGGTCCCCGGGCCAAGGCCTGTGGAGAATCAAAGAAACTCTGTGCTACCAGGCTGAGGTCCAGCAAGTCCCTGGCCATTGGAGTTGCCAGTCACTGTTGTGCTGGTGGAATCTTCGCACCCAGCCCTCAGGGAGGAGGTGGGGGCCCTGTTGGTAGCATTTGCTCCTTTCAGAGACATGAGTACTTTTAAAGTGGTCGCTTTCAAGCTATTGACACCAGGCAACGGACTCATCCTGTCCCTGTGACTTGGTCAGATCCCCTGAATCCCAGGGGCACACTGTCCTCACGTGGTCTTTTAGCTGGTCTGTGAGCAGTTTTGCAGGTCTCTGGGGTCCTGTCTGCTGGACCCAGGTGAAAACATCCAGGTAGTCAAGTTCAAGCATCTTCACCTTGACTGCCACGGATGGGAGGGGGGCTGGAGGGCTCTGTCTTCAGCCACTGAGTCAGCCTGACTGGGACCCACACAGGAGGGAAATCCAGCCCACCCACCTGTGGGAAGGGCAGAGCCTGCGGGACCACATAGAGAAAATGGCAACTGTTCACAGCTCCCTCTGGCTGTAGGGACAGCCAGTCCCTCCGAGCCCTGTATTCCTATCGTAGCATGGGAGTAAAGCCGTCCTATCAGATGGTGGTGGGGTCAAGTCCTGTCAGTCTGTGTCTGGTCCCTAGCATGACTCCGCGTGTGGAAAGCTTTGGGTTCACACTATACAGAGAGCCGCTTCGGGTCCTTGAATATTATGCTAAAGAGTCAGTTCTGCGGTGGACTCACGCACACAGTTACCTCTGAAGGTGTTATTATGTGGATATGACATGATTGTAGGTTAGCTTTACCCACGCTTTGTGCATTGAGATACTTATAGGCTTGGATTTCAGTCCAATCTGGAGGGGACCTCCTGATACTTTAAAGCATGTGCTGAGCCATCCTCTGCGCTCAGTGGAGGAGAGTCCATACTTAATAACTGTTCTCTGAGGCCAGATTCTCTGGGTATGTGGTTGATCTTTTTAACACACATCAGGAATTACCAGCCTTTTCTCTCCTACTAAGAACTCTTTTTATGATTTATCTTGTGGACTCTGCATTTTTGTCAAAGTATATGCTACTTAGAAATAATTAATTCACTGGCCCTGAAAATAGAGAAGGCTGGCCCTGATTTACAGAATGGATGTGCCAAGCTCAGGGCCTGGCACCCATGGATGCTCAGTAGGTGTTTTCTTGCCAAGTAAGAGAACAAACAGGTCCCAGCACAGTCAGTGCTTCCCCAGGGCATAGCCGGTGATGGCAGGACTGCCAGGTCTGCAGGATCCCAGCTCCCGAGACTGCCCCCCAACCCTGGCCCTGGTGAGAGCGCTGTATGGGGGGGCTTGGTGAGGTCATCTCCAGTGCCTGGGAGCAGCCTCGATTCAGACTACGGGGCTGAGGGCAGCTCAGCCCACCCTTGCTCCCATTCTCCCCCTGCCCACCAGGTTCGGTCCACAAGCTCATGGTGGCCTCCAAGGCATTGGGACATGGCTGCTGTGCACCTGTGCCAACAATCTGGGGTACTGACCACCTGGCCAAGCTCCAAGGAGTTTCTGGAGGGCTCCATGTGGATTAGATGCTCAGAGAGTCAGGGAAGAACTTTAGCCTGACCTCCCAGCATTCCAGCTGAGGTGTCGTACTCAGGCTCCCTCCTGCTCCCAACCTCAGGACCCCTCCCTGGAGATGGGCTGAGTGGGCTCGTGTGTGACACACTGGTGTGGCTCCCTGAGGATGGGCACAGCCAGGCTGGGAGGGTGGCCTGGGATCCTGGGAATGTCCTTTGAGAATGAGGCAGCATATGTGAGGCTCTGCGGTGACAACACAGAGAGCCATGGCTATGTTGGTGGTGGCAGCAGGAGTGTCCTGTGGTGTGCTTGCAGACTTGGGGACTCCTGGGGCAGGTGAATTGGGAGCATCCTGGCCTTATGCATGCAGGCTCCACTGAAAGCTCCAGTGACACTTTGGGAAATAATTCACTTGCATTGGCTGCCAAAGTTACTGAAATAAAACCCCAGCCACAGCCTGGTCCCCCTGGGGAAGGCCATAGAGTGGATCAGTGGATTTGGAAAACAGAAGCTGGAGGGCCGCGTCCATCTTGAGAAGCAGGCTGCCTCCTGCCGCGCCAGGGCAGCAAGCTGTCTTTGAGGAAGATGGTTTGCCTCTTTAGAAAACCTCTCGCTGGCAAATTGGGAAAGAGGTGAAGCCCTGTTGGTGCTCTGGTGTGTGCGTATTCCCAGGCTGCCTGTTCTGGGCTTGGGCCCTCGCCTGGTTGGGTCCTTGTGTGCACAGGTCACAATGGGCTGCCTTGAGGCCGGGCTTCTGGCCCAGTGTCCTGCACAGAGAGCGACTCTGAGCCCGAGGCATCCCTGTCTTGCGCTGTCTGGTCGTGGACTCCTGGGCAACACACCTGTGCCCCCTGAGCTTTGTGGGGATCCAGAAGAGATGAGGCCCTTCACCACCTCTCCTGGGCAGCAGGGCAGGGCTGAAGCTCCATGAGCAGGAGTCAGGTCAGGCAGAGGACCAGCTGTTCCAAATGTGCAGATGCCTTCCCAAGAGGCCTGCGCTTGGGAAGAGCCTACCAGGCCCCCGGCAACACACACGCACACACACACACAGCATAAATATACAATGCAAACATACATATACAACACATGGACACACTGCACATGGACATGTACACACAGACTCATATGTTCAAAGAACACAAACACACTTACACAGAGGGCACATATTCACACCAACACACGCACAGCATCCTTGGGCACACACTCCTCATCCCATGTCCTGAAGATGCTTATGGTGGGAAGCTTCAACTTCCTGGTCAGAGAGTGACTCTGAGTCCTGGGGGTAAAGACAGTCATCGTTTCCAAACAGAACGTCCTGCGTGGGGGGTGTTCTGCAGGAGCCCTGTTTGGGGATTGACTTGAATTGCAGTTGACTATGAGCCGTGGAGATTTGGCCATTGTCGCCACCCGTAGTCTCACGGGATTTGCCTCAACATCTCCTCACAATTGGACGGCTGTTAGTCATCATATATAGTCGATCCTAAAGGGCTCCATTGGATGGCTGGTTAGCCAATGACGGGTAAGATCCCCAGAGGGGGACAACCTAAGACAGGCACAGTCACACGGGGGACAGTCTCATGTGGCTGACATATCAACCTAAGACAGGAGTCAAGGGCAAAGCCTTGATTATCCGATGACGGGTAAGAATGTTGGTTGCACATAGACGTCCTAGAGCATTACCTCTTTTAAAACAAAAAGGGGGAAATGCAGGAGCCCTGTTTGGGGATTGACTTGAATTGCAGTTGACTATGAGCCGTGGAGATTTGGCCATTGTCGCCACCCGTAGTCTCACGGGATTTGTTGCGGGATCTCGAGTGACTTGGCCGAAATTGCTGATCGGGTCAGCGCCATTTTAGTGGTGTGTTTGGCGTGTGTTAGTTGTTGTTAGAACCAGAGAGAAAAGTTATCAGAATAAAAAGCTGTTTGTCTCCAGTTTGCTTCTGAAGTTCTTCCCGCGGCTCCGTTGCTCCAAGCGCTTCAGGCGGCAACAGTGTTCCCCTTGTCCTGAGACGTGAACACAGTTGCCCTCTTGTCTGTAGAGGAGACTGCTACTCAGCTGTCCTCTTGTGCTAACATTAGCATCTTACAGGATCCATAGCTCATGATTACTGTGCCATTTCACCCTTGCAGCAGTCCTCGGAACCATTTAGAACAGTCCCATTTTAAAGATGGAGAAACTGAGTCCAAAGTCCCCCTTGGTGGTGGTAGTAGAAGCCAGAGTGAGACCCTTCCTCTGGCCATCTTTCTCCTTCCCTGCCCCAGTGCCCCTCACAAGACCAGGATCTCAAGTCCCCAGGAGACCCTTTTCTCCCCACACCAGTCCTCTCCTTGCCTCCTCCCCCATGTAAAGAGCTGGTCCCAAATGCGTAGCAATGAGCTGCCGCCCTCTCCCACCTTCCCTGTCCAGGACCAGCTCTGGGCAGGCTACTCCAAGTGCGTTTGTGCTGAGGCTGGTTCCTTCCCTGTATGTCGCCCTTGTCACAGAGAGGGTCCAGAAAACCTGCGCTGACCTCAGCCAGGCTATGTGAGACTCAGAGGGGAGGAGAGGAATGGGCAGGAGAAGGGGCCCTGAGCTGGGCGGCTACTCAGCAGCTGGCGCCTGGTGGGTGCAGTGCCTGAGCACCAGGCAGGTGGGGCCTCTGGAGCCTGCGGGGAGGTCCACGACCACTTGCACAGGCCCTGGGCACTCTCGGGTGGGGGCTGCAGGCCGAGTTTTTGGATTAGCAGGAGCTGTGATGCGGCAGAGCCAGCACCAAGCGCCTGCACGCTCTGCACATCCCACTGGTTAACTAATTGGCGCTCAGAGGTTGGGGATGAAGAGCAGCGTAAGAAAGGAGGCAGCGCAACAGCCAGTGGAGCCGCCAGGGTGATTTCTGGCAGGTCCCGCCCAGCCCTAAAGTCAAGCTTTCTGGCCAGGACCCTAAACCCTGGCTGATACCCCGAGGCCCCACCCCTTTCCCACCCCTCTCACAGCTCCCTGCTAGAGTCAGTGTCTTCACCTTTGCCTCATTCACTTCACAGGGCCACAGGGGCAGGAGTCCTCCAACCCACCCCAGCCCCAGCCTGCGGTGGAGCCTCCCCCTGCATGTCGTCCCCATGTGCAGTGTCCTGGTCACTTTGAGCATGACTGCTGACTTATGCATCTCCTCTTTTGGCCCCTGGCTGTGCTCACCGGCTTTGCAATTGGGCTTTCTGTGGCTCCCATGGAAAGATCCAGAACCTTGCCCATTCTGTCCCCTCAGCTGTGGCACTTATGTGAAGCTGCACATGTTTTATGTTGGGATTCAGAGGTTTGGAAAGCCTAGCTTCTCCCACACGATGGGCCTGTTCCCTCTTCTGGTGGTAGGAAGCACACCCCAGTTGGGTTTTCCTTCCGACACTGGGCCAGGAAGCCCCGAGCCCAGTCACAGCAGTGGTGAGGCACTCAGTGATCTTGGCCAGGACCAAACACATGCCCACAGTGATGGCAGCACAGGCAGATGCCTGTCCATCTGCCTGGTGGGTGTGTCTACTCACCTTCATTTACTTTTGCTCTGTTACCTCTGTGGGCGTCTGAGTACAGCACGTGGTCTACTTTAGATTTGTTTGTTGCTGACTCATCTTCAATGTCTAAAACAGTGCCTGGCCTGTAGAAGGTAGGCAGCATGCTTATTTGTCAAAATTCCCTGCTAACACCTTGACTCTGGCCCAGTGGTACCGATTCAGACTTCTGGCCTCGAGAACTGTGAGCGTGAACTCCTGTTGCTTCAAGCCACCCAGTGCCTGGGACACTGATTCAGGAGTCCTGCTCAGATCCCACTCCATGCTCCTGTGTTGGTTTACTGCCCAGGTGTCCAGGACTCAGGGTTGTTTCAGAACATGACCACTGAGCGCCAGCTGACGCCATCACCGGTTCAGCACAGCCCTGCAGGGCCTGCCTCATCCACAACACATGTCCACCCTTGGGCCACCGCCCTGGCCTTCCCATCTCCCTGTCTGTGGAAAATGCAAATAGGAGCAGCTATTGCTGTTCAGGCCTTGTCTTCAGTCCTGGGTTTGCACAACAGCCCTCTTTACTCTCCAAATCTCCAGAATCTCCTGTTTGGGACACCAGGTAGCATTTCTATATCCCAGCTCTGTTTAGAAGTCTCTGTTGCCATGTGAGATTAGTATACACTGTTGATTGTATTTCTATACACTAGCAATGCACAATCCAAAAATGATATTAAGAAAATTCCACCTACAATAGCAGCAAAAAGAATAAGATACCTAGAAATAAATTAACACAAAAAGTTCATGACATGCAACTGAAAATTATAAAATATTGTAGAAAGAAATTGATGAAAAATTGAAAGGCCTAAATAGAGAGACATCCTATGCTCATGGATTGGAAGACTTAATTTTGTTAAGATGGCGGTGCTCCCCACATTGATCCATAGACTGAACCCAATCCCTGTCAAAATCCCAGCTGGCTTCTTGGTAAAAAGTGGAAAGCTGCTGATCCTAAAATTGGTATGGAAATTTAAGGGACCCAGATAGCCAAAATAATCTTGAGAAGAACAAAGTTGGATAATTCACACTTCCCAGTTTCAAAAGTAACTACACAGAGCCACAGTAATCAAGAAAGTGTGGTATTGGCATAAGGATAGACACACAGATCAATATAATAAAACAGAGTGTCCAGAAATAAACACTTGAATTTATAGTCAATTGATTTTCAACAACAGTGCCAAGACAATTTAATAAAGAATGAATAGGATTTTTAACAAATGGTGCCTGAACAACTGGCTGTTCAAATGCAGAATAACAAAGTTGATCAAATACCTAAATCTAAAAGCTAAAACTATCAAAGTCTTAGGAGAAAACACAGGGATTAATCTCCATGACCTTAGATTTGGCGACGGCTTCCTAGGTGGGGCACCAAAAGTATAAGAAAAAGAGAAAAATAGATAAATCAGACTTCACAAAATCAAAAACATTTGTGTTTCTAAGGATACCATCAAAGTGAAAAGACAACCCATGGAAAATGGGAGCAAGTGTCTGCAAATCATACATCTAATAAGGGGCTGGTATCCAGAATATATAAAGAATTCTGACAACAACAACAACAACAACAACAAAAAAGACAACCCAATTTCAAAATGGGCAAAGGGCTTTAATAGACATTTCTCCAAAAAGAGGGAGAGATGGCCAACCAGCAAGGGAAAGATACCCAACCTCTGCTAGTGATTTAGGAAATGAAATCAAACCCACAGTGAGATACCACCACTCACCAGCGGGGATGGCTGGAATCAAAGAGATACCAGGAAGTGCTGCTGACCGCGTGCAGGACCCTAGAGCCCTGTGTGCTGCTGGTGGAGACGCAGATGGCGCAGCTGCCGCGAAAGCCAAAAGCCGTGCCACCAGCGCCCTTCCCACGTTAACCACACTGCCTTGTGCCTCAGCAGCCCCACCCCCGGTACGCCCAGGAGGACTGGAGGCCCATGTTCACATGGAAACTCGACACGAGAGTTCCTAGCAGCATAGCTCATGGTAGCCCAGAGTGGGCATGGTACAAATGTCCTTCAGCTGGCGAACAGGTAAACAGGTGTGACTTATCCACAGGATGGAATGTTATTGGCTGCAGAAAGGAATGGACGTGAGTGACCTGGAGAGCATTATGCTAAGAGGAAGGAGTTGGTCACCAGAGGTCACATATGTCTGACTCCACTGATGTGGAATCTCTAGAGGCAGGAGTTCAGTAGTTGCTAGCTGGGGGATGGGGAGCAATAGTGCCCCCTGCTCCTGAGCACGCTCACAGTACCAGGGCTGGAGCAGCGACCGCCACGTGATGTGGTCCTTCTCCTTCCGTTTGCTGGTGCATATTGAGCCCAGTGTCACGAGTGCCCTGCCCAGGACCCCATGGTCAATGCAGCGTGGGCTTCTGCTTGAACACATTCAAGCTTTGAGAATATATCTGTCACAGTGCAGAACTGCCTCCGCCCCCTGTGCTCTCCGTGCTCTTGCCAAAGATGCCAGGTTCTCATGGCGGCACTGCCCACTGGGGCAAGGACCCTGAGTGTCTGCATGCTGGGATCCCAGGTCCCTTCCTGTGCCACTTTGAGGGTGGATCTCAGCATGACGATGGGCTCGGGCTTGCTGTTTCAGTTCAGGGGTCTGCCTGTCCCCTCGTGCATCACCGGACCCAGGAGAGCACCATGCCAGCTCTGATATTCCCTGATGCTTTGGAGGTACACTCTGGGTTTGGGGTTAGGTTGTGATCTTGTTCTAACTACTCGCCAGAGCGTCCACCTTGGGACAATGCCACTCCTCCTGCCACACCCCCGCCAGGCTTTGATTACAGACCCAACTGGCTGCATTGCCTAGCAATTAAGCCTTATCTGGCTCCAGGGAAAAGCTGTGTTCGAGCATGGGAGTAGGGGCTGCTAGAGATGGCAGGGCCCTGGGGGATGGTGTGCCTGGACTCGGGGTTTAGAAGCCTGTGTCCAGGAGAAGCATGAAGTCGACTGCAGACACATGGCTGCCTGCTTGCCCAGCTCCTTGGAGTGACTTTTATCCTACTGTGATGGCTGAGCAAATGGGGTCCTGGGCAGAATTCAAGCCCCACAAAGAGGACAGGATCTGCACTGCTCTGAGACCCATGAGCGCCTGCTCCGGCCCACTACTGGCCAGTGCTTGACGCCCTGATCTTCTGGTGGAAGGTGCTGGGCTTGACACCCAAAGGCCATTTTTGTGCCTGCCGTCTGGTATCTCCCCGAAGCCCCTGGTGAGTTCTCTCCTCCCAGGGAGTTGAGAGGCTGAGGCAGGCTGGGTATGACAAGTGCCTGGCAATGGCAGGTGCTTGACAAGGGCTCTGTGTTCCTTGAGCTCACCTGGGGTTTAGGAGAGGAGCTGGATGCGTGTGGTCAGCGTGGGCCTGGTGTAGGGCCTGGCGGGGGCAGCCTCTGCCACCCACACAAAGCTTTAAAAGCACAAAGCACTCTGCGATACGCTGCTGCTCACTTGGGACGTGAGGCCTTTCCTGCAGGTGGGGCATCAGCCTGGGTGTCTTTTGTTAGCACCTGTCCCCACCAGAGCCTCTGGGTGGAATGGGGGCTGGCACAGGCTCAGCCACCAAGAGCTCCCAGGTAGAGGCCAGGAGCAGCAGCGCTATGGAGAGGGAAGGAGGTAAGCGGTCCGTGGGTATGGGACATGGGGATGGCCCCAGATGGCCAGAGAGTTGCCCTGCTGTGGGGAACTCACAGATGCTGGGCAGGGCTCATACCTGGGTTTCCCAAAGTGTACCTCCCAGTGGGCCCAGTGCCCACCTGTGTTTGGGATGCTGTCCGGCAGCACCCCTGCGGAGCAGCACCACTCCACAGCATGCTCAAGGCTCCAGGAAGTACCGTGTGACAGGGTCCTGTCCTCCTGTGTGACCAGGAACACCATCTGGCCACAAAACCCTCTTTTCCTGGTACAGCTGTCTATGGACAGCAACCTGGAGGCCTCTGTGGGTAGTGCCACAGGTTGGCTACAGTGGACAGAAGCTGAGGCAGAGGGAGGTAGGAGGTACCTGGTCAGTGGACAGCGAGGTCATGGTGCCAGGTAGGGGTCTGGGTGCTGGGGACACTGCAGAAGCCACACACAGTCTGCTCCCGTACAGCTTGTGGGCAGGAGGCAGGACAGGAGTGAGCAGGACGTGGAGTCTGCCCGTTGTGCCGAGCCATGATGCAAAGCAGAGTGGGGCCGGGAGGAGAGGGGGACAGGGACACAGAGGACGCCACCCAGACACCTGCAGGAAGCTCTGAGCAGAGCAGTCTGGGACCCGTCTTTCCTCTCCCCCTGCCTATCAGGTCCCCTCCCTACCTCCCTGGGCGACTGCCCCTCTTTTCACAGCAAATAAGTGGCAGAAGTAGGGCTCAAACTCAGACAGCCTGTGTGATCTCAAAGTAGACTCAAGCCCTGCCCTACTGGGGAGGGTGGAGATGCCCACCCGGTGCCTTTCCCTCAGCTTCTCTCACATGGGCTCAGCCTTGCTCAGACCAGCGCTCCTCTGCACCACGTGGAACACACGCTCACATCTTTTGGTAGTGTCCAGCCAAGGGCCACAGGAACATCCAAAGCTGTGTCCGCTCCCTTGCAGGGGCCAAAGGCCTGAGGGCCTGAGTGGGTCCTGGAGCAGCCATGGGCGGGAGCCAGCTTCCTGAGTCAGGAGCTGTGGGAACCTCGCACCCCACAAAGCCTGGGCCCCTCTCTAGGTGGGGAGCTTCAGGGGCGGGTGCGGGATGCAGAGATGCCCAGGATGCTGCCCAGGCTCCTTGGGCGCCCAGTGCAGGGCCGCAACACAGGTGGTAGGACCTTGCGGGTGCTGGAGCCTCCTGCCTGTCGGCGCAGGGCACAGGGCAGGGACCCCATGCCTCCTCCCCAGCAGGCATCCCCTGCTGGAGAGCGAAGCCCCCTCCTGGTCTCCTTTATCCTCAGATCGGTTTTGAAAATCTAGGCGGTCAGTTCAGAACTTCTGAATCTGATTAGCGGAGCTGCGCAGAGCACTTGAGTTCCTGTTCAAACAGGGCTAAACTTATCTTTCAGAAAATAGACTGTTTTTGAGGCCTAATCATAGGCATTAGAGCCATTAATTAGTGATAAGATTCAATTTCCCGGTGTCCTTGCCTGTGTGTGTCCTGATGTAGAGATTGTGCCGCGAGCATTTTCCACAGATGCATCGACAAACACCTGCTGTTCCCGTTGGGCAGCGACACGTCGTAATGTTCCCCAGCCTGGCCAGGCCCCAGATAACCCCATTACTGAGAAGGATGATCCACTCCAAACGTCCTCTCCACAGGTTGGGAGGGGCAGGCAGGGGAGGAGGCGGGGAGGGCAGCCAGGGGCCCTCCTTAATCCTATTACCAATTGCGAATGTTCCAGCCAGGCCTGTTAATAAGGTGGCTGGCTGTTCGAGGTGCGGGCAGAGGCCTCCGCTCTAGACGGCTCCGGTTTTGCCCTCCTTCAATAACAGCTTCTCTGGGTTTGTCCAGCCCTCCTTGCGCTGGCCTCCCTTGGGACCAGAACATGCTTCCAGAGTCACAGGTGTTCTTGTCCTTTGTCCCAGCCTAGAGACTCAGGAGCAGGTGGACAGTCAGAAGTAGGGTCTGGGTCTCCGGCTCCAGAGGGTGCCACCTTAGCAGTACCTGCCAGGAAGCAGGGTAGACAGGGCATCACATTCACAACTCCCTGCCTCTGGCCTCTGAGTGGGTATGAGGAGCCCGAGCACACAGGTGTGTGGCCAGGTCGCAGGAGCCAATGGTCCTGGAACGCCAGACCCATACGCAGCTGTGGAGGAGGTGCATCTCTTGCCCATTGTCAAGCATGGCTCAGCTGGGCTGGAATATAAGTAGCATGGAGGTGATGAGGCCAGGCCTCAGCAAGCACATGAAGACAGGTCTGAGTCTACTCTGACTGCCACCCATGGCCATGTAGACAAGGAAGAGTGCATGCCCTGCTGTCTTGCCTGTGGCCACACAGCTCCCCAAAGGCACCTGGAGCTTGGTGCAGGCCCTGGGATCTGACCCCCATGCCCACCCTGTGGGGTCTAGGCAGGTGTGGGTTTCGCCTTGCACTGGGTGAGGGCTGTTGGCTGCTCGTCTGAGCACCCTTCAGGACAGGAAATGTCCAGGGACACGTGGATGAGTCCATAGGGGAATGAACTTACCCAAACAAGAGCTCCTGATGGGCATTTCTGGTACATGTCATATAATTTCATGAAGTTTAGATTAACATGTGCTGATTCTAGCTGTACTACCTCAGTTCCCCATAGTTTGTTTACATTTTAGTGCATAGAATGTTTCTCAGATTAGAAAGAATCCAGTAGTTAGTTTTCTGACCTTTTTCAAACAAGGACTCTCCATTTGGACTTCTTTCACACCTGCTGGGCGGAGTGCTGCCAGCCTGGCCCCAGAGTCTGGCTTTGTCCCTGGGATACCTGGAAGCCTGCTTCACCCTCCCCAGGAAGGCAGAGAGCCTTGGGGACCCAGTGTGACTCACGGGTCATGGTGAGTTGACCTTGTGTCCAGAGAGAGGTGTGGCCTGAATGCTCGGTCTCCTCCCGCACCTGGCACACCCCTCGCTGCGGATTCTGCTCTTTCCCCAGGGAGGAAGGTAGGTGGTGGATGGGCCCCAGCCCAGCACGGGCTCCAAGACCTGGGCAAGCAGCGGGGCCCCTAGTGCCCACATGCAGGAGGTGACTGAGTACCACCACTGGAGGTGCTGTGTGCCAGCTGGACGCCCCCGAGGCTCCTCTCTCTGAGCCACAGTCCTAGGGAAGGCGAGTCACAGCATCTGTCTCCCGGTGGCTGTGCAAAGCCTGGTGGGAGAGCAGGCAGCTCTGACATAGTGGCCATCACTGTCCTGCAGTGACAGTGGCTGTCATGAGGCATCTGCCTGAGTGGTCAACAGGGCCACAAGCCTGTGGACAGCACACTTCTGGCTGTGCCAGGGACACGGGCCCCAGGAAGGTCCCATGTGGAACCTTCTGCAGCTGGGCTCCGGCTCCCTCCCCAGCAGCCTGGTTGCCCTGCCTGATCGCTAACAGTTTTGACAGGCCAGCCTATTTTTAGAAACCTGTTCCCACTCCTTTTCCCTGTGGGAAAAGGAAAGCAAGTCAGATTTTAGAATTAAGCCACCATGCTCCCCTCCTCCAGCACGCACTGACACTCATCGGCGGCTCTGGACGGAGGCCCTGTGGCAGAGGGACTGGAGGGGCGCTTGCGAACGCTGCTGGGGCTCCCAGGTGCACACCTTTGCCCTGGTCCTGTTGGACAGGGGCCTTGTTGCCTCGGTAGCAGCGGGAACAAGTTTAGAGGGGAAGTGGCTTTCCAGGCGGGGCCTCAGCCCTGTGTGGTACCACAGGCGGCCATGTGGTCACCCTAGGAGTGAGGGAGGGCCAGCGCCAGGGCGGGCACGCCTCGCTCCTCCCTTCAGCCTCTGCCTTCCGCAGCTCTGCTGTGCCCAACCCATTTGCTCCCGACAGTAACCTGGGGAGAGAGGCTGGGAAAGGTCTTCACCCCTGCTACCGGAGCACGCCTGCAGCTGGCCCATGATGGAACCAAGGGCGGCAGGAACCATGCCCCTAGGAGGCCTCCATGGGGTCGGGAACACCTGTGGTCCTGGCCAGCACTGCCACAAGGAGTTCAGCAGGCAGCACCCCAGTGCCAGGACCTTGAGGAGCACGGGAGCACTTGAGAAGGAAGCTGAAAGTCTCAAGTTAAAAAATCACCAGTCTTTAACAGCTGTCCTGACAGATTTAGGGAAAATGTAAGTCTCACTGTCTAGCTTGATCTGTTTATGTGTAAGCTTTGAGTGAGGTCCTCGAAAGTCCCCCTTCCAGGTTAGGAGGGCAGGGCTGGGTGGCCTGGGCTCCGGCTCCACCTCTGCTCCCGCAGTGAGACGGCAGGAGGGCCTCTGCGAGACCAGCCGCAGCCCTCACCGTTCACGCAGGCTGCCACTGGGTGTAGCAGGCCCTGCTCTTCTGCAGGTCCAGCCCGCATTGCCCTCCCCTGCCCTCTCTGCCAAGCTGTGGGCATAAAGCAGCTCAGTTGCCTCCAAACAAGATTTTTCCTCCTCTAATTCAAATTAGGCAGTGACTGAACATTTCCCCAGGCCTTGGCTGTGCTGGGTGGCCACAGTCACTCATTCTGTCAGTTTGCTGCTTTGCCGTAGAAAGGTGCCGCCTTCCTGGTGTTGGTAGTAATGAAAGTAAGCATTGGGGTGCTGTGGCTGACTGGCGTCTGCATTTTTTCTAACAGCTTTGTTGTGGTCTAGCTGACACATAGTAACTAAACACAGTTAAATGTGTAGCTTGATACGTTTTTACAAATGCTGGCACCATGAAGCCCTGGCCACTGTCGGGGTACCAAGTTACCAGTCTATGCGGTTTCTGCTTGCTCCTGTGTGGCACCTCCTCTGCCCTCTGACCTCTTTCGCTGCCACTCGCTGGCCTGTTTTGCCTCACTGTAGATTAGTTGGCACTTTCTGGAGTTTTATACGAGTGGATTCATGTGCTAACGGATTCATTGTTTTCAACTGGTTTCTCCCGTGCCTCACAGTCACTTGAGATTGGTGGGCATGTCTGCGGTAGCAGCAGTGAGTAGTGTGCTCTTTCTTGTGGCCGAGTGGCATTTCACTGCACGCACAGACCAAGCGCTTCCACGTCCGCTCACTTGACAGACACTCGGCTTGCTCCCCGTTCGGGGCTGTTACAGTCAAGCAGGCATGGCACCTTGGTATGACCTACTCTTTCATTCATTTGGAGTAATTGCCTAGTGGAGTTGCTGGGGCACGTGTTTGTTGTATGTTCATCTTCTTCACAAAACTGGCGACGTGTTCTCCAGGGAGGTTCCACCACTGCAAGCTCCCTACAGTGGGTGGGCGCCAGCGCCTGCAGGTCTGCACCAGCACTCGCGCTCCTCAGTCACCTTTGCCTGTGTCTTCCAGCAGGTCGAGGGGGCATCTCAGTGTGGTCTTGCGTTCCCCTGCTCATCCGTGGTGTTGGTACCTTCACTCTGTTAGTCGACGTCTTTAGTGGCGTCTGTAATCTATTGCCCACTGTTTTGCTGGGTTTCCTTACTGTTCTTCTGAAAACGCTTTTTATGCTGTGTATGAAGTCCTTCACTGTGTCTGTGACTTGCAGTGCTGGCCTCCCAGGCTGCGCCTGTCCTTTCCTCAGGTGGTCCAGATGACCAAGCTCCTTGTGGAGTGCACTTTTCCTGTCGTTCAAGGAGTCGCAGCCTAACCCAAGGTCATAGTCTCTCCCCTGTGCCCCTCCAGGAGTCCATAGTGTTAGGTTTCCCATTTGGGTCTCTGATCCATTCTGAGTTAATATGTGTATGTGGCACAAAGTGTGGGGTGAAGTTCGTCTTAGCGCACGTACATGTTCAATTGTTCCAGCGCCGTCTGAGGGAAAGACTCTTTTCGTGACTGACTTGCCTTTGCACTTTCATCAAAAATCATTTGTGGGTCTGTTTCTGGACTGTTCTGTTTCATCGATCTGTTTGTCTGTCTGGAAGCTAATGGCCGCATGGTCTTAATTATTGTGTCTGTCTGAAAACTCATAAAGTCAGGTGGCATTTTCACTATTCTAGGTCTTTTTATTTCTGTGTGAATCTCCTCATCAATTTGTCACTTTCTATTTTAAAAAGAAAGCTTGCCGGGATTTTAATTGGAATGATGTTGCCTATTCAGATGAGACTGGACAGAACTGGCGTCTTGGCCCAGCTTCCTCCCGGGTCCTCTCTGACTCTCAGGCAGGGCTGTGTGGCCTCCACGCCTTGGTCTTGCACATCTTGTCAGGCTGTCCCTATGCACTGAACATTCTTTAGGCTCTTGTAAATGACGAGGTAATTGAAATTTCAATTTCCCACAGCTTGTTGCTAGCATATAGAACCCACTGACTGTCATGTGTTGATCTTATATCCTGCAACCTCTTCAAGCCCATGTATTCATGTGACCGTTCTAGTAGTGGCTCTCACAGATCCCACTGGTTTTCCAGAGTGGATGAAGAGACGCTGGCCTCTCTCCCAGCCCTGTGAGTCCTGCTCCTTCCTTCTTGCACAGCCCACACCCCAGTGCCTGCTGTTGCAAACAGAGGCAGAGCCTCTTGTCCCACTTCTGACCTCAGGGGAGGCACTCAGTCTCTCAAGACACCCCCAATCCAACCAGGACAGTTTTCTGATGCTCCTGAGGCTTCTGTTTTACTATTTGTTTGTTTGGCTGTTTGTTTTATTTCCAGTTTCTAATCTGGAATGATCATTGAACTGTGTCCAAGGCTTTTTCTGCCTGGATTGAGATGATGACATGGTTTCTCTTTTTAAATTTGTAATATGGTAAATTAACACCAATTGATTTCTACATGCTAAACCAACCTTGAATTCCTGGGATCAGCCTCAGTTGGCAGTTATATATATAACTGAATCATATATATATATATATGATTCCGTTTCAAAATACTTTTAAAAATGTTTTTACCTATATTTGCAAGGAATATTTATAGTGTTCTTATAACTGTCTAATTCTGGCATCCAGATGATCCTAGCCTCACAGGATAAGCTGGAAAGCATTTCTTTGATTTTTCTAAAAAGTTTGTGAAAATTGTTATCATTTCTAACTGTTGGGTAGAACTTACCAGTGGAATACTGTGAGAAAGATGCTGACTACATATTTGGTTTCTTTAATAACATGTTTTCAAGAACATAGTGGTCACTCATTTCTTCTCTAGGGAGCATCAGTGGTGTGTGTCTTTCAAGGAATTTATACATTTTATCTAAGTTGTCAAACCTCAGGAATGAAGTTTTTCATTTTATTCCCTTATTTCCCTTTTGAGAGCTATAGAATGCAAAGGTACTTACAAAATGCTCCCATTCCTGACCTTGGTGATTTGTGTCTTCTCTCCTTCTCAGTTTGACTGGAGGCTTAGTCATTCTTTTTGAGCTTCTTGAAGAACCAGCTTTTGGTTTCATTGATTTTTCTCTATGGACTTTCTGTTTTCTATCTCATTGATTTCCACTTTGCTATTCATTATTTCCTTTCACTCCTTTACTTTGGATTTGAATTGTTCTATTCCTAGTTTCTTAAAGTGGAAGCAGAAGTCATAAATCTGAGATTTTTTTTTGTTTTTTCTTCTAATAATTATTGTTTCGTTTGTTTGCTTTTTGTTGTTATTGTTTTTTTTTTTTGTTTTGTTTGTTTGTTTGGTACTAGGGATTGAACCCAGGGGCAGTTCAGCACTGAGCCACACCCCCAGCCCTTTTAACTTTTTGAGACAGGGTCTTGTTAAGTTGCTTAGGGCCTTGCTAAATTGCTAAGGCTGGCCTTGAACTTGTGATCCTGGTGCCTCAGCCTCCCAAGTCCCTGGGATGACAGGTGCGCCTGGCTTGTTTAGTGTTATGTGCCCGCATTTGCATTGCTTTGGTGACATCTCACAGATTGTGATATGTTGTGCTGTTATTTTCACTCAGTTCAAAATAATTTCTAATTTCCAGTTTTTTTGACCTAAGAGTTACTTGAAATTTTTCAATTTCTAAGTGTTTGGAGATCTTCCAGAGATCCGTCTGTCTGTTATTGATTCCTGATTTAATTTCTTTGTCAGAGAACATACTTTATATGACTTGAATTCTTTCCAACTTAAAGTCGAGAATGTGGTCTACGCTGATGAATACTCAGTGTGCCCTTGGAAACAGCACACATTCCATGGTTGGATAGAACGTTCTACAAGTGCTGCTCGGGTGTGTGGCTGGAGAGTGTCACTCAGGTCTTTCATGCCTTGGAGGTACTCTGGCAGGAGGGGAAGTGTTGAAGTACCCCCACCATGCGGACTTGGCTGCTCCTCCTCAGCTCTGTCACATTTGACCTGATGAGTTTTGAGACCCCCTTGTTGGGTGCACCGTTTGGGGTTCTTGTGTCTGTTGCTGCGTTGGCCCTTTTATAGTCACCAAATGACATTCACAGCTTGATGGCGCGTTGCTCCGATGCTGACTGAGCTGCTCTTAGTGTGCTTTCCCTCCCGTAGTGCGTACCTGCGTACCTGGCATTCCTTTTTCCGTACTTTTGATTTTAATCCACTTGTTTCTTTGAAGGCCTTTCTGTGAACACTTGCTCCGTTCACCCTGATGGTTCCTGCCTCTCACTGAGAGTCATTATTTTTCAAAAAAATTTTTTTGTGTAGTTGTATATGGACAGAATGCCTTTATTTTATTTGTTTTATTTTTATGTGGTACTGAGGATCGAACCCAGGCTTCACGCATGCTAGGCAAGCGCTCTGCCACCGAGCCCCAGCCCCAGCTTTCGTTGAGAGTCACTGTTAACATGCCTCGGCTCAAGTCCCTCATCTCTCCTTTGTTTTCCGTTGTCCCAACTGTTCTTTGCTCCATTTTCCTCTTTCCCTGCCTTGTTTAGGGTTAATTATTTCTTATCATCCCCCTATTTTTAATGGACTCTATTTTTTAAGATCATGACATAACAGAGCCTGAAGCAGAGTCCCCGTGCGCCCACCACCCGCATCCTGGAACGCCGGCTGCCCGCAGCAGGCTAGGCTGACACAGCACGTGGGCCCAAGCCCGGGGCTTACTCACGGCTTCCCGCTGAGGCCCACTCTGTGAGTTTGGACAAATGGGTATCTGCCCCTGCAGCACCTGCCTGTTCCTCTCCCTTCTTGCCAAGCCCTAGGCTTTTCACACCTAGAACATCGTGCAGCTGGGATCTGGCCTCACGTAGCTATTTGGAACAGTTTGTTGCACGTGGCTGTGTCGTTAGGCTTCCTCATGCTCCCGGGGCCTCTAAGCTCACCTCTGTTGCTGCTGAGTGACTTACTGTGTAATGTACCCGTCTGTCCATTTACCTACGCAGAACGCTCTAGTTGCTCAAAGTTTTAACATTTGCCAATAAGCTGCTGTGAAGGATTTTGCATAGACATAAGTTTTTCAAGTTCACCTTGCTGGCTGTAAATATAAATACCCTTGAGATTCTGGGACACTATTGAGTTACTTAGAAATAGGGAGGAAATGGAGGGGGAAGAGGGTTAAAAAAAAAAAAAAAAAAAAAAAAAAGATGGTAGAATGAGATGGATATCATTACCTTAAGTGCATGTATGAAGACACAAATTGTGTGAATATATTTTGTATACAGCCAGATATATGTAAAAATGTGCTCTATATGTGTAATATGAATTGTAATGCATTCTGCTGTCACATATAACAACTTAGAATTAAAAAAAGAAAAAAAAAAAAAGAAAGAAAGAAATAGTCACAGCCAGGTGTGGTGGTGCATGCCTGTAAACCCAGTGGCTTAGGAGGCCGAGGCAGGAGGATCACGAGTTCGAAGCCAGCCTCAGCTACTTAGCAAGACCCTGTCTCTGAATAAAATATAAAAAAGGGCTGGGGATATGACTCAGTGGTTAAGCACACCTGGGTTTTATCCCCTGGTTGGAAGAATCTCAATAAGAGATAGTCAGGTCGTGTCAGGTTCTGCTCCTAGACGCTCTAGGCAGGGTTTGGTCCGGGGCGGATACCCCACAGAGGCAAGGCTCCCGAGCCTGCTGCGGGCTCCCTGTGTGTGGTGGGAATAAGCTCCACTCCCAGCTCCATGTGAACATTGCCCTGCGCCCTGGAATCCCCTCCACTGTCCCTTGCCCGCAGCCTTGGCTGCCACCAGTGTCTTGCCAGGGCCTAAGGGAACCCTCGCAGGCCTGAGTTCCTGCCTCCCTCCCTGCAGCTGCCTTCTGTCGTGCACTCTGCCCCAGCAGCTCCACAGGCTGCCTTCCCTACCTGTGCCGGGGCCTTCCTTTTCCCACTGCTCTAGGTTGCTGCTGGCCAGAGCTTGGAAGCCATCGTTCCCACGTAGGTCTGCTGGTGTGTCTGTCCTAAGGAGGGTGGACCCGGCCCTTTGCTCCGTCTTGTCTGGGAGCAGAAGCCTCTCTCCGGCAGGAGGCTCTGATGTGATTTTGTCTCACTGACGTGTGTGTTAATACATAAGCCGTCTCATGGCCAGGTTGGGCAGTTCATCTAGGAAAGCCTCACTGTCACCAAGAAAATCATTCATTCATTCATTTCCTCCCTCAGAGTGTCTGCCTGGGCTCTGCTGAGCTGTGGGCCACCCAGGACAGAACAGAGAGATGCACACTATTCCCTCCAGGGCTATTGGAAACCAGGCCCGGTGCATCTTAACAGCCTTCCCAGGTGGGCCTGGGAGCAACAGCTCCACCACTGACCCACAGACTTTCCCCAAGCACCCAGTACCCGCCAGAGGCTGCTGCACAGCCCCCAAGGAGCTCGTGGGCTCTGGAGGTAGACGTACGGCCATCAGAGAACTTTCTGCTAAGTGCCGGAGTGGGTCCACAGAAGAGGAGCTCATGCTGGATTCTGACCACATAGTAGAAAGAGAAGGTGGTAGTCAATGGATTTTGAAAGGTGATCAGGGCAGAAGCTGCAGAAGGTGATGGACTTTGGTGGACAGCGTGGGAGCAGCTGGTATGACTGGAACCGCATGTCTGGGCCCAGGTCGGAGATGAAGCTGGCAGGAGCCCCACGGAGGGCCACAGCACCCTGGGGTGGCATGCAGGATAGATAGGGTAGCGGTCCGTGGGCTAGGGAAGGAGGATCATGTTGTCACTGAGTGGAAAAGTCCTAGGGACAGATTGGCAGTTGCCCTGTTTACCTTAAATTTTTTAACTTTAGACTCTAATGGTTATTCTGCTGGAGACAGACATTGGAACCCACACCAACAACATAAACCTTTGGTTTACTGGAAGGATGTTCTTTCAGGTACATGGAAGGGTCCAGATCCAGTATTAATTTGGGGGAGAGGATATGTTTGTGTTTTTCCAAAACACGAATCCTCTCCAATATGGATACCATCTAGATTAAGAAAAAAGGTACAAAATCAAGAGGACCAAGATGAAGGTATGGAATGATTCCCTCAAAAGTGTCCTTCAAAATATTTCACAACTTAAGTGTCATTCCTCCCGGCCGGGACGAGGAGATCTCTCTTTAGTGTGCACACAGTTGTATTTTTTTTTTCTTTTTATACATGTCTTTATGTCTGTACATTTGTCTACATTTCATGTTAATGTGATGTCACAAATATATGTTTGTATGTTTGTGCGTCTGTCCAGTGTGACATCACAAATAATAAAGCGCTTATGAAAAAAAATATATATATATGGATCCAAATAACTTTAATTCATTTTAGTTTAAGAGTATTCAATTTAGGTAAATAATTTTATAAGTGAAGTTACTTTCAATTTTGATTTATAGGTGTCCCTGGGACTTCTCTTTAGCAAACAATATGACTAGTGCTATATAACCTGATATTTTGGTGTTTTGACATAAGATTGTTTATTTGTTATTAACTTCATTTGTTTAATAGCTGATTAATTTCAATTATCTCAACAGGTAAAAGATTGCTGTGTATACAGAGACTCGAGGGTTCCAGCTAACAAATTATTTCTCCAAAGTGCCTTTAGCTTTTCTTTAATCTATCTTTAATGCAATAAATACCCTCAGTCTTTCTTTGTTTTGTTCTAAATATGATATTTTGCCAACTTATGTTTGTAGAAGCTCAAGAAGCAATGTGTGTGAACAAAAATCAACTTTAATTTTCTTTTTTTTTTTTTTTTTTTTTTTTTGGTACTGGGGATTGAACTCAGGGGCACTCGACCACTGGATCACATCCCCAGCCCTTTTTTTTGTATTTTATTAGAGACAGGGTCTCACTGAGTTACTAAGTGCCTCGCCATTGCTGAGGCTGGCTTTGAACTCGCGATCCTCCTGCCTCAGCCTCCCAAAGTGCTGGGATTACAGGCGTGCGCCACCGCGCCCGGCTTCAACTTTAATTTTCTAATCTAATTATTCTATTTTTCAGTTTGACAACTCGCCTCTTGACTCAGTGCTGCAATAGCACTGCCTTTCCTTTAATAATTGATGCTTGAGTTTCTAGGTAGTGGGCCCTGAAGATTTGCCGGTGGCATTGTTTAGACATAAAAAAGACGGCTGTTAGTCATCATACACAGTCGATCCTGAAGGGCTCCATTAGATGACTGGTTAGCCAATGACGATTAAGATCCCCAGAGGGGGACAACCTAAGACAGGCACAGTCGCACAGGACAGTCTCATGTGGCCAACATATCAACCTAGGACAGGAGTCAAGGGCACAGCCTTGATTATCCGATGACGGGTAAGAATGTTGGTTGCACATAGACATCCTAGAGCATCCCCCTCTTTTAAAACAAAAGGGGGGAAATGCAGGAGCCCTGATTTGGGAGATGGCTGATTGTGGTTGGCTGCGGGCCATGGAGATGTTTGGACATTGCCGCCTTCCGTGGTCTCACGGGACTTGGCCCTAGATCTCGAGGAACTTGGCCCCAGATCTCACGAGACTTGAGCCGAGATCGGAGCAGGTTGGCGCCATTTGGTGGTTAGAGGAACGTGGACGGGCGTGTCGGGGTGTTGTTGGAGCCGGAGAGAGAAGCTGACAGAATAAAGAGCCTGTTTGTTTCCAGTCTGCCTCTAAACTTATTCTCGCGGCTTTGCTGCTCCAAGCGGCCATCGCTTCAGGCGGCAACAATTGAGTGTCAATTCAGAGTTACCATGGACTCTAGTTCTTATCGCCTCAAAAAACACTTTTGGTTCCCTGAGTGGTTTTCCCAGAAAAATTGATAATTGCTTTTGTTGGCTTGGGAGACTGTTCTATACCGAGCTCCTGAAGCCAGCAGGTAGGTGCTTTTCCTTGTGCGAGCCCGCACACACGCACAGTCAGGCGCCAGCGCCAGCAGAGGCCAAGCTGTGGGGCAGAGGCCCTGTGGAGGCCAGGTTCCAGGTGCAGCTGTGAGGGAAGCTTCTGGATGCTGTCGTCCTGAGGGACAGTTGGTTTGTAACAAAACTCTGGTTCCCTGGAAGAGTTGCTGTGCGTCCCTGTCTCGTGAGCCATGCCAACCTGCAGGTGATGAGCGTTTGTCTTCCCCTTCGTTACTGCAATCTTCCGGTTCAGCATGCCCTCTCCCTGGTCACTGAGGACAGACCTGGCCACACTGTGCTCTGCAGGTGGAAGGTGTCACACAGCAGCTGACGCTCCCCTTCCTGGTCCTGTTGGCCTGGCCCCAGTAGCTGAGTCTGTATGTGCACTGAGCCACCCGACCCAGGAAGTGGCAGCAGGCCCTCCTCCTCCTGTGCTGGGTAGAAAGAGACTGGACCTGGGTCCCCAGTCCCCATGGGCAAGCATGTGGCCCCAGCCAGGGCTGCCCATCCTTGTCCTCTTGTCCTTGGCCTCTGCCGTGCCAGTGAGACTGGTGGCTTGAGAGCAGGAAGCCACAGAGGGACCTTGGCAACCTGGCTCACCCCACAGGTCTCCAGGTACTGTGGGCAGGGAGGGGTCAGGAGTGGACCTGCCTTGGGTGGCCTAAAGGCAGAGCTGGACCTCAGGGGGGTGGTGGAGGAGAGGAGGTGCTGCAGCACAGCACATGAGGCCCCAGCATTGGGCAGAGGGTAAGGATGGCCACGGAGGACAGAGCACACCACCTTGCCTGGGGCCAGGTAGGCTCCGAGGGCTCCCGAACTTGGGCTTCACAGAGTTTTGGCTTTTCCCCACTGTGGGGCCGTGGGGAAAGAGGGACTTGACAGAGAGGGCACAAGGTGACTCCAGCCTGCAGGAGTTGGGGCCCAGTTTCAGTGGCCACACCAGTCTGTATCTGCACTGGGGATACCAGGCTGGCCCTGAGAGTCCCTTGGGAAGCCTAGGCTTGCTCCTGGCCAGCCTGCACCTTCCTGCATGATGTCACCTTGGCCCTTGATGTCCAAGCACCCTGGAAGAGTGGCTGCTGACTTCTAGCCACAAGCAGCACATACCATGTCCAACTCGGCCCAAGGCCCTTTTCTGAGAGTTTCTGGGAAAAGCAAATTTATCAGCTTATGAAAAGGGGAACTGTTTACAGGAATAGAAGACACAGAGAGAATGAATAATCACTGCCCAGATCCTCGTCCCCAGAGAGCAAGATTCTAGCTTCATTTGCTTTTGTTAGAACAGTGAGCCAGAGAGCTCTGCCAGGCCCTGGGAGTCAGCCCCTCGCAGTCTCCCGCATGCACAGGACGGGAGGGCCTGTGGTCACCTGGGCCGGTGGGTGTGTGCAGCGAGATTCATGCCCTCCTGGGAGTCTGACCCCAGGTGTGGCTCCAGGTGCCCTTGCCTCTCAGCAGTCTCGAGGAGCTTCCTGGGCCATTGTGGTCCTCAGATACCCTGGGGACAACCATTTTCTTACCAAGCACTGCCATGAGTGGCAGGGGCGTGCAGGCCTGTTGTTCTGTGTGTCCTCTGCTGACCCCAGCCTCCTGGAGAGTGTGATATGTGGGGGGACTGGGGTTGGGCTGGCAGAGCTTATGTCTGGCTCTGTCCCTCCCTTGTCCAGTGGAGAGATTCCGTCCCTCCCTGAGCTTTTATGTCCTATCACGAATAAAATATCAGCATGTAGTGGTCACGAGACACATGTGAGGTGGGCGGACGATGCCCGCAGCCCTTTGATGGGTGGTAGAAGGTGACTGCTCCTTTCCAGGTGCTTCTGTTGGCCCCAGGAGCCCTGGGAAACAGCTCGGGCAGCTGCTGATGGGCAGGAAGAGGCCGGCTAGCCAGGGTGTGCTTCGGTGGACTTGGAGATTGTGGCCGTGAGGCTGTGCGGGAAGGAGAGCTGCCCCGACGTGCGTACCTGTGTGCACACGTGCGCACAGCCTGAGGACGGCCAGCTGCCATCCAGGTCTGCGTTCCCACGTTTCTCCTGGGCTACTCCCAGGGCCTCTGTCTGGCGCCACTCACCTGGCCTCGCAGCCCATGCTGTCCTCTCCTGTGGCTGCTGCAGCAACCTCTAGACCCGTGAACGGGGCGGCCAGTCCTGTGCTGAGTGCGCACCGACTGTCCATCTCATTCAGGGAGGGCCTTGGGGCCTCTTCCCACCCCCACGCTCATGCCTGCTGCAGCTCCCTACCTCCAGCCTCCTCGTGTCCCCTAGCGGCACTCGCCCCTCCCCCATCCACCCTCTTCCCCACGGGCTTGACCGCTGCCCCACAGGGGACACCTATTCAGCCGTTCTCGGCCTTTCCCACTGAAAGGCGAGCGTTGCTAAACCAGGCCCACGTGTGTCTTTCTATCTTACTTGTTTCTAGAGATCCAGGCTTTCTTTCTAGAGGAGCATCAGGCCCCTAGGAAGAGCTTCCTGGCGTGGTCAGTTAAACTGATGCTGATGGGTGGGTGGTTGGTTTCAAGCTAAGGGGCCACACAAGGAGGCCCACAAGGGGTGGTGGTGGCTCGGTTTGCAGCTGGCAAGTGAATGGGGGGGGGGGGGTGGACCGTGAGATGGGCAGCAGGGTGACGGGGCAGGGGCAGACTGTGGCTGCAACCGTGGGCATGCAGCTGGGGGCGCCCATGTGGAGAGGAAGCTTCTGTCATATGGCTCAGTCTAGGGACCTAGCTGTCCTGGTGACCTCAGTTCTGTCTGCAGAGGAAGACCCACCCTGTCACTGCTCTGCTGCTCCCTGGAGCAACCTTCCTGTTCAGATCTCTGGCTCCTGCAGGTTCATTGCTCGGCATTTGTTGCTCCTGGGAGTGGTTTTAGCTCTCAGGGCAAACTCCATTGTGTAACCAGGGTCTTTGGGAAATTTCTCTTCATTTAGATTAATTTCAGTGATCCTAGTTAGCACTAAATATTCGGTAGCTCTTATTTTGGATTTTGTTAAAGCCTGTTTAAGCCACCAGCATGAGGAGAGACAGGAACTGACTTCTGGATGTGCCAGGTATTGTGTGGGGCACTTAACCTCTCACAGCCCTGCCGAGGAAGCCCGGCCTTCCTCAGGAGCAAGGTGCTAACCCAGAATGGCAGCCCCTGAGAGGAGGCCCGGGTGGAAAGCCCAGGCCTTTGGGCCCCTCGGAGAGAAGCCACGCTGGGAAGAGATGGGACGTAGCCTCGTGACCTCAGTCCCCAATCCACCTGCTCCATGAAGCCACTCTGCAGAGATACACCCGGACTCACCTGTGGCCCTGAGGACTCTGGGCATTATCAGCAAGATAAACAGAGCATGCCAGGCAGGGGCAGTGGGGGTGGGCACAGGGGAGTCTGGCCAGGAGAAGGGGAAGCCCCAGATGGACACCTAGGAGTCCATGGCAGAGGTGGGTTCCTCTGCGTCAGCAGGATCCCAGGGATATGGAGCTAAAATGGGCCCAGGACATGGTGGGAGCAGCAGGGCTCAGCATTGGACAGCTCCCTCGTGACCTGCCCCAGGCCCCATCTGTCCTCATGGCCACCCTGCCCTCCAAGGAGACCCTGCAGCTCCTAAGAGCAAGGGCTGCACGACTCTCTGAGCTCCTGTGTCCCCCATGTGGTTCTGGTCCTCAGAAGGGGACCAATGTGTCCCCTTCTCCCTGCCCCACCCAGTCCTGGCCCCTCAGCCCCCAGCTGCCTTCTGAGGTGAGGAAAAGGGGCCACCCTGCCCCCCAGTGTGTGGCCCCCGTGGGCAGGTCACTGAGCCCCGAGCCTGTGTTCTCATCTGCAGAGAGGGTTCATCTCTCCTGCCGAGCCCCCACGGTGAAACCAGGTCTGTGCCCAGCAGCAATGCCCTGAGGGCTCAGTCGGGGTTTCTGCCTTCCCTTGCTGAGGGTCTCTCTGTGGGCACAATCCCGCTCCTGGTGCGTTCACCTCGCACACGTGCAGGTTGATGTGTGAACAGGGATGTGTGTAGACCATTTGATCCCAAGTGGTTTTATAATCAGGCCTTATGAGGGCTTGAAGATTGGCAGGATGAGTCTGTGGCCATTAGCCCCACTGAGGCAGCCAGCCTCCCTGCCTCCCTCTGAGCCGGGCTGCAGCATGATGAAGTTTCTACCCAGGGGGCTGTCACCTGGCTGTCTTCTTCCTGCTAAGCCAACCTGGGCAGCTGTCCTGACCTGGGTCAGGGGACAGGGAGGGCTGCACACACCATGCCCAGCCCCTGTCTGCCGGACACCCCTGCTGGAGGGCAGGTCTGCTCAGGCCTGGAGTCTGCGCCACTGCAAGACAGACTGAGGTGTCTGGTGTGCAGACTCTGCTTCATGCATGTCACCAATGGCCCTGTGGTCCCTGAGTGCCCAGGGAGCTGTGGGGCAGGGATGACAGTAGCCCCCTGCCACAGTTCCCATGCCCAGGGCAGTGCCACCTCCTGGGGGGGCATTCAACCTGCAGGTGTTTTCTATTATTTTTTTCTTTTTTAAAAACACAATTTCAGTATGAAGATTCCTCAGAAAACTGGGAATGGAACCACCATTTGACCCAGCTATCCCACTCCTTGGTTTATACCCAAAGGACTTAAAATCAGCATACTATAGTGACACAGCCACATCAGTGTTTATAGCAACTCAATTCACAATAGCTAGACTATGGAACCAACCCAGGTGTCCTTTGACAGATGAATGGATAAATAAAAAGTGGTATATATACTCAGTGGAATATTACTCAGCTTTAAAAAAAGAGTGAAATTATGGCATTTGCCAGTAAATGGATGGAGTTGGAGAATATCATGCTAAGCGCAACAAGCCATTCCCAAAAAAACAAAGGCCGAATGTTTTCTCTAATATGCGGATGCTAATTCACAATAAGTGGGGGGCAGTAGAGAAGAAGTGTTACCTTAAATTAGGTAGAGGGCAGTGAAGTAAAGAGAAGGGAGGAGATGTGGAGATAGGAAAGAAAGTAGAATGAAATAGACATTATTACTGTATGTGTATATGTGACTGCATGACCAATATGATTCTACAACATGTGCACTCAGAAAAATGAGAAATTATATCCCATCTATGTATGATATATCAAAGTACATAAATGCATTATACTGTCATGCATAATGAATTAAAACAAAAAAATTAATTAAAAAAACCCACAATTTCAATAACTTTTAAATGCCAATATAAAATATTCCATGCTATCCCTCTAACAGAGGGAATACTCAAAAACACTTCCCTACTCGCCCCCCACCCCCACCATTTAAGATCTATGTCATTTTGCTTTTCAATTTTAAACCTTTGGGTATTTGTCATATTACTTAATTTTAATCTTGGTCTTGATTCTAGTTTGTATGCTGTTCCCTGTTTGCATACACTTCTGTGTAAAGCGTCTAGACGAGGCTGCTAGGCAAAGCGCCACCAATCTCAAACAACAGGCCCTGTTCTCTCTCAGCCCCCGGGGGCCTGGAGTCCAAGGTCAGCGGGGTGGACTGGCTCCTCCTGAGGCCTCTCCCTTGGCCGACACCCTCTGTGTGCTCTTCCCTGTGTGTGTCCGTGTCCTCATCTCCTTCTCTCACAGGGACGCCAGTGGTGGAAGGCAGGGGGCTCATTTTTACTCCGATTGCCAATTTGCGGCCCTCTCCAGGTACAGTCCCTTCATGAGATACGGGGGGTCAGGATGTCAGCATATGAATTTGGGGGCACGCAGTCCGGCTCGGAACACTAGGTGTGGCATATAATTGTGTGTATTTAATATAAATAGTACAAAAACCAGAATAAAGGTGACCTATCAGCTTTCTGTTCAGATAACCCCACTGATAAATTAATATTAAAAAGCAATTCCGTTCGTTGCAAACACAACTACCTTCGTGGGTGAATACAAAGAACAGATGGGCTCTTCCTAGAAACCCCCACAATCCAGAGGAGACTACTGACGCAGGTGCACTGCTGCCAGGTTGTTTTCTATGTATGTACTTTACGAAAACTGAGACGTAACTTAAAGATCATGCCTGTGAACATGCTTTTGCTTAAAGCTCTGCTGTTCAGGTCTTTTTAAACCAAATGCACACCCGAGTCTGGGGTAAGGCTGCATGGTGTGCCTTTATTCAGCCCATCCCCCATGCTTTTGCTGGAAATGTGGTTTCCGGCTTCTGGGTGTTTTGACTTAAATCTACCCCTATCAGTAATGTTCTGGAAGTAAAGCTGCTGAGTCAAAGGGTCTGTATATTTTTCAAGGCTATTTGCAAATTATTACGAGATTGCCCTCCATAAATATTGTAGCTTTTAGACTCTAATCAGCCATGTATGAAAATATCCATTTCCCTTCACTCTTGCCAGCAATCACTTTTATTTTCCTTAAAATCCACACCAGTCTCCTAAGTCAGAAAAGGATGGCACTAGAGTCTTTCAGCCTGCGTTCTTTGATTACTGGTGAGGCTTGGACGCTTGCCACGTGTTTATTGGTGTTTATCGGGCTGCTCGTGCTCCTCTTGGTTGAAGTGCCCACATGACTGTGTCTTCCCTTCATCTGGGCCCAGCCGTCGAGGCCACTCACTGTGGCACACACCTGCCTTTCTACCTCTGCACCATGGCTCCTCTCTTTCCTCCCCTCTGCAAGCCCTACCGAGCCACCGCCTGACTGCTCTCTGGGATTGCATCTCTCTACCTGTGTGTTATTCTGGCCACAGTGGCCTCCTTGTTCGGCTCAACTGCCCATGTGCTGCTTTCAGGAAACTGGGGGATGATGGCCCCACCCCGGTGTAGGGAGAGCGGCCCTGCCCACACCTGGGCTGTACCTGGGCTCTCTCCTGGTATGTGTGTAGGTGCTACTGGGGCTGCTGCTGCCCCATCTCCAGAAACCAGGGGCTATAGAGCTGGGCTCAGGGTGAAATGAGAGGCCAGGGTCCCACATCTGGAAGGCCCAGGTCCCCTGTGCCTTGTTGAGGAAGAAGGCGACAGTACAGGTGATTGAATTACTTACAAGACTGTTTTCAAGCACTCTGATTTGCATACTGGTTCTTAACAGAATGATTCTTCTTGGTTCTCCAAAGCAAAGCTGTCTAGGGGCTGCTGTGTTGCGGTGCAGGTATCTCCAAGATATTAGTGTAACTCAGTTCAGAGCTGGGGCTTCCTCCCCTCGGATTAGCCTGCAGCAGGCCCTCACTCTATACCTGGGTGGTTCAGGGCCTCAGTGGACCACAAGGCTAGCAGGGTCCAGGAAGGAGGGTCCAGCCAGGACAGGGCTGGGTAGCAGAGGGACGGCTACAGTTCTAAGCATGGCTTTGCTCAGGCCCACTGTAAAATCCTGCATCTCTCAGTGAGAGGACTTGGGTAGGAGGGCATGCACGGGGGGGGGGGGGGGTGTGCAGCCCAGGACACACCTGCAGGCACCAGGGATGCGGGGAGCAGGGGGCTTGGAGTGAGTAAGGATGGGTGGACGTCAGACTTGGAACAGTGGCATGGCAGAACAGAGTGGGCAGTGTCTGTCCCCTGGGCCATCCCCAGTAAGGGCCACCTAGCAGCAGAAGCCAGAAAGGGAGGGCGAGGAGCACATGGGGGTGTGCTGATGCCTTGTGTCCCCAGGCCTGGGGTCAGAATGGTGGCTCCAGTACGAGGCAGAGGGGTGGGAGAGGAGAAGGCAGGAGAGCCCAGGGCTGGGGACAGTGCTCCCCACGTGGTCACCTTCCCCGAGTCCACCGCCCAGAACTCTACAGGACTTAAACTTGAACTCGGCCTTCTTGGTCAGTATGAAGGTAGGTTTGCCAGGTTAAGAGGATACAGCAAGCGTCGCACCAGGGCGCCTTAGCTCCATGGGCAGCTTCTAACTATTCAACCTCACGGAGCTCGTGGGGCAGGTGGGTCTCCAGTGCAGTCCTGTGCCCCGAGAATGCCTGGTGGGCCTGCCTGGCCTGTCCACACCCCTGCCTTTACCACACCAGGAACCTCGGTCCCTGTGCAGGACCAAGTTCCCCAAGTGCCCCCAGCGATCCCCAGTTGCCTCCCTGTAAAATGCGCAGCCAGTGCCGCAGGCAGTCATTTCCAAGTTGCTTTCAAAAGTTCCATTTTTCTCCTGGAAGCAGCATTGCTTGCCCAGAGGTACGTGCTGCTGCTTGTCTGATGGTATGAGGTGGCCAGCCAGCCTGGGAGGACGTGGGCTATGCAGGGGACTTGCCAAGGCCAAGGCCCACTCCAGCCACCCAATCTGCCTGTCCCCAAAGACACGCAAGTCCCCGCATTTATCCCTTCCAGTGCACCCACTGAGCTGAAAGTACCCCCCACAATTCCCCCAGGACCAGCATGGCAGGCCCCGGGCACCCCTCTGCACACCCCTGCAGAGCCCTGTCTTCTGGTACCCACCTTGCCTGTGACTGCCACACGGGAGGGGCCAGGGGCTGCTCTGATGTGGTCGCTGGACAGGAAGTCAGAGACATGCAGCTGGGTTCGTCTTTCATTTAAAAATTTTAGTTAGCCGGGCATGGTGGCGCACGCCTGTAATCCTAGCACTTGGGAGGCTGAGGCAGGAGGATCGCGAGTTCAAAGCCAGCCTCAGCAATGGCGAGGCACTTAGCAACTGAGTGAGACCCTGCCTCTAATAAAATACAAAAAAGGGCTGGGGATGTGGCCCAGTGGTCGAGTGCCCCTGAGTTCAATCCCCGGTACCAAAAAAAAAAAAAAAAAAAAAAAAATTTAGTTAACGAGAAAGCCAGTGGGCAAAGAACCGATAAGACCCGCGTGTGTTTATATGAGGTCTAGCCTGGCTTATGGTGGGGGCTGGACATAGCCACTGTGCCAAGAGTGCTTCTCCTGGCATTCCCAGCCTAGGCGCCAGGCCCCACTGCTGCAGCCCCCAGATGCCCACACCCTAGCCTTGAGGGAAAGGCTGCCCCACCACAGGATGAGCAGACTCCACCACGTGGAGGCATTGCTAAGGTCTGGGAGTCTCGCCTGTGCTCGTTCCTTCCAGCATCAGGCCAAACTGCTCACTCTGGTTAGCTGAGCCCTGTGCTTACGGTCACTCTGGCCTGACCCTGCGGGCTCACACACAGGCCTGCTCAGGGCCACCAGTGAGGACGCCAGCAGGGAACTGGTGAGGTGGGTGCTCCTTGCTCTGCCCACACAGCCTGCAGGGTTCAGGGGTAGACAGGAGCCCCGGGCTCTGCTGTTGCAGATCCCAAAGAGATGGACACCCAGTACCCTACAGGCCCTGCCAGGCAGGGCCTGTCCTGGGCTCGTTGCCACCACCCCCTTTCCTTCCCTGCTCTGTGAGCTCTCTCTGGGTTTCCAAAGAGGGTGAAGAATCCACAGGCACCCCTGCCCCCCAACCCACATGGCCCTGGCCTGGCCTCTTCCATGGGCCTGGCTCCCTGTGGGTCACAAGCCACTGTAGTAGCCATGGGAATGACATCGTGCACATGAACACACATGTCACACATGTTCACACTCCTGCACCCACACAGTGCACAGGGACACACCATGTCCGTGCATGAACACATACCATGCACACCAGCCACTTGCCCTGTGCAAGAGCGCACAGGCTGTGCACGTGCATGCACACACTTGGGTTGAGATAAAGGCCAGAAGCACGGGAAGTGCTGGAATCTGAGCCCACCTGGCCCCACAGGGATAGCCAGATGGATAACTGGGCGGACCCTGGCTCTGGAGTTTGTCTTGGGGACAGTGACGCTGCTGTTGGCAGGCATGGTGCTGGACCCTCCCCAATCTGGGCATGGGGACCTGCCTTTTGCTTCCACACCTGGAAGGGCTGACAGGAGGGCGGGAGCTGGTGACCAGCCTCCCGGGAGCCTTGGAGAGGCAGCAGATGCTGAACATACCTCCCTCTCTGGGGAGCCCAGCGTCTGCGCTGGCTGGCATTGCCCAGGGGAGACTGCCTTTCAGAGTGTGCCTTCTTTTCTGCTTAGAAGAGCCGCACATCCATCTCAGCTTTGTCTGAAAATCCGCCGAGCTCCCTCATGCCTTGCTCCTCTGCAGGCAGAGGGGTGCAGCCTAGGGCAGGAAGGGAAGCCCACCCTTGCCTGCTTGCTCTGGGCCTTCGAATTCCCTGTGCGCTGCTGCAGCGCCTAGACTATCCCATGTCTGTGCACTGCCATGCGGTAGCCTGTTCCAGGCCAGGCCACTCCTGCCCCTGCTTCCCCCACCCCTCACCTTCTTCAAGGAGATGGCCCATGGCCGAAGACAGTGGCAGGGGCCCAGGGACAATGGACATCAAAAGCCCAGTGCAGTGCCATAAACACAATAGATACCCAATAAATGGCATTCTCCGTGTCTTTGCCTCAAACTCCAGTTCTACCACTTGCTGCGCATCCTGGGCAAGTCATCAACTTCTCTGAGCCTCAGTTTGCTCATCCAGAAAATGGGGAGTGAGGTAAATCCTACTCAGAGAGTCGCTGCAAGGTTGGTTTGGGGCCTGGCCCATAGTGCTCTGGCCTTGTAGTGCAGCCTTGCTCTTCCTTCTGAGTCAGACTAGAAGGAGAACAGGCACCTGCACCTGGGCATGGCATCCCAGGTCCACCTCCAGGGAGCCCAGTCCCCCCTCTGGCCCCAGAGATACTTGAGTAGGCACTTCTGAGGGGGTGGCAGCAGCACCAGCTTTGGCATTGGAATGCTGACTAAGACAGTCCAACAGGGGCTTTGAGCCATTTCCAAACCTCGCTTGGCAGATTTGTGACATAATCTGATTCTTCTGCCTCTGGGGCTCGTTCCTGTCCCTGCCCGAAGGCATGGGGCAACACATGGACCCCTGCCACCCTCCCTTCAGAACAGGACTTTCCGGCCCTGCCTTTCCATACCCAGGTCCCTGCCCTGGGGCCTGCACCCTTCTCCAGAAGGCCTGTGTGCCGTGGTGCTCCGTGACCACGCCCAGGACTGAGAAGGAGGTGACAGAGGGCGCCTTCCTTGCGCCTGATGCCCTCCCGGTGCTCGTAGCTGCTGCACCTCCCTGGCCTGGGCATCACTCTGGGAGGGCTGCCAAGCCCCCTCTGCCATTGCCCACCAGAGGACCCCGATCTTCTCCCTGGGTCTCACAAACTAGTGCAAGAGCCAGGTGGTTGAAGAAACCGGGACCTGAGCCAAGCTCAGTTTGGGGGTTTCTTCCTCATCTACGGCCGTCAAGTCGGAAAATGCGAGTCACCCCACACAGTGACTCCCAGCAAGGCCATTCCCACACAGCTCAGCGCTCCTTTCTGTCTCCTCCACAGGTGCCCTGTCCCCTCAGTGGCACTCTGCAGCCACTCCCAGCCCTGAGGGTGGACCCTGGTGCTCCTGGTCCAAGTGCTTGCCTCTTCCTGTCACAGGTCCCTTCCTAAGAAGGAGGGACAAGGCTGATGTTCTTCTTTTTTTTTAATATTTTTTATTTATTTGTTTGTTTTAGTTGTACACAATGCCTTTAGTTGTACACAATGCTGGGGATCGAACCTGGGCCACGCACGTGCCAGGTGAGCGCTCTACTGCTGAGCCACAACCCCAGCCCAAGGCTAATGTGTTCTTGATCCACCTTCTAGCTGTACTCTCCTCGGAAGGAGGCTATGTGGGGCCCAGGCACAATCCCGGGGACCACGTTTGTTTAAAATGCAAAATGAGGCTGCTCCTGCAGGGCTGCACTTTCCATCACTGGGAGTTTTTGGGAACCAGGCACGTGACCTCCGGGAGCAGATCCTGCTGGTGAAGCTCAGCAGGAAGCAGCCTTTCTCTGGGCTCAGGCATTCCCATTGGATAGGAAGGGGCAGCCAGCAGCATTTACTGAGCATCTACTAGGTGCAAGTACGTGGGCAGTGTGGCTGGTCAGAAGCTGCCCGAGTTCTCTGTGCTCAGGATCATTGGGCCCTAAGAGCCCAAGACCCACAAACAAGATGTGTTTGGCCATGGCACTAAAGTGGATGATGGCCTGGGCAGAGAGGAACTCTCTCTGGATGAGTCTGCAGGGCACTGCCAGAGTGGCCATTGGACACACTGTGCCCTGTATCTTGGTCTGGTGGTACCATGGGCCCCGGCCTCCTGTAACACGTCCCAACCCCCAAACTGATGGACTGAGGGCCTTGCCTGTCTCCTCCAGGTGTTTTCTCTGTGTGTTGCTAGCTCTGTGGCTTTACTGAGCATGTGCTACATGCTGTACTGGCTTTGGACTGACCACAGGAGGCCAGGTGGACACAGGCAGGGAGCCAGCTCATGGTTCTTTGTGCCTCTTTCCCTCAGCCCTACCTCAAGTCACATGACCTTCAGGGAGCACACGAGACTAGCCGAGAGCCATCTCACCACCTCCTGTCCCACTGGTCCCTGAAAGCCAAGGCAGGTGGACCTGGCTGGTCCTTCCCTGGACTCCATGTGCCGCAGAGCTTCAGTGGCCTTTCACGTTTCCCCATCGCAGCCCCCCATGCGCCCTTCACACAGCGCTCCTTGACTTACGGTGGGGCTGTGTCCCCATAAACCCGTTGTACGTCAGAAATGCACTGGGCGTGCCAACCTGCCCTGTGCCTTGCCCAGCCTTGCAGTACACCGCAGGGTAGCTGCCCTCTGACCACCTGCCTGTCGGGCTGCAGCTCCTGCCACTGCCCAGCACCACAGGACATCATGCTGCCCCTCGCCAGCCTGGGAGATGGACATTCAAGCCTCCAACTATGGCGTCCACAGAGTGCGCATAGCTTCTGCACTTTGTGGAGTCAGACATTGCAGGTGGGAGGCTCTCATTCTGCAGATAAGGAAGTTCAGCAAAAGAAGGAGCCACAGCTGAAGCCTCTGGACCCAGCGCTAAGTGTTGGTTTTGTCCTAGCAAAGCCATCTTCATGTGGGGAGGGGGTGGGCTGTTCGGCTTGTGTCACAGTTCAGGGTCCTTGGGCAATACCCTGGGGTAGAGACTGGCACACAGCCCTTGATCATCATGGAGGAAAGAGAGGAGGAACAGACGGGCAGAGGGACAAGCCAGGCAGGCCTGGTGTGGGAGGAGAGGGGGTGTCTCCTTTTATTGCCAGTCAGGGTGTGGGGACCTGCCTTGATACCCCATGTGGCTCAGTCACTCCAGGAAGGGGCTGTGCCCTTGGTCAAGGCAGCACTCCTAAACTGAGGCAGTCTCTGAAGGAGGCTGTCTGGGTGGTGGCCTTAATGGCCTTCATTCTGGAGAGATACCAGGAAGGAGGCCCAGCTTGCACACAGACGGCTGCCCAAGGCAGATGTGAGCAGCCGTGATCTGCTCCAAGCACCCAGTTCTTGGGGTGGTGTCTGCCATTGACTGACTGCTGAGGTCAGGCAGTCAAAGGCAAAAGGGCTCTGGGGGTCATTAGTTTGACTGCCTCATTTTACAGAGCAGGAATCAAAGGTCCAGAGAGGGCCAGGCATCTGCCCAAGGTGCCCAGGGGATCAGGAGCAGGGCACAGAATGGAAGTGGGCCAGGGTGGCCTTAGCTGTCCTCACTGACTGTGGCTCCCATGTGGACCTAGCTTAGCCTAAAGAGCCAGAACAAGCTCAGAATACTCCAGAGTCTCTCCTCTCACACTGTTCAGTTCAAGGTTCAGACTTGCCAAGATGAAGTTGGTTCAGTTCAGCAAATATGTATTGAAAACCTGCTATGTGCCAAAAAACACGGTTGGAACGTACAGACCACAGGGTTGTGTTCCAGCTGAGGGTCCAAAAGCAGGAGGGTGACCATCCTGCAGCTGTGATGCAGTCCTCGGAAAGAGGGAGATCTGCCAACACTGGGTCTGGGGACACTGATGTCCTTTAGCCCTTACAGACACCTTCAGCCAATGGTCCAGGTGAGGACTCTGGGACTCGTAAAAAGAGGGGCTTGGCTGGCGCCGTGGCGCATGCCTATAATCCCAGCACTTGGGAGGCCGAGGCAGGAGGATCATGAGTTCAAAGCTAGCCTCAGCAATGGCGAGGCACTTAGCAACTCAGTGAGACCCTGTCTCTAATAAAATACAAAAAAAGGGCTGGGGATGTGGCCCAGTGGGCCAGTGCCCCTGAGTTCAGTCCCTGGCACCAAAAAAAAAAAAAAAAAAAAAAAAAAAAAAAAGAGGGGCTTGCCAAAGACTGATAGCCAGTGAGTGGAAAGCATAAGGCTTAATGTGGCCTGTTTGTTTCAGGCAACCAAGAAAAGCTACCATCAAGTCCCTGGGAAACCATGGAGGAATCTAGACATAGGGAATGCTGCTGCTGGTGACCTTATGGATCTAGCCCTCAAGAGACAGATAAGAGTTCAGCAGGCGATGGTGGCTGTCCACCCTGAGGGGAGGACAGGACAAGCCAGCAAAATGGGGACATGCAGGGAAGTCTATTGGGAAATCTCATGGCAAGCAAATGAAGGGATGGAGGGAATGAAGGAGACATGCATAGATGAGTGGTGGATGAATAGAAGCAAGGAAGGATGGAGGATGGATGTCTGTACATGATGGATGAATGGAGGATAGATAAATGAATGATGGATGGATGGGTAGATAGAAGGGCAGATGTTGGGCAGATGGTTAGACAATTGCATGATTGGATGGATGGGTGATTGGATGATGGATAGATGAATGGTGGGTAGGTAACTGGATGGGTTAGATGGGTAAAAGATGGAAGACAGATGGGTCGATGGTGGATGGTGGATGGATAAAAGAATGGATAATTGATGGATGAATTAGGGGATGGATGGATGACATGTGGTTTGAGTTTGCAAAGGTGGAAGTAATATCCAGATCTTTGTTCCAGGGTTGGGGCAAAGGTGCCCAGTGGCTAGGTAGACAGAAGAAGCTGCATGGGTCACCCTAACTGGGGTACCACAACTTCAGTAAATGGAACAGGAGAGCCCAACCTGGCTGCCAGGGTCTCCAAGCCAGTCCTAGAAGCAGCTGGGAGTATGCAGAGACAAAAGTGAGCAAGGCTGGGCTGTGGCCCTCGTGCTGCAGCAGGGATGCTTGTGGGTGATCTGGTTTCTGGAAGGTCAGGTTTCTCAAGAGCCAAGGTTAACATCAATCCGAGGTGCCATAGGCTTGGCCTCCAGACTCCTGATAAGATTTGATTCTGTGTTCCGGCCACCCATCCCTCCACAGCCAAGAAATCTACTGTGGTTTCCAGACTAACACCCGACAGAACTGGGCCAGAGGTTTCTGACACGCGGCTGAAGGGCCAACTGCATTGACCGCCCATAACCTTTCTCCTGGGCTGGACTGTGCTCATCTTAAATGGTTATTGATCAACTGGCACAGGGAACAGGCCAGCCGTCCCCCAGGATGACCTCACAGACTGCTGGCCTGCCCAGGTGCCAGCTGTGAGGATGCCTCCTCCCTCCCCTGTGCTTGGCTGCCCGCAGCCCTGGGAGCCCGCGGGGCCTCAGCCACACTGCCCACAGGAGGGTTCAGGCTCCTGGCTCCTGTGCTGAAGCTGCCCTTGGTGTCCTCCTTGTCCAGGGTGAGGGCCTGCTTGCCAGTGCCACCGCTGTTGCTGCAGGGCCCGCTAGGCTGAGCGGTCAGCAGCCATGTGGCTAAAGAAGGGTTTTAGGATGAGAGAAGCAACACCTGTGAGAGCTGCGCTGACCCTGAGCTTGGAAAGCCCGTGAGGCCCTTGTGCCCTCTGCCTCAGGGGTATTCCACATCCTGCCAGGCAGATGCCACCATCCCTGAGGAGACTGAGGAAGGGTGGTTGACCTGCAGCCATACCTCCCTCTGCCCAGGACCTGCCACCTGCCAGCTCCAGTGATAGCCCCTGTAGCATGTCCTTTCTCGAGTGCTTCCCCCAACCTGCACCCACCCGCCTCAGGTGCATCATATGCAGGATGGGGAGCCCTTCCTCCAAAACCCTGGGGCCCCTTGTTCTGCCCTTGGGGGCTCAGAGGCTCCATCAGAGAATCCTGCAGTTCTTGGAGAGAGATCTGAGACCTGAGCCCAGGAGCAGAGGCCACAGCCAGGGCTGGGAATCATCGTGTGTTAGCTCTTCGCCACTGTGATGAAGGGACCCGACCAGACCACCATAGAAGAGGAAAGGTTTACTTAGGGGCCCAGGCTTCAGAGGTCTCAATCCACAGACATTCAGGTCCATTCCTCAGGGCTCAAGATGAGGCAGGACATCATGGCAGAAGAGTGTGGCAGAAAGAAGCAACTCACATGATGATCGGGAAGCAGGGAGAGAGGTCTCCACTTGCCAGATACAAATACATACCCCAAAGCCACGCCCCAGTGCCCACCCCCTCCAGCCACACCCACCACTTTAGCCACCACTCTGTGAGTCCCTGTCGGGGCTAATTCACGATTGGGTTAGACTCTGATAACCCAGTCTTCTCCTCTGAACCTTTTTGTGTTGTCTCACACGTGAGCTTTTGGGAGACGCCTCACATCCAAGCCATAACACAGCACATCCCCTCTTCTCTGGCCCAGGGCTGCTCGGGCGACTTCTCAGCCTCTGCCCAGCACAGTGGACCTTTCCTGCTGGGGGGGAGCAGTGCGGGGCTGCTGGCTGAACCCCCGCTCCTACAGCCAGGACAGAGTGCGGCAGCCTGGGATCTCCCCTCGTCTCTGCTAGAGGTGGCAGGGTAAAGGGGCAGGAGCTGGGCCACGGGCCCTGCGCCCAAGACCAGGTGATCAGCTGGTTCTCGGCTGCCTGCTGTAGCCTGAGCGGGATCCTGTGCACGTCCAGCCCAGGGTGGGGGTGGCAGGGCTCCTCCAGCCTCAGGCCCTGAGCCCTGCACAGGACCCAGGCTGGGGAGGCTGCTCCTCAGGCCTGAGACCCAGGCTGACCACTGGCTGGGGCCTTGGAGCTGAGGGAAAGTCCCAGCCTCAGGCCAGGAGTGCTCGCATCGCCATGCGGCCTACCTGGGCCGGCCTGGAGGCTGCCTCCTTGCCATGTCCCTGCTGAGTGGTCCGTTGGTGCTGTGGGACTTCTTGCAGCACGTGGAGCTTGGTCAGTCATCACTCACGGGTCGTTTGACCCCGGAAGTGCTGGGTTCAGGAGGCCTGAGGAGCAGCCTCCCCAGCCTGGGTCCTCTGCAGGGCTCCAGGGCCTGGGGCTGGAGGAGTCCTCCCCAGGGGCTGGGGTCAGCTATTCACTGTCCAGTAATTCAGCAAATGGGCCCCCGAGCCCCTGTCCTTAGGAGCTCACCTTTACCAGGGGAGTCACTCCATCTGGGGACAGCTGTGGTGCGGGACTAGGGCTGGACGGTAGTTGGGGACGTTTTCCTGGAGGAGGTGCCACTGGAGCCATTGAAAAGGCCGACAGCTTCCCCGCGTCAGCCAGAGATCCTGGCCCTGGCCACGAGGGCTCTGAGCTGGGAGGCCACGGGCTTGCCGTGTGCGGTGGTTGTTCTGCCATTCAAGGCAGTGGCACGGCCATGGGCCCCAGCCCCGGCACCCAGGGTTCAGCCTGGAGGCCTGCCAGGTCGGGGAGCCCTTACCACCCCAGTCAGCTCCTGGACGCCCCAGCCCTCCTTGGGCCCAGGACGGGAACCTCCCACCAGAGGCCCGTGAGCTTCCCAGGTCTCCTCTCCAGCTCCAGTTTGCCTTAATTTTAATTTAATTCCCTTTAATCTTTAATGAAAAGTTGTAAAAGTAAATTATTTACCCAAGAGAGGCAGCCGCTCCTCGGGAGCCGGTCTCGACTGGAGGGTAATCACACATGTGGGTCCCCGCAGCCCCGCCCGTGCTGAGCAGGAGCTGCGCTCAGAGGCTGCCTCCGTGGCTGCTCTCCCACGCCCTGTGCTGGGCAGCTCACGCAGGCCCGGGCGTGCTGCAGGGAGGACCCGTGTTCTGTCCACGTTCGGGGCAGTGTGTGTCCTTGTAGGAGGAGCAGCATGCTGGGTCTGGGGGGACAAGAGGAGCCTGACCTGTCTTTCACGTCCCCCTGTCCACATCTGAGCTGCCTTGGACTCCAGCGTGCCCGGCAGAGCACCCTTCCTAGTGCGGGCGTCAGAGCTGGGCGCACAGGCAGGGCTGTGGCCGACTCCCGCCTTCCCAGGCACTCACTGCCTCTGTGTTAGACCCCTGCCCGTATCCCCTCACCTACCTCCTGGTGTTGTCAGTGCTTCCAACTCCTTGTCCAAACTCTCAGCACAGTCAAGTGGAACATCTGGGTTGAGGGAAACCATGTTTGGCATGGTTGGTTGGGACTTGGAGGAGTGATATGTGTGTGTGCATGCTCACAGGAGCTGGTCATGGGACTAAAATACAGCTCCTGGGGACCAACGCGGTGCTTTCACTTGATACGCGTTTGGCTCTGCGCTTCCTTGCAGCCAGTGTGCAGAGGCCAGTTGCTTGGCTTTCACTGGTAAGGAGGAAGGCTGTCAGGTTGGTTGATTGAGCACCTAGCCACTAGCCATGCTCCACAGGATAAAATCCACCAGTTTTTACCAGAATTGGAAATTACAGAATTTTGTTCTAGACCTGCCAGTGCTTCCCCAGAGGGTCTTGACAGTGTGGAGGATGTGAAGGAGACCAACAGCCGGACCCTGGGCGTGGCTCCCGTCACACTGAGGCCTGCTGCTCTTCCCACGGGAACTCCTTTTGCTCCATCTAGAGAGAAAGAAAGCTCCTTGATCAGTTCCAAAGCCAAGCCTTCCATGAATCAAACTTCCCTCTAAAGATGAGGTCCACCCCAAGAGTCACGTCAACTAACAAAACGTGTGCGTGCGTCCTTGGAGATCTGAACTCTGACCTGTGTTAGCTGGGGCAGGCCGGGAGCACCCTGGGCACCCTGCTCCTTGTTCTGAGTCTACCTTTTTTATCCTAAATTTAACATTTGCGTTGAAGTCTACCTCGAATTCCTTGCTTTTGCTGGTCTCCTGGGCAGGTGAACGGAGTTACAGGAGAGGAGGCAGGACAGCCTCGCTGGGATCTGGAGTTCTGGAGCAAAGATGACCCTCACATCCCAGCCTCGGGAGCCATGTCCTCAAGGGGAGCGGGTGGGGATGAGCCAGGCGAGCAAGACCTCTCCGGTCCCGCACCTTGCCACAGAGGTGACTTGCACACACTCTGGCCCCGCTGATGTCTTAGAGGTTTCCTTGAACCATGTGTGGGAGCAGGAGCAGGGTGCAGCACTGCCAGGAGGGGCCACCCTCTCGTCCTCCATGCCTTCCCCCCACCCAGCCCGCTCTGAGGAAGACAGATGGTGCATGTGCCCAGCGCCACCCTGGATGACGGGAGCTAGGCTGTCTTCTGAAGTCTGCTCTGGTCTAGAACTGCCGGACAGGCCTCTTCTCCCCAGGGACCCAGAAGATGTCTCCTGCGTGCCAGGGGGTCCCGCTGCTTCTGGTCCTCCAGTCTCCAGTCAGCAGAGACCAGACTGGAAGGACGGCTGAGATGCTGCAGTGCCCAGTCCCAACCAGCTGGCCCGCAGGTCCCGGGATCTGCCCTGCTTGCCCTGCCTCGTGGCTTTAATTCCTGTGTCCACCCTGCTGTGGCCTAGGGCTTTGCTCTTGTGATGTGGCTTGCCCAGAGTTGGAGTCCTGACCCTCTCTGGTGGCCCCTGACTTGCCTGGCTCTCAACTCTGGAAGCTGTACTCTGCCTGCTCCAGGGAAGAGCCTCAGCCTCAGCCTCAGGCCTCCCGGGGAGGGAGCACCTCAGGAGTGGAGGCCTGGGCTAGTGACTCAGGTCCTTCTGTAGAGAGCGAATCATGCAGACTGCACACAGGGCTGTCCCCAGGCTGGTGGGGACAGTGAACACTAGGCCACGTGGCCAAGCACGGAAAATGCAAATGGAACCCAGAGGGCAGGTCCCTCAGCCCACTCAGACGGCAGGACCAAAGGGCAGACAGGAGCCCGTGTCACAGAAGGTGCGGACCCCGTGTGCGCTGCTCGTGGAACCTGAGCCCCCGTGGCTTGGGGAAGCGCTCTGGCAGCCCGTGCAGGGTTGAAGAGCCACCATCCTCGTCGCCAAGTCCTCCCTCAGGTGTCCACATCCCTGTCACGAGTTGTCACTGACGAATGGTCACTGCCCTGAAAAGGAGTGGCATGCTGACTCCTCCTAGCCCAGTGGTGCTTCTCCACCTGCTCAGAGCCTGCTTCTGTGTGGCAACCCACGCTCCCCTCTGCACCCCATGTTCTACGCAAGGCACATCAGAGCTGCACCTGCTCTCCAAGCTCCTAGAAGACAAGGTGCGGCCAGGCTGGCAGGTGGGGACCCTGTGAGCCCCAGCAAGAGCCTTGGGCCGGCCCAGCCTCCCCCCTGCCAGGGGCCACATGCCCGTTCCCTCTGACCCACAGTGGCCACCCTGGGCCCAAGCTCAGGCAGACCGGCCACGTCCCTTTTCCCTGCCTGTCAGCACAGCCCCAGGAGCCCTGGCCTCAGCCTCCTATTTTTAGTCTGCAGTTCTGCAGAGCCTGCTGGTGTGCGGCACTCACGCAGCCTCTGCAGGAGGAACTCTGGGCCAGACAGAACCGAGTCCGTGACTCCGGCCAGTTGGAAGTGCGGAGCAGAGGCTGGGGCCAGAGGCTCAGGGGGAAGAGATGAGATGGTCCTTGACCTTCCTCAGTACTCTAAGAAGCCAATCCGCTCCTAGGAGAGCTCACAGCAGGCGGTCCCCTGCACCAGCTGCCTCCCCAGGAGTGCACCCTTGGGTGGGGCCGAGTGGCCTGCGTTGGTCCCCAGGCCGGTGAGCGGTCCTCTGGGGCTGTCTGGGCTCCAGCCTCTCCCAGGCTCCACCTGCACTGGGTTTCTCATTGCTCTGCCAAGTGGCTCCATTGCTACTGGTCCTGGAGGTGGAGTCGGGAAGGTGCTGGCAGGCCAGGCCCTTCTGGAGGCCCCAGGAGAGAAGCCCCTGCTCGCCTCCTCCCGCCCCCTCGGTGCTCAGTTTGCCACGGCTGAGCTGAGGCCCGCTTCCTCCAGCTGAAGGCTGAGGGCCTGACCATGTGCCCTCCCATGTCGCCCACTGTGTCCCTGAGGCCTCTCTGGGAGCATGGCGGAGCAAGCCCCGCAGGGACTTGTGCCCTGCCCACGGGGAAGACTGGCTTCCAGGCAGCGGGCAGCGTCACGGGCAGCATGGTGTACCTGGGCCTGGATCTGACGTGCTGCCCCCAGAGAGCGGAAGGAGAGGGGCCCTGTGGAGCACAGAGGCCCACTCGCTTGGCAGCCGGTTGTCATAGGGGTCAGGAACAAGGGCAGGGTGACCAAACGTCCCAGTGCACCTGTACTGCAGGACAGGCACACTGGGACTGTTGTCCCCCTAAGACTAGGAACAGAGCAAGACCTGCGCTCTGGCCCTTCTCCAGCATCACCCTCCTCCTGCAGGGGGCAGCAGGGAGGCCAGTCGGTACAGCCAAGCCTATGAGCTGTGGTAGGAGCACCCACAGGGCCTGGTGGGTCCTCTCTCACTCCACCCCTCGCCCCTCACCCGCCCCAGCCTGGGAGGCCAGGCCCGTCATGTCATGCCAGCTCTGCAGGAGAAGTGGAGGAGGCTTCAGCTGGCAGAACGTAGGACAGAGGTGGGGCTGAGGCCGGCCAGGGCCAGCCCCGTGCACACGCCTGCTTCCCTGGCCTGCCTCCAGGCCCCATGTCCCTCCTCCTCCTAGAGGGAAAAGGACTAGGGAAGAGACCACCAGGGGCTGTATTCACAGGGAAAATTGCCTGCAGGGACAGTGGACTCCCAGGCTTTGTCATCCTGTCTTCCCTGGGCCTTGCAGAGCTGGGTGAGGAAGGGGTAAGGGCAGGGGGCCTTGGGCAGTCTGCAGGAGGGACGAAGAAGCAGAGCCGCAGTGACGCGCACACAGCCCTGCTCCCTACAGGACCAGCCACCGAGGCCGTGCCAGTGCTGCTGCTCTCTGCACCCCCAGCGTGTTCAAGATCTTCAGCGGCACCTGGTTGGGTTCACCATTCAGAGGACCTTTATAGAGCAGAGGTGGAGGCCGGGGGCTGAGGACTGAGGGGCACCTCCCTGTACTGGGCCGCATGTCACAGATGGGGAAACCAAGACTGGGAGTAGACTCTGCTGTGCTGTCAGCTCTGTCCTCAAGACTCAACTCCCTCAGACACTTACCATGTGACAAGGGGGGAGCTTTGCTGATGCCACAGCTGAACCCCTCCGGAGGGGCATTTCTAGAACAGAATGTCATTACCTCCTCACAGCTGTTACCGTGCGCATCAGCTCCATCTGACAAGGGTCTCAGGCCCTGCAGATAGAATGGGCCATGTTCAGGTCCTCTGGCACTTGCTCTGGCCTCAGCAGAGCCTGGCAGCTAGTGGAAAGAACAGCCTGTTCTCTTGCTGCCTGATGTATGCCAGACACTGCTGGAGGTGCTATAGATGTGACCCAAGGGAAAGGGCTCAGCCCCAAGCAGATCCCAGCCTGGCCAGACTCAGCTCAGATAGTCCTGTCAATCAGGGCTGTAGGGTGCAGCCAAAGCAAAGTTTTGAGGGCAAATCATAGCCTTAAAAACATATAACAGAAAAGAGAAAGGTGTCCTCTTCCTTCCTGTGCCATCCCCTGTGCCTGCACTGAGTGAGAGGCCCCTTCTCTGGCCCCTTCATGGGTACCCTTGCTGCTCTGTCACTGCAGTCTCAGCATGGCCCAGATCTTGGCTGACCTGGCCTTTTCTCTTTCATTGTGAACTTTTTCAATGCTGGAAGGTCTCTGTCCTTATCCCACTGGCTACAGGTGCTAGCAGGGTGTGGGGGACAGTAAACAATGGTGTGAATGATGCTCCTGAGCTATTTCTGCAGCTCCTCCTAGCTCTGCATAGCTGGTGCCATGGAGGCTTTGCCTTGTAGATGGGGAGGGACACAGGTGCAGTGACTGAGGGGTGGCATTGGGTGGGTTCTCCTGGAGACGTTTGAGGATGTGGCTGAGGGCCAACGCTGGGCCAGCTCAGGACTATGTGAGCCCTGTGCCTGGCCTCTGCCAGCCACTTGCTCCTTGCTTTGGTAATGCTTTTCCACCCATGCATGGCCCAGCCATCTTCCCCCACCAGCCTGGGAGCTCCTGGGCCCAGGCATGGCACAGGCCCCTGGGCAACCTCCACACCTATCATTCCCACCAAGGGAGCACATGACCCTGATGACAGGCTCAGGAATAGGTGCAGGGTGCCCAAGCCACCTTAGGGAAGGGAACGTTCTCTCAGAACTTGGCTTCCAGGTGCCTCCTACCAGGTCCCAGGCCCTGCCCCCAGGCCATCCTGCTGGCCCAGTTCCTTCTAGTAGGTGGGAGTGAGGGCATTGCTCTTCCCAGAGGATGCCAGGTGGTCCTCCCTGAACTCCAGCCTCCTCCTTGGGACTCTACCAAGCCATTCCCCCACTGGTCTTCTACCTCCTCCCCCAGCCCTGACTGCAGGCACTGTGGGCACCAAGGGGCCAGTCAGGTGCCGGCCGCCCTGCCTGCTGCCTTCCTGGCCTTCCGTGTCCTCCTGTGGTTTCCGAGCCCCTCACCTGGACCAGAGGGGGCACTGGAGAGCTCTGGGAACCATGGCTGGAGGCCAGCCTGGCTACAGGGGCGGTGTGAGGAGGGCCCAGCAGGCCTCCGGGCCCTAGGTGGTGCAGCATCACGCCTGCCCCTGGGCCTGTCTCTGCCAGGCCCTTAGCAGAACAGGGCCCGGTGGCATACAGGTGTCTGGCACCAGCCTCACCTGGGGGTGCAGCCGGGAAGGAAGGAGCGAGAGGCCCACCTCGAACCGCCGTGTCCCTTGCAGATGTGCTGGTGGACGGACAGCCCTGTGACTGCGAGGCCGCGGCGGCCTGCCAGGTGGGCGACCCTGTGCACCTGGAGGTTCGGCTGACCAACCGGAGCCCCCGCAGTGTGGGGCCCTTCGCGCTCACCGTGGTGCCTTTCCAGGACCAGCAGAACGGCGTGCACAGCTACGACCTGCAGCACACGCTCTCCTTCGTGGGCTCCAGCACCTTCTACCTCGACGCGGTGCGTGGTGGGCCAGGGCAGTTTGGGAGCTCTGGGTCCTATGGCCCAGGCCTCTGGGGCCCTCGTCCCCCTCCCCCAAGTGGTGGCTTCAGGGTCAGCCCAGATCAGCAGTCACAAGCTTCTCTTGTCACACTTTAACCCTGTGCCGGCCTGACACTGGGACTGGGAGACCAGGACGCTGGTCCCGCCTCCCTCGAGGGCCTTCCAAGGCAGCAGAGCCTGCTGGGCCCAGGAGCCGCCAGGACAGCACATGAGTGCGCCTAGGTCCAGGCTGCATGTCACCACTGTGGTGCCTCAGCTCCCTGGCCAGCAGCCACTGCACGCCAGGCCCCAGGGCACTGAGGGTCAGCTCAGGTCCAGGCCCTCGTCCCCCCAACGCCTGCCTTGTCAGGCCTGGCACAGCCTCCTGCTCCACCTGCCTGCACCCCAGCCACCCCCACACCACAGCCCACATTCCTGACTCATGGAACCCCCAAACAGTTCAGAGAGGGAAATGCAATCATCTTTTTTCAAAGATGAAAACTGAGGCTCAGAGAGGTACCAGCAACTTGCCCAAGGCAGCACAGAAAAGAAGTTTGGGAGAGGGCATGGAGCCAGGCCTTGGTGGCCTGCTCCTTCCTTCCCCATGGCCTGCTGCCTGGGCAGGCTCAGGGTACTCCTGGTGGCTTTGGGGTTGGTGTTGGTGGTGTGGGCTGATTCCCCTTCCTCCTCCCACACAGGTGCAGCCCTCAGGCCAGACGTCCTGCCTCGGGGCCCTCCTCTTCCTCTATACCGGGGACTTCTTCCTCCACATACGGTTCCACGAGGACAGCAAGAGCAAGGAGCTGCCGCCGTCCTGGTTCTGCTTGCCCAGTGTGCACGTGCGCGCCCTGGAGGCCCAGGCTTGAGTTCCCTGTGTCCTGTTCCCTGGGGCAGAGGGGAGACTGGCCTGCACCCACCACAGGCCCAAGGTCTTCCCGCAGCTGTCTCCCCATCCTCCTCCCCACACCCCGCCCTCCTTCCTTCTCCTGGGATCTGCCAGGCTTTGCAGAGCCCCGCGGTCTCGCCCTCTCCCCACCCTTGCTGGGCCCCACCGTAGTGACTAGACCCCACCCCAGTGCTGGGCACCCCGACCTGCTCCAGGGACACAGCCCCACCAGCCACTGCTAGAGCCTGTCCCTGCCCCGCCCTGGCCATGGGGGGAAAACAAGCATGAGGGTGGGCACCCCCAGAGGGCCTGGGGCACCTCCCTGCCTCTGCCTGTGGCCCTAGGGATGTTCTGAAGGCCAGTTCTTTCCTTGGAGGCCTCTGTGGGCAGCCCAGGCAGGGCCCAGACATCATGGGCTGTGCCAGGCTGGGTCTGGGGCTCTCACTGGGTGGGGTTCTGTCTGGGAGCCAGTCCTGTGGGTCCCTGTCTGTGATGAGTTCTCCAATAAAGAGTCTGCCTGCTGCCTCTGCAGGGCTGCGTCTGCTTGCTGGTGGGGCGGGGCCCACCCACCCAGCACAGCCCCCGCCTCAGGTGAGGAGTGGGGCCAGGGGCCCGCCCGGAGCCAACAGGGTTGGCCAGCATCACTCTGTCCCTACGGGGGCTCCCAGGTCACCTCCCCAACACTGCTCCCTGGGCCTGGCCCCCAGGCCCCTCTCGGAACCTGGTCAGAACCCACACCACAGCCTCTGCCCTGAGCCCCCAGCTGGCTCTGGCTGTCTAGGCCTCTGGCCTTCCCTGCAGAGGCCACTCGGCCTGGCCCACTGCACGCAGTGCTCCTGGAACCACTCCTGGTGGCCAGGGGCAAGGTCCAGCCAGGGCTGGCACCAGCTTGCCCAGCACCTGGCCTCGTGGGCCAGTCTGCTCTCCAAGCAGCTGTGCAGGCCAGTTGCCACCCAGTTGCACCCCCCAGGAGACCTGGTCCAGCGTGCCTGCCCACTGAGTCTTGGGCCAGGGCAGGGGCAGCTCTTCCAATCACATGGAGCTGCCCGGGGAGCTGTGGGCCTGCTCCCGGCCCCATCGGCCTTGCCTGCAGGCCCTGCTCCCTACAGTGCCACCCTCCACTGGCCTCCAGGGGCCGGGAGCAGGCAGCACAGTGCGGAGCCACCTGGCCATGCTGGCTTCTCAGCGAAGACCCAGCCAGGAACACGGGGGTCTTGGTTAGGGTCCCCCAGCAAACCCCGAGACATGAATCAGGGCACTGCCAGCTTGTGTGGGAGGTTGAGGGACAGCCCCAGGGAGTGCAGCATCACAGGGAGGGGTAACCAATAAAGGATGGCAACACCTTGCTACCATGGGCAGCTGGCACCGACTTCCTCAGGAAGGCTGGGGCAGAGGGAGCCCTGACTGCTGGGCACCGTCGGGCAAGTGAGAGCTGAGGAACGGGCACACAGCAGAAGCCGCTTGAGGCCACTTCCTGCCAAGGCGACTCTGTGCCTGCCAAGTTGCCACCTGCAGGAGCAGCCGGATCCCAGGGGACATCCTTGGGCGTCCCTGGATGCTGGAGTTCCCAGGAACACTGGGGGCGGTGGGGGTGCCCAAAGCCACTTGACCAAACAGAGCCAGGAAGGGGCTGCCATGGCCTCCGTGGAGCAGAGGGAGTCGGGTGGGCCTCAGGAGGCCTGTGGGGCTGGGGGAGCTTCCTCATCCCCAGACCCAAAGAATGGGATTCTTGGCTGCCCACCTGTGGCCTTCTGCTGTCATCTAGGTGTCGGTGTCACAAGGTGGTGGGCCAGTGGCACGTGGTCCATGGTGCCTGCTAGCTGCCCTTTGGTCTCTCACGCCTCCAGAGGCCCACACTTGAGGCTACTGGGGGAAGCAGCCCAGAAAGGCCTCTCATACCCAGGGGAGTGACCCAGGGGACGCCTTGCCAGCCCCCTCTTCCAGGATGCCCCAAGGAGGGTGACCTGGCCTATCAGGCTGCACCTAAACGGGCACCGGCACTCTCTGCCTCAGTGTGGACAGACCCCCAAACACGCTGTGGAATGAGGAGCACGGGCAGGGGTAGGGCAGGCCAGCCTGCTCTGCAAGCACCAGCCCCGCTGCACACTCTCTTCAGAAGACCTCTATAAGGACATGCTGAAAGGATGTGAATGGTGACCTCCCTGGGGTTGCAAGTGACACTCCACCTGGTGTCAGAATGAGGGTGCGGGTCGCGGGGACTTTAGCAAGCTGCCACTTTCTTTTCAAAGGCGTGTGCGGTGGGGAGAGTAGACACGGGCACATAAAGAAACCTGGAAAAGCTGATGGGGATCCTGGCAGAGTCTGGGTCCAAGCAGCAAGCATGGTGGTGATTGTGACCAGACGAGGTGCTGGGTGCCAGGGAAGCGGACTCAGCAAGGCGGGCAGAGCTGCTTGTGAGGAGGGTGTTGGGGAAGCTCAGGTGCCCTGAAACCTCCCTACAGTCCTGACTGCAGGCCCAGGCCCTTTCCTGTGCCCAGCGCACCCTCTGTCCTGGGGCAGGAGGTGACCTGGGGTCTGGACAAGGAGGCCCTTGTGTGCCCTGGGCAGTGGGAGCTTTGTTGTGTCACATGGGGAGCCAGGGGCCGTTGGGAAAGGGGTGCTATCTGCTGGACCCTGTGTGCCGGATCATCTTGGCTGTGTTGACGGGCAGTGGCTGAGACAGAGGACCTGGGACCAGTGTCCAGTGACAGCTCAATGCCCCCCTGGTGCTGAGACCTATGCTGCTCGCCCCATAGCTGTGAGATCCCCTTGCTGGGATGTCCCTGGGCCATGCGGGGTCTAGAGCCTCTTCTGTCCCAGGGCTGAGGAGGGCAAGAAGCCCACACCCACTTCAGCTCACCAGCTGAGTGTGCTGGGGCCCCTCTGAGACCTGTTTTCTTCAGGCATGGCAGTGACACCATAATCACCCAGCTGTCACATTGTGTCACCTGAAGTTCACTAGGAAGCTAAAGAATCCCACAGAAGATGTCTGAGGAGCTCAATTCTGGCTCAGTCACTTGTCAACTCTGTGACCTAAGACAAGTTATCTAAATTAAGCCTTGATTTTTTTTAATCTGAATAAATAGACACAAAAATGCTATTCCATGGTGACTTTCACATGAACAGTTTGGTCTGGCCTCCACTGTCCTGGTGTGGACTGCAGCTCCGTACTGCTCCGCTGCTCTTTGCTTTTCAATTCCATCCACGTGTCCGGCCATGCCTGCAATTCCACCATCCTCTGGGGATCCTTAACATGTGACGTTGCTGTGTTCTCTTAGCTCCTGCATGGGTTAATTCATCAAGCAATGTGAAGCAGTACAAAGCAGAACTTCCTAACACAAACGCTCACACAGGCATGGTCTGCATAGTGAAGGGCGGGGCTCCTCACTGGAGATATGAGCAGATGTCAGACCAGTGGCCAATTTCAAAAGATTCAAGCATCACGTGGGGCCCTCGGCCTGACAGCTCAGAAAACCTCAGAGCCAGCCCCAGTTCCAGTGAGCAGGAAAAAGATTGAGGTATACATGGTCACCTGGCTCCTGGGCCACTGAAAATGTCTTAAGTGATTAAGACAAATAATAAATATAGAACAAAAAGGCTATCAACATAGGGGACGTGTAGTTGTGTTCCTACTAAACACACTAAAAAGGAGAGGAGTCATCTAAACAAAACAAGCAAACAACAGCAATAAAAGCCCACATGTCAGTGCATCAGCAAGCAGACGGCAAGGTAAGAGACACTCAGCCCAGGACCCGTGCCCTTGGCAGGCAAATCCAGAGAGACGGGCCATACACCGACTCTAATCAGAATTCCTGGAGGAAGAGAAAAAGAGAATGGGGGAAATAACATTAAAATACATGATCCACACATCATAATATAATTTCAGAAGACCAGATGAAATGCAGTGACCTTAGAAGGAGCTAGAAAGACAATGACTTTCAAAGAAGTGGTGATTTGATTGACAGCTCTCTTCTTACTACCAAGAACAGAGTCCAAAAGTCGGTGGAATAATATCGGAGAATGCACTGAGTAATAATAATGCTTTCCAATAGGTATAATAAACATAACCAAAACCAGTTCTCCACCACAAAAACTGTATTAAAGAGAATGCAAAAGAAGGATTTATAGTCAGAATAAAATTGATACAAGAGCTGGGGATATGGCTCAGTTGGTAGAGTTCTTGCCTCGCATGTACAAGGTCCTGGGTTCAATCCCCAGCACCACCCACAAAAAAAAAAAAAAAAATTGATAATAGATGGAATGTCAAAGACACAAAAAAGGAAGAACAAACACAGCAAAATCACATGGAAGTTGGTGAGGGATCCTTGGAATCAAGGTATGAGGTGCTTTGATTTCAATCTCAAAGGTTCTAGAAGAGGGTGAAGGTAATGGTTGACAGACTTGGGATTTAGTGCTTTCATTATGAAAGTTACCATTTCTAGGGTAACCATTAAGAAAATGAATAAAGAGCTGGGGTTGTGGCTCAGCGGCAGAGCGCTTGCCTCGCACGTGTGCGGCCTGCGTTCGATCCTCAGTACCGTGTAGACATAAATGCATTGCATTGTGTACAACTAAAGTAAATACATAAATATTTAAAAAAAAGAAAAAAAATGAATAAAACATAACAGCTGCTAAATTAACAACCCCCCAAATTAGGAATAAGGCAAACTAATCAATCAGTCCAAAAGAAAGCACAAGAAGGAAAATTAACCGAAGAAATAGAAATGATAGAAAAATAAAACCATAGACATAATGATATTAATAATGTTAATAGTAATGCTTACAGTTAAACAGTACTATGCTATAGGTGTTATTCTGATTTTATATACATACATACATATATACACACACACATACCATACCTATGCATATATATGATGTATATGTGTATATATACACACATACATAGTCTTTCTTTTTTTAAATATATTTTTTAGTTGTAGATGGACACAATACCTTTATTTTATTTAATTATTTTTATGTGGTGCTGAGGATTGAACCCAATGCCTCACACATGCTAGGTGAGTGCTCTACCATGTAGCCACAACCCCAGACCCTAATCTTTCTTATACATTTATATGACTATTAAATAAATATGCTTATCAACGTGTATACCCCTTCCTTATAACATACATCCGGGCCTGGTATTGCACACCTTTAATCCCAGCAACACAGGAAGTTGAAGCAGGAGGATCACAAATTTGAGGTTAGCCTGGGTAACTTAACAAGACCTTGTCTCAAAATGAAAAACAAAAAAGGAGAATGGGGATGCAGCTCAGTTGTAGAGTGTTTGTCTATCATGCACAGGGCCCTGGGTTCAATTCCCGGTACTGCCAATAAAAAAGAAATCCCTTCCAAAACCACATGTAGCAGTTATTTCTCTCAATTGTGAAAGAATCCATACTAAGTCTCTAAAGTAGATGATATTATTATCCCCATATTACAGATTAGAAAAAAATGAAACAGTGGCAATTAAATAATAGCTAGAAAGATTATGAAATAAGTTGTAGAAATAAATTGAATACAGTATTTCCAGTAAACGAAAATCAGCTAAATATTCCAGATAAAAGACTAGATAAAATCCAGAAAATCAGGGTTATAATAATAAATATTAAAACATAAGGATGCAGAAAGTTGAAATAAAATGGTAAGTAAATAACAATCAACAAATCCTAATCAAAAGAAATTTCAAGGCAAATAGTAAATTATATCTAGAAATAAAGAATAACATCATGATGATAACTGACAACTCATTAAGAAGTTATAATAACTCTAAATATATATGCAACCAATAATATGGTCTCAAATACATAAAGCAAAACATGACAGAACTATAAGTGGACATAGACAAACCCCCTATGTTGAAAAACCAAGACCAAGAAAGTTAGGGAAAAATATGAAGGATGTAGGAAGAATATAGAAGATTTGAAATTTTAGTAAATGATTTTGACTTAGTAGACATATATAAACTATTTTGCTTAACTGCTACAGGTATTTTTATCAAGCACATATGTTGTGATTTGGTTTATGGCCCAGTATATAGTTGAAAGACTGTAATCATGCAGATCACTTTTTCTGAACCCAATATGTTTAAGAAATCAGTCACAAGAAGATAATTATAAATCTCATGTTTTGGGGCATTAAAAAACACTTTTAGATAACACACAGTTACAAGAAGAAATAACCAGGGAAAATGGGAATTGTAGAAAATAAACAACAATAAAGGTATATATCAAAACTTGTGTGATGCAGATAAGTCAGTATTTAGTGGGAGGATTATAAGTTTCTATGCTTATAATCAAGAGGAAAGTGTGAAAGTTAATGAGCTAAGCCACAGTCCCCAGGAATTGAAAATGCTAGTTGAAGAGATTAAAGAAAATAGAAGGATATAATAAAGATAAAATCATAAATTAATAAAATAGAAAAGAAAACACATAATAGCAAAGTCAAAGTTTATTTCTTGAAAAAGCTGATAAAGTAAAGAAAGCTCTGGCTATGTTAATAATGAAAAAGAAAAGGCATAAATAACCACATTACAAATGGAGAGGGGACATCAGATACTACAGAGGTGCTAGGAGGATATTAGAAACATGACAAGAGGAAATTAGGAAGGATGACATTGTGCCAATACACTTGGAAACTGAAATGCAGATGTCCCAGAAAATGTAATAAAAATTAAAATTTATAATCATAAATAGATGAAATCATTCTAAAACCATTAAAGAAATCAAATCAGCAGTTAAATTCTCTCCAAAGAGAAAGCTCTAAGCCCACATGGGTTTTAACAGTGAGCTTGAACAAATACTCAAGGAAAGAAAAATTATAATGGTCACACAACTTATTTCTAAATGTAGATAAAAAGCAAACCCTTGAAAAAAATTTTTTATGAGGTAGTATAAACTCACTACCAAAACCTGGCAGGGACTGTGAGAGAAGGGAGGCTTCAGGCTGCTGCATGTCAGTGTGAGCCTGAAGCTCGTGGTCTAAAGGCTAGCAAATGTCCCGTGGTGTGTGACAAAGGCCCAGCTGTCTCTGTTCAGAGAATTCGAGGCTGGCTTTGTGTTGGAAAGATTGCTAATGGATCTGCTATCTAAAACTTTAAAAAAGAAAAAAAAAATCCATATGGTCATTTTTACAAATGTGAAAAAATCCTTTGATAAAGTCTACAACCTTTCATGACTAAAAATCCCACCCCAAACCCAAGAACTCTGGAAAATGGGTCTAGAAGACTCTCCTCGACGGGCCAAGACCAGCTGTGAAACTGCTCGCAGCAACCTCCTCTGCACAGCTGTGGGGCGCAAGCACCCTCCTGGGTATCAGGAATCAAGCAGGAAGCTTTGGCCTCCACGGAAGGATCTCAGCATCCAGCCCAGGAGGCTAAGAAGGTAATAGAAGGCACAACGCCCAGAGAGGAAGACACGAAGCTTTCACTCAATGTGTACATCCTGTCATCGATCACATAAAAATCCTAAAGAATCTTCAGATTTATTAGAATCAATAAGTGTTTAGCAAAGAATTGGTTTACCAAACCCCACCGCATTGTGTGCCACAGCAACAAACTTCTAAAAAGTAAGACAATAGAAGTCACTATCTATAGAAGTACAAAAATAAAAAGGGCCTACTGTAGGCAGATAAGTAGCACTAAAAGAGTTCTCTGTCCTGCTTCTCAGAACCTGTGACTATGACAAGGGAAAGGAGAACTATGGGTACAGATAAAATGAAGGCTGCTGATCACTTGGCCTTAGATAGATTGTCTATGGAGGCCTAATGTAATCACAGGGGTCTTCGAAAGGGGCGAGGTAGGCAAAGGAGAAACAGAGAGATGGCAGCATTGCAAGAAATCAGTCCAGGGCTCTTGGCTTAAAAGATGGAGTAAGGGGCCTCTATCCCTTAAACCCCCAAAGCCAGGAAAGATCAGAGAGCAGGTCCTCCCCTGAAGCCCCCACAAAGAGCACACTCCTGCCAACCCCTTCATTTTTGCGCCCTGAGACTCATTTTGGACTCTGCACTTCCAGAACCATGTTGTTTTATGACATAGAGTTTGTGGTAATTTATTACAGCAGCAATAGGAAACTGATACATAATGAAAGAAAAAGTCTTTTCTTTAATGGGCAATATCTTTAAGGAGAAAGTTATAAAATTTTTTGGGGGGAATACATTAAATAAGATCTAAGTAAATGGGTTGGAAGATGTAAATTCATAAAGATGTGAATTCTTGCTAAGCTGATCTATAGATTCAATACAATGCCAATAAAAATCTCAACAGTTTTTGGTGGAACTCAGTTTTTGGTTGACTCATATAGATATGCAAAGGTCTAGCCTGCATACTCTTGAAGAACAAGTCAAAATATGCTATAATGCTAGGCATGGCATAGATGAACCAAGATAGCCAGCATGGATACTTGAAGTATGAAATACTGCTATCAAATACAGTGAGGGGAAATTATGGACTTTTCCTTAAATAGTACTGCTAAAAAATGCATATACCCTACTACACACCACATATACAATCTATTCCAAGTTAAGACCTAAATGTGAAAGGCAATGTATAAAATATTTAGAAGGTGTTAATATGCCTTTATGAACTTGGCACAAGAATGGTTATCATAAATTAGACATACAAACCAGAATCTATTAAAAATAATAAATTCAATTGTATAAAAATTAAGAACTTTTGTTCATTAAAATATACCATGAAAAGGCTGTATGACAAACTAGGAGTAATATGAGGTTGGTCTGACACTGTTTTACTATATTTTTCTGTTGCTATAACAAAATACCTGAGGCTTGCATTTTACAAAGGAAAAGAAGGATTATTTAGCTCCTCATTCAGAGATTCAAAAGCATGATTCTGGCATCTGTTGGCACTGGTGAAGGCCTTCTGGTTATATCACATGTGGCAGATGGCATCGTGGTGGGAGCACACGCAGGAGGTGGTGCACACTTTGTGAGACATGAGGTCAGAGACGAGGGAGGGGGCTGGGCTTGCTCTGTTTGTAGTAGCCTTCTCTCAGGAGAGCTAACCCACTTTGCAAGACCAGCATTAATTCCTTCTGAAGGCAGCGCCCCACAACCTGAGCACCTTCTACCAGGCCCCACCTCTTCTATGTTCTATCACCTCAGCACTGCTCCACTGGACTCAAGGCCAGCTCTGGGAGCCCCACTGAAGCCCTAGGGCATGGTGATGTGATCACTCCACCTGGGAATGACGCAATCACTGTGTTCACACTCCCTGGATCAGAGCACTTCACCAACCCCAGGGCTGCAAGTGGGCGTGTCTCCACTGGGAGGAGGGAGCCTGGGTCCTGGCCACACCAGACCCCTGGGACACTCCTGCAGCCAGATGGGGCCACGTTCTCACCCACTCCACCACGGCCAGCCACGTGCCTGTGAGGCTCAGGTCTTGGGAGAGGTGAGGCGTGTTCCAGAATGTTCACAGGACAGGTACTAACAGTACAAAAGAGGCAGGAGCCACACGCCATGCTTGGGGACAGGTGAACACATGGCCTGACCGTGCGAGGAGGTGGACTTGCAGCGAGATGGGGCAGGTCCACCATGATGTGGAAGGAGGAGCAGGTGCTGGGACACAGGCCCCGAGATGCCTACAGGGAGCCAGGGCGTTTGCTAAGAATACCTGCACACGCCAGAACACAATAACCACCAGAACACCCTCACCAGCTCCAGACACAGGCTTAAGGAAGCAAGGGACACAAAATCCAGGACATAGATTTCCTGAGGAAAAGAAGAGTGGGGTTTGTAAGAATCCAACAGGGGCCTTTGGGAAAGAAGGGATGCCGCACCCCTTCACCTGGACGGTGTAAACTTCATTCTGTGTCTGTCCAAGAATTGACACATTCAGCTCAGGTGACGTGAGTCGACACAGACATGGGTTTTGGTTTAAGGAAAGAGAAAGCGTCTTCAGCACTGACTCAGCAGACCCATAAGAACCCTCCTTCCTTCCAGCGTTAGAATCCAGCTGGCCTCCACACCTGCTGACTAATCCCTGAAGGCCCTGGCAGCCGCCCAGGCATTTCCTCCGGAAAGCGGTGGAGCCCGCAGGGGCGCTTCAGCACCGTGGTCAGCGACCTGCGGCCCGCGGCCCTCCTCACAGCTTCTCCAGGGAAAGGGAGAAGCTTCCTCTCCCCGAAAGGGAGGCCAGGTCTTCTGACACCTGATTCAGTGTTCAGACCGGCTCCTGGCTTCAGAGAGCGGGGCTGGATTTCCTCTAGGAACCGAGCTGTGGGTGGGGGACTTGGCGGCCTTGGGAAGCTTGGGCTTGCAGCCAGGCACACAGAGTCTAGGAGCAGCAGCTACCCTACTTGGGTGCTCTGGGTGGTCACTGCTTCTTTCCCGGCCTGTGTGGCTGGCCTCCTCTTCCTGTAGAGGTGCGGGGAGGGGGCACTCAGTGGCAGGAGTTCTGTCATACCTGGACAGAAACATCCCTTGGCCTTTCCCTCAGTGGATTTCAAATCAGAAGGGGAATTACCTTAGTGGGATGTTTGGGAGATGCTGGAACAACATTCTCTTTTAGAGTCTTCTTTAGAAATAAACCTGGTACAACTTCTATGTACATTTTTTGCTTTTCCTAACAGACTTTAAGTTCCCTTGGTTGTCTGTCACCTGAGACCCTCAATGCACTGGTGACCATTGTCTAACATGTCCTTATTTCTGTCATGCCAAGGAGATGCTGGGAAGAGAGGGGTGACAATATGCCAACAAATAACCCCAGGGCCAAGGGTTCTCAACCACACACTGAAATAAACCTAAATATGGTAATGCATTATTCTTTTGATATGTTGCTGCATCCTATTTGCTGGTATTTTATTTATAATATCTTTTTCTATATTTATAAGTGCTATTGGTCTAGAGTTTCCATTATTTTGTACTATTTGTATTAAAAAGTTATTCTAAATGCATGAATGATTAGGGAATTTCTCTTCTTTCTTGTTCTAGGGTTACAATAGTTTGAACAGTACTGAAATGATTAATTCTTTAGAGGTTAGATAAGACAGGCTGCAAGCCCATCTGATTCTGGTGCCTTTCATTGATAGATCTCTGATGACCTTCTAATATCTTCTATGATAATTGGTCTATTAAGTTTTCCACTTTTTCTTGGATTGATTTTGGTAATTTACTTTTACTAGGAAATCATCCATTTCCTTGAGGCTTTCAATTTGTTATCACAGAGTTGCATATACTCTTCTCTCATAATTATTTTTATCTCCCCTGTATCTGTAGTTATATTGGTTATGTCTATCTTCTCATTCGTAATCTTGACTAATTTTACTCTCTGTCTTTCTCCAGTCTCCATAATTGGGCTCATGAGGGTGTTTTCTATTTTATTAGCCATTTCAAAGAATGAGCTTTTGCATTTTCTTATTCTTCCCACTTTTTTCAATTTTCTTTCATCAGTTCAGTTATCTTTATGAATTCCCTCCTTCTTACTTTTTTTTTTTTTGTTTTGTTTTGTTCCTTCTTTTTCTCATTTCTTGAGACAAGTACTAGAAATGATGTGCTTAGTCTTTCCCATTTGTAACGAGGGCATTTGAGGTCATGGGTTTCTAAACAGTGTTAACTTTGTTACTCATGTTTTAACACAAATATTCTTTCTCTTTGTTTTCTAGATAGCATGTAGCTTCTCCTTTGATTTTGTCTTTGATCCAAGGTTTACATTGGAGTGTTTCAAATTTTTTGACTGAAGACTTCTTTTTTTTTTTTTTTTTTTTTATTTACTTATTCATCATGCACAAGTATAGTATCTTTTTACATACCTTGTATACAAAGTATATAAGTACCATTCAGATCTTCAATCATGCATTTAGGATAATGATATCCATCTCATTCAACCACCAATTTTTTTTCCAACCCCCCCCTTACTCCCTCCCTCCCCTCCCTTTCCGTTGACCATTCTAGTGTTCCTCTGATCCTATGTACCCCTTCCAACAACTCTGTGAACCAGCCTCCTTATATCAGAGAAAACATTCGGTACTTGGATTTTTGAGATTGACTAATTTCACTTAGCATTATATTCTCCAACTTCATCCATTTACCTGCAAATGCCATTATTTTATTCTCTCTTATTGCTGAGTAAAATTCCATTTTGCTCCTCTTTTATTATTTATTGTTACATATATGAAATATGGCCAGAACAGGTGGCCTGTGAAAAACTTTGTTCTCCCCAAATTTTTTGTATGACCTATTCCATCCGGGCTCTTCCCAGTGGTCTTTGGCTAATGGAAGTCACATAAATGTTTACATTAACTGTTTGCATATTCCAATTCCGACGTCACTGCTTTGGAGTTTTGTGTGCTTTGAAATTTTCACATGTGCAGAAAGGCGGAGAGGCATAAGGAGCACATGCCCACACCACCAGGGTCCCACAGCAGTCTGTCTGGCCAGCCTCGCTGTCCACTGGGCCTGGACTTCATGACGTTTCACCTCGAGATGCTTCAGTTTCCATCTTCAACAAGGACACTTCCCTCCATTGCCATGAGGATGGCATTGCTGCACACAGAGAATTCCAGACCTGGTCCCCAGTCTCCTCAAACTTCATCCACATTCACATTTCCATAATTGTCCCTACAATGACTTTTAAAATCTGATTTATTTAAACTCAGATGCAGTCGATGTCTGGGCAAGACATTGGACTGCTTCCTCATCAATTGTCTCATACTTTTGTCCATTGCTGATGTAGATGTGTAGGGTTTTTGATAGAATTTCATTTCTATCGAATTATCTTTTTGTCCTAATAGATTTTTGTCTACATATGTAGCTCCTCTTCTTTTCCCCCATATGGGCTATATGTGACTTCATTGTATAATGTTCTCATTTATCACATTTAAATATGTTTGATCTTTTTTCTATAGATCTTGCCAGTCCTACTTCATCCTCATTTATTCTTGTAAATATTTCCCAGCCACTTATTTTAAATATCTTAAAATATCATTTTGAGTGTTTCTATACAAACAGCTTAGCATTGGCCTTTTTGTTTGTCTTCCTTGTTAAACGCAATGTGATGGGGTCTGTCTTTTAACGGGAGAGTCCCTGTTAGAAGTTCTTTCCATGCAGACTGTTAACCTTATTTATTTAATGAAAGTTTTTAATGCAACCACTATGATATTCTATTGCTGATTAGTTACTTATGTGGTGAGTCGCTGTGTCCTTTCTCTTCCCCTCATTGTCGGGGTCTGCCTCATTTCTTCCCTTTGTTAACTTGGGAGTCCCAGCCACACCCCCACTGCATCCAGGCCCCTCCTTTCCCTGTTCATGTAACCGACACAGGTCCCTCTGCTATTAGTTAAAGACAAGGTACCAGCTGTTTTCCCAAACAAGATGTTCTATTTCCCTCCTAGTTATCCCACCTTGGTCCTTAACGATGACACTTCCAGAATCTTCTATTATCTTCCTCTCCTCTCCCCACCAAGGGTGAGGTCTCTTGGTCATTCGCTGCCCCCAGCTCCTGGGGTTGCTCAACTGGGACTTTTCTAGAGACACTATCATCAGACCCTTCCTGGCTGGCCGTCGACGTCAGGCCCTGGCTCAGCTGCGGTGGGCCACAGAAAGACAGGTCTGTTCTCACTCATTTTAATTTAATTTATCCACTGCTCATGGCTCTGCCCTCTTATCTGCTTTCATTTTGTGGACTCTGCCGCCTCATTTGCTCTTGGGCTCTGCTGGTCTCGTCTGCAGTCTTTTCCTCACGTGGGGAAGTGGTGCTATGGAAGATTGGATCTCGCCCCCATGTGGGCGCGAGAGCTTGTCTGAGGCCAGGGTTCTTGGCCCAAGGTCTTTCCTGGTGGAGGTCCCAATGTTCTCCCCAGGCCTGGCCATGTGACATGAGCTCAGAAGCAAAGCAGGGTGTTTGCAAGTTTTGTCACATTCATTTTCCCTGTTGAGGGCTGTGCGATCCACCTTGGGGGAGCCTGGCCTGAGGCCAGGAGGGACCTCCTGAGCAGAGCCACCTGTGGATTTGAGTGGGCAAGACGTCTTTGCTGTCTTAAGCCACTCATGACTAAATTTTAAAAAATTAGATGTTACTGTTGCAGAATCTACCCCAGCTGTTTGGCCATGACCCGATAGGACACAGGGTGCTCTCTTTCTCTGGGTGGCTGTTCCCATCTGGCTCGGGGTCCCCTCCAATGCTGTACTTGTCCCTGTCACTAGGTCTATTGCTGAGGGTCTCTGGATGCAGAAGCTGAGATGTAACTGGAACTTCTCGAGGGAGGAGGCCTGGGAGAACAAACGAAGAGGGAGCGGAGGGGCTGGGGAGCTGCCGGACCAAGGTGCCTGTCTGGCCCACACAAAAGAAAGGTGACAGGAAGGACAAAATGAGCCCCAGTCCCCAGAGCTGGCTGTGGATCCTTTTCCTGCATGTTTTGCATGGTGCCAGAGGAGATGGTCAAGCTGTGGCTGAGAGGCCTGTGCGAGGCTGGCCCCAGGTAGGTATGCCAAGAATGGGCTGCACAGGGAGGGTAGAGAGGGGCTGCCCTCTCGGTCTGCCTGTGGACGACACTGCTGACGGTGGACCATGGCCATAGTGATGGCCAACGGGACCACGATGCCAACACCTCACCATCGCCTGGGTCTCCAGGGCCTGGGCCAGGAGCTGGCCAAGGGAATGCTTAGGATGCAGGTGTCTCCTGGGAGAGGTGGGACTCTGGGGTGTCAATCCCAAGGGGCCAGAGTCAGAGAAACCTGCTCTGGGTCACCCCTGTCTTCCATCCGACTCCATCCCACCCACTCTGCTGTCTCCCTCTCTTCCCTCTCTCGGCCTGTCCCTTCCCAGCATGCACTGTGAGAGTTGAGTGTTCCAACCAGGGCTGCGGCGGGCGGGGCTGCATGGGTGTCGTGTCCTCTGACCTCTTCCCCCAAGCCCTCCCGAATGGCCATGCCTTTGCGCTATCACCCCTTCCCTTGAACTTGACCCTTAAGGGAAAGCTCTGCATCAGCATTGATCGACTGAGGAGGAGAGAATCAGTGTTTCCCAAAGCTGGACCCCTACTGTTAAAGGGGTGCTGTCAGACTCCCCTGGGGCAAAGTTCTTAGGGTTCACTGGCTTTTCTTTCCCTGTTTTATATGCTTTCTTCTATTTTTTTCCACATTTTATGCAAAAGTGTCATTTTTGTAACATGCAATAAATAAAGGGCTAACAAAATTTATTTATTTATTTTAAATGGGGGTCAGTGATTCAACCTGATGCCATTAAAGAGGTTTCAGGCATCAGGTGGAAGATGGGGACAGGTGGGACCTGGGGCGCTTCTTGGGCTGTGGGAGTCACCTGGGTCAGGGCTGCCACACATTCTGCAGCCTGGGGACTGCCAGGCTGAAGTCCTGAGGAGCCCCTGGGGAGACACATGCTGAGCTGGTCTGTGCCTCTGCAGTCCCACACCATCCCATGGGCCTTCACCTCCTGCCTCTGTCGTCACCCTCCAGTTTGTGTCACTAGCAGATGATGCTGGGGGCGGAGAGTGACCTCTTCACTTCCAGAGGCCACTGGGGGCTGGTTCAACTTGGTGAATGTCTCCCAGCCCTACTGTGTGCTAGAACTCTGCCTGGTGCCTGGACGCAGGCTGCACACAGGGAAGCTCCAGGCCTCGTGCAGGGGCACAGCAGAGACCGTGCTGAGGAGGCAGCCTGTCTACAAGGGGAGGCGCTTCAGGCTGTGCCTCAGCCCTGGCCTAGGAGCCCAGGAAGGCTTCCTGGAGGAGGTGCCAGGTAACCCGAGGCTGAGGGGCCTCTGGGGGCTTCTGGAAGTGTTCAGCCCTCTCTTCCCTTCCCCTGGGAATTGACGGCACCTGTAATGATACAAACGACACCTGTGCGTCCCTGAAATAGCAGTGGTGTGCACAGGGACGCCGCGTCATGCTGTGAAGTTGCTGCCGCGCCTCGGCTGCGTTTTCAAAAATACCTTCTGCTACACAAAGGTGAAAATGGCAGAGGCGAGAACCAGTCTTCTGAAAAGGAAAAATATTTAAACACCTTCGCAGGGATCTGTAAACTCTCGGCACAGGCACAACTAGTGCTCCATGTGACGGGCTAAAGTTAGCTCCCGCCAGCAGGGAGCTGGCTGCGTAGTAGCGTCTCTACCGCGAGCATGTGGTGCTGGCACTGCTCCCCGGATGGCGGGCAGTTGGTGGAAAGAGGAGGGCAGCATGCCCCCTATACCCAGGAAGAGAAGCAGCATTGATTGAGCACCACTGGGTGCCTGGGCCTCTGCCAAGGAAGGTCTGAGCCTTGTTTTTCCTTCATCCTGGTAGGGACAAGCTCTTTTCCCTTTGTTTTATCCTCAAGGAAAGAGGCACAGAGAGGGTTCTTCACTTGCCCAAGGTCACAGAGGGGTTTGGAACCAGGCCTACCTTGGGAGCCATGATTTTGCTGCAAGCTGTGTGAGCTTCAGTGCTCCATCTAGCAGAACCCACGATTCCGGTGATGGAGAACTGGCCACGCTGGAGCGTGCTCTCAGGCAGCCTGACGCCTGGGAGAGAGTCCTCGGGCCTGGGGAAATCCCCCGCTGCCCTGAGTCTTGCTGGCCACGTCACAGGAGGTCCTGTCTGTGGCCTCAGCTCTGTGAGGCAATCTTATCACATCTCCAAATTCAAGGGGAGGAGCCTGGAAGGGGCTGCCTTCCTGAGTTTCACAGTGAGCTCTCAGCAATTCTTATTTCTGTTTATTTATCTCTAAGAGCAGACTATTTCTATTTTAACTGCCGTTTTCTTTACTCTTAAGAAGGTAGAAGGCCTAGGTCCCTCAAGCGTCCCTTTACTATGAAGGTCTGATTATTCCCAGCACAGGGGAGTGGGGGGTGATGGGGAGAATGGTCACCAATGCCATTTCCTGGCCACCAGTATCCTAATTGTCCCCACATCCATTCCATTCAGATAGCTAGCGAATGCCCAGTAGCCTCTGCTCTGAGCCAAGCCCTGCACCCAAAGCACAGGTTGGGGACAGGGGTACCCTCCATGCTGCCCAGGAGGCCCAGCTCCGGGTCCCAGTGGTAGCCCAGGTGGGGACACAGACTGCCTTCCCATCTCCTTGGCCTGGTTTTAGAACAGCCTCTGGGGTTATGGCTCCTGCCTCTCCAGCCTGTTTAGGAGACCCTTATGATGGACACAGGGTCGCACGCAGCTCCCCTCTGGGAGCCGCCAGCCTCTGCCGACTGTCCACTGGATCCTGGCAGCACCTGGGCTCCGTGGGGATGTGATGCGGCTATTTCTGGATCAAGTGGCGGGCAGTGGTCCAGCTGCATCAAGAGGCCCAGATTCCACTCATCAGATTTCCTCCGGTGGAGCAAGGGCGCCATTATGCGTGGAGCACGGGGTGGGGTGGGGGGCTTCAGGGTGGGGTGGGGGGCTTCATAGAGGAAGGACCCTGCCTCGGGCCACTTCCCTCATTTGCTAGGTGACCTTGAGTCCCAGAGTGACTTGTTCATCACTAATAAAATGACATTCCCACTACAAGTCCTCTGACTCGGAGCAGATCTGACCCACTGTGCACCCCAGTTCTGCCCCCTGTGCCCTGTGCCTGCGAGACAACTATGTGAGTCACGCAGCTGCCTCTGTGGCCACAGCTGAAGGCTTCACCACACACGGAAGTGGGGAAACATCCAGCAAGACTCACCAGGGCATGGTGTTTGAGGGAGGGGCCCAGTCAGTTTGGGCTCACCTGCCACCCCCCACAGCGCAGGCAAGGAGGGTTCTGAAAATGCCAAGGTCATGTGCCTGAGGCCTCAGCCAGTCCCAGCAGCAGTCCCCTCTTCTGCCACTGCCTTGGCCTTGGGTGTTTCAGAAGCTCTAAGCCATCTTCCTTCCCTGTTACCTTTGGCAGGCAGATCATCAGAGCCAATCCTTGGGGACTCACCCCTGTATCTTTGGATTTAACCAGAGAGCCATGAAACACGTTTTGAGCACCTACTGTGTACCAGGAGCTGGGATGTCCCCCTCTTCCCTCTTCATCTTCTTGGCACCACACTGTCAGGGCCACTGGTGCCTGTCTCTGTTAGAGAAGGACACAGCTCCCTAGTGACCCACAGGCCCTTCAGAAAGCCTGGGCTTTCTCACTGGCCAGCGGGAGTGACAAGGGTGGGCATAGAGAATTCCCAGGAGGACTCACACCTGCTCACACCTCAGCCTGGCAGACCAGGGAAGCTTCTGGAGGACCTGCAGTCAGAGTGGATTCTCCAAAGATGAAGAGGTGAGAGGGTGATGGAGGCCACATCAAATGATGGGAATGAGGGCTTAGCATTGACCCCGGGCTCCTGGAGGGGTTTCAGCAAGGAAGTGCAAGGTCAGCCTGTTCAAAAGACAGCTCCGGCTGCTGGCAGTAGTAGAGAAGGGAAAGTTCAGATCCAGGTGGGGGGCTAGAGAGAAGGCCAGGAGGGCTAAACCAGCAGAGGGCTTATCTGTAAAACTGGAAGAGGAACCCAGGCCTCCTGCTCCTGCACCAGCTCTCAGGGCCGGGCCAGATGTCCCCAAGCCATGATCTCCAGGTCCAAGTGCTTCTGCAGACTCTGCCCATGGAGCTCCTGTCTTGGAGTCATAATTTGAAGGCTCAGAGAAATCCTGAATTCTTCCCTGTTTAACCCAGCATTCCCCAAACACAGAATAGACCTGTTCGCACCCCAAAGAAGAGTCTAGGGTGAGCCTAGCTGCCTGCTTTGAGGGGGCTTACTCTGGAGTCTGACTGCAGTGGAGGTTTAAAGTGGAGATATGTTCACCAAGGAGGGGTAGCACCATTTGTCCCTGTGACTTGGGGCTGCTGGACACTCCCTGCCTTACCTTCCCCATCTGTGAAATGGGGATGATGCTTCTGCATCCTCTATTTTCAAAGGTGCGGATGTGAATGGAGCAGCAGACGGCTGGCTTCTTCCCAGCAAGCTGAACCCACCCTGGTCATTGGTGGCATCAGCCTGGGGTACCCCACCCGGAACTCTGTATCCCCTGCCTTCAGTTGGTAGCAGCAGTATATGTTTTCCGGACTCACAATGGCGATATGGAAGGGGTACTGGTCTGGGAGTCCCATGCTCTTACTGTAGTACCAGGATAAACTGACCTCTAGGTGAAACTCTGGAGGGGCTGCAGACACGCCCACTGTGTGTAAAGATGAGTGAACAGTAGGTAGCAGAGTACAGAACCATGCTGTGCTTTATTATTTAATGAGATTATTCTGTTTGTACTATAAAAACTGAGGTTCATGGAGGCCCAGGGGCTGACCACTGGAGGTTTGCAAACAGGCTGTGGAGGCAGCTGATGGGCCAGTGGTTCTGGGCAGCCTTGGGACCAACTCACAGTGGCTTAAGCCAAAGAGAGGTGCCTGCATGGGGTTCTCCAAGCTCCTCCCCCTCCCTCCACCTGCAGCTCTGCTATCACATCTCATAGATGCCTTTCCAAAACCAAGAGAAGATGCTCAGGAATTACGCTTCTCAGCTTACAGCCCTAGCTGGGGTCAGGCTTTCACTGGCTCTGGGCAGCCTTGGGCTCTGGCCACACCTGAGCCAGGCAGGGCAGGCATTAGGACTCCAGAACCACATGGGCAGGACATGCTGGGAGCTCTCCTATCAACAGCCTGACCTTCTCTGGACTGCTCACCCCCAGTGCTCTCTGAGCAACTGCCTTGGGGATGGGCACGAGCACCTCAGGGAAGATGGTCAAGACCCAGGCTCTGCTCCAAGTGGCACTCGGGTCCACTGGCAATCTAAATCTATGTGTGTGGAAAGAGTGGTTGTCAGCGTGGGCGCATGGCAAGGAAACCTCTGCCCTGAGGCCCAGCTCCCTGGGCATGTTGCTTTTGAGCCCAAGTGCCATAGTTCCAAGGGGACAGAAGAAGGAGACTCGGTGGGGGCTGGCCATTTGTGGCACTTTAAAGTCAGGGTCTGAAAGCTGCTGGGGTCTTCAAAGGAGTGCTTGACAGAAGTCCGGAGGAGCGCTGCCCATTCTACATGGAGTTGTTGTGTGATCCCATCCCGAGCAGGTGATCCTTTCTTGTTGGATGCTTTCCCATCTGTAAAACAAAGGGTTTGGAGTGATTGATCTCTGAGGGCCTTTTCTGTTTTCCTCAAAGGCTGTATGTAAACCGGAGTTCCGAAAAACAGAATAAAAGTGGCTCTCTCCAAAGCAAGGAATCTGTCCGAGGAGTGCCTGCCCATCCCCCGCTCCAGCGTTTGCCAGTGGGGACTGCCTGGGCTGTCCCTGCAACAGGGTTGGCTCAACGCTAGGGCCGGGCTGTGGGTCGGAGTCCAGCGCCCCCTGGTGGCGCCAAGGCGGGCAGGCCGCTTCGGACCTTGCAAAGGCCCGACGGCTGTGACTCAGGGTGGCACCGCTGCCAGGGTGGTGCGAGGTCTGAATGGGGTTCCGTCGTGGGCAGAGCCACGGCGCGATTAATTACCAGCTGCTGGGAATCCTTGTCGCCCGCTCGCGGTGACTCACCCAGCAGCCAGGCTTACTTGCGGAGCGCGGGGGCCTCGGTTTCCAAAATGAATTCTGGGGAGAATGCCTGCTCGGGTGGGGCTCCCCACCCTCGTGCCAGAGGGTTCCCGTGGACCCAGCAGACCAGACTGCCCAGACACAGTGCACCGCGCGGATGTCACTTTCCCGGATGCGCACCCGCCAACTCTCAAAGTACTGTGCAGAGCCTTCCAACTGGGTTCCTCTTCGACGCATCGGGGTCCCAGACCCCCTCCGCCCTGAACGCCTGGCCTGCCAGGAGCCAGAGCACCACCAGAGTCTTCGACCTGGGGGGATCGTGGAGCTCTCCCGGAGTTCGGGAGTTGTTAAAGTGTTAGGTCTGATTCCCCAGCCTGTGCTAAATCTCCTTGCCAGCCTCCAGACCATGGGGTGTGGTAGGTGAAGGACCCTCCTCCCCAACCTCCATCTCTTCCTTGGCTAAAGTCATCAGAGGTAGCCTGACCAAGGAAGGGTCTCCGCGGCTTGGTCCTACTGGTTTGGGGCACTGTTTGGAGCGCCCCCGGTCTAGGATTCACTCATGTGGGAAAGCCCAGGACGACCTAAAGGGAGATGGGGGCAAGGGGACCGAGAAGACCTAAATGGGAAGGAGAAAAAGCTGAGCTTCTTCTCTGGACGCGAGGAATGGCTGTGCCGGGGCCCGAGCCTTGTGCGCAACGGCTCCAATAGCGCTGGCCCCAAAGGCGGGCTGCGGCTGGCGCGGCTGGGGGAGGGGCAGGGCTGCCTTCCAGGCGCTTCCCGCGCCCCACCTTGGGGTACGCAGGAGTGCTTCTCAGAAAAGCAACAGGGAGAATACTGGGTAGGGGAAATGCGACGTCCTTTTCTGCTGTAAAGAGCGGCAGCCTGTGCTATCCTCAGCGCTTTGGGCAAACTGTTCAGGTTGGCAGGTGAAGGGTCCGCCCCCCCCCCCCCGGGGGCGGCACCACTCCAGGGACTGAGGCAGCTCTGAGAACCCCACCACTCTGGGAGGCGGTGGCCCGGGCCAGTGACATGCTCTTGCGCCAGGTGGCTAGCTGCAGGTGCCGCGCCCCCAGGTGCCAATGGCCCTCTTCCTTTTGCTCCCCACTCTCCACCTGATCTGTCCGCTCCCTTCAGCCATCAGTCTGCCTTCTCGGCTAAATCCCTTTTTGCTTTCCCAGCCTCGGGTCCCTCAAACTCTCTGCCTGCCACCGCTGCGTGCGCTCTCGGAGGGGAGCAGAGCTAGAAGGACCCAAACAGCCACGTTTGTTCTCCCATCCCCCGCCAAAATCCGCTAGTGGCTCCGCCCCCCCCACCCACTCGGCGGCACCCAGCCCTTAACCCTCCCCCAACCCCTCCCTGGCGGCTCTGGCCGCCTCTCCTGGGCTCCCTCCCTGTGCGCCCTGCGCAGCGCTGGGTCTGCGGCGGGAGCTGCCACTCTGCCTCGCCAGTTGGCTGGGGACCAGGAGGGAGGTGGCGCGCCCTGGAGGCTGCAGGAGGGAGGGAGGGAGGCCCGGCCTCGGCGTAGCCTGCCCCCCCTCCCCACGGCCCTCCCGCCGGAGCGGGGCTGTCAAGCGCAAACACACACGCGCACTCACAGACGAACACATACACTCAGCCTCCCTCCGGCGCGCACGCACGCAGCGCCCCAGGCAGACCAGCGCGGCAGCAGCTTCTCCGGACGCCCAGACGCCGGAGGGCTCAGACCTCGGCGCGGCTGGTGCGTCCGCGCCCGCCTGCGCCTCCACCCCGCAGCTCCTCCAGGCTCGCGGGATCCCTCCCGCCTCCGCCGCTGCTGCCGCCGCGCCCGCCGCCCCCGGAGAAGCTAACTGGCCGGGCGCCGCCGCGCAGTCCCTTGGCTGTCCCCGAGGTAGCTCCGCTGCGGACCCTGCCGTCCTGGGGCCGCGCCCCGCTCCTGCGTCTTGAAGGCTGAGAAGAGCAAACTTCGCAGACCGGCCAACGCGCGGCGGACACCCAGCAGTGTCCCCGCGCGCCCAGGTGGGCTTGGGGCGTTCGGACCTTAGGGCATCGGGCTGCCTCACCCGTTGCACCTGCTTCGCTCCTTCCCCGCTGGCAGGGGACTCTAGAGACACCACCAGTTAGCAAACTTTTCCACCCCCGGAAGGGGGTGAAAAAGGCGTAAAAACGAGTAAGCGACCCAGCAGGGCGCCCTCACGGGGCGCCGTCGTCAGGCTGGACCCCACCATCATGCCGGAGCCCGAGGAGCGTAGGACCCCCTCGCCCCGGCCGCCCGCCACCCTGTCCCCTGCTCCTGTCCTTACAGCGGGAGCTAGGCGCGGGATGCGCAGGGCAACCCACCCCGTGAGGATCGTCACTGGGCAGCCCCTCGTGGCCCAGCGCAGTAGGGCGAGTTGCTTTACCCGGGCCTGGCGCAGGGTGTCGGGGTTCCAGGACGCCTGGCCCCGACGCTCTAGCAGCCTCCTGTGCCTGCCCGCTTTCTCGGCTGAGCCCGGGCCCGTGGGCACACCTGGCCCGCCGTCCACCTCGCGGTGGCGGCGGCCCCAGCGGAGAGGGCCCCCCACCGGCTGCTGGCCCCCCGCCTCCCGGCTGCTGCTGTTGCCTTTGCCACCGCTTACAACTTGGAGGTGGCAGCGGTGGTGGAGGAGGCGGCCGTGGGGCGCTGCAGTGGGACGCGCGCGGCTGCCAGGCTGCGGGACAGGTCCCCCGCACCAACGCCTTGCTGGCAGCCATGAAGAGACAGAACGTGCGGACCCTGTCCCTCATCGCCTGCACCTTTACCTACCTGCTGGTGGGCGCCGCCGTGTTCGACGCCCTCGAGTCCGACCACGAGATGCGCGAGGAGGAGAAACTCAAAGCGGAGGAGATCCGGATCAGGGGCAAGTACAACATCAGCGGCGAGGACTACCGGCAGCTCGAGCTGGTGATCCTGCAGTCAGAGCCGCACCGCGCCGGCGTGCAGTGGAAATTCGCTGGCTCCTTCTACTTTGCCATCACGGTCATCACTACCATAGGTAAGCGCTGGGTGCGCCTCCGATGGGCGCCCCGCTCCCAGAAGAGTCCCGGGAAGTCGCTGAAAGCACGGCGCAGGGCTGGGTGCGGGGTGTTGGGGGCAAACACAGCCTCGCGTGGGGGCCCTCCTGCAGCGCCCCCTGGTCTCTGGGGAGCCCGCTCCTCTCTTGTGCCTTTGAGCGCATTCCCCGGGGACCCCACCCGTTGCTCTCCACAGCGCCGGTGTCTGGGCCAGGCGTGTGAGCACGGAGAGAGTGTGCTGGAGCCCCGAGGGCGGAGGCGCCACTTTTTCGAAGAGTGGAACGCTAAGAATAATCCCATCGCAGTCACCCACCCACCCACCGCCCCAGCGCGGGCTGCGCTGTGCGGGGTTCCAAGACTTACACTCACTACCTCTTGGGGAGTTGGAGAGGGCTGGCACGCTAAGTCCCCAGCGGACTTAGGAAGCGGGAGACTACTCCCGAGGGTGGGAGGCACTGACCCTGGATAGCCCCTCAACTCCCTTTTGTCTTCTCCGAGACCAGATTTCAGTCCCCCAACCCAGAACCCCCCCTTTTTCTTTGAGCTTGGATATGTCAGGCTCCTGGGAGAAGAGTGCTGTCTTGCACTTGGGGTGAGGACCTGGCAGGTGAACTGCTCTTGGATGGAGGTAGATGGCCAGGACAGGATAGCACCTGCCCACCCCCTAGATTGTGACTCTTGGTAAGGCAAGTCTGGATATTGCCCAGAAATTAGAAAATTCAGCGCCCCCACCCCCATGAGGGTCCAGTTGGTGCACTTGGAGTTGCCTGTAAATCCCACGCCTGGGATGGTTTCAGCGGGGTGTCTGGTGGGTCCCTAAGGTATCACCCCACTGAGGCTAGGCGCTGGGAGACCTCCCAGACATGCCACTTTGAGACCTGTGGGTATTTGAGCACCTCCCTTCATCCCTGTGGGCAGCAGGCCTGTGGCGTTTCTGTGGGTCACACTTGTCCCAGCATGGCATGCTGCGTCTCTAGGGTATTAGGTGTCTCCTTGGACCTGCCAGGGCCAGCATGCTGTCCCTCCAGCCCTTTTGGCCCCTGTACCCTGGGCAGAGATCTCCTTCTTCCTGTCCTCTCTAGCCCCCATGCCTTACTTCCCTCCCTGGACCTCCCCTCTAATTTTCCCTTGATCTTTTTCCTCGTCTGCAAAGCTCTACATGCGGGGGAAGGGGGCGGGGAGGGTTTCTCTGTGCCATATGCAACAGGAAACACCAGCACAGGACAGCCTGTCTTTCCTTCTTGGTTGAAAAGACTTTTTAGAGTGTCATCTTGTTTTAAATGTTTAATTCATTGGTGCAGGTTTTAATGTTCGGAAAGGAAATTGCCCTTCTGTCGTCTGCGTAATCAGCTTTGCCCTGCTGGCCCCAAGCCCTCTGTTAGCACCCAAACACAGAAGAGTCCTTCCCTCCTCCTTGTGTTTCTAGTGTTGGGGAGGGCCAGCTGGTCATCGCTGTCATTTTGGTCTTTAAACTGTGGAGGTGGCACACAGATGTGCAAGTCATTGATTCTGAGGATGGGGGCTTGTTTGTTGGAGAGCAAGAAATAATCTTGTGGAGCTGGTCTTGCAAGGGAGGGAGGAACCCCACGGTTCCTAAAGGTGCTTTTTGTGATCTCAACCCAGACAGGTGACGTGGCTACTGTGCCATGTTGTGAACCCAGCACAGAAAATGTCTGGCTGCTTCCAGGAGATAGGCAACAGCACTGAGGGAAGAGTTGGAGTTAAAAACACACCCAGGAAGGTCCTGATTAAAATAAATAAATAAATAAATTGTTGTGACCAATGAAGTTCTTATCAAGGTGCATTTTCCATGATTGATTTTGATGGATAATTCTGGACATGTACCTCTAATGGCAAACCTCTGAAGGGAACAGAGCGTAGCAACGTGAAGGCTGCCGTCTGATCTAGGGGTGGTGGGCTCGTCTCAGTGCAGGGCCAGGGGCACCTGAGGAACATGCTGACCTTCTCACTTTCTGATGGGGTTTTCAGCTGATTTTCTGAAAAGCAGGGTTGGAAAACACACACACACACACACACACACACACACACACTTGCACACTCTCATACTTTTTCTTTTATATACACACACTCATACACTGTCTCATACACACACTCACACACTCAGTTTCTCATGCACAGTTTCTCATCCACACTCACACACATACACACACACTTGCACACTCACTTTCTTTCATATACTGTCTCATACACACTCACATTTTCTCATGCATACTCACACACACTCATACACTGTCTCACACACATTTTTTCTCATGCAGTCACACACACACTCTTACACACACACTCATACTTTCACACTTACACATGCACCCATACTCTCACATTCTCACACACATACATACACTCTCTTTCTCACGTGCGTGCCCTAACACAGTTGCCCATTAGTGGGAAGATACTACATGTGGAGCCCATAGATGGGACTTGACTCTGAATCCTGCAGTATCCTGGGACATCATTTCCTGACTCCCAGCCTCAGTTTGCCCACACAGTGAGGGCCATCACTCAGTGAGCACTGACAGGCAGTCTTTGGGGGGCCGATGGGCTCCCACGTGCCAGGGCTGCCAGGCACAGTGCAGCACTTAGTAGGTGTGCAGTCCACCTTCCTGGACAGTGGCTGGTGCAGCCTCGTGCTCTTTGGCCTAAGAAGCTTTTAGCAGAAGAGCTCACATTCACAGGAAATAAAGCACCTTTCCAGTTAATTCTGTTTGTTTTCTTCTTTTTTTTAATATAAATGCAAATTAAGGTGCTCTTAGGCCTAGAACAAAAACCTTCCTCAAGCCCTGCCCTCCAAGGAGTTGTCTCTATTGGACAGTGATGTTAATGAGTCGGGTTAATCTTCATGGGCGTTCTTATTTTTAATCTAACCCTGAGCGATTTCTCCAGTGTGCGTCAACTTTGCGTCCAAGGCTCGAGGCTGCGACGGGAGCTCCCGGTGCTGGCGTCTGCTAATGAACGCATCTTCGCAGATACAGTTATTAGCTCACTCTGTGAAATGGATTTTAAAAAAAACATATATAATTACCACTTTGTGTTGAATCTGGAGCCGTGCCTTGGTGAAAGGCTTTGGAGGGAAATTGCACTGAATCCCGCCCCAGATCTCCAGGGAGCCCTGGGCATAGCAGCCCGCCATCGTGATCACCAGGGGACAGCACCAGTCCAGCCAACCCCACAAAGGGCAGATGCAATGACATCACTTACCCGGTTCTGGTTTCCATGCCTCCCCACTGCCCTGTCTGTGTCGGTGCCACTTGTGGCTCTTCTGTAAGGATTTTATTGTTTACTTCTAAACTTGGGAAGCCGCAGACCTCTGCGACGGAGACCTTTCTCTGTACCTTGCCTGACCTGTCTGATCAGCAGGGCAGTTTGAGTGTCCCCCTCCCAAAACCTGTCAATGGGAGGTGGGGGTCAGGAGATCTGGGAGGGCCTTGGCGGGGTGTGCTGCTTTATCTGAATTTGCTCTGCGTGGGGCTGAGGTCTTGGTGCTTCTGTAGGGGTTTCTGGGCGCCATCTTGTTACCTTCTCACAATAAGCATTTTAAGCCCAAATTGCTTTCCACATTTGGCCTCTCGCATGATATGACAGAGGTGGAATCTCCCTGCCATTTCTTTCTTCAATCTAATATTTGGGATCTAGGTTGTTACCAGGATCGTTAGAGAAGGAGAGACCAGATCTCCTCTGCAGAGTTGGGAGGACAATTTAAACGCTGGTCTCCGTCGGGGAAGGAGGGTGAGACATGGGTTTTCCTTTTCTGGCTACAGTTTGTCTCTCTGGGTCCATCTGAAACTGGATGGTCACCACAGGAATTGAGGCGACTGGTTCAGGACCAGGGTCCAGCCCAGAGCTGGGTACTCAGAGGAAAAGCGTAGGTCTCTGCACCTGCTCCAAGACAGTGCGTCAGAGCCTGCCCTTTCCTCGTCCCCAGCAGAACCACACACAGACATCCTGAAATGGACGGCATTTTCCGTTTTATGGGGTTTGGTTTCTGAAACATGGTTGACACTTGCCAAGCCCTGCCCTGCCTCACCAGTGCCACCAGCATCGGAGGCTCTGGGGTTCAGTCCAGATGACGTGATAAGGTGTGGCCTTGATAGGCAAAGCTAGGAACCAAATGGTTGCATGGAGTGCAGGGACAGCTGAGCCCAGTGACTGCCTTAACCTGTCCCATGCTAACATGCTCAACGTGCACACACAGCACAGCCCTTGTTTGCCTCCGCCTCCGGATGTGTCCCCAGCCTTTCCCTCACACTGCCTCCTGAGGGGTGTCCTTGCCCTCCTCCCCTCCCTCAATTGCAGCCTTGTTGATCCCATTCACTCTCTTTTCTGCCTGCCCCTGCAGGACCAGCACAGCTCCCGGCACAGGGAGGCAGCTCATGCAGGACTGCAGAGTAGAAGCAGACCGATGGGGTGGCACAGAGAGCTGGGCTGCCTCACACCTGCCGCATCCTCAGGGCTGGTGGGGGTACCACCTTGCTTTAGCCACGAGGACACTGAGGCATATAAGGTGTCACACACCAGGGTGGGGGGTTTGGTGCACCACACTGCAGTTGGTCTCTCCCGCCTGCAGACCCCACTTGTGGAGTTGTCCCAGGGCTGGGCTGGTCTGTGGAGCATCTCACTGGTGCATTTACGCCCCTCCCATCACCCCACTGCTTAGGACACCTGCTCCTCAGCCCCCAGCGAAGGACCCAGACATCCAGTGTTTGGGCCTCAAGGACAGGGTGGGCAGGCCCAGGAGGAGGGGGCTTCTGGGTTCACATCCAAAGAATGGGTGAGACGCCTGTGGACACTTCCTCTCTCCCAGACGCTCCCTGGACCTGGACCTGGACCTGAACCTGGGCCAGCCAGCTGCACACAGGGCTGCTTGGCACCAGGCCCTTTAGGAAACACCCTATCTGAAGCTGTCATGGAGGAGTCAGAGAAGTGAGGCAGAGGTGGGGTGATTTTTTATAAAAGAGATATCTGTCCCTAGGTGTCTAGGTACACCCAGTCTAGTGCTCTGAGGCAGAGATGAGAATCAGGCAAAAGCAAGAAGTTCCAGGCTCCCGCTGCCTTCACCTGCTCGATCCTGGCTCACCTGACGAGGGAAGACCAATGAGAGCAGAGCAGGAGGTGAACCCAGTTAGGAGGGGCATCTCGGCTCCGCGCACACACTCCTTCAGTGCTCACTCATTCCATGACCACACACCAGGCCAGTCATTCAACCATTGCTATTGTCTCACTCAGTCCTCCTGGACTTGGCGTCCATCGCCTCGCCTGGCACCTTGTCACTCAGTACCTGCACCTGTGATTCATCCCTCGTCTGTCATTGCATCACCCAGCACGCCTCTGCCCGCCATTTTATCACCCTGTCTTCTGTCCTCCATGAAGCTGGGCATTCAGCCTGTCATCCAACATCATATCTGTCAGTCCTGCAAGCAGCTGCCGATCATCTCCACGTGCGGAAGACACTCCCCTTGCTCTGGTCACTCACTCACCTTCTTACACAGCATCTCCCATTCCCCATTGACATTGTGTCACTATTTCTACACAAACCTGTCATTAATCCACCCATCTGATGTTGAACCACTTCTTCCTCCATGAGCCTGTCACTCAGTGACCCGTCTCTTCTTGCATCATTCATTCATCCATGAACATGTCACTCAGTCCACTACTGACATTGTGTCACTCTGTCCTGCATGAGCCTCTTGCTCATTTCCCATCCACCATTTTGCTCAGTCCTTTACACACCTGTCATTCACACCCCCCATCTGCCATTGTACCACTTAGTTCTTGACCCATCTGTCACTCATTCTTCACTTGCCACTGTATCATTTGGTCCTCCACGCACCTGTCACTCACCCCTCTATTGGCCATGATATCACTTGGTCTTCCATGTACCTGTCACTCAATCCCCCAACTGCCATTGATCACCCAGTACTATGTGCACCTGGCATTCATTCTCTGTCTGAATGACAGTCCTCCTTCACTCTCCTATCTTACATTGCGTCACTGTTCCCCGGAGTCTGCCACTCAGTCCCTCATCTGACCTTGCAGCACTCAGCTCTCTTGATCCCGCCATCCACCACTGTCCCACCCATTTCTCTACATAGCTGCCATCCATCTCCTATCCTTCACTGAATCAGGTCCTCTTCTCCTGATTCTTTTTCTTTTACCACCCCCCGCCATCGTTCCACTCAGTTCTCCCCACGCCTGTCATTCATTCCCCCATCTGCCATTTTGTTTCACCGTTCTCCACTCACTCGTGGTCCACTCCCCCACCTGCCATCGCATCTTTCCGCCAGAACTCAGCTCTAATTCTTTTCTCCATTCAACCATGGCTCACTCAGGCTTCTGTGCCACGGCTGTCATTCTCTCCTTACCCTGCATCACACTGGGCTCCACGCACCTGCCGGTCATTCCCTCCTTCACCATCGTGTCACTTGGCTGTCCCTGCACTGTCATTCATCGCCCCATTTGCCATCGTCTCTCGCATAGGTCACGCGTGCCACTGTCTGCCCCAGCACCGCTGTTTTCCACGCGCCACCCATTTGTTCCCCCACCCCCTCGTGTCACTTGGCCGTCCACTCACTTATTACTCCTTCCCCCATCTGCCACTGTCTTGGTTCTCCACTTCCTGTCACTCATTCCCCATCTGCCATTGTATCACTCAGTCTTCCATACACCTGTCATTCATCCCCCTGGCCTAGTGTCACTCCGTTCCTCATGCACCTGTCACTCTTCCCCCCTTTGCTATTGCATCACCCATTTCTCCATGAACCCACCATTCATTTCCCTGCCTCTCCCGGCCCTCCATGCGCTTCTCCTTTATTCCTCATCCACCATTTTTCTCTAAGTCCTTCTTGATGTATGGTTCACTCCACCATCTGCCATTGTACCCCTCAGGCCTCCGAGCACCTGTCAGTTAGTCCTGTGTCCCCTTGTCTTGTTCTGAGCTCCCTGCTCCTGCCCACGTACCAGTGGACCCTTCCCAACCAGGCTCCCATTCCTCTCTGCCATTGAGTCACTCAGTACCCTGTTCACCTGTCATTCATACAGACATCTGCCACTATGTCATCCCGCTCTCCATCATTCATTCTCCCTCTACCATGGCGTCACTCCTTCTCTGTCCACCAAGGTACCACTCAGCTTCCCCCAGCCAATGCGCTATTGCTCAGTTTTCCTCTCACCTGTCACTCATCCCCCTACCTGCCATTGCATCCCTCAGTCCTCCACATGCCTGTCGCTCATTCTCCCATCCATCATTGTATCACTGGGTTGTCAAGCGTCTGCCATCCCTTCCTTCATGCCCCCTGTGCAGGGCCTCTGTGCACCTGTCCGTCACATCCCCTCTGCCCGCGCTTACCCTGTCTTCTGTGCACCCGCGTTCATTCCACCCCCAGGCAGAGTGTCCCTGTCCTCCGTGCACTCTCATTCATTCTCCACGCACCATTGCACGGCTAGCCCTGGGTTCCCTGCCCCTCCACCTGCGCTCTGTGCCTCCCCCACTGTTCCTCACGCCCCCTCCCCATGGCTTCCCCCACCCTCCATTCACCTTTTAGTACAACCTCTCTCCCTTTCTTATTCCCACACCTCCCTCTGTCCGCGTGCGGGCTGGGGTGCGGTGCTTGCATAAAGCGCACGGTGGTGAGTGTGCACAGAGCCCCAGCAGAGGCTCAGTGGGTCTTAGTGCCTTGGTGACCTTAATGTGGGGATCTTCAAGTTGTCCCAGCCCGTCTCCTTCTTGTCAAATCATCGGCCAAGTCCATTCATTCTTTACTTTTTAAAAATTTATTTAACATTCACACAGAAACACACACATTTCACAAGTGTGTCACTCAACAAATCCTCGTAAAATAGCCACACTCATGTCACCAACACTCAGACGGAGCAACAAAGCAGCACCAGCACTGCAGAGCCAGATGCTCCTTGAAGCCTCCAGTGCCAGGGTCTCAGGACCTCGCCTGTGTGAGCTCTGGGCTGCCACGTGGAAGGGGCCCCGTGGGGAGCCTCCTTGGGTGCTGCCAGTCTCCTCCTGAGGGAGGCCAGCCGGTGTCCACGAGACACTGGAACATGGGGCCCAGGTCCGGGAGAGCAGGGCGGCCCTGGCAGCTGTTCGGTAGGTCTGCTCACGTGGCTCAGGGAGCCAGGATGGCAGCCTGTGTCCCCAGAGGCACTGCCCCTTTGAGTCAGGGTGCAAGGGCAGCTCACCAGTCAGGAACCAGAGTTTTGCTGGAGCGTCCTCCTCCACCACCAGCCTCAAAGGAGGGGGCTCTGGTGTGCCTGTCCTCGGGATTGGGTCTCTTCCTGCCTCTGCCTACCCTGGGACCTCTGCCTGTGGAGAGTTCTCCTCTTGAAGCCGAGCACACCCACCTGTAGCCTGCAGCTCTCTAAAGGAAGGGCCGTGGCCTTGACCCTGAGCACAAAACAGAATCAGGTGCTGTGGACGGAGCCTGGGAGGTAGATGGGAAAGGTCACTTTTGGCAAGATGAGAAGGAGGAAGGTTGGGGGGCAGCTTGTTGGTCACTGGGCTTGAGCGCCCACCAGGTAAGGGTTGATGTGCCTCTGCCTGAGCAATGGAGAGCCTGGCCAGGAACAGCTGCTGGAAGGTGGTGCTGGCCCAGTGGAACGGACCTCCCTGAACGGGCCTCGTCCTCTTCAGCCCTGGTAGGTGCCTGGGGGAGAGGTGGGCAGGGGAGGGGTGGTGGGTGGTGGACACAGTGATGGTGTGCCAGGGCTGTCGGAGGGGTCTGGAGAGCAGAGGCAGGTCCCTCTTGTACCTTGGCCAGCTGAGGGGCACCTTCCCATTGGCTGGGTGGGCCACGATGCCACTTGTTTCCTGGGCAGAGCCTCAGAGATTCTTGTGCCTGGCCTGTGAACCTGCACAGAGGATGGAGGTGGTAGGAAGGTGCCCGAGTCCCACTGGCCCCTGTGGGACTGCTCACATCTAGGCCATCCTGGGGGCCGTCTCACGCACTGAGGCTGAACTTCCTCAGTCCAGTTCTACCCACGTCTCTACCCACGGCCCCCAGGACCAACCATGGCCACGGAGGCTGCTTCTCATGCAGTGCTCCAGGACCGCACCCTGCTCTCCCAGAGACGGGCGGTGGTGGCATGATGGCTGCACACTTGTCTGGGCCAGAGGCACTGGCTTCACAACAGAGGACAAAAGGGCTCTCACTGGCAGGTGTTGGCCTTGCTGGTTGGGGATCTCCAGAGTAAATGTAGTCTCTTATTCCCTAGCTTGACAGGACTCACGTCATGTCCAGGGGTCTATAGGTTTTTATGGATAGTATCTGAATTAGTTTCATCCTCTTGACCTTGAAAATATTTTTATGTATCACCATTTTATAGATGAGCACATGGGAGATCAGAGAGCTTCAGAAACTTGTCGCAGGCCATACAGTTAACAAGTAGCAGAAAGGACTTGTGCCCAAGGAGTCTGACTTTGGTTTGTGCTTGTAGCTATCTTGTTATATACCGCTTCTCTTGACCTTCTGTATCAGTTAGCTAGGAATGTGTAACAAATCGCCCATGAGCACAGAGTTTTAAGACAAGAGGCTAAGTTTTCGGTGTGGTTGTTTTATTATGGTTGGTAGAATACATGAGTTCTCATATTTAAGGGATACTGATGCATTTGTAGATGCAAAGCCTGAGATTTGCTTTAAAATAATCTAAATTTCAAGGGAAGTGAGAAGGGTCTCAGATGAAACCAGACTGACCATGAGTTGTTAATATCTGATGGATTGTTCATATCTGGAGGTTAATTATAGTTTTTTCATGATGTATTTATTTGGAAATTTACATAGTGAACACTAGAGACCAATCAAGTAAAATGTAGCATAGGAGTGGGAGTGTCCTGGCCTGGCCTGTCCCCTCAGCCTTACTTCAGGAGGTGACAGCCAGAAGCAGGTTGCTGTGCAGAAGAGGACCAAACCCTTGGTTTTCTTACAGGCTCTGGCCTGCATGTGTGCTTTCTTTGGTTCTTATATTGCTTGAAATTATGTAAAATTAGTTGCCAACATTTAGTGATCTTTTAAAAGAACCAACTTTTGGGTTAATCATGGTACGTTATTACCTTGGTTTTTGCTTTTATACTTATAAATACTTGTTTCATGTACTTTTCTTTTTCATTTTAAAATATATGTACTAAAGGCTATGTGTTTTCCTCTGTGTGCTGCTTTGGCTATATCCTATAGGTCTCTCATTGGCATTTTATCTGTAAATAATTTGAAAATATATTTTGGAGTTATTTTATGTGTGTTTATAAATCTTTCCCTCCTCTCTCTCTCTCTCTCTCTCTCATACACACACACACACACACACACACACGTTAGCATAGTTAGAAGTGTGAGCTTGGAGCCAGATGCTAAGGATGTTGGAAAGACTAGGCTAATCATTGCACTCCAAACAATTTAAAACAGTTAACAGGTATTGGGTGTTCATCATCTGTAGGCACATTTCAAAAGCATAATTTCTATATTTCAAATTTTATTGCATTTTTTTCTTTGTAGCCAAATGATTACATTTTGTAGAGTCCCACTGTTACCCCATTCTTCCCTGTCCTGTCAGGTGGGACTTGCCATCCTGGGGTCTCAGGCTCACCACACATTTGAAGGCCACCTGGATGCATTCCTCCCTCCCCTCATGCCCAGGAGGCCCAGCCATCAGAAATGCTCTGTTTTTTTTTTTTTTTTTTTTGTTTTGTTTTGTTCCTTCTCAGATTTTGTTTACTGGCTCTGTCTAGATCCCCTCTAGTAAGAGTCTTCTCTAATTTTGGCTTCCTCTGGGGATGATCCGAGTGTCTGTTGTTAGGGGCTGGCAGGGCCACCAGGACCATGCAGCACCGCACCAGGACAGTGTTCCTCCTGGCCTCCTCCCAGCTGCATTTCTGAGGCAGCTCCAGGAGCTGAGGGCCAGCAAGCTGGCCACCTGCTGTTGGAGCAGATTAGCTCACTCCCCTGCTCAGAAGCTGGCGATGGCTGCCCATGGCCTAAGTGGGCATGCCTTGCTTACTATGGCCCTTGAGAGCCAACCTCGTGCTTGCCACTCAGCCCCTTGCTCATGTCACTGCTGTCCCATACAGACTGAGTCACAAGCTGGGGCAGGTGCCTCCGACCAGCAGTGATCCCTCCTCTGTGCAGCTTCTCTGGGTGTTAGGTGCCTCTCCTGTGTGTCCTCACGGCCCCAGGGCTCCTGCAAGTTTGGCACCTGTCATCCTGTGTCATGCTTAGCTTTTCCCAAACTGGTCTTTGTCCCCTGTCCCCAGCACCCCTGGGCAGAGACCATCTACTTCACTTCATGGTGGCTGAGACGTCCACCCACCAGTGTCTGGCACCCAGCAGGCCCTTGGAGAGTGTTTGTTGAATGAACATAGGCATGTAAATGGGACAGCTTTCACGAGAGCTATATTTAACTGTTCTAGAATATTCTTTAGGTCTTTCAGAAAAGCAAATCCTTGAAAAACAGCAGCCCACGAATCTGAACAGCAGGTGTTTGCAAGAAGTGGTGGGTGGTCTGGTTGGAAGGCTGCCCTGCTTTCCATGGGACCGGGGCTCTCCCTGCACCCCTCAGACTCCCTGCTCAGCTCAGGGGCCTGCTGAGAGTGCTCTTTTCCCTCCAAATTCCAGGGCACCCGGGGGTCCAGGCTGGTTCCCATAGTACTGCTGGAGCTTCCAGGAGGGTGCACGGCAGGAATGGGGGGAGCCTTCTTTACCCCTTGGGGCTGGGCTCCTCCAGTGGCTCCCTTTCCCAGGGTCTGGGCTTGGCTTTGCTGTCTGGGCCGTGAGCCGCCAGTGAGTTCAACAGCTGTGTTCCTGCCCTTCCACCTTCTCTTTGGAGTGGGGCAAATCTGGAGGGCCTGGGCATCCACTGTGGGTAGCCTGGTGCTCACACCACGATGGAGGGGTGACCCCACGGCACTCCCACGGAGGTGCCCTGACCGCCTCTGTGATTCTTGTTTCTGGAGCAAAGGGAGCAGCTGGTGGCTGCACACGTCTGCACAGGTGAGCTTCCCAAAGCTGCTCCCAAGCCTTTGGGGGACTTGGACATCTACAGGGTCCCCCACGCAGCTCCATCCTTCTTGCCCAGCTCAGTGTTGCTACGTGTGAAATGGGTGGGATGTGGGCAGCTCCCCCAGAGATGTGTGAGATTAAATGAGATAGCAAGGGTGAGGCATGTGGCTGGTACCTGGCACATAACGAGTGGGCAGTGGGTGCCACCATCACACTCATGGTTGTTTGCCCGCTTGTTCTGTGCTGACCGCTGGGCTGGCTGCTGTGGTTCAGAGGTAATAAAAGACAGGAAGTCCACATGTGTGCTCAGAGAGGTGGATGTTGAACTAGTAAGAACACAGATCTGGAAGTCTTCCTGGTGGGAGGAGGGGCTGCGGGGGGGGGGGGGGGGCTGGCCTGAGGCTGCAGGAGCCCCGGCCAGATGGATGGTGGGACGTGGAGGCAGTGGCCAGGAATTTGGATTTTGCCCTGTAGACCTCAGAGTTGGAAGGAGGTGTCCTAGCTTTGGAGTTAGGGATTTAGGCCAACTGCATTCAAGTCCTGGTGTGAGCATTCGTGGCGTGTGGCTTCTGACGGGGGACTGCCCTCTGTCGCCCTGGTTTCCTCACTGTGCAGTGCAGATGGTAAGAGGACAATCCTCAGAGAGCTGGGTGGCATGTCACGGAGAATCCAGGCGAGAAGCCGACACACATGCTCCCCTGACCTCCCCGAAGTCAGAATGACAGCTGTCACGTAGTGCAAAGTGCATGTGAGAGTCCCCTGGCTGCAGGGCCTGGGGCATGGGCGTAGGGCACAGACTCCCTCTCTGACTCTAGGCTAGTGCAGGTGGAAGTTTCCTGGGTGGCTGTGGAGGAGCAGCGTTGGAGGGGAGGAGCAGCGTTGGAGGGGAGGAGCAGCGTTGGAGGGGAGGAGCAGCGTTGGAGGGGAGGAGCAGCGTTGGAGGGGAGGGCCAGCCAACACCCTCCCCTGCCCTCCCCTGTGGGAGGAGACCTTGAGAGACCTTGACCCTGCCCTCTCCAGTCTCTGGACTATCCCCACCCCGTGACTGCTCTATCGGGGTGCGGGACCCACTGGCCCCAGAAGCCGCCACCTGTAGGCCAGAACGGTGGCCCTGGCTTTGGTTCCTGGGGACAGTGGTGTGGGAGATGGGTTGGGGCAGGAGAGCAAGCCCTGTGGACAAGCCAAGGCCCATCTGCCCCTCTGCGGCCCTGAGGACCCAGTGCTGGGACTTGAGCCCACTGTGCTCCTGCCTAGGCTGAGCCAGAAGCCTGCACTTGGCTCCTCTGGGCAGAGGCGCTGCCAGCCGGAAGGGAAGCTGCCAGCTCCTCCTGGCCTTGGGCATAACTCCCGAGTCCCTGCAGGTATGGGTGGGACCAGGTGGCACAGAGGAAGAGACCAGGGGTGGGAGCCACGGGCCTGAGGAAGCTGGTGCTTGGCACATCACAGGTGCCCGCCTCACTGGGGGCTCCTCCTCCCCCCCCCACTGAACTACGCAGCTGTGCCATCGTGCCAGGCTCACTGAGGACATCCCGGCTGCAGAGCAGAGGCTGAAGGGGAGGAGCTGCAACCCGAGGGCCTGGTGGGTCCCCGCCTGGCCACAAGAACAAAATCCACAGCCGGGGTGGATCACAAACAGCAGGAGTTGGTGCCCCAGGGCTCTGGAGATTGGAGGGCAGAGGTCAGGGGAGCAGCCTGGGTGGGGTCTGGTGAGGGCCTCTTCCAGGGAGCAGCATCCCCACATAGTGGAGTTTCCTTCTTGCAAGGTGACTAATCCCATCAAGGGGCCCCATCCTCTCGGCTTCCTCTAAACCCAGTCACCCCTGAGGTTGCCTTTCCAATGACCATCATATTAGGCAGTATGACTTCAACAAGCATTTGGGGGACACAAACCTTCGTTCCATACCACACCCCAAAGGCCCTTGTAAAGAAGCTTGGGGGACCCTGCCTCCTTGGCATCCTATGGAGATTTAGGGTGGAAAGGACCCCAAGGGAGCCCAGGGATACAGGGGTAAGGGGATGCCTTAGGCTGGAGAATCTGGGTCTGGCCGGAGGGGAGCCTAGAGCCAGGAGGAGCTGGCAGTGCTCGTGCTAGGTTGGAGACCCTGGGATAGTGCTTTCTCAGCCCCGGCTGAGAGACCTGCTCCAGCCGCAGCAGGAGGGAAGGAGGCCATTGCCTCCAGCAGCACATCCACAGTGTGCAAACGGGCTTAGCCACTGTCCCAAATGGCATTCCTGTCCCGCCTGCCATTGGTCAGCTGTGCAGCCCTGGGAGCCTGGAAGGTCTCCCGACGGATCCCACTGTTCCCATCTGTCAAATGGGCTAAAGGCGTTCACCAGGTCAGATTGTTAGGCTGCTAGAGGAGATGGTGACTGGCCAGGTGACACACATGCATGCCAGGTGTGCCCTCCGAGGTGCCCCTCGCGACCTGGCATAGGGCCGCTCTGGAGGCTTTGTTTGGTAGCAATTATGTTGCGATCCTTCCTTGAAGGTGGCCAACGTGGCGGTGTTCAGCACGGTCGCAGTGTAGGCACCCATCTCCACTCTGACTTCAGAACACTTCATCTCAGACACCCCCAGCCCTAAGCAGCCATCAAGTGGATTTCCATCTCCACTTGGCAAGGTTTGGAGCCCCTTCCTGCTGGGTGCCCCTAGGGCAACTAGAGGACCCCAGATCCCAGGGTGGACGAGGACTCGCTGGCCCGTGGCTTCCATCCTGCCTCCAGTCTGCATGGGACAGACTCCCCCAGCACTGGTCGGGTGGGGGACCCTGCTGTTTAGTCCTCCCAGCCTGTCTGGTTGCTCCCCAAACTGCACCACCCTGTGGGCTTGGCCCAGCTCCTTCTGTCCTACGAAGCTGGGGAGGACAGGACACCTGTGGAGGTGGCACCTGGCTGCCTGGCCCTCCAGGCGACGCCCAGCCTCCGGGCTCCCCAGCCTCTGGGCTCCCCAGCCTCCTCCCATGTTGCCCCGTTCTCTGGAGGAAGGGGAACTGAAGACCCACGGGCCCCTTTCTGCCCTGTGCCTGCTGTGGACAGCGGACAGCCCCTGGTGGGGAACATCCTGGGGAGGCTGGGCTGGCCCTGTCCCATGTCCCCTTGCCCCGTTTTCCTGGAGGCAGCCCTTAAGGCCGTTGCCATGGGAATTGTGTTGGAGTCTATTTTGAGACCATCTTGTAGCTGATTTTTGATACCGTCTGGTGTTTGCCCAAATGACTGGCCAGAGAGTGGGGACTGTTTTTGTCTCCAGATGTGGCATTTTGCAGGACATTGAGGTATTTGTGACAGGTGGCAGGGCCCTCACGAGGCCCCTTCGAAGGTTGGGCTCCCTGGCCACCAGGGCCAGCTGGAAGAACCTGTGTCCCTTGCAGGTAGGCAAGTCATGTGCCCTGGAGCCAGGAAGCCGCCTGGGCACCCCTGGGAGCTAAAGAGGGCCCAGGTGGGAGCTGGTCAGGAGCCTTGGCCTTTGGGCTGCCTGGGGAAGGGTCTTCCTGTTGGCTTGGTGTGCCTGGTGCTGCCCCGAGCATGCTGTGGCCATGCTTATGTGTCCGAGTTGTGCTCAGATCCTTCTGGTCTTAGCTTTCTACCCTCCCCTCCCTCTTGTCTCAGGCTGCCAGTCCAGGGCAAGGCCATGGGCCTTGGCACCTGGCTCAGGTCTTGTCTTGAAGGTGGTATATGCTACAAGGTTGAAATGGTGGAACGAAACACAAATCGGACCAGATGTTGGTAGAGCGTTGCGAGGAGCAGTAAGGAGATCCAGTTTCACCTGGCTCCAGATACGTGTGTGGGGCCAGTGGCCTCCCTCACTCAACAGTGACCAGAGCCCCTGCTGCGGGCGGTGCTGGAGACAGGCCCTTTCAGGGGAGGGGACCTAGGTTCGCCCCTGGTGGGGACAGGAGGCTGAGAACGAGAAGACATGTTTAACACTACAGCTCAAGCATCCAGGTCTCAAAGTCCAAAACGCACCCACATCCAGGATTCTGAGCACTGACATGACATCACACCTGACCTCCTGTGCCAGGTTGCAGGTGGCTTCTGATGAAGCGTCCCCAGGTGACTTGACCACCATCTTTCCTCCCAGGCTGTTGTTCCTGTTAAGCAGAGGAGGAACTGAGGCTCGGAGGGCTCCCTCCAGGGACTCTCCCCGTCTCCAGGCATTGCTCCCTCCCTTGCTGTAGGCAGGTGTCCTCCTCTGACTCCTGTCCCCTCCCCCCAGGAAACCCTTCCCGACTACCTTAGGGGTGCGTGGCCCGTGTCTTCTCCACCCCGGGCAGGCAGAGTCTTGGACAAGGGGAACCCAGGGGTGTGGGGAGAGCAAGTCACTCAGGTTGGACACACCTGCTTGCTTCAGTCTTCACGAGTGACTGCCCCTCTCTGGGCCTGTTTCCTTTCACGAGAAACGGGTCTCTCCGACAGGATGGACTGCTTCTACACAGGGCTGGGCGCCTCTCTGCAAGCTGCTTCCCTCCCAAGGTGGCAAGACCAGAGAGGACCTATTCAGTCGTCAGCTCCCCATGCCCCTCTTCCCCACCCCCAGCTCAGGGCCTGGAGAATCTGCCTTGTCAGGTTGGAGTGGGGGAGAGCTGGCCGGCGCGCCTGGGTGGTGAGAGGCTATTTTGGGAGCGAGTCGGGAAGCAGCGCTTTGTTTTGTTTGCTTCTCGTGATTACCAGAGGTGGAAGAGCCCTGCTCTCCTCTCCTGACACCGATTGAGGGATGGGCAGGGAAGGAGATGGACTGTCAGACTGCCCGACAGCCAGAGGCCACGTGGGTCTGCAGCCTGACCCCGCCACTGTCAGCTTGTCCCCAGCAGTGTCAGAGAAGGCAGGGAAGGAGGGGAAGGAACTCTGCTTCCGACACACCAGACGTTGGCTCCAGCTCTGCCATCCACTCGTGTCCACCCACCCGTCCATTTCTAGCCAACCATGCTCCCACTGTCACCCACCCAGTTATCTATCCGCTCATCCTTTCCCACCCACCCATTTGTCCATCTGAACATACTTTAGCTAACCATGTATCTGTCCATCACCCGTCCATCATCTTCCATCTACCCCTCACCCACCCGTCCTCCCTCCATTCATTCTTATCCACTTGTCCATCCCTCCATCCTCCCTCCACCCACTCTTATCCATCTCTCTACCCTCCACCCATCCATTTTTATGCATTTGTCCATCTACCTTCCCTCCAGCCATCCCTCTCTCCTCCCCCCTCCAACCGTTCCTATTTGTCCATCCCTCCATCTTCTATCCACCCATCTATCCACCACCCATCCATCCCTCTCCATCTGTCCTTCCCCCCTCCACCCACCTGGTTCCAACCAGCCATCCTCTCGGCATCTTCTGTCCACGCTGTGCCCCCTCCACCCTCCACACACCGGCTTCTGCAGCCAGCACTGGGGGAGCTCCGCATCCGTGTGTGCCATCACAAGGGCGAGGATGGAATGGTAGACAAGACACACTGTCGCCAGTCTGTGTTCCCCTGGGGGCCATTAAACAATGGACTGGGCATTTCCTGTGAGGATCTGTGAGGATCTCAGTCTCTTGGTGCTTGGAAGGATTTGAGCAGGGTGTTGCGCCAGGAGCCACAGAGGATTCCTGGAGGCGGCGGCACCTCAGCTTTGGCCCAAGGGCTGACCAGGACCCCGTTTGCTGCTGTAGTGTTGGAGGGCCTGCCAGAAGGCCAGGGTTCTGGGGCTCAGTGGGGGTCAGCAGGGGCCTGAGGGCGGGAGATCACCTGGACCTGCCGCAGATGAAGGGGCTGGATACAGCAAGATGGGGCCCTGGGGGGCTCTTCTCACATGCAAATCTTGAAAAGCTGCTGAGCTTCCCCTGGCCGTGTGAGAGAGAATCCAGATAAATCTCAGCTCTTCTCGGTTATTCTTGGCCTTGCTTAGCATTTCCTTTTTTTCTTAAGTAACAGCAGCATCTGCCTCTTCCCCTGGTGTGCCAAACTGGAAGTCTCTACACGGAATTGTGCTTCAAGGCCTCGGCGCTGGGTAGGGGTTGCCCAGGCCACCGCACTAACCTGCTGTGTGGCCTCTGAGCCACTATCTGCCCATTCTGGGCCTTCACTTTCTCCCCAGGTGAAAGAAAGGAACTTGGGACTCAGTTCTGTCACCTTCTGCTGAGGCTCAGGGGTTTGAGGACGTGGGTTGGTGGGCTTCCTTCAGGGAGTAGGATTTTCAGGGCGTTGTGTCGGAGCGGGGCTGGCCAGCGCGGGGAGGAGAGCACTCAGTGTGGGCCCTGAACGGCCAAGACAGTGGATTTTTCTTGAGCTGGTAATTCTGCCTCGTAGTTGTAGTGTGACGCCTGTGTTTTGAGCACTCCCCCTTTTCTTCCCATTTGGGTTTTGAGTATGGCTTGAACAAGTATCTGCATGTAGGGGACAAGGTGAGTCCTGTCAGGTCCTGGGGTTGGGAGGGGGCCCTCAATTTCACTTAGACCCAAAGCAAACATAACACAAAGAAATGAAACTTTTCAGGTTCTTTGTATTGTTACGATAAAGCCAAATGTGTATAAAATATGTTAACATTTTCCATTCCTGGCCATATATGTGTGACATCCTATAATGAAATCTCTTACAAGAGTGGCCTCTGGCCCCAATGAGTCAGAGGTCGACAGGGCTGGCGGCTTTGTGATGGTTCTTCTGATTCTTATGACACATTAGCAGCTGGTGTGTGCCAGGCAAGTGCTAGGCACAGGGTGGGGGGTGGTGCAAGGCCTTTGTGCCCCTCACCTCATTATCATGCACTTGAACCAGAGAGTGGGCAGGAGGCCTGCTCATGTTCCTGGTATCAGTAGCAAGTCAGTCATGCCAGTGTTTGCCTGGGCAGCTCTTCGGCCCCAACTCTGCAATAGTAAATTCTGACTATCGCCCAGCTCCCTCCCTCCTGGCACCCTTTCAGGTGGTGTTTCCCCTACTTGGAAGGCAGAGGTGATGACCATTTGATCAGCCAACTCCCCCATTCTAACGGGATCGACCTTGGTGTGAGGTGGAGCAGGGGAGGCCCCGTCACACACTCACACTTGCTGTGCTTGGGTCTGTCCCCACATACACTGTCCTGTGCTTACCATGTGCAAAAAACAACATGTGGTAGAAATGTCTTTGCAGTTTGGATGTTGGCCTCCCGTGCTGGAAACATGCAGACTAACGGCTTCTCAACGGCAATGCCAGAAGCTGCAGCTCCCAGTCAGCAATGTGACCAACGGGACCTGCAGAAAACCGCACTGCTGAGCCATGGTGTTCCATAGAGAGGTGCATTAAATGCATTCTTGACTTTCAATATTTTTTATGATGCTGACTTATTGCCAGGCAAGGCAGCACACACTGGGGATTCTATATTCTGCGGAGAACAAGGACACAAAATCCTCGCAGCACCTTTGTCTGAAGAGCGGGGCTTGGAGTCAGGAGACCTGGGACTGGATCTGCTCAGTACTGCGCGTTTGCTAAATCAGGTCTTACAGTAACTGTGTGCTGGATTCTGGGCTGTTTGGGCCACCTGTCTGCTGATAGGGCTTGATACATGTGGCACCTCCAGAGGGGACCCGCCTTCCATTCTGCCGATTTCTGGAGGTTGATTGGAAAATGCTTTTAATTTATGTTTAGCATACTTATTGATCCTGTAGGAGTTGAATTGGCCAGTTTACTATTTGTTGTGTAGGTATTGTCTTTTTTTGTCCCGATTTCTCTATTATAGGTTTCTTTTGCGGTAAGTAGATATTTTCTAGCATGTCTTTGTTTTATTTTTTGAATTATTTCCTCCTTAGCAGTTGTCCTAGAGATTACAAATGAGAAACTTCATTTTGAAAAATTCAGTTTGGGTCAATACCATCTTAACTTCAGTGGTTTACAAAATTTTGCTCTAGTTTCTTTTATGCTGTTGTTGTCTTATAAATATTTGTGCATTGTAGACCCTTTAACACTGATTTGTTATTTCTTTATTAGTAACCTTTTAAAATTAGGAGAAAGGGCTACAAATAAAACATTGATACTTTTGTACCTACGTGGTTACCTTTCCAGCACTATTTCTTTGTGTGCATTTGAGTTACTGGATAGAGTCCTTTCATTTCTTCTAAGGGTAGTTCTGCTAGCAATAAATTTTTAGTTATTGTTAATCTGGGAATGTCTCAATTTTCCTTTAGTTTTGGAAAGACAGTTTAGCTGGATATAGAATTCTTGTTGACATGAATTCACTTTCAGTACTCTGAACATGTCATCGCATTGCCTTCTGGCCTCTGGATTGGGTCAGCAGGAGGAGGTGGGGTCACCTCTTCCGAAAGGAGAAGGCCATTGCCAGGAAGAGAGGTCTGGATCCTGCTAGGCACAAGGCTTAGGAAGTGACCTACCTCGGAGTGTATGATAGTGCCTGTTCTGGCTGCAATCATCAGCACACCAACCTGAAGACAGCTGAGGCAGAGATTTGCACCCCTCATTCTGTTCCTGCTGTGTTTCCACTCATGAGCTGTGAGACAGGAGCAAGTTGCTTGACCTCCCTATTCCTTCACGTAGGAAATGGGAGCCATCATCTCTAGCAGTTGATCACACCAGGGGAAGATTGATCTCACTGATGCTAGGATGCCGTTTTCAGGAAAGGGGACACAAAAGATTCCCAAAATTTAAATCCTGTAGTGCCCTGCTCAAGTCCTAGCACTCAATTGGTTTCTGGTCTTTGCATGTGAGAAAATCTCCAGGACCAGAAACAGCGCGCCTTTGGCAAAAACTCCAATTTGTTTCTGTTGCTAATAACCATTTGAGTCCAACAGATTCCCTGTGTGGTCTACTGAGGTGATGAAATTATGGTGCGCCTACTTGAAGTTGATGAAGAATTAAAAATGACATTCATGAAGAACTTTTATTGGCAATAGAGCAGCAAAAGCATTTTCTTAGATGTGAAAAAGGCACGTAACTGCTTACAGACAACCTGCTCTCAGCCCTGGGAGATATATTTCCTCTGAGTCCTTTTCCTAAATACACCAAAATGCTCTTGGGGCTGCCTCCTGAGCAGTGGGATTGTGAGCAACTTTTCCTGCTTCTTCATATTTTTTTAAGAAAACTTTGTAGTTCTCTTCAGTGAGCAAGTATTATTCCCTCAATCAGCAAATTTCTAAATGGAAAAAACTAAAAAGTAGAAAATAAATGGAAGTGGCTAGATATCCAGGATATAAATTCATCACGATTCGATCTGCAGGGATTTTCCATTTCTTGTCTTGCATTTCAGTTTCTTGATCTTTGCAAGGTTAGTTGACTTGCCCAAGGTCACACAGCTGAGCCACAGAGGAGGTGCCACTGGGACCCAGGTCTGCTTTAACTTATTATAGAGTAATTATGACCCCGTACTTCCCCTTGGTGATGCCAGCCTGCCCCTTGCTGCTGGTGTCTGACGATGGCAGTTGATGAGAATTGGCAGTGACAGATGCAGAAGCGTCCACCCCAGCAGCTGTCACCCTTGACTTTTTTGGGAAGGGTGACAAGGGCAATGCTCTGGTCAGGCATGATTTTCTCCCTAGGGTCTGGTGCCAAGCAGCTTAAATCTACAGGCATTTGCATCAGGGGTACAATGTGGCCACCCCTGGAAGTCCATCTGATTTCCCACCCCCCAGTGGGTTTAGAACGGGCTCTGAACCCCACCTCCAGGTCACGGGTGGCTCTGGAGCCCCGTCTGGCTGGATCTGCAATGTGGGCCTGCTCCTGGGGCATTAGTCCTGTGTGCCACTTGTCAAGAAACTTATCCAGGGAGTGCTTCTCCCAGCGTTCTTCCCAGGCCTGTCCCTCAAGGGCGAGCTTTCCCAGAGCCGTCTCCCTGTGGCCAGCCTCTGTGGTCAGAGGAGTGCTGTGCAGCTAGGAGGAAGCCTCACTTGTGAGGCCACAGAAGCTCAGCTGGTCCTTGTTTTCCCCAGAGCTGAGGACTTGGCCAGGGCCTGTGCACGCTGGCCGAGTGTGTGGCTGTGCAGGTGGCCAGCCTGCTCGTCTCCCGCATGTGGGGCAGCCCTCTCTGGTGCCAGCTCTCTTGGCGCAGGCAGGGCCCGAGACCCAGCCACATGAGATGGGTGCAGGGCTGCTCTTGCACCCCAGGGCTCCCCTTGGCGTCTGGCAGCTGGGCTGCTGCTTTCAGCGAGGGGCTCTGCTGAGTCGAGCTGGGTCCAGCTCCTGCTTGGGGACATGGCCTCCAGTGGGGACAAGGTGCCACGCAGCCCTTCTCCCCGGAGCTGGGAGGCTGCCCAGGGCCTTCCTCTTCTTCTCCAGTGTTGACCCCAGCAGGAACCTGGCCCGTTAGAACCTGTGAGCAGCAGGCTCTGTGCCTTGGCTCCTTGTCTGAGCTGGGGACACTGAAGGCTGCTTTCATCCACAGCCCAGTGGCACCCTGATGACCAGTGTGCCCTCTGCTGGCCACACAGCTGGCCTTACCTGAGAGCAGTGCTCACACCCATCTGGCTAACCTTTGTTATGCCTTAATGGTTTTTGTTCATTCTCCATTTATTTGACAATTTTTATTGAGGTTCTGCTCATGGGCGGGACACAGCAGTGAATCAAACAGGCCTTGCAGGGCTCCAGGCTGGGCCTGGCCCGGCCCTTGCTGCCCACAGGCTGGCACCTCTTAGGGCACTGGATGGAGGGCATGTTCCAGTTGACTAGCACAGAGCTGGTGACGGGTCGCCATCTCCTGTAGCTCTGTGCTAGTCATCTCCTGTGCCCATGCTGTGTCCCCTGGAGTCCTTTGCGATGCACAGGACTCGCGTTTTCATAGACGGTCCCCTGTGCCCTGGCAGTCCATAAAGCTAACGTCTTTATGATTTACCAGCCACTGACCTCACGCAAAGACCCCTTCCCTCCATTTACTCAGGCACAATGGCCTGGGCAGGGGCAGCAGAGTGAGCCCACCTGCCCCTGCTGGGTGTGCCCTGGGGACCTGGACACAACTTGGAGTCCCAGCTGCCCTCAAGGTGCCTGCTGCCCTGGGGAAGCGGGCCATTTCCACAGGGCAGAGCGGGCCCTTTGCAGAAAGCAGGGGGTTGTGGGACCTTGGGGCTCGTGACTCTGAATGTGCAGGCTGAGGGCAGACCCCCATGCCAGCACGATGCTCTTTTTGCAAGAGGCTGGGGAAGACTTACCAGAGCCATGGAAGCAGAGGGAAGCCTGCTTGCTGACGAGGCAGGGCCTCATGGGACCCACTCCCCACGGTGACAGCCAGTGCAGGGTTCCAGCCAGCGCCTCCTGGACAGGCACATGTTCTCTTCATCAGGGTCAGGGTCCTCGCCCTGCCTCTCACCCCTCCAACAAGTCCTGCTTCCGGGGCCAGCACTCACCAGGTTCCTGGAGCCATCTGAACTTAATACACGAGCTGAGGAGGAGGAGTTTCTGACTCAGCCCTGTGGGTCCATCCTGCTGAGCAGTCCTAAGGGACAAGGCAGGCAAGGTGTGGAGTGGCAGGATGGAGCCTGTTCCAAGCAGTGGATAGCATGTGCAAAGGCCTGGGATGGACAGCAGAGGGAACAGAAGTCGCAATCCTGCAACAAGCTTGCTCACAGCATATTCAGGGTATCCTAAATGATAAGATAAACAGGGTGCCCCTCTTTACTCTAACTTCATCTCCTCTTCTGGTAAAGCATTAGGAAGCACTTGCTAGGAGCTGGTGCGCAGCCAATGCATCCAAATATTATTGATTAAATGCAGTGCAGGAGTCCTCTCAGGTCATGGTCACTGCGTGTTAGGACTGTGCTCCATGCAGTTACTAGGGAACCCAGGTGTGCAACAGCTGGAGAATCCATCCCCCTTGGTGAGGGGAAGTGAGAAGGAAGTAAAGGTAGAAAGGCAAGTGGAGAGAATATGGTTCGTGAGTTGGGTTTTAGTGGCACAGCTGGGATCCCTGCTGGCTGGTGCTGAATCGTGTGGCCCAGCTGCACGTCAGGAGCAGGAGATGGCATGTGTGTGGTGGGTACTGGTAGTCTCTGCTAGAACCTACCTGCTCCTATTGCTTCCCGACAAAATGAGTGTCCCCTAGTATGTGAGGTCCTGGATGTGTTTGTCACCATGCAACTGAAGTGCAGTGTGCTAGAGCTCCTCTGGGAATTTGGAGGAAGATGGAGAGAACCCCTGTGAACTTGGGCCCTGAGAGGGTAAGAAACCTGTCCCTTGATGGGGACAGGCACAGTCCATCCACCCAGCAGGGCTGTGGGGCACATGGCTGGGATTTGGAGCCCTGAGGTCACTTGGCACTCGAGCCCCTGGCTCTTCTGATCCAACAGATCTTTCTAGTATGAATTCCCTGCCACGTGCTCCAAGGTGAATTAAACCTAAGAGAACGCAATAAAAACATTTTTAAAAGTGAAAACAAGTTAAAAATTCTAAAAGTCATACTATCAATTATTACCTATTGAGTATTAGGCCCTAGCTTGATTTAAAATTTATTTATTCTACCAGAGACTTTTTAAAGATGTCAGTGAAGCTCATGCACACTTTTGGTAGGATTTTTTTTTTTTTTTCTCCTGGTGAGGCATGGAAAGGGAAACGGGGAACGGAAGAACCGAGGAGAGCTTTCCTGGGAAGGGAGGGAGCTGCAGGAACAGGGCTCCAGAGCTCCTGGACCAGCTGGAAAGGTGGGCACCAGGCCTGCAGCTGAGAGCAGGCCAGGTCTGGAGCCCAGAACCTGGAAAGACATCATGCTTGGCCCAAAGCAAGGGGCATCTTCTCAGTCATGCTAGAGAGAGTACTTCTTACCTTGCCAAAAACCTCCCCTTTCCCTGGCGTACCTGAATCAGCCAACAAAATATTTCAATTCAGTTCCTGGTGCTGTGTGGTACCCAACATAAATGGTGGTCGTGATTTTTATTGTTATATTTTGTCTATGCCCAAATTTCATGGACTGGTGGTGGCTCTTGGGAGAAAACTGACCACAGACCCATGCTCCTCTATGGAGAAGATTAGAGAACTTCCCTGTGACCCCTTGGTCCTGGATAAGGGCCCAGGTGGATGAACAGGCTGCTGGGGCCCCTAGCGTTGCATCTCTGCAGCTGTCCGAGCGCCCGCCAGAGGGCGCACTCGCACCTCTGGTGACCAAGGGGCCGAATTCTGCATGCGCCTCCTCTCTGAGCCTTCGCCCGAGCGCAACCTCTGTGTGCCCTCTCCAGCAGCAAACTCCTGGGAAGGGCAGAGGCGTTCCCAGCCTCAGATACTTGGGGCGGGGCAGGGGTGCTGAGGCACGCACCCTGCCACCTCCTGTCTGTCTCTTTGGGCTCCCTCCCCCGCCCCGCTTCCCCCTCACAGGTGCTTGCCCTTGGCCTTCCCGGCACTCCTGGAAGGGTTAGGGTCTCCGCTCAAGGCCTCCCTCGGGATAGAAAAGGAAGGACAAGGTCTCTCATTAGCTCTTGGCTGAAATGTGTGCTCTGCAGCTTGTGTGAAAAATATTTTAGGTCTGTTTTCTCCCTTAAGACATACGATGAAAGGGAAGTAAAAGTGAACTAAAGTTCTTTTAGGAAATTAATAATAAAAAAGCATATGAGGAAATTACTTGTTCATTAAATAGAACACGGAGCCCACCAGCTTTTCCTTCCTAACCACAGAGGGCCACACCTGCGAATGAGACAGTCCCCAGCGCCTCCCTTGGCTCTGGGAGCAGCTGAGGAGTAGCACTTGGGGCCAGACTGCCCAGGGGGCCTCGGGACTCTCTACAGAGGAGAAAGTCACAGGGACACTCTCGGTGTTCACTGTGAAATGGGGCCACTGATCCTCGGACGGGGTGCCTCTGTGGGCCCGTGCAGGGCAGGGCGAGCACGGCCCACTCTGTGCAGTGCTCTTGCGGCCTTTATCTGTGATCTGCGGAATGGAGCCAAGGGGTGATCCTCACAGCGGTGGAGGGAGGCGAATGGCAGGGGAGAGGGCTGGCGAGTAGGGAGACCCCGGAGGCTGGGCATTTGTGGATGTCTTTCCCTTCTTCCATTTCTGGAGCGCGTGTAAGCTCTGTTTTAGACAAATGATGGTCTACTTTGTCTTATTTGGCCTATGTTTCAGAATGTTTAATTAGACACTAATTAAATCTCACATTTTAAAAATCCATATTTCCAGCTTCTCTTCACAACTCAGGAAATGGGACCACCTCAGCCCACATCCTAGCTGCTGGACAGGGAGCAGCTACTCCTGGACAGGACCTGGCTGTCCAGCTGGCCACTGTCTCCCACAGACTGGTCACCTCCTGGACCCATCTCCCCCCCTCAGATCTGATGTGGGCTATAAGAGGAACCACGGGAGATGCAGGCGTGCATGAAACAAAATGCTTTTTTGGCAACATTGTAATATTTGTAGGAAGGCGAAGGCGTTAGGACACATACTCCTGGTTGAGTTTTAATTGTAATCAAAATACTGTTCTCAGTACCCAAAAAACAAAAAATATAAAAAAAAAATACAGTCTGAAGCTAGATTTTTTGGGATATAGACTGGACCATTTGTGAGTAGGGCTGACTGTTGAATGGGCTCAGACACGGAAAAAGAATGACTTCTTCATCTTCGATATCGGGGACAATTTCCTCTGATTGGGGGTCATCCTTATGATGGTGAAATGACTGCAGCAGCTCTGGATCTCACGCTCTGGCACCATTCAAGGTATGGCAGGAAAGAACAGAACTCATTTTGTTCAATCAAAAATCTCAATGATTCAGGCTTTGACTAGTGACCCTGAATTCAGTTTTTTTTTTTTTTTAAATATTTGTTTAGTTGTGGTTGGACCCAATACCTTTATTTTATTTATTTATTTTTACGTGGTGCTGAGAATTGAACCCAGGGCGGCACACGTGCTAGGCGAGCGCTCTACCGCTGAGCCACAACCCCAGCCCCTACATTCAGGGTTTGACTGTGCTGGGCATTCTGTTCCCTGGCACCAATGGGCTGGAGGAGACCACCACCACCCCTCCCTCTGACACCAGGTTCTCTGGGAGGTCACAGTAAACATGACCAAAGAGGAGGCTGGGGAGGGAGGTGATGGCCACAGTCACCAAGGTAGCAGCCAGGGCCCGACGTGGGAAGTTGATCTTGTTACTTGACTACCCCGCCTTGCAGGGGAGATTCAGAGCAGGGCTTGAGGGCTTCTGGTGGAGACGGTGGGGACATCAGGGAAGGCGGTCTTTGAGCTGGGCTCAGACACGAGTGGGGTTTGCCACATGCATGTGGATAGTGGCCAGGGGCATTCCCAAGTAGAAGGAAAAAGGGTGGGAGAGGTGCCAGGCAGGAACACCAAGGCTATGCTCCACCCAGCTCTGGAGCCCATGCTACAATCAGAACTTTGCAAATGGCAAAGAGGATAGAAGTCTGGAACAGTCACTTACAGCCAGGTGTGGATGGGCCTAGTTGCCAGGGGCCAGGAGGGAGTCAGGGATAGTTCTCGAACACTGGTATGTCAGGGCGAGGCTGGTTGCAGCCCAACTTTGTCCAGCATGGAGGGCCTACAGGACAATCACAGCCTCTTTAAAGGAAATGCTGATCAGAGGGGCAGTGATGCCAGGAGGCTTCTCCTACTCAGTGGCTCGTCCACTGCTGGGAATCTCAGAAGCCAGCAGGGAGCACAACCTCCTGGCCATAGCAGGTCCTAAGGCAAGCCCCAGACACAACAGAAGTGATGAGTTTGATTACCCTCCTTGGCCTCTCTCCCCCATGAGTAAGGTTGAGGGAAAGCAAAGTGAAGCATGGTGCCTGGGGACAGCTACCAGGACCTATGGAGAGCTCTGTGGTGTCACTCCACTGGTACATGCACCTGACGGCCAGGGTCCTCCTTTCCTTTGATCTCTTTCCTGGGGCTGCCCATTGAATGGATCAAATAGAAACTAGAGGGGGGGGCACTTAACATAGCTCAGACATCAGGGTGGAGTGCAGGGTGCAGGTGGGGTGCCTGGGTGGGAAAGGATGTGGGCATGCCCTTCATTCTCCTGGGAGGCCTTGCAAGTTCTGCAACTCATCTCTCACTTTAGATGAAGTGGTCCCGTTTTCAGACCACTGGGCTCCTATGGAACTTATTAACATGGAAGGGCCCTGAACTCTGGTTTCCCATGCTTTCTTGGGCATCTCACTAAGACACGCCATCAGGGTAATGGACCTGGACTAGTGAGATGAACTGTGGGGTGTCAACATGATCAGCTTCTTCCATTCTGTAATATGACAGCAGGAGAACGGATATAACCCTGAGACAGGATGTGCAGGCGTACTGCTGTCCAGACTGTGTGAAGGCAAACTACTTCTGATCTTACTAATAGGGATAGGTGTGAAGGAGCCTGGCACCTGGTATGTGCATTTTTTGACCCAAAAGATGCTGTGTTGATTTCTTCCAGTAAATATATCACATCCAGAACTCTTAGCATTGTCATTTAAGTTTCTAACAATTTCCTGTTATTCTCCAACATCCATCTGGCTTTAGTATCAGCCCTACAGGTGATTATGTGGAATGTAGTGGGATTCCCACCTGCATTTTTTATATTTACCTACTTGTTTACCACAATGTGTCTCATTCTTTCCTGAAGACTTAAGTTTCCATCTGGTATCCTCCCTGCCTGTGCAGAACAACTTCCTTCAGTAGTCATGCCATACAGATTTGCTGGTAATCAATTCTCCCAGTTTTAAAAATTTGGAAGTGTCTTTATTTTGCTTTCATTCCTGAAGGTTATTTTTTTTTGGATACAGAATTCTGAGTTCAGAGTTTTAGCTCTTTGAAGATGTGATTCCACTGTTTGTCAGCCTCCATTGTTCACAGTTAGAAGTCGGCAGTAGGCAAGTTTTCCCTGTGTAGATGTGCCTTATTGTTCCCCTCCAGCTGCTTTCCAGTGGGTCACTCTGGATCTTAGCAATTTGATGTGTGATTTGTTTTATTCTACTTGGGGTACCCTGAGTTTCTTCAATTTATAAATGTGTCTTTTCACCAAATTTGGTTGATGTCATTATTTCTTCTATTTTTTTTCCCTGTTAATTTTGTCTCTTTCTGGGATACCTTTTGATATTTTTAGGTCCCTGAGGCTTTAATTTTTAAAAATCTTTGTTCCTCTCCATTCTTCAGGATTGCCTAAATTCTGTTGAATGTCAATTGCTGTACCTTTCAGCTTTTCTGTTTTCCACTATAGGTCTCTGGTTCCAACTTTGTGACATGCATCCTCTTTTGAAAGGGCTGTGGAATTTCTGAAAGGTCAGAGATCAGTGCTGGCTGGAGTGGTGGAATTGAGGGCCAAAGAGGATGAGGAGAAGGTCTCCTGGAGACATGTGATGTCCTATTGAGAGAGTGGCCTGGGGCAGGGAGAGACTGAGTAGGAATTGACAAGGCCCCAGCAGAGGAGGGTGTGGCATAGAACTCAAGTCTGGTAGGTGCCTACTGCATATTTGGCTAGCTGCTCTCTGTTCTCACCAATCCCACCTAGAAACATTGCTATTCTTTGTGTCAAATGAAGAAATCTGGGATGGGAGGAGTTCTCTGGGCCTATGGTAAGGAAGCTGGTTAAGTGACCATGATCATGTGACTGGGGGAACATAAGCAAAGCCTTCCTTGACAGAGTAGGTCTTGAGATGGTGGAAAATCAGGCCTATCCTCCAAACTCTGAATCCAAACATTGCACAGGACCCAGTATTTATCCCAGAACTTGAGCTACAACCTACTGGGTCTGAGGTTCCTCTTCTCGTAGTGGGCAGATCGTATCCTGGCTCTGACATTGCCACTGACTGGCTAGGTGACCCTGGCCAGCAACCTTACCTTTCTAGAACCATCATCCTCACATTGCATAGGAGCAAATAAAATAGAGGCCCGATTTTGCAAGGCTGCCACAGGGCATCAGTGAATGGTGTGCTGTGCAGTTCCAGTGGAGTTTCCAAAGCTCCTGCACATGGAGGGCCTTCAAGGCCATATTTTCTACCAAGGCCACATTCACACAGTGGTGCAAATGTACTCATTCCTCCATCAGAGGAATATCTTACCTATTTAGGTATTATCTGGGCATGGGGGATACAGCAGCGAACAAAATGGATGAAAGCCCTTGTCCCCATAGCATTGTGCCCCACTCTGGATCACCTCTCGATTCTAATTTTTACTCTTAGCCTCATTCTATGATGCTGAAAACTCTGGGCTCAAATCCCAGTTCTGAAGAAGCCAACCTACTCTACTTGTGAAGTCACTAACCCAGATTTCTTGTCAGCAATGTCGGGATCATTATGCCTATTTTCTAGGGTGACTGGGAGGTTAGGCTGGGGTGACATGTGTTACAGGCATCTGCACAGTGCCTGCCATGTGGCAGTAGTTCTTTGAATATTCCCTTTTCATGAGGATCAACCCGTGGTGAGAATACTTCACTTTCTCCCTTGGTCTTGGTCTATTGTGCAATTTCCTTAGTAGTTAGGCATGCTTTCTCTTTTAAAAGCTGTTGCTCTAAGAACACTGAAATGCCCCATATACCTGTCTAGTGTCACATCACTAGTGACATGTCCTGGTTGATTTTCCTCTCAGTCCTGGGTCACAGTACAGATTGAAGATCCCTTATCCAAAATGCTTGGGACCAGAAGTGTTTGGGGTTTGGAATCTTCTCAGATGTTGGGATATTTGCATGTACACAAGGAGATATCAGTCTACACAGGAAATTCATGTTTTCTATACACCTTGTACACTTAGGCTGAATTTTATATAATATTTTAAGTAACTTTATAATTGAAATGAAGTTTCATCATGTGGAATTTTCTACTTGTGGCACTGTGTTAGCTCCCTAAAGTTTTGGGCCATGGAGCATTTTGGATTTCAGAGTTTTGGATTAGGGATGCTTGACCTATGCTCCAAGTCCTCTCCCTACTGAAATTCCTCCAACCCCACACCCCCTAACCCTTACATCACTTAAACAACCTTGGTTCCCTTTTTGTTTTTCTTTTCTTGTCCCTTTGGGAGGAGGCTGGCCCACACCCTAAATAGAGTACCCCAGACCCCCGTACACACAAACGGCACAGGACCTCTCCTGACCGTCAGCTCTGCTCTTCCCACCCCTCCTGCAGGTTACGGACACGCGGCCCCTGGCACCGACGCTGGCAAGGCCTTCTGCATGTTCTACGCTGTGCTGGGCATCCCCCTGACGCTGGTCATGTTCCAGAGCCTGGGCGAGCGCATGAATACCTTCGTGCGCTACCTGCTGAAACGCATCAAGAAGTGCTGCGGCATGCGCAACACCGAGGTGTCCATGGAGAACATGGTGACCGTCGGCTTCTTCTCCTGCATGGGGACCCTGTGCATTGGGGCGGCCGCCTTCTCCCAGTGCGAGGACTGGAGCTTCTTCCACGCCTACTACTACTGCTTCATCACCCTGACGACCATCGGATTCGGCGACTACGTGGCGCTGCAGACCAAGAGTGCCCTGCAGAGGAAGCCCTTCTACGTGGCCTTCAGCTTCATGTACATCCTGGTAGGGCTGACCGTCATTGGCGCCTTCCTCAACCTGGTGGTCCTGCGCTTCCTGACCATGAATGAAGAGCAGCAGGAATTGGAAGATGGGGAACCCGCTCCGGAAAACCGCGAGAGCGTGGTGGCGCACATCTCTGGGAGCGAGGAGCAGCAGCCTGCCCGACCTCGGGGCGAGGGCGGCGACCTGCAGTCGGTGTGCTCCTGTGCCTGCAGCAACCCCAGTGCCAAGCTGGCCCCCCAGCCCCTGCGCGCCATCACGTACAAGATTGAGGAGATCTCGCCGAGCGCTCTGAAGAACAGCCTCCTCCCGTCCCCGATGAGCTCCGTCTCGCCTGGGTTGCACAGCTTCAACGACAGCCACAAGCTGATGCGCCGCCGGAAGTCCGTCTAAGTGTGGGGAGGGAAGGAACAGAAGTCATTGTCATGTGGATGTAAGTTCCATTGGCCCAACTCGTCTTTCCCTCCTTATTTATTATTATCTTTCGTTATGATTACGGTCATCACCATTACTTTCTCTCCTCCCTCCTTTCTCGATTTCATTTCTTCCCCACCTTTCCAGCCAGGCAGAGCTGTCCAAAGGGAAGATAAAGGCCCATCCTTCTCTGAAACTCGCATCTGAGCATGAAGCATGGATTTCTTCCTTCCTCCCCAGCAAAGTATGCCTTATATTCCCCCCACCCTGCCCCCTCTCTCCGGGGTGGCTTTTCTAGGACAGGTGTGAGACCAAGAGCACGGAGACAGAGCTGAGGATACCCAGCCCGAAGTTGCTCGCCAAGCCGAGAGCCTTTGACTGCTGCCCCTAGTGGTGTGTCTCACTAACTCTCTCTTTTTCCTCCCCGAGGACTGGGTGGCTGTGTCTGCGTGTGCAGTGTGAGCGTGTGTGCCTCTATGTGCAGGTGGATCGTGTGACCAGATGGGAAGTGTCAGGTTCATTTTCCACTACCCTCAATCATGTTTTGTTGGTAACCTGCTTTTGGCTGCTTCCAAATGGAACGGAAAGGCAAAACCCAAGAGGTTTTTATCATCTTGCCAAATCAAGCATGTTCCATGAGCAGCCTTGACCCCAGGTGTGCCACGACCATAGGTTCTAAATTATTAACTTTTTTTCAGGGGGTGGGTGGACAAGACATGGATCATTTTAGCTTGCCAGTTTAAAAATTTGAAAAGCATGCACCTTGTGAAACTGGTATGCATTAGCAAAAGTAGCAATGGAATGATCAAAAGCCACCACTTACAATATTTAGTTCCATCACCTCCAGTTCCAACAACTTACTGTGCAGCTGGAATTGTCAGTGGAAACTGAAAAATGGTTGGAACCCCAGAGTATCTATTTTATTATTTCCCTCTTCTTGATGATGATGACTAGGACGATGATTTTCGTGCGGCACCTCCTGCGTGGATAAGCAGTGTAGGTCTGGAATGCTTGGATGAGAGTGGGATTGGTATGTGGATGTGGTTTCTTTTCCTAATAAATAGTGACAGGGCATTCCTCACTTAAAATATATAGATCTATATATTTCAAGAAAGATTGTCTGGAATTGCATTTGATTTGTAAATAGGGGAAAGTTCAAGTTGGTCTCAGGAAGAGTTTAGAGGCTGTATCTTGGCCTACTGGGAACTTGTCAATCTCAGGGATGCTTTGGTTTAGGCAGTGGAGAAATTCCTCCCCACTCTCCATAAGGGGTGACCCCCAAAGGGAAGACATGCTCATCTCTTAGGGGACACATTAGGCTAGAGAATATGGCACATGGTAGACCCTTACGATGGCAGGAATAAGGACAGTTTGACCTCTTTTCACTGAGGGGCACTTTGATTTCTTCCATCATCATCTCTGCCATTTCTAAAAGTCACCCATTCACTCATCCTCCCAAATCCTTTGTTGTACACTGGAAGTTCCTGGCTCTTGGATGGAAATGGGCTTCGCTGCACTGCTCAGAAGGAACTCGCTCACTGGCCTACAGGATTTCTTAAAGGAGACCGAACCCAAATGCCACCTGGCCTGAGCATGTGGGCCACTGGGCTGAAACCAGGAGCACTTGGACTCCTCTGAAAAGGCTACGCATGCACCTTAATGCTACGTCCCGTGTTGAAATGTCCCCTTCGCCTAGGACACAGGACCTTCAGAAGGAGTCTGTGAACCTCAGACTCTCTTGGCCGAACTTGACAGTTATGAACCTTCAAGGCCTCTATCAGCTCACTCATCTTTAAGATTTTGTTTTATGGAACGCCCTGCATAGGGCGCTCAAGTCTGTCCAGAGAATAGACAACTCTTCTTGAATTCTCTGAAGGGACTGTTGGCTCTAGGAGGTCAGAGGTGTGAACTCACTAATGCATATTTGCAGACTACTTTCTGCCTTGGAGGCTGCCTGGGACATATGTAGGAGTTCTGAAAACCTTTGTAAGATTTGCCCTCAAACGGGCATGTGTGTGATCATCTTTGATCTTTGTGTGGCACAGGGAGGGTGAAAGATTTGCTCAATATCAGAGTTGATCCTTGACAGAACCAAGGCCATAGTCTCAGAGCCCATGAGGTCCCACAACACTGACTCCACCACACCAAGGTGTCCTAACCCAGCTCTCCAATGAGGCACCCTGCCCCTGTGTCTCCACAGGGGCCCACACTGTGGAGTCAGAGGGAGGTCAGCTCACCCCCTTCAGAGCTGGTTTCCCCACTAATGTGGTCATGCAGTGATTATCTTGCTTGAATGCTTCGAGTGACAGGGAGCACTTCTCTTCCCAGGGAGATACAGAACACGGTTCTCACAGTCGACTCCCTTTTTGGAGGATTAGGATTGTAGGACGAAGCCTTTCTTCTCCAAGTCATGACCACTGACCAAGGGGTCTGAGGCGACTGCATACTGTCTTGGTTCTGTTTCCCTCCCATGTCTTCTGCAGTTTACTGCCAGGCTAGCCCTGAGGGAGGAGCACTGTGTCCCCTCTTCCACAGCTAGATGTCCAGAGTGGCTAGGGGAAGCAGGCGAGCATGGCTCGCTCCCCAGCAGAGTCGGTCTCTTTCTCAGATGGCCCGTCTGTTCCCCATCACGGTGCACTCAGTATGTGCTCCTGGGGTAAGGGAGGGGGACATTGAGATCTCCAGAGCTCTTCTCTCTTGATAGGATGGGAGTGGGCCTTCTCGGCTGAGAGCCCCTCATGGCCAGTGTAGGCAGGAAGCTCGGTCTGCATCTGCCCGCTGATCTCCTGCATCTTCAGATGAGACACAGGCAAACAACTGTCTGAGGTCACATGGCTAGAGCTGAGGTCTCATTACTCTTTCTGCTGTTGTCCAGGCCGCTTTTGTTGCTGCTGTCCTGCACAGCCCTCCAAAGATCCCTTGCTGCTGGACTTCTCTGGCCTGGCCTCTCTTCCTCCCTTGTGTACTTGGCAACTTCTTTCAGCCAAGTGATTGTCACCCCCTTCTTCCACTTGACCATGCCCATTCAGAAAGGGGGGGTAAGATTGCCCCAGGGGGTTTGGATAGCATCAGCTTCTGTTAGGATGCATGAATGGAAGCCCCCTCCCACCAGGGGCACAGGAGGCCGACTTGCCTTCCGGTCCCCACACGCCCACATGCCTTGTATATACTTGAGATTTCTGACTCACTTGAACTCTTCTCCACTAAGAGATATCCATCTTTACTCCATCTAAGGCAGGAGGAAGGTGGACATTGGATCGATGACCCTGGAGCCCTAGGCTCACTGCTTTCTAGCGAGCATACCGTTTGGGTCCTCACAGCACCCCTCCCAGGTGGAGGGTGCTGTCCTGACCAACAGCCTGTTAGACTCTTGTTTACAAAGTGAACCAACCTCTCTGAGTTTTGAGATTCCCTCTTAGTCCCACAGCTGGGACCAGATCTGTTCTTTCTGTTCCATCTTGAAAGCAAGGCAGCCTCTGCCCAGAAAGCACGACCACAGAAGGTCATTTGCTGCCCAGGAGTGGCCCCCCACCATCCCTCATACTTCCAGGGGAGAAGCAAATGGATGCAGAGTGCTCTTTGGAAGAGACTCCGGAGGAGGTTCACATTAAACCACCTGTTAGAAAGGTGGAGATGGATTCACCTGGCACCCTGTTCTTTGCACACAGGGACCTGATTGAGAGCGTATCTGGTGCAAGATTGTGGCTTTGTTCTGAGAGCAGCATAGCTTGGGACTCACTTCTAAAGTGTGTCTCCTCTAGAATCATGGTATTTGTGAGACCCTGGGAGCATCCTAGGGGGGAAGAATGACAGGGCAAGGCCCATTCCCCTGTCTTGCCTCACTGGGCTCCTGAAAGTCATTTCACTCCCCGAGTCCCTGAAGCTTCCCCCTTCAACAGTGGGATAGCACTTAGTGCAGAATGGACTTGACCCACAAAGGCACTTGCTTGGATATTCTGATCTCTGGGCACATTGAAGGTTGAGCCACCAGAAAGCAAGCCGAACGATCCTTTCCTTTGGCAGGAGAGAGCGCTGGGAAGATGAAGGGATACAGCAATGGCAGATAGCTGTGGTGGTCATGTGCACTGAGGCCCAGTGCATTCTGGGCTTCCCAGAGAGCTGGGCATAAGTCCATCCCTTGTTGTTCTTTCTTGACCACAACCTGATAGAGGCTGCTGCTTCAGGAAAGTGAAAGTCTAAGACCATGATTTCCCTGCCAAGGTTGTTGTGAAAATTCCAGAGTTACAGAAAAGTTGAAAGAACACAAGGAGCTTTGATACCTCTTACCTTGACCCACTCACCTCAGCACCTTGCCACCTTTCCCCTCAACTCTTACACTCAGAGATGCCTAGAGGATAGAATGTCACAATGTCTGTAACAGGTGGTTCAGCCAAAGAAAACATTGTATATCTCCCATGAACAAGCTCATTCTCCTATCTAGTAGTGCTGTTGTCAAACTTGAGAAATTTAGCATCTGACAATATTATCTAGTATGAATTGTATGCAAAATCCCCCAAGTGTCCCAAAAATATCCTGCAGAGCTTTTTGTGAATCTCGGACGCCACCCAAGATTACACCCTACACTTGCTTGTCTTGTTGTCCCAGAACCCCCAATTGAGGGCATCTCCCTCAACAGTTGTGTCTCTCTTGATATTGATATTTTTGAAGTGCCCAGGCCTAGTGTCTTGTAGAATGCCCTATGATCTGCTTTTGTCTGTTTGGTCCTTCAGGTTGAGGAACTGTTGGCAAGAAAACAGTTGATGTTGTGTAGCTATGATTTATGCTTTTGATGTTTGTCTCTCTGGGGACCTCTGTGGTTACTGCTTTCGTTGTGAATAAATAAGTCATATTAAATGTTGTTTTCCTCTGTTAGGGGAACTAACTACAGCTGCAAGAGGCGTCCACGGATGCTGGGTCTCACTGCCGAAGCCCAAGCAGGCTTCAGATTTCTGACCTCTCCCGGGGACCTCTTCCATGCGGGCTGAGCGTCAGCACCTTCCCATAACACCTGTGGGGTAGCCCAGCTGTAAATAGAAAGCAGAGATCCGTGTGGCGAGGGCCCCTGCGAGCTGCTCAGGCTCCTCCATCGGCTCAATGCTGACCATGCACTCCCCTCCATCAGAGAAGTGGAATTTGTCTCCATGCCTCACCTGACCATTAAGGGCTATCACCTGTGATCTATGAGAGGTTTGCTCTGGCAAGTTCTAGAGCACAGCCCTCCTAGATCTGATCTTATGATCTTATGAAGATCAGATCTACCTGCTATGTCCACCTAACCTTCCCTTTTGATGGGGGAAACATGTCCATTCTGCCACCTGGAGCCTCCCTTTTGCTCTGTGGGATGGAGGTAGGGCCTCTAGCTCCTGTCAAATTTTGACCATTTTGCCCACCATGGACTTTTTGATGTCCTCTGAGATCCCCTCTCCTGTTTCTCCCATGGATGAACACACTGGGAAGAGAACCTCCTGTGGTCCCAGCCTTAGGAGTGGCCAGTGTCAGGTGGGCAGCTCCCAGAGGGAAGCCATGGGGAAAAGACTTCTGACATCTGTCCCAGTGGTCACGCATCCCCACGATCATGCCTTGACTTGCCCAAGTGGAAACAGTAATTCCATAACAATCCCTGGAAACCAGCCCCGATGCCTGCGAGGACAACCTGGCTTCACCCTCTAGCTATTCAGCTGCTTGTGGCTGGTGGCCCACGGCTGGGCATTTCCTCCATGGGGCAATGGGAATCCCTTCAGATTGTAGAACACATGCGGGACATTCTCCTGTGGGAGGGGACCCTGTGGCAGGAACACCACCAGGGAACTGGGTCTAGTCAGCATCACCTGCTCATGGCAGTGCTTCTGCTGGAGGCTGACGTGGGAACATGCAGTGGGTGGGAGGGGACCCCATGCCTCAATGGAACCTGCCAGCTTCCAGCTCTGGAGCCCTGTGAGAGGCAAGCCCAGTCTCTCCTTGCCCCCAGAGAGCAGCAGGGTGGAGGGCACGCTGCTCAGGCCCTGGCACGTTCATACCTTGAACCACCCTCTGCCACTCACAGGCAGACAGATGGTAGCCGTGCTCCTCCAAGCCTCACCCTCCCCGCCTTTAAGTTGGAGATTATAAGTAGCCCCTCCTGCAAGGGTCCCTGGGAGAACCAGAGGCGAACCCACCTTCGGGCCCTGTTCTGTGCCGGCCACTGTGCCGGGGCTCCGCTTCTTGGGAGGGCAGGTCCCCTTCACCCACAGGTGCTGGGCCCAGCATGGGGCCTCACCTCCAGCTCCTCGCTCTACTGGGGCCTGAACTACAAAGAGCACGTGGACCAGAGAGTGCTGGACACCATGCTTCCTGCTGTGCACTTGCTCTACATGCTGGGGGGGTGGGGGGGGCGGAGCAGAGGTGGGAGGGGGCAGCCAGAGCTCCAGAGGTCCACCAGCTGGGGCTCAGAAAAGGGGAGAAGCTGGAACTCCCAGCCCTGCATCCCACTCGGACTTCAGAGCTTGTCCTCCAGCGTGCAGGGTGGGGAGGGCCCTCCCCTCCCACAAGAGGACCTGAAGAAGAGGGGAGGGTGGGGTGTCCCCTCCCAGGAAACCAAATGGGGCTTCACGCTGTGGGAGGGTTGGAGAGGAGGAGCTTCCAAGCCGGCCAGAAAGGAGTCTGTTAGACCTACCAGATCCTTTGCCCGTTTCAAAAGCCCAGCTCTGTGCCAAGCACCAGGACAAAACCCACCTCAGGAGACACGTGCAGACTAACCCTTTGACACATTAACCATGTAGACCTTGGTCCCAGGCCCATCTTCCCCACACCAGTGGACCCCAGAGGGCACACCCGAGACTGTGGTAGCATGTTCTCTGGTGGGCCAGCAGGACACTTGCAGGGTCAGCTGCAGTAGAGTGGCTGCAGGGCACAGGCCCTCTGAAAGCCTGCAGTGGCCCCTGCCCATGACCCTGCTGCAGTCGACACTGTGACCCAGGCAGGTCATCCTTCCTGGGAGGCAGATCTGAGGACGACAGAGGACGGCGATGCTCACACATGTCATCCTGGTGAAAGGGCCCCGTCTCGCCGAGCCTCCTTCCCACCTGAAGGAAGGCTCCAGAAGGGAGGAGCTTCTCCAGAGGATGGGCTGGACCCTGCCCTGTGGATGCTGGTGGGACTGACCGACCTTCCAGAGCATGGGGCCTTGGGTTCTCGGGGGACGAGGGGGAGGGCTGGGTTTTGTCCGAAGCTGGGTGGAATTGCACAGGTCAGCAGGAATCTTGAGATGGGCTTGGCCTTCCTGTCACCCACCTCCCTTGGTGTGGTCACAGTCACAGCAGGGTAAAGGGCTCTGGGGGGAGGATGGGGCAGGGGAGTGGCTTGGAGGGAGTTGGGAGGTGGTGCTGGAAGGGCTCAGTCTTCACATCTTCCCCTTGACTTCGGGGTCCTAACTGCCTCCCTGGAGACTCCAATCTGGCACCTTGGAAGCCTCCAGCACCTAGAGAACTATGCTTGTTTTATGTAGTCTTCAGCCATAGCTTTGGCCGATGGGGACAATGGGTGATGGGGACAATGGGTGATGGGGACACTGGGCTCCTTCCTTACATGTAATGGGTCACATGGTCTTGGCAAGTCACTCCTTGTCCCCTTCTATAAAAGGTGGGATAGCCAGGAGAGAAGCAGGTGTCTCTCAGACACCTGGTGAAGAAGGAAAGAAACCAGCATGTCTGTACAGACTTTGTGGCATTTTGGTGGGAGGTGCTGGAGGAGGGACGGGGCCAAGTCCTCCCAGCACAGGTCTGGGTTGCTGAACATGGGCCAACTCCTGTCTCTTGGGGACGTCCCATTTTCCAGTTAGAGTTGTTCTATAGACTTCCTCTCACTGAAGAATCACGTCTCCACCCAGCTCCTGGGCCCCCCCCCTTTGACAGGTCCCCATCAAATGGTTCTCCTTTATGTTCCCATACTAAGTTCTTGATGAGCCAGAGGCTTGGACCATGGTGGGCAGGGGTATTTGCCAGAGCGCCAATGCCTACCTTCCCCTGAGGAGCCCGAGTCTTACCTCTCAACCTGAGAAGACACAGCTGCCAGGCGTGAGGTGGCAGCAGGGGCCTGGCAGCCCCACTGGGCTCCATTCTATGTGCAGCAGTGGCTGCTGGGTCACCCTGGTCCCATGGTGACTACAGGCACATGGACCTTCTGGTCAGCCTTCGTGAGAGGCTCTGTGATGAAGGAGATGGCCAAGGCCCTGGCCCCTAGCTCCTAGCTGAAGGCCCACTGGCCACAGGCTTCCAAGATGGGAGAGGTCTCAAGCCCAGGCCAAGAAAGCAGGATTGCAACCAGTACGTGCCTCTGAAATCATTTCATTTTCTCGAGCTGAAGTTTAGAAGTTGAGTAGAAAAATAAAAATCTAATGAAAGGAAAAATGCGATTAGTGGGAACCCCATGAAGCAGACCCACAATTAAAAAGATTTCTCTATAATTTGATGGCTCCTCAGAAGAACACACTCCTGAAAAGGGCTAATTATGTATCTGTTTATTCAGTCCACAAATAGCATTGTGACAGCTGGTTCTGGGCTGGAAAGGCCCTTACGAGGTCATCTCAGCCCACTTTTGCCTTACCAGAAATCTCTACCAGATAGACTATACCGGGCTAGGTGACACTGTGGACACCCCCAGGCTAACACGGGGAGAGATCAACCCAACTAAGACGTCCCCCAGGCTCCTATGTACAAAAATATTGATGGGAAAGTTTGTAACTAAGCACACACAGGATACAAGCAACAGCAACATCAAAGACAACAAGCAGATTTGAACCAATGACTTGATTAAAAAGGAAGACTCTAGTCTATTCCCAGCAGGCCAAGAAATTGCAGGTAACCCCTCTTAGATGTATAGCTTTAACTTCTGCCAAATGTGTATTCTGTGCCTCATGACATCAAGGAGAAACAAAATCCCTGTCATTTGTGACCCTAGACATAGAAATTAAGTTTCAATTGATGTCAAACTCATCCTCAAATTAATTGGCATATATTTGTGGGGCTTATTCTAGGGTGGGATGGGGAGTGCATTCCCTGGGTATCTGGGCTTTTGTGTTGTGCTTTTTTGTTTTGTATTGTTGGACATTTTTGTGTGCTGTGGTAAGAGGATCTGGTTCTGATGGTGACACTATCAGAAGCCTGTCAGAACGTTCTTTTGGGGGGAGGCACAGTCCCACAAGGAAAGGGGGGGGTCCACTTGCCTTAGGACCAGGGGGTCCACTTGCCTTAGGACCAGGGGGTCCACATTCTGGGAGGATGGTGTGGTTTGTCCCACACCCCCAGCAGGGATCTGCCCTCCCACTGGTGGACGACAAGCCCTTGAAGGTGGAGGTGCAGGCCTGTGTGGGACCCAGCAGATGGCAAAAACCAACGATTCCAGCAGGACTATGGAGAAGCAGTCAGAGAAGCCTGCTGCCGCTGGGGGAGCCCCTCGTGTCTGCCCCCTCTGCCTTCAGCCCATGCAGAGGTCTTCACAAATGGCCTTAGAATGCCATTAATGGAATGTGGTACCCATCGAGTCCTATCAGATGTGTTCGTTATTGTTGCTCACCTAAAATATAAGAAACCCCACATCACCAATGTTCACGTCTTAGATGTCCCGCTCAAGTGACAGACTGCTTGTGCAAGAGATCGCATTTTTATTTTAATGAACGCATTACGCAGCCCTATCTTTTACAGAATCATTTGCTATAGTGTAAAATATTGCACTTTTTCTATTTTTTTTCCTTCCATTAAAATCTCTGGCACATTCGCAACTGTGTGTGTCTTGGTTTTCCTTCAGAGAAAAGTTGACCCAGTCTCTCCCGCCACATCCCCTGAGCACACTGCCAGGTGAGCAGACTGCCAGGTGGGCCGTCTGCATGGCTTGTCCCTTTCAATACCTGTCCTCATCATTGCAGAGGCCTGCTGAGACTCCTTTCCCTGAAAAGCCCTGGTGAAGTAGGAAAGGGGCCCCATGTGTGAAGGTGAAGTTCTCCCTGGATTCTGCGTCCCGACCCAGTCATTGGGGTAGCTTCACTTGGAGGCAGGAACCAGAGGGTAGATGAGGAACGTTTCAAAGAGGGAATGAAACCAAATCGAGCGACTTCAACTAAACTGAGGACGACTGCCGATTTGGGTTCTCTTTTCTGGACAAGGAATTTTAGTTCTTAAGAGAACTCAGGTTGCCCTTTTAAAAACAACAGAAACCTGTAGAAGGGAGGAGCAAACACAGGCAGATGAAAGGCGCTCGGTGGCCTCTGCTGAAGGTCGGATCTCCCTTCCTGTGGGAGCTGCTTGTGTTAGGGTCCCGCTGCCTCCCCTGGAGGTGTCTCAGGTGGGGCTGAGGACATTCCTAAACTGGGAGTCAGGTGCTGGCCTAGGGCCTGTGCCTCAGGAGACCTGGGTTCTCCAAGTCTGTCCCAGTGCCGAGATGGATGGGCAGTTCTAGCACAAAGAAGGTCTTGGCCCAGGCCATCTGGAATCCCGCCTGCCCAATGCCGGTCCCTTCCTACGAGTCTCACAGGACATGTTCACCCCCTGCACTGGCTACCTACTTGGCCCTGTGGTTTCCCTGGCATCTACTCCAGGACTCATCCTGGGGACCGGTGGGCCTGAGCCCTTGTAAGAATGCTAGCTGTGGTTTACATTAGGTCATGATAGTGTGTCCCTAACAGCACCATTTCTGGAGCTGGGTCTTCTGGGAGTTGGCAAAGTTTTCCCATAAGGGAGCAGATAGTACTTTTTTTTTTTTTTTTGGTACCAGGTATTGAACTCAGAGGCACTTGGCCACTGAGCTGCATCCCCAGCCCTTTTTTTGTATTTTATTAGAAACAGGGTCTCACTGAATTGCCAAGTGCCTCACCATTGCTGAGGCTGGCTTTGAACTCGCGATCCTCCTGCCTCAGCCTCCCAAGCGCTGGGATTACAGGCGTGTGCCACCGCGCCCAGCTAGATAGTACATATTTTTGACCCGGTATACCAACATCCCTGCCACTGTCGCTCAGAAATAGTCGTGGACTGAAGATGAATGGGCATGCCTGGGTCCCACAGCACTTCACATATGGGAAGTAAAGTTTGAATTTCATCCAATTTTCACGTGTCAGAAAAATGCTATTCCAGCTTCCCCTCCAGCCATTGCATAATGTAAAAGCCTTCCTTATCCAGTGGGCCGTACAGAACCAGGCTGGTCCAAATCTGGCCTGGAGACCAACGTGCTCATCCCTTTTCTAAGCTCTTTTATATATGTGCCCGATTAAATCCCCCCCAGCCTTGAGGTCGGCACTGGGTTGGCCCCAGTGCTGTTATTGGTGCAGGAGTGACAGGACCAGACCTGGTAGCTATTGGCCAGGTGCCAGGTCTCAGCCTTTAGCTGCTGCATCTTCTGCTCCAGGTGTAGGGAGAGCTAAAGTTGGTTCTAGGATAGAGGAGTCGGCTTCCTCCACCCTTCTGGGATGACTTCTCAGAGGGTTTGGAAGGTCACCAGTCTGGGTTGTGGCTTGTCTCCTCTATGGTGCACTGCAGCCCCGCTCTCCTCCAGCGAGCAGTCACAGGCCAGAGGGATGGGGCAGGTGTGGGCTAGACGGAGGTGGCTGTCCTGCCTCCTGCAGCCTCTCTGCAGAGCCTGCTCAGATGTGGGTCTTCATGATCCCTGCTTTAGGGTTGTAAGAAGATTACATGCAATGTCTGGATTAGGATTTTGAAATACACATTGTTCACATTTTACAGATGATGCTCTCTTTCCTCTGCAGTCTCAGGGGGTGGGAGCACAATCCACCCATGGGGAGCCAGGCTGGGACCAGGAGCTTGGGCCTAAGGAAGGGGAGGAGCATGGACCCCGCCTGCCCGCCCATCTTCCCCATCCACACACATTCCTCAAAGGCTCCAGCTTGCTGAGCTGATGGCCTCTTCTGCATCCTCCTGGATGTCCAGCAGGCCTGTCCCTTGTCCACCAGCATTCCTCCTCCCAGGAGGAGGCAGGTCCAGCTTTCTAGCTGTTCAGGGAGGAGAACTTGGGGGCTGCCAACTCTTTCACTCCAGACCCAATTCCTTGGGAAATCCAGTCGGCTCCATTTTTAAGCACATTTCCAGAATCTGGCCCTTTCCTTGCCTCCCCACCACCACCCCAAGGGCTCCAGCCTCACCTGGTTGTGGCAACAACATAGACACTGGCCCCACCCCTTTTGCTGTTCCCGATGCAGCATCCTAGGCATCTTTTTGTATTTTAAAGTGAGGATGATGAAGGTTTGGGGTACGTTTGTGATGGTCTGGCATGATCCAGAGGAGCACCCCAGCAGGGAGGCACAGCCTTCACCTTGGGGTCCCTGAAGGGGGCCCGGAGGGGAAGCAACTCTGTTCTCCAGGACAGCTGAAGCAAGGCAAGAGAGAGGCCCCAGGACTCCTCACTAGCTGCCACATGCCAAGACCCTGAGGTCACACAGGCTTCCTCTCCCTTTCTACAAAATAAAAGTCCATGGTGAAGAGCCTTATGGTGGCCAGTTTTCACCTGGTCTGCTTCTCCCCTGGGCATCTGTGTCCTGCTCCAGTAAGAGCCATCTCAGAACTTCTTTACTCATGGTGGTTAATGGCTCTTACAAGCAACCTGGAGAAGTGAGCTCTATCATTTTGTTTCATGTCCCACATGTCCTCGGGCACTTATCTGCACATGGTCAGGAGGATGTTGAGGACACATTAGCTCATGCCCTGCACATTCACCTGTGTTGGAGTGCCAGGCTCTGAGTGCCATGTGCTTTCTGTGGAATGCCAGTCCTGATGTGACCGCAACACACTCAATGAAAGACATGTGCAAAAAAGCTAGGTGCGTTGCCGTTCCAGCCCCCTTCCTGCAGATCCACAACCCTCCACACGGCAGGACTTCTCGCAGAGTTTACTATCCTGAAGAATCTTCCAGAGGTTCCTGATGTTTGGCTGATGACTCCACTCACCACCCTTGAGATCACCTGTTTGCCTTCCTCACGACCCCTCCCCACTTCCATGTGACAGGCATGCTCCATCTTCCCCTTCTCTCTGCCCACCCCAGGCACAGGTAGGTTGCACTTCCTGGTCCTCTGGGTGAGTATAGTCAGGTGGCTACTTCTAGCCAATTAATCTCGGGGGAAGTGACACAGGTCATATCCTGGCTGGAGCATTGTTACTGGAAGACGTTCTGGAAACTTCTTTCCTTTGTCACATACAGACAGGCAAATTGCAAGCTAGTGGCTGCCAAGCCCAGGTTCTGAAAGGAGAAGGGGTGTAGAGTCTGCAGCTGAGGCCATAGGCCACAGGCGAGAAAATGCCTTCAAGCCACAGCCGTGGTTTTGGCATAGCCTGACTTTTTGGGTTAAGCATTGCCCACTCCAGTTTTGCCCTCATCCTGGGCCCCCTTTGTGTAGACTCTCTTGCACAAACAGCCCTCTCATCTTAAATGTGACCTCCACGTTCTGCCCTTACAACAGGGCTGCAGGGGCAACTTCAGGCGAGGTGAGGCCCGCTATGGCTGAGGGGCTCCAGAGCCACTTCCTTCTCTGATCCTCACCAGCTCTCCACCAGATGTAGCAAGCTTTGGCTCAGAAAGGCACTGGCTTTGGGTCAAAAGCAGGTCTCGTTTTAAAAAAGTGAGTCAGGGTGCGGTCTCCAGGACCTAACGGCTCCACTGCAATCCCATGCCTGGGGGTCCTGGAGCTCGGTCACTCATCCCGAGAGGAGGAGGATTTGGACAGAGCCCAGGCGTGTGGTTCAGCTCTCAGCCCTTGAAGATGTTTGAACGCCAGTTCCGCCCCCCACACCAGCCTTCCCAGAGGCCCCATACCACACTAGTGCAGGCAGAGTGCTCTTCCCCGTCAGTTCCTGCTGGGAAAGGAGAGGAAGGGCCCCACGTGGTCAGTTGGGGGCATGTTTTCATTCCTGGAGCCATCGCCATGGTGTCTAAGGGGGCAGCATGCCATAACTAGCCTGGCCCCTACTCCACCCGTGTACATACGCTGCCCTTGGCCAAGTACGTCTGTTCCAGTCACCCATTCCAGAACTGGGAAATAACCACAGGAGGGTGTGGGCTGTGAGATGGGCCTGAGCTAAAACTCCATTGATTGCTGACCTCTGGTCAGCTGCTGACTATAGGATCACAGTGATATTCTGAGTGTTCTGGAATCAGTATCAGCTCAGAGCCAAGATCTGGTAATCCCCCAAATCTCATCACATCCCTTCCCCCAATGCACAGTCACCTGGGTCAATGGCTGTGACTCCCTTGGAGAGGGCCTGGTAGACACTTCAGTTTTGGCTATGTCCCAGGGTCTTTCCTCAAGGGGACCTGGTCTTCCCCTCATTCAAAGGATTCTGGGTCTGTAAATGGACGCAAGTCTGGACTCTTCTGGAGGCGGCGGCAGCAGGCACTGGGCACACGAACGCGGAAGGCACTTTCCACAGTGGGCACAGCCCAGGGGTGGGTGCTCCCGAGGGCACACAGCTGGGCTAGCAGAAGGTGGCGGTGCGTCTCAGAGCAGCACCTGGCACTCAGTGGGCGTTCAGCTCAGGAACGTGGTACAGTATCTCAGCAGCTGCCTTCACTCGCCGGGCAGTGCCAGCGAGGATAACTCCTCAGAAGGCCTGGCTAACACAAGAGAAGCTGCTGCTCAGAGCTACCAGGCCTCCTGCTGGGAGGCAGAACCCGTCCACCCCAGGGCCCTGTCCTGAGGCACTCCCTGTGGGCCCTCAGGTGGGCCAGGCGAGAGCCAGAGACTGGAGCTCCACACTGGGAGACTGGCTGGTTTCTCATCGATCCTGGTCTGGGGAGGCCCGGAGAGGGAAGCTGCTCAGAGAATGCTACACCAAGCCACAGACCCACACCATGGCGGCCCCTAAACACCTCGAAAGGGCAGGGAGTGCTCTAGACCCAGATCAAGTCACCCTGGAGACAGACATATCACGTCATGATAAGCAAATCAATTTTAAAAAGCCAGTGTGGGCTTGGCTGGGATGGACCCTAGGGACCCGAGTTAGACTGTGGGTGGGAATTTTCTGTTCCTTTTTCCAAATCGCTCCCTACCTTTTTTTTGTGGCACCGGGGATTGAACTCAGGGGCACTCGACCACTTGGGCCACATCCCCAGCCCTTTTTTGTATTTTATTAGAGACAGGGTCTCGCTGAGTTGCTAAGTGCCTCACCATGGCTGAGGTTGGTGTTGAACTCACGATCCTCCTGCCTCAGCCTCCCAAGTGCTGGGATTACAGGCGTGCGCCACTGCGCCAGGCTCGCTTTCTACCTTTATCCACCTGCCCGTGAGCCTGCTTGACTTCCACCTAGGTTTGGCCGACGGGGAGCAGGCGGCTACAGGAAAGGGGAGTGGGCACCTTTACTCCCTCCCCTTGCCTGTGGTCTGGAGTTTCCTGAAGCCAGGGCCCCAGCCCCTGTGGGCAGCCTGTCCACATAACCTCTGGTTCTGAACAGCCCAGGGAGACAACAGAGTCCGCTGTTCTTACTTCTGGGTATTTTCCCTACCTTGATGGTTCTATGATGTTCTTTTCAGCTATAGGAAAAATAGTCCCCTCATTAAGTATCCACATCTTAGCCCGCAGAGTGCTGTTCTTTGCAGGTTTGCGTCACAGAGCAAGGGCCAGTTTCCAGCCCTTGGCACTACCTTGCTGAGCTCCCTGTGCTGTGCCCAACAGGAAACCTATGTAACTGCTGGACGGCTGCCTCCAGCATGGCTCTGGGAGGAGGTGACAAGACACAGTGGCACTTCCTCATTCCCCACACAATCTCTTCTTCAAGGGGTACCAATGCCGATTATCCTGGGGAAACCCCTCCCTCACTCTTGGCTCAGAATATATCAGGGCCTGCTCCCATAATGGCTCCTGTCATGTTCATTTCTTCCATGGTCCCTCCGCTAGGATCTTGGCCACTGGCACCTGGGTTTGAGTAAGAGTGAAGGGAGGGAGGGCCGACCTTCACTGCTCAGAGCAGGTGGTGCTGGCTCACACAGCTGCCCTGTGAGTGAAGTCCCCCCGGAGCCCTCAGGTAAGTCAGCTTGCTTGTTGGGCTTCCTGCTGCCATGGCAATGCCCCAGTGCAGCATTAGGAACAGATCATGGTGGGAAGCATCTTGTTAAAAAAAAAATACATATACACACACATGTATACACACGCAGGTTGGGGTACAGGTTCTCTGAAGGACACCGAGCAGGAAGCAGGGATGGGGCGAGGTCCAGGAACCCGATATAGCTGAGGGCTTCCCTCTTCTACATCCTCTGCTTCTCGTAAATGCTGCCTACCTTCCTGTAGTGCAGGGTGAGGTCCTGGGGATGATGGGGAGCACCTGGGGTGGTGGGGAAACCATCCATGCTCACCCATCGGCCAGCCCTGGAAGTTGGAGCCTTCTACACTTGAGGGCTGGGGCCAGGTAGGACCCCATCCAATCCCAGCTCTCCACCTCTTGCTGAGCAAGCCAAGGGCATTTCCTTGACCTCTCAAAGGCTCAGAGGCTAGATCAGGCTGATGTCCAGTAGAAGCTGAGCCAATGGGACAGAGACAGGAAGAGAGTACTTGCGATTAGTTTGAGTGACTGTGGGGCCTGGCTGTTCAAGTAGGGCATTGTCAGGGCAGGCCCTCAACCTGGGCCCTCCAGGTTATAGGATGCCATTACATACCTAAAATCAACTGACTGTGGCCTTGAATCACACCTGTGAAATACTTGGCACCACCTAGATAGAGTGGCTGGGGTATGTAGCGTAGCTAGGCTGACATGTTAAAGGATGACTCAGTTTTTTCCTCTGTAAAGCTGGGCTAGTGGTTTTGGGAGTTGATTTTTGCGAGGTATTTATGCCATTTAAGCCTAATGGTGGCAACACACCACAGCCATGGCCCGTGTGGGCTGGTGGAGGGTTTGCTGGGCCCCAGGCACATTCATCCCTCTTCCAGCAATCTCCAGTCACCCGTTACCCAGGAAATGATGTTCTGTGAAGACAGTATGGTGCTAGCACTTTCCCTATGGTGTCGAGATGAGATCTGAGCTGGTCAGAGAAGACACACTATGTGCTGTTTCCCATTCTCCAGGTGGGTGGCACACCCCGGCATGCTTGGTCTGCATGCTCAGAGCTCAGGTCCCCACGGTGGGTGGCATGACTCTCACGTGACAGCTAAAAATGGAGAGCCTAGGCTACCCATGAGGAGTCAGGCCCAGGTCTATGGGCTTCACCAGGCCCATGTTCTCTGGGACGCTAGAACAAAGCCTTGAGTGTTTGGAAGAAGTCCCCATGTGGCCCTGTGGCTCTTGAACTCAAGCCCCAAGGCTTGGTTCTAGGGTAACCTTGTGGATATGTGTGCCAGAACTCCCCAGACCCCTTCTTGACCCACTGTTCCCTGGATGCCTGGAGAGGCCGACAGTGGCTGGTCATCTGCCTCCCGCTGGCTCACACCATTGCCTCTGTTTGCAAACTGACAACTCTGCTCTGGGACCACTCTACCTACTTCTAGGATGCTGCTGTCCTAAGCCAATTAGAACCCACGAGTAGGTTTTGGAAAGAGGAAGGCCAACATCTGCGTTCTTTGCCATGGGCCACAGGACCCTGTAAGGCTGGGCCCCAGCTCCTCTCTAGCCTCCAACTCTAGCCTCCTCTGGTATATGGGGGTACTAAGTGCTCCGACTCAGACCCGCCCTTGCTCTTTGGTCTGCTCAGCGTATCCCCTTCCTGGGGCCTGGTCAATTCTTACTCATCCTTCGGAGCAGAAGGGGTTCCATGGTCTTTCCCTTCCCACCCCTTAGTACATTGGCAAATCTTATTTTTCTCTTGTGTCCTGAACTTTTTATAGCACTTGTGAAAATTAGTAAGAATGTTAATCAAGTAATCAGACAAGTATGCCTCTTCTCCTATAGCAGAATTTATGATCTATTGTCATTGCTAGTCTTTGGTGCTTAGCCCCAGAATACCTAGCACAAAGCAGGCACTCAATCAATGTTGAACTAATTAAGTGAATTAAATCTGACTTTTTCTTGAACAAGAAAAGTAGGCAATTGGACCTTATGGCATATAGACATGATAGGTAGAAAAAAAAATGAGTTTTCCTCTTTTGCCCCACCTCCAACATAGCAAACATGTCTGACAAAATGTCAAGTACCAAACCTAACAGCTTCCCATATATCATCTCATTTAACATTCAATTCTGAGGTGGTGTTATTGTTATCCCTGACCGACATAGTTAAACTTTCTGTTCCTCAATTTCCTCCTAAGAAGGCTATGGACAGACTCCAGGTAGAAGATAGTGAGTAGTTTCTTTAGATCTCCTTCAGCCACCATAAAGACACAGAAGTGTGCTGTCCCAGTTTGAGGCAGTCATAAGTACATCAAACCTCAGGCATCTTACTTCCTTAGGAGGTCAGTTATCCTCGTGGATGTCAATCTAGGGTTTTCATAATAATTGAATAACAAATCTCATTTACTTGTTTTTGATAGAAATATGTGAGCATTTAAGTTCTTTGATTGCATCTTAATATTTGATTGAAAAGGCGGACAAGATTCATCTAAGTCAATATCTTAAAAAAAAAAAAAAAAGCTTGTCATGAAGCTGTTCACACAGGTGCTTTAAGAATGAACAGCACTAGGTTAGCCAGTCGTTAGCTAATAGAAATGGCTTTCCATTTGGAAAGTAGTACAGTCAGCAACTATTTGCATAGTAGTATAACATTTAAATTAAACCTATACATGCTCTATATCTTATAAATTGTTATTCAAGAATTTATAACTTAGAATTCCATGCCCAGCAAAACTAGGCATTTGTGAGGATAGACTAAAATTACCTTCATACAAAATGAGTTCTGGATCTTACTAGTAATGGAAATAATCCTCAAAATATTTGCCCCAATTCACTCTTCTCTAATCAGGACTAACTGCTTTGTACATAAAGTTAAAACAAGGTCCAACATAACCAGTGAGTGTTTCATCTTTTGTTTCTTTCACTCCATCTCCTACTATGTATCTATCCATTTGCTTTGTTGGACCTGACAAGAGCAATTAGAGGAGGAAAAGTTTACTTTGGGGCTCATGGTTTCAGAGGCGTCACTCCATAGACGGCCAATTCCATTCCTCTGCGCCTGAGATGAAGCAGAATATCATGGCAGAAGTGTGTGGCAGAAGAAAGCAGCTGGGGACATGCCACAAGGAAGCAGTGAGAGTTCTCCTCTCACCAAGGACAAAGTATGTACCCAAAAGTCATGTCCCCACATACCCACCTCCTCCACCCACACCTGCCTTCAGTTACCAGTTTATCCCAATTGGGAGATTAATGCATTGATTAGGTTAACATCCTCATAATCCAATCAATCATCTCACCTCTAGACCTTGCATTGTCTCACATGTGAACTTTTTGGCGACACCTCATGTCTAAACCATAACAGTGGTGAGCAGTTTTTGGAGAACTTGTGTTTAAGAGTATCTTTTACCATTTTTGATCAATATCTTGGATAGGAATAGAATTCAGTTGGAAATGATTTTCCTTCAACTTGTTTAAGGTATTGCATCACAATTTTTTCTAACACTGCTGTTAGGAAACCTAAAGCAACTCTGCTTCCAGTCCTGTATAGGTGAGGTTTTCTCTTCTTTGGAAGTATACATTTCTATTGTTCTGTAACTTCGTGATGTATGCATTGGTATGCAGGGAGCTTGGTAGGCCCTTTCCATCTAGAAAGTCATGTCCTTTGTTTCTGGGAAAGCATTTTAAAAGCTTATTATTCATTTCTTCTTTAATTCCCCTTTCTGGAACTCTAATTATTCTGGTGTTGCTTCTCCTGAAATAGCCTTTGAATATTTTTTTATCATACCATTATCCATCTTTTTGTTCTTACTTCCTTGGGATTTCCTTAAATTTTTTTTTTTTTAAACAACTTCTATTGAGTTTATTCCTGTTGAGTTTTTCATGTTTGCATTTGCTTTCAAATTCTGAAAGCTTTTTTTATGCTGATGTTTTCCCCCTAAAAACCAGCATCCTGTTTTATGTCAGATACAGCCAGTGTGTTTCTGGGGATATTAAAGACTGTTTTGATGTTTTTCTTTTTTCCTGCTTTGTCTCAGCTATTTCCATCTTGTTTTTCCTGCTTGTCCGTTTTCTTGGGTTTCTATGGTACACTTGCCCCTCATCTCTGGGAGCTCTTGGTCGTCTTTGTATGCTGAAGGGTGGGGAACAATAGGGCCAACAGGGTCCCTGAGCACAGTGTGGGGCTTGTGGACTGAGCTTTGGTGTAAGGTGACCTGGCGAGGCCTTTGGAGGAGCTCCTGGTGTTGGTTAAAGCCCCAGAGTCTCTTCTCAAATCCCACGTGCTCTGAAGGATTGGGGCTGGGCACTAGGAGGGAAGGAGCTGGGGAGTCTCAGAGCAGAAGTGCCCTGAGAAATCCAAGACACCCAGGGGCCACACCCACAGAGCTGAGTGCCCTGGGACCTCTAGGCTGGTCTTCTGGCTTCCTCCCCTTGGTGAGTCAACTTCCTTCTCCCACCATGGGGAGCAGATGCTATGTGAAACGAGGGTGGTTTCCAGGGCTATTGCAGCTTTAGCTCTCTTCCCACCCCACCCCCCACCCTAGAAGTTCCTGGTGCCATCAGCGGAGTCTTTCAGGGTCCTGAAGCCTGCCCAGCAGATGTGCCATTACATGCCCAGCAGTTGCCCATTAGTGTTTGACTTTGGCAGGGAGACCACTACTATCCCACCTCTTTCCAGTTGCTGAAATGTGTTGCTGTCCCTGTTCTCTTGTTCTTCTGGACTTGGGAACTCGGGATAGTCCCCCTTCTGTAGTTTTAGCAGGGTTTCAGGAGGGGGTGAAACCACGTCTGTGTAACTTCTTCTTAGAAGAGAGTGCTCCAGGCGAGATTCCCGGGGTGCTCTTCCCTTGCCCCCTCCCTGCACAGAGCCAGCTGCGAGGCTCCGTTTGTCCCATCCCCACCAGGCCTCAGAGCACCTTGTTTCAAATTCCCCTTTGTCCAGGTGAGGAGATCAACACTGGAGAACTCAGGGTTGCTGACAAATCCATGCTGGTAGAGGATGTGGCCTGATAGAGGCTGGGAAGGACCAAGTGAGGGTTTTCAAAGTGCCACAACGTGAAACAGCAGGAACCGTCCATCTGAGTGTTGCCGCCCCACTGGGGTGCGAAGGCCACGGGTGTGAAGTCAGCATACCAGGAAAGCTTTCTAAGTAGAGCACCTAATGAGGACCAGTTCAGTGAGGACCAACCTAAGGAGACCTGGAGCGCAGGAAGACCAACTGCTCCTTGCTCCCATTGGGAGGCCAAGACCCACAGGGGCAGCAACATCTCAGGTGCTACTATTTTATCCCTGATTGACACAGGGAGAAATTGAGGAAGAAAGTTTAACTAGGAAAGCTCCTCCAAGCTCTCCAGGCAGCACCATCAGGGACTGTGGACAGAGGCCTCCTGGAAGCTGGCCGCAAGACAGGAGTGCCAGCTATTTCCTGAGGGACAGTGTCTGTTAGATACAGCAGGGAGATGGCAGGTCTGGACAGAGAAAGCCTTCAGATCATGAGCAGATCTGACAGTCGGGATGGACACAATGGGAGCTTCAGGGCAAAGATGGCTCCCAGAGGAGTCACTGGACAGAAGTAGCCAGGCCCCAGCTGCCCCGCAGTTGCAGGCTCTCAGGAAGAGTGCAGCATCAGATGAGAACCCCAAAGCTACCAGTTTCAGTTGCCCAAGGTGAATGGCAAGTTGCTCGCCGGAGGGAGATCTGGGGATACAGGGGATACAGCTCCCCACTTCATAGGAGCTCCACTCATCATCTCTCCCCCCATTACCACCTGGGGAGAGGGGGCACTGGCTTAGCCAGTAGATTATCCAGCTTTACACTGCCAGGTGTAAAGAAGACCTGTGCCCAAGTTCAAAATGGCCTTCATAGGGATCATATATATAATATCTGAGGAAAGTTTTTCCCTGTAATTCTGGTAAAGAAATAGGGCAGGGGCTGGGATAGAAGAGCCTCAAGGAATAATTATAATGACTTCCATTTTCCAAATGTACCATGTGCCAGGCAATTTCTCCATCTCTCCATATATTAACATTGTAATAATCAGGACTTTCACAATAGTAAAGATACCTCCCTGCCATTTTAAAGATGAGAAAACTGAGGGCCAGAGATGAATGTGTGCAGAATTGATACTCACAGGATGTACAAGACAGTGGCGCAGAGCGGGGCTGGCAGGCAGAGGAATGGTGCGGGGATGAAGAGCAGACGGACTACGGGGAGCAGTCACTATTGGAGGGAGGGGTGAGGCAGGAGGGGGAGGTCTGGCGAGGGATGTGACATGTGCTGTGGTTGCTTGGTGGCATCTGCCGTAGACACAGTGCTGCCGGTGCTCGCCTTCAGCACAGCACTGCTGGACAGCTCCATGCACATGTCCCAGGTCTGTCCATGTGAGGTGGCCCTCTGCTTTTTCTGAGGCCAGCAGAGCTGCTTGGCCACCTGAAGGGACACACTTAGGCACAGGGGAGTTAACGCCTGAGAAGCAACTGCGACCAGAGTGTGGTGAGCCACTGGGCAAAGGCCCAACCCTAAAGTCCTCTCTGTGCCATCCCAAGTCACATGGTACCGGCTTTCTCAGCAGGGCCTGAGTTTCAGTTGCCCAAAGCACTAAGCAGCCCTCAGCTCTGCCCGTCTGTTACCCTTTCTTCCTCTTCCTTCTTCCCTACTCCCTCACTGTGCTTCCTGGTCCAACTCCCGAGTTCTGCTTTGAAGAAGAAAAGGGGAGCCTGATGTAGACAATGCAGGCTGAGCTTGCCCCACTTCCCTGAAGCCATCCACCTCAGCGGGGAACAGCAGCTGGACCTGGAAGGTGTAAGGAGCCGTTGTGCTGAGAGCCCACTGCAAGATCAGAGAACCCTGGAGCCGCCTGGGTGCCACCATAGCAGAGCAGTGGGAAGAATTTACAGCAAGGTGCCTCCCGAGACAGCAGCTATGGTGACTGAGCTGGGCACACATGTAGGCCAATCACGTTCTCCAACTCTTTCTGCAGGACCCTATGACCGAGCAAGCCTTCGTTGTTGTTTTAGTTGTAGTTGGGCATAATACCTTTATTTTTTATTTATATGTGGTGCTGAGGATCGAACCCAGCGCTTTGCACGTGCTAGGCAAGCACACTATCACTGAGCCATGACCTCAGCCCCAAGCCTTCATTGTTTTTGGGTGGTTTCAGCCCTTGGAGAGACAGTGAACCTTCTGCATCTCTGACAGTGAGCACTTGATGCACATCCCAGGCAGGGCCACCCACATCAGGTCCTCGAGGCAAACACAGTGGTGGGTCCCAATTGCCCAGAGCACAGTGGTTCAGTCATTGCCCCCGCCCTCCCTCCCCCTCTGTGTCTTTCTGGGACAGTCTCCAGGTAGGCCTACCCCTGTCCTTCTAGGAGATCCTTATTGACCAATTGAAGAGAAACTGTCACCAGGGCCCCTTCTGAGGAATCAAGACTCAAACAGGCCCTACAAAGGAGGAGCTGCCTCAAGTCCACCCTGGACAGGAGCACAGCCCCTCCTGTAATTGCCCAGGTTGGTCCTCAACTGGAGGATGGTGAACACTGCCGACAGGACTCGCGAAGCTCCACAACTGAGAACGTGGGGTGGCATCCCAGCATGTACACCCAAAGCCATCACTGCCAGCTCTTCCATCCCAGGGAGAGTTGCTCACTCCTGGAACGTCATCTCCAGGCAGTAGGGCTGGGCCTTGCCCTGGCCACTACATGTGAGTATTTAAGTGTAGGCTTATTATTTTTAAACCTCTGTGAATGTGAGCAGAGGTGGAGCAGGGTCCCCAACTTGTCATTCGCACTACTCTCCCTCCGTTCCCATAAAGCCATGGAAAGAAAGGTGCGTGACGTGGGGCTGCCGAGGCAGTTTAGGTAGTGGCAAGAGCTCGGCGTGGGAGATGGACTCGGGCTCCAAGCCCTTCCTCATGTCCTGGTGTGTGGCAGTCACAAGGAACCAAGTGTAACTTTATGAAGTAGGTATAGTGCAGGCCTGAGCCCAGGGCCTGGTCCCTGGTGGACATTCAAACTTGCTACCCAGATGGAAAAATGGAGTGGGTTTCCCCCAGGTCCCAGAATGGCAAGGTCAGGTCAGCCAGAGCAGAGCAGGAATGGCCTGTGCCAGCACTCCACACTGGTCAGCTTGGTCCATCAGTGGCTTCCTCTGGGGCTGACGTCCCTCCGGGGTACACATGGCCAAGTGTGGAGACAGTTTTGGTTTTTATAGATTTGGGCTGGGGTGGGGTTTGAGTGCTACTGGGGTCGAGCGGGCTGAAGCCAGGGATGCAGCCAAGTACCCCTGCACAGGAGGACCCTCACAACAAAGAGCTCTCACCTTAATCATCTGCACCCTGCCTTGGAGGACTCTAGGCTAACAAAGGTGATGAGTCACATTTATTAAGCATCTACTACACGTGAGGCACTTTGTAGCTTCTCTGTTCCAGGCTTAGGTGGGGTAAGCTGCCTTCCCTTTGAAATAAGGGAACCGAACACAAAGATCAAAGCAAAGTCCTCCTGTGGTTCTGTCACTGAGGGTGGTCTGAAGCCAAAGCCCAGGGCTTTGGTGGTTCTACTCCTGGGCTCATTGCATGGTTTGCATGGCAAAAGGCTGCTGGTGGGGACATGAAGAAAGGTAACTTGGGGGCAAGAACTTCCCTGGGACAGGGGGATGTGTTTTAGCTTAACCTGAGGTTTTGAACTGTCAATGACCAAAATTCCAAAAATGCAAGAGCATTCAGTGGGACATATTCTCTCCCACTCCAGTCTCTAGTCTGTCCTTTTCCACAGAGGCAATGAATTTGGTCTGTTAGGATTCTACAGATCCTTATGCTAGTATGGCATTTTATGTTTTCTTAGAAAATTATGTTTTATAGTTTTTCCAACATAAATTTGCTTGTTTAAAGCAGATTAGCAAACAAAAAGAGAATAAAATTACCTATGTGTCTGCTCCAGAGAAGGTGCCCTTTGAATGCTTTGGAACATAACCATCCCGACATGGTTCTGAGGAGTTCTGTGTGTGGACAAGGGAATAACTGGAATGGTGGAGACTTTCTCCAGCAAGATAAAAACCCCAGAGGTCACATAGTAAATGATACAAACAAGACCAGAAGTTTTAAGTGTTGAGTAACAATAAGAACCATAAAGTCAAAAGAAATAACAGCTTGAGGAAGTGTTTGTCCTTTTACTACTGATTTATGGGTAGCCGTCTTAAGACAGCTCACAGGAATGGTGGAAGCCAGCTCCCTCCCTGTCCTGTGCAGGTGGCCCTTCACACAAGCTTGATAAACTACCAAAAAAGAAACATAAGATGCAAAAATAACCAATCTTTACACTTATATCTCTAATCCACCTGGGGTTCACTTTTGTATATACTGTCATTCAGGGGCCTAACGTGGCCTTCTTTCAGGTGGGAGCTGATTGTTCTAGTGACGTTTTATAAACCAAGCAGTCCTTTCCCCATGCAGAACGTGGTTTGCACCATACAGCAAGCTCTTTGGGGTACACAAATCAGTCCCTTAGTAGTGAGAGTTTTCATATTTAAAAAAAAAAAAAGGCAAACCCACGACTCTTCTACAGATGAGCAGCTGTCAGCCTTGAATGCAGCCTTTGTCTCATGGCAAGCTCAACACAGGCAAACCAGCCTTCAGAGTGGTGTCAAAATATTAAAGGTAAAACCAACCTTACACAAACACGAGCTAGTGAAGATTTCCTCTAGTGAGCAAACTGAGGTGGTGTAACCAGTTTAAAGGAGAATCCAAAGAATATTTTTATAGATGAAAAATAAGAGAATGTGCAAATGGAACTGAATGGGTTTGCTCATCTGCATTCTGCACACAGGCCTTCTTACCATTTATCTGCACCTAGAGTTGTGAGATCATCCCCATAAGTCAGAACAAACTAAAAAAATGTGCTATAGACACACTTGCTCCTAGTTTTCAGTGGAACCACAATTTTTCCCTACCACCTCATCACTTTTGATGAAAAGCAAAGCTTACTCCCATCAGGGAAAGGCTGGCCTCATTGGCTTTGGCCTTGTCCCCTGCAGCCGTGCACAGGAGGCTAATGTATCAGACAGGCCTGGGGCTCCAGTGGCCTGAAGATTTCATGAGGAATCCCAATTTGGACTTCCAGTGAATTCATTCAAGAACTCTGAAGAATGTCATGGAGTTTGGAGAACCCTGAACACTGCTACTTCAGGGGACAGCCACCCCTTCCCTGGAGGAGCAGAAGCACTCAGTCCTCTCTCTCAGTGTGGTGGTTGATTGAGGTGGCTGTCATGCCCCCTCACCTTAGCTGGTGCAGGCTTGTAACACAACAGCTTTCTACAGCCACACCTCCTGTTCAACTCCTCCACATGGCAAAAGGAACTTGTTCTTAGTAGACACAAGACAAAGCATTTCTGCAGTATATAAAGAAACAAAAACCAAATCATGCTTATTAATCCACGTTTCATTATTCCATTTTACTTAGGAATGATTTAGGCACCCAAGGAGTGCCATTAACTCGATTTAGTATCAGTTTAAGGTTTTAAGCTACCTAAAGGTCTTGGAAATTATCTTCAGGCTGACAAATTTCTAATCAATGGTTTGATTTAAATAGATCTTTATTATTTATTAAACATGTAGACGTGGAAGCTAAGCCACAATAAATGTGGGGAGGGGAAGACGACAGGGGAAGACGACAAGTTCAGTAGGGCAAAGGGGAACGAAAGGAAGGGAGGGGGATAGGAATAGGAAAGACAATAGAATGGCTCATGGTTTTCCTATGTACACATGTGAAATTAAGTGAAACCCACCATTGTGCCTATCCACAAGAATGAGGTCCTAGTGAAATTATACAAGAATGTGATTTATCTTATACAAAATGAATTCTGCTGTCAAGTATAAATAAGAACCAATAATAAATGCTTTTATTATACTTAAAAAATACTTATTTCAGTGTTATTAAAAAATTTCATTTGCCAGTGTTTACCAGAATACTGGGAACCTATTTAAAACATTTGACTTTTTAAATAGCAGCCTTACTGAGATAAAATGGTATTTTATGATAAATTCTAATTGTACAATTTGATGTATTTATAGACTTGTACAAAATCACCATGATCTTACTTAGGAACCCTTCCATCACCCCTAAAAGAAACCCCACACCACACGCAACAGCCACACCCATCAGTCTGCGACCTCTGATCTTTCTCCATTGATTTGCCCATTCTGGATGTCTCATGCGAATGGAGCCAGACCCCAGGTGTTCCTCTGTGTCCGATTCCAGTTTGCACACTGCTTCTTAGGTTAATCTACATCAGCACTGCCATCTTCCCATTGCTTCACTAACCCTTCCATTGTATGTGTAGACCATGCTTCATTCATCTATTCTCAGTTGATAGACATCTGGGCTGTGTTCCCCTTGGGGGCCATGTGAATAAGACTGCCACAAGCACCGGTGTACAACTGGTGTAGGCATATGCTTCCATTTCCTCCAAGTAGATGCCTAGGAGTAGAGTTGCTGGGTCACATAACTGAATAAGACTTGGAGAACTTCAGAACTATTTCCCAGAGTGGCTGGATCATTTCACATTCTCACCAGCAATGTATGAGCATGCCACAATCTCCATGTCCTCGTTCTCTGTCTTCTTTGTTGTAGATCTTCTGGTGGGTTTGAAGTGTTATCCCATTGTGATTGTGATTTGATTTCCCCTAATGACTATGCATCTTTTCATGTGCTCATTGATCATGTGGACCCATGTCGGAGAGAAATGTCCAAGTCCTTTGCCCATTTTTAATTAGGTTGCCTTTTTATTAGCAAGTCTAAGAATTCACTTATTTAAATTACAAATCCCTTATCAATGGTTTGCAGATGTTTTTTCCTAGTGTATGGGTTGTCTTTAAGTTGGTTCTGCAGGAAGAGTTTTTTTTTTTTTTTTTTTTAATAATCGTAGATAGACAGCATGCCTTTGTTTTTTTATGGGGTGCTAAAGATTAAACCCAGTGCCTCACACATGCTAGCCAAGCACTCCACCACTGAGTCCCAGCCCAAGGAATAGTTTCATTGAAATTTAGTATTTTAAATGTGCTTGATTTAGTATATAAAATTTTTTGGATGTTTTAATTTATTGATTACATTTAATGCATTAAGAATAATATTTTGACATATATACATTGTGAAATGATTCCTATAGTCACATAATTTAAATGGTCTTTATAAGGTAACTTTTTTATAATAAGAGCACCTGACATCTTAATAATATTGTACACTGGAAATTTGCTAACTATAGTCACGCTGCACATTAGATGTCTAGACTTATTCATCTATGTAATTGTAACTTTGTAGAATTTGGTACATTGATTTTATATCCTATAATTTTACTGAATTCATTTGTTAGCCTCAGGGATTTTTTTGGTTGGAATATATAAAGTTTTAAATTTAATTATTTCAAAACTATCTGTTTGAATGCTGATTGGAAATATTCACATGTTATATTGCATTCATATATTAATATCATTTGGAGATCAATTATATATTTTCTCCCATCTAGGGACACAATGTGTCTGGTCATTTGTTCTAATATCCTTCAATAAGATTTTATTTTATTGGTCCTAGACCATTCTTGGAAATTTTCTAGAAACCCTATGGATTTGTCACTATTATAAATGGGATTGTAATGGAAGGGGGACAAAGAGAGCAAGGAAGGGAATGGAGAGGGAGGGGGAGGGCCTGGAGAAGCACTGGGGAATGAGATCTACCAAATCAGGCTATGTCCATGTATGAATATGCCCCAATGAATCCTGCTTCTATATGATTATAACATACTCATTAAACACAATAGCAAATCAGCAGAGTAGAACAAGTAGATTGGGGAAGGGGGGAGGGGAAAGGACGGTAGTGGGGAATGGGATTGATCAAATTATGTGTATGCATGAATATGGCATAATGAATCCCACTATCATGTAATTATAATGCACTATATTTATAGAAATAGGATTTTAGGCCTTTGAGGGAAAAACTGAGTATACATACAATTCTTTACCTGGAGAAAATTAGGTTTTAGAAAAACAAAATACATTTAGACTTAGGGTTTTCTGGATTTAGTTATGAAATTCTAGCATCTGCATTTTGTTTTTGTATTTGTTAAACTTTTAACATTGTGCTTGTTAATATTTCTCAAAACACCCAGTTTTTGGTGGGTTGGCTTTATAATATACATTAGAAAACTGCATTGAAACTTTAAGGGCATTTTCATTAAAACCCAGAACAAAGTATTTTCTACTGAATTTTAGTTTACATAATTTTTTTTAACCCAAGAATTACTACTAACTTACATGAAATGCCAATTGGGTGGCCATTGGTGTATTTTAAAACCTCCTTTACCATGTAATCTCTCACATCAATAGACTAGGATTCCTGATACCAAGTTCTTTTTGTGTTCTTGGGCTAAAACCAACTTGGCCACAGCCTAATGTTGCCTCTTGGGTTCCAGGGAAACCAATTCCAAGATGGAGACTGACATGCAGCTCAGCTCTGAGGGAGCAGGTCAGGCAGGCCGGACAGCCGAAGCTGAACTATGGGCCCCACAGGGGACCCTGGACCTTGGGCTGAACCAAGTGGCCAGGCTTTTGTACCTGGGCATTCACTAGGAAGGAAGGGTATAATACCCTGGGATTTGGGTAAAGCAGCTCTCCAGGAAAGGGCCATGCGCAGGAAGGGACTCGGCTGGGAGCCATGGGCCACCCACACTCCATCATCTAGGAGTAATTCTGTCAACAAGAGGGACAGGAAGATCTGTGTTGGGCCACAGCATCTGCTACAGTTTGTATTTGTGAATATAAATGGAAGATACCATCTACTTTTCCCCTCCTCCTGGACACCAATCCTCCAGTGAGGAGGATGCTTAAGCTCCTTCAGGGGTGGGCCTGCCCTCCCATGATGGAGTGGGTGTTTGCTTAATTTTGTGGTTTGGTTAATTTTATGATGGACGAGTTGCTTTCCCCCCACTTTGCCTTTGTCAGAGATAAAAACCAACACTTTCCATGCGCTTCATAAGCTCTCTGTTCCGAAACTAGTGGGAATTGAGTACAAGCATTTATTAGGTGCTTCCTAGGAAATCCCTGTGCAGTAGACCAAATTCACATGTTGAGCCTAATCCCCAATGTGATGGTGTTAGGAAGTGGGGCCTTTGGAGGTCACAAGGTCAGAGCCCCCTTTCTGCCATGTGGGCTCACCAGGTGTCCATCTGCAACCCAGAAGAGGGCCGTCACCAGAACCCGACCATGCTGCCGCTGTATTTAGACTTCCTCTCAACTGAGAAATTTGTTGCTTTTAAGCCACTTAGCTCATTGTATTCTGTCGTAGGATCCCAAACACACCAAGACACCCTCTAGAAAAACAACTTTTACACATTGGTGACCCAGATAACTTTTGATTATTATACTACTATAGAGATATAGTATGCTATATGTACTATTTTCTCTTATTTATATGTATGTATATAAATAAAACAGTACCTATGCTATTTAATCTAAACACATGTATTCTCTAAACAATGGATGCAGTAAAATATATTAAATCTATATTTCATTTGTGTGTATATAACCCCAATCACACACATGACACACCATCTAACTTGACCCATGCAATACCATGATTTCAATGTTATAAGTTAACCCATTATGGTGACTATCTGCTTAAATGTTCTCCCATGTTTTTAGACCTCTGGTTTCTTTTTGAAGTAAAATCCCTGGGAAATAGGGCTGGGGTTGTGGCTCAGTGGTAGAACGCTTGACTGGCATGTGTGAGGCACTGGGTTCAATTCTCAGAACCGCATATAAGTAAAGGTCCATTGACAACTAAAATAATATTGGAAAAAAAAGTCCGTGGGAAGTAGCTCCCAAGGCCATACGTGACTGGGTTCATCTTGCCTTCATATGAGCAACCAGGATTGAGAGTGCTGCATGATATTGTTAGAGAGCCCCAGGGTAGGAAAGATAAAGTATCAATTATTTAAACTCATTAACACCCCCCCCCCCCCCAAAAAAAAAGGCCAACTCCCAGATTGGGCTAAAGAAATTGCATGGAAACTTGGGCTCAAAGAAGTCAGCTCTGTGTCGCTGTGAGAAACAGCGACTATCATCCTTTAGCCATTTATCTTTAACCATCTTTTTAAAAATTTTGGGACCATGCTAACAAAGCTGGGGTGGATTTATTGATTTCAGACACTGAAATGGAACGAAGGCCTATTTTATATCGATAAATGTTCCAACTCACAATGGAGATAAAATAGTTGCAACCAATATGCTCAGTACATAGATTTGCAAAAAATAAATTCCAAATTCTAAGAATGAGCAATTGTACTTACGTGACTTCCCCTTTCCAAATCCTGCTGAAATGGTCAATCTAATAAAAGAGCCAATCTTCCTTCAGTGCCAGGGTATTCTTGCGGAACCCCATTTTGAACCTCAGGTGGTCACAACAGGCCTCGTTGCAGGCCTAGTGCTGACAGGGACTCTGCTTTTATCTTTACCCTCATCCTTGAGGACTGAGACCCTCTATGAGGCTTGAGGCATTTACAAGGTCATAATAGAGGATTACTCTGAACCAGGAAGCAAACACTCTCCCAGGAAGTCAAGTTACTAGGGGACACAGGAGAACAAAACAGGTCTCTCATCAAGTCCTCAGAGGAAAACCTAGCTTAAAACAAAGGAAGCATCTTGTGAGAATTCTTCTGGTCCAGAGAAAACCCAGTTCTACCAGTCCTGCTGAGTGTTCCAGGTTCCCATCATTCACACCAACTACCAACTCTGGCTTAGAACAGTCCAGATTCCACCGTGCTTCTCGGGTCGACTGGGCTGAGGGGTGTGGGTCTGAGTTGGCAAGCCAGTGTGATCGTAGCTGGATTTGTGCATCCGTGTGGTTTAGTTAATGATGGTAGCAAGAGCTAGAGAAAACCTGGATTCATCTACAGAGTTCTCTAGAGAAATCAAACCAACATGGGGTGTGTGCGCATGTGTGCGAGTATCTGGAGAGGGAGAGAAAGGCCTATTTTCAGGAATTGGCTCCTGTAATTATGGAAGCTGTAAGGTAGGCTAGTAGCTAGAGACCCAGAGGAGAGCTGGTCTTATAGTTCAAGTTCAAAGGCTGCTGGGCTGGGTACCCAGAGAAGCGCCCATATGGCAACTGAAATCAGAAGTGTCTGCTGGACGATCCCCTCTGCTCAGTTGATGAGACCCGCCCACATTATGCAGAGTGGTCTCTTTACTCAAAGTCGACCAATTTAAAATGCTAATCACAGGGCTGGGGCTATGGCTCAGTGGTAGAGTGCTCATCTTGCATGTATGAGGCCCTGGGTTCCATCCTCAGCACCACACAAATAAAGGTATTGGGTCTGCCTACAACTAAAAAAATATTAAATAAAATGCTAATCACACCTACAGGGTAACTTCACAGCAATGTCTGTACTGGTGTTTCAAACAGCTGAGCATCACAGCACTGCTGACTTGAACACAGGGTGGTGGCCTCACTGGGCAGGGGGCTGCTGTGGTCACCACATGGGTGGCAGTTGGTGCTGGTGTGCTGGATGCTCTGTTGGGAGCTCAGGGGAGCTTTACACCTCTTCAGAGAGCTTGCTGGCCACTTCCAGAAGGGCTGTGCCAAGAGTGAGCAATCCAAGAGACCCAGCTCTTTAACCCCCAGCTAAGTGTGGCCTGTCGTCTTGGTATTGGGCTTGTACTGAGCTTGCCATGAGGTTCTGGCTCTCCCCTCCAGGCCTGGATGCTGGAATCCCTGGAGGACACTCATTTCTGAGCAGAACTGTCCTGTTTTGACCTATTCCTCAGAACTGGAGGTAGGCAAGGGAGAGTTTCTCTGCTCTGAGTGACCCCTTCCCTCTGCAATTGGGCAAGCATCCCAACAGTGGTGAGCGTCCTCATCCCTCAGGACTCACTCCCAAGCCTGCCCACTGACTGTCAGGTGGTCAACACCAGAGGAGTCCATTCAGACTGGGGCCTGAGGGGTCTTGGTTTATCATGTCATGGGAGCCATTGTCTGTCCTTATCTAGGCATAAGCTGTCCATTATTTTGGTATTCTCATGTACGACTTGTATTATTGAACAATGAAATCATAGTCACTAGGCTAATTTTATGTTATTCTCTTGGACTGCTGAAAGGAGAAGGGGCTGTATTGGGGAGGGCTACAAATACATAATGGAAGAAAAATAAAATGCCCTTTTAGGTCATAAACACCCTTTTATGTGGATGATATACATTTAACCATAAAAGTTCATGATTCTCAAACTGGTTTATAAAACAATCACCTAAAGGTAGACTTAAAGGAAACTTGTAAACTTAGTGACACCGAAAGTCTTCTATGTAATGGGGTTGGTCAAATTTTCTCCCTCTTGAACTATTCTTTTAAAAAGATTTGTGAGAAAAGCATCTGCTTCCATTAGGTATTAAAAAATTGTCAAAGTTGCGTGTATAATTTCCTGCAGACCTTAAAATTGGCTGCCAGAGTTGCAAAGTAATTTACCAAGCTTCTGTAGTGACAAATATAACTACAGATACAGAAATTCAAAAATATTTTCTTTGTGGTGCTGGGGGATTGATCTAGGGCCTGGTGCATGCTAGGCAAGTGTTCTACCACTGAGCACATTCCCAGCCCCATCTTCCTTACTTTATCCCATTTTATGCATGTACTCACACGAGTTTTTACTTATATGCCTAAACAAGATGACATACATCTAGAATATTCCAGGCAGAGAGCACGAATAGGGTCCTGGGGAAGAGGGATGTTAGTCTGAGGGAGAGGACCACGAGATGTTATTGGTGAAGCAAGCAGGGACCACTGCACCAGACACAGAAAAGTCATGTATCAATACAAATGTGCCCTGTTTAATTTACTAAACATACAATTATATAGCCATTCATCAAAACCCTATGGATATTTAAACTGTAGTTTTGTTACATTGAGCAATGTGAAGAGTATGTACATTTTTGTAAGTCTGCGTGCTTATGATCATGAGCAACTCCCTGAACTGTGTTGGAGGGCAGCCGCTAGGCTTACTACTCTCAGTGGTCACATTTTACTCAACTGGAGATCATGCTGGCATGAAGGCGAGTTGCCCAGCCTTTCTCTGCAGGTGGTCAGTATCGCCAGGTGGCTGCCAGCATCTTAGATGCTGCCTGCGATGGCCACATGGGCCATTTTTATTTGAAGTGGGGTATGGTCTGCCCTCAGCATCTTTTTCCTGCTTATATCTGTCCTCTCTCCCACTTCAAGGGACAGTACCTGGGAGCTGCCTTTCCAGAGGCCCTTTGTTGCACTATTGGGGTTTAGGAACCCCACCCCAGAGAGGCCCTCAGGCAAGATTTGGAAGGTGCACAGGGAGCAAACCCATTCTTCTCCAAGTAGGCAGCAACCTTGATTCTGCAGTGTTCTCCAGGGAGGGCCCTCCTCCCTCAGCTGCCCACCTCCTTACTGCTGCTGATTGTGAATGACGACCATGGATGACAGTTTCTGGCTATTCCTGGCCTGGGCGGTAGTGTTCAACTTTTGGATTCTCTGAAAAAATTCATCGTGGACCATTCCTAACCCTCTTCCAGCTTCCCAAGTGCTTTGTAAATGTCTAATTCCCCGTTTTAAATCCCTGCCTGACAAACCAAGAGTGGTTTCTGTTTTCCTACCCGTCACCGATTACCAATGAAGACTTTTCCACGTTTGTTGGCTATGTGCTGACCTGCAGGGGGTCATTCTCTTTTTACTTGAGGATGTTTTTTTTTCTTTTTAAACACTTTAAGGGCTTTGTAAGAACTCTAAAATCAGGTATGATCAACACATTGAAAACATTTGTCAGACTTGAATTTTAACTAGAAATTAAGTGTTTTAATGCTTAAAAAGTACAAACCTCAGAACAGAATAATATTAAGCTATGAAAGGTTTCTGGGGTTCTAATTGTCATTGAGACAGCTGATTCATCCTGGTGGGGACTGTCCATGGACAGCATCCCTGGCCCCTACCCACTAGATGCCAGTAGCACCCCCTACCCAGTTGTGACTACTGATGCCGTTTTAGACATTGTCACGCGCCCTGCGTGCTAAAGATGCTGCCTAAGACAGTCCACCATTTTCTGCCTGTGTCCCATCTGAACTCTCTGCAGTTAAGAGTCCTAGCAACATGATCTCCAGATGCCAGGGGATGCTTACTATCAATAATGAGGTCCTTGCTACAATCTACCAGTGGGAGACCCAACTCTGGATTCCCACCTTTTTTTTAAAAAAAAAAATATTTATTTATTTGCTTTAGTTGTACACGATGCGTTTATTTGTACGTGGTGCTGAGGATCGAACCCGGGCTGCGCACGTGCTAGGCTAGCGCTCTACCGCTGAGCCACAACCCCAGCCCTCCCACTTTGAAAGCAACTTCTGCCAACTGTCATGGGTACGGTTGCTCTAGAGGCAGCTGCTGAGCAAGGATCCACAGACCAGTTTGCTTCTCTTTTCCTTTCCTCAAGCAAGTTAATCGTGCAGGTAACCCGAGCTTATTAATACTGGACGACTCTAGGAGCCAGCAGAGAACCTGCAGCTCGGGGGTCATCCCAGCCCAGTGGCAAGGGATTCGGAGTGTTCATGCATCGACCATCAGTTCCTGGGTGTACTGGCTTCCAGGGGTGCAGATTCTCAGGCGTTTTAGGCATGTGGCTCATGCGAGCAGAGCAAGCTCCAGTGGCTGGAGATAGCTGTGGGTGAAGAGGGCAGATGGTATGGTTGTCACCCGCACCAAAACAGGAAGGCCTAAGGGCAGCACTCGGCACCTGCTGTTCTGAATCACTGGAGTTCTTGTTGCTGGAAAATGGAGCTGAACCTTTCTGGAACCCTGAGGGACCATGTAAAGTAGCTGGGATAAGAATATAATTCTGTATGCTGTTCCCTGATGGCCAGGTGGTAACTGCTTTACAGATCCATGTTTGTACTTGAGCTCAAAACGGGGACGCAGACTCCTGCAGGTAGCCACATAGCTTTCTGCCCCAGAACTCCTAGGTGTATACGGTACGCTTCATTGGGGGATATTAGACCACCCTTCTCCAACAGCTGCAGTGACGCTGGAGCAGAGGTAGGTTGAGAATGAGAGAGAAAAGACTAGGAATTCCACACCCCAGCATTCCCAGCTTCCTAAGCCTTTGGCTCCTTCCACATTTTATGAGGAAGTTCCAGCATCTTAGCTGGTTAATGGGCTTTTGGAGACACGCAAGGCCACTTACTCAGGTGAAATCAGTACAGGACCTTTAAGCAGGGGGTCGAGTCTTCAGACAGGTGAGAGGGGACACTAATGTATGATGGAGCTCGGTAGGATTGGGAAGTTTGTGATTGATCTGAAGACAATAGTATCCTGAGATTGGATTTGAGGGAGTATAACTTTTACAGAGGAGCCCTGATATGGATATTAAGTTTTATGATTATCTCAATCACCAGAAGGTTCAAAATCTGGGTTTGATTTTTTACAATATGTGGACCCTACAGCTACAGGAGAGGATTATTTCTTTTAGGGAAGTCTTAGAAGCTTTTCAGTCTCTAAAAATGTCTTACATTTTCAGTGCAAAGATCTGAACTTGTCATTTTTCATTCTTAGGTGCGGCCAGAAATAGCCAGCTTCCTTTTTATTTTTTGGCATCAAATGTCACATAATTCTGGGTACAAAAGCCCTGGGCTGGGGGCAGTGTGTGTTTGTGGGGGTGGGTGGGTGGGGTGAGGGTTAGAAGTCACTGTAGGAATTTCAAGCAGTAATTATTTAATTCAGGGAATCACATACCTATAAAACCACCCAAATGGCTACAGCACAAAAATTAGGGGGACAAACTCTGACTTTAGGTTCACTGTCATGGAGAGCCAGATGGCAGCTGCTATCCAGAGTTTAGGTCCTCAAGGAAATTCCAAGAAATTTCACAGCTCTTCTACAAGCCTGGGGCAGGATAACAGAAAAACTCAGAGGACACCAAAGTTCACATTTAGCAAATAAGTACATTAGAGATGAGGAAAGATTTTGTCTCAATTTCACATTTCCAGGCTTTGCATGAGCATTTCTCATTAGCAAAATGTAAATTACATCTAGGATCTCGGAGGTAAGGGACTCTGGCAGATGGAGTCACTAGACTTGTGCGGCCCCCGGGAGAGCGAGATGAATTCTGGTCGTCATCCCCTAAGTAAACAAGAGCCAGCACAGAGAAACAGTATGTTCCCCAGTCTGCAGAGGTTCCGAAATGGTGAAAAATATCAGTTTGGCAAGGGAATTGAACAGGACAGTTTTTTTACTGAACGACTCTCATACTTCATTTTGTTCAAATATATAGATAATTGATGGGGTTTAAAGTAACGGCTCAGCATTTGCAGAGTTTTGAAAGTAATTGTTCAGAAAGATGGCTTATCAATTATAATTGGAGACATGAGATTCCCATTGCTAAGTTTGTCAATTGCTTATTTTAGAATCTTTTATTTATAATGTTTGTGTCTTGGCCAATTTTAATGTTTGATAAATCTTAGAGCTTCTTCATTATTTGCTCAGATAAAAAGTGATTAATGGCTTTCCAGTATCCTAGAGCAAAATAAACTGATTTAAGAAGTACTAAACATAAGGCACATGATTTAAACTAATATTTATATTTATTCCTAATTTAATTCCCTTTTAAAGGAAAGGAACTTTTCTATAGATCAGACTTGAATGACTGTGGACTTAGAGACCAAGAGAAAGCTTTGGACTCAGCATACAAGGGAAAAAAAAAAAAAAAAAAAAACCAAAAAAACAAAAAACAAGCAAAAATGTAAGTCTTAAAACTCTGTTGAGGCTCTTTGGTAAGTGGGAAGGACAGCAGGAGTCGGTAGTCCAGTTCTCCCTACCCCCTCCATGACCTATAGTAAAGCAATTATGAAAATATTAAGTGCTACAAAGTGAATAACCAGAAAGTGATTAAAATATGGAGTATAATACAAGTGGGAAATTTAAAAATTCACTGATAATTTCCTAATCAGAGGTTGCTAATTGCATTAGGGAAAACATTTTTTGTAGTAAAGTGTTAATAGGTTTCAGTAATTTAATGGTGATTACTTGTTTCACCTCTGTAACACCTATAAAATTGCTAAACACAAAACTGAACTGCAGGTCTATTTTATGTGAGACCATGCAAAAATTTAAATAAGTGCACTTCAGATGAAATTTTAGATATTTGCACTAACAGTTTCTTCCGTTCTTGTAAAGAATTTTTGTGAATTGTTCTGTAGAAAAAAAAACCAAGTAATGTATGCTTGGGTTATCAGGAACATTTAAACATGACATTAATATGCACCTTATACTGTGTATAACAAAACATTGGATTTTGTAGACCTAAGTATCATAAAAAGTAGATGTACATTCTCTAAGTTTATATGGATTAACTCTCTAGTAAGTTTTTCCTCCTAAAATCTTTTCTCTCCAGTCATCTAAATTAGTAGTTTTAATCTCTTCACTGCTCTACTTCTTTCCAGAGATCACTGAAAAATAGTTTAATGCCAGAACTGTCTGCGGAAAACTACATTTGAATTTTAAAAGTTGTGACTTTTATTCATATATGGAGTAATATGAAGATAACTGGCTAATAAAAACCAATGTCATTTTTTAAAAACGAGGGAAATCTTAGATCCATAGACTGCTGGGAAGCACTCTGCTGTAGTCGAGAAGCCACCTTGGGAAGTTCGATCCTCAGGAAAGCAATCAACACTGGCACAACTTGTCAAAGGCTAACGTTTCCCAACTCTGGAAATGAACCAGATGGTATGAGGGACATGTTCAAGAACCATGGCCGTATCTCAGCAAGACCTGTGGTCTTGGGACACGTTCACTCGTTCCATTCCTGTTTCCATCTCCTCAAGGGAAGTCTTGCAACTCTGAGTGCTGTGAGAAGCAGCCGGCCTGCAGCTGCGGGGAAGGGCGGGGCGGGTTGAGGCTCTCTGGAAGCCTCAGAGAATTTCCCATTGGACCTGAAAAGCCACAAGAAACTTGGGCCTCTCCAACCTTGGGTCAGGTCTGTACTACAGCCAAGCGACCACAGACACAAGCCAGGCTTCATCAAAACCAGGCCAATTCCTGTGTAAATAGAGATTGATAGAGACACCTGTTGCCTAATGCCCAGACCCCTCCCACCCCCCCAAAAAAGCCATACCCTGATTAGACAAAAGATACATGGAATGCTCATGGATACCAAGTACCTTAACCAGGACTGGGCTGGGGGCCGACTTCCTTAACCCTGTACAGGTATAAGCCCCTAGACAACAGACACCCATTGGCAACCCTGTCTTGGGACTCTTCCTCCTGCAGGAGCTCTGCTTCTTTCTAGTACCCTCATAAATCCTGTTACTTTGCTCTCTCCCTTTGTCTCGTGCATTCAAAAAATGAAATCCAGACACAAAGAACCCCACACTTTGTGCCATCCCCATTACCTTCTGGTAAGCACTAAGTGTCAAAGGAAAAAGATTGTCACTCGGGATTCAACACCCAGGGGAAAAGAATTCTAACACAAGGAAGAAATTAAGACTCCCCAGGTAAACAAACAGGACTGCCAGTGCGCCTGCCCTATAGGAAACACCAAGAAATCAGATGAGACAGTAACTCAAGTCCACACAAGCAAATATAGACCACCAGGACTCACACAAGCACAGGCAAACATAAAAACAGTGTAAGTGTGTGGCCCATTTTAATGCTTTTCTGAATGATTAAGTAGACAGTTGCATGCAATTCCAACCAAAATCCCAATAAGCCATTTGTGGATATTGACAGGTGATTCTAATGTTTATATGGAAAGAAAAAAAAAGCAGAAAAAGCCAATGAAATACTGAAGGAAAATGGAGGTCTGACATTGTCCAAGACTTATATAAAGCTCCTGGGACCAAGACAACATGGTATTTGTTAATAGACTTGTAGATAATCCCCAGCACTGCAGGAAAAAAAAATCTAAAAGAGACTTGCATAAAGCAATACTTATGAAATTGTTGACCCGTTTATAACATTAGGCTATAACTTGTAGGACAATAGCATGAAGAAATGCATGAGCATAATTATATCAAGTTTTTAAAAAAATATGTTTAAGTCTAGTGGGTAGATCCGAACTAGATTAAGATGCTAATTTTAACACTTGAGGCAACTATTAAAAATAAAAATCTAAAAAGTCGACAGTAGAAAGAATGGGCTGGAAAATATCTAACCCAAGAAAAGGCAGCAATTGGAAAAGGAACAAAAGACATAAGATATGAACAATTAGAAGAGCAGAAGTAAATCCCATGTTTTAGTTAAACACTTCCCCTCTTAATTCAGGGGCAAGGCACACACGACCATTAGACCTAATAATGTAGCAATGCTTTAGAATATAAGATCATTGTACAAAGTTATATTTCTATATGCTAGCAATAAATTTGATTTTAAGAAACTGACTTACAATAACAAAAGGAATAAGATTGAGTTACAAAAGTGCAAGATTCATAGAGAAATTAGAGGAGAAAAAAGTGGGCAGACATCTTAGGTCCTTGAATTAGAAGCCTGGATGTTGTCCATGTGGCAACAGTCCAAGTTGACCTAGGTATTTAATGAGATCTATTAAAGCCCCAGCTGGCTTGTTTTATATTTTGCAGAACTTGAGAAACTGTCCTAAAATTCATAGCAAAATATAAGGACCAAAAATAACCAAAGCAATCTTGAAAAGGACAGTTAGGAATTTCACCATTTTCAAAACTTACTACCAAAATCATACGTTATGTAACCAAAGGAAATGACCAAGTTTAAAAAGCCAGTGAAGGACAGGAAGAGATGTTTCTCCAGATCTGACATCCACGTGGCCGACTCGTGTATGAAGAGGCAGCCCAGCACCGTCATCAGGGAAAGGGAGAATCAAGTCTGGCAAGATCCCACTTCATGTCCACCAGAGAGGCCTGAACTGAGATTGACTTCTGAGCATGTGTGAGTAGGTTGGGGTGAACCCAACTACTGTGTACAACATAGCGATCTAATAATTTTAGAAAGGCACAATAGCAAGTATTGAGGAGAACGTGGAGAAATTGGAACCAGCTTTGATTTTTCTGACCTTGTCCGAGTCATCTCTTGGGGGAGAGAGAAACGCTGCATGAAGGACTGCAGCTTGCTCATGGATATGCACAGAGGGCCTTTTACTGGCCACTTTGTCCTGGTAGATGGCCTGATGCCCGAGTCTGACCTATGATCAGGTGCCCCTCACGGGAAGCTTCTTTAAACTGGCAGACATCCCTACGGCTCTTGTCGGACCTGGGTCCAGATTATTCCTACAAATATAACTCCCAGAAAGGGGCTCTCTCTTCCCCAAACTGGAAAGTTAAATGTGGGTGTGAGGTGAGACACAGAAGCCGTAACTCAACCCACATGAAATGACCGCAGCTCGTTACTTAGAGGGGTCGAGAAAGAGGGCGGCATGCCCCCCAGGGCGTGGGATGAATGTGCTCATTCATCTCAAGTTTAACTGAGCATTGTATGTTTTTATTTGCGAAATCTAGAAAGCCTACCTTCAAGCAGCTAAGGCAGTAAAATAAATAGGATCTCTGCAGCCTGGTTGTAGTTCTGGAAAATGAGAGAAAGGGGGGCCTCTGGACTGAAGCCATTCTTGGGATTGAGAGCATCACCCAGTCCAGTTTCCCACTGGGATTTACTAATTGGTATTTCATGGGGTCCCACTGTTACCAAGAGTGGTCACTGTAGCATGTCTGCAGTCCATGCAGGATGTGGCGGTCCGTGGGGCGAGTTGAGTAGCTGTCCCATGGCGCCTCAGCTCTACTGAGGTTCTGTGGGCATACTGAATAGGCAAGACCAAGGGGTCATGAGGACCCTGTGGGTCCTGCCTCACGGTGCATTTGGTCATGCCTGACACTTAGGAGTGTGATAAAAGCAGCAGCATGAAGGAAAGGTGAGGGAGTTGTTTAGGAGTATGTTGGATTATTTTCTGGAAGTAAACAGAATTCTTATTACCAAGATATATAGGAACCATCTGAAAATAACCTAGTGTAAAACATTCATGAAGAGAAATGCTAGAAGAGATGCCGATTCACCCAACCAAGTAGGGGCAAAGATTTAGTGAGCCAAAAGAGGGCTGCCATGGAGTATGTACTCAATGAGGATTTAAGATGGAGGATTCCCAGTTATTGGGAAAACAAACAAACAAACAAAAAAAATGTCAAGGCAGCTCCATTTGGCTTCTCTAGCCCCAGGATGAATCCCATCACTGTACCATTAATGTTTGGGTCACAGTGGCCCGCTTCATAGTCCAGAGTGGTCCTGACCATCCCTGTGACTAGTGCTAACTGAAATGCAGGCATAGGACAATTCCTGGAGTGAATCTCATCCCCTGTCCTGGAGCTGGAGGTCAGCCAGAGTCACCAGACCTGTCAGGATAGCCTGACACCAGTGTCCTGTTCAATGGGTGGGTGACTTTGATTGGTGGGCAATACTAACTGGAGAATGGGTTTGAGAAGATTGCTGGGTGAAGGCTGCAGAGATCCTAATTATTTTTATTGCCTTAGCAGCTAAAGTTTAGATTTAGCAAATAAAAAACATAGGAGGCCCAGTTAAACTTAAATTGGAGATAAATAAGTGATTTTTGGTGTAAGTACATCTCATGTAATTTTGGGCAGCTGAGTTCAAAAGAAACGTACTAAATTGGATTTTTCAGTTTGGAGATTCTATTAGTGAGAACCAAATTAAACTGCAATATACTTAATTGGTGCTAAATAGAAGTGAGTACAAGGTTGAAAGAAAGTTTAACACTGCCAAGAAAGCAAATATAGTACATAAATTGGTGACCAATTATGTACAACCATTCAGAAATTGTAGACTGCTGGTGTGAAAAAAGGCCCTTCTGAGCTATTTCTAGTTTTTAAATAATTGGACTGAGACCCCCTGTGAGACCAAATATCATCCTGTTTTAATTTTAATTTTTTAAAATAAATCCCAGGCAGTCAATATAGCATGGTGAGTAAGTTCTTTAAATTTCCCATGATCCCAAAATAGAAATGATAACAAGATAGCATTTAGAAGTGACAGCCACAGAGAAGCAGAGAGGATGATGGGGTGGCCTGCTGGGAGTTGGGTTTGGAAATAGTCAGGTGGCCAGCAGTCCAAAACCTGAGCTCTCAGGGCCCTAAACTCTGCGTGAATAGAATCCTAAGCCAGGATCCCTGCAAATATGGGGGATTCAGGCTTCTAAAACATCACCATGGTGCCCTTTTTGCATTCACGTGCAGCCTCGTGAATACCCAAGGCAACCCAGCCACATGCAATTGACTCATCCTTACTGTTGCCATGGGCCAGAGACATTTGCTTAAGCCAACCCCCTTCCACTACCCAAGCTCACCAGGGTGGAGGTGTTGCTGTTTAGCTTGCACTCGTGATACCCAGCAGGCTCATTGTGATAGATGACTGTGCCATACCCCAGTTTGATTCATCAGGTCTTGGGTGGGGACCCCAAATTCATATTTCCAGTAGATTTCCAAGAGATGTAGATGCTGCCAGTCTGGAGCCCACACCTGAGAACTACTCTAGCTCTACCAGTGCTATCAGTATGATGCTACCTATGACCCATGAAAGGTTCTTGTCACCTGGCTAGTCAGTGGGCCACTTTAGAACATCATATTCTGGAACTCTGCACCCTAGGACAACTTTAGTGTCCTAAGTGGATTTTCCCAGAAGCATAAAAGGAAGGTGTATGCTAATGATTAAGGAAATGCTTCCAGAAGAAAGCAGCAAGGGGGCGGGGAGAGCTGCATTATGAAGGAGAAGCAGTAAAGGGAGTGCACGGTTTCAGGGGAGATCCCAGTGTAGCAGGTGCTGAGCCTACTCCACCAGGATCCCCCTCCCAGGCTCAGTGTCCTATCTCCCCCATTGCTCCCCGTGTTGGCTGCTAACGGTTGCCCTATTCTCAGGGGAATTTGCCTCTGTCAAACCACTCTACTTGGGAGGTCTTATCACAGCCCTACTGGGCAAATCCAGCAACTAGTGGACTAACTGATATTAGTACACAAGAACCTGGATCCCGTGATTCATGGCAGGACCAACTCTGTGGTATGTCTAGGGATCCCCAAGCCCATCCTCAGGTTCGATGATTCCCTAGGAAGGACTCAGCAGTACTTATGCTCAGGGCTACAGTTTACTACAGTGAAGTGATGAAAAAGGCACATCAGGCAGGGCCTAGGACAGACCACGCTTTCTCTCCCAGCAATGATGGATGACACCGCACACGGAGTACTGCCAACCAAGCAAGCTCACCGAGCCTTGGAGTCCACAGTATTTGTCAGCAGTGGACATGGGTTAAACGTTATTACTAAGTAATCTTGGGGAAGTATGCTTTCTTTGACAGAAAAGCCAATATACATAGAAGGAATAACTGATGTATTTATTGGAAGGAGATTCACCCCTTCACTTCTAAATCATAAAACTAATCACATTTGAAGAAAGGATGTGAATAAGATCACCGGACAGGTCTTTCAATGTCTAAGAAATTTCAGGGGTGGTCTCAGCCTGGATCACCGTGGCATCCATTTGAGGAGCTGGTTCTTGAATTCAAAGTTTACTACTGGCTTATCAAGGTTGAGGGTTGAAACCAGTTCTACCTGGGTCAACCAGTTCCACAAAGGCAACCCAATGTGGGTATGTGTCTGACACATCTTACTGTCCATGTTTCTGTTGTTCCAAAGTAAAGATTCTGTCTCCAACACCTCAAATTTGCTTATATGGTATTCTTTGGGAATATGATACCGCAATTGGGAAAACATTAAGCGTTTCCTCAGTTTACTCTGCCTCAGACTTTTCAATTGAGGCAAAGACTACAGAACACAAAAATCATTTTAGCAATTTGGAGTGCACAATTCGGTAGCATCAGTATGCTCAAAATGTTGTAACACAGCCATGACCATTAACTGGTTCCAGAATTCTTTTATCACCTCAGAAGGAAACTATGGTTTTGTGGACTTGAAAAAACAGTGGAGTGTCCTTTCAACTAAGCCTGAAGGACTGTTAACGTTTCTTATAGGCAGGTCTACTATGGATGAACTCCCTTTGTTTTTATGTATCCATCTTCATTTTTTGGTGGACAATTTTGCTAAATATAGAAGTCCCCAATTATCCACATGGGAGACATTCCAAGACCCCTTCATGGATGCCCGAAACCACAGGTAGTAAACATATGTACAAAAAAAAAACCAAAACAAAAACAAAACAAACAAACAAACAAAAAAAACCAACAACATAGCACTGAACCCTGTAACATTTAATTTATAAGTTGGGCATGGTAAGAGACTAAAATAATAGAACAATTACAACATACTATACTTTGTGTGAGTGTGGTCCCTCACTTTCTCAAGACAATTTGTATCATTCACCCTTCTTGTGGTGTGGGATGATACAATGCCTGAGAAAATGAGGTGAAGGACATAACCCTATATCACAGAGTCTAAGTTACTGTGCAAGGGTTACCTGAACATGAGGTATGTGATACCACGACAGTCTTCCTCTGACAGCCAAGATGGATACCAAGTGATGAATGGATGGGTAGCATATATCGTGCGGATGTATTGGACAAAGGAATGATTCATACCCTGGGTAGGATGGGTCAGGACAGTATGAAATGTCACACTACTAATGAGGGTGCACAATTTCAAACTTATGCTTAAACTACTGTATAGAAATTTTACTTTTCACCACTGTATAGAAGCTAGAAGGCAGCAAGATGAGAAATTGGTTAGTTTTTTTTGTGGATTCTTCATATGAAATGAGTTGCTTCTCAATTTCAGGATCTTTTTCTGACAATTTAACTATGATGCTCTGGTATACATATGAGTTTATCCTGCTTTGTATTTGTTGAGCTTCTTGATAGAGTAGATTCCTTTATTTCATCAATTTTGGGAATTTGTAGCCTTTACTTCTTCAAAATGCTTTCTGCCGCCACTCCTCCCGTCATGTTGTGGCTGCTAAAAATAGAACAATTACAACACACTATACTAAAACATGCTAAATTTTAACATTATGGTTTGAATATGAGGTGCCTCCCAAAGCTCCTGTACTAATGCAGGAATTTTCTGAGGTGAGATGATTGGATTGTGGAATCTACCTAATTAATCCTTCATTGTTTGAATGGACTGGGTGGTAACTAGGCAGGTGGGAGGTGGCTTGGAGGAGGTGGGTCACTGAAGGCGTGCCTTGGAAGTGCGCCTCTTCTGTGGCTCCTCCCCCCGGGTCAGCTTCCTTGGTCCCACGATGGGAGGGGCTTTGCCCTGCCATGCTCCTCTCTCACGAGTTCCGCCTCTCCCGGGTCCACAGCAGTGGCATTGGTGGAGACCACTGAAATGATGAGACCCAAGTAAACCTTCCCTGCTCTAAGCCGGTCCTTAAGTATTTTGGTCACAGCAATGCAAAAGCTGACTAAAATACCTTAGTGTTCAGATAGTGACTTAAAAGATGTCCTTAAACGCCTCTAGCTGAAAATCCCCAAGACCAAGAAATAACAAAAACCCTTCTCCCCAAGTTTTCACCAACTGGCTCTATCAGGCACTCCATTTACAACTGCTTTAGCTTTCATTTCCTGCTTGGATAGGGTCTAAAGATCATCCAGAGGCCAGGTGTAGGGTCTTCTCAGGTCTTTTCTGAACATGAGTCCTGTCCCTACATGTGTATGTCATTCCACACTCCCCACTATACATGGGGGCTTTCCAAAGGCTTATGTTCCATTAAATATCTCTTTTCCACACTAAAAATCCTTTCTTCTTATCTGTCATCCATTGCCCCCATTATCCAAATACCTGTGGCTAACACATTTGCCTTTGAGCACTTTTGACAAATGTCACTCATTTCATCAGGTAAACTCTGAGGTAGGCAAGACCAGGACAAGTTCTGGAGCTGAAGTCCACTAGACATACGCAATCACAGTTCTCTGATAATGAAGTCCGTGCTGTTCTCTCGTGCAGGTAACCCTTTTCAGGGATGTGGGCTACTGTCAAGCTGGGGAATGAGAAGGTAGTAAGCAGGAAGTTTCAAATGCCACAGTCCTCTTAGTCAAGTCTAACATTAAGTTTTCCTATTTTTGTAAGTTTCATTAGCTTCTTGAGTTCAAAAATTGCTTTTGATAGCTTTTGCCAGCATCTTAGTTGCATTGGCCAGAAGGACGAAGCTGTAGATGTCCCAACTACATCACTTGCAGCAACTCTCCACATTTTAACTGCTGACCAGACTCTAGTAAGTAAAGGAACCAGCTTTACAAATGTACAGAGTGGGCTGTCCTCATGGTGGTCATTTTAGGGCCATGTCAAGCAGAGAACTGGTCTGCAAAGGAGAGTAAATGCAATGACAAGATCTGATTCTTTCTCCCATGGGAGGCCATAACCTTGAACTTGGCTTTTTTTTTTTTCCAGTCCTCATTCCAGCCATCCCCACAGTCCTGGCAACCCTCTACCAGGAGATACTTTCATTTCCTACCAATACCATATTCTTTAGCTTGGAAGATTTCCAATTTTAATGTCTTAAAATGGAAGAGTGTCAGATATCTGCCATTCTCTTACAGGCTGTGTGTTCAGCAACCATTTGGTTAGTAAACAAGAGGCAGCTGTGCAAGCTCTCCCGTAGGACTACAAAGGGTCCTGTGTCTCTCCACCTAGAGCCCACAGCCATCACTGACACGGCCAATTGGCAAACCCATGTATCTAAAGCAAGCTTTAAGTTGCTCATCCTCCCCAGAGCTGGAGAATCCCAAGCAGGAGCGAATGAGAGGGATATGGTAGTTTTCTGTTAGAGGGGACCATCTCCTTGGCTTGGCTGTTTTGAACAGACACTGCCAGTGACCAGGCCTTCAATTCTGTGACCCAGTGTTACCTATGGGTCCCACAGATCCAAGAATGAATTTAGTTTATCAAGAGAATTCCATGAAGGGCTGGCTTGATTCAAGGTAGAACAAGGTCCTTGCCTGATAGGGAAGAAATCAAGTTCTTGGGCGATTTTTATTTAAGGTATGAGATTCATGAAAAAAATAGCTGTATGTGTAATACAGAAAATGACAACCCAATGCACTTGGATGCTATTAATATTTTTGAAAAAACCATTATAATGCAAAAGAAAATCCACCTTTATATTCAGGCTGAACATGCACCGACAGGTGCCTGCTGTGCATTATAGACAACACATGAAGGAAAGTGAATCATCTCTAATGTCCAATACACAAGCCCCAGCACGACACGTCATCAGCCATCTACCCACATCCCTTGGGTCCTCATGATCATTTCTCTGTGCGTCAGGCTGATTTTCCCAGGGTGACACCTGCATTTTCCTAGGAGGGCTGCCCACAGGCCACTTTGTCTCCAGTGAGCTGACGTGCTTTGGGCTAAACACCTGGAAGGTGTGCTTTAATCCACAGTGAGTACGTGTCAGGGGTGTTATAACCCAGCTTTTGACCTAGGAGCAGTCCAGAGGGTTTCATGCAAATTCCTGGAGGCTCCCTGAAGGATCACTCTCCTCACACGTGTGGTAGCTGTCTCATTAGGACACCACTTACTGGCTGCCTTCCTTCTCCCATAGCACCTCCCCACTCCCCGACAGTCCTACTGCATTTCAAGTAAACCCTTGTCTCAGGGTCTGCTTTTGGGGAAATTCAGATAAGAGAATGGGACAAAACAATTCCACTGAGGCCTGGCAGGGGTGTAGCTCAGTGCTAGAACACTTACCTACCACGTGCAAGGGCCTGGGTTTGATCCCCAGCACCACAAACCCCAGAAACCATGTCCGAAGATTTGGTCCTGGCCACTGATGTCAATTGCCTAAAGATTAGATGACATGTGGCCTTTGATAAGAGGTAGGAGAATCATCCCTACCAAGGAGTATTGTCAAAGGTCAGACAGCAAGTGTTTGGAATGGTGCTGGTCACAGTGCAAAGGGAAGTAAATTTGGAGAAGGAATTAGAGTCTTGTCTGAGCTAGGATTTGATTATTGGGATTTCCAAGTTGGTACAGGGGAGGCGAAAGCGACTTGAAGTCAGAGGGGAGGAGGTGTGTGCAATTGGAGGAACCCTCCACCCACCTGCTCCAGTTTTTCCACAGCCTCCATTAGTCTCTCCCCTTGGGTGCTTCATGGGAGCTGCTGTCTTTTTCAGATGTGTCTCTGTGCCTGGAACAGGGCTGGGGCGTAGCAGGCACTTGCATTAGGTCGACAAGAATCATCTATCAGTCCTGCTAAGTAGTACTGCTTGCAGAGACCCCTTTATTTCCTGGGGGGGGGGGAAGTGTGGGGAGAAGCATGATCTAAAACAAGCAGGTCAGTGACAACGTGGCTTATGACCCCATCGCAGCCCAGTGGCAGGAAGACAGTGCTGAAGGCTTCAGCTCATGCTGTGCAGGGATAGGAAGGACTTGCCTTTTGGTGGCTCTAGAAATCGAACCCAGGGCCTCATGCATGCTAGGCAAGCACTCTACCACTGCGCCACATCCCTGGCCCACATTTGTTTTATGGTTTTAATCATATACAGGCCAAGTCTATTCACCTGGTCTGGGCATCTACCATGGGATCAACCCACTTGCTTAGCTACTAGCAGTATATTGAAGTACCTATCAGACTCATTAGCTCACCCCATCTCTAGCTGGTTAGAAAATCCTTATTTTAATCTATGTCTGCTTTGCTGTGAACCTTCAGCATGGACACAGTGACTGATGCCAATCCTTCTCATCACACTTGCAGTGTTAAGTACATGAAGTTTTGTGGCCCCTAAGCCTTCAGACTAAGTGGCCCCAGCGTAAGGTGGTCTCCGCAGGAAACATGTCCCTGAACACTGAATCATGCCCATGTCTGGGGCCAAATAGCTCAGTTTCCACTAGGCACAATGACCTAGAAAGTCCCATCATCTCTTGTGAGACTCCAACTGGTGGTCACATGAGCTCTACTGAAGGACAGACCAACCACCTTTCCACCTTGGGTGTTCCTGCTGACGTCACTGCCACATCTCCACTTCCCAGTGCATTTTTAAGTGAGTACGTTCAGTGTTATAGACCTTAGTGACAGAATCTGCTAGGGACTGAGCCTCCCTCCCCGAGATGGGACCGATTCTGTTTGTCCACACACCTGAAGAGTCAGTTCTAGAGGTCAGTTGACCCCATTAACCCTGCAAGATCCAGTGTGTGCTGGACTCAGGTTCTATAGGAAAACATGGATGTTTCTAGCAAATTCTAACTTCCAGAAACACACATGCCCTGGGAGAACATGGCCCCAGACTTTAGTTTTCAAAGCTAAAACTTAAATTTTGAGATGAGGTTATAGATTTTATTTTGGCAAGACTAAAACTGATCTAGTCAATGTTGTATTTCAGAAGAATGCCAAAAAAATGCAGGATTCAAGATTGTGCTGCTTTTATGAGTCACAGCATTTGCCCTATTTTGATTTTTTTTTTTTTTTAATTTTGAGGAACACGAGCAGAGATTGTTTATGCTGGCAGAGAAGCATATGCTGTTTGAGAATCATCTCTTCAACAGGCAAAAATCCTCTTCAGCCTCGCCCTCGTGGACTCTGACAATTCTAACAGTGCTCACTGCAGAGACAGTGAGGCCAGAACGGGAGCTAGGCTGTGACCATCGTGGGATGGTTCTGGAAAAGCCCTCCCACTCAGCCACAGGAAAGGCCCGAGCTTGTGGTACTGCTGCTCCCTGGGAGGGCTTTCCATCTGCTCCCCAAGAACTACCCAGGGGAATGACCCTGACCTAGGCCTGAGACCTGGACTCAGCCATTTTCTAGGGTTCCTCTACTTCCCCAGTGAGGAGCAGTGGACCCCATCCAATCTCATGACCAGCTCTAAAGGTAGCTAGCTCCCTTCCCATTATATTCTTCCTGGGAGCCCCTCGTTTGCAGATGTGGGAAGCTCAGTACCACACCACTTAGGACACTGGCACGAAGCTACAGGGGTTGTGGTAAACCTGGACTGAGCTCCACTCCACTGAATCCTAGCACCAAGTAATAACTATTCCCATCTAATTGGAAGACTTGGGACTCCATTGCTTCTCCACTGGTTGTGTTGCTTCAAGGAAGCCAAGCCGCAAGCTCGTCTTCCACTTCTGAAGTGGGGACACTGGCTTTGGTAAACCTCATGGAACGCATGATGGTGACAGGCTTCTGTGTCCCCATCCATAATGGCCTGGCATCAGATTCATATTGCCACATGTGCAGTGATAAAGCACAGAGACTGGAGTTATAAAGAGACATTCTGCCTAGGTAAGGAAGATTAACCAGAATTTAGTTGACATCGAGTCAAGTCTTAACAGACCCACCATATCTACCCAAGTTACAGGAACAAGCTCGTCCTCTGTAGTTACTATTTGATTTTCTAACAGCACTGGGTGCCCAGTGGATACCTCCTGAGCTGAGGAAGCTCCTCATGAGTTGCCCAAGGGCAGCCAAGGTTGCCCTTTACCTCCTGTGTTCCTGCTGCGGCCCCTTCCTTCTCAGTCCAGGCATGTTAGTGTGGTTGTGTTTTTAAGAAGCAAGGGCTTCAGGGCTACTCGTTTATACCCAAATAGCCAGCATGGAGAATGGCAGGCCATGCCCTGCGGAAGCATCCTCACTCTTAGAATTGCCCAGACATCCTCCGCAGTTCATTTGGGTTAAGCCAGTAATGGACACTTTTCCTAGCCAGCTGCTGATCAACCAATGGTGATGATACCCCTCACTGCTAACCCCCTCAACCCCAAGAGGTATTGAATGAAGTCACACCAGGACACAGGCACACAGCTACTTTCCCTCTATGCAAGGGAAGGAGGAGTCCCAGTTAGAGATCCGTCCGTCTCCCAGTTTAGGGGTCACACGGCAGCTTATGTTCCAGAGAACCCCACAAGGTCAACTGTAACAGTTGCAGGTTAGATGGAAACTTACAAGGGCAAGGGATTCGGTGAAGGGCATCAGAAAAAGCTTTGCTTCTGCTCTCCTGCGTGGGCACCAGGCTCTGCCCTCCAGTATTTGCTGGGCTTCCTTGTATACTCAGGAAGCTCCTGCCTGGCCTTGGTTCCCACCACATGGAACATCCCTGGGCTGTGGCCAGGCCTGGCCTGGGCCATCTCCACCCTGCTTCCCAATTTTAAGTCCCTCATCCAGGCCTTGCCCTGTCTCTTGAACTAGGGCTGCTCAGTTCCCCCCAATCCTTTCTGAAAGGACAGTACAGATGAAGAAGGGCTCTGTCTGCGGATGCCTAGGGTAGGACCTTCCTGTGGTCTCCTCCTGGGTCTCATCAGAAAAGGGCCGCCATGCTTGCGGACTTCCAAGGATGGGCAACACTGAGGACAGGAGAGTCGGTCGGTGAGGGAGAGAGCTGGGAAGTTGGGCTCCCCAAGGCAAGAGGGCGGCCAGCAACCCTGCATGCTGCAGCCACATGATGCTTCTGGAACTATAAGCAACACAAGTGGATAGCGACCACAGCAACAGAGGCTCCAGTGCATAGAGACGCGTTGAAGCAGCACACACGACACGTCGCTGGAAGCCAGGAGTAGGGTATGGCTGTAGCCATTCGAAATTCTCCCACTTCTCTGGGGAAGCAGGAGTCTAGGTTTGATTTTAGACTTTGAGGTCAATGTTATAAATCCCTAGCAAAGCTATCAAAATAGCTAATTCTTGGAGGGGAAATAAGGAAAAATGAAAGTTAACCTAATTAGAAGCAGTAAAGGGAGAGGATTGGAAATTAGTTTATAGGATGGAGTATGCAATGGGATGTTAATTACTGATAATTCTGTTAAATGTAAGTAGTCTGAATTAAACAAAGCACACATGGGACACCTTCCATGAGCCTTTGGATCCAGTCTCTCAGGCTTCACTAGCTGCAGTCTGCTGTAGGGACAACCTGCTGATGCCCATCAACAGGCTGTGGTGTAGCTCATCCTCTCCTGCAGCCCAAGGGCCTCAGTGAGGGCTGTCTGCAGTACCTGACCTGGAACAAGGCACAGGACTTCATCTTAATTTCTTAGTCAACCCTGGAGTCTTCCCCTGGTCTTGGACTAGATTCTTCTGCAAGCAACCGAGCTGCTGCTTCCTCCAACACCCACCCCTGAGGCCCAAGAAGACCAGTCTGGAGCCAGTTCTTCAGGTTTCTGGAGCATCACTAGACTGGCTTCCAACCAGGCAGACACTATATGTACCTGGACTCAGTGGTCAGATGGGCTCTCACTGTGGCTCAGCCTAGTTATACCAGGGGAATGCTGGGAGTCAGACCTCCATGGCATCTTGTCCCTCTGGACCAGTGACCTGTGTCCAGTGCTTTTAAAAGGAGTGAATTGAATCAGTGGTGTTCCAAACAGAAGATGCTACTGCCTCACTTCTATGGAGCCTCACACATGCTGTTCTGCTTTCCTAGGTAGGACATTCCTATGCCCCACCAGCATCTTCATGGACATCTGTCCCTTTGTCCTAGAAGGGGATAGCTTGAGCCAAGATGGCTCCCCCCACAGGAAAATCCTACCTCCCTGCTCCTCAGGCTTAACTGGACATTGGGGTTGGGAAGAGAAGCAAAGCATGGAGTGGAGGGAGGAGCAGGGATGCGCCTGCTGTAGCTGGGAAGACGGGGCTCCCAATCTGTGGCCCATGTTCCACTGGGGGTTCACTGAAGGGTTAGGCAGAATACCGTGAGCATTTTAATCGTGTTTTATACAGTGATTATGTATTTGAAATAGGATTCTTAAGGCCTATCATACTCTTCACATCCATTTCAAGAAAACACTGTTTTTTACATAAATGGCCATCCCTTTAGTATTTTCTATCATAAAGGATACTCTTTAGCACAAAGGAATCCATCAGAAATTGAAAGCAGGTGGGATGGGATTGAAAAAAAGATTTGCTAGTCTTTTATTCAGTCTTTATGCCACTCCCTCCCCCCCTTCAACTTCAATCTCGGAAGATAATTAGCATCACCAAATTCAAGGTCACATAGGAACAACTAGCCTCAGCAAGATCAAAAGCATCTGGTATGTCCTCCCCACCTCTTATGCCCACACAGTGCACATGAGCCTGATAAGACATCAGGTTGGCATGAACTCAAGAAGTCTGTCACCTAAGGTCCAATGCCAAGTGGGAAGTGGGACCTGGGCGCCCTCCCCCACACCAGGCTGTTAGAGTGGAGTGTTCCGGAGCAGCTGTCAGAGCTCTGCCCTCTGGTAAGCATGCACAGTTCAGGGTGTGCCCCTCTAGACAAGGTGTTCCAGCAATAGCAGCCTGTTCTCTTCATCAAGAGCCTGACTGCCCTGCCCTCTTAGGTGATCAACTCAGACAGGACCCCTCGTGCTGTTTAACTTGGGTGAAAACGTCTTCTAGAAGTCCTGAAGTGGCCAAGGGCTATGACAAGGCACACTGGTACAGATGTCTACTTGTTCGGAAGTAGGCAGAGTCATCTCCAGGTAGGTTTTCTGCCCTGGGAACCAGCATCCCAGGGCTTCTATTCTTAGTGTGTGAACTCTCCTGCTACCCTGCAGCCTCAGCCAGCCTGTGCAGTCTGGCAGCATCTTCCCCAGGGTCTCCTTACCAACTTCCAGGTCAATGATTGCTTCATCCTGAAATGAAGCTTTGATCCAGCCTTGATTGGAGTTAAGGGAGTGGCTCCTAGCCTCACAAAGCCATCTGTGGCTGATTGCAAGACAAGTGCTTTTCACAGCTGGAGACACCAGGCCTCCTTCCTGCCCAGCTCGAATCAGACGCAGCACATGAGACTGGGCAGGGCACAGAGCAGGAACTGAAATGTACCTCTTCCAACCACATGTGATGTGGAGGCTGGTCCTTCCCGAAGATGCTTGCTATTGTTTGTGACCTCAGATGGACTCCTTTGGCCTGTGGTACAAAGACCTTTGATTGGAAGCCCCCAAAGCCTGAGGCCTCTCCATCTCTGGAGATCAACTAGCAATGGAAGAATAAGTGCCACTACTTGCCTTGAACAAACCAAGCTCATCATGGTGCCATTGTGTCCTTGGAGGATGCTTAGAATCTGCTGAGGTCAAAGACTTGTCATTTTGGGAGGAGATTTCCACTGAGAAAGAAGCCGGCTGGGCAATCCTTTGGGGTGCTTCTGTCACGTGACATAAAGAACTCCTTGCTCCAAGGCTGCCATCAAATCCAGATGAGTAAGTGGGGACACGGGGTGAGGCATGGCCTTCATGTTTGGCCAATGTCACAGGATGGATCTTGACAGTGTTATGGTACCTGAGAGAATGAAGACAAGAGGCCACACGTGCCATGCAATGCCGTGGGTACCTAATGTCCAGGACAGGCACAGACAGCAGACCACTGTCTGTCTGGGAGCAGGGTGGGGATAAGCCCCTGCCGATGGTGCTATGGCTTGAGTGTGCCCCCCAGAGCTCACCTGTTGGAAACATGACCCTCAACGTAAATGTCAAGGTGACTGTAAGAGGTGATGGGTATGTTCCATCGTCAGGTGTTATGGTTAGATGAGGTGTCCACCAAAAGCTCATGTGAGAGAATGCAGAAAGTTTAGAGGTGAAATGACTGGGTATGAAAGCCTGCATCTATTCAAGGGGATTGATGCACCGATCAAGTGGGTGGTAACCATAGGTAGGTAGGGCGAGCTTGGAAGGAGCAGGTCATAGGAGGCGTGGCTTTGGGTCACATGTTTTGCCCCTGGTGAGCCAAGTTCTTCGCTTCCTCTTTGCCATGTTGTCTGAGCAGCTTTCCTCCACCACACCTTTCCACCACCATGTTCTGCTTCAGCTTGGGCCCAGAGCCATGGAGTTGGCCAGCTCTAGACTGAGACCTCTGAAACCGGGAGCTCCAAACTTTTTCCCCCTCTAAAATTGTTCTTGTCAGGTTTTTTTTTAAATGTTTATTTGCTTTAATTGTACACAATGCAATGCATTTATGTTTACGTGGTGCTGAGGTCTTTTGATCATAGCAAGGAAAAAGCCGACAAAAACATCACGGCAGTGGGAGAGACCTGCTGCAGCCAGCAAACTGCAGTTTCTCCTTCCAACTTCCTCTTCTAAGTGTCCCCCAGAAAGAGCCCACCAGAGGCTGGGAAGCCCTTCTGCATATGTGGCAAAGTAGCCATGCGTCATGCATGGTGGGCTCTGGCAGACAGCACTGCCGGCCAGGGACTGCCAGACACATTTCAGGGCTCCTCTCCATGTCCGAGAGGAAGATGTATTCTCCCTGGGCAGCCTCTGTCTGCCAGGATTAGGGCCTGCAGTTCTGCAGAGCCCAGAGTTGAAGATGGTAGGTGTGGTCTCTGAGCCCCTGGGAGTGGTGGTAAGAGGGGCAATGCCCGCTTTAACACCTTGGTTTCTAAACTCAGTGCTTCTATTAGAGTTCTAAATGGCCTTTGGCTCTAACTTAGATGCCAGCCTCCTGGGTGCACGATTTACACCGTCTTCAGCCCTGCCTCTGTGCTGGGGCTTTGGTTGCACATGACAGACCATTATCCCACTCCTCAGGACTGCCACGTGCAGAGCCGAGGACACATGGAGTGGCTTGCTTTAGAGTCTCAGGGACCCTGCAGAGATTTCCCCCAGGTTCTACTCCACAATTTACCTTTCCCACTAGTGACTACTACAGTCCTTAGGGTCTGTGTGGTTGTATGGCCCAAGTTTCAGGACCCTTTGCCCAACTGCTACAGAGCCTTCCCCGCTCTTGGCCGCCCCCAAAGCTGGAAGCCGCGTGTCACCCAGTATACTGGAGGAACAGTATACCTGGGCTTGGAGGGGACTCTAAAATCCTTAGAGACCTGCCAAGCATTGTGCTTCAGTGTGGTCGCAGGTGCAAGATGCTACGATTTGTTCTTTTGCAACTTGCCTTTAACCCCTTGAATTCTAAACTTTCTGGGCGAGTTCCCCCTCCACCCTCTGAGGTACACGTGTTCCACCCAGGCTGGTCACAGCCTAGCCCTCTCATTCTGGATGATCACCATGGGCTCTGGTGGTTTGTCTACCTGCTAGTTACTACCAAGTCCTGCAGGGTGCTCAGGCATCTTGGTCTGCTCAGACGCAGCATAACGGGGAAGTGCATAGTTGTCCAACGTCCTGTGGATTCACATGATTCTTGTCCTCTCCCCACTCTTCAGTGCAAAGTAACATTCTAGGAGGGTGCACTCGTGCCAGCTGCAGCAGTGATGCAGGCGGGTGCACTCGTGCCAGCTGCAGCAGTGATGCAGGTGGGTGCACTCGTGCCAGCTGCAGCAGTGATGCAGGTGGGTGCACTCGTGCCAGCTGCAGCAGTGATGCACAACTTCTACCTTGTTGAACACAGGGTGGTTTCATCATTCTGCAGGTTCTTCTGTTTCTGAGGGAAGGCAGGTGAACAAAAAATGGAGATGTGTTAGGGACACCCACCCTGCAGATGGAGTCTCCCGAAGAGCAGCGTCTTTGCTGTGCCTGTGTGCAGCGTCTTGGGTTTGTTCTCTTGGGAAGGGGTCAGTTCAAGTACCTTCTTCACCTTGCTTAGAATGACATCTCTTACCTCACAGGCCAAGGACCCAATGTGAAGGTCACTGCTACTCGAGTGTCATCTTCAGTCATCTTAAGGGACCAGAAAATTGACTAGGTGTGTCTGTAGGTGCCGAGGACCCACTGGGAGCGCTCACCTTATCCAAGTGAGCACTCAAACTGGCCTTTAAACCCTTTCATCTTACTAGGAAGCATAAGTACAGTAGAGAGAGACTAGCTTGAGTTCACGTCTGTCTCAAAGTCCCTCAGGTAGTTGTGTTTTCCCCTTAACTGGTTATGAGACTCTTCGGGAAGGTTGGCCAGATCCTGAGACTAAACACTGTGGCATTGCAGAATCTTTCTTTGGGTGTGTCATGTTTCCAGTCAATGAGCTCTGGGGTCCAAAACCTTCTGGAGTTCTTGGGTTAGGTGAGAGATCAAGACTACTGTGGTCAGTGCCTTGGCTTCCTGGTCTTCTTTCATTTTTGCTTTCTTTCATATTCATGGGGCAAAAATAATTGGCCACGTATTGTCCTTAACCCATCTCCTATCCCTTCTCTCCCCTGTCTCTGCAGGTCATGGCCTACCTGCTCACATGGGCACCGTGCCTGCCATCAGGTGTCAGATCCTGGGCCTGACCTCTGCTGTGTGGCTGGGGTAGGGCATGGACATGGCTGTCAGTGAGCCATGCTGTGGGCATCTCTTGATCATCAGCCCTGACCTGCCCAAGAGCTGCCACTGTAGTTCTGGGAGATGCTGTGTCCCCCCCACAGCCTCTGTGGAACATGTGGTCCTGTCCTTGGCACAGATACACCTCCGTCTGTCCGGCCTCACAGCGCCCTCTTGCAGCATACCTGAGCTCAGCCCCCCTTCATCCCCTCTGCCATCTGCCATGGTCTGCAACCCCAATGTTTACACCAGCTGAAAGACACGGGTTTCCCCAGGCATCAGGTGCCACCTGGCAGTGAATTTGCACCATCCCACAGGGTCCTTCCTGGAGCATGAAGGCCTGCATTGCAAGAAAGTCAAGTGTCAAAGACTCATGTCACTGCCATTCCAGGCCCCCGGCGGCCTTCCCCGCACGCCAGCCCACGTGCACAGTGCACTGCTCACCCGCCCTGCCGCCAGCCGCCATTAGAGGTCTGGATTTTGCCGAGACCATTTGCCTTGACGATTCCCTTGCTTGTCTGTCTCCTGGACACATGCCATGGGACCCTGAGCATCGCTCCAGAAGGGCACTCTGCTTGGCAATAACCCTGGCTTCAGAGCAGGGCAGGTGGGCACCAGGGCTGTGCTCGGGAAGCCTGGAGTTCTCAGGGGATGCTGGCCTGAGCCTTGCTGTGCAAAGCTCAGTGACTCCAGGAATCAAGGCCCCCTGGGCCTGTTCTGTCAGCATGGGAAGGACTGTCCTGGGAAGGACCTTAGATTTAGAGCAGGGACTCTGAGCATGGAGTTGGCTTTCTTAGCACGAGGAGGATCTTAGCTTTTATAACCATAGCAGCCAGTTGACGTGAGTGTGGCCAGAGGGTGGGCCCTTTATGCTGCTCTTTCCTGTCTGGGCCAGGGGTTGGTACACCCTCATCTCTGAGCTTTGTGCTCAGTCTCATCCTGGCTGTGTCAGGGGGCCCTTGGCTCTGCCCAGACAGAGTTACTTAGTGATGCATGGATATTGCGACTTGCCATAGTCCTTGGAAACAAAGAAGTGCTTTCACCTCCCATTTCCTGACCCTAGCCTTAACAGGCACCTGGCGTGTGTACAGTGGGTATTTCAGCCCCAACCCCCCCCCCCCCCTGCCCCGTAAGATCATGCAGCACTGAATGTGGACTTGGACATGAACAGTCCTGACTTTTCTCCTACTTCATTAGCTGTGGCCCTGTGGGAGGATCCCTCAGCAAGGGGGAAACAGCCTCCAGAGGTGGCTCAAGAATAGCCACAACTCCTCATACAAAGGGCTTTCTTTTGCACAGAGGCCAATTCTCTTGACACCAAGAACAATGGAGAAAATCCCATACACAGGGGCCCTGTTAAGCTTAGGAACACAGGTAGGAACGCAGATAGGAACACCTGAGCCAGCTGCAGCCACAGCAGAGCTGACACCTTGCTGCTGGCTGAGCTGCCTGGTTCCTTGTACCCACCACCTGCAGGTCATGTCCTGGCCACACCCAGGCCACTCACCCATGGCTTCCTTCTGCAAAACAATTTGCTGCTTCTTTTTCCTTCTTGGCAACAGTTTCCTTTGACTTCACTGCCACATGGTGTGTGCATCCCAGACCATCACCACCCCACTAAGCTGTTTTTGTACCAAGTTCCCCTTTGCTCCCAGTTACATGATCATCACATCTGAAACATTTGTACAAAAGTGGTGAACTAGGCCAATATTAACCTATAGGGACTTCCCACATCCTGGTCATAACGAACCTATAGCTATGTTCATACTCAATTTCACAATAATTTGGAATTGTTTGAATCTGCATAGAATATTGTGGTAAGTTAGAGTTTTTCTGGGCAGAATGCTTTTAAAATTAAAGTCTCATGTCAAGACAAATTGCACCTGGCTCCAGACTCGCCCAGTAAATGAATCCTATAAACTGATGTCCCAGTCTCCAGTTTCCTAATTTACTTAAGACTGAAATTACTTACGCCCAAGTTTCCACATGAATAAAGTAGATTTTGAGAGTAACTGCCTATGGAGTCTATTGAGAGAATTAAGACAAGGTAAAGTACTGACCAATTAAACGGCTTGTATTTCCATTTCACTATTATCCACAGTGCCTGTGGTGATTGATGATTATAATTTATTTCTATATAAACTGCAGTTCCTTATTTCCAGCAACATGGTGATGATTTATAGCTTTATGCAGTCAGGTAGAAAAGAACCATGGAATTTAGCATTTTTCTATAAAGTTAATAAACTTTAGCATAAAGTATGAGGTGTTAAGCTATTAGCTTTGATTTCCAGGTACTTTGTCTTTGGGTCTGTTTTTTCCCTTTTAATATTATAAAAAAATTGTTTAACGTGGAAAAATTGGCAGTTGCATAGCAATATACTAGTTATTATAATTAGTATGTTTCATGTTTTATTTCTGTCCAGCAAATCGATATATCTAAAACTCACTGGAGTGTAAACTCTTGCCCCTAAATACTTGGATTACTTTAGTTAATGCTTACTTTGAGGTTAAAAAAAATCATGCTGTGAAATGCTCAGACCTCACATCATTTGATGCGTTTTCTTAACACCCCCAAACATCTGGACCTCCATGTCTGTCACCACTATCCTAGGAATTTGCCCAGGGACTCTGGCAAACCCACTTTTCTACTTTTAGGCAACCACCATTGGGATGCTGAACCCCCACCATAGGCTGCTTCTGCACGTTTTAGAACTTTATAATGAGGTTTTGCCACAAACTTTTGTACAACACTTATTTTTTGCAGTTATTCTAAGTTTCTTTTTTATAAACCTAGGGATTTTATCTGAAATCCAAGTTTTTGGCTTTTGTTTAGAAAGCAATTAACCTAGCCAACACTGGGCCTGAATGCATATACAAGCACACTTAGCTTTAAACCGAGAAGCTATTTCTCCAAGAAGACAGCCAGTGCCTTGGCCACCATACGTGGCCCAAGCACTCTTCCTGGATCTAGACCCTGCCCAGCTTCAGGGGTATTCATTTGTAATCACTGCATTTAGGAAAGGAGGATAGAATCACCCATGGTACACATCCCATGAGATTTCTCTGGTCTGAGCCAGTTCAGACACGTGCAGCATTTGGGAAGGGTGGGGATCTGGATAGGGTACCTGCATTGAAGTCTCAGCAAATTGGGGGGTCTTGTCCTCAGCATTCATCTCTACTAGCATTTCAGGATCCAGAGTATTGATCAGACTCTCAAGATCAATACTTGCTAAGCTACCTACGCAGAGATATCAGCTGGCAGTTTAGAACTTTGAGCAAGAGAGATCCCTGTCCAAGGTTAACCTCGGGACCTCATTTCTTTGAGCTCCCAAATAACAGCCAGCCTCCTTTCCTGAGCCTCAGTGGTCCTCCTGAGCGATCTATGGTTAGTCATTCTGAAACACACAGGTCACGTATCTGAAATCAAGAGTGATTGATCAGAAAGTACCACTTTTCTAAATCGAATGACTCTTGATCACTTTCTGAGGAAAGTGAATAGCACCCAATATGGGCCCAATGTGTTTTACTCATTTATAATATGCCCAAGGGATGAGAGGAGATGGGTGCAACACAGAAAGGTACAGATCCTCGAGGAAAGGCTCCCCTTCTGGGGTCATGTCCATGAATTTGACACTGTCTCTTGTATCTCTAAAACCCTTTCCCCTAGTTCTATTTAGGAAATGCCTTACAGGGAGAAGGAAAAGCGTACAGAATGTTTTAATTTCTTATTTCTACTTTAAAAAAAAAACAAAATAACTAAAACATCTCGATTTGCCTATTATAAAAACTATTGCTGTTCTTTATGACTTTCAATGTTACCCCTGCAGAAAAATGCAGATTTTAAAGATTTTGTACGTTTTCTCATGTTCTTTTGAAACTTAGTTACAAACATGCACTGCTACCATTTGGCATGCAATTTACCACACCCATCATTCAAATCCTTTGATTCTTTCAAGCCACAAAGCAGTTTGCTTAGTACTACACCATCATCTCATGGTATGTTGATCATGGCAAAGTAGAAGGGCCACTGTGAAACTGAGCAAGAGGGTTAGGAGCAAAGTCCTGCAGCATTGAGATCAAGCCTATATTTCACACCTGTATGTCCTTAGCAAAAAAATTCCTGGAAGATGATTTAAAATATGGATATCCAGGTAGTTTATATTCCGAGATTTCTCTGACTTTTCCTAAAACAAAAAGTCCTCTTATCTAGCTCTGCAGGACATTAGAAGCACATACCTAACATGGTCAACTCTCCATGTTGTTTGACCAGAATAGAGAACTGCATCTGAATCTGAAGCTTGGGAGCTTCATGATGGGGGAAAGCTACATTAAAATAAATAATTGGCTTTTGGGACACTGGAGCAGGCAGAGCTTGTCATGTACCTCAAGCTGTTAGTCCTCGTGGTACTTGAGTTGGGAATCCATTCATTAGAGTCTACACAGGTAGATTTTTTTTTTAATTGGGGGGTGGGGACATGGGTAACCTTCCGTCCAAGTGTGTGGAACTTAACACAGGAGAAATGCAGGCCTCGGATCTTCCCCTGCCACCATGGACAGGCCTCTTAATCCTCCTGCAGGATGGAGGGAAGACATCATGTCTACGGCCTTGCCAAGGTCGCCCTTATTCTCAGAAGGTCACCGATTTGTGTGGATTGATGTAAATTATCCAGTCTTCTTCACCCATGTGTTAGCTGTGAGTTTGGTAGACTACAGAATTTTATGAACCTGCTGCTCTAGAGTAAACCCCACCATACCTCCTGTGCAATGGCACGTGGCTGGCTGGTCCTGGGCCCAGACCGCCCATGTCTCCATGCTTCAGGTGCTCATACGAGCCTGCGAAGTGAATCGACCAACAGAATTCTAGTTGTGTCCTTCAGACGGGTCCAATCTTCCACAACCAGCTGTACCAGGTAGATGCTAGAGGTCACCCAGCCTTGACTTTTCAGTGTCCTGTTGGAATCTGAGGAGGGAGCTCAGTCCAGACAGACTCCTGGTGCTTCTTGCCTCCCTTATCCCATGGGTCACGATCGCCACACGGGATGAAGACCTTCCAGTCAGCTTTGTTCACCGCCCTCTGTCTCCATTCATACCAGGACCCGGAAGGACCCATGATTGAGGACAAAGCAGAATTCAAATTTTCTCAGTCCTACTTGCTTCACCCAGGTAAGGCTCTCCTGGCAATGGATTCTGCCTAACCAATCCTCCAGCCTCGTTACATAACAGGTCAGTAATTCCAAAGTGTGGTGACTCTCCACTGAGAGAATCTGCTAGAAGACCTATACCCTGACGTTTGTCTTGGATTGAACCCAGGAATGCTTTACCACTGAGTTATATTCCCAGCCATTTTTAGTTTGAGACAGGGTCTCACTAAGTTGCTTAGGGTCTTGCTAAATTGCTGACTCTGGCCCTGAACTTGCAATCCTCCTGCCTCAGCCCCCAAGTCACTGGGATTAGAGGGGTGCACCCCTGCAGCTGGTTACCTTAGAGTTGCTTTGGTCTTGGGAAGTTGCACTATCTCATGCTGACCTGTGCCTACCAATCCAGCCCAGTCCTCTGTACAGTGGAAGTTCATTTTGAAAGAATTAACAGACCTACGTGACACGGAAACTTCATAAAATTTGTGTTGGTTTCTGAGGTAGATCCTTCTTAAACAGAAGATATTACTAACCCTTCTACATTTGTGTCCCTGAGAAAGCCACCCCTCTCCTCTTGGGCAAACCCCACTGTCCAGCATTCCTGTGTCTTGCTGCCATCTGGGGGAACTGAAGCCAAGGGGCCACTTCTGGGCGTCAGCCCTGTCTGGGCCTCGTTTGAGCCACTTTCCCAAGCCAAACCTTCCTCAGGAGTCCAACAGCTGATGAGGGACAACAGCTGGGGCTGTGAGAGGGCCTGGCCATTCTGACCCAAGGCTTTGGACCTGTGACCCTCAGTGTTTCCCTTGCCCAATCCCGTTTCCTCCCTCCCTCCTGTTTTCCCAGTTTCTAAGCCTCCTTTACTCCTTGAGGTGTTTCTCAACATCTACTGACAGATGCAGCCTGTGAAGTACGGAGACAACAGACATAAGAACCAAAACCCACGCTGGGTGGTGAGGAGGAGACTGTCATCTTGGCCCTTTGCATCTGTCCTGTGTGTTCAGACACGGTGGAGCAGGCTTGCTGCGGCACTGCCTCACCACTACTCAGGTGACCCGAACATGGACACCAGTGGCATCGGTAGAACTTCGTAGTGCTGGAACTCTGGATGCCTTCTGCACCTCCAGCATCTCCTTTTGGCCAAGGGCGACAAAGATAGATCACTGGCCTCCTCACCATTCCATCCATTCCAGTGAGATCCAAGTCTGCTGTCGGCTCATCTCCCACACCTTTTACCAGGTAAGCTGTAGTCCTCTCACTTAGCAGCCGTAGTAGATTTGAAGACTCGGGACATAACTCAGGAATAGAGGAAGACTGCCGTCATAGAGAATCAAGTCGTATTTCATTTTCTTATCAACTCTCGTCCTTGACAGGTCATTACCTGTGGAGTTTCAGCAGGAAGCATCTGTGCGAGCCCGAATGTTTCCTTGCCTAGCCAAGAAGAACAAGCAGTACGAATTCTCACACTGGGGCTAACATTTAAACTAGATTGTTGGGCCTGCAGAGATGAAGAGGGGCCCTTTGGGGCGGGAAAAGTACCGACTTTTCCATATTTCATTGTTCTTATGGGATTCCAAGCTTAGGCATGAGTGAGTCATTGCTCTGAAACTCGTGGGCAGCCCCATGCTTGCCTCATTTTGGGCATCTTCAGGGAAGTATGGTCCACTGCAGGGGAGGTGTTGGAGTATCTCAAAGTCTAACAGTGACTCCAGCACACCAGTATGCTGGGGAAGGGAACAGCCCAAATGCAAGCCTGGTGCCTGCATAAATTAGTTTGAGTTGGACATGCATGTGTGGGGTGTATAAGCATTATTTAATCAGTTTTTAGATAGGAAGATTTTGAACAAATTGAGCAGTTCTTGCAAAGCAAATTGAAATCTTCCTAAGTAGAACAAACTCACTATTTTTGCCCACATAGCCCACCGGTATACGTTGTCTGATGGAACTCTGTGGTCTCAATTGTTATAAAATTGGAGATTGGGATTAATGACAGCGAGAATTCAAGTGCCAGATGGAATCCATGGAAGACAATCTCCCTTCCAAAGTGATCAGAGGGCTGTGAAGTTGATCTGCACAGGTGAGGAGGGTTAGGCCCAGAGTTCAGGTCCAATGTATCGAGTTCCATCTTGGCATCAGGCTAGACTGGAAGGGCCAGGAATGGCTCAGTCAGGTCCCCCCAACTACTCCCACAGCCAGCCAGACAGCCCTCCCAATCCTGGAGTCAGGCTCAGCTCCTCCTCCCCCAGGTATTGGCTTCAGTTCCCGTCAGCCCAGGGCATTTGGACAAGCCACTGACAACTTCCTGGAGTAAGTAGGTATGGCACCTTTCCCTGTAGCCACTGCTATCTGCTTCCTAAGGCCTCTGGGTTTGTCACTGCTCCCAAGTCAAAGCCCTGTGTGGCCCTGATGGGTGGCGTGGAGTCGGCAGCTGGCGGGTGGTGTGCGAGGAGCTGCTGTGGCCCCCTCACCGGCCTGTGCTGTCACAGCCCTAGGGCAGAATCTCCTCACCAGTGGGAGGAGGTGATAGAGCATCAGTCAAATGCTCAGAGCAGGCCGGTGACCTCTGCTCAGTGTGGCTGAGAACAATGTGGCAAATGTCATCACCAGAAGCCACTGCAAGGAGGACACAAGAGGACCTGCTGGTGGGGACCTCAACCACAAGCAGCCTGGCAGCAAGTTGCTCCAAGGTTGGTCCAACACAGGGGGATAACAGGACATAAACAAGGAATGGCCCTAAGGGAAACTTGACTGGACGGCTAGGAAAAGGACACTCCAAGGACAGAATCCACACGTGCCTTAAGTCAGGAAGTCAACCCCTCCCTCACTTCCATGAGCATGGCCACAGAGCTGATGAACTTGCTCACTCCCGTGCAGCAGCAGGGCGAGGCTGCCCCTGGTCCCCATCTGGGGGAAAGAATGCTGCCTCGTGCCACCTTGCCCTCCTGTTGGTCATTGGAAGTCCCTCTTGCCCCCTGCAGACTGCAGCTGATACTCTGGTAGGGTCTCTCCATCCGAGTGACACATGGGAAGGGCCAGGCCAGGGCTGAGGGGACGTCACACCCAGATGCACAATGCTTTGACAGGTGGTGGACCAGACTTCCTCCATTAATGGGCCAACTGTGCTAAAAATGGACGATTTCAGTAGGAAGTTGTCTCACAGAACAATCAAAAGCCTAAGGTATAGTTCAAGAGCATTTCATACCAGGGGCCAGGGGTCAGGGACAGTTGCTCTGCCTGACAGTAAGAAACATTGCTGGGTAGACTCAAGAATCAGAAGGTGTATGGCACTTAGGGGTGCTGCTCAGACACCAAGCAAGCTGCTATTACCAAGTTGGACACCAAGCTAGGGAAGGCTCTGCTTCATGTCCAGCCTAGGACAGAAGCTTCCAAGCCACGTGGGCTTTGTCTCAGTGGACGTGCAGTTGCCATCTAAACCCTAGTTGGATAGTCACACTACAGGATTCTGGAGAAGAGTGATGCCCACTTCTACTAGCAAACGTCCCCATTTAGAAGTTGTCCTTGGTACAGTGTGGGACAAGACTGGCTTCACAGACCTGCCTGGGAAACCTGGGGTTTGTTAAGACTCCATTTATAGGAACGGGACATGGCCACTGTCAAGTCCGAGCAGATGCTGGACTCTTCAGCTGCACAATGGTGTTTACGTGGCTCAGTGCCCTGTCCCCGTCACTGTGGCTGATGGAAAAACCCAGATGGATTGGCATTTATCTGGACTACGAGTTGGGCGAGATCCTTTACAATTTGAAAATCGGGTCTTATATCCATTCTTTCATAGATTTTTCCTGAAGCATTGAAGCCTTGGGGTGGCATTGGCTATGATCCCAAACCTCTTACTATCTGAAGTAGCAGACCATGAGGGTGAAGGGTGAGATACTGCATGCCTTCATCTTTCTGCCATTTATGGATAAATAGTGCTGTATTCACTGTTATTTTTCTCTTGAGGTGAGAGTCACTATGTTGCCAGGCTGGTCTCCAATTTGCCCTGTCTCCAGCCTCCACCTCCTGAGTAGCTAGGATTACAGTTGCACAGCACTGTGCCTGGTCAGCATCATTTTTTATTCCAGGGATTGAACCCAGCGGTCTTGAAATGGTAGCCTCAAGCCATCCTCCCACTTGAGCCTCCCAAGTAGTTGGGACTACTAGTTGGGCATGTGCTACCACACCCAGCATTTTTCTTCATTTTGCTTCAAAGGAACAGGTGCTGTGGGAACTGACAGATGTGGGAATGACCCGGAAGCATTTCTGGAATTTTAAGATGCGAGAATAAGAAGTTTGAGTTGCAGAGTTAAAGTTAACCTTTTAGCATTTATGGCTACCAAGGGCATCAGCAGAAGCCTGGGACTTCCCAGTGGCAGTTATAGTTTAGATAGAAGATAGTCCCCAAAAGCTCACGTGCAAGACGATGCAAGGAAGTTCAGAAATGAAATGATTAGGTTAAAGCTCTCATAACCCAATCAGTGCATCATTTCTCTTCTGGATTAACTGGGTGGTCACTGTGGACAGGTAGGGTGTGGCTCAAGGAGCTAGGTCCCTGGACACATGCTTTTAGGATTTTGTTTTGTCCTTGGTGAGCGGAGCTCCCTGTATCCTGGATGCTGTACCTGGCCGGCTTTCTTTTGCCACACCCTTCCACCATGATGTTCTGCCTCACCCTGGGCCCAGAACAGCCACCTGTGGACAAGACCTCCAAAACCATGAGCATCAAACTTTTCCTCCTCCAGTTGTGCTTGTTAGGTCTATTTGATCACTGACCAAAAACAAAAACACAAACCACACACACACACACACACACACACACACACACACACACAAAAGACAACTAACCATGGCTCAACAATCGCAAGCTGGATATCAGTTGATGTGTTGTATGAAGTTGAATGCCAATACAATGTAAGAAGATGGTAAGGTTCATGACCACAAGGCCCAGGTGAACATCCAGCAGAACTTCAGGTGTCATGGTTCTGCTGCTTGAATCGAGTTTCATCTTCATCTCCCGCCTATGGCCCCATGGGGGGGGGGGGGAAGAGTCAGGGTAACCCTGACAGCATTTTTATTTTATTTTAAATGCACAAGCTCTACCTGAAGAAGCTGAAACTGACCCCATAATACTGGGGTGTGACCTCTGCCCCTTCTGATGCAGTTGCTCACGTGGACTCTTCACTAACTGAAGACTTGGGCAGCAGAGTCCAGGGAAACCCAAGTGACAGGTTTATTGCTTTGGAATGGAAGCCAGGGAGGGTCACTACTGAATGGCAGATTTTCCACTGACAGCTTGTACCCCGCATCAGAGGCATACAAAAGTCTCATTTCCAAATAGAGTGTATGCCTCATGCCCCAAGCTTAAAAATCCAACCAAGATGCTACAGAAAAATCCAAGTTAAGATCTCGAAGGCTATAGTTCTGAGTGACAAAGGATAGAGTTGGAAGTCACAGCTTTCTTGTTTAGACCACAATTTAGTATTACAGAATTATTGTGGTTAGTGAAGTTATCCAGGACCAAGAACACCACAGAAGAGTGACTTCATAAGGTGCTCCTAACCTGAGGGCACCTTCGGACTCCATCTCCTCCTCTACTGTAGCTCGAGTTGAGCAGCTGCCTGTGCTATTGCAGTCGAGGTGGCTGGAGTCATTCTGGGATGTTACCTTCCCAAGGATTACACCCCAAAACAAGTGTCTGCCCACATTACCAACCAGTGATCAGCTGCCACAACATAACGGGAGCTCCATGGCATTGCTGAGGCATCAGAGGATGCACACAGGCAACAGGGCCCAGGCGGACTCCAGAGTGAGGATCCGCGGGAGCAATGGGACGGGAAAGGACTCAGAATGCCACTCTGGAGTCCATCACCCAGAGCAGTTTGACCAGCCTCAGAATCTCCCAGAGAGCTGGTGCAGAACAGGCTGCCAGGCCCCGGGGCCTTCTCCAGGTGGATGTGATGGTCAGTGATACCCATTACCAGCAAGTTCCCCCAGTCACGGGCACAGAGTTGAACAATCTGAGGCCAGAGACGGAACAGGAGCCCTGCTAGAGTTGGGAGGTACAGAGGAGGATTCTGGAAGAATCCTAGAGCTAGGTTCCTGCCTTGAGTTACAGCAACCTCCATCAGGTACACAGCCAGTAGGGAGGACCTTTGACACACTGAGGTCACTTTGTCCCTCCACATGGGACACATGAGCTTCCTATTGGCCACAACCCCCAAGAAACAAAGCTCATGAAAAACTAGAGTCAGCACTCAGGGGCAGCAGAGGTGTGTGTGTGTGGGGGAAGGTGGAGAGATGCGAGAGGCACCTACAGGTTCCTGTCTGAGATGTGTCTCGGGAGTTTCTGGCAGCCAGTTTTGTTAAAGGAGCCGACCCCCTCGGCACCACCAGGTCGAGTCCTCGCACTTCTCAGCCATGCCCATCGAGAGTGCATCCATCCCGTGCTTTTGGAGTCTCATCTCCACACCAGCAGGCAGGGCCCTGGGGAGGCCTGCGCTCACGGCAGCGGCAGGAGGCTGGCACTGCTGGCTCTCCAGTGTCTCTGGCTTCTTCCAAAGAGTACAGCTCAGGCAGCTAGCTGCCGCAGGCCCATCTTGAAAAAAAAAAAAAAAAAAAAATCACCTGTTGTCACAATACCTCAAGTCGGTGCATCTGCCCACCTTCCTAGTTCCATGTGCTCTGTGGGCCCAGGACCATGGACGACACCACAGAAGTTCACCTTATTCTGACATCAAGCCCACCATCAGCAGGTTCATGGCGGAATCTCAAGTTCCTTGCAGTGTGGCTATACTGACCCCTCTATCCTTATGGTCAACAGGTATAAGAGTCCCCCACCCCCATGACCCGGGCCTAAGGAGGGGATGTCAGCCATTAGATGGGCCTGACCACTGCCCCTCCATGACCTCTGGGGAGCCCAGTTCCCCACTTTGAACTTCTATAGTGTAAGTCTTGACTTTTCTAGGCTGCTAAGGACAGGCTAGTGCATGGCTCCAGGTTTGTCCAGGTGACATGTATGAAGCAGGTATGAAGAGGTACCTCTCATTCCCAGAGCATCTGGCCCTGTGCTCAAGGTGAAGTTCAGTGGCTACCCATGGGGTTTCCAAATGTGGGACTCAACGTATGAACATGTTTCCTCCCTGCTGTTTCTAGAGGCTTCTGGAGTGTCCCTCAGCATCCCAAATTCATTCAAGTTGACTGCATTGCTTCATCCTGTCCTAGGCCCCGATACCTTGCTATGCAATGACACATGTTGAGCCTTTCTGTGGCTCTGGAGTCCTGGGAGCATCAGTTCCCAGATAGCAAGCTTGTCCAGAAGGGTGGATCTAGAGCCCCCATCTTCCTACTCCAATGGTGTGCAAGGCCAGAGCGAAGGCGGCAAAGGCCAGTGAAGATCAGAGGACGAGTTCTAAAACGCTCTAGCAGGAAGGTAGGCAGGGCCCACTACACGGGTCTCTCCAACTTCCTGCCTGAACTGCTACTTCTTAATGGGGGGAGTGTCACTGGGTTCTCTGAGGTGGACAGCTCTGCCAGAGGACGACCTCGGGGTTTCGACTTGGCAAGAAACCCTGATGCCCTCCAACGTGGCACACTTCCCCACCAGGTCAGAGCAAAGTCCATTTTCTCCATTCCCAGAGCTGCAGGATCACAGTGGCGTTTCTAAGCCCGTGTACAACCCATTCCAAACGTCACAACTTCCCTCGCTTTTGTCCTCTGTAGCACCTTTTGTAGGTGTGTTCTGACCACAGGCGAGTCCCTTGCATTCGTAGCACTCCAATCACACTTTAGCCATTTTGGCCTTGTTGAGTGCGCGGAGGAATGTGGCCTCAGTCTGTCCGTCCCCGCTTCCAAGACATTTTCTTCCATCCCAGGAAAACTTAATTGTCATGGTTACCCGAAAACACCATTTGACCTTTAGATGAATGCTAGGTTCTGACAGTCATCCGACACTGTCATTCCAAGTGACTTACTCTGGGGCCCCTGATGAGGGCCACTGTAGAAGTAGAGCCACTGTATGATACTACGTGTATATAGAAACTACCTGTCACTCAAAACCCAACTGCCCTTCTTCCCAGCTCAGTGCAGATGAGCCATTCCCCAAGCCATTCTTACAATGAGTCACTCCCCTTAGTTAACCGACATCAATATTCTTCCACCATGCTCCATGGAGTGCTGGAGCGCGAGGTAGTTCGAATACCACTAGCGGCAGTTTGTTCGTGTCTGCCCTTTGGTTTCCCCATCTCAGACTTGCCACGTCTAGCTCCCAGCTCCGACTCTTCCCCACGCAGGCTGCCTAATCAAGCATCTGGAATTTGTCAGTTCTTCCCTAGTAGCACGTTAACAGTCCACCAGTCCCCTCCACCAGGCCTGCCTGGACCAAGCCAGCGCTTCCCTCCCCGGTGATGACACGCCATTCCTGACACCCCTCTCTCCTACCACCCAATCGCCATGTGCACACAGTGAGTCGTTTAAAAGACAAGCCACGTCACTCCAAGCTCACCAGTATGCCCACATCTAGCTCCAAGCGAAAGCTGAAGTGCTTACGCAAGCCTCACGAGGCCTCACGCTGCCCCTGCTCCGACTTGTGCCCTCAGCTACCTGCACATTGGCCTGTCCCTCCTCACGCGGGCCCAAGCCCCTGGCTGGTGGGGCTGTGCTGGTTGCCCCATGCTCCACAGGCATGCCAGTCCTGGAGGGGACCGGGCTCTGCTCTAGGTTGCCCCACTCCTCCCTCAAGGGCGTGTTCTCGTAATACTAAGTTTCCATAGCTTTACTCACCTCATCCAAAAGATAAGAGGGCAGGTGGCCCAGGGGACACATTGGGGGCTTTAACTTTGCTGCTTGATGAGTAACATGCTGTTCTTTCATAGCATCCCCTCCCTCATGTGGCTATAGGGGCACTGAGCTGAGCTGGGACCCAAAACAGGAGCCAAGCTTGAGTAGTAGGTGAGGCACACCCCTCCTGGGCTTCTGCTGCCCAGTGATAGCCCTGGGGAGACTCGGCCCCTATCAGGCTTCAGGAACCCCAGTGCTGCCCCCCAGGACACATGAGGACTTGCTCTTCAGCACAGGGCTGGCTTCCAGCTTAGGAGAGGGGCTCTGCCACATGGTACCTTCCTGGGCCTGGCCCGCCACCAGGCTCAAGCTGTGCCGATGGCCCTGGAGCCGGGGTCTTGGCCCATTCTCCCGTGGGCCTCACTGTCCGAGTGTCTGACCTGAGCTGGTCTGTAGACTTCACGTCCTCTGATGGCACATACTGCAGTGTTCTGCCTTGGTTTTCTTGAAGGACACGGGGCCCCATACTTGGAGCCACACATACATTTTCCTTGTTCTTAGGGCACATGGGGGAATCGGGGTCCTGCTCATGAGACTGAGGCAAGAGAAGGCCTGGACTTAGGTCCCTGCAGTAGTAATAGAAGGCCAGTGCTTCAACTCCATCTTTACTGTGCATATTAGGGTGCTTGCAAGGGCCCCTGCACAGTCAAGTGCCTCCGAACAGGCTTTGACTCTTACTCCATCTAAGGAGTGATTGGGAGGAGACCTGCCATCACTTAGTTCTGTGAAGAAGCATTTCATTCTAACCCTGCTGCTCTTGCTGACCAGGATGCCTTCACGTTCTACCCTCAGAGGATCTGAGGACACCCTGGTCCTGGCTCAGAAGGGTGAGGGAAACTCAGCTTTAAGCATCCTGGCACCTGCCACAAGCTTTTAGCTTAAAACTCATACAGTGGGCCCATCTCCACTTCTTATGTCTACTATCTTCAAAGCCATGAGAAACTCCCTTGACCTCACAAGCCGATTCAACGTGGCTAATTTAATCAAGAACTGTTGTCCTTCTAGACTGCTCTGGCTGGAAAGGTTTTTAACTACAGGGTGCACAAATGGGGAAACGACACACATGAACACCTGTCTCTGCTGGAGGTAAGGATCATCTCTGCTACAAACAAGCTTTTCTAGACTCATCCTTGCAGCCACATCAAACAGTTGAGTTAGCAGTCACTAGTTTTAGAATACACTCTTATCCAGTGAGCTAAAAGTTCAGATATTCGCCACAATGAGTGAGCACAAATTTGTAAGAAGGAAAGATTGAGTTAGAACTCTGGAGGAAAGATGTGAAGCCAGCCAAGGGCTTGCCATCCGTGTGCACAGAACCCAATGCCACAGCAGCAGCTTTTACAAGAAGTTATTAAAGGTTAACTGATAGTGATAGGAAGCAAGTTCAAATCTGTCTCCCTGATTGGCTAGTGAAGGTTAAGTGTTTCGGATTTGATGGGGCCAAAGTTTGTCTTGGTTGGATGCAGTTAGAGGGCTAAAACATTATAAGACCTACTTTAATTTCTTGGTTACACCTTTGCTCTTGATTGAAATTGGTGTGGCTCCCAGTCCTGAAACCATATTCCTTTGGCTTGAACCTTCCAGTGCATACATGTCGTGGTCATCCTTAGGTTAGACTTTAAGGTGCCTGCCAAGACATGTTCTGTAAAACACCTCACCCGCAGTTATGAATGAGGAATTGAATTCCTAGAAGAAAGCTGAGCTGCATTTTGATTCGTGTGTCCTAGAAGGTATATAGGGATCCACTAGCACTGGACTAAGTAGAGGCAGTGGGTGTGCCCATGAGGCTGGCTGCATTGACTGGCAATGACTAAAGTCAGAACTCTGGCCTCCCGTGGAGTCCTGGAGACCTTTGATGATTATGTGTTCTTGGGAATAGCTCTCAGGTCCTGGAGAGATGCTCCTGAGCTCTTTAGCAAGTATCTAGCAGAACGTTGTGGCCTAACCTGGGCTCAGTTTCAGATACAGAAGGCAAGCCATGAAGTTTGAAAACAAGGTGACAGCATCTTCTATAACTTCATCCCAAATCCTCACTATGGTCAGGTCATCTAGGGCCAAGGACTGCTTCACCCTCCCAATCTTTCGTTTGATTAGGTTTCTGGTCATCTCTTTTGACAAAGGGAAAAAGAGATGTGTTCAGGACGAGGGGCTCAGCAATGTTCAGGGAAGAAGGTCTCTAATGTTTCTGTCATGACCCTGTGGTTCAGTCTTTCCATTCACTGCTGTAGTTATTTTAGCCTCAAGCCATCGGTGAGACATAACACCGCTTGTGTTCAGAGCATCTAACATTTCACGTCAATACCAATTACCCTTGTCTCCCCTTGAAAAAGAACTTCAGCTGTAGCTACATATCCAACTAAGTCACTTTCAGCAGGCACAGAGGAGTCATTCAGCTGTAGTGGAGCTACTTTGCTTTTTAAGAAAGTTCTGCCTGCAGACACCGCAGCAACGGAGCTTGTGGAGACCCTTCTTCCAGCCTCTGCAGTAACGAGGGACTGCCTTCTTCCCTGCAGAATAGCACTGCCCTCCATTGGCAGAGGGGTGACCCGCCCCACCGTGCAAGCTGGAGCCAAGATTGGGCAGAGCCTGGTCATCTGGGAAACAGATGGGATGGGCCAGAAGAGGACCATGGGAAGAGTATGTTCAGGACACACGTCACCACCACAGGGCAGGGGTCAAGCGTCCACTGGGTTAACAGGTTGAAACATACCAAAATGGAGAATCACAAGGGTAAGTCCCGGAACACTCCAAGGCCCTGAGTCTAAAGCTACCTGACACCAAAAGCCAGACACTTTGCAGCTGGACCAAGGACACAGACTTGACCACGGAAAAGACATGTCAGAATTATCAGGAAAATGCTTATTTCTTGACACTATCGGATGCTTAGAGAACATCTTGAAACAGATCAAAAAGAATTTAATAGATTTCAGGAGGAAACAAGTGGAAATTCTACTACTGAAGGATGTGAAAAAATTTAAGCTCACTGGATGAGTAAAACAGAATGGAAATGAGAATCCATGAATTTGTAGATCAATAGAAGTGAAGAAATCCAGATTGCCTTTTAAAAAAAGTGGGTCTGCATAGCCGAGACCCACATTTAGATTACTGATGTGCTTCCCCCTCCAGTTGCAGGTAGAGACTTGCCTCAACCCAGATCTGTTCCCTTCTGTTCTCACTAGTATGGCCACATAGAACTCCGGTCTCCTGAAATATTCTAGGCCGGTGAGAAATGTTCCCCCGGAGAGTTCATGAGTCTCCAGGTGAATCTGCACCAGTGGAGGGAGAGCAGTCACCTCGGGCAGGACATGTGCAGTGCCATGCCATCCCATGCCACTTCAAAGGCCTGAGGACAAGCTGGTAGTCTGTTCCTAGCACCCGCCTCTAGTCTGCGGGTATACAGAACAGCATGAAGCTGCATTGTCACCTCCTCAAGGTGTGGAGGGTGGGAAGGAGGCCCTCCCGCCTGCCCCTGAACACACATGCCTCAGGGAAGGTGCTTTCCCCAAGCAGTTCCTGACTGTGGGACTGGAGCTTCTGGGTTCTTGAGCACCTACGGCCTCAGGGCATTGTGACCGAGTGGGACTGGACACACCATCATTGAGAGCATGCTGCCGACCCTGGTCAGGACTTTGTCCATGTTGAGACCCAGGAGAGCAAAGACCCTTGCTTTGAGGAGTTAGAAAGGCTTAAGAACCTGGTTTCACCAGAGGCATACACAGTGAGGGTTTTCTAGGAGAGGGTACCCTCAGCCACTAGTGGATGCAAAGATCTGGACCCTCTTATCCAAGTCACAGATGAGAGAAGTGGCTGGCTTTTCTCAATAGACATTGCTTGTTATGCAAGTTGGACATGAGGTGTCCCCCCCAAAAGCTCATCTTAGGCAGATGAACAAGGTTCAGAACTGAATGATTAGATTGTGAGCTGTGACCTTATCAGTGGCTTAGTCAACTTGATGGAGTGTAGTCATTTGAATGGATCATTGAGTGGCAACTGTAGGCAGGTGAAGTATGGCTGGAGGAAGTAGGTCACTGACGGCATGCCTTCAGAGTTTATATTTTGTCCCTGGCACCTCACACTCTGCTTTCCAGCTGCTAAGAGGTAAGAAACTTTCTGCAGACCAGCGTTTCCATCACGATGGTCCACCTTGCTCAAACCAGCATGATGGAATCGGCAGACCACGGACTGAACCTCTGGAACTGAGCCCAAATAAACTTTTCCTCCAAGTTTGTCACCTCTTGGTCACAATAAAAAACTGACTAGGAGGACATGTGGGGCTGCTACTCAGATACAGACAGGTCAATCTTGGAGCTCCCATAACTCAGTGGGATACAGGTCAAGAGAAGGCTTTGCTTTATGTCTAGACTGATAACAATCTACCATGCCCTGAGGATTTGGTCTCAATGGAAGTAAGTATGGTAGGGTCAGTTGCTTTATGTCTAGGGATCATCATGGCACAGGATACCAATGCCACATGGAATTACAGACTTGTCAGGCTTAGGAGAACATCACCAGCAGGAAATTGACATCTTGGTGCCTGATCTTGCACTGAGCTTCATTTTCTTCATCTCATAGCCAGTGCCTACACTGGAACCACAGGATTCCAAGCATTTCTCTACTTTAGATTCATCCTTCTCCATGTTTACAGAAGCCAGATTCTGATCACAAAATCTTGGGGAAGGCCAACCTGATGCTCTTTGCATGTTCCATTGAGATGTCACAGCTGTACTACCACTTTGCATAATAGGTCTGAACCCCACTGCTTAAGGCCCAGGTGGGTGGGTTTATAGCATAAAATTTGAGGTCTGCAAGGGCAACTTTGGTAACCCCTATTGCCTCCTACCTACAGGTTATGCCCACTGACTGAATCACTCATAGGAATTCCTACCAAGTAACATGTGCTGCAAGTCTTAGATGAAAACATCTGGAATTCTACTGGGGATTCCAAATTTGAATCTCAGTGTCTGATTTTAAAACGATTTTTGTTAATGGTGACCAAATTGTGGCCAACTGCTAAAATTCAGTGGGAGTTCCGTGGCATTGCTGGGGCATCAGAGGATTCTCACAGGCAACAGGGCTCCCCAAGCTCAGGGGCTCAGGAGGGACTTAAGAGTGAGGATCCACAGGGAGTAAAGGGACAAGAGTGACATCCTGTGAGTCCCTTCTGGAGTCTGTCACCCAGAACAGTTTGACCAGCATCAGAATCTCCCAGAGATCTGCCAGGCCCTCAGGCCTTCTGCTTTAGGAGGACGTGATGGGTCACCAATATCTATTACCAGCGAGTAATGGGGGTGAAGCTTCTGCCCTGTTTGTGGACAAGCACTGAGACTCTGGAAGGCAGACCCAGGCCACAAGGAGAATTTGAAGATCTTGCTGCTAGACACATGGGCACATTGTGCTGGGAGAAGCTGCCTTGGGGGGGGGGGGGGGGATCCATGTCCCTCAGCTGGGGGAAGGGCCACATCCTCTGTCCTGGACCCAGCTGCACTGCTATGCCAGACAGGTGTTGAGCCTCTATCTGTGGCTCTGGAGTCCAGGAAGGCTCCCATCCTGTCCAGAGGCCCAAACTTGGTCCCGTTTACTTTTAACACAACTGCATTTCAGTGGAATAAAAGATCAAAGTGCTCCCGAGTTTGACGTCAGGTTGTCAAACATGGGTGCTCTGAGGCTAGGAACCAAGGCCAGCCTGGCCGTTACCCTGGAGGGGATGGCCCAGTGTTTGAGGACCTCGCACTATAGCTTACTGACACTGAACTTTCCAGACTGGAGTTTTCAACATTCTTAGGATTTGCAGCAGAAGAGGCCCACTGAACTTCCAGGCATTCAGCTCCTGCCTCCCTTCAAGCTCCCTGGAGGTCCGCTGTCCTTCCCAGGCAGCTCAGCATCCCCATTGCTTGACAGTGGCACCTGTACTCCCCTAACCGCGTTCCCTTTCCTTTAGTTCCCTTGAGAATGATTTTTGGTACATATCCATTTACAGAAATAGTTGAACAAGATCTTTCCATCTGGGGCTGGGATTATAGCTCAGTGGTAGCATGCTTGCCTTGCACTTTTGAGGCACTGGGTTCGATCCTCAGCACCACATAGCTAATAAAAACGTTAAAAAAAAGATCTTTCCATCTGAGGAATACCAAGGTCTTTATCTTGCTTTCTGCCCCTGAAAGAAAGAGGTTTTAGAAATAATCCCTTTGACCTTTCTATCAAGGCAAAATATTCTTGGAGACAATCAAGATCTCTTAAGTAGGCAGAATATGGTGGACTTTCAATTAAGCCCTCTCACCATGAGGCCAGGAGGAGGGACAAAGACCAAATTCAACACTTGTGGCCCAGACAGTGATCCAGAGCAGACTCATGAATGAGGTTTAGCCAAGCTCAATCTTCCTAGTGGCTCATTTCCTTTTGTGTTGTTTAGATTAAAACCCTGGACAACTTTGGTGTTTGATCTGACCCCACTTAGAAGCTATTTTGGTCAATTTCATGTCTTTCATATGTATGTTTGGGGATTGAACCCAGGGGCTCTTAACCACTGAGCCATATCCCCAGCCTGTTTTGTATTTTAGAGACAGGGTCTTGCTGAATTGCTTAGGGTTTTGCCAAAATTGCTGAGGCTGGCTTATGAACTCACGATCTTCCTGCCTCAGCCTCCTGAGCCGCTGGAATTATAGGCATGTGCCACGGCACCAACTCTCTTCCATTTCTTTGAAGTTGGGGAGGGGTGGCGTTACCTAACAGGATTTGAATACTCAGCTGTGAGGTGAGGCAAAGCCCTGTATGTGTGTGGATCAATCAGGGCAGGGATGCTCACACCAGGACCGTCTCTGCAGAGCAGGTGTGCCTTTATAGGTTTTCATCTTTGGTAGCTGTTCTGTCAACTAAGAAACCTACATTCAGGTCAGCGGGATGATTAAGAAAATAGGTAAACAGAAGGTCATTAACATTACTCAGGAGGAAGAACAGCTTCTGTAAGGGAAGGGATCTGGATCAACTCCATGCTGTATAGACCAGGCTCAGGAAAGAATGCTACAGGACAAAGGGGAAAGGTCAAAGTGCATGGTCTTCATTGTTGAATACCTGGATTCTCATTCACTAGTGACACAGCCACTCGACATGCTCTCGAGTGTTTCAGTGGATCCTTTGAGCTGGACACCTCTGCTCAAGGAAGACAGGAGTCCCAAACTCTGATGGGTCCTCATTGATTTGGGGGGTAACTTTGGCTTGCCTGTAGTGTACACTGCAGCTGCCATGAGGATTGCAGAGGTAGACCTTGTTCTCGTATCTTCGTTATTATAGGCATTAGCTGGGAGCATGTCTTAGGTGTCTCCAGTACATTCTCCCTCACAAATTCTGCACCAACTTTTTAAACCCAGTTATTTCTGTCCAGCTTCTTGCATAAGCATTCTGTGTGCAGCTCCCCCTCATTTCTTGAGACTACCAAGCCTCTCTCCCGAGCACTTTGCTCCTCCCACCCACCTAGAGGTGATTCCCCTGGCTACCTACGGAAACCACTTTGACCTTTAGAGAAACTACCTCCCAATTTTGACCCATCCTCCTGTTGTGACGTTTTGGCATTCCATGCCACCTACTCTGACATAACCATCTGAGAAGGGATCAGTCACTGAAGGGACAGCCACTGGGACAAGGGTTCTCAGTGGGACACTTAACACTTCCTCTCCCAAGCCCCTAATATTCAATGCAGTTGGAGCCAACACTGCTGCCTGTCTCCCTTGGTTTAACCGACATGAAAATCTGTCACTCTGAAGCGTGAGTTTGAAGTGGAGCTTAAGATGATATCAATGGCAACTTGCTTTCAACACTTATTCGCTCTTTTGCATATCAAACGCATCACACCTGGCTCCTGCTTTCTCCTGTAGTGTTCCCACAGAGGCTTCCCAGCGAGCACACGGGCTGTCAATCTTCCCTCAAGGTGTGCTAACAGCCTATGATCCCCATCCCTACGCCCACTGAGACTCAGCCCTGTCCTCGAGTCCACCCTGAGGCTCCCAAGCTGGTCTCCCCCACATTCTCTCTGTACAGAGCCAGTGAGAGCTTTCAGAATTCTGCACTTACTGCTCTGGGAGTCTTGTGTTTTTCCTACCTCAGGGACCCATGGCAACATAGTGCTTCTGCTCAGTGGGTGGTGACAGGGTGGGGGCTCTGGCACAAACTTGAAGGGTGTTGGGAGTGTGGACTGCAGAGCTTGGGGGAGGGCAGGGTCGCCCTTGGGGATCTGGATTGCCAGGCCAGCGGCCAGTCTGAGGAAGTGAACATGCTGTAGGCCACCCACCAGCACAGACTGAGACATGGCTTATGTGACTGTGACCTAAGGGTCATGCCACAGAGCTGGCGTGGCCTCTGCCTTAAGCGTGTAGCACGAAGACTCCAGAGGAGTCTCCCCAGTTCCCTGGCTCCTTCATGTTTGTATCGGTGTTTTCCCTGCTCCCAGAGAGCACAATCCAGGCAGCACAGGAGAATCTGTAGGGAACCTGTGTTCAGCCAGCCGTCCAGCTAGCAGAGATGCCAAGAGGTATTCCTGTGGACTCCACCCAAAGTCACTCCCACTGGAAATCTGATGGCCATCACTGAGGAAAAAGGGTAGCGCATACCCCAGCCTTGGCTGTTCAAGGGACACAGCCCGAGAAGACAGGCACCGACGGAGGCTGAAGTCTGCACCCTTGCCCACTTGCTCCGATGACTCAGTTGAGGAAACAGTTTTGTATTTTTGTTCCTATTTTAGCCCCTTTTCCCTGTCATCACTTTTCTCCTGCTACCTTTAAGTTTTATTCTAGGTTTTGTTCTTTAATCCCCTTCCCTCTTGTGGCACTGGGCGTGAAGCCCAGCATGTGAATGAAGCGGGGCAGGTGCTCTGCCACCATGATCCACAGATGGACCCACTGGGAGGGATTGTAGCCCACTTCAGCCACAGCCCAGCCCTGCTCAAACCTTGGCAGACATGTCCACTCAAGGAGTAGGGGAGGTAAAAGCCCCAGCTGATGACCTCAAATGGACTTCCACACCCTCCGGCTGTGCCAGTCCTCCTCCTGGACAGTTACTCCCATGGCAATAGCAAAGGGAAATAACAGGTGTTCCCACAACAGCTTGAGGGAACTCATCTATGGCCACTATTCTCCATCAGATCATATTGCTGACAAAACTGAAGGCAAATGCTACAGAGGGACCTGTGACTCTGGTGTCTGCCTTTTCCCATGAAACACCTGGAACTGAACCACTGTCTAGACAGAGGATGGACACTGCACGCCTATTACTATGACCGGAACATCCAGTAGAGACATGCTTTCAAGTAACAGAGGTAGTACCTACAGAGCCTTTGAGAGCTGCCATTCGAGGCTTCCATTCCCAGAGGGGTAACCAGAGTGTGTAGCCATGTCTCTGCTGTCTACATTATACCTGCTTGAACTACCTGAAGGAGTTCTTGTGACGCCTGTAGAGAAAGCAGGTCTCTTGGAATCTGACATGGCACATCGTGTCAAAACCCACTCAAAGAAGCCACAGGGAAGCTATGCTATGAAGTTCAGTTGGAATTAAACTCAACACTGCACAACAAATCAATGTCCCAGAACAATCCAGAAAAGGTTGCTTAAGAATGCTCACGTGAAAGTGGAACAACAGATGCACAACAGATGCACAGAATATAGAAACGAGAACAGGGCAATATGACCCTCCTAGACGTTCTTAACTCTAGTAAGAGATCCCAAAGAAAGAAACTGGCTGAAATGCTGGACAAGTAATTAGTATCATTTTTGAAAAAAAAAAAAAAAAAAAAAAAAAAAAAAAAAAAAAAAAAACCTGACAAAGTTGACTAAAGGAAGACAATGCAGGATATGAATGACTTTTCAATAAAGAAACTAAGAAAGTAACTGAAATGTACACAAAACTAAGTCAGATAAACTCAGTTGAAAGCCTCAGACTAAATCAAGCAGAATATTGGAACTTGAGGACAACTCCACCAAGATAGTATATTCAGATAGCAATGAAGAACATACAGGATCTCTAAGATGCAACTTCTGCATTATTAGCAATAAGAGGGAGAAGAGCTACATGCTGAGGCATAAAAAGCCTCTTAAGCAAAATAGCTGGAAATTCCCCAAATGTTGGGAAAGATGTGGACCTCCAGGTAAAAGGGGCATTTAGAACCCCAAATAGATGTGACCATGAAAGAACCTTTCCAGGATACTTAAGTTGCCAAGAATGAATATTAAAACTTGCAAAAGAATACCAGCTGTGGTAGTGCATACCTGTAATCCCAGCAGCTTGAGAGGCTAAGGCAGGAGGATAATGAGTTCAAGGTCAGCCTCAGCAACTTAGTGAGGTCCTGTCTCAAAATATTTAAAAAAACTGGCTGAGGATGTTGCTCAATGGTTAAGCACCCTGGCTCACATCCCCAATACAAAAAAGTTGAAAGAAATGGCAGAAAGTCAACCCCATCAGGACAGTTTCTTACAGAAATACTAAAGGTTAGGTGAGCATGGAATGCCAAATTTCAAGTCCTGAGAAGTTCTCACCAACTAAAATTATTCTCTCAGAATCAAAGGAGAAATAAAGGCCTTTCAAAAAATCAACATACACACAAAAAAATTCGTGAACACCAGCATTACAGAGACATTTAAGGGAATCCCACACACAGAGGGGGAAGATCAGCACAATTTCAAGATCACAGGAAAGATCAAATCTCACTAGAAGATTAGACATGAGAAACAAGAGATAAATACTTTCAGTATAGTAAGTCACCAAGTGTCTAAGATGAATAAGATAGGAAGAAATGAACATGGGATATTTAAAACCATGTAAAGGTAAAAAATGATAGGACCTATATTAACAATGTAAGTGATTGACTCAAATTAAAACTGGCCAATTAAAAAATACCCAACATGCTGCCTGAAAAAACTCACCCCCAAAAAGAGGGACTGAAAGTGAGAATGGAAAATATTCCAAGCAAATAGAACCTGAAAGCAAGCAGGAGTAGCTACACTGATAAAGTAGACTTAAGCTAAAACCAGTTAGAAAAGAGATCCTCATATCAAGGAAACCATGAAAACAACAATTGTAAATACACATGCTCTGAATGGCAAAGGATCCAGTTTTAAACACATTAGACATAAAGTGAATATAGACCAATAGTGGATGACTTCAATAACCTACTCCATAAGCTACTCAGACCAAAAAAGTTTAACTATACAGATCAAATGGTTATAAGACACCTGTAGAATATTCCATTTGACAGCTGTATATTATGCATTATTTATCCTATTAAATGTTTTCCAAAATAGTTTTAGGCCCTAAAGCAAGTCTTAAATATTGAATGGATGAGGGGGGAACATTCTGAGCTAAAAATGAGGGTTAAATGTGATATTTGAATTCAGGAGGCTATTGCATAGGTTTTGAGTGAGGGTGGGGGTTTCAAACAGATCAACTTGCTTTTTACTGATAGATTTCTAAGGGTTTGGGGGTGGGGAGAGTGCTGGAGATGGAACCCAGGCACACTTTGATCACTGAGCTACATCCCCAGCCCCTTTGAAGATGTCCATTTTGAGATAGGGTCTTATTAAGTTGCCAAAGCTTGCCTTAAACTTGTGATCCTCCTGCCTTGGCCTCCCGGGTAGCTAGGATTACAAGTGTGCGCCACCGTGCCTGGTCGAAGGTGGTAATTTGACAGATATGCATTGTGGATATTTTTGCCTTCAGACTGAGTGGCAATGTTCCTCTGTTGCAAAAAGGTGGTTTTCTTTTGTTACAATCTGTTGACAGGATTTAGTACGAACAGTGTTAACCTGGGACAAAAATGGACCCTACAGAGAACCCGACTTATCCTCATGATGGCAAGATCCCATGGAAGAACTGGCTGCCTTGAACCTTCCTGCTTGTGTTTTGAGGACTTAGTCATAGCCTCATTGTCTGAGCAGGTTCATGGATTCTCTTGTCGTCACAAGAGTACCAGTATCCAAATGAAAATTCCTTCTTCATTTGTAGGCAAGGCATAAGATAGGGGAGGTAGCAGCTTCCCCAGTGTTCAGAGCAAACCTCTATGTTTCACTTAAGTTGAAAGAATAGACGAAGGAACATATGTCCCCTGTAGTCACAGTATCCCCTCTCAGTCAGATGTCCTGCCATTACCTACAACAGCAAAGTTTACCTGGAAATGGGGTATGGCCAAGGCCAGCAGCAACAGTGCAAAACTACCGAGAACCGCACAATTCCCGAAACCCTGTTAGTGTCCCCTTATGACGTGGCTCTAGGATTCTCAGCAACTTTTCATCCAAATAAGTTAGATACCAGTCCAGGAAAAAAGGCAGGTGTTCTTAGGCACCCTCACACTGGAAAACCAAAAGGAGCAAGTCCTCCAAAACCCAGGTGGTGGTTAGCCTCAAGCTGCCCAGTGCTACCCTGGGCACATGACTCCCGGGCAGAATCTGGAAGGAAAGCTGCACATGACTTGTCAACCGCGATTTCTCAGTAACGATTAGAAGTCAGTTCCAAGATCCAAGTGAGAGCAAGGACTGTTGTGATCCAAATGCACAGCAATAGACTAGAGCCCATAGGAAGAGACACTCAATTCTGGGGATGGCACCTCCATCCACCACTCACTGCAGCCCAGTAAATGCACCCAGTTGGCTGCTACAGCAACCATTATAACCTGGCAGACAAAGTGGCAACAAGAAAGCCAATTCTAAGATGTTGTGCTTATATTGGCACAACCTCATACATTTTAGATACCTAACGGCTACTTATGATTGAGTAAATCTTCAAGCATTCCAGACCCTAGATATTAGTACTGCTACAGAGCCACAAGGTGGCCCAAAATCTACACGATGCACCAGCAAGCATGCTGAGCAATGGCACCCATCACACACCAGTAAAAAACACATGCTTTTGGGCAACTGGGGCGACTCCAAAAGCCAGAAACTATTAGTGACAAAGAATTTACTGTAGGGTACATACTGTGTTCACCAGCTGTACTCCCAGCCAGGCTATGAGCGCTAATTGTGAAGTGACCAAGCTACCATCCAAACTCACCTCAACACCTGAGCAGGTGAGTGGGAGCTGTGCTGTACCAACTAGAGCACAAGTCGGGACTAGAGATGAGCAAATACTGTTCTACACAGCCTGCTTAGGTCACAGACCAAGGGCACAACCTGTAGGTGAAGTCACTGCATGCCAAGACAGAAACCCTCTTTGTGCCTCTGTCAATATTAATTCTACATTTGGTGACTGAGTGAGGAGGTGGGGGCAGCAGCTGGGTTGCTGGTAAGATTCCCAGCTTTCCCCATTGTGGTTGTGTGTGTCCACTCGAGTGTTCCCACAGTCTCACTCTTAGCGAGGGCACCTCAAAAAGGACAAGTAGAGTGGTGAATTTCCAAGCACTACCAACTTGGAGAGCCTACCTCTTGGCATGGTGACCCCATTCCCATGAATTGAGGGGTCTTTCCGCATCAGTCTGGAGAACTCAACTGTAGTCCTCTCAAGGATGTGACTCAGTCTTGGCTTGCTTCCAAAGGAAGCAGAATTCTTGGGGCTCCAAGATCTGCCTGAAAGAGTGTCCTGGGAGATTCAACTGCAGAACCTCTGGTCAACCACCAGCAACTGTTCTGGACCTTGGGGTCTCATGTATAGGGGATAGGATACCAAGATAGGCCTTTCCCAGCCCTGCAAAAGTCTCCACTTCCAACTCAGCCTAACGTTTCTCAAAATGCCCCCATGTGTACTCATAGCATGTAAGAATGCCTCAGAACCACAAATTCAGTGTGTCAAAAAAACCCCTGGCCTATCACTTGCTAAACTTGCTCAGGCATAGGCCGTGAACACTGCACTTTGCTGCCTCACAGCTCCCTGGCTTGGGTAGAGGCTCAAAGGCTGACACCTTGAAACCCATTGCTTTCAGTTGCTCACTTGTTTCTACAGCTAGAAGCTTCACCTAACCCCTTGGGAGGCTGATGCTGTTCCCAGAGACCTCGGCTAGGCTTCGACCTCAGGCCTTCTGATGGGGAGTAGTGGAGAAGGGGGACAGAGGACTAGCTGCCCCAAAGGGCCAGACAGTGCACCTGCAGAGAACCCACGGCTATGGCATCATTGTCCCATTGATACTCCAACAAAGGGAGCACATCCCAATTTGGTTTCCATCACCCCTGGAATAGCAGCTTAAACCCGAGACACCAGACTATCAATGGAATGTTGGGAAACCAAAGTGAACAAGAATATTTACTATTTCCAAACAGCATCAGAGCTAGATAGTCATCCAGTCCCCTGGCTCGGGGGAGTTGACAAATTCCATTAGAGCTAGTGTTTGAAGCACATAAGAGACACCTGAAAAAGGGCAGTTATTTGAGGCTGGTGTACACACCACTTTACTGTCTTCAATTTATGTAACATTTCACATTGAGGTTATTTCCCTTCTGCCCTTAAAAAGATGCCAAAGCCCCCTGTGGTCCTTTGTAGACAGCCTTGCATTTGGCCAATCATGCTGGAGGAATCAAAGCTGGGGGACCCACTCTTCCTTTTCAGTAGTTACTTCAGGATATTGACCTCACCCTTGCCTCCCATTATTGGGACTTGTCTTTCTGCTAGTGGCACTGAGCTCTGGGACAGTACATGCTAGTCTGATCACGTCCCTGGGAAATTACTCCCGCGCAGGGATCTATTGACTCAGTTCATAGGAGTAAAAAGCAAGTTCTGTGAACATGTTTATTCCCCTGGCCCACCTAGCCACAGACAGTTTGGTTTTGCTCGTTGTCTTAGGGTTTGTACTTTGATGCCAGTTAACCACTCTCCTCTAGAGCTCAGCTCCAACAATCGGGAATTGGAGAGAACTGGGGACTCGAGGGTTATGCTGTTCCTCCAAAGCATTCTCCTCACCTACAGCCCACCCCAGGAGTGCACCGGTACCCCGAGGAGGCACCAGGCCCACAGGAGTCTTATTTTCACAGCTGTCCTGTGAGTGCTCCAGGAGGCTGCTGGGCAGGTGGTCCTTTCTGACACCTTGAAAGCGAGTCTTGAAGGACGTGCATCACAATGTTCCCAGAACAATGACCTGCCATCCCAATGCCTACGGCTCACCAAATGGAATTCAGGGTCAGCAAAGAGGAGCCCTGTAGCCCCTGAAGTTCTGTCTTCCCACTTAGCGGCCGACGTCGAGAGGTCAAGAGAACAAGGTGGCCCTTATGTGGGGGCTTCTCCATGGGCCCGGGCCCCATCAGGGGATTCCCTTCTTTACAGGACTCATTCTCTAAGCTGGCAGTTACAACTGGTCCCAGGATCAACCACTACTTCGTAGTAGATACTTCTGGCCCAGGGCCAGATGTGGTACAGTATCTGTTCTAAGCATCAATAACTTACCACTTGCATTCAAGGTAGGCTCTTTCCAAATGGATCCATATAAGCTGCTAGAAGCAACCCAAGCCCAGGATTGTAAATCACAGGGAACACAGTTCTAGAGGGTCCACAAATGTCTTAACCTATCCTTTCAATCTTTAAACACCAAGGCCAGACATGGCCTACAGGAGAGGGGAAGGAGATGGACCCGAATGAAGCCCAGGTGAACCCAAAGCCTTGGCAGCTGGAGCCACTCGTAAGGGGCCCACCTTGGCGCAAAGTCTTTCTGTCCAGTCTGCTTAGGTTTTGTTTGTGTTCTGGACCCGAGGCATCAACATTCTAAGAGGGGTGGCCTAGATGTTGTCCTGACACCTGACAGCAAATGAGAGTCCCAATTGGAGAGCAACTGCCAATCCTTAGTACTGTGAATACAAGTCAGGGCATCAAGTGGACCGTGCTATCCTTTACCTGTACTGTGAGAACCTGTAAGCTCTGGTCTTTAAGAGACTCTTGAGAGTCTTCAGCTGGGATGTTCTAAGCACTTTTTAAGTAACAAGGCCTGATGTTCAATTTCTAGATTTTTTTGCTCTTAATGCCCAAGACCCAAGAAGTCCCCTCAGTAGGATGGAACACATGACTCATTTTGCAGATGGTAGTCAGACGTCTGTGCCAGCACACTCAGGCTTCTGATTTAGCAGTTACTAGCTTTTGTCCTGTAGGGATAGTAAGTCTGTTCTCTGGGACCTTAGCAGCCCCCCCAATTCAATCACAAGGAGCCCACCAGCCTCTTGCAGGATTGTACCTCCGGACCCCAATGTATCTCAAGACGCAGCATTTCAGAGATGTTAACCTCCCAGGCACATACTACACCACCTCACAAGTGGCCTCTGCATTCACACTTCCCAGCATTTGACTGTGGCAAAGGTGGTGGGTGTAGGGTGGCTGAGAGCAGTGCAAGGTTATGGACACTAACGTGAATAAGACCAACCATCAACCCAGCACTGCATATGCCAATGCTAATGCCAAGCTAAAATGGGGCAGCTTAAAGCTTTATGGTAGTCTTTAAGTAGTTACTTTATTGAAGATTAGAAACTGTCTCCAAGTGACTAGGTCCTCAGACTATTGTCTGGGAATGACTGATTACAAAGACTAACAGTCTTTCAGTACGGATGCCAGAAGCTATGACAGGATGCCTAAGCCAGAGCAGAAAGCCAGGCCATGACCAAACAGGATGATTTTTTTAGTGGCTTCCCCTGAACACGAGTTGGGCTGCATCATTTTCTGCACCAGAAGGTGACTTCAGGATACATCAGTTATAGCAGGCTGGGGAGAGCGAGGCTCACTCTCCAGGAGGCTGAGGCCTTTCCTAGCCCTCTGCTCCATGTTCTCCAGGAGGAGCATGGGCATCATCTGCATCCGAAGCAAGCTGCACCTGCTGGCTGTGCACAGCAGTGGGGAGGGCCGTCTCCAGCAATCTAGTTAGCATCTCTTCCAGCTGGATGCCCATTCCCTCACCCACGGAAGTCGTTCAGCTGGTGTCCTAAAATTAGGCACGCTGAGGCAGATCCGAGAAAGCCTCGGAATGATCAACTCTCCTGGTTTCTCAGATGAGGGCAATTTAACATCAGTGCAGGTAAGAAGCCCAGGTTATGTGGTTAAGAAAAGCCAAGCTAGATCAAGTTCACTCAGCTCCCAGCTCAGGGACCAAGAAGCAGCAGACTGAACAGAAGTGGGACTAACTCTCCTCTACCTGTCACTAGTTAGTTATTGCCCCGAGGAAATCCCAACTTGACTTTCTTCTGTTTTAAGGTAGACGTGTGTGCTACTGACCTATGTAGCAAAGAATGAGAAGCATAGAAACACCTCAGTAGAACACTGGGACATTGGAGTCACTTCTCAGTAGCACAGATGCTGATCCTAGTAGCACCCAGGATTGGCAAGGGACATGGAATTCCCCATGGGTCAGAAGGTTCTGGTGTTCTGCCCTGTGCCAGGCCTTAATGGAAGTCTCACTAAGCATTCAAAGTACTCTAGGTGCTCAACTGTCCAAGTCTGGTTAATTACTTGAAGTGATGGCACACAGCACCAGCTATGCTTTGCTAATTGGGGAGACACGTTCATAAGGGTTCCTATGGCCAGGTACAGCTCCAAACAGCCCGTCACTCCTTAGCTCTTCATTGCAGGAGTATTCCATCTACCCTATTAAAAAGCCATTCACTGGCTGGAGAAGTAACCAGAGTCTTGAACTTCAGGTAAAGCTTGTGGCCAGATCCTTGCACATCTCAGTTCTGTTGGGGACCCGTCCTGTTGAGGTTGCAGGGGCCAGGTAGTTAATCAGCTGAGGTGGGACAACTGGGCTGGGGGGGGGGGTTTCTATTGTGCTCCCAAGGAACCCCGAGGCTTATTGCGTGAAATAGCATGAAGGAAATACTGCAGGGCTCCTAGCATGGCAGCTGCTGGCCTCACTGTCTCCGAGGGGTCTAGGGTCTCAGGCTGAGCTCACTAATGCTCTTCACTTTCCCTTTGATTTGGATGTCTGTAGTTTTCCTGCAGGACTCCTCTACCTCAGCCCTCATCGCCAACTTCGCAGATTTGGGGGTCACCTGATTTGCAGCCCTGCCCCCCACCCCCAACATTGGTGTTCCGAGGGAGGCACTGTTCCAGCCCCCCCACCCAGGCCAGGCTCTCAGGGCTCCAGCCAGCTCCTTCCCAGCCTGCCGTTTTGAATAAAATAATCGAAGCTTCCCCCCCAGCTCCCTGAACCGAGAATGGATTGTTGTAAAGCCTTTTTATGGGAAAGAAAGGAAGCCGTTGAGGACAAGGAGAGTCCTTTAGGAGACAGGGTGGCTCTGGCATTAGCAACACAAGAAAGTAAAAAAGCCCAGTGTAGCTCATACAGGAGTTGCACCAAAAAAGTTTTTTTTTTTTTTTTTTTTTTTTTTGGTTGGTTTTTTGGTTTGTTCAGCTGAAGTCTCGGGCTTTAGAGAGAAAGATCTGAGCACCTTGCAGGAAGAAGAAAAGAGTCAGAGGAAGAGCAGACCTCACAAGCTCCAGAGAAAACATTAGACAACCCCCACCACCCCAGCAACTGGATAGAACAGGCAGAGTCTGGCCCACCTCAGGGCTGCAGGATCTAGTCACCCATGGGATAGACCTTCCAGGGTGCCTGTAGCTCCCTATTTATACTTCTTCCTCCCCACCCACCCAGTTAGCTGGAACCACAATCACCTGGGCCCACAGTGCCTTTCTGCCTGCTCAGTGAGCCTCCTGTTGGGGGTTTCTGGGTTGATGAGAGCAGCAGCTATACTGATGGCCAAGCAGGGTTAGTTAGGGTGAGGATTGCAGACCATGCTCAGAAGCTCAGCAGCTGACTCCAAAGGCGATACTCACCAGAGACTCTCGCCATTAGACCATTAGGGTTAGCCAGCTGGGAGGGTCATTCTGGGAGAGCAACTTGAGGATTCATTTGGAGTGACCAATTTGTGCCCACTGTTCCTGGTGTGAGGCTCCTAAACCTCTGTATAAATCGAGATGAACTGGGAGGTGGATCACCCCAGCAGAGAATGACAGGACAGCAAGCATGGGCTCGTGGCTGTGGATTGGGTTGGGACAGGCAGCAGCTGAAGGAAATGTTCGGCAGCAATTAAATACTCTTGAGTTTTTCTAAACTTCTTAGCTTTAAAAGTTACTTTAGCTAGATTCCAACTCAGCCTGTTTAGATAGCAAGCATTTCCTATTACCCTGAATTCAAATTATTTTAATTTTTGGTAAGAAGGCTAGAGTTTTTATGAGATTTGTTAAATGTATATTTTTGAGCATTTACTATGAAAAAATCCACCAATTGTATCCACAGAGATTATTTTTTAGAAGTTTGATTATCTGCCAGTTAAGGAGATAAGTGTCAGGTTTTTAGTGTTAGGATTCTGCAGGCATAAACAAGAGTCGATCCTGCAAACAAAATGCAAATGGCTAGAGTAAAGAATTTGGAATATTAACTATGCAAAATGTGTGGGTTTGTTTATTTCATTTTGTTTGTCTGCAGGACTGTGAAATGCAGGGAGCTTGATGAATTAATAGTTTTTGTTTCAATTCAACTTTGGTGTTGAAGCATCTGGAACTGCATTCCACTTGAAAAGTTTCACGGTGATTGGCACAGGAACTGATGATTGTCGCCAACAAATTTTAAACTTAACATAGAAGGACATGTTTTTACCTTTTTGTGTAATTTATGTATACAAACAGTGTAACATGTTTGAGTACCTTTAGTTAACATTCAAAAATAACTTAATGAGATTCTGAACTAGAAGAGGCTACTAAGCTCTTGAAATAGCATCACCTGTTCCTAGTACAACGAGCCAGGTGGCTGGCGTGAGAGATTGTGTGGACCCACTCCCTTGGTGCAGATTTCTCCTTCCCAGCTCCCTGCCTCCCCAGGTTTCTCCTGTGAGGCTGTTGTTGATCTGCCTCCAAGTTTTGGAGTGCCCGTGGGCAGACGGCAGAGATGTCTCTGAACTTACAGAAGTAGGGTATGTGATGGGGGCCTAACTGCTACAGATGCTTCTGCATTTTGTCAGAACTGGCTGTGATGGTCTGGGGTGATCATTTCACAGTGTAGACATGTATCAAAAATCACATTGTACTCGGAGAACATCTGATTTTTTACCTGTCCTTTGTATTTCAATAGAGCTAGAAGAAAAAGGCATGGTTCCAAGTCTTTATCAAACGATCTGTTGGTAGGGTTGTAGGGACCAGATATACCTTCGACCTGCCCCTGTGGCCTGACTTTGGAGTTTGAACACCTAAGCATTAGCAACACAAGAAACCGACGGTTGCTGAATGGTCCAAAAACTGCCCTAAGTAATTTTGTGATAGCAGTTTTTGAAGTCCAAATGCTTTTTCCCCTGTGCTTGGATGACCTGGGCTCACCCGTTTGCACAAAGGAGATTTTCTGCAGTTGGTTCTTTATGCCTCGTTCACAGGGTGGCTCAATGCCAGTGATCAAAGAATGAATGACTGCCAGTCCGGCAGTCTCAGATCAGGGCATCTCCTTGTCTTTAAACATTTATTTTACACATTTGTTGAGCACCTCCTATGTATGGGAAAATGATATCGCTGCTGTGAATAGCAGCGAGTGTAATAAACACAAATCTCTGTGTTCACAGAGCTTACATTTCAGGAGGAAGTAGATAATAAGCAAATGATATGTTTTCTTGCTTGTCAGATGAAGACAGCATTGCGGAGATACACAAAACAGAGCAGACTGATGGGCTTGGGGCTGTGTGGGGGGTGCAATTTAAAACACGGTGAAAAGGTGGCATCAAGTGAAGGCTGAGGGAGTGAAGCACTGACCCCGTTGTCTGTGTAGGGTGAATAATTGAATCAGGAGGAAACATTTGTGCAAATTTCCTTGGGTTGGATTGTGCTTGGTTCCAGAAAGAGCTATGTCACCTGCATCTCTTGACAGTGTGGAGGGGAGGGGTTTAGGGAATGAGATGAGGGGCATCTCCAGGGCCATGGACCTTTAATAGCCCTTGGTAGGACTTTGGCTTTTCCTATAAGGTACTTGGAAGGCCCTGGACAATCTCGAACAGCACAACATGACATGTTTATAAAAAATAGGCGACAACAGTGGTTTTCAATATGTATGTGATCCCTGAACCAGCTAAGCCTGGGAACTTGTAAGAGGGGTGCATTCCTGGACCCACCCTGAGCCTAATGAGTCAGAAACAGTAGCAATCTGTTTCAACAAGCCCTCCAGAGAGGAGACAAATGACAGGACCCTCAGATCAATTTGAATTTCAGATCCACAATGAGTAATTTTTTTTAAGAATAAGTGTGGCTCATGCAATATTGAGCATTCATATTAAAAATTATTCATTGTTGATCTGAAATTCAAATGGCACTGGGCGTGCTGTGTTTTCACTCGCTAAGCCTCCAGGTGATTCTGATGCACACTGAGGTTTGAGAACTACTGCTCTAGAAGCTGTCAACGTCTGACCCAGGGCTTCCCCTTGGCCAGAGTGGGGTGTCAGGTAGATACACCACTGCCAAGCTCCCCCTCTTCTGTGCCTGTTGACTCTTGATGGCTCTCAGCTGCCCCTTCTACACACCCTCCCCTCCCCCAGTTGACTAGAACCACCACTGGTCTGTGGCTAGTGACTGATAGGGATTACAAAAAGCTGGATCTTTGCCTCAAGGACTGCCTCTATGGTGCTGGCTGAACCTCAGAGCCCCTCTGCACACCCCTCCCCACTGATCAAGCCAAGGCCCTCCTTGTGCATCTCTTTCTTCCCTCAAATCCTTGCTGATTATTTTCCCTGCGAGTACTTCTGCAATAAATCATATGCACCAAAAGTCTCCATCAGGGTCTCTGCTTCCAGGGGACTTTGCCTAAGACAGAGGGTCAGGTAGGTGTTTTCAGGATAGGCCCTTAAGGGAGATAAGTTGACATTCACAGCAAAAATCTAGTGGTTTCAATATGGTGGTAGCAGTGGGGGGCTGGGTTAGAGGTAGGTTTGAAGATGCAGCCAACTTGATTTGCTTGTGAATTTGGACAAGATGAGAGAGAAGGGAGTCGAGGATGGTGTCAGGGGTTTTGCATTTAATGAGGTAAATAAAATTAGAAGAGGAGCAGGTTTCTTGGGGAAAGATTTAGACTTTGGCTTTTGCATGATAAATTGCAAATTACTTTCAGCCATCCGAGTAGATGTGTCGGGGAATCAAGTGGATACACCGCTCTGATGCTCTAGATAAAGTTGGGGACTTTCAGTGTGCAGATGGTAATCAGAACCATCTTAGAGGTCAAGATCATCCCAAGTGAAATCATGGAGAGAGTGCTCATGTAGAAGTCCTGAGCTGTTCCCTGATCAAGGGGCCAAGGAGGAGTTAAGAGCCACACAGGAGCAAACCAAGTAAGCATGTAACTGTGCTGGAAGGCAAGAAAGCCATCTTTGCCATGTTGTAAAGGAAAACAATTTTTAACTCCCTATTGAAGTCTATAGACACCATTTTACACCCCAGGAGGCTTCCCACCCCCACCAACACTCAAACACATGCACTCACCCACGTATGCTCACACGCGCCCCATGCCTGGTGAGCCCCCACCAACACCCGGCCCAAAGTGGCAGTGGTTGAAGGACAGATGAGCTGGAGGAGGGAGGGGAGAGCAAGGAGGCAGGAGCCTCCAGGTGAGCCCTCAGGTGCATGTCCTGTGGAGCTCAAGGAGAAGGAATCTGGCTCGTGTTTGCCGAGGTTTGGAGTGCTTAGTTAGAGGAACCTGATGGGGGAGGGTGGGTCCCTCTGGGAGAAGAGTGAAGCCAGGGTACAGACTTGGGACAGGGGCTCTGGCTCCTGCCTGTGCCTGGAGGCTTCCCTGTGGCTCTTGCTCTCAAGCCTTCTCTGCCTGGCATGAGTCTGGTCAGCAGTCCTTGCCTGGCCCAGAACCTACCCCGGACTTTCCGGGGAACGGTGCGCTGCCTTCCTCTAGGGACCGCTCTGCTGTGTTGTCTCAGTGGGTTGATCTAAACTCTTCTGTGAACACTCTTCAGTGGCCGTTTGGCTCCTCCTTCAGCTGGATGAGTTATTTCTGTTTTGAAGACTGCCGAGATGAACTGATTCCCTTTGAAGAGTTTATCCTTTAGAAAACACCCAGAATACCAATTCTTACCAATTTCTGAGAAGGATTGTCTGACAATAACCCAGAAAGGCTTTGCCCTCACTGACACGTGGTCCCCTCGAGTGTCCTGCAGCTGCACAGCACTGAGGACGGGGTGCATTTCCTCAGTGTGACCTGACAACACTGACAAAGGACCTGGGTTCAGAGCCCCCCCTCCCCGCCCCTGGGGGAATCGGCACCACAGGCATAATGGAGAGGAAGGGGCGCAGGTCAGAGTGGGCATCCTGCGTTCTCATGTGTAAACCAGGACTGGGAGGCAGGGTATGTGGCTCAAGGGCAGATCGGCCTCCAAGGGTAGATTGGCATCCAGCCTCTGCGCACCTCTGGGGTCAGCTGTCCTCGGGTCCATGCTTGTCCCCAGCTGCTCAGGCTGATGGCTGAGCACATGTGGGACCGATGACTTAGCACAGTGTGGACTCTGCTGTGGAGTGGTCTCTGCTCCAGTCACCCATCGGCCTGAATGAGGCTTCCTCAGGGCTGCACTGAGGCCTCTTTGTACCCGACTTCTCTTCCTCCCTCTCCCTTCATAAGTGTCAGACCTGAAAGCACCCCCCCTGCTCAGCCCCCTCCCTCCGTGTTCTTCAGACTCTCGCCCCAATGACTCTCCTACATGCTTGATTTCTTCTAGCCTCTGCTTCTTGAAGGACATGGACAGTCATACCTATACATGGACAAAGGCATATTTCGTTGGCATAAAGAACAATGAATTTTCACAATTTGAACACACACGTTAGCAGGACACAGATTATGAAAAAAAAAAAAATTACCAGTCCCAGAAAAGTCCCTGTGTTCCCTTACAGTCACAGACCACCATCCTGACTCTTAACAGCAAGATCTTGATACTGAAACCTAAGAAAGACATGGCAAGAAAGGAAAATTAGAGACTGCTGCATCTCCTGGAGATGGATGCAAAGACCTTAATACAGACTAACACACTGGCTGTAGCCACTTGTATATGATAATGCACCTAGAGCCTCCGTGGCTCTTTCATCATAAACAAAATGTGAAGGCTGTGGACTTCAAAGCTTTCTCACCAATCATGACATCGTTCCCTTTCTGACTTTCCACTCCACCCCTCTGGAAATCTACTCTCTGATTGTCAGGAGAGTTTCTTCATGTGTTAGCTTGGAGAGGTTGAGTGACAGTCACCAGGTACTCAAGAAAGCACTGATCTAAATACCACTGAGAATGAGTTTGGAAGATGTCAAGTTCATAGTCAGATGGCTTTAAATTGGGGGGATTATTTTGAATGGGCCCGACTGACTCAGTTGAAATTCCTTAAGGAAGGAATAGGCTTCTCCTGGAGAGACATGCTTTTGTAGCCGGACAGCATGCCCTGTGGGTTCCAACTGCTTGTGATCTTCCCTTCCTGTGGCCTGCCCTATGGACTACAATGGTGAGTCCAATTCCTCGTGATCAGTGAGCCTCTGACTCTCTCGCTCCACACATGCGTCATCCCACTGGTTCTGATTGAAACTTGCCTGATGCAATCACCCTGTTGCCAAGGCAATTATTCTACTTGCAATTTTCCAAAAGCCTTTGGGTGACACCTTTATTTTAGGCAAAGTTGGATCTTCAGTTGCTGGCTTATAATGTGGTGTTTTGGAAACCAACAGAAATCAGACAGTAGAGCTCCCTGCCCTCCGAGTTTGCCCTCTTGATGTGCAATCATGGGAGAGACACGTATGTTCTTTGGGTCTGTCTTCCCTTCTGGGCAGAATTAGAACGTCAGAGAACTGTTCCCTGGAAGGTCCCAGAGCCTGTCATTCCCTTGGGCTTCATGACGTCTGTCAGAGCCCACCAGTGACAGAGGTGTGAGGAGAGATGTGGTTCCATGATCTTGCCTGCTTAGCTCAAGGTTGCTCCTTTGTCCAATGACCTCTTCATTTATCATGTCACTTTAGACTTTTGGCTTTTTGCCAAAGCAGTGAGCAAATGTATTCTTAAAAAGGTGCATATAATAGGGACTAGTTTGAGGGTGGTAACTGCATGTCAATGGAGAGTGATGAATGGTACATTTAATACAATCGATGACAAAGTTATGGATCTTATTATTTCATACTTTAGATTTGCTTCGCTTGCTCAGAGGCTCCAGAACATGAATAATGATCCTTTTACAGTTTAAGGGTCTAACCTTTACTTGTCAAATGAGATTGCATAAAGAGTATTAGGGATAATTTAAGGGACAAAACAGACATTTTTGACGGGAACTGGTGACCCAGAGGTGATACACTTGTCCCCCCTCACCATTGCCCCTCCAGGCCTGCTGACACCTGCGTTTCCAGGACCCTTTTCTCACCTGGCGCTTGACTCCCACCCTTCCTTCCGGTGGTGCATCCTTTCCTTCTAACCACTGACTTTGACCTTGGGCAAGTAATTGAACGCCTCCTGCCCCCCAGCCCCAAATCCCCTCCCTGTAAGATGCAGAAACAGGACAGATGAGTCCTGAGGTCCCTTCATTCCAGCTGGGAAATTCTCTGAGCATGCAATTTGAGTATGAAATTTCAACATCACCTTTCTTTGAAAAAATAGAAAACAGAGTAATGAGAAAACAGCTTTGGCTCATTATTTGAAAAATGAGGGATTGGGAAGATTGATGTGTTTGCTCAGAAGAAAAATAAGCTTAGATATAGGATCTGTAAAGAGTACCCTTATGAAATTGTGAATTTTTCAAGAGGAAGAAGTTACATACTCCTGGGGCTGCTGCTTGACAGGAGGTATATAAGTTATTTATAGCCCACGCCAAGAGGAGGAGAGGCTCGGAGACAGAGTGCCCAGGAATTCTGCATGTGTCATGCACTTTGTTTTATCCTGCTAGTCCCCACTCCCACTCCTGCTGCGATGGTCACCCTGTCCCTTCACCTTGCCATCTGGGTCACCCTTCTGACTCTCCATCCCACAGTTACACTCTTTGTCCTCCTGGCTTGCACTCTTCTTGTTCAGGCCAAGGGAGTGCTGCTTTGCCAAGAACCCCAGAAGTAATGGCATAGGAAGTGAGTAAAATGCCAGTGGAGGCTGCAAAGATATATAAATGGATTTAGATTCAACCAATATTCATTACTTACCTACTGGGTGCCAGGCTTTTGCTGGGGCTTTTACATACACTGTCTTACCCTATGTTAGAGGGTAGAGAGTAGTGCACCCCCCAAAGAGATACATCCACATACTGCTCCCCGGAACCTCTGAGTGCTCTGGTGATTGGGACAGGGTCTTCGCAGATGCAGTGAAGGATCTCTGGTTAAGATCCTCCTAGTTTATCTGGGTGGGCTCTATAGCCAATGATAAACCTTCTCATGAGAATGAGGCAGAGGGAGATTTGACACTCAAAGAAAAGGTATAGACAATGGGACCCACAAGGTAGAGACTGGAGGGATGCAGCCTCAGTCAGAAACACCTGGGGCTGTCAGCAGCTGGAGAAGGCAGGGCATGGGACCTTCCCGAGAGCCTTCAGAGACATGTGGCCGGCCAACACCTTGATTTCTGACTCTAGCCTCCAGAACCGTAAGAGAATAAATTTCTTTAGTTTGCAGTTTCCCAGGTGTTAACTTGTTACAAGAGCCGGAGGGCATAAGTCCATATGGGTACGAGAGGAAATAACCAGGAAAAACTCTTTGATATCATTGGCGCCAGTGATCTCCTGATATTTATTTGCAAGGAGATCTCTTTTTCAAGTCCTGCTTCTTTCTTTCTAATGGAAACCTATTTTTTCTCTTTTTTTTTTTTTTCCTGAGGATCTGTCCATCTGAGCAGCAATGGGCCTCAGGGGACACTGACCCCATTCCATCTTGAGGGTGAACATTTTTTCTCATGAAGAAACTTGGCTGACGAGTGGTGGAGTGAAGTCCGATGAGCCTCCTGGAAGGTAGTCTTTGATGTTAATGGAGAACCAGGGTTCCAGGAGGTGTCACTGGGTCACAGATGCAGCTTGTAAGATTGTAAGCAATCTTCTTCCTGGTGGGATGGCAAACCTGAGGTTGAAGATAACAAAGGAAAGAGAAAAGAAAACCCAAAGCCAACCAATCCAACAAAGGTCCAATCTTGGTCCTTGTGGAGGCTTTAAGGAACTGAAGTCTGTTTTGCCACTGGGTTATGTGTGCTGATAAGGTTTCTTATTTTTATGCTGTTTTGACTGGTGATTGATTCCTTTACCAGCAGCCAGAATCCTCCTCATAGGTTGGAATCTCCCCATTGGTATATTGCCTCCTGCTGCCACTATTGACCTTCCTGACAGCCCGTAAGGGACCTGGAAGCCTTGAGGTGCAAGAAATGTAAATCAAAACCAGGGATTGAATGCCACTTCTCTTTTAGGGATGCAAAAGTTGGAAAAGAACTTATTCTTTGGATCTGGGGAAATGTGGAAGTTATCCAAGTTTATTTTGTGAAAATCTTGAAGACAGTATTTTGTTTCACTTTGAGGATAGAACCAAATTCTGTATCCGATGATATACAATTTTCATTTGAGAATGTTTATGTACCAGGAATACCCCAGAAACCATATAATCTGCACAAAAGTCCAACAAGGCATTGGCCATTTTACTTGTGAGATTTTAAGTACAGAGCTCAAGTATCTTTTACAAGTTCACATGGCTAATAACTAGTGGAGGTTAGATTCAAACCCAGGACTTCCAGATTCCAAAGACTAATGTTAATTAACTGAATGAAATATAGCCTCTGTTGTTTTCTTATACATAAAATATTTGCAATTTATCACATGGTGACATTGTTTTTGAGTATTACTTTAGGGAAAAATATTTCAAAAGAATAGGAAGAGTTTTGATCCAATTTACCATTTTGTTAAAGTAAATCAATGAAGATTAATAGTGGCCAGTTCATTTTGAAATAAGATACCTAAGAATGCACAGGTTGGCATTCTGAAAATAGCTTAGAGTTAGTTCTGGCTCAGTCACTTATTAGAGTGTTACCTTGAGAAATTCAAGCTCTGTAAATCTTAGCTTTTGCATGTGTTCAACGGATTTCTCCCCAGCACCGTTCAGAGGATCCCATGTGACAGTGCATGCAAATAGACTCTGAAGATAGCCTGGTTAAGGGCTTTAAAAAAAATTTTTTTATTAATATGGGGCTTGTCAGAAGAGAGAAACCATACCAGCTATTTGACAGGAAGAATTTAATAAAAATAATTGTTAAGTAGGTGCAAAGTTGACTTAATAACCATAAGGATAGGAAGGGCACTCTATTTACCGAGGTAGGACTTAGAGAGCTCAGGGACCCAAGAGAAAAGGCTGGAATAGGTCATGGAACTTTCTGGGGATAGGGCTGCCCAGCTGCTGCTCATGTGTCAGAAGTTCCTGAACAAGCTGCAAACTGTATTCAGCAGCTCCGAGGAAGGGACAGTCACTGCCAGGTGAACTCTTGCAGGGTGATGCTCACAGGGACAGGAGACAATTGGGAAGCCCCCGAGGAGTGCACAGGAAGGAGGAAGTCCCTTCTTGCATCTCCACCTCTCAGCTCACTGTGCTGCCTCTGTTCTCAGAGCTTATAAGGAACCTGCTATCCATGAGCACTGTGGTCTGGGGTCCCCGCCCAGCACCACAGAAGAGTATAGCTGGGTGGGTGGGGAGCTAGGGCATGTGATTTCATAGCTGACATGTGATATCTCTTTAAGTCCTGCAAAAAACTGCCATTTCCACTTTGTGTCATAGAAACTTGTTGCTGAGAGACATTGAACTTTCCCAGATTTTAGCCACAGTGTCCCAGATCCAGGATTATAATGCAGTTCTGCTTGGCTTTGAAAAATTCTCTGACAGTTAGCTTCTAACTCATTTTACTTCAAATTCAACTACAATATTCAATAAATATTTTTTAGTCTTGGTGTCAGGCACTAGAATATGGAGTGGGGATATGGTAGTGAATAAATCATAATCTATCTCCTTCTGGAATTTATAGTGTCTAGAAGCTTTATAAACACATACTCATAGGCACACTGTTTATGGGATTAGACTCACAATTTTAAAGAATTTAATAAAACTTATGAATGTATGGGCAGAAAATAAACATTGTAATATTTTACAAATGAAAGAAACCAGGAAGGGGATCTTAGAATCAAATATTAGTGCACTCTGAATTCTGAATTTTCCCCCCCCCCCCCCCCCCCCCCCCCCCCCCCCCCCCCCCCCCCCCCCCCCCCCCCCCCCCCCCCCCCCCCCCCCCCCCCCCCCCCCCCCCCCCCCCCCCCCCCCCCCCCCCCCCCCCCCCAACAGTCTTCTCTGTTATTTGCTGAATTCATTTACCTTGCTTTTTCTGGGTTGTTAAACACCTAGCCCATGTATGCATATATGTACTGTGTCACTCTGTGTGTGTGTGTGTGTGTGTGTGTGTGTATACACACACAATCTTTTGTTTCTTATATAATTTCAGTGTGCATATTTTTTGTTCTTTGTTTTATTCTTTTAATGTTGGTTTTTAATTTAATTATGGTGTGGCAAAAGATCATGAACTGCTTATTAATTCACTAAATCTTTCTGTGAGATTTGTGAGAGGAGAGTGTGTGTGTGTATGTGTGTGTGTGTGTGTGTGTTGCTCAGTTGTATTACTTCTGTTCTAAATATACCATCACATACCATTTTAATTGTGGATCTGTCAACATCTTCAATTTTATATACTTTGAGGTCATATTTTGTGCATGAAGTTGTAAGAGGGTCCGTGTGTGATGTGTTTTCTTTGTGCATTGTGATTGCACATAGTGGTGGGCTTCACTGTGGTGTGTTCATGGTGCACACAACATAACTTGGTCAACTTCACTCCCCAGTGCCCCTCATTTCCCTCTTCTCCTTCCTTCCCCTGGTTCCCCGGTCCCCTTCCACTTCCTTTTATTCTTTTGTTGGGTTGATCCTTTTATTCTTTTAATATCTTTTCTTTGGGTTGTTTTTGTTCTGATACTAAACTAAGTTACTGTCTTGCTTGCCTGACTATAACCAGGTTGTTTTCTGTGTTCAAATGACATTTCCTGAGTGAGTCTCTAACCCTTCAACAACGTTCTTGCGTGCTGAGTACCATTTCACATACAAATTCATTTAACTTTCATAACTCCTCACAGGGTGGTCATCTTTGTTACCCATCAGAACATGGAGGCAAGCCCAGCTCAGGACCACCTTAATGGGAGAGCCGGGTTAAACATGCAGGTGGTTGGGCTCTGGAGCTATGCATTCATCCAATCTTTACATTGCACATAAATTACGGCCTAGTTATGATTAGAATTTTGGGTTGACAGTAATTTCCCTTTAGCACTTGGAAGCTATTATTTCATTTCCATCTGCAACTGTTTCCTTGCTGACGAGAAATCTGCTCTCAAACAGATTTCTTTGTAGGTAATCTATTTCTCTCTGGAAGGTTTTTAGGGCTTTCTCATTTTTTTTATGTTGTCAAGTTTTTCGACATCTATGCCTATTGCTTAGAACTCAGGAAATCTTCTTCCACCGTGAGCGCCTGTGCCTTTTTAAAAGTCCTTCACTTCTGGAACATTCTTCGCTATTATCTCCTTTGTCAACACCCATTTATTTCCTTCTTCTGGCACTTTCATTACGCAGATGCTGGAGGTTCCCGATCTCTCCTTCGCCTCTCGCCAGGTTTTTCATTTCCTCTTTCATTTCTTTATCGCCGTCTCTTGCCTCCTAGGTGATTTCATCAGCACCGTCTTCCTACACACAGTCTCTTCTGCCGGATCTAGCAAGACTGCGAGCCCACGGGAGGAAGTCACGCTGCAGGGACACCTGCTCTCCCGAGTTCACCGCGCGCTGCTCAGTGTCCACACTGCGAAATCATCCAAGTGTGGCTCGGTGGATGAGGAAAATGTACCCAGCGCAGCGGAATGTCCTGCAGCCGAACAAGATGAAGTCCTGTGGTCTGTGCTGCCCTGCCCTGGGTGACACTTGCAAGCATTGAGAGAAGCCATTTGGGCTCAGGGAGACCGAAGGCCATGCAGTCGCACTCCTGTGGAAGCTTTGGAAAAGCCATCTCATAGAAACAGAGTAGCATCGTGCTCACTGGAGGCTGGGGCCAGGGTAGGAAGGGACGGGAGAGTTTGGGCAACAGGCACAAAGTTGCTCAAATAATAATTTCTGGTGCTCTACTGCAGAATAGGGCAAGTCCACTGAGCCATAAGGTGTTGTATATTTCAGGAGAGAGGATTTGGAAAGCTTCACCACAAAGAAATGATAAATGTTTGCGGTGACAGATATGCTAATGACCCTGATCTGGTCATTACCTACATGGACACATTATGTTATAACCCGTAAATTTGTACAATTACAATGTGTCAAAAAACCCCAAAACATTTAAAAAAGAGTATCCTAATGTGGTTTTAAAAGATCATTTTATAAAAATATAATTCATATACCATGAATTTCACCCACTTAAAATGTGTACACCGATATGTTTTATATTTCATGTTCACAGAGTTGCATCACTATCACCATAATTTAATTTGGAACATTTTCATCATGTCCAAAAGAAACCCCAGCCCCATTAGTCACTCTGGGTCCCTCCCCCTCCTCAGTCCTGGGCTCTTACCCAGCAACCTTGCTTTTGTGCAGATTTGCTTGTTCCAGACGTTTCAGACAGATACAGTCTTATGCTAAGTGGCTATTTGTGCTGGGCTTCTCTGAGTCGGCATCCAGTCTTCAAGGTTCACGTCTCCTGTCTGGTGAATTAATACCTTAGCCTCCTTATGGTGGGGATAACATTCCCGTGGATGGACACACCACATTCTGTTTCTGTTGATAGACATCTGTGTTATTCTACTGTTATGAACAGACTGCTATGAACACTTATGTACAAAGTTTTTGCATGGACAACTTCTTATTGTTTCTCAAGTGTATACCTTGGAGCGGGATTGCTGGGTCATTGGTAATGCTGCTGGACTTCCTGAGGCTCTGACAAACTGTTCTCCAGAGTGGACGCACTCTTTTATGCTCCCACCAACAATGTATGGGGGTTACAGTGTCCCTACATTCTTGACAACACTTACTATTGTCTGTCTTTAATTGGCCATGGCTCTCTGAGTGGGTGTGAAGTGGTATCACACCGTGGTTTGGTTTTGCATGTCTATAATGACTAATGATGTTGAATAGCACTTCATGTGGCCATTGGTTCTTCCTGTCCTCTTTGGAGAAATGTCTATTCACATCCTTTCCCCATTAAATTATTTTTCTCTCTTTATTATCACAAAAGTGTTTTTCTTTTTTAAAAAACATTTATTCTAGATAAAGGTCCTTTAACAGATACATGATTTGCAAATATTTTCTCCCATTCTGTGGCTTGTCTTTTTACTTTTTTGGTGGTTGAATTTAACATGTTTTAAAAAATTCTGTTGAAGCACAGTTTACCTAATTTTTCTTTTGGTGTTTTCTTTTGTGTTGTACCTAAGAAATCATTTGCTTAATCTAAAGCCAGGAGTACTGATGCCTTGTAAAGGTTTTATTTATTTATTTTTTAATTTTGTTTTATTGGTTCTTCTCAGTTATACAAGACAGTAGAATCCATTTTGATAAAATTATGCAAGCGTAGTTTGGTTTTTATATTTAGATCTCTGGTCCACTTTGAATTAGATTTCTGTGAGTGTGGTATGGGAGGGGTCCAGCTTCACCATTTTGCATGTGGATATCTTGTTTTCCTAGTGTTATTTGTTGACAATACCATTTTCGCCATTGAATTATTCTGGCATCCTGTTGAAATCAATTACCATAAATGTCAGAGTTTATTTCTTTACTTTCAACTCTGTGCCATCAATTTATATGTCTGCCCTTATGTGCAGTAATACGCTGTCTACCCTGTACCTTTCTAGCAGTCTTAAAACCAGGAAGTGTAAACCTTCAACCTTGCTCCTGTTCAATCTTGTTTGGGCTATATGGGTGTCCCTGATTCTATTTAAAGCATTTTAGAATCATCCTATTAACTTATGCAAAAAAAAAAAAAAAAAAAAAAAAAAAAGCCAGCTGAGCATTTGAAAAGGAATACATAGAATCTGTAGATCAAGTTGGGGATTATTGTCATTTTGCAAAATTAAACTTGCTGATCCGTGAAGATGAGATTTTCGTTACATTTATTTAGCTCTTTAATTTCTGTCAATACTATTGTAATTCTCAGTGTACAAGCATCACCTTTCTTTTGTTAAATATGTCATTGTTTTGTGCATTTTGTGCTCTTGTAAGTGAAATTGCTTCCTTAATGGGTTGCTCATTGCAGGTGTAGAAATAGAACTGATTTTGTATGTGGATCTTACATCTGCAACATTGGTGAACTTGTTTATTAGTTTTTGTAGTTTTACAGTTTAGTGGATTTCTCCATTTTCTGGATCCAAGATCATTTCATTTGCAAATAAAAATAGTTTTACTTCTTCCTTTCCATGACTTTCATGTAGTTTTTGGCCTAAAGATACTGGCTGGAATCTGCATTAAAACGTTGGCGAGAAGTAAGTGGTGCTCTCAGACCTCCCAGTTGTATTCCTGCTGAGGGGCAAAACTCAAAGTGTTCTATGGCCAAGTGTGATGTTAGTTGTGGGTGTTTCATGATGGACCTTATTAGGCTGACATTGCCTGTTATTCCTAGTTTGCTGGCTTTTTTTTTTTTTTTTAAATCATGAAATGATGTTAGGTTTTATCACACTTTTCTGTATTTAGTGTGAAGATCATGTGATTTAAAAAATTTTATTAATAGACCATACTGACCGATAAATTATAGCCCAGGTAATAGTCTCATCAGCAGGTGTTTTAAGCCACTGATTATATCCTGGGAGCATCTGGCCCTAATGCTGGTCCATTGCTTAGGATGGTAAATAAATGATCAAACAGAAAAGTGAACAGTCTTATTTGGGGAAGATTCTTTAACAATGGTCAGCCTCCCCTGACCTGGTCATTTGGACCCTCTTTTCATCAGGCTCTTGTTTCTCTCTGGGCCAAGGAAAATCCATATTTGTTCTCCAGCACCATCAGCCTGAGTGGCTCCCAGCTCTTGTTTCTGCTGGATTTCAGATATGCTGTGACTCTACCTGGGCTCTTATGGACTAAAGGTTATAATATGATGGGCATCTGTCTGACCTAGACCCTGAGGAATCATGGGGAGTTTATATATACAGAAGAGAAGATGGTTTTGGTGGCCATGGTGTAGGGTAGACATTCTCCAAGTGAGGGTCATGGGCCAAAGTAGTGGCATTTCTGGAACTTGTTAGAGATGTGAATTTGTGGGTCCTACCCAGATCGACCATCTTAGTCTATTTTCTGTGGCTAATAACAAGGTGCCACAGACAGAGTAAGTCATAAAGAAAATGGAATTATTTGGGCTCATCCAGTCCCAGGTCAAGAAACTGCATCTAGTGATGGCAAAGGTAGTTTTTTTTTTTTTTTTCCTGGCAGAGTTCCAAGGTGGCATAGGGCATCAGATGGTGAGAGACAGGGAGGATACAGTAACTTAGTCAAACTGGATTTTATAGTAGACACACTCTCAAGAAAGCCCATTAACTCATGAATCTATTAGTAGCATGAATGGATTAGTTCTTTCATGAGGGTAGAGCCGGACTCACCTCTCAAGGTCCCTCCTCCTGATATCTCATAACGGGTGTTAAATTTCAACATGAGTTTCAGAGGGCTCAAACCATGCTCAAGCTGTTGCATCTTCTGAACCAGTGTGTGTGTGTGTGTGTGTGTGTGTGTGTGTGCGCGTCCACATGCTGGGGGGGCAGGTGAGGGGCTGCACCTGGAAAGCCCTTGGGTACCTCATGCATGCTGAAGCTGGAGGACCACTGGAAGAGTGGAGAGGCTCCTGGGAAAGGCCAGTGAACTATCAGAGGTGGGGGCTTTCTTTAAGTCAAGGGAGATAGGAGCAGAGAGGAGGATAGAGAGGTGCAGGAACAGAGACAGACTTGAGCTATGGTAGAGGCAGGGGGCGGGAGGGAGGAGTCCAGGACAGTTCTGGTTCTGGGCCAGGGTGATGTAGTAAGGAAAGGAGGAGAAGCAGGGTCAGGGCAGGGAGATGATGGGTGTGTGGGCCTGACTCGCCATATGCCTTGGAGTCAAGGGACCGTCTTACAAATCCCTGACAAACCACTTTTAAGCCATATGACTTTTCAGTGAGTCACTTTAGGCTCTTGGAGCCACGATTACTTTGATTGCAAGAAGAGACTATTAATAGTAACATCCTTGTATTGTCTTGAAAAAGAAAAACACCACCACCACAAATTGCTGCTTGTGAAAGTTGTGTACTAGGCCTGGGGCATCATACATATCCGCACGGTCTTCAGAGTTGAGAAAGAACTCAAGCCAAGCCCCTGCTTGCTGGGAGTTACTTGGGAGACCTGGTGAACAGATCAACACCTTCTCACCTTAGTATCCTTGGGGGTTAAAGAGGGGAAAAGGAATCTACCTCAGTGGTGATCCTAAGAGTTCAAGGATCTGGCGTCTGAGAATCATCAGCCCAGAGCCTGGCACTAGTAAGTGCTCAGCAAATACCAACCACTGCAGATACCATGTTGAGGACAACTGGTTGGATTTCAAGTTCGCAGTGTGAATTTCCAAGGCCTCAGTTCCCCGAGGACCCAGGGTTAGGTCTGAGTCAGCTGGCTCACGGCTGTCACACCTTGGTGGTTTGCTTTTTGAGAGCCATAAGGTTGGTTAGCATGCAGGGAAGAGGCTTCAGAGCTCAACAGGGCCTTCCTGTCTTATGTGAGTCTTCCTTTCTGAGGTGAGTGTGCTATTGGATCCTCAGAAATGGGAATGACATTGCAAATATGCAGGTTCTATTTTGAGGGGATCCAAAGATCCTTAAATTAATTACAATTTTTGTTGTTGTTGTTGCCAGAAATAGGTACAATAGGAATGGGGGGACACATTCTGTCATCAGATCTGCTCTGTTGTGGCAGAGATTGCTTTTCCTTGGGTCTCCCCTGTGGGACCCCCCAGACATCGTGCCCCGCTGCCACCAACATCATTAGAGAACCCATCTCTCTCCCCTCTGCCACCACTGCCACTGCCACTAAAACTCACCTGGGGAACCCAGCTGGAGTCCTCCGCTCAGCCTCGGTGACAGTCAGCCATGAAATGTCCATTTCAGTACATCGTGAAGATGCTCCTTCTCATCTGCATCAGCCGCGCAGAACTTCATCTATTGTTCACTCGCGCTCCTGCCCGTCTCCTGCCTCAGAAGGGGCAGATAAACAGGTGTCGCGTAGCCCAAGGGGGTGAACAGTGGCTTCTGCTGATGTTCTCTGCTCCTGTCTGCCTCTGTGCGCCTCTTGTTGGGTCTGCTCCGCAGCCTGCTCACTGTTTTGCCTCTTTCCCTGACGAAATGCACGCAGGCTGCTAGCTTTGTCTTTGAATCCTGTCCTAATTGGGCCATTTGTCCACTCACACCCCTGCAGGAATCTGCATCCCTTGGGGGTCAAATTTAACCTTCCTAGGGAGTGTCCTAGGCCCAGCAACACCCTTCCCAGGCCTCCTCCCTCTTCCTCAGCCTGGGCTTCCTCCAATGGCTCACCCATTGTCAGGGTCAACTCCCCCCCCCCCCACGCCTTTCCCAGGCTAGGGAAGTCAAAACCCATCAGTCTCTTCACAAGGCTCAAAGGCAACCTCATTCTCAAGAACCCTGTGTGTTCCCATCCCCATCCCAGGATTTAAATGCTCTTCTCAGTGTTCTGTTGGCCTTTGTGAAACAAAGACACCAGATACACCATAAATAAGCATTTATCTTCGAGGCATCTGGCTGATGCTATTTGGAAACAAGAACCACATTCGCCTCAACCTTATGTTGTTCATAGCTTTTGTGACAAAGGACAGTTTCCCTACACAGACAGGCTAATGTCAATTATACCAGCATCCTGTTTCAACTCACGTTTGTCCCTACTGGAACTTTTTAATGAAAAGCATTAGAAATAGCAGTAATATGGCCTGGACTCTGAATCCTGCTCCCTCTGCAGTTGGAGCACCCCCACCTCAGCCCTACTATGCAGGGTGGGTAGGGTCCTAATGGTACAAGTCTGTGGCAGGAAGCTGGGGTCCTCTACCAGTCATCTGGTCCAAAGACTTTACTAGCTTGTTAAAATATGCTAATTGGCTCAGGGGTGCAGGGTTGTGGCCCAGGCTAGTATCACAGGGGTCTGGGTTGTCCTTTCTAGAAGAACCACAGACACTTGTGCAAGAGCATCAGGAAGGGGCGTGTCCCCCCACGTCGGTCACATCTTACTTGTTTTATCATGGTCTTCTTTGTGCATTCATGCAAATGTCTGTGGGTCGATTTAGTTACCCTGCACGTTTTGGTACAGACTCCAGCCCTTTACCATTTTTCTCAGTAAGTTGAATTTCACTCAGGAGTTGCTTTGTTGGAAACTCTCCTGTGGCCTGAGAAGCTGTTGAGAATGAGCTTCAGGTACGCTGTGGAATTTCTCATCTCCCTGCCTTCCTGCCTGAGCTGCCTTCGCAGTGCTTCTCACTCCGCATGGCCACGGTCCTGCCTCATGCCCGCCTCTGCCGAGAACAGTCTAGCCCCACTGCCCTGTCTGCTCAGATGGCTGAGAGGACCGTGGCTGCTAACTGGAGCTCTAGGTTCAAATCCAGAGCTACTAACAGTCTGGATGGCGAAGTTCTCTGTGAATCTGTTTCCTCTTCCAGAGGGTCTAAATCATGAAGCCAAGCCACAGGATTAGTTTGAATGTTGAAGGAGCGAGAGCCACGTTTCCCAAGTGTTTTGGACTATTTCTCCACCTCCGCTGCTTATTGGTGAACACCTGAAATCCCTTTCATAATTTGTAGATATCTTACAATAAGCAAAAATTCCATTTCACTATATGACAAACTGTCAGCAGGTATTATTGCCTATTTGTAGGTAAGTGCAATTAAATTCAGAGTGTTCTTAATGTGCTCTCAACACCTGAGGGCCAGAACTATGCACCCAATCTGCCAGCTCCTGACTCAGGTCTAAGCTGTCCTCTAGAGGTGATAGCTGAGCAGGGACCAGCCTGATGACAGGTGCCCTCCTTGCTGACATTGGGCGATGGAAAACGTGCAGGTGCACATGAACACACTCATTTTCACCATTTCTGTGCTTCTAGAAGGGATGAGAGGATTCAGTTTTGACACTATCATTTTATGCAAGGTGATGTATCTTACCTCTTGAGCTAATTTGAAAAAGAAGTATTTAGTTTTTGGAATCCTGTGATTCCAATAGCACAAACTGGGTCCTCAAAGACTTTAATTTCTCATTCCCTATGCCATTGAAATTTTATCAACTGGAATTTTAGAAATTATACCTAAAGTAACTCATGTGTATTGGGCTCATTTTTACCTGGGATGAATCCAGTTAAGACAATACCCTTTAAGTAGGCTTTACTGTTATCCTTTTGCAGATTTGGAAAATGAGGCCCAGTACTTTTATTCATTTATTTACATGTGGTGCTGAGGATTGAACCCAGTGCCTCACACATGCCAAGCAAGTGCTCCTCCACTGAGCCACAACCCCAGCCCGAGGCCCAGAACTTTTAAAGCACTTGTTCCATATGGCCAACCATGTGGCAAATGCTAGAGCCAGGTTTCAGATCAGTGCAGGCTGATCTTCACCACTAAGCAATTTATCTTAGCTGCCATGCTGTGGGCATTGTCCGGATGCCTGACATTGGGCTGGGCACATTCGTATATTAATGATGGTGTTTTATAGCAACTCAGAAAGGCAGTGAGTCAGTTGGGACAAAACCTGAAAAGCAGATGTCATTCCAAGTATTTCAATAAATTTTTGTTTTTCCTTTGGGTGATGTTAGGGGATGAACCAGAGCCTACATGTGGTAGGCAATCGTTCTACCTCTGAGCTATATCCCCGGTCCCTTTTCCAGATGTTTCAGAAACAGAATTTAATGTAGGGGAGTGTTTACAGAGGTGATTACAAAAGCTAATAAATCAATAAGGGATGGTCAGCCAGCCCTGATTTAATAACACTAGAAATCTAGGGCTGTTACTGGACCAAGGGCCAGTGTTCCTTGATGACAGTGGGGACCACCAAAGACGCACCCCGCTCCCCTAGGGTAGCTGTGTGAGGATGAAGCTGCCACAGAAACACTGCCTTGCCACATAGAAGAGAAACACAGGGCCCTGCATGTGTTCAGTCCCGTAGCCTTGGCCAGTACTTCTCTCTGGGTGGACACAGGTCGAAGCCAGCCTCCAGGGGGCAGCCCCTGGATAAAGGCAGGACAGGGGGGAGCAAGGAATAGACAGAAGCAGACTCGGATCCAAGACAGCCACAGTCCATTTCTTTCTGGCGTTCTCATTCTTCTGCCCATTTACAACCCTCTGGACCACTTGTATGCGTCTGCCTAGCCAGGCAAGGATGTACGGTGTCAAGGAAGGCAGATGTGAAATGTCACAGGTCAATGATGTCGACATCAAGGATCTGTAGGTGACGAGTGGAACTCCCCTTTGGAGGCTTTCCATCATCTATGATCTAAATCACAAGGTGAAGCATCAACAGCACTCTTCACGCAGAGTGGAGACCCAGGATTATAAAAGAAGCCATTCATTCACACCCAGACCTGCGTGTCTCCAGTTTCCATTATATGGGCTGGTGGCGAGGCCATGGTGGATATTTTTACTTCCTTCTTCCATCATTTCCTGGTACTTTTATCCTTGACCGGGGTCTTGTGATGGGGGGAAATGGTATTAACAGTATCAACACTAGTATTTAAACACACCATTTTTTTTCCACTCAGTGTGGTTAGATCTGCATTCCTGAAGTTTCTGAGTCCTCAGGGTCTTATTTTTGGTGGGTTGCTATACACTGTCACTGGTACTTACTATTGAGCACAGACACCGTCTTGAGTGCCCACTGACTCCCGGATGCCACCTCATCTTCCCTGCCCTGTTCTGCAGCAGCCAGCAATTTCCCTGTGGTGTTTAAATCAATCATCCTAGTCATAATGGAAATCCCATCTCTCCCTGGTGTTTTATGACATGAGGAGCCCAAAATAGCCAGGTGGTGATTTCAGCTTCCGGTTTAATTAGACCAATTTTGTGTGCCATAATCAAAGAGTTCTTCTCCTGGGACCTAAATCCTCTAACTCATCAACACCCAAAGTTTTGAGACAGGAAGTACAAATTTGCCAGTGGATTATTAGGTGTTACAGTGATGGGGTGCTCCTACTTTCAGCCTTCATTTTCTGGGTCTGTGTATGTGGCTTTGGAAGAAACAACATTATAATTTGCTCACTAGCTCAAAAATATATCCCATACAGGGTCCTAACTTTGTAAGATTTTATCCTGGTTAGTGCCATTTTTCAGGCTTCAGTAAGACATTATACCTGTCTAGCCAGATGTAGCTGTTGTAGGTGTTGGGTAGACCAGGAAGTACAATGAGCTTGAGCCCATTTGTGTATTCTTTGGTGATAAAGGTGATAAAGTGAAGTTCTAAGCCCAAACACACTATACCGTGGGAATGAGTGAAGGCTTGTGCAAGTTCACAGGCAGAGAGGGTCAGCAGAAGCATGGTGTATAGGAAAGGAACATCCTGACCATAGTATGTATGCTTTTTCGTGATGGTAAATCACTGCATCTGCCATGATGAACTGGGTTTAATGTGTTCATCTGCTACTAGGTGGCTGGCTCACCTCCCCAGGAAATCACCCACACTGGGACTCAGCTGTGGCTTGGGTTATCAGCCAAGTGGCTCCATAACTTGGGTCGCAACCTGTCTAAGCAAGTGTCCCTGGTCTTGAACCCATGGATGACCTCTATCTCTGCCACCAGGGCCACTCTGGGGAGGTGCAAAGGTGGGGAAAGATGCTAACTGGCATCATAGCATGAGTCATCTGGTCTACCTGATTGAGTGTGTTCACTGCATTGGTGTTTCCTGGTGAACAGTCACATATGCAGAATGTGACGCAAAGACAGTGCATTTGGACAGCAGCCACAGAAGAAGAAAAGGTGAAGGAGGGCCTGGGGACAAACAGTCCTGACAATGGCACCAAGAAAAAGCAAAGGTGACAAAAATAAAGTAACTGCTCAAGGACAGAAAGCTAGAAAGAGAAAAATTGGAACCTGAACACGATGTGTCTGACTCCAAGGCCATGTTGACTCCAGACTGTAAGTATTTTGGGGGAATTCCATTGAGAAATAATCCATCATGACTCCACAGATGCAGCTTGTGCTGAGTCCAGGTCTTCACACCACCATGACAGATGCATTTTGCCATTGCCTTTCAGACCTGTACCTGCCCAGCTTCTGGACTGAGGAAGGCTGGGTTGCGTGAGCCAGGCTACTGTGCACTTTACCTGGTGTGCAGGTGTGCCTTTTCAGGGGAGGTAGCCATGGGCATCACTGTGACTGCTTCAGTCTGCACAGAGGCAGCTTTGGCATGTCAGTGTGTGGTGCAGGGAGGGTGTAAGTGAGGGCTCAGGGTCTACACCATAAGGAGCAGATGGCTTGGTGGACAGTGTTGTTACACCAGTGTTACAACAGGTAAAGCCTCTGAAGACCCAAGGCCACGGTGTTCTCATAGCAGCTCAGATCCTAACTGTTGCCTGAATGAGCATTCTGGTTAATGTTAAAGCAGCTAAATTATAGGGCCAATTCTGTGGCATGGGCACTGTCCTGCTGTAGAATTTGCAGAGGACAGAAGGAGAGCAGGGCAGACTGCCTGTGCCTATGTTTTCTGGAGGGCACAAGAAGGCCTAGGCCTGGAGCTAGGTGCTGGAAACGTCTTTGCTTCAGTCCCCATGCCCATATTCTCTGTGATTCATGGGGCTTGGCATAAAGAAGAATTTGCTTTATTTCCCAAGTCATCCAGGTTCCTAAGTGATAAATAGCCCCAGAATCTCGGTCTTTTGAACAATGCCAGAGCATTTTGGGAGAGCAGGCTGCTGTGTGCCGAGGTTAACTTTGTCTGCTGTCCTGCTAACAGGACCAAGAGCACTGTGCTATTGCATGCTCTATACCCCTGTGTTGATTACCTCTAGTGGGATTTCTGCCACCAACTCTCCCACGGGTGACATTCCTGATACCTTTTCTTCAGAAACACAAGCTACTGTTGTGCATAACAAACTCCCCTTTAGATTGATAAATGAAGCAGAACATTCTATTATTATAACCCACTGTTAGTCACTAAAAATAAGAAAAATGGGATTGCTTTCCTGTTTTACAAGCAAAACAGATTCTTGACTGCAGATCCAGATGGTAGATCTGCAACTGGCTCCGTCTTGTGGAATGAGACCAAGACCATCCGCACCCTCTTTCTGCTTCGGGACTCTTGGACGTGCCAGAGTTTGTACTTTATAGAGATATTGAGAAATATAATCCTTACCTTCTCATGCCCTGCAACCCAAAATACCAGAATTCTTATTTAAGACTTATGTTGGTTATCACATATAGCTTAGATTGTATCACCATTCCAAACTTAATAAAATCTCTGAAACTATTTTTACTTTGCTGGTAGAGATTAATGACTTGCTTCCACCTTGGGCTGGCTATAATACATCCAGTGTCAGAATGTACAGTCAATAGACTGCACACACGCTCAATTGAGTTGGGATGTGATATCTGGGGACATTTTTTAGCATGCATCTATTGGTATCCAGATTATATTTAGCCACACCATTTTTTTGGAGGAAAAAAGAAAATAGGAGGCTTTTTAAATTATATTGTTGGTTGTAAAATGCTTCTCTTATGACTCCTGTGACTTCCTTTTGAAGTGAGAAATCTTTGCTAACATTTTTAATTGTATACTTCATATTTGCTGTGTAATTAATGTAAGTTGAAATATGTAATGTTCAAAGTAAGCATCTACTTATTTTTAAAGACTTTTAAAAATTGCAGAGGTTATAAAAATGAAGGCCTCCCCCAAAATTCCCCATTTTCACCAGTTGCTCCTCTGGTGAGATGAGTCCGAGCTCCGAGGATTGCAGGGACCTCACGGAGCCTCACAGTCTTCACGGATCAGACAAGGTCTCGTGGTTTCATAGCCTTTGTAATTTTAATTCCATGTACATTCTATTAAAATCATTCACACTGAAACAGATTTTCTTATGAAAACTTAACCTAAAAAATTGGCTGGGCTGGCAGGAAGATAAATGGGTAATGTCTAACTCTCCTCCAAAGCAACAAAGTCGGCTCCAAATCGGTAATGAGCTTGGGATAGGTGAGGAAGAAAAGCCAGGCTAGATGTGAGCGGGGAGCCAAGTGCTGGGCAAGGGGGAGGACGTGGTGGGGCAGGAGCCCAGACCATAGGATCGAGAGTGGGTGGGCGCACCCCGTGTCCACAGACGTCAACTTTTCTGCTTATAAATGGGGACTTGACTCAAATTTGTATTTTACAAATTTGGAGATTTCAGTGAAAGCTGAAAAAAAAAAAATGGGTGGGGAGGGTATAGAACCACCATTGGATTGGGTACCTATTGCATATTCTATCAGATGAGAATATCAAATCCAAATCAACAAAAAAGTCAAATGATTTATTAAAACTGGCATTTCAGAGGAGATTACAAACACCAAAAAATCAGTGGGAACATAATCTAAGACTAAATGAATTTTTATTTATTTAACAATTTATGTAGCACTTTGTTATGGTTTATATATGAGGTGTCCCCCAACGAGCTCATGAGATAGACAGCGTGGGAATGTTCACAAGTGAAATGATTAGGTTATGAGAGCTGTAAGCGAGTTGGTGGATTAATCCATTTGATGGATTAGTAATTTGAAAGGACTGCTGGACTGGGGTAACTGTAGGCAGGTGAGGTGTGACTGGAGGAAGTTGGTCACTGGGGGCCTACCCTTGGGGATTATGTTTTGTCCCTCCAGTTCTTCCTCCTCTCTCTGCTTCCTAGCTGTGATGAGGCAAGCAGTTTTCCTCCACCACACCCTTCTGCCATGTTGCTCTGCCTCACCTTGGGCCCAGAGTGATGGAGTCAGCCCGTCACGGACTGAACATCTGAAACCACAAGCCCAGATAAACTTTTCCTCCTCTGTGTTGCTCTCGTTAGGTATTTTGGACACATTGATGTAAAGCTGACTAATATATACTTATCATGTGCCAGGTACTGTTCTAATTGCTTCACAAGTTATTGTAATAAATTATCTGTTTATAGAAAATTGCCCAGGAATACACAATTATCTTTATGCACTTTATTAGTCCTTAAAACAAAATGACATGGCAACATCACTATTATCATCTGCATTTCAAAAATGAATAAAGGGAGGCCAAGAGGGTTATACAATGTAACCCAAGCCATGTGGCTAGTATGTCCTGCAGCTGGAATTTATGCCCAGTCTGGCTCCAGAATCCTCAGCATTCTTGACCCCTATGCTAGGACATCTGCCATTGATCTTAGCTGGATAACATTAATGTTTTGTAATTTTGTAAAAATCTTCTCATTGTTGTCACTGAATGGTGAACTGGGAGCATTTTCCTCCTGGTCTACACAGGGTAAGGACTGGGGTTTTGGGAATCAGTGCAATGGCTTTCGGCCCTGATATTCACTGAAGGAACAGGTAATGAAATAGGCTGGTAATGGAACTGGTGTGCTGCTGGTAGGTGATGCGTCTTTGCCTGTGTTTGTGGTTGAGCTTTTGTTGAAGTATACGTGACTGTACTGCAAAGCTCTAAGCAAGCAAATATCCCTCTAAGCACTTTTATTTAGCATCTGCTTATACCTTTGATAAGACACAGATTATTCTGGTTCCTGTTTCTGTTTTACTTTGAACATTTGCAGCATTCATTCAGACTATGTCTTGAAGTTAGCAAAATATCCTTTACTGAACCATCAAAACTACATCTTCTTACCAGACAAGAAGGTCTAGTAGTACCACCTTCATTCCCCCCTTCATCCTTATCAACAATACCCCTAAAATTTAGGCATCATGTTTACTTGCATTTTGCAGATGTGTTAAGGTTTGAACCCAGGACCTTGCACATACTAGGCAAGTGCTCCACCACTCCCCATCCCAGCCCTACTTGTAAATTTGCCTACTGGAGGGTGATTGTTATGCATGGTCCACGGAGCAACTGGTGTCTCCCTGCCCCTGAGATCCATGCAATATAGGCTCCATGTCTCTTCTGCTTACTCTGGATACCAGTATTTAGAATTCTGTACATTTCAATAATGAGGTACGGTGGTTAGGTCCAATTTAATTATTCTCAACTTAGATTATTATTAATAGTCAATGGTGGTCAAGTCAATGGAAAAAATAGATCAAGCTTTGGCCAAGTAAATATGTTCTGTAATTTGGCATTAGAATATTTCAGGCCATTTTTCTTTGATTTCATCTTAAAATAGCCTCTTTGCTTGACTCAGGCTATTAATCTCAGTGGGCAAGGAACACATCTCTCAGTGGACACATCCTGTGTCAGGGTTACAGTATTTTATGCACAACCGGAATTGCGAAAAAATCTGCCTGTTTTTTGAGGTTAGGGCTACCACGGAATGCAGGCTTTTTTCTTGTAAGAAATGAAAACCTTTGTTAAGTCTTCAAGGTCTTTCCTTACCTGTTCTCATTATAGTGCTTCAAGAGAGTTCCCTGATGATTTCTCCATATATGGCCACCATCTATTTGAACCCTGTGCCCATCTCTATGCCACTTTATCCATGTTCCAAAACACTAGTAGATGCTTAAAACCTCCTACAGTACCAAACCCTATATTTCCTGTATTTTCCTGTACATACATACTTACAATAAAGTTTAATTTGTAACTTAGGCATAGTATAATATTAGCAACAGTAAGTAATAAAGTCTTTGTAACCATGAACTGTAATAAAAGTTATGTGAATGTAGTCTTTCTCTGTCTCAAAATATCTTGTTGTACTTTCACGTTTTTATTTAGAAGAAGCACTTTAGAAGCTTCCCTTTGGCATCTTCAAATTTCCAGCATCACTACTCTTGTACTTTGAGGCCATTATTAAGTAAAATAGAGGCTACTTGAACAAACACAACAGCACTATAACAGTTGGCCTGATACCCGAGATAGTTACTGTATATGATACCAATGGGTGCGTAGCCATATACAGAGCGGATGTACTGCATATAGGGAAAAATCACATCTCAGTGCAAGATTTTGTCATGATACTCAAAATGGTGTGCAATTTAAAATTTATAAATTGTTTATTTCTAGAATTTTCCATTTAATATTTTCAGACCAATTGAAACTGCAGAAAGCCAAACCACTGATTAGGAGGGACGGCCATACAGGCATTCCTTACTGCATTGCACTTCCCTCTATTGTGCTTTGTACATGTGTTCTTCACACTTGAAGGCTTGTGGCAATCTTGTGAGGAGCAGGGATATTGGCACCATTTTTCCAACAGCTCAGATGATCATGAGATCTTTTTAACAATAATATATTTTTTAAAAATTAAGGCATATAGGGCTGGGGTTGTGGCTCAGCGATAGAGTGCTTGCCTAGCATGTGTGAGGCCCTGGGTTTGATCCTCAGCACCACATAAAAATAAGTAAAGATATTATGTCCAACTACAACTAAAAAAATAAATAAATATTAAAAAATTAAGGCCTATAGATTGTTTTATAGGCATAATGCTATTTACTGTTTTATAGGCATAATGTTATTTACACTTAATAGAGTGCAGTACATATAAACATAACTTTTATAGGTATCAGGAAACCAAAAAATTCATGTGACTGGCTTTATTGTGATATTTGCTTGATTGCAATGATCTGGAACCAATCTGCAGTATCTCTAATATCTGCCTCTAATTCTGCCAGCCCTAGGAAGGTCTTTTTAAAAAATTTTTTTAAAAAATTTGTTTTAATTAGTTATACATGACAGTAGACTGCATTTATACACTGTGATATATCATACATAGATGGGATATAATTTCTCATTTTTCTAAGTGTACATGTTGCAAAATCATATTGGTCACGTAGACACACACATATATATAGAGTAATAATGTCTGTTTCATTCCACTATCTTTCCCACCCCCACATCCCCTCCTTCCCTTCCCTTCACTTCCCTCCACCTAATCTAAGGTAATGCTATTTTTCCCTAGTGCCCCCTGCCTTATTGTGAATTAGCATCCACATATTAGAGAAAACATTCGGCCTTTGGTTTTGTGGGATTGGCTTATTTTACTCGGCATGATATTCTCCAACTCCAACCATTTACTAGCAAATGCCATAATTTCACTCTTCTTTAAAGCTGAGTAATCCATTCTTTATCCATTCATCTATTGAGGGACACCTAGGTTGGTTCTATAGTCCAGTTATTGTGAATTGAGCTGCTATAAACATTGATGTGGCTGTGTCACTATAGTAACACACGCAGATACTTATCGACTGACCTGGCTTTCCAATGCATGGTGTATAAAAGATCAACATGTATTGAGCAATAGGAAGCTAATATAGGCTGGATGGATCCAGAAATGAGTTGGCCTGTTCCAGCCACACTGGTTTCTTCCTTACTTTGTTCGGAGTAGACAAAACTACTTCCTGTGAGGGAGGGAGACTTGGGCTACTGGAGGAGTACAACTGAGGAAGAGCACATGGAGACTTCGAGGTGTTTGACCTCCTCCTGTGTACCTGGGAGAAGAATCAACATAAAGAGCCGGAACAGGCCCTGCCTAGTCACTGTGTGCTAAACAAGTCATGCATATTCATGTGTCCATATTTTTGCTTTCATGGTTCTTCTGCCTGAAATGCCTCTCTATGTTGGCTTTGATTTTAGCATTAGCACCAGAGTGGAGCCTGCCAGTGCAGTGCCTTGCTCTTTCCCCCATATTTAGAAGCAATTACCAGCCATTTAAAAAAAACAAACAAACAAACAAACAACAACAACAAAAAAATACTCAAGGCTTTGGTGAAGGTTGCATTTAGAGCAGTTTTGGGTTCCATGCCACTAATGGATTAAGTTCTCTTCCAGGGCATAGAAGTCATGGGAAGTGAGGTCATGATGATGTGGACAACTCTGGGGAACTAGGAAAACAGTAACATTCCCAGGAAGGTAGCTCAGGGCATCTGGGATGCAGGATCATCTCCTTAGCAAAGAAATCTGAAATCCTATCCAAGGCAGTAAAAGATGATGAGGCTGAGTACAGAAATGAGATGTCTGGCTCGTTTTAGGTGAAAAAGGACACATTTTTGCATCTGTTCTTTCCAACTCATTATAGTATCTCCCACAAGTTCAACAAATTAAAACCTGGCTTGTTTCCATCTCATTAGGGATCAATTTGCATGAATTATAGGTTTGCATTATTCAAGATCTGTGTTTAATTACCAGAGTTGCATCAAAAAAGAAAAGAAGAAGAAACAGGAGCATAGCCCTTACCTCACGCTCTTTATGTTGGTTTCAAATTTGGCTTTTTTTTTTTTTTAACCAAAGTATGGAAAATATTTTAGGGTGAAAAGCTGCTGAAAAATGAATGAGGCTCTTCTTGGAGTTTACAGCCTCCTGGCAACTGAAATACGTGCCATCTTCCTTCTGCATTCTCAGGTCTAACCCAGGGCAATTCCTCCTCCTCAGAAGGAACCAGAGATGGATGTGAAGCCAACACGCACTCCAGGACCGCCTGGCTCAAGGCTCACTCCTGGCCAGCTCCTGCTCTAGGCCAGGGCCTGTGCTATCCCATTCATGCTCTCAGCAAGCCCACAGGGCATGGACTGGTCTCTGCACTTTATACGTGTGGGCCTTGAGGCTAAGAAAATGGAGTGACTTCCCAAGGCCTGGATGGGGAAGCAGAGAGGCCCAGATTGAAATCTGTGTCTGAAACCAAAGCTTGTGGTCCACGGAAGACAAATTGGCACATACTGTTCTTGGGGACTCATGCCCTCTCATCCACACCTGAGTCCCCTTTGATTCCTCCCTCATGCCCACATCTCTCTCTTTTCTATGCCAGTGTCATTCTCTTCTCTTTACCCACCCCCAGACTTGCCTTATAAGAAAAGAGAAAGCAAGGGCAGAGTCAGAGAGATCCCTCCCCTGGCCCTTTAATCCACCTGGGAATTTACTCCTGGTCAGCAGATCCAGAGTGTAGATAGGATCCACTGCTCCAGTTCATGTTTCTTCCTTTACTAACCATGACCCAGAGAGGGCAAGTGAATTTCTCAAATTCCCATGGCAATACAGGCATCTTCCTGAGGATGACAGCTGCCATCTCTGGCTACCCAATGTTCCTTCCTGCCCATTTCTTCATCCCAATCTGCCTGGACCATGGAATGTAGAAATGGAGAAGGCCTCGCCCACCAACGCAGCCCCCTTCACTCTATAGGCGAAAGCATGAGGTTCGGAGAGGGGAGAGTCAGGGGCCCTCTCAGAATTTGTTGGTGCTCATGATCTAGCTGTAAGCCCAACCACAGCCATCTGGGCTTGGTACTAGACTGGGTAAGTTCTGAGTTCTTATGGCTTTATTTACATAGCGAAGTGCCAAATGGCCCTTGTTCCATATTTTTCCCCTTATTGTTTGAAAATAGTTTATTTTTTCAATACCAGTGAAGTTGTTCATTGCAAAATGAATCAAGACAGTGAAGATGCCCTGTGTTCCTGATTTCAAATTCCAGTTCCCCAAGCAAGAGGCTTTTTGTGAACTTTTCCCAATGCTGTTTTGCATATCTACAAACACACCTGTGTGTTTTGCACACACATGCTCCTGCTCACGGACACTCTCACAGGCTGGATTGTGACTCCTTGAATTTATATGTTGAAGTCCTAACCTTGGTGCTTCAGAATGGGAGGTATTTTGAGATGGCTCTTTACAGAGGCATTTAAGTGAAATGAGTCATGAGAGTGAGCCCTACTCAGATCTGTTGTCCTCATAAGAAGAGGACACTGGGAAAAAAATTCACGGACAGAGTGAGGACCATGTGAAGACATGGGGTGAACAAATCACCTGCAGTCCAGAAGAGAGGCCTCAGAAGGAACCAGCCCTGCTGACACTTTGGTCTCAGACTTCCAACCCCCAGAGTTGTGAGAGAATAAATTTCTGTTGGATAAACCACCCAGCATGGGTACTTGGTTATGGCCGTGCTAGCAAACTAAAATGCAATGTCCTTCAAAAACAAATGGTATTGTTCCATACTTGTGTTTTGAGCTTGCTTTTTAAAAACCACTTTATTGAGGTATAATTTAGATACAGAAAATGTGTATCATGTCATGAGTTTGGACACTGACACACACCCACGATGTCACCACCACAATCAAGGAAGGAGACACATTCGTTGTTTTTGAAAGTCTCCTTTTGTCCCTTTGTGGATTTTTTTGTTTTGTGATAAGAATGCTTGATACGTGATCGACCCTTGTGACCCATGTTTAAGTGTACAATGCAGCATTGTCAGCTACAGACACTGTGGTCGAGGGCAGATCTTCAGAACTTACTCATCTTGTGTGACCATAATTTCATGTCTACCCACCGGCTTCATACTTTACTTTCCCTTGCCCTGGAAAGCTCTGCTCCATTTCCTGCTTCTGTGAGGGGAATGATTCGAAGCTTGTTTTTTCACTTACCATAACAGGGACATTGCTGGTAGAACTTATCAATCTATTGCTGTCATTTGTTATAAAGCTGGAGTTTGAATGCACCGTACATAGCCTCTGTTACCTAAAGGGACCACTTTAAATGCTTTGAGGTCAGCATAACAATGCCTGCCCAGTGAATATGTTTGTAATTTCATCTAGAAATATTTTCTGAATTTGTCTGAGATCAAATGGCAAGAGCAAGTGATTTTGGAATCAGAAGACTGAGTTGTGTCCCATCCCAAATTCACATGCTGAAGCTCTAACACTCAATGTGACTACATTTGGTGATAGGGATTTCAGGAGGTGATTAAGGGGAAATTAAATCATAAGGGTCTTAAACTGATAGGATTGATGTCCTTACAAGAGTAGGGGAGAGAGAGACAGAGCTAGCACAATCTCTGTCAGGTGAGGACACAGCAAGAAGGTGGCCATCTCCAGCAGGGAGGAAAATCCTAACCAGGAAGCAGATCTGCTAGAACCTTGACCTTGGACTTCCAAGTCTCCAGAACTGTCTGTTGCTGCTGCTGCCCGGTCTGTTGTGTCCTATTATAGCCATCTGAGCTGGCTCTTGATGGGGTTATCGTGGCAACGTAAGGCAATTTATTCAGCTTGAAGTTCCTCTCTGTGAAATGAAGCAATGATACACCTCACTTTGCTCCTTTGAAGTGTCTTGAATTGGAAATGGTAGGCAAAGCTCCCTGAATTTGGGAAGTTTGCAAAGAAAACCAGTGACTCTTCCTGCACCCATCAGAACATGACCCTGTGGGAAGTAAGGAGTATGTACAAGAATTTTTTTGTGTCCTTCATTGTGCCTTGGTATTGACACTTGATATGTCACCCATGTCCAAGCTCATTTTCTTCTAGTACTTAACATCACACGTGGATACCATTGTCCACGCTCCTCCTAGCACACAGACCCCCTGGGCAGTCATCACGGCTCTCTTACTGCCCACCCTCCTGACTCCCTCGCCCCTTCTCGTTTTGTAGCACCCTCCTGGAGGAACTCCAAACCTGCAGGAAAACATCCTCCCTGCACTGCACCTCCTCCCAGGTAGCTAAACATGGCAGGAGAAGCAGAAGGACCAGCAGCCAACTGTGGCCTGAAGGTGAAGGGATGGCTCTGTGGACCTCAGCATAGTCCCAGGGCCCCTGTACCTCTTGCTGGCCCATGGCGCTCCCCCTCCCTGATCAAGTGCACACTGCCCCTCTCCCTGAAGCCTCCAAGGAGGTCGCCCTCACCCTCTCTCTTGGGTGACGTCAATCCTTCTAGGCTGAAGAAAAGAAGTGATAACAAAATGATTTCCTCCCCCCTCTGCACCTGGCAGCACCTGCCCCTGCACCTTCCACTTCTTCCCAGCGCAGAGACACATCCTCCAAACACTCCCAAGGCCAGCCCCCCTTTCTTGCACAGAGAGGCACCCACTCTCCCCTGGTGAAGATGTGGCCATGGTGATTGTCCACTCTGCTGGCTGCATTGTTTCCCACTGTTCTAGGCCATTCCTAATACACCTGGAACATGCTAATTCTCCTCCCCTGGAAAGCCCTGCGGAAAGCCCTCACACTCCCCTCCCCAAACTGCTCTGCTTGTTACCCTTTAAAATAGTGGTCTACTCTTGATTTTTTTCCCCAATTCTTTTCTTCCTTTTCTCTCTTAAACACATTCAGAGCATCCATTTGCCACTGCTCTCTAAGGAAATTGCTCTTGATAAACTCGACCAGTTTTCCATGCTGTGAAATCCCATGGTCATTTTTCACTCCACTTCTTAAACTGCAAGTAGCTCTTGAAATAACTGATTTTGTTCCATTTCAAACTGTTCCTTTTTATTTAATTTTTTTTTAACTTTTCTTCTAGGACATCACATACATTAGTCAGGGTCTTGGCAGATACAGATGAAATTCTGAGCAGGGAATTTTTAAAGAGACATAGCAATAAATGGGCAATTTAGAGAAGGGTAATAGGATAGAGATATTGAGTGCCCAGAGAAAAACTGGCCCAGAGCTGCTAGCTCTCCTCGACCTGAGGGGCTGACGGGGGAATGGTGCTGCCCAAACCTACTTGAGAGTAGAAGTCAAGGAAAGGATGAACTGGGCAAAAGCGTGAAGGATGGGCTAAGCCCTGTGGGCAAGGAGGCCCGGGGTGGGCACAGCAGCACAGCCTTGCAGGGCACAGCACAGTTGGAAGGGACAGGGACAGGGACAGGGTGGCCGGCACACTGCATTCTCTGCCTGTTCTCCTGTGCCGGGTTCCCACCCTGAGCTGGACCCACAGGACCCAGGCCTCTGCTCGCTGGGCATTTCCCTGATGGGGGTGTTCAGCCTCAGTCTTACGGAGACCTCTAGCTTCTGATCTCCCCCCACCCCTGCATTCCTATCTGCAGTTGGACTTTCCTCTGAAACCTGCCCCTACATCTCCACCTGGCTGCTCAGCCTGTCTTGGGATATTGGCTTGGGGCTGCCTGTGGAATGTGTCTTAAATCCAGCTGCCGAGCATCCTCCCAAGCCTGCCCCTACCACAGACTTCTGCATCTCAGTGAGTGGCTCCTTGACCTTCTAGCTGCTTGGCCAAATATCTCAGTCATTCCAGCAGCCTTTTCCTCTCACATCAAATATCCAATTTTTCAGCAAACGATTTTGGCTCTACCTTCAAAATAATTGGAAAACTCAACAGTGCTTATGACTCAACTGCAGCAGCCTCTACGGTGGATGCTGGGTGCACTGCCCAGGACCCCCATGCCTCAGAATGGCTGCCCGCATCCTTCAGCTGCAGAACAGCTAGCTGGTGGCTCAAGGCTCCTGGTGAGCCCCTCTCTGGGAATGGTTCTCTGCCTGTGACAGTCATACCTGCACCTTAGAGCCAGCAAGCTCCAGGGCCTGGTCAGTGTGAGGCTACTTTGGCTCAAGGAGGGATGACCTAGGAGAGCCTTCCAGCTTCGGAATCTGTGGATCCGAGAAGGCCCCTTGCAACCACATTTCCGTTCAAACTGTTCCTCTCCACATCCTTTCTTTCCTCCTGACCCACGTCCTTCCCCTCCAGGGCAATCTCCAGGCAAGTTGCTGTGTGCAGATTTCCATCTTGAGGTCTGGCAGTGGAACAGACGCAGGACAGACTCCTCCGTGGCCTCCTTACTCTCCTCGTCCACTCACAGCCCATCCTATCCCCACACTGCAGCAAGAACACAGCATTTCCACAAAAAGTAAAAATAGAATTACCATATGGCCCAGCAATTACCCTTTTGGCTATCCCAACAAAAGTGCTGAGAGCAGGGTCTGGAGAAGCCGTGTGCACACTGTGTTCACTGTGGCATTGTTCACAGCTGCCCAGAGTGGGACAGCCACAGGTCTGTGCTTGGGTGAGTGGGTAAACAAACGTGGACCAGCCACAAGGCAGAGTAGGATTCGGCCTTAAAAAAGAAGGCCATCCTGATACCGTCTCCATCAAGGATGAACTTTGAGGACATTTTGCTAAGGGAAATAAGCTGGGGACAAAAGGACAAATGCTACCTGATTCCACCTACCTGTGAACCCTGGAGGACTCCAGTTCATAAACAGAAAGCAGGCAGGGTGAAGGAGCGGGGAGGAGGGACTGGGGAGCCGGTGCTCAGTGTAATGGGATGAAGGGCTCAGACACTTGAACATGCTGAAGGTGGTAGACCTTATGTGTAACTGACCACAATTGTTAAGTCCCATCAAGTCCCCCTGCTCAAACCTCCTCAGTGACCCTCTCCTGTCAGCTATAGTAAGACCCAAATCCTCACACTCTGGGTCCTGGGTGATCGGGGCCCTTTGCTCTGTGACCCCCACCCTTCCCCTCTGCCACAGCCTCTTCGAGGGCCCTCACCCTGCAGGCACCGCCCCTTGCCTTGCCTTTCCTCTGCCAGCAATCCCTGGCGTTGTAGCTTTTGCACAACTCACTCCCCACCTCCTTCAAACCCTGGCTGGACTCCACCTCCCTGGCCCTTCCTGACCCCTTGCTTGGTGCCAGCGCCCCCAACCCCATGCCCCCAGCAACTTCTCTCCTTTCCCTGTGCCGCTGCTCTCTTGACAGCACTGGGTTTCCTCATAGACTTTAACATGCCATTACTGCTTATCTCCTCTGCAAGCCCTGGGATGTCCTCAGCCAAAGAGGAGCATGCCGGTGTGGATGGAGGCCACCCCTTCCTGCGTCATAGCCATGCACCCATGCTGGCAAAGTGACCAGCACAAAGTAGGTGGCCAATAAATATTTGCCGGATGAGTATGTTAGGAGCTGAATATGTGTTTTATTGATGATATATAATATTTTGTTTAGCCCTTCTCCATATTAGGAGAGTTAAGGTTTATTTAAAAAAAAAAACACAATCTTTTTGAAACATGCTTTTGTTTCATCAATTTAATGCAGAAAGGGCTTAATGAACAAATACTTTCTGCTCAGGAGGGAACCTATCTAAGAGGACGGATGCTTCTGTGACTAGTGCGGAAATGCTCTTTGAATTTGCTTCTCAGGACTGAAAGAACAGAGAGTGAGATGTTTTTGTCCCAATTTTTGGTGCATTTGGGCTGAATTCTGGGAAAGGGAGACAGAAGTAGAATCTCAAGTGCTGTATCAAGCAGCATGGCAACGTTTCCAAAATGGGTGATCCAAGCAGGTCCCCCCGAGTAGACAGAAGTGAAGAGTGGTGGCATTTTATTGGCAGGGACAGAGACCTTCCACTGTCACCTCTGGGCCACTGCTGTGCCACAAATCTGCTTTTATCCAAGTATGCAGAAAACGGGAATGTGAAGGGGACTTCCACTCATTAGGAATCCTCCCAGCCTTATTGTCAAGACTCAAATTCAGTAAAAGGACCTGCTGAAGATTGCACCGAGGTTTCAGCACATGATATATCTTCAGAGCTGCGGGCTGAGGGAGAGAGGGGAATGAATTATTTATTTTAACTCCAAGTTATTGGACCGTTTATCAAAATAAATGTGAAGTCATGATCCATTATGCATCCCCGATTATTCCATGGAAGGTGTTGATGGGTTTTCCTGGACTGGGAGAAGTTCAGCTCCCACTCAGCCTGTCCCTGGCCTGCCCCGTCGTGAACCGGCAGGACCCAGCTCACAGATCCAGGCAGAGAGGACCGTGTGCGCCGCTCATTAAAGTGGCTCCTTTTAGTTAAGTGTGAGGTTTTCAAGTATGTGAAGTGATAAAATCTCATATTCTATTCCAAATGTGTCCATTTATAACTTTTATTTTTCAAATTCGGATAGAGGAAAAATTAATCTTCTGGCTTTTTTTTTTAAACTAATGAAGGCAATCAACTTAATTTATCAATGTTCCAGACCCTCTTGTTCTAGTCAATATGGATGAACAAAGGGAATGAAGATAATGAACAAATCCATCACTCCCGGAAGCAGCCTGCGTCCCTCAGGAGTCCCTCCCTCACGCCCCTCCCCCTTTCCCAGGTTCCTAGGCAACCGCTGATCTGCTTTCTGTCATTATAGGTACTGAATTTTTAAAAAGGAACCCTGCAGTATGTACTCCTTTTGTTTGGCCTCTTTCTCTTGGTGTAATTATTTTGAGATCTGTCCATGTTGTTGCGTCTAACAATGTTCCTGTCTCTTTGTCCTGGGTGACATTTATTGTGTGAATATGCCAAAATGTGTCCTTCCCTCCTGATGCTCACGGACTTTCGGGTTGTTCTGGGGTCTGCCTGCTACAAATGAAGCAGCTCAGCACATTTTTGTGTCATTCTTCATGTGGACATACACTTTCATTTGTTGGGAGGCAAGATTTGGGGGTGGGATGGTGGGTCCTATGGCAGGCAGGTGTTGATCTTTCCAAGACACGGTCAGGTGGTTTTCAGACCACTTCTCGTGCCTGGCAGCTGTGTTGCTGTTGGGTGAGGGTGGAAGGGCAGGTGGCAAGCTGCCCCTCAACCCCCTGGGGGTGACAGCCAGTGAGGGCTCAATTCCTCCTGCTGGACAGGATGGGAGTTCTGGCCTCCAGGCCCCCATGTGGGTAAGGGGGGGTCAGGACACTCCACCTGGTCCCCCACGTGGAGGTGCAGAGGAAACTTGTCACGGCCGAAAGGGTGGAAGTCAGGCTGGCTCCCCACGGTCTCTGCTGGTGTGGGAAAGGGGTGTTGTGCATCAGCGTAGGTTGGCAGGGATAAAAGTCCTGCCCCCGATTAGCCTTTTCAGCTGCTGTAGTGGGAGGAGGTCCCTCTTTCCAGCCTCTAGAGGGGGAAGCCTGGCTCCCCTGCAGCCTTCGCCAGAGCGCATGGGGCCATGGTTTTCTAGGTGTTTGGCTGGAGTGAGGTTTTCTGTGTCACCAGCCTGCCTTTTTCCTGAGCCTTTGGTGAGAGAGCATGGGCTTTCTGTTGGGTTGTTTTGGGGTCGTGCTTGCTGGTGCTTCTGTGTGGCCAAAGCAGAAGGAAGACCCAGGGGACTCACTTCCTGTCATTGCTGGGGACCTGAGGGTCCTAGTGGGATGCCTCCTTCTTTTCACTGTGGAGTCTTCCTGTCGATTTCCTACAGTCAAGCCTCTGTATTCATGGGTTCTTTATCTGCAGAGTCAAGGAACCATGGATCTAAAATGGTAAAAGGTTGTGTCTGTCTGGAACACAGACTTCTTTCTCATCGTAATTTCTTAAACGATACAGTGTAACAACTATTTGCATAGCATTTGCATTCTATTTCACATAAGTCATCTAGGGATGACTTTACGCATGCAGAAGGGTGTGCAAACACTGCGCCAGTTTACATAAGGGACTTGAGCATCTGTGGAGTTTGGTACTGATGGGGCCCTGGACCAACCCCCTGTGGCTATGGAGGAGGACAGTAGTACGCAAGGTTTTCCATGCACTTGGTGGGAGGGACAGGGAGAGCACCTGATTGTCTTCCTGGAAGGGGAAGGCCCAATAGTACTGTTTTAAAATTGGAATTTTAAATTTCTAATTGACAAATAATTTCTGTAGTTATGAGGGACAGTGTGATGTTTGGTAGCTGCATACATTAAATAGATTGAATTAAGCTAACGAACAGACACTTCACTTCACCCCTTATCATTACTTTTGTGGTGAGGACATTTTAAATCTACTCTTTGAGCAGTTTTGAAGTATTCACTACATTATTAACTATGGTCATCTTGCTGTGCACAACACAATTTTTATCATTTCTTGCTAGTGTACAGAAACACAATTGATCTTTTAAATATTGACTATGTATCCTGTGGCCCTGAGAAACACACTTATTAATTTTCAGGACGTTTTTGTAGATGCAATGGAATTTTCCATGCAAATTGCCACAGGGTCTGTGAGTGAAGATGATTTTACTTCTTCTTTTTCAGTATAGATGCCTTTATTTCTTTCTCCTTTTTCCCCTTGTTACATGTGCTGAATGTCGGACATAGTGGGATATTGGATAAGCGTTGAGAGCAGACATCCTTGCCTCCTTCCCACAATGGGGACAAATATTCCGTTTTTCTTTGTCGAGGGTGATGTTAACTGCAGGGTTTTGTAGATGGCTTTTATTATGTTGCAGAAAAATCTTTTATTCGTAGGTTGCTGAGAATTTTTTTTTTTTTATCAGAAATGCATGTTAGATTTTGCCAAATGCTTTTTCTGTGTCTACTGAGGTGATTTCTCTTTTAGCTTATTAATATGGAGAATCACGATTGGTTTTTCAAATGTTAAGCTGGCCTTACATCCTAGGGTGAACTCCAGTGGGCTGTGGTATATTATCTTTTCACATATTATTGAATCTGATATGCTACCTTTTGAAATCTTTTCGTTTCTATGAACATTTATTAGCTGTGCATCCCAGTGGGTTCAGCGTGCCATTTCTACGCACACACCCGGCAGGCACTGACCAAGCTGACCTCCCTTTACCTGCCCTTCCCCCACATGCCAGTCCCATCTCCAGAAATCCCTCCTCTGCTTTTAGGCCAGCCTCGTTTGGCTTCTACATGTGAGACAGAACGTGTGATACTCATCTCTCTGTCGGGTTTATTGCCTTTAATGTCCTCCAGACCCATCCATTTTCCTGCAAATGACAGGATTTCATTCTTTTTTGCAGCTGAATCATATTCCAGTCTACACACCACATTTTATCTGCTCATCTATTGATGGGCAGTGAGGCTGGTTTCCTATCTTAGCTAGTGCAAGGTTTGCTGCATTTCTGTTTTGCTTGGTCTTGTTGCCCCTGTACCTCTGAGGGCAGAGTCCAAGAGTTGGGCTGGGATACCTGCAGAATGCACTGGAGACTCCTGAACCCCAACATCCATTGGGACATGGGAGCCTGCAAAGGAGGTTTCATCAGGTATTTCATTGTCTTTCCTTTAAGATCGATAAAACTCATCGAATAGCAGTCAGTAAGGATGCAGAGGAAAGTGAGAGAAGGCCCAGACTGAGATAATAGGAGGGAGAGAGGTGGTGTCACAATGATTCCTTTCTCCCTGCTTGGTCTGCCTAGAGGGCTTACCAGTTTATTGATCATTACCCAACTTGGGGTCTATTGATTCTGTCTCCTGTGTTTCTCTTTTTCCAATTTCACTAATTTTTGGCTCTCTCCTCAATCCCTCTCTCTGTACTTTGGATTTAATTTGCTTTTCCTTTTCTATTTTCTTGAGGTAGAAACTGAGGTAATTGATTCTTTTCTAATACATGTGCCTACTGCTATAACTTCTCCATTAAGTATTGCTTAGCAGTATCCCATAGTACTTTTTTCTTTTCTTTTTTTTTTTCTTCATTTTCAATCAGTACAAAATACTTTCTAATTTTCCTTGCAATTTCTTTTTTGACCATGATTAATTCACAATCCTGTGACTTATTTTCCCACCATCTGGGAATTTCCCAGATAGATTTCTGTTATTGATTTCTAATTTAATTCCATGGTGGTCAGGAAACATACTCTGCATGATTTGAATCCTTTTAAATGCATTCAGACTCGCTTCTAGACCAGAATAAGGTCTGTCTTGGCAAACAATCCCTTTGTACTTAAGAAGAACATGTATTTTGCTGATATTGGGGAGAGTATTCCATAAAATCAGTCAGTTCAATTTGATTGACAGTTTGGCCCAGGTCTTCCGTGTCTTAAGTAATGTTCGTTCAATTTGTTGTATCAGTTATTGAGGACAAATGCTGAACTGGCTGAAGATAATTGTAGATTTGTCAATTACTCCTCCTAGTTCTATCAGATTTTGCTTTATATTTTGAAGTACTCCTTTTAGGCAGATATACATTTAAGAATTTTTATGTCCTCTTCATAAATTGACACATTTATCATTATCAGTGACTCTTGTTAACTCCATTAAGTTAATATAAATGTCATATATAGTATATATATATATACATATATATATGCCTTGCACTTGTTTTATTAATTTTATCCTTATATATTTTATTCTTTTGATTCTGTTACAAATAATATAATTTCCCCGATTTTCAGATTTTTCATTGAGAGTGTTTAGAAAGGCAGTTGATTTTTGTATATTGATCTTATATTCTGATACTTTGTTGAAATTGTTAGCTCTACTACTTTTTAATGGATCCCTTAGAAGATACACACACACACATATACATATAGACACACACATATATACACATATATATACATATATATTATACCTTATATATATACATATATATGTATGTATACATACATATTATACATAATATATGTGTGTGTATATATATATATATAGTATAATATTGTGATTTTTTTGACCTCTTCATATATATATATATATATATATAATACCTAATATATGTGTGTGTGCATATACACACACATATATATAAGATAATGCCATATGCAAGTAGAAACAGTTTTACTTCTTGTTTTCTGATCTGAATACTTTTTGTTCATTTGCCTAATTGTTCTGGTTAGACCTTCTAGAACAAGGTTGTATACAAGCAGAGAGCATAGACATTCTTGTCTTGATTCGTCTACTTAAAGGCTTGTCAATTCTGATTTTCTCAAAGAGCTAACTGTGGGGCTTCTCCATTGTGTTTGTAGTCCCCATTTAATTCTGCTCTCATCTGATTTACTTCATTGGCTAGCATTGGGTTTAGTTTGCTCTTCTTTTGGGGGGGTTATCAATTTGTGGTCTCTCTCTTTTAGCGTAGCCGTTATGATATAAATTTCTCTCTAAACATTGCTTCAGCTAAATGCGGGTGTTCTGGTATGCTATGGTTTTGTTTTCCTTAATCTCAAAGCACTTCACATTTCCCCTTGTGATATTTTTTGACCTCTTCATTACTTGGAAATATATCATTTAGTTCCCACATTTGTGAATTTCTGACATTTTTCTGATACTTATCAGAGTTCATTCAGTGGTGGTTGGCCAACATACTTTGTATGGCTTAACCTCTTTTTAATTTCTCAGAAGGTTTTATGGCCTTACTATGTTTTTCCCTCAAGAATGTGCACTTGGGTGGATCCTGCCTTGGGCTTTGGTGGGCTGAAGAATTCTCTGCTCTCTGTTGGGTCTGTCTGGCCTCATCGCTGCAGTCATCTGCTTTTCTTGCTGATTTTCTGTCTGGTTGTTCCGTATCTTGTTGAAAGTAGACAATCCAGCAAGCAGTTGACTATTTCAACTTTCAATTCTGTCTGTTTTTCCTTCATGTTTTTCTTATTTTGTTTGGTTTTATTTTGTCTTACCTTCTACTGTTTAATGCGCTTTTCTGGAGATGAAACCCATAACCATGCTTTAACATCTGCTTTAATATTCAGGTTTGCGGAAGCCACCTGTGAATTACTTGAGGGTCTTCTCTCAGTATGGAAGGCAGGGAGATTTTAGGTTTAAACTTGGGAATTATCTGTGGCTCTCCTGCGCAGTAGATTGCCTAAGGCACATGACCTTTATTTCCGATCTACTAGGAAGATCCCTCATAGTAGCTCTGGAGAGGGGCATAACTGTTGGGAACTAGACAGCCCACCTTCTACCTTTTTTGGTGACGAACATTCTATGGAAGGCCTTTGATGTTCTCAGATATAAATAAAGCAAGCGTAGGCTCCATTTTGCCTTTTTAGTGTAGAAGTTTTATTGGTATGATCAGCTAGCCTGTCCCACCCTTGGTTTTTGAAAATATTTGCTGTGTCCTATGGTTTTATTGTTGTTCTACTTTTCTTAGCTTTTATTTCGCAGCCAGCCCATTCATTCCACCAAGGGGAACCCCATTTCCGCTGCCCGTGCGGGATGTGGGTAGGACAGGTTAAAACACTTTAGATATTGACTGAAACTCAGATGAGAGACAAGATTTCTCTCATCTCTTAACATCAATACATGTTTTTCCTAGTAATTTGTATCAAAAGTGGGATCAGCAAGTTAAAGTCTCTTCTCTTACCTTGAGAGAATCACCAAACTCCTTAACACAGTAACCCAAAGAACACGTGTAAGAGAAAAGCATACAAAATTGTATACACACAAACAATAATACTCAAAATGGCCTCAATATGGGAGAGGAAGTTATTTGGCTACAATGTAATGGTTAATTGCACCCTGGATGGGTGTAACTGTGACAGGACAGGCCACTGACCTGTGCATGTCCTTACCTCTCCTAGCCAAATGGACATGGGTTCCTCTTGAGTCTGTTTCCAAACATTGAAAATTCTTACTATCATCACACACAGCTATGAACTTGTTTTCTTTTGCCTAGACAGAAACCCCACATTATATATCAATCTGTTGTGTTCCTTCTTTGTGCAAATTGTCAGGGAACTCAGAACTTTTTGGACATCTTAGGTGGACCTCTGTGTTGGATTGCAAAACAAAACAGAGGCCTGGCTTCTTTGCAGAGCTTCTGAAACAGCAGGAGTATAATCTATTTCTCTGCCTTCTGACTTGCTTTGACCCATAGAAATCCATGATGTCATTTTAAGCCCTGGCGCCCAGAGGAGTTACAGCCTCTTTCACTCTTGGAATCTGGTTGCTATGGCAACAGGTCTGGTTTTTGCTGGGGCCTGGGGTCCATGTAGAGGAGAACAGTCTCTGTCAGCCCTCAGCATCAGGAGCTAGCCTGACATCAGGAGCTTAGCTGACCCTTGGCCCACCTCAAAGTCAGCTTAAGCCTGACCAGGGAGGCAGAACTGCCCATCTTGGTCCAGCCCAGATTACAAGCTCACAGACTCAAAGGTCAATAAGTGGAGTCACATCAAGCCACTATATTTTGAGGGTAGTTTGTATATGGAAAGAGCTGATCAAAACCTTCCTCCCTAGAACATATAAAACAAAACTTATTTTATAATGCAGACTTTCCAGAGGGGAGAACAATTAGAAAATTAACTGTGCTTTTGTTTACACATTTTTTTCCCCTCAAAGCGAGTTATATCTTTCCTTGAATATATTTAAGAACACCAGACCCTTGGTACTAAATATTATTGTGGTAACTTTTTATGGATTTTATCAGTTTTTTAAAATTAAATATATTTTAAGTGCTATATAAAAACATAAAATTTATATGTACTTGTGGGTTGTTATGTGATGTTTCGATACATGTGTTACCTTGTCATGTTCAGCTCAGAGTCTCCCTCAAATGGTGATGATGTCTTTATAGTGAGAACACTCTAGACCCTCTGATCTGGGTGTTTTATACATACCCAGCATTCTTCTCACCCACGGTTGCCAACCAGGCAAGTGCAAGCCAGAACTCCTCCTGGCTTCCTTCTCACTGTGAACCATTGGCCAGACTCTGCTGTCCCAGGCAGCCACCTGTCTGCTCTCAACTCCTGTGACGTCAATGTTCTGACCTTCCCCACGAGTGAGATCACAGGTTATGTGTCTGTGCCTGGCTCGTTTCCTCCCGTGGTGTTGTAAATGACAGGACTGCACTATTTTTTATGGCTGAATAATATCCTGTGGTGTTTATCTGCCACCTTCTCTTGATCCAGGCATCAGCTGGCGGGCGCCTGTGTTGTTTAGAGTTCTTGGCTGCAGTGAAGGTGAAGGCAGGAGCACAGGTGCCTCTTGGACATACTGCTTTTGTTTCCCTTAGGGATACTCCATCAGCAGGGTTCAATGGCATTTCCGTTTTTAATTTGTCTAGGGAATCTCCCGTCTGCTGTCCATGGTGCTGATCTAACTCACACTCCACCACCTTGTGTCTTTCAAAGCCCTCCTCCTCATCCACTCTTGTTTCCTTTTGCCTTTTGGATAAGTCTTTCTTTATGGAGTGAGGTGATAGTGCATCGTGGTTTTGTTTTGCATTTCACTGGTGATCAGTGATGTTTTATCATATACCTGTTGTCCATTTTTACGTTTTCTTTTGAGAAATGTGCATTTAGATTTATTGCCCATTTTTAAAACAGGTTGTGTGTGTGTGTGTGTGTGTGTGTGTGTGTGTGTGTGTGTGTTGCTGTTGAGTCCTCGGAGTTCCTTATATATTTTGAACATTAACCCCTTGTCAGAAGTACAGTTTGCAAATATTTTCTCATGTTCTGCGGGTTGTCTCCTCACTCTGATGATTGTTTCCTTTGCTGTGTGGAGGTGTTTTTTTGTTTGATGCATTTCCATTTGTCTATTTTTGCTTCTGTCTCCTGTGATGTTAGGGCCTTGTCCATTACCATGTCCTGAAGTGTTGCTGAAGTCATACTTTTGCAATGTCTAATCTAGCAGAACTCATTGTCAAGGTAGAAGCACATCAGCTCATATGCTAATGAGAGAGTAGACACAGGTGCAATCCTCACTCATGAATGCATTATTCACTTGTGCAGTGAATACGTGTTACTGCTTAGAGGCTTTATCCCCATGTCACACATGAAGCACTAATTTTTCTGTGGTGTTCCTTTACCTATTATTTTTTTTGTTGCTGCTGAATATGGAAGCCAAAGCTGTAATTAGTAAGAGTAAAGCCCACTGTTCCCAGTTTTCCTTTTTAAAATATGGGCTTGTTTTGTCATCTAGTACTGTTATGATGACATTTTAAAAAGACTTCCTGTTTCAATCTATCTGAAATTAGTTTTATGTTAGATGAGAAGCCAAGTTGACTTTTCTCTAAAACAAACCAATTTTCAAAGAACCATCTCATATTTTAACCTGCTCATTTGAAATGCTACCTTTAATATTCTGAAACTTAATGAAATTGAGTCTGCTTGTGGATTATCTGTTTTATTCCAGTTTTCTGTGTATTTTTAGAATACTACCACACTATTTAAATTATCTTAGGGTTATTACCTTTGCTGCTTGGAAGGGTGAGTTGCACCTGGTGTTCTTTTCCAAAACATTTTGGCTAGTTTCCCTGGGTTTCATTTTCCCAGATAAACTTTAGAAATACTTTGTGAAGTTTCACAACATTACATTAAGATTTGGTTTGGAGTTGTATAAACATAACTTAATTTGAAAAGAACCAACAATTCTATAATATTGAACATTCCTATCCAGGAACATATTACAGTTCTCTATTTATTCAAATTTGCTTTATGCCCATCAATAAACTTTGTCAGATTTTAGTCTGTGGGGAGGTGTTATTTTTGGTTTTCATTATTTTGTTTGTTTTCAAATAAGCTGTGTTAATTTATTTTAAGCTTTGTCGAGGCAGTTCATCCCTTTGGTGGCTCTTAGGAGGACAGACTGCTTTAATGGGCTTAATAGCAAATGTTCGGGCACCTCAGAAGACGCCATTAAGGAATGCTTAGCAGGGCAACTTAATTAAAACTAGTCTCTCAGACCCTGTACTATGGCTCCCTTTATTAGCTTTCTTTGCATATTTGCACGTATCTGAAAGTAGAAAATTACATACCTCTTAAAAGCATTTTAAATGACATATCCCCCTGGGCCTTCTCACTGTGCCTGGATACGCCTTGAGATGCTGCGCCTCTGGCGTCACACATTGCATTTTCTGGCACTTGTGACGTCTTCAGGTATCTCGGTCCTGGCTGCACCGTCTAGTCCTTTTGCTGGGTCCACTCAAAATTTTCCAGTGACTCTTCTACGACACCTGCAATCACTGATTTCTCTGGGCTCTGACATGGCTTGTGGTACAGTGTCCTGCCTTCCTCCCCTTGGCAGGGAACTCGTGTGGCTCACCAGTGATTTGGAATGACTTAAACCTTGGGGTTGAGGGGATGACAGCCAGGGAATGAGACAGATGCAGAGGTGCCACGTGCCCCTCCCGCTGCTCCAACATGCCACCAGCAGGCTCCCCAGGAGTCTTAGCCACACCCAGACACTCCCCAGTCTGCCCCACATGCTGGAACATCAGGGAGGGCAGAGGTCTTAGTGGACCTTCCTTCCTGTGGATCTTGTGGGTCCCAGAACGGCTGCTCTGCTTGGAGACAGGACGCTCCCCACAAGTCCAGGTTCACCTAATCTGAGTGTGACAAGGTGAGAACTGTAATTACCGTTGACTGAGATACATTTGTAACATCGTAGCTTCTTTTTCCCCAGGAAAAGGGAAAGTCAATGCAGGCGTGGCAGTCCTCTGACTGAGAGAAGTATGTCCATGCTGCTCAAAGAGATAACTATGAAGAATAGGGTAATCCTTGAAAATAAGAAAGATTTATCTATGCCACTTGGATGTTGAAATGGAAATGGCTTTTTGGAGAGGCAGCACTCTCCCCAGCATTGTGGGTATTTGAGCATGGATGGGATCCTCCCAGAGGGAACAATTTGCTTAGGACCCACTTATTTTAATTTCTTATAATGTAGAGTACCATGGTCTATATTTAAGCAGCAGTGCAGAAGATCAGAAATCACGTAGGCCCTGGAGTCCAACGTACCTGGGTTGAAATCCTGTGATATCATTAACTCTGGGGCAAAAGCCCACCCTCATCAATCTTAGGCTCCCCTGCTGTGAAGCAGAGGCTGCCTGTGTTACCGCTCCTCTATATTAGCCTGCTAGGGCTGTAGTGTCAGAATTCACAGAATGGGTGGCTTAAACACTATGTCTTTATATCTTTTGAGGCTGGAGTCCAAGATCTAGGTGTCAGCAGGTTTGATTTTTTCTGAGGTTTCTCTCCTCGGCATTCTGATGGTTGTCCCCTTGTACAGGATCCCCCATGCTTCTGCACGTGCCCTAATCTCTTCTTATAAGCACACCATCAGGGTGGATTAGGACCCTCCTAATGGCCTTATTTTAGCTTCCTTGCCTCTTTAAAGGCCCACTTCCAAATGCAGCTGCAGCCTGAGGTTCTGGTGTCCAGGCCTCTGCATGTTCCTCTGGGGGTCACATCCCTCTACCCTCAGGTTACTTTTTTGCTCACCTGCCCTGCCCTGCTTCCCATTCCGTCACTAACCTGGACACAAAGCTCAGTACCTCTTCCTGTTGGACTGAGATAACCAAGCTGCAGCGAGGCCTGGCTCGAGGTCTCGACAGGGGCAATGAAGAGGGGCAGTAGGTCATGTAGCCTTCAGAGTACACGGGTCACAATCATGACTGTCAATTCACTTCCCTTTTCCGGTAGGTTAACCAGCGAGCATTCCATTCCTGCTTAAATACTCCATGGCTGGAGAGCTCACCATCTTGTCAAGTGGAAACTTCCATCTTTAGCATTTGTGTGTATAAAAATAAATCTTCCTGGTATGGAAAAGGAATATAATCTCAGAACCCCCAATTCCCCAGTGATCCCTCCAGAGCAGCAGGGGGCTTGTTTTCTTCTGGTATCCGAGCTCTGCTGGGACAGCTGCTTCCCGTGGTTGCCTCTGTCTGTCCTACCTGTCCCTTGAGGACATTGAGCCTCCATGCCCCAGTCCTCCTCCTCCTCCTGTTTAGACTCCATTCCCACTGCCACGATCAGCACCCCTCCTGCATGTGCAGAGATGCCCTTTGCTTGGGCACTTGGCCCCACACTTACCTGTGCAGACCCTTCTGGTGCCCTCCCTGCCAGCTAATGGCCACCTCAGGCACCCGTCCTAGGAGGCAGTATACAAGGGGACCGTGGAGGCTCATCCCTGCCTCAGGAGGCTCCCCAGGACCCCGTCCCACACTCCCACCACTCTCCTCCTGTGAGGGGCCCTGCCGCGCAGAATGTTCTCCACCTTCATTCACCAGGCTAGAGACTGCATGTGTCTCAGCTGGAGGGGCAGGGGCAGGGCAGGGCAGGGGCAGGGGCAGGGGCAGGAGAGTTTCCACGCTCAGTAAGGTTCCCCCCCCCCCGAAGGAAATGCATGGATAGATCAATGTTATAAAAGAAATGCAAGCATTCCAAAGAGTGCTGTGCCTTGTGAGTTGGCCCTGAGATTACTCTGATTGTCTTTTCCCAAAGGCCATATCTAATTCAGCACGCAGTGCTGATTCCGGCTCACTTTCTCTCCAGCTCCACAGAGGCTTGTTTAAAATAGTGAATGCTTAGTGAACGCTTGCTGTGGGCCAGGCACCAGTCCAAGTGCTCCAGTCATATTGGCTCATGCAATTCTCATGCATACCCTCTGAGGAGGAGCGCTTGCTACTGCCTCCTCTATTCTGGGGAAACTGAGTCAAAGCGAGGTTAGCAACCTGCCCAAGGTCATCCAGCTTGTTGGAGGAAGGCTGGCTCAAGTTCAGCATTCTGAACCCAGAGCACACAGCTGAAGCCCCACAGCACTCTTCCTCCCATGATGCAGTGTCCTAAATTCACTCAAAACTTCATGACCAGAGATGTCTTGAGTCCACATTGTGGGGTGAGTGATTAAATGGTTCTAAGAGGAAGCATGGCTGCATTGGGGAAAGATTGCTCCCAGCCACACCATCCTGGAGTTCAAAGGCCAGGTCACCTAGTGCCACCCTCACCCCACCTGTGGTCCCCTCTGACCTGCTTGTTCTTGTGTTGGGCTGTGACCCAAGGCCCAGTCTTCATGTTTTTCATCTGATCTCTAAACACTACTTCTCCCTCTGACTCCAGCTCCCCTTTCTTCATCATTGAAAGTGGTGTCTGATCACCTACCCCCTTGACAGCCAGGTGAGCGCTGACTTAGTGCACAGGGCCAAGACACCAGCACAGTGCGTGGCATACAGCGTGGACTTAAGAATTTTCAGCTGCCAGAAGCATCGCCATCTTGTGACTGCACTTCACAGTTTATATCATCTTGTTGGAAGCAAAAAATAAATTATTAAAGCCTGTATTCTGCAGAAGTATTTTTCCTGTTCCAAGGAGTGATACTGAATTTCAGAAAAGAAATTACTTAAAAAAAAATATTTCCAGTGAGCTTATTTGTGACCTTAGGTCATGCAATGGAATGGATATTTGTAAACCTTGCCCACCACAATTTAGACTTTGAACCTGATCCGCAACGTGATAGGATTAAAGGTGAGGACTGTGGGAAGATGCGCGCCCTTATAAAAGTGGCCCCAGAGGTCTCGCTCTTTGACCACGCTGGCGCCCTTATCTTGCACTTCTGCCCTCTAGAACTATGAGAATTGCATTTCTCTCACCCACAAGCCTTTGCAGGAGGTGGTTTGTGAACTCATACTTGGATAACAAAGAGAAACCTGCTGTGAGAAGATTTGGGCAAAGAGAATTTTAACCTGTAGAGGAGAGGCCTGCTCAACTGGTTAAGCAGAAAGAATGCCTGTCCTGGGTCGGGGCAAAAAGGCAAAACCCAGAGAACATGGTGCCTTTTCATCAAATCAAAAGAACAGCGTCGCTGACAAACTGTTTATATATTTCTCACAACATTTATCTTCAACTGTCAGAACCCCAAGTGAAATTGATTAAAAAAGAAGAAAGGAAGAAAAGAAGAAAGAAAGAAAGAAAGGAAGGAAGGAAGGAAGGAAGAAAGAAAGCACTGTGCTGTGCCACTTTGGGGGAAAGCAGGTGGGACCAGTGTGGAGCCTCCAGGATGAATGTCAGCAGCCAAGCTTCAGGGACTTGATCTAGGCTACAACACCCAGATGTGTCCTTGCTTCTGCCATTGCACTCCTCTCACCTCTCTACAGGGTGAGTCCCAGCTTGGCACCCTCCTGGGAAGAGAGCTTCAATGGGTCAAGGAACTGAACAGACACTTCTCAGAAGAAGATATGCAATCAATTAACAAATACGTGAAAAAATGTTTAACATCTCTGGCAATTAGAGAAATGCAAATCAAAACTACTCTAAGATTTCATTTCACTCCAGTCAGAATAGCAGCTATTAAGAACGCAAACAACAATAAATGTTGGAGAGGATGTGGGGAAAAAGACACACTCATACATTGCTGGTGGGACTGCAAAATGGTGCAGCCAATATGGAAAGCAGTATGGCGATTCCTGGGAAAACTGGGAATGGAACCACCTTATGACCCAGCAGTTCCCACCTGCATAGTGAGCCCAGGGATGAGTGCTGCTTGGCCTTGTTTAAAAGCTAATGGCGCTCACCGCAGGACAGCACAGGTCTTAGGAACCCCTAATATAGGACAGGCACTGAGCAGCCCAAGGAGTCTGCGCCTTGTTCACATACTTTGAACTGGGCACTTGCAAGTCCTGTGCAGGGAAGAGCCAGGTCTGTTTTGTCCTTCTGCCCCTGGAGCTGGCCCAGAGAGAGACAGACCTGGCAGACCTGGGAGGGTATGCAAGAAGGATTGCTGCAGGAAGAAATAGAAGTCTACGTGAATGGAAGTTAAATCTGTCCCTTTCCTGTAGCTAGCTTTAAGCCTTTAATATGTAAATGTGTCTGGTGAATCTCCCAGTGGGAATGTGAGCTTGCAATAAAGGAGAGGAAAGCTGAGCATTCCAGACAGGAAATACAGGAGAAAAGGCACAGCCTGTTCAGGAAGTCCTGAATAACGCAGAGGGAGTGCAGCCGGGCCCTTGCGGCAGAGCTTGAAGTGGCAGTGAGGGCCAGATGGCGGTGGCCTTAATCAGGTCATTCCAAGGGCTATGCATCTCTCTGCCAGGCAGTGAGGACCTACGACAGTCCTGCTTGTGATAACATGATTCGCTCTGTGCTTAGCAGTGTTTTAAATATTGTTTGCTCTTTCCTGAACCTTTTCTGGATCAATATTGTTTATGCTGACTTCTGAAGTCTCTGTATGCTTGCAATGCAGTCCTTGCCTTAGCGTGGAGGGGAATAATTGAAATGTTTATCAGTGGTTAGGAAGGATCCATACTGTGCAATTGGTGCAGCATTCAAAACAATAGAAAGGGATATTACTGGCATGGGAAGACAGTGAGGAGGTATTTCGTGAAAAGGGAACAGTGAAGGAGGATGGCAAGAGCAATATCACACTATTCTAGAAAGAAAATGCCTTTATAGGGAAAGATCTGGATGAGGACAGAGAAACTTCACAGGGTCTGGATGGGGCCAGCCACCACAGAGACACGGTGGACCAGGAGTCCAGGGATGTTCTCCAAGGGTCCAGGAACTCTGGAAATTGAATCGAAATCAATGTACACACACACTTTATTTTTTTTCTGGTAAATATAATGCTATGGTTTTAATGTGAATGCTGAAAAGCACATGCTGGAAACTTAATTCCCAATGCAGTGTTGAGAGGCGGGGCCTAATGGGAGGTGTTTAGGTCACAAGGGCTCCACCCTCAGGAACTGATTAGTGCCTGTAATAAAGGGCTCGAGGCTATGGGTTTGCTCTCTCTGACACGCACACGTCCTCTTGCCCTTCTGCTTTCCACCATGGGACTATGCAGCAAGAAGCCCTCCCAGAGACTGAGAGCAGATACTGCCCCATGTCCTTGGACTTCCAGACTCCAGAGCCAAGAACCAAATTAACTCCTGTGTATGAATCACCCAGCCTATGATATTCTGTTACAGCAGCAGAAAACAAACTAAGATAGATCCTTTACATCTATCCCTTTTTAAAATGGGACACCACACAGACTCCCTAAAGTGCCCAGAAGTAGGACTGTCAAAGAAAAGCGGCATCGGCTTCTAGTAGGCTGACCCCTTAGGATGCTAAGAGGGTCGATTTTCTTCTCTTTGTGGACATGGATTTGATTGTGACAGACCGTGGCTGATATTTAGTGCCCCATAATCAGATTATTTTGGCAGAAGGATACTTCATGGCTAATTGGCACAGGGAAAGCGGCAGGAGCCAAGGTGTCCAGCTAGAGAAGGGAGGGTAGAAATTATAGAGGGCTGAATACTGAGAGGTGCCTTTGGAGACATTTAAATGGGTTTGAGAGAGAGCCTGTCGCATCTGGTTGTTGTGATAATTAGATTAGGAAGCAGAGAGATGGAGAGAAAGAGAAACATCCAGTGCAATCTGCAAGGCTCTGCCAGAGGCCTGGGAGGTGTGTCGAAAATAGACCATCTGCAGAGGTGACCTCCAGAGGGTCACACTGGACACAGCCCGGAGCCAGAGGCATGCAGGCTCCAGGGTCCCGGAGGGCATCTTTTGCAGCAGCTTCCAAACTCAGTCCACAGAGCTGTCTGGGGTTTAGAATCCTCTTATGTGCTTCTATGGGAATGCAAGCGCCCTGTTCCCACCCTGAACGTTTCAGGCCAGTAGACCTGGGTTTGGTTCCAGGGTTCTCTATTGTAAAGGTTTCTGGGTGGTTCTGGGGTGTGCGTGGTTTAGGACTCACTGACCTGGTTGAATCTGGACATCTGAGAGTGCTGAGTTCTGCCTAGGTCACATACATCTCAGTCTTTGTGGGAAGCCCAGCTTTTGTGACTTTATTTCCCTGGTGTGGTTTGGGTATGATTTGAGTGTGTCCTCCAAATTTCTTGTGTTGCAGGCTTGGTCTCCAGTGTGGCAATGTCAAGAGGTGGTGGGACCTTCAAGAGGCAAGAGACCGAGCCTGGTGGGAGGCTCCAAGAATGGCCCCTCCCCATGCTCACTGACTTCCTGTCTGGTGTTACGCTTTCCCCTTCTTGCAGGTACTCCTACCATTGAAATGTCACCTGCCATGAGGTGATGCAGCCATGGGGGCTTTTGACAGAGCTGGTGCTATATTAGCCTCCAAACTGTGAACTAGTAAACCTTTTTTCTAAGTTACACAGCTTCAGTATTTTATTGTAGTAACAGAAAATTGACTTATACCTAACTGCCTTTGCCAGACAAGTATACTGAGATTCCAAGAGGACCAGGTATGTGCCAAGATCATACATCGCTCATGAATAATGAATCGGAGGGAGCATTGCTGCCTTCCAGGTCATTGCAGTTTGGGGGCTTCCCACCATGGGTCACTCAGCCTTCATGTTCTTGGCTTGAGATTCCAACTGCAGCCCCTCCTGCACTCTCACCACACTATGCAGGTAGTGGCTTAATTTTTGTCTGTGGAGAGAAGAGATGGAAACTCTAAACACCTAATTTCTAGTTTATAATTCTTTGCATTAAATCATGGAGTTTTCCATCAATAGTGTTTTAATCCAGCTCCTGTGCTCTTGAAAAGGTGGTTTCCCATCCAGAATCTCCATTTTCCCAACCAAGTCAAGAAGGGGTAGTGTGGAGAGCACTGAGCTGCTCTCCAGAGCTGACGTTTGGATGTTTCCTGGTGGCCAGGTGCTGGTATCGTTTCTCAGGTATCTCGTATAGCATGGCTGTGAATTGTAGATGTTCCTCTCAATACCACCTTTGTTCTTTCATGACATTTATGATGCATAGTATTAGGTTCACGACCAACTCCTGGGAGTGAAACCAGATTTGAAAATGGGCTGGGACATCAGTTATTTCAACCTTTACCAGTCAGGCTCCAAGCAGGAAGCAGGTGACACACTGAAGTTTTTAATAGCAGGTTTATTGAGTGCAATTAATTAGATAAAAGTCATCCTTCCGAAGTGTATAGTTCAGTACTTTTCAGTGCACTCAGGGAGTTGTGCAGCCATCACCACTGTGGAGTTCCAGGGCACTTTCATCACCCATGAAAGAAATTCTCCACCAGTGGCACCAATCTGCACCACCGGGCCCCTGGAGTTTCACGGCCAGGATTTCCCTTCATTGACTGTATTATCCTTTGGGTCTACCCCCAAATGAGGCTGAGATGCTGTTGTGGTCCATTTTCAGATAATTCTAGAATCTTGTGCAGAACCAAGACCTGGGCCTTTTCCTTCCTCAGCAAACTGGTCACAGGGATTCCCTCGGAGGCAGTGGGTGCTCAGCAGAGAGAGAGAAGGCGACATGGCAAGACAGGGCCACGGGGATCTGGCTGGGTGCCTTACTGGAGCCTCAGGTCCTGTGAGCCAATCTCGTGTGTCTCACTTCCACTTGACGATGGCGAGTGGCCGTGCATGCCAACTCTGTAACTCCTCGCATCATACAATAGCCACTCCACCGCCGCAGCTCAGGTCGCGAGTCGCTGGGTGGACCATGGTGAAGCATTTGCTATCTACTGGAGCCTGCAGAGGTCTAGAAACACCCACTAGAATAGCGTCTGGAGGGATGGCATAACCTCACGCTAACTTCCCATGGTCGGGGCTGCCATGCTTCTGTGGGGCCTGCCACTGCTCCCCAAATCATTTCTGCCCACCCCAGATGCTTCAACACCATCAGACCTTTTGGGTTGTTTTGTCCAAAGTGCCAGACCAGTTTGAGCAACAACTTGGACCTGATTTGTGCCGTTTCTTCTGATTCTGAATCAAAATGGGCAGCTTTCATGTTCCTTGGGATATTAGGTCAGAGAAGCTTGACTAAATGAGGCATATATAGGCTCTGAAATCCAGGGACCTGCTAGGCATCATGCCTTCTGTGCAGGAGGAGGAGGATCGGGTCCAACAGCCTGCACTTCCCTGGGAAGGAACAGATCAGCAAGCCCCAGGCCCCAGGCCGCGCTAGACGTGGCATCCAATTTTCCTTGAGTTGAAGATTCTGGGAGTCAGCAGTTTGGATGGGCTCCTGTGGGCAGTTCCACTGGCTTCTCCTGAGTTTACTCATGTGCCACACTCATCTGGCAATTCACCTGGGGCCTGTGGTCCAGATGGCTTCATTCACATGGCTGGCAGGTGGTGCTGGCTCTCAGCTGGTGCCTCTCTCCTCTTAGTCATTCCTGAGGAAGCAGCCCAGGCTCCCTCATGTGCTGGTCTTGGGGTGCCAAGAGCATGCAGAAGCTGCAAGGCCTCTTCAGGTTCAGAGTCAGGACCTCCACACTAGCGCTGTTGCTACAGTCTAGAGGTCAGAGGAAGTCAGGAGCCAGCTCAGATGCCTCAGCTCGGGAGGCAAGGAAGCAGCTGACTTTCTTCTTAGGAAGAGCAGCCTGCTGTGTGGCAAAGGGGGCCCAGCTGCAGGGAGGAGAGGCCTGGGGCTATTGCCTGCACTCTCCAAGGGGTCCTGTGGATGTGCTCAATGGGGTACAGAGGGAGGTCCAGGAGGTGGGTGGCATGTGGAGTAGCCCTTGAAGACGACCCAGAGGAAGGCAAGCAGGAGGGTGCTTTCATAGGGGTAACCTTGGATTTTCTCTAAATCATTTATAAAGCACATTGCTGAAAGTACATCAGTTCATTAATGGTTATTAACCTCAATTACTGGGACACATCTCTGAGCTCACTGAGACACACACCAGAGGGTTGACAACCATATTTGGGAAATGATCTTCCAGACAACTGGGAGTATCTGAGAAGGTGTATTAGAAGGCACTTTTCCTGGAATTTGTGTGTTCTGTTCTGGACAAATGATATTTCTGCAATTTAGATCAATCAATTCAAAAGAGGGTTTAGTGATATACAATCAGATTACTAAATCTAGCTATGAATAATTTGAATGTATTCTCTTGGTTTCCTTCTATGGAATTAATGGCATATTAAATGTGTGTGTTTCAGAATGGTTGTTAATCACTAAAGGCAGAAATTATTTTGAACAGTCATGCTCTGTGGAACAGTTGACACCCAGTGCTGTGGCACCTGAACTCGGACCCACGTGGTCTCTAGTGCTTGGCTGGGACAGTGTTATCCAATCACTGAGTTTTCTTAACAATTCTTGGACATGGGCCATGGACTATAAATAGTGGATTTAAAATTAGTAAATCAGGCTTTTGTTTGCTTTTAGAGTGACAATTCTTAAGAAAATTTAGGCCAATTCTGCTCGAGATATTTCTAATATTTAACTTCAAAAACATTTTAAATTTAAGGCAACAGATACAGAAATAGAAAAAGTTTGATAAAGATTCATAAAAATCCCATTTCACAATAAATCCCTGAATTCTTCAAACTCTGATTCTCTGTAGCATTGATTCTAATGGTTTCCAAAAAAAAACTTGGCCAAGAGATTTTTTTAACATGAATTTTTAAAATTTGTTTTGATTAGTTATATACAACAGTAGAATGCATTTATGCACTGTGATATATCATACATAGAAAAATGAGCAATTATATCCCATCTAAGTGTACATGTTGCAGAATCATATTGGTCATGTAGTCACATATATACATACAGTAATAATGTCTGTTTCATTCCACTAACTTTCCCATCCCCACATCCCCTCCCTCCCCTTCCCTCTACCTAATCTAATGCTATTTTTCCCTAGTGCCCGTCCCAGCCTTATTGTGAATTAGCATCCACATATTAGAGAAAACATTCGGCCTTTAGTTTTGTGGGATTGGCTTATTTTGCTTAGCATGATATTCTCCAACTCCAACCACTTACTGGCAAATGCCATAATTTCACTCTTTTTTAAAGCTGAGTAATATTCCATTGAGTATACATACCACATTTTCTTTATCCATTCATCTATTGAGAGACACTTAGATTGGTTCCATAGTCCAACTATTGTGAATTGAGCTGCTATAAACATTGATGTGGCTGCGTCACTATAGTATGCTGATTTTAAGTCCTTTGGGTATAAACCAAGGAGTGGGATAGCTGGGTCAAATGATGTTTCCATTCCCAGTTTTGCAAGGAATCACCATACTGCTTTCCGTAGTGGTTTCACCAATTGGCAGTCCCACCAGTAATATATGAGAGTGTACCTTTTCCCCTACATCCTCGCCAACATTTATTGTTGCCTGTATTCTTGATGATTGCCGTTCTGACAGGACTGAGATGAAATCTTAGTTTTGATTTCTCTAATTGCTAGAGATGAGCCTTAATAGCCTTTTTAAAAATTTGTTCCTGATCTTCAAGAAGCAATTTCAAAGCTCAATGTTTCAAACTTTCTAATATTTAAACTTTTAGATAAAACATGTTTTGTTTTGCTTTTTAGGGTAATTCATTCAACAGATGCTTATTTTACCCTGAGTTCTTTCAGGCAGTGGAGAGTCATCAGTAAACAAAATCAAGAAAAATTCCTTCCCCCAAGGAACTTAGGTTTAATTGTAATGCAAAGGCTCTCAGGTTCTTTGAATAATTTCACTGGCAAGTAATTGGATACCTATTAGTCCAAGATGTCAAGACTCCAAGGAGATAGTTAACAAGAAGCCCAGAAACAAGCAGTTCCAGTATTGATTTTAATGTCTGAAGGATGTCATTAAACTCGGGGCCCCTTTTAGTCCTTGTGCTCTGCCATCCCCTGAGTGGTGATATCTTCCCTTCTGGTTTCAAGATGGCTGCTGTAGCTCTGAGCTCTCTGTCCTCACACCATAGCTCCCAAAGCAGGGATCAAGAAGGGCAGTAAGAAGGATTTGTCTCTTGCCAGTCCTTGGAGGAAAACCAACCTCTTTCTTTCTTTCTTTTTGGATTAAAGAGGTGACTTTATTCAGGTTATTACAACACAGAAAACATTCACTAATGTGGAAAGAAAGAGAAAATGAGGGTCCCCGTGGGTTTTACAGAGATAAACAAGGGACCCAAACTGGAATCCTATGGATGTTACAGGATGTTATTATCCCAGTCAGAGGAAGGATGGAGGCATGTGTTTTTAACTGCAAATATGCAAAAGCAAGGTGTTTGTCCCCTGGTGCTCTTTGCTAGGAGCCAAGGTCTCAGATAAAGTGCAGCATTGTCAGTATCCTCCTTTTGTATGAAACAAACATCACACATCACCAAAAAGTCAGAGGCAGTCACAGACCTCCTGAGGAGAGTGAGGCAGGCTCAAAAAAGGTCTTTTCATGATGCTTGTGGACAGTTTAACTAGTGTCATGGGAACAATCTGTTGAAAGGTGATCGCATGGTCAGTGGTTCTAGGGGTCTAGAGCCAGGAATTTAGAAGAGGGATGGTGACAAGGACATCCCGTGCATCAGTGGAACTGTGAGTGCGATTAGCTCCGTGGATTCCAAGAGGTTGGTAGAGGAAACCTTTTGGTCATACAGCACCATGCATAGGTGTCGTGAAGCTTTCCAGCTATGATGGGGGTGTACTTGGTGAAGTCACGCTTACCTTGGTAAGAAACCTTGATTTTTGTCAGTAATCAATATATAATGAAATCAGCATAAACGTAGAAGGCTACTTGTTAAGACCCAGAATCTTTGTATGACACAGAAGGGAAAGGAAAATATTGTATTATATCTTTAAAGAGAAAGCCAATAGTCTAAAAAGAAAAATCATTAACAAAATGAATTCAAGTTTGTTAATAGTATCATATTTGATAATAAAGTTTTTTCCTGGGAGAACTTTTGATTCTAATATATATTTCCATTTTGGGTTTTACATACAATGATACAGTCTAACATTCAAGTTGAAGTTGCTTTAAGTAGTGATTATTTCCAAAGGAATATCTATTTAAAAAAACAAAAAATATAAATGTTCTCCATACCATAAAATACCTATTTGATATTTTTATCTATTTTTGAGCACTCAAGGAATTTATTCATGGTTACAGGGCTGGCAAGGGGTAGAGACATCTTGAAATCCAGCCTGTATTTTTTTTCATTTTTAAAAAAAATTAATTTGTTATACATGACAGAATACATTACAATTCATAGTACACATATAGAGCACAATTTCTCATACCTCTGGTTGTACACAAAGTAGAGTCACACCATTCTAGAGTCACACCATTTGTGTCTTCATACATGTACTTAGGGTAATGATGACCATCGCATTCCACTGTCTTTCCTACCCATATTCCCCCTCTCTTCGTCTCCCTGCCCTTTTCCCCTTTGCCCTATCTAGAGTTCATCGAATCCTCCCATGCCCCACCCCACATTATGAATCAGCATCCTTAAATCGGAGAAAACATTCGTTTTTTTTAAAAAATGTTGTGAATAAGATTGCTTTATGTAGCTCAGTGGTAGGGCACTTGCCTGGTATGTGTGGGGTTCAATTCCTAGCACCAAGAAAGAAAAAAAAGTTATAAAACCCAAAATCAACACTTAGCCAACTTTGACTAATGATAAGTAGAATTCCCTTACCACAGTCTTTCATAGCCCATACACATCCTCATCACACAACTTTATATGGCAAAAATGAACAGACCCAAGTCTACTTTGCTTCTGTAGCATATAAAAGGTGAAAGCATCTAAACTTAAAACTATGATAAATAATTCATGTATCAATATTTGAATTTCGCATAAGTAACTCAATTTAGCATCAGTCCAAGGTTTTAAGTCACCTAAAGATCTTGGAAATTATCTTCTAGCTGGCATACTATGAAATATAACTGCTGATGGAATAAAGTTCTCGAAACAATAATTCACGTGTAAATACAAATTTATACTTTTTATGACTTAAACACTGAAGAAATGCCAGCTTATTTATCAGTAAGCCCATGTACAATTAGAACATATCTAAGTAAAATAAAAATCTGTCAATGACAAACTGATAAATAAGAGAAAACTGATTCTTATAAAGTAAAAAATATTAGTCTTGTTTCCCAAAAATTCACCTAATATGTTGGCTTGAGGGGAAAACCTTTCTTGGAAGCTCACTTAACCTTCTTCTCAGGTCTCGGTAGCCAAAGTTGGGTCTAGGCCAGTGCTACATCCCCCAGGGTCACCTGAACTGCCTCAGGCCAACCTTGGCTCATGTGGAGGGCTGAGGGTAAATTACTGCCAGGAACAGAAATCTGATTGGTCAGTCAGGACTAAGAAGGCAACTGCTAATTTGCTTGGCAATCTTACCTTTAAGTTAACCATATTCTTGCTTAAACACTGGCTTTTAGGGACTTTGTATATATTATTGTTCTCCGGTATTTAGTATCAACCTGAAGATGTGCTAGTCCCGCCTGATGTTTTCCTTTGTCATTGATTTTTCTTCCTGAAAAAATTTACACTGTTGAGTGCAATATTATCAATTAGGATATTCCATGGAGTTGAGGAATTCAAAACAAGTTTGGGGGGGAGGGTCACATATTCATTTCAATATTCATATGTAATCATTTCTATTTTAGAGAAAGCATCTGCTATCTTACCTTTAAATATGTCTATGAACATTGTCATGGGTGCGCTATGTCACCAACACAGACCGAACACAACCCAACAGGAGCCCGCTGAAGAGCTTCCCAGGGCGCAGGAGCCTGTTGTGGGCCAGGGTTCCGGGGGTCGGCAGTGTCAGAGCGTCCCCTTGGGTGGTCAGCTTGAGGGGTTGGCCTGGGCGTGGTTGTCACAGGCAGCAGAAGCCACACTCTGCTAGAGCCCAAGGACAGGAATCGGGAGGGTCTTTGTGATTTTCCTGGGCAAGGCTGGTGATGAGTGACCAGGGGAGGGGCCAGGGTGCCGTCGTGTCCAGTCACTGGGCCCTCCCCTGAGGGACCTTGTCGCTGCCTGAAGCGATTGCCACTTGGAGCAACGATGCCGCGGGAATAAGTTCAAAGGCAGACTGGAAACGAACAGGCTCTTTATTCTGCTAGCTTCTCTCTGCGGCTCCAACAACTCCTCCAACACTCACCACACTCCTCCAACCACCACACACAATGGTGCCGACCTGCTCCGCAATGTCCCAGGCCAAGTCTCGTGAGACCATGCAAATGGCGCCAACCCGATCCACAATGTCCTGGGCCAAGTCTTGCGAGACCATAGAAGGTGGTAATACTTGAACATCTTTATGGCTCACAGCTAACCGCAATCTTAGCTATCTCCCCATTTAGGGCTCCTACAGGACCTCGGTGAGGGGTGGCTGCACTCCTTGGTCTGGGGTTGGACGCGCTCATGGCCTGGTCTCCTAGCCAAGATTGCCGGCACGTGCTCCTGCGCTCCTGACCAGCGGACAAGCTCGCTCGCGGGTTGTTCTCGCCAGCACGGCTGCTGTCTGGGTCTGTGCCTTGCGGTTGGGCCTGGCAGATGGTGGTTGCTGACGTGGACAGAGAATGTGGGCAGTCAGTGCAGCTCTGCCCGAGACTCAGAATGGAGGAGCCCCGGGGCCAACTGGTGCTCTGTCACCAGAGCAGCACAGGTTTAGGCGCAGCCCCTTGCTGGCTTGCTACTGTAGAGTCACCAGTTATACCTAATTTGGCTCATTTCTGCCCTACGTACTTGTGAGTTTATCTTTTAAAAAATTCTTGATTGGCAGATAAGAATTATACACATTTATAGGGCACAGGGTGCTGTTTGATAGACGTATACACTGTAGATTGTCTAACCAAGTTTTGTGATATATCCATTACCTCATGGATTTATTTTGCAGTTAAAACATTTAAAATCTATTTTCAGCAATTTAAGTATATGATACATTGTTATTCAATAAATTCTGTGAACGTCTTCCTGTCTAACTGAAATCTTGTATGCTTTGATCTCATTTATTTGATCCCCCCACCCCTCTTCCAGCCTCTGGTAACCACGGTGCTGTCTTCTGCTCCTCTGTATTCAATGTTTTCGGATTCCAGATGTAAGTGAATTATGCAGTCTATTAGATGCTTATCTTTAATTACTTTAATATTTTTTCCTTTTCATCAGAAATCATTATTCAAAACCTATCTCCTATGTCAGTAGTTTAATAGTCAACCATGATTACACTGCTTGATAAGCTTATTAGTTCTCTCATGTCAGGTGAATAAATCTTCCACACGCATTGTTTAAGATAAGAAATCAGATGGTTTCAGACGTTTACAATCTCTTTATGTGAAGGGGGAGGATAATAATAATTCAGAGTTTCTTCTTCTAACAAGACTTAGTTCCTGACATATATTTAAATATCACAGAAATTGAGTGTTGTTGTTATCAGCCCAACTCAGCTGGGGAATCTGTCTCTGTAGGCCCCATGTCCACACATTCCCATCTGCTGCCACGTAGGGTCTCTTGGCTTCTCCTCCCTGTTGCACTGAGCTGGGAGAGGTACCCAACGACAGGTCTGAGGGGAGAAGAGGCCAGGCGTGGTGGTGCACAGCTGTGATCCCAGTGACTCGAGAGGTTGAGGCAGGAGGATCACAAGTTCCAGGCCATGCTCATTACCTTAACAAGACCCTGTCTCAAAAAATAAAGAACTGGGATGTAACTCAGCGGTGAAGGTCAATCTCTAGTATGGAGAGAGAGAGAGAGAGAGAGAGAGAGAGAGAGAGAGAGAGAGCGAGCAAGCAGAGACTGACCAGGCCTTTGCTACCAGAGTCCTCTGTCTTCAGGCCAGTTTGGCAGTGGCTGGGTTCTGTGGCATCCAGCCCCTGGGGGCAGCCATTCCCTGTGGGGCAGCTCCTGCTGGCTTCCAGCATGGCTTATTTCTTGTTCCGGGCTCAGGGTCTTCACCCCTTGGGGCCGTCTGCCCACAGAGCCTCCCCCTCTCCCGCTGAGTCCCCAGTGGCTTTCCTGGGCTCCCTGGCCGGGCAGTTTGCTCGTTACCCTGTTCACCTTGTCTGGGTGCAGCAGCAGTTTTCTGTCTGAGCTTGACTGATCTGTAAATATTAAAGGAAAGAAAGAAAAAAGCCTTCAGGGACTGAAATTAAGATTCCTCCAGAAACACACGAAGTCCCTGAACTCCAGACGTCTGGGGAAGAGTCCTGGTGGGGCTGTGGCTGTGCATGGGTGGTCCTCTGTAGTGGGGCTGCCTGGCGGGCAGGCCACTTCTTTTGGATGCTCTTTCCAGGGCTCCATCCTCCGTTCACTCTGGTGCAGTGAGGATGACTTTCCACCCACTGTTCATCTTGTGCGAGGCGATACTTCTTCCGCACTAGCCAGGCCGTAAGAGCACATCCCTTCTGCTCTTTGAGTTGGGGGTTGCTAGGGTTGGCAGAGAGCTGTGAAGTTGGAGGAGATTTGAGGTCAATGTAGGGAAAAAAAGTGAGTGCAGACTTTCTTTTGGGATTTGATTAAATGTCTGGTAGTAGGTTTCACTCCACTTGGCTGGATTAGCAACTAATTCCAAAGGGAATACCCTTAGTTTTCTCAAAGAAAAAAAAAAATCACTGATTTATGGGATTCAATTTTTTTTTTTTTGTTGTCTTTTTTTTGGAACTGGGGTTCAAACCCAGGGCTTTGTGAATGCAAGGCAGATGTTTTGCCGCTGAGCTACATCCCAGCCCCCTGGTCTGTGGGATTTGGAATGATTTATTTATTTGCTTGTTTTTGAGAGAGGCTGTCCAGCACACCATAAGATGAAGGACACTGCCCATGATTGAGTTTCTGCCTTGTGCTCCAGTCATACTTGCAGTTTCCAGAGCTGGTCCACAGCCTTGACTTTGCACTGTCATCCCTCTGCATGTCCCACCATGGTCAATTTCAAGTTAACTTAATGACTGGCTTTCAAAACTCTTGAGTATTAACACTTGCCTCTTAGAAGCCACTTATGATTGGACTTTAGCACAGAGGCAACTGAAGTAGTGTGTGTGTCTGTGGTGGGGTCTTGCCATGTTTCCCAGGCTGGTCTCCAATTCCTGGGCTCAAGGTGACCCTCCTGCCTCAGCCTCCCAAGTAGCTGGGACTACAGGTATTCCCTATCATACCTGGATAATTAGTATTTTGAACAAGTGAGTGACATCAACCACTTTTTCCTTTACAATATAACTCTAGATAATCATTTAGGAGCCTGTTGTAATTATCTGGGTGGGAGATTCTTGAGGTTAAACTAAAATACTGATTGTAGCTATACAAGGAGGCCACACACACATTCTAAAATAGTACACCTTAAACAAAAAGTCAGCAGGTTTTGATAACTGGTTAGATGCAATGAGCAAAGAAAAGGATCCAGGGATAAGCAGAGAATTTGAAGATGCAGTTCCAGAATCCTGTTACGATAAACCTTTCTGTACAGCAAGGGAGTATGTCTGTGGTAAGTGAGAGACACACCCTGGAAAGTTTCTGAACAGGGGAAGGAGATCATTAGACATGTGATTTGATTCCTGAAGACAAATGATATCTGTTGGAAAACACTTACATTGAAAGGCCACCGATATAACTATTTAATAACAGTAATGTAATTGGATTTAATTTTTAAATTTCAAGTGACAACATCTTATTCCAGAAGTGTAAAGATGATTTAACACCAGAACATTAATTAAGGTAATTTAGCACCTTAATTACTACATATTAGTAATTATTTGAGGAGGAAAAGACATGGTGTCATAAAGACATTTGGCATCAAAACATTGTGGAATAAAATTCAACAATTACTTATGATAACAACTCCTAGGAAAATAGTAATGAAAGTAAGTCCCCCTTGGTTAAGAAGTATTTGTTTTTAAAAATTATAGGAAGCATTGTACTTATGGTGAACTGTTGGAAACGTGTCCATTATGTTGAAGACAGAACTCACATACTTCCTATGGGTGTGTCTATTTAACATTTTCCTGGAGATCCTAATGAGCACAGTACAAGCAGAATTTTTTAAAAAGACATAATAATTACACAGGAAGAGAGAGAATTGTCCTGATTTACAAATAAGTGAGTAAGGCTGCCTATGTAGAGAATCTAAGAGAATATACAGAAAAACAGAACCGCCTCCAAGAGGCACAGGATCCCCAGCTGCCAGAGCAGGATGCAGTTTGAGCTCATAGAAATCAACAGTGAAGCTGGGCTCTGATAAAAAATCGTCAACAGCTGGAGTGGCACAAAGGACCTAGTTATTAGATTACTTGCAAAATCTAACAGAACATACAGGACTTCATGTAGAAGATTCTGGCACATTACCAAAGGATATAATAGAAGATGGAATGAACAGTGATATGCACTATGTTCATGGAAGAGAGGATTCACTATAGTAAAGATCTCAACCATGACTAAATCTAAAAATTTAATTAAATTATACTCGAAGTAGCTGAATTCTTTTTTCTCTAGGGACAAAGTGATTCTAAAAAATAACATATGGAAGAGAAGGCCTAAAGTGTCAGATACCAAATCATATTGCAAACATGGATAATTAGGACAACGTGCTATTAGGGGCATTTTTTAATATATATCAGGGAACAGTCATTAAAAATTAGTTTTGAAAAAACAGTGCTAAATACTTTCATATATGCAAAAAAAATCAAATCCTTTCTTTATACCATAATAATTCTAGGCATATGAAAGACCCAAATGTGAAGTGCAAAAATTTAAGCTTTTAGAATAACATTTAGGAGAACCTATTTAGGAGCGTATAGATGAGAAAATGTTTCTTAAACAAGCCCATAAATACAGACCACGAAGGAAAAGATCAATACGCTGTGCTAAATTAAACTTAAAAGATTTCTGTGTAACATGATGGCATAAAGAAAATTAAAAAAAAAAAAAAGGCAAGCCAGTAATTGGAAGAAGATATATGCAGTATTAGTCCCTGGAATGTATAAATACTGCCTCCAAATCAACGTGCAAAAGACAGACCGAATGGAAAAAATGACAGAGGACATCATTCATTGAAGTAGAAGCCAAAATGACCAATAATCGTACAAAGGAAGATGCACAACTTCACTGGTAATCAGGGAAATGCAAATAAAAGCCAAGTTGAAATGTGCTCTCATACCAAACAGATCATCCAAAATCGATACGGCTTGAAGGATGGAAGGATGTGCAGTGGGGATCTGTAGCAAAGCCTCTTCTCCTCATAGCTAAGGAGGAAGCAGCTGGGCAGCATGGGGTGAGGTCGGAGATGCTCCTGGTTTTCAAGTCACCAACTCCATGGCTATGTATTAGCCCATTTTATAAAATAGAGATAAAAATACACGTCACATGATGAAATGGGATAATAGAGATTAGACGAGAGACTCAGCTACAGAAAGTCTGTCCATCTGTCTGTCCATCCAGCACCTCTCTCTAGCTCCACACCGATTTGTCCAGCATCTACTCATCTTTAGGTGGCCCACCTGTCACCCACGTGTCTCCCTTGACTCCCACACGGGGTCCTGAGCTCATTGCAGTCAGCCTGCTGCACCCACTAAGGTAGTTCTTGGGAATGGCACCCACTGCTTCCTCTGCCCAGCCTCCCCCTGCCTGACCTCTGTGCCACCTGTCCTGGCTCCCGGAGTGCTGCCCTCGCCTGGCCTCACCTCCCTGGCCTCCTTTCCACTCTCCACCCTTGGGCTGCTCCTCTGTTGCCTTGCTATTCTCCAAATGTCACCGTCCCTCCTCGTTCCCCCTGCAGCCCCATTCTCTTTTGAAACTCCTTTGATTGCACGGTTAGTTCTTGGTCTGGTCATCTCTCAGTAGTTTCCTCCAATATGCTGTGGACCTGGATCTTCATCAACTCCATCCTGGTGTGGGCAGTGGGCTTCAGGCTACAACCTTCTCAGCTGTCCTCATCTTTTCTCTATAGACTTCCTCTTCTGTGCCCAGTCTCCAAGCATGTCCCTACTGGTACCTCACCTTACAATCTGTCACCACGGGCTATTAATTAAATCACAAATATCTTTGCAAATATAATGGAAACCATGGATCTAATAAGGTTTGGTGAGTAGGCATTGCTTCTCAAGGATGGTGCTGAGCATTTTTGCAATAGTTTATTCCATTGCATTGGCACAGGAACTCCATGAGGTGGGTATGAGAATCTCCACCAGGTTTTCAGACCTGGATAACAAGGTTTAGTGATTTCTCGTGTGGAAGCCAGGTGCCCCTCACTGGGGAATCTGCCTTGTGGATATACCAAACTTCTTAAAACAGCAAATGCCACCACTCAGGCGTTCTCATGGCTGTAGGGTAACACCCCACTTCTTTGCAGGATGTTGATTCTTCTTTGTGAGCACTGCCACAGCTGTTCAGATTCTGCTGAGAGCACGCCCAGGCCAGACTGGGACTCAGGGCACCTGGTAACTCCTCCTCAGGGGGTTCTGCTCACCAGGCGCTACCTCACTGCCTCAGTCCTCCCATCTGGCAGGCTCTTTGGTGCCCCCTATTGGCCACCAGAACCTTGGGGGGACCATGGAAGTACTTCTATTTATGGAAGTACTTCTATTTAACCTCTCTCTTGTTCTGGTAGAGTCTGTGAATTTGGCATAGGACTCCTGGCATGGGTGCCATGCGGTGCCAACCAAATTCCCCTTCAGCATCAAAGGTCCTGATCTGTCAGCTGCTGGCAAGGTTGTTGGCTAACTTTTCTACTCTTAGTCCTTTGTGGGAGCCTCATGAGGAGAGCCACCTGGCCCTGGGTCATCTTCCCCACTGTCCAGGGCGACTCACGCCCAGTGGTCATTCTCAGGGCTCTCTGAAGGCCTGGACCACTCCTTCCAGCTCAGGCCAATTCTGAAGGGTTATCTCGGCTTCAGAGCTTCCAGAAGCTTCCACTGAGGGCTCATGGTGACTGCTTATGGCCTGACTGCATTCTTTCCTGCCCCATAGATGACAGTGCTGGTGTCGGGAGCGCTCTGCTGTGAGCCTCCTCAGCTACTTGCACTTCAGAGCTGGGATGCTGGGCCTGGGGCAGCTTCCTGGGGCAGATGTGGTTTGAGCTTAGCACCACCAGACTCAGATGCCTGGGGTTGGGGCCTCCAGAACTTGCACTTTTGGTAGGTCATCTCAGGTGATTCTTGTGTCTGCAGAAGCCTGAAGAAAGGAAGATAGGAAGATGAGCTTGGTGCCTGCCAGGTCTGGGTCCCAGCCCTAGTTCTGTTGCTGCCTTGTGACTCCTGGCAAGTCACTTACCCATCAAAGTGCTCTCCTCGTCTGAAAAGCAAGATTCCTTCCTGCAGCCTCAGAGGACTGTTGGACAGTTTGAGTGAGATAAATCTTGTTAATCATGTTTCTAAGAGTTTAGCACCATGCCACACACAGCACACAGTTGGTGACTGCGAGTCTTTGGCCCTTGACAGTTGGAGGATGTGAGAGAATAATCAATGTGATCTGAGGTTTGCAGAATAGAGCGGACAAAACACTCTTGTCCCACAAGGTCTGGGCTCCTGCTGCTTGAAATTCCTTTCTCTGGCTGAAGGCATTGTCTTGCACCCTTGTTAACATACTTGGGCCCTCTGGGTAAGTTGAACTGCCACTCAACACTCCTGCAAGCTTTTCAAAGTCTGGGCACAGCAGCTGCAGTTGTTAACCAGACTCTCTCCAGGGTGGTTTGAGGAGGATCCAGGCCTAAAGGCAGGGCTACTTGGAGTGGAGCGGCTGGAGGATGCTCAGGGGTGTGGGCTTGGGGAAAGCTAAGGGAGAGGGGAGGAGACGGTGACCTGTCACCAAGATTCTGCACCTGATTTGTGGGTTCTGGGTCCTGCAAGCACCTGGCTATGACTACTTAGGAGTCTTTCTCTCCATCACCTTCCCTATTCCCCAAATCAGACCCGAGGATCCCAGAGCCCTGTCACCAGATTAAACTCTGGGAGTTTGCTCTATTCTGCAAACCTCAGATCACATTGACTTTGGTGTCTAGAGCATCATCTCACCTTGAAATGAGAGTGGAGTTGGCCAAAGGATGCTGGCAGCCACCACCCACTGCTCAGCGACACATCGGACAAGAGCCTGGCTCTCATTTTCAGTCCTGAGATTACATTTCCACACCTCCCTGAGGGCCCAGCTCTCTCACTTCCCTCACCACGGGTGGTGCTGGTCTTCCTGTGCAGACACTGGCACCCAGAGCCACCCTCTCCCTCCTGCCCGTTTCACTCTGCCTTAGCATTAAGGTACAATTGTGGTGGGTCTTCTCTGAAGTGCAGGCCCAGGTCCTCTGTCCCTCTCCCAGCAGAGGGAATTTTCTTGGGCTTGGCTTCTGACACTTTCTGAAACTGGGCTGGATCATCGGGGCAAGGGACCTCATACCTCTCCTTCAGTTCTTAAACTCCCACCCCAGATTTGTCATCGGTTGTTGTTCCTGTCTGCTTGATTTAGAGCAGGCATCTCTGCTCTTTAGAGGCAAGGGTAACTCACTGCAGGTCCAGGGTCTGCAGAAGTGAGCAAAGACCCCCTCTGTGGGAGCCAGCGAGGCTGCTTGCGCAAAGCTCACTGCAGCAAGGGAGTGGTCCCCATCACGTGGGGTTGGCAGGCAGAGGAGGGGGAGGACTTGCTAGTGGAGAGCAGAGTAGATTCCAGGTGTGCTCCGACTGGAGGCTCTTGCTGGGGGTGCAGGAGGCTGGCAGCCAGGAGTGAAGCACCTGTGGGACTGGTTGGAGGGCCATATTTGACTTTCTTGGTCAGTTCCAAGTTGGAAGTGGGAACAAAGATTAGGGAAGCTGGCGCTCCTTGACCAAGTCCTGACTGTGTGGTGACGGTGGCTTCTAGCTTTGGTTTGATGTCCCTGGGTGGGTGCTACAGAGGTTGCCCTTCCAAGTGCTATCACTGTATGTAGCCTGGCCATCGTCCATGGTATATTCAGTCTCCCTTTCCCAAACTTGGCTGCAGGCTGGAGTAACTGGGGCTCTGAAACCTACTTATGCCTGGGCCCCAGCTACAGAGAAACTGACTGAAGTATCTGGAGTACATTCTAGGCCTGGGGATGCTCAATGTTCCCTTAGGCGATTCTAATGCCCAGGTTGAAAACTACCTCCTAATAGCTGGGGCCATAAGTCTTTTAAGAAAAAGGCCAAAGAGTCACTGTGTTGGACTTGGTGAGCCCTATGGCCTATACTGCAAGTGCTCAGCTCTGCCACTGTAGCATGAAGGCCATGATGGGCAACACGTGATGAATGAGGGTCCCTGTGTCCTGGTAAATCCTGGTTTATACAACAGGCGGAGGGCCAGATTTGGCCACTGGCGCTGCACACTTCAACTACTTCAATTGCTTAATCGTTATTGGGGCGCTTGCCCACATTCTTTATTTCCTGGGCTCACTGTAAAGCTTGTGAATGTCAATCTGCAAACCAAGGCCCTCTGTGGGTCTCGTCTCCCTAGGGAAGGTGAGATCCTCCCGGAAAAGGCTGCATCCGGTTTTATGACTGATATCTGTGTTGAGCACCATGGTTGTCCAATAAATGGACACGGAAGGAAAGAAAGGTAGGGTGTTGCTGCCTGAAGCGATGGCCGCCTGCAGCAACAAAGCCACAGGAATAAGTTCAGAGGCAGACTGGAAACAAACAGGCTCTTTATTCTGCCAGCTTCTCTCTCTGGCTCCAACAACACCCCAACACGCAATCCACACTCCTCCAACCACACCACAAAATGGTGTTGACCTGATCCACAATCCCCCGGGGCCAAGTCTCGCGAGATCATGCAAATGGCGCCGACCTGATCCACAATGTCCTGGTCCAAGTCTCACGAGACCATGGAAGGTGGTAATGCTTATGGCTCATAGCTAACTGCAATCTTAGCTATCTCCTTAATTAGGGCTCCTGCAGTAGGGAAGGAAAATGGGTTCAGTGGGTAGGTGCTGAGAGGGGGCTAGGAACACAGAGGGTGAGGGAAGCTTCAGATCCACCTGGTGCAGGTCTGATGCCTGTGAGAAGGAACCCAGAGGGGATTTGAGCAGCACCTCTACCTGCCAGGCAGGTCTGGCAAGGATGGACCAGAGAAAGAAAGGAGGAAGAAAAGAGTGCAGATAGTTAAGGGGTTAGATACCGCCTGGGAGCAGAGAGGTTTCTGGGAAGTCTCCTGGCAGACCTCAGAGCTTCTCAGAGGACTTCTCCCCACCAGGGGTTGCGCTCTCACCACCCACCGACTCCACCGTGCCCTCTGGGAAGGGGCAGTCAGGATACCACACGTGTGGGATACCTCACACTTACCCAGGACCTTCGCCTGCCTTCTATTTTATAACGATGACATCACTATGTTTGTTTAGTTTCCCATTTTATGAAGTTCTTTTCCTATACCAGCTTATTTAAAGTCTATCCAAATTTTGGGTACAACCAGTACCATCATGGTTCCCAATTTTCAGGTAAGCAAACTTAGGCAAATCCCTTCACCTCTCTGATTAAATCCAAGACTATGGAAGTTTAGCTTGTAGAGGCAACTGCAAGGTTCCCAAACACGCCCTGCCACCTCCAGGTCACCCACGGTCATGGCTCCTGGCAGGGGCTGGCTTTCTCCCCTTCAGCAGACACTCTGAAAAGCAGCAACTGAATTTATTTTAAAGGGAGAAGCAAAAGTCCCAAAATAGTCTTGTACCCAATTATCATGAAAATTAGATTTTGGGAGAAAGCAGCAAATGTAGTACTTCTAGTTCCCCAAGAAAAAGAAACAATAATAAAACCGTGGTGAAAAAAAGACATTTAAGGTATCAGATCAGTAAAAAAATAGCCAAGAAACTCAAAATAATAGCAGCTTCCTAGTGAGGATATCTAAAACAAAACACCCCCCCCCCAAAAAAAAAATAACCCCCTACTGTCTTTATTGCTCTTCACTTTTCCCAAAAATGAAATAAAATGGCAGCTGATTTTCTTTGAATAAATTTGTGAAAAACCATGTTTCCTCCCATCCCCACAGGATGCGGCCCTCTGGGAGGCAGCTGTCCTTGCACCTGGAGGATGGCACCCTCTCCCCTTTGTCCCCTTCTGTGGTGGAGCGCCAGGCACAGTACTGACCTACCCTGAACCAGACATTTAGACCCTCACCGGCAGGTGAACCCGGGTCTGGCCACACAGGGCGGCTCACCACATGCAGCCGTCTTCCTCCAGAACAAGGACTTGAATGAGACACAACTCAGCATGACACAGCACACAGGACCTCACCACCTGCACTGGAAGTGGCACCCCATCACCTGCACCCGCTCACTCGCTAGTGAGTCCCTAAGTCCAGCCCCTGCTCAGAGGGGAAGACTAGCCAGGGCGTGAAATCAGGAGGCAGGGGCCAGGGGGGGCCATCTCAGAGGCTGTCTCCACCTCCGTGTTCCGGACCAGAAAATAAGTGGAAACCAGTTAAGCCCCAGAGAGCCCAGAACTGCATCCAACCTAGAGACCTACACGTGGGAAAGTCAATGATATCATGGTGAGTCTGAGATATGGCGATTGGTTGGTTTATCTCTGCGCGGAAAGTCAGCTTTCATTTGATTAAGAACTTAGCTACCTCTCTCCAGAACTTTCTATCTGCTGATTATTCTCCACAAAAATCTATACAGTAGCATATGTGCTAAAGTACATACTAGACTATAAAAAAAACATAATCTATGCTTTTCCAATCATTGGTTTGTTTATTGTTTGACTTCACCTTCCAGAATGTACCCGCCAGGAGGGCTAGGATTTTTGTCTGTGCTGTCCCCAGCGGCTGAGGCAGTCGAACAATGTTTGCAATGCAATATTCCCTTTGCAAATATTTGTTGAATGGATGAATGGATAAATGCTGATGTAAGAGACAGGTCTGGGGAATTATGGATGTCAAAGAGTTTCTCTCTTCAGAAAGAGCAAGGACTGCATTGGATCGATGAACAGCAACTTCAGAGACATCTCCAGGGGGATTTTCTTTTTTCTCACTTGGGTGAGAGGCTCTGCCCCTTCACAGGCTCCAGGCTCTTTAGGGTAGTTTGTACCAATTGATCCAATATCACAGAAGAAGGTTGTGTTCAGGAGGTCGACTTTGCATGTAGCTCAAACAGTCAGAAAACATACAAAGACAACATGCGAAGAGGCCCAGACGAGCTGGTGACACGGGGCCCACAGTACATGCCCCATGACCTCCTGCTGTGCCATGTGGTGTTCTGGTGACTAGCACACTGACGTGTATCTGTCTCCTAGGGCTGCAGGGCAGCTGCACGCTGGTAGCTTAAAGCAACCGCCATGTATTATCTGGCAGCTGGAAGTTCAAAATGCAGGTGTTGCCCAGGTTGGCCCCTGGAGAGGGCCTGAGGGGGAAGGCCTGGCCCAGCCTTCCTTGAAGCTGCTGGTGGCACTGGCAAAGGTTGGCCTTCCCCACTGTAGACGCGTTTCTCCAATCTCTGTCATCTCCACGTGACATTCTCCTTGTTTGTTTCTGTGTCTGGGTCTCTTTCCTTGTTCTTATAGGAACATGAAATATATTGGATTAGGACCCACACAGTGATCTCATCTCGTATCTCCAGAGAGCCTGCACATTTCCAAATGAAGTCACATTTGCAAATCCTGGGGCTGGAACTTCCATGTATCTTTTGGGGGACTAAATTCAACCCATGATGGCTTCAGCCTTCCTGGAGACTTAGTGTGCTCGGCAAGACAGGAGGAAAGAGGTTCAAGTGCAGACATTGTGGAAAACCACAGGACATTTCCAGCAGAGAAAGGAGCAAGAACTGAGGCCCAGAGACATAGGGTGTGGCTTACAGGTGGAGCTGTGTACAGCCTGTAAATGCAGCTGAAGAATTTGTGCAGGGCCCTGCAAGGACAGGCAGAGGGACAGCTCTGAGGGCCAGGCTTCAGAGCTTGGACTTTCTGGGACAGAGAAAAGGAAACTATTGGTCCCTTCTGGGGCAACAGATGCCAGGGCTCTGGGGTAGACGTGAAACTGCAGGCTCTGTGGCTGTGGCCGTGCCCAGGACAGTGTGAGGGTGAGGAAAGGGCTGAGAGCGCAAAGGCCTGGGCATCCCAGTCTGCGTCATGCAGACAAGGATGAGGGTTCTGAGCAGGTGGGGACCAAGTCCTGAGGCTTTCTGCTGAGGGGCTGAAGCTCTTTCCAAGGGAAATGGCAGTCATAAGAGAGTTACCACAAAGTGCTGAGTGATTTTTAGAGCCCAAGCCACATGCTCCAGCAATAAGCTAATGTATATTATGTAATAATAATAATATATATTCTTGGTATATTATGATTGCACTAGACTTCTTGAAAAAAAAAAATCAACCTGTCTTATTCATGGATTCGATTTTGAGTTGGTAAGTTTTCTGTGTTCTTAAACAGCCTTTTGCAGATGCCAGTCCTGGCTGCCCTTCGGGTCAATCTTCAGGACGCCAGGGGAAGGGCCGTGGAGGAGCAGAGAGTGCCTCCGGATCCAGCTCAACTTCAAGGACACCAGGGTTTAATTAGCAGAGAACAGAACGTGGGCATGAGGTAGGCCGGGTGGTTGGGCTGGACTGAAATCGATGCGGCGTCTGTGCAGAGATCACCGCAGCCGCATATTGTTAGAAAACTCCAATTAGACAAGACAGCCGCGGACAAAGCCTGGTTAGCATTCCAGGCAGGGGCTCTAACGAGCTTGCTGCCAGCAGCACAAACAAACGACCACTCGGAAAAGGGCACGGTCCTCGGAGGGAAGGAAGACTTGTCAAGGGACAGGAAATGGAACGACTGAGAAGACAGCCCTCACCCGGGGCAGGGAGGGGAGACTTGTTGTGAGTTGCAACCCAGCATGACTATTCTTAAAACTTGAGGTTCAGTTCAGTGGTGTCCCTCAAAATCCCCCCAGAACAGTCTGCCCTGGCAGGAGAGGCATTGGAGGCCCCTGGCCGGCCACATACCTTCATCCTTGACTTCCCCCTGGGGCCGCCACCTCTAAAAGCCTTTCTGGGGGAACCTGGTGCCCACTGTCCTGTCCTTTCTCTGGAATTTTATGAAACAAAAGTGCACCATTCAGAGCACATTTTCAAGGAGATATTTAATCTGGATATTAGTCTCTGATTCTATTATAAGCTGCCAGGATTTGGTGGTGGGAAGACGGACTCTTTTCAAGGCAACTGCCACTGCTGCTACCTAACACCTCTCGGGATTTAATCACTGCCGGGCCCTGCTCTAATCATCTGCTAACGCAGGCTCTCACCTCGAACACCCTCTGTGCAGACAGGGACACTTACATAACGTGGCCAAAGGCACAGAGCTAGTAGAGACAGAGCAAGGCTGTAAACAGGAGCCTAGCAGCACCAGAGTGCTGATCCTAAACCCTCCATACCATGGGGTTGCAAGCTGCCACTGTGCCTGGGGACCCTGTGGCTTGGGCTAGTTCCTTCCTACCTTTGAGCCACAGGTTTGTGTCAGGCACATCACTCTGCTGCAGTCCCTAGGTTCTTAGGGTGATGGGCTCTGGTGGAGACTCCGGAGGAGGGGGCAGCACTGAGCCACATGTTGCAGGGGAATAGCTGGCCACCGCCTCTGCAGAGAATCAGAACTCCATAGAAGGAGGGGAGGGAGGGAGGAAGGAGGTGAGGGAGGGAGGGAGGAAGGAGGGGAGGGAGGAGGGAGGGAGGAAGGAGGGGAGGTAGGAAGGAGGGGAGGGAGGAAGGAGGGGAGGGGAGGGCACTGGCAGGAAGGGTAGCAGAATGAACGGGACATTATCACCCTATGTGACTACATGGCCCATGTGACTCTACATCACGTACAACCAGAAGAATGAGAAGTTATACTCCACTTATGGAGGATGTGTCAAAGTGCATTCTCCTGTCATGTATAACTAATTAGAATTAAAAAAAAAATCAGAATCCCTTCCCTGTGAATTTGCACTAGGAAAGACGCAGGGCCGTTGAACTTCCTTGGCAAGGCCCATTGCTCCATGGTTTCTATGCACCCTGGCACCCAGGTGGGTATGGATGGAGCCTGAGGCGTGAGCCAGGCTGCCCACAGGAGCGGCCACTCTTGCAGAGGCACAGAGCCAGGGTGGAAGAGGAGATAGCACCCGGGGCCTGGAGGCCCACCCTCCCTGCTATTGCACATGAAGCTGAGAAGTCTGAAAGTTCTCAATTCAGACTTGGCTTGGGAAGTTGTTACGACAACCTGTTTGTCCACGTGGGACAGTGGAGAGCATCTTCCCAACGACACGCCCCCTGGATTTGTAAATGACCAGATGCAGAGGCCCCCTCTGAAGTCTGATGCATGCTGGGAGCTGGCCTGGGTCAGGGCTATGAGGAAAACAAACTGGGGCCCTTGGGGAGTAACCGTGACCATGGCTGTGCAGGCCTGAAGGTCAGGAGGAGCCTTCTCTGAGAAGAGACCTGGAGGAAGGGGGAGAGGAAGCCGTTGAGTGACCTGCCAAACACAGGTGCCCAGTGGAGCAACACTGGACTGAGATGAGGGGGTGCTTGGCAGGCTCGAGAGGGAAAAAACAGAACAAAAACTGTAGAGAGTGCCGGCGCGGGGCGGGCGGGGCGGGCGGCAGGATGCACAGCGCGAGGTGCACGCGGGCCTGGCTTTAGATTTTATAGTTTATGTCCAGTAAGGTGGGACGTCTCCGGAGTGACCTTTGCCACTGAGCTGTCTGGTCATAAGTCAGTGAGGGAGAGGTGAGGAAAGGAAAAGCGGCCTAGCACCACAAAAAAAAAAAAAAAAATGAATTAAATACTCACAAAGGCCTTTTGAAACCACGGCGTGGGCAGGCCAATGTTTCAGTGGTTAGAACAGAGAAGATGCCTACCCTCGTTCTGTGTTTGCATCATATTTGGTAAATCAGGAGCAAGATATTTGGGACAAGATGACATTTGGACTTCAGCATGCTGCTTGCTGTGGCTCTAGGACCCTTAAGGTTGACCATGACCTTTGCTGGGGGAACAGGTGAGTGATGCTGTGGGGTGAGGGCCTTGGGCATGCTCTCCAGACTCACATTGCAGGAGATAGCAGAACGCAGCACTGAAAAACCTGTACCCTCACCGTCCAGTCCTAGCATCTTGCCATACTTGCTACCGAATGAAAAGTTTTAAGAAATGAAACCTAGATACAGCGGAAGCCTGCTTTATAGCAGTTACTACAGTGGACAGCTACAAATCATCGTGATGTGCTGGGGGCGCTTCACGTGTATTGATCTGCTCATTCTATCCCCACAGTGATTCCAGGAGGCGGCAGTTACAAGATCCTCATTCTACAGAAGAAAGTGAGGCACACAGAAGTTGCAATTGCCAAGGTCAACCTTGTAGGTAGGAAAGCTGACATGTAAACAGTATTCTGAATTCTTAACTACCATGCTCCACTGACTTTAAATAGATAGTAGATCTGGGCATATTTCCCAAGTTTATAAAACTGATATAGTGTGCTTGCTTAATGCAAATTATTCTTTTTACTCTGAATTTTACCCATGTTAATATATTTTGTTCCTTTTTAAATACTGCATAGTATTCCAGAATCGGATGTTTCCAAATTTATCATTAATTCTTCCATAAATAGATACTTGCATGGTTTCTAATTTTTTTCTCTTTCAGGCAATACAAAGAACATTTTTGTCTCCTTGTGAACATGCCTCCCTTTAGACATTTGTAAGTGTCTCCGAGCTCCCCACGGTTTTTCGGCTGTGGCTGTATACCAAGGGAGCATTAGAGCTTTACATACACGATTTCGTTATCTGTTGTGTGTTGGTTTGTTTTCTTTGTCGCCCAGTTGGTCACGCAACTCCAATGTGCATGGGGTTTCAGAGCCTTGGGCTTACGCCAGACCTCCCCCTGGAATCACAAAACCTTCGACATTGGTATATGTGATGGACTCGCTCTCAGAGCCTCCTCAGTTTATATTCCATCAGGACTGCATGAAGTCCTGCGGTTAGCGCCGCCCCCCCTTGGTCCTTGACATTGTAGCATGCATTCATTCTGTTTTTGAAAATAGTCATAATATTGGGAATTTGTCAAAGAACAAATGTTTGACTTTGATCTTTTCTGCTTTGCATTTTTCTATTTCATTTATTTATTCTTTTATTGTCTCTTCTATGTCTCCTCTTTTAGTTTAGATTCTCAAGAAGGATTGGTTCACTAACTTATCTTTTCCTTTTTCTAACACAAGTAGTCGAGAGGTTATGCATTTCTCTCTAGAGATTGCTTTTAGTTGCACTGCAAAAGTTTGGGGAGGTAAAATATTGCCTCTTTAATGTTCAGTTCAAAATGCTTCTTTTAAAAACACTTTGACTCAGATTTAAAAGTATATTACTTAATTCACAAACAGTTGGTGATTTTTAAAATGATGTTTTTGATATGTATTTCTAGCTTAATTTTACTATAATTACAGAATTAATCTGAATAATTACGATCCTTTGAATTTTGCCAGGGTTCATTTTGCAATCCATTGTGTGAGGAAAGCTGTGCGCAGCGTTCAATATGTGTCAGATAACTTTAGTTTGCTGTTTTGTTCTGATTTTCTTTACCTCTATGGATTTTTTCCCCTGCTTGAGCTATCAGCTATTGTGAGATGTGATAAAATTTCCATTATCATAGTGAATTCCTTTATCTTTCCTTTTGGTTCTGCAAGTTTTTGTTGTATATTTCTTGAAGCTTAATACAGATTCATAATTGTTATTTCTTCCTGATGGTTTAACCCCTTTTTGATGAAGGGGAAATACTGTTTTCCATTAGTAATGTTTTGTCTTTCAGTCTGTCTTGACTGACATTAACCAAAAGAAAACAGGCCCAGCTATATTAATGTTTTCATGATATCTGTGGGCTTTGAATATTCCTCTGCTCTTTTAATTAAGGTAGAACTCCCACAAGCAAAAATATTGTCATATTTGCTTTTACATATACTCTGGTGATCTCAGGGTCTTAATTGGAACATTTACTCCAGTGAGAATTAAAATAAGCCCTACTATGCTTGGGGGTTCTATTGGCTTCCTAGTTGTTTTCTAAATGACCCATTTATTTATTGCAGGTCCCCTTCTCTCTCTGCCTTCTCTTGGATTGGAAAATTATTCTTTCCTTTGTGTTATTGAATGGTTAGTTAAACGTTTCTGTTTTTTAGTGGTTCCCATGTGATCAGAAGGGGGACCCTTGATCTGCTGTGGTCTAACATGACAGAAAAACATGAAGATAGAAAGTGGAACTTGAGTACTTGGAGGTCCTAGCCCCATGAGGGGACCCAGGAGAGAACTGGTCTGCATGAGGTTGGTAAGACATCAAGGATGCCGAAGGACACATCCCACCCAGTAACTGCACATCTAACAAAAACAACAACATAGAAGGCAACATTAAAAAAAAAAAAAAACTTCAGAAAAAATAGAGAATTTAGTATTAGTGTATCTTCACTAAATGCCAAAGGATGTTTTCCAGGCATCCCTCATGATCCCAAACGGAAATCCATCCCCAAATGATCCCACGTGAAAACACATATATGCTGCGAGCCAGGATGGAGGGCCAAGTTCAACATGAGTGTGGGAGCGGGATTTTGTGGAACCATGAAGTTCATGGCAAGAAGTGAAGAAAGCTGGAGAGTTTTAAACAGCTGGATGGGGAGGTGGCAGCTGTGGACAGGTCAGCACTGGGCATCCCTACGCTGTGCAGGGGTGGTCAGCCCGGCCAGCCATGTCTGTGCTGCTGTAGATGTTCCTCAGACTCTAGGCCTCTGCGCTTGGGTGCATACTCTCTCTTTTTAAAATATATATTTTAGATGTTGATGGACCTTTATTTTATTTATTTATATGTGGTGCTGAGAATCGAACCCAGTGTCTCACACATGCCAGGCAAGTGCTCTGCCACTGAGTCAGAACCCCAGCCCCCAGGTGCATATTCTTTAATGTGAATTACATCAATAAAATGGATTTAAAAAGAAACAATGGACTAAACACCCGTCTAGACTCCTCCTGGGATGGCAGTGGGTGGAGGGTGAGCGTGGGGGCACGCGGGCGGTTCCCAGGTCCTGAGGGCCGCCATTCCGGTCCTTGATCCTTCTCCATCTGTGTGAGTTTTGCTTTATATTTTAAAGGGTTTTTCTCATATTTTTTTGTGATGAACTCTCACATTGATTGTTTGGGTTTATTCTTAGTTAACCTGTGTTTTGTTGCTACTAACCAGTGAAGCCTTCTTGAAAAATGACATGGCTACCTGTTTTGCCAGGGCTTGGAAATGCTATTCATCACAGAGTGGATTACTCTTTGAAGTGTCTCTCTCTTTTTCTTTCTCGGTGCTTCATTTCCCTCAGTGGTGAGATAGGCCACTGGAACTGTTGGAACTGTGAGGTCCCTTACAGCAACGTGACTATGTTTTTTCTTTTGTTTGGGCCTTCTAAAACCTTTGAGAACGTCAAGGACACTTTTAAAATTACATCACCAAAGACCTTTCTATTTCAGCTTAAAGCAGGCCCAGTCCCTGTCTGGGTCACATTAGGGCAGTTTCCTCTGCGATTTATTCCTATTGTCTGAAAAGGCATTGTCTGCAGAGATTTTGCTTTGAAACCTGAAAACAAAACACCCTTTCTTTTCCTCTTAGAAGACACAAAATGTACTGATGCAAACTATTTGTAAGATACAGAACTGTATAATGGGAAAAGCAAAATCCTCCTGAAATCCCCTGTCACAGAGAACCTCTCTAATCAATTCAGCATCCATCTCTCCCCATCCCTTGGCGCTTGGACTATTTATACGTATTTACAAGCCAACGAGCATCAGATGATGCTCCGTCCTGAGAGGCAGACTGCTGTGTTATGTCACAGCATTGAGCTCCTAACGGTTACCCTTGCTTGAGAACCGCCCCCCCCCAATAGGTTTAGGATGAAGGCTGGCACCCAGCAGTCCTCCTGAGGGGCGTCGCCCCAAGTTGTGTCCTGTATCCATCTTCCTGAGCTGGTGTGCCCTTCAACTTTGAACTTGGGGATCCTGCTGTCCCTCCCACCTCACCCGCCATCAGCCTCAACCCCACCCTTATCCCGGTTGTTGCCTGGTGTAGTGCCCCGCTCAAGCCCTGAACGGCAGCCCCTCTTGGCATCCCATGGCTTTGTCCTTTTCGGAACCAGGATGCTCTGTCTCTCATACAATCACTTGCCTGTCACCAGGTGCCTTTGTGACCTACAGGACTCACGGGGGCAATGACATGTTTGCTTTGGCTCCATTTTTTTTCCAGGCAGCATTTTAATACATTGTAGGTAAAATTTTGGTATTATGGATTTAGTTACTGTTTTCTCCTATCACCCTGTTATGGGTACATTCTTCACAGCCACCCGTGATATGACATATCATCTGAGAGTTGGGCGATTCCTGGCCTTCGTCTTGGGGACTTGCTGTGGTACCTGCCATTGACAGGTGCCAGTGCAGGAGCACTAGATAAGGAGTAGGCGACTGGCCTCTAACCCTCATTCTTGTCTACTTTCAGTAACTTTGGGCAGGTTGCTTTGCCTCTCTGATCTTGAATATTATCTATAAAATGAAGGAACTGAGCTCCAAGTTTTCAAAGATCTGATTTTTTTTTTTAACATTTAAAAATTTCTATTGAGGGCTGGGGCTCAGTGGTAGAATGCTCACCTACTAGCATGTGTGAGGCCCTGGGTTCGATCCTCAGCACCACATAAAAATGAATAACTAAAGGTATTGTGTCCAACTACGAATTAAAAAAAAATATTTAGAAAAATTTCTATTGAGATAACACAGTGGAATAATCAGTCTTTTCCCCCCTGTATTTCTTATTGGTGCATTCTAATTGTACATTAACAGTGGGATTTGTTGTTACATATTCATGCCTATGAATACAGTATAATTTGGCCAATATCATTCCAAGTATTTCTCCTGGAATAATCTGTCTTAAGAGTACAAGTCTGCTGTAAATTTTGATAAATGTGCATAGTTATGAGCCTAGAAGTCAGGATTCAGAAATTTCCGCTATTCTACCATCTAGTTAATGCCCATCTCCCGTAGGCAAACAGTGTCCTGACTTCTTTCATCGTGGTCCTATTTTCTGATCGACCCCAGAGAGTAACGAGCCATGTGTCTTCTCCTGTGCCTGGCTTCCTGCTCTGGGAGCCTGTCTGCACATCTGTCCATGTTGCTCTGTGAATCAGCAGCTGATCACACCCTAGTCTTACCCCATCATAGGGCTATACTGCCACGGGTTTATTCCGCTTGTCTCCAGTCATTGGCTATCATTAAATAAATTCCTGTAAATCCACTGATACAAATACTCTTTGTGGACCTAATTTCCTATATTTTTTCTGGTTAAATATGCAGGAGAACTGCTAAGTCACATGGTGGGTTTCTGCTCCATGTTGTAGCTAGCTGAAGGCTCTCTGGGCGTCACCCCTTCAGCAGCATGCGGTCCAGGGTATGCGCCAGTATTTGGTGACCTTGGTTTTTCAGTTGCAGCCTTTCTGTTGGGTGGGAGACAACATATTGGTTGTGATTTTTATCTGCATCTCCAGGGGGACGAGGGATTCTGGGCCTTTGCCTGTGCCTAGTCACCATCTTGGCCTCTTGCGAGGTGTTGTTCAAGTCTTTTACCCATTTTCCAGTAGGGCTCTTAGTCTTATTAGTGATTTGAAGAAGTTCTTATGTATTCTGGACACAAGTCCTTTGTCAGAAATTTGAATTTTGATTACTTTTTCTAATCTGTGATTGACTCTTTATTATACTAGCCCTTTGTTGGATGAAATGAATCTTCTAATTTTAATTCAATTAAAAATGCTTTGAGTTCACATTCCCTATTCAAAACATTTTCTTCCCCTTATCTAAGAGTTATTAGATTTCTTTTATATTCCCTTCTAGAAACTTTAGAATTTTAGCTAATGTTAGTTAGGTCTATGATCCATCTTGAAATAATTTTTCGTATAGCATGAGGAGGGGGTTGATTTCTTTTCCTCTAAATGTCTCCAGTTTTTTCTGCTCCACTTATTGAAAAACTCCACTGCAGCATCAAATAACAAATGATCCATCACTTGGTCTGTCCTTGTTTTCTGCTGCTCTTTCTGCTGCTCTCATATACAGTAGCTTTATGTTAAATCTTGGAGTCAGGTGACATGAATAGTCCAGCTTTTTCTTCAAGATTTTTTTCCTTTGGCTACTTCACGTCTTTTGCATTCTCATATATTTTTAGAAACAACTCAGCCCATCTTAAATTTAGAATCACTAAATATTAATAATAAATTCTTGGGAAATGTTACATGTGCTAGGCAAGATGCTAAGTGCTTCTGGTTTGTGACCCATCACATCTACTCTTCAAAACCACCATTAGAAATGGGTGCTATTATCAAGATCCTTTTACAGATGAGAAAATGGAAAGTGAAGATAATGTTCAAGTTTCAAACTCAGTCCTCTTTCCCCAAATTCAATGGTCCCATCCCCTACTCAGGACCCTTCTAAAACTTGCAACTTTTCAATGAATATTTTAACAGGGATTTGATTTTATTAATCACAAATAAGTGAAGTTTCACAGACATCAGGGATGGAGAACAAGCTATCAGTCAAACCCCTGAGGGCCTCGACAAAGTGGCCGTGAACACAGGCATCAGCAGGAGTGACCAATACCCCACAGCTGAAGAGAGGCCAGGGTGGGTCCTTGGTGAAGTTCGCTGTGAACGTGAAAGACGCTGCGTTGCCATCATATGTATAAGCCCCGAGTCTATATTCAGGATTAATCTCAGCTCTAAATCATGGGGAAGTTTTTGTTGATACTTCTGTGCCGTTGGTGAAGGGATTATAGAATACACAGTGGCAGAAAAACAGTGCTTGGAAATGACTTCAGATTAGAGGAATGTGTGAAGATTTGGAATCTCTGGCTCCAAAGCTTTCAGTTTACCTAAGTCTCTTGTGGTCCAGAGTAGAGACAAGGCAGGCTTTTGGGGAACTAAATGCTAAGGAGTGTCTGTAGGGAGATTTCACTTTGCACCAATCCCGTGGAACGAGGAGGGGTCATGCACTCGGAGAGGTGCACGTGTCACCCAGAAAAGGCTTTGCTACAGACTGCAATGAGGGAGGGACACCTCTTTCCAAATGCATCCCCACTAGATGCAGAGTTTGGAGAGTTGCTATTGACAATTAAGAGCCTCCTCTAAAATCCTAGAAGCAGCTATGTGGCCCTCACCACGTTCCAATTCTCCTTTGAGTCAACGGTGAGAAAAATTTCCATCCCATCCAACCAAGATATACTGCCATGCAGGATTCCATTCCTTATTCTGTCCTTTTGGATGAAAAGGACAAAGGCAAGTGCCCTGTGTGGCTGGGCTTCTCTACCTGCAGGGCACAGTCCAGTCTCCCCAGGTGTGGGCATGGTTCCTGCTGTCCACTGTGGCCTTCTTCATGGGGTGTTTCATTTCCCACTCACAAGTTCCTGTGGGGTGTGTCAGTGGTGTTTTTCTTCTCCCCATCGTGTTGATGAAGAGGGTGCTTGGGGTCACAGGTGGTGATGTTTCCGGACTCTGAGTCAAAGACACAGATTTGCCAGCAGGAAGCATGCGGGCAAGGGGTTCTGAACCCCTGCAGTTGTGACCTGCATTTTCATGTGTGTGCTAATGGCCTTTTCTTGGAAGGGATCAACAGTTTCCATCAGATCATCTAAGGGGAATCTAGGACCTCACAACGGGAGAGGAGAGAGAGCCAGCGAGCTTAGCAGCCCGGGGAGGTGAGCATCATGGGACCAGCTGGAGCAAGGAGAACTTACAAAGGAGACTGAAAGCAAAATTATTTTTGCACCAAAGACCAAAGTCCTCTGTGTCTGAGCCTACATTTCCTGATCCTGGGTTCTGTCTTGACAGGGAAGCTCTTTCAATAGGTAGTATCAGAGCTGCCTCTGGTGAAAAACTCGGAAGGGTAGACTTCTTACCTCTTGACAGTCACAGCCTCAGAGAGGCAGTCTTGGGGAGGCAGCAGCTTTCTGCCATCCCTGGCCTCCAGGCAATGGCCCTCAGCTATGGAGGAAGTTGGATTCAACCCTAATACCTCCTCTGCCTCCTGCCCACCTGACAGGCATGCCTGGGGAAAATGAAGGGTACTGAAGCGGCCCTGCACTCTGGCTGTGTTAGTGGCCAGCAGGTCCGAGGAGGTACCGAAGTCTGTCGGGGGCTGTCTGTGCATTGGCATTGGTGCTTTCTACTGTGGCTGTTGCCTTATTCAGAATTCAGAGCCCAGAGGCTTCTGGAAGCAAAGTCGAGCCCTTTTCACTCTTTGGAACTTACTTTCCTATTCGGTGAGATCAGAAATTGGACTAGATGTTTTCCCAAATTTGCTCCTGGCACTTAGATTTTCTCTACTCCAGCCGCATTCTCTTCAAGATGAAAAATCAGAAAGGGTGATCAATTATCCAAGATCACAGAGTGAGTTAGTAGAAAGCCTGGGTGGGAAGTTAGGTGCATGAAGGGAAGAGCCAATTTCTGCAGAGGGACATTAAGCAGATGATCCTGAAAGTGAGTTCCCAAACCAGGTGACACGCTTCTCTCCTCGTCCTTGTCTCCTCTGCACATGGTCACCTTTACCAGAAGGAAAAGGGGACGCCCCCAGCAAGGGATCCAAATCCAACTGTGAAGTTTATGTTGAAGTTTATGTGAAGTTCATAGGTTGTAGCATCTCTGCTTATCAATTTATAACTGAAAAAGAAAAAGGAAACTTCCTACTTGCCAGGTGTCTTTCTCAAAGAAGCCATTGGCGAATTCTCAGTGGAAAGTCCTTTGTTCAGGTGTGACTGCCTTCAAGGTGGCTTCTGTCCATTCCTCTTCCTCACCGCCTCTGATGCCATCAGAGCACCTGAAGGCAGGCAGTCCTCCTTGTCATTTGTCACAGTGCTCGGTTGCCTGCCAGGGACATGGTACAGCCACTGGAGTTAATCATTTCTCTTGAAGGATGGCTCATGTGTTCACAGAGGGGCGCTGTGACAGGCTCTGGGACAGAGATGTCCCGTGCATTGCCCCATCTTGTTCTTCCCTGCTCCCAGGAGTGCTGTTCAACACGGAGCTTGCTGTGTGACAGATTCTGCAGGGACCAGCTGGAACGGAGGCCAGGCTTGTGCAGCCACCAGGCCTTCCTGGAGGAACAGGGCGAATACCAGGCCTCAGTGCTGCCGTCTCTCAGAAAAGGAAGCAGGGTGTCAGGGAGCAGAGCCAACCCTACCATCCAGAGGGGTCCAGGGAGAGCTCAGACCCAGGTCTGCCTGCGCCCCGCCCCGCCTGCCTGCAGGCAGGGAAGATGGCCTTGTTTTGGGCCAAACTAATCCCTTCTGGAGGGAGCAGGGCTGGGGAATAAGCTGGTGAGCTTCCTTCTTAGGGTTGTTCAGTGTCTTAGTCTGATGCTGTGTCAACTCAGGGCCCCTGGGATGAGTTTCCCAAAGGGAAGGGGTTTGTGAAGGAGGAAACTCTGCTAAGCTATTTGTTAAACCAGCTGTCAAGAGCATTTGACATTGCTGTTTTTTTTTTTTTTTTTTTTTTTGTACTGGGGATTGAACCTAGGGGAACTTAACCACTGAGCAACATCCCCAGCCCTGTTCTATATTTTATTTAGTGACAGGGTCTTGCCGAGTTGCTTAAGTTCTCACTAAGTTGCTGAGGCTGGCTTTGAACTCACAATCCTCCTGCCTCAGCTTCCCAAACTGCTGGGATTACAGGCGTGTGTCACCACACTCAGCCTGATTTGTCTTTTGGAGAAAGTCCCTCTGTGGTTCCCTTGGATACTGCCTGGCTTTAGGAGCTGGGAGCTCAGTGGCCGACCTCAGCCCGGCCCCTTGCTCTTAGAAGTAGCTGGGATTCTGTATTACATGACCAGTCACATCACTGTTTCCTGAAATAGCTGCTAGGAATGTCCTGAGTGGGCTCTGTCTGGGCCCTGACGTTGAAGTACTCACATACCCCACCCTGCATGGAGACACTCTTTGCAACTTACAAAGCACTTTGTGAGCTCGTTCTGATGCTGCCACTCTCATTTAATACTGCTGTATGGTTAGTGTTGCTGTCCTCCGTGTGTGGGACTGAAGCCCAGTGGGGGTCCACTGACTTGTCCAGTATCAGAAAGAAAGTGGGACCATGTTTGGAATGCCCAGTTCTGGACAGCCCCATCCGTGCAGGGGTAGAAAGTGAAGCTGACTCAAGGCAGGCAGCCAGGCCGCATGAGGCCCGGGGAACACTCATTCATTTAGTGACCAAAGTCCTTCCCTCCTGGAGCCTGTACTGCTGTGTGTTGGGGTAGGGCAGGACATACTAGTGAGTTATCTAAAGAAAAGGAATGCAGTAAGGAGCAGGGGAGGCAAGGTCACCCCCTCTGTGCAGAGATCTTAGCGAGTATTCCAGGAAGAGGCCTCGGGGAAGGCAAAAACCTTGCAGGGTCCGGAGCTCTGTGGACTCCGGGAAGCAAGAGGCCCATGAGGCTGGATTAGAAGGAAGGATGGAGTATGGGGGGAAGAGGGGGCAGAGTCAGCTGGAGCAGCACAGGTGGCCCAGGTTGGCCAAGATGGACCTGCAATGTGTTCTGGGCGTGCTGAGAAAATCCAGCTGGTGTTGACCACAGTCAGATAGTTCAGAGGAACTGGAGTTGAGAGACTGGGAGGAGAGAAGGTTCTTCGTTGGATCACTGAGCTACGTACCTGAAGCTCTTTTTTTTTAATTTATTTTTTATTCTAAGTTGTTATAAATGACAGCAGAATGCATTACATTTCATAGGCCTGAAGCTCTTTTTATGTAGAGGGGCCAGAAGCCACACGGGGACAGAGTCTGCTTTCTGTTTAGGCCCAGATATAACAGATTTGTCAAAGACAGTGGTCATGGGGAACTGTGAGCTGCCTCTCTCCTCGAGGGTGTCCAGCAGACCAGAGGGTGCACATCTGCCCAGCAGGTGTCCTCGGGCATTTGTGAACTGAGGGGGTGGTTGGTCAGTCTCACATTTCTAACCTCATCCCTGGGAATTTGAATAAGTGTCTCTATTCAAAATTCTCAAGCCCTGTTCTTGAGATGTGTGGGTTGACTCTTCCCTCTGTTTCTAAACACATAACGAGCAGCCCCACCACTTGCTGCTAAAATAGGAGTTCACTTATTAATCAGACAAAGCACAATTATAGCAAGGTAGTTCACATTAAACAATCTAAAAATTCTGGAGGAAGTTCCTCTGTGGGTCCCTTGGATTCTGCCTGGCCTTAGGAGCTGGGAGCTCAGGGGCCACCTCTGTCTTCACCTCCACTGACACTTTCTACCTGCCCTTTTGAGAACTCATTAGGCAGTAGACATCTGCCAATCAACATGGATGGACAGGGGTTCGATCGCTTGGTGGCTCATGGATCTCCTTAGGTATAAGAGATAACTTTCATCATGACTGGGGCTGACATATGGGCTTAGTGTGCATTTTCCTTTCACCCTCAGGATCTCAGCCAGCACTCTGTCCTACAAGCCCAGCACCATCTAGAATCAGGATACAGAACTCTGCATGGCATTGTTCCAGATCAAGGGTCCCTGTACCATGTACCACAAAAGAGACCTGGTGGTAGGTGTGTGGCTCGTGTGATTTACTGGTCCTGCGATAGACCAGACCATTTAGAAGTGAACTATCTAAATAACCTAACAACATACAGGAGACACCAGCTTGGTTGATTAGCCAGTGCAGGGAATCTGGTGCAAGTGATGCTGCCCAGTTCCCGAGCACTGAAGATGAGGAATCTCGAGTATGTGGTGGAGGACTGAGGGAATGGATAGCATTTATAGCCTTGGACCATTGGTAAGGGCTGTAGTTCATCCCATTAAATTTCCTTTGTAAAGTTTTCCCAGAAACGAAGCAATTGGAACTCTGGAGAAGCTGCCCCACATTTGAGTTGGCCTGATAGGGGAGGGGAGGGGGAGTGAGAGGTGCAAGGGGTGAACTGTAGTGGGCACCTTTGACGCCCTGTCCATTTCACAGACCCCCGAGATGTTCCTTTGCTCACAGCTCATGCTACATTGTTCTCTGGCAAACTTTACTTGGTCTATGAGAATTGATGGCCTGGATATATCCAAGAAGTTACTATCCTTCCTGTAGGTGTCCGTAAGCCAGGGACTGGCCAGTTGCAAGGTGGAATGATGGCACTCTTGCCACAGAGTGGGACAGACAGGCCACAGAGGTTCTGACTGAGGCTACTCCAGCTGAGTCCTTCTTCTCTGTCCTGAGCTGCTTCCCTCCCCCCTTTATAATTCCTAATAGGAACATTTACTATAACTCTTGTCATCTTATTGTGACAATTAAATTGTCCTACTTTCTCTCAAGACGTAACCAGAGCCTTGGAGAAGAGGGGAGGGGAGACTGAGCCTGCACAGGCTTCTCTCACCACTTTAGGGTGCAGTATCCTTAGGGGAACTCGATCCTTAGTGTAGAAGACACCGATCTAGAGATGTGCTTATAGATGGCCACACGCGCTTTGGTTATCCATGTTCTGTAAGCTAAACGATGTTAAGACAAGGGCTTTGGATTGTCTGGTTTGACTAAAAGAAACAAAGCTTCCTAACGTGCCTACTGTGATCTGGATTTGGGTTATATTTGTCAATTCCATGGTAATCACTCAGGTCTTCTCCCATTTAGGTTTCTAACTAGTTGAGATCAGAATAAGAAGGTAGAAAGGATCAAAGTAAAGCACTGGTGTCATCAATGACTTGGCTGGAGCAAAATCACCCAAATTGGGTATTTCTTGTGTTTGGAGGGCACACTAATGCCTGAGATTAAAAGTTAGTCTTCCTTATTTGTACCATTCTAGGCCTTAGGCCTTTCTTTGGGAAGAGTTGAAACTACACAACTGCACCCTCGCCCTGCCATCTGCATGGTACATTCCAGAATGCCTAGGAGAAGAGAGCCACATGAGATAAAGAGAAAGGTGGGGGGCAGAGCCAAGTGGGCATGGTTTTACAGCACTGTGGCCACCTCCCTAGCTAATGAAGCCTACTGGATGTCAAGGTCTCTAGTTTACTGATGAGCTAAGTGTGGGTGGGGCACAGAGGGGACCCCAATGACTCCCTACAACATGGTCTCTTCCTAGGGCACACCGTTTCCTCTCGGGGGTGAGACCCACAGAAGATGTTCTCCCCAAACTGCACCCAACCAAAGTGCGTTTTCTCTGGAGCCATCACCGTGAGACTAAATGAAGAGAGTTATAGATAGTGTCTTCCATAATGTTTTTACTAGGAAGAGAAACACTGCTGGAGAAATACATCTTCTCCTACCTGAACTGAGAGTGATACAGTGTTGAACTGTAACTGTGAGGTTATTTCTGCAGGGGCCTGAGATGACACATGTCAGAGAATGGCTTCTGTTGGTCTGACTTGATAAAGTCCTTGTTTTGTTTTCAGAGGTCTCAATGACCTTTCCCCCGAGGGAAGGAGGCCCCTGGAGAGCTAGGATCTGTGGGTGGACAGTATGATAAGGGAGTTCTGTGGAACATGGAGGTGGGGATAGGTGGGAGGCTGTAACCCCATCACGTGGGTGGTCAGCCCAGGGACTGCAGTGTGCGCATGGCTTGCGTCATGGCTGAGGTGTGGGCTAGGCCATCCACTTTCTAAAGCAGCCTTCTGGAATGCATGGCCTTGAAGCCCACGTGGAAGGGAAAGGACAGCTAGAATCACCCTCTTACACTCCGCGGTGCCACCACCTAGAGGGGTGTGTCATTCCCACTCACAGCCTAACCCATAGAGATGATTGGTTGTGCCCCCTACTGGCAAAGGGCTAAAGGTGGACCTTCTCAGGGCCCAGGAGAACTGGACTCCTGTGAGCCCTTGAATTCTCCACCATGAAAAATGCGTGCTGAGGGCCTCGTGTGGAGGCTGGCCCCAGCACTGGCTACGCTGGCCTGCTCCTGTCACTCCATGCAGCTGGTCTCTCCCAGCCTCCCGACCCCTCACACTGTCCCCCACTCTGCTGCCCACCAAGTGGCTCATCCAGAACTGCTCAGAAACGTGACACCAGGACCCAGAGAGCAAGAGGACAGCATGTCTTTAAATATGCTCTGCAGTCTATGGTTTGCGGAGCGTTTTGCCAAGGACTTCACTGAATCCTTACAACAGTCAAGGCAGGCAAGGAGCAGGGATGCAGGACCAGCTCCGCTCACAGCCCTGGCCTCGGTGCCGAGTCCACGGTACTTAGTGGACACCAGGGTCTGAGTTTGCCCAGTGAATATGTAGAAGGATAGGCAGGCTCTGTGAATAGGGCAGCGAGTGACCTTGAGACTGTGGTTTGGATGAAAATGTTGGGACTAGGATAAAATCGAAACACTTAAATTACACTAACTGCCAGGCACTCGACCAGGTTGCCCCAACGTTCATTGTTTATTCCTCACAATAACCAAGAAGATGCATTTGGTGATTGTGTTTCCTGTCCATAGAGAAGGAAAGAGGGCACTTGAAGGTCACGAGCAAGTGAATGAGGAATGGAACTCACTGGACCTTGAGGGCCTGTGCTGTGGCCTCCAATCTGCTGTAGCCATGCTCCTTGGTTGCGTCACTCAGCATAGATCACAGAACAGGCAAAGGTTCCTTCAGGCTGGCAAGAGGGTTAACAATAGCAACAGCTCTTCATGTGTGCCCATGCCAGGCTGTATTGATGGGGTCCATCATGGGCACGCAGAGACCAGGAAAGTGCATGCTGGTCCTGTGAGGTGCCCATGTGGCACGGTTGCTGCTGTGTGCTTGTGGGCCAGCTCACCAAGCACCATTTGCTGCTGGCCAGCAAGCCTGCATTTGCACGGGGGCCTCTTCTCCCAAGGCTGGTGTTGGCACTGATTGCATGTGCCTGCACCCGCCAGAAATGGCCATGGAAACTTATAGCCGGTCCTCGACCAAATGGCCCCTCAGAGTAGGGGCCTTCTGTTGATGGTGCCTGGTAAGTGGCTGTGGTGCCAGCAGCCAGCATGGAAAGCCCTCTTGGGTGGTGGTATAGGCTCAATTGTGTCCTCCCCCAACCAAGTCCACATGCTAAAGTCCTAATCCCTAGTTCCTTAGAGCATGACCTCATTTGAAGATAGGGTCTATTAAAGAGGTAGTTAAATTAAAACGAAGTCATCAGAGTGAGCCCTGGTCCAGGGGTCCTTAGGTCATGGCACACTCAGAGTGAGACCATGTGAAGACACAGGGAGAAGACAGACTCTTCTCCAAGGACAGGGGCCTGGAACAGCTCCCCCCTCACTGAACCTTGGTCTAGAACGCCTGTGCTCCACAGTGGGAGAAGCAGCTGGGAAGAAGCTGTCTAGGACTGGCCACCAAGGACCCAGTGTCTCCTCCTTTAAGCTTTATTCCTGTGGCTGCTGCTCCTCAGGTGGCCACAGAGTGGGGGGGAGAAAGATGGCAAGGTTTCTTCTGGTGTGGCCTCATCTGTCCATGTTCCTTAAAGACGTGACCAAGTTGACTCAGCGAGAACTAAGATGTGATAAGCAGAGGCGACTCTATTCTAGATTACCCTCCATTTTAAGGTCGGATCCGCCCCCTGTTCCCAGAATGAACCCAGAACAAAGAACCGGGTTATACAACACCTGCAATAGAATCCTAGGGTGGAGGGAGACTACCCCCACCCTTAAACTGTCTCCACCTGAGGGCCTATTAACCCTGTGCCTTATAAACCTTGCCCTTGCTACGAGTGTTGGAAAATGCTGAACCAAGTTAACTTAGCCGGGAACGCCGTGTTAGTGAAATAAAAGGGTTTATTGGGTGCCACGTGGGGAAGGGTAGGGAAAGGAAGGGAGGGGAAGAGGGGTAGGGAATGGGAAAGCAGGCTTAAATAGCGAACTGGTGGTCAGGGAGACCCCTGGAGCAAGTGTGTCCATAGGCTGCTGGAGGTCAGGAGGCAGTGGTGAGGGCACCTGCTGGCCAGGCTGAGGCACCTGGGAAATGTAGTCTCTTCCACAAAGTACCTGGGGAGGTGTGGCCTTCTACCTGGAGGTGCAGCCTCTCTGCCCGGAATCCAACAATGAGCAGGCATCACCTGCTACCACCCTGCCTCTTGCGGGTCATTGTTGGTGGCCCTGGCTGGAATAAAGGCTTCTTTGGCTGTTATGTGAGTGGCTTGTGACATTTTTTTTCCTGTGAATTGGGTACAACAAAGTCCCACGTGGCCATCTTGCTATAAGAATCTGGAAAAGAAATTTGGACTCTGTTTCTCCCTCACCGAGCCTCAGAGGTCTGCAAGTAGGTAGAAGGCAGATGGCCACCGAGTGCCCAAGGTGCGGGGTCTGCAGCATACGTGGGTGTCCGCTGGGTCGCTGGCTCGCACGCTCAAGCAGCAGAGCTCACTATGGAGCTGGGCCACCTGTTAAATGCACAGGACCTTCTGCTTGTGAGGTGGTATCAGGTGTCCATGTGGCAGGGCCTGGGGCTCCTCTGTAGGGCCATGTGGACCCCTGGCAGGGCCTTCTCTCACCTAAGTACTCTGAGGGCAGGCTCCCTGGTTGTGCAGGATGATGAGCCCTGTGTGTTTGGGAAGGAGACCTCCCAGCCCAGGGAGGGAGGCATTCTTGGGACTCGAGGAGAGGCGGCCTCGCCCAAGTCTGCTTTGCAGTATGAGTTAGTTCCTTTCAGGCTTTTGGCCCCTCGTCAATTTCCAGTGCAGTTTATTTATCCTCCTGGGGCATAGCCACATGCTGTTGTGAGATAGGGCTAACTAATCAAAGCTGCTGCACATCCCTCACTACCTCTGTCCCCAAGGTATTCCCACGCCTAGGAGAAGCTCCTCCCCAGGCTCCAGAATGCAGAGAGAAGCAACTCACACACAAATAGGGCCACTGTCATGCGCCCATGGCCAGGCATTCAGGGCCAATATACCTCACTGGCTGGTTTGGAGGCTGGAGGCCAGAGGCTAGGACTTTCTGCTCACTAACGCTGCTGTCCAGGTGCAGAAAGATCAGCAGCAGTCTATTTGTCCATTGCTTTTATTACTTCAAGAAGGGTGGGCAGAGCTCCTTCAGGGTGTACCTTGATCTCTAGCCTTTCCTTTCCTTGTCCTTGGTGGTCTTTTTGACAGTCAGCTAAGCAGCTGGCTCTGTGTTGGGCTGGTTCAGTTTGGACTTCAGTTTGCAGTAAGTGGGTGGGTGGCAGCTGAAGCCCAGCCTTCTGTGCCGTCCCAGGCTGTGCTACCTGTCCCCCTACCCCACACCCACAGAGCCTTCCATTTCTCCCTGCTGTAGTGCACACATGGTTTCTCACTTGGGTGCTATGTATATCTTCTTCTCTGGAATGGAATTCACCATGGCAACATGGGAGGCCACAGCCAAATCCTGTCCCCTTGCTGGACCCCAGTTCCCTCGCCCAAGACATGGAAATAACACCCTGCTCTTCCCCCGTCCTTGCAGGTCTGTTGCAAGGATGAAATGAGAGCGCGTTGATGAGGACACAGAAAGTGAAGGAAAAAATAAACAACGAAAGGATGGTCTCGGGGCTTTGTTCCACACTGAGAAGTTTCATACTTTCCAACCTGAGGTCCAAATTTCACCCAGAAATCTGGTAATGTTCCAAGCAGTGCTTGACTCCAAGGGAACAAAACACCCAGCGTGGATTCATAAGAGCACCTACTTTCTGCGTAAACTTGGGTGAACAAAATTTTAAGTGATTTTAAAGTATTACCTTGAAATAACAAATGAAGGCTGATATTTGGAGTGAAATATCAAATGTGTATGCATTTTTTTCCCAAATAGCAGCTCACTCTGCTTAAGGAATGTGCTCCCCGGGGGGCCTTTTGGGTGGGCTGGTGCTGGGGAGGGGGGGGTGCGCTCCCCAGTTCCTGTCACCCGCGTGGAGGAGCCCCGTGGAGGAGCCCCGTGGCGGGCGGAGTGTGTTCCGGGACCTTCCAAGCAGGCCTTTCCCATCTGTCTCCGCCTGCTCCCCGCCCAGCCCCGTGTCTGTCACCACAGCAAGAGGCAGCGTCCTATGAGCATGACAGAGTGAGAAGGGATAAAAATAGAGGCAGAGGAAGGAGCCCAGGAAGAAGCAAAACCGCTGAGGACCTCCAGGGGCCCAGGGCTGCCCAAGGTCACTGGGCTCCCAGGAAGGAAGGGCAAGCACAGCTGGAGCCGCCCAGCCACCTGCGTCTGGGCTGCCCTGGGGCTCATGCCGTCTCCACGCTGATGCTGATGGCCCCCAGCCAGCGCTCCATGCCACGATTGGAAAGAACACAGCCGTAGCCGCCAACGTTCCTGCATTTCCTTTACTCCCTGCTTTCTAGAGCCTCCAAAGCCTTCTTTTCTACCCTCTACCCGCCCATTCCTCTCTTCCTTCGGAGTTCTGGTCAGTTGCTTTCCTGGCCATGAGCCCTCTCCTCTGTTCATTCGTCATCCCCCTCCTCCCCAGTACGCACTATTCCTCCTCCCAGGATCCCGCCATCCCCCAAAGGTTTGGTGGTTGTTCTCTCGCTGCTGTTGTCACTCTGGTCACAGGGAAGGGTGTAATGGGGAAGGAGATGTTCTCAGTCTCACTCTCGGAGGGTGGCAGGCAGAGGCAGCCATAAGTAAACCCAGGGCTTCTGCCGCCCAGGGTGGAGTCAGAACAGTGACTTGCAAAAAAAAGCTTTACAACAATGTCCCCTTCGGCGCTTCTGTTTTGGACAATTTGGACAGTGCCCTAGGCTTGGGCTTTGTGGTGTGCACACTGGAGATGAGGAAAAGGAACTTCCATGAAAGCTCAGTCCATGTCTGCACGGGGTGCTGTGTGATCCAGACGGCCCACCTGAGCCTCAGCTGGCATGCTGGAACTGATGGACAGAGTACAGAGCACTTCTCATGTCCCCTCTCACTTGAGCGACACAGAACCCTGCAAGTCACTGGTTCATGTCCCTTCTCCAGCTACAGGGAGACTGGAGGCCAGACAGGAGCAGATGCTCAGTCCTGGTCGTGGACCTGGTGGGTGGTAGAGCCGGGCAGGCGTGGGTGTCGGAGGGATAGGGACCTGCTTTCTGAGCCGTCACTGGGTTCCACACTTCCCCAGCCCACTCGCTGCCAGGCACTGCTTTATCTCATGGGGAGAGCAAGATGCAGGAACCGTATCTTAAAAAAGCTTTCCACCTTTATCTCACAGCATCTCTCCACTGCCTTTGAAGCAGCTGCTCATGTAGGCCTTTGATATTCTCTGCTATCCTGCCTCCTTCATGCCACAATCTTCCGGTTATTCTCATACTTTTTAGGCATTTTTTTTTCTGTTTTTGAATGGGCCTGTTACTCCTTTGCTTCCTCTAAAGGTCAGGGCACCCCAGAGCTTTCCCCTGCACTGGCTGCCCTCATTCATGCCGTGCAGCTGTCCCGAGGACCTCACCGGCCTCACGACTCCACTCTCCCTGGGAGCTGGGCTCTATCTAGATGCCCTGTCACTCACCGTCTCCAGTTCTGTCTGTTGGGCATCTGTACCTGCATGTGCCAGCTGTGCAATTAACCTACCACAGCCTCTTTCCTGGTCTTCTCTGTTTCTGACCTTTCCCCAGCTGTGCAGGGTTGGCACCTCCAGGAGAGGGATGAGCCGATGGTTTCTAAGTGCTTGGAGACCTGTCATCATCATCTCCGGTGTGTGCAAGAACTTGCTCTTGTTTTATGCATGGAGGAAAGTTTCTTGCCCATTGATGCTAGTAGTGCCCTGTGTGTGTCTTTCATGGCTGTGACGAGAACACATGCCCAGAACAACTTAGAGAAGGAAAAGTTCTTTTGGGCTCAGTTTTAGAGGTGGAGGAGGAGGAGCCACTGCCACAGGAAAGACACATCCTTCCAGGGTAGCCCCAGTGACCCACCTCCTCCAGCCACACCCAACCTGCCTAATCACTGTCCCGTCAGTCCATTTGAACTAGGATGGGCTGATTAGGTTACAGCTCTGTAATATTGTACCTCTGAATATTCCTGCAGTAACACAGGAGCTTTGGGGGGATACCACTAATCCCAGCCCTAACATGCTTCCTCCCCCAGATGTGACAACCCAGTGTCCCTCCAGATTTCAAGTGTCCCTTGAAGGTTGAAAACTAATGCCCTAAATCAATTACAGTTACATAGTTCCATGATCCAATAGGATAACTTTCAAGGACCTTGGACCAACAGGGTAAGAAAACTGGCCCTGCTTACCATCACCCCTCGTCCTACAAACCTGGGAGTCCTGTATCTAGACCCCTGGTTCCTAATGAAGAAATGCTTCTTCCAGGAGTTGTCACAGAGTTGCATGTTTGAACTGTGGGTGCCACTTGGAGGGCGTGCGGGACCCACGCAGTCACTCAGGGGCCCGTGCTCAGGAGGACCTGCACTTGATTCAGTACTCTGCTGTTGCCATTTTGAAATTCTTAAAATATTTTAATAAGGGGCCCACAGTTTCATCTGCACTGAGCCCCACATTCCTGCTGCCTGGTCACTCTGGGATCCTCAGGCCAGGACAGTTTCTCTGTCCTTTCTCTCAGTGTCTCTGACTTGGTTTAACAGTGTGGAAAGAGATCTCTTTCCATTTGACTAAACACCATCACACAAAGACCTTTGGCACACAGAGGAAATTAGAAATTATAGAATTTAAAGAACTCATGTTACAGGTAGAAAGACAGGGACCTGAAAGAGAAAGTGAGGTGTCCAAAGCCAGGCAGCAGAGCCAAGATCAGGTTTCCCAGGCTTTCCTGCCAGGGTATGTTTCCATTCACTGGTTCAAAGCAGCATGTAGACATTTTCAATACAGGAGCCAAGGCACTGGTTATGTCCATCTGCAGACAGATGTGGCCCATAAGGAAGTGCATGAGATAATATCTAAAGATGCTTACAGAGGCATGAGAAGAAAACACACAGTCAAGTAACAGTGACTGTGATGTGACCCACCCCAGGGTAACACACAGGACAGGCGACGTTCAAGTTCTGAGGTAGTCGGTAGCTGGATGGCCTCTGAGCAGGTTGGGTCCACCTCTGTGAGCCTCAGTTGTCCTCAAGTCAGGAGACATGTGAAGTAAGCCCACAGAGGGTCTTGCAAGCTGTAAGGTGCTTCCCAGGCTGGGACTTCCTGGGAGCTTTGTATTAAGAGTTGGGATATGGGACAGGCAGAGGGGCCTGGTACAGAGCGTATGGCCTGGGGAGGGACACCTGTGTCAGCAGCAGGTCCTGGCGCACAGAAATTAGGAGAGGTGGGATTGGGACATGCTTCCGAACCAAGGCCAAATACTTCAGGTTCTGTAAGTAACTACTTTTAAACAGAAGGCCCTGTACTCAAGTCAATGCTCTGCTGTCGCCATTTTGAAATAAGATTTTAAAACCTATTTAGAGGCTTTTCCTGGAAAGTCTTCTGTATTTCTCAAAGCATGTTTGTTGAACTTGTCCTCACTGTTGAAGGGCCTCCCGCCATTCTACAGCCCACGGTGGTTTATTCCAAAATGTCACCATGTTTCACTTTTGTGCTTTGATTATTGGCCCTAAAAGATCCACGGAAGAGGTGGATGAAACGGAGCGTGTCATCCCAGTGTCCAAGCCCTGGGTCTGGGGCCCTAGGTGCTCTAAGATCAAGGCTCGGGAACTGTCCTTGCAGACATTTCCTATTTGGTCTAACTCCAGGAAAATATCTTCTTGGGAGACGTTTTTCCATTTTCAAAATCTCTGCCATAAAGAAATCTGAGGTCTGGCAGTGAAACTGGCCACGCACCCACCCTGGCTTCATTTATTCACTTACCGCGCCTACGCAGCCAGTAGGAAAGGCTTGGAAACCCCAGGGGGAAGTGAAGCCGCGGTTCAAAATGGCCAATCTCCCTCCTCTGCTCAGAGCACTAGGATGCCCGGTCTTCCCAGTGGAGACCAGGCATGGGCTCCTTCCTCTTGCATCTTCTTGTCTTCCTTTGTTATGGTGTAGCGTGAGGTCCCCAAACTCGGGGCTTGGGAGGTTGGTTTGGGCTCTGCCTTGAAGGAGACTCTCACCCTCTTCGAGTCTCCTTGCCTTTCTGGCCTCAGTTTCCCCAGATGTGCCTGGAAGCAGGTGGACTGTGTGAACAGTGATGACCCTTCAGAGGACTTGCAGAGTGACACAGGGCCCTGGGATGGATGCTGGGAGATTTTGCTATTTCAGCATTTGCTATTTGCCTTCGCGATTAGGAGGCTAAAAATAAAGAAGTCAATTCAGACATAAAGGGTGTGATGCTGGGGTGACAGGTGCTCTGCAGGGGGACCATGCCTGATGTCACTCCTTCGTCAGGGAGCTGGGTCACATGGTTTCCTCCCATCAGTTTACTGGGCAGAGAGCAGGGGGGGAGAGTGTTGGAGAACAGACCCCAGGAAGCAGCAGCCAACGTCATTCACACCCTGAGACTGAAATCACATCAAGTTCTAAACCACTTTAACATATTGGGACCATGGTGTTGACCATGGGCTCCCTCCCTGGGCCTGGCTGTCACCCGATTCCTGTCAGCTGAAACCAGGGAAGTAAGACCAGAGAGAAGGGGGGCTACTGCAATTCCAATTTCACACAAATGCTTCTATACTTGTTCCCCTGCTTGTTATCACCTTGACACCCAAACCAGATAAGGGCAGGTAAGAAGAAAAAAATTAAGAATATAGAGGCAAAAATCCTAAACAAGATATCAAACTAAAGTCAAGTCATTTGCCCAAGAACTCATGAGTTACGGGTGGCTAAATCTGGACCAGAAGCCAGTCAGTGGACTTAACCTCTACCCCTTACTGCCTCTAGTGTTCTGCTCGATAGGTATAAAGGAGTCTAAACTTTCACAAATCAAGAAAAATGAGTCATCCTCCATATGTGGACAAGGCCTGGAACAGCTCTGGGCTCCAGTCCTGTGATGCTGGGGTAGAGGGACAGACTCCTGCCTGTTTGCCTGGGATGCTCCCATTTCAGACCTGAAATCTCACGTCCTGGGACTGTCAGAGTTCTGGGCAAATGGGACCATTGGTCACCCTGGATTGGAGAAGCCTAGCACTCTTTATTCTCCTGATAAGTCTCTCTAGCAGGAAGGATGATTCTCAGGAAGATGCAGTTTGGTTCACAGCTGGAGGCAAAGAGAGAACTGGAGGCAGGACCTCTTAAACCAGACCTTACCAGGAATCATTGCAGTGATATGTAGACTATGCATCACCACCCCATTGTGTGTGGAAGAAGAAAAGCAAAATGGACACAAGGTAGAAAGGAGGAAAGTGGATGAATCAATCAATTGATAAAGTATTAATTTCACTTTCTCGTAAAAGTGGGAGGTTTGATTAATAAGGTGGTGTCGGCCTTAGCTGCTCACAGAGCACACTGGGCTTTAACAACAGCTCTAGTGGCCTGAGGGGGTGGCAAGGGCTCCCTTCTTGGGCCTGGCTGTCACCTGATTCCTCCTCACAAATTCCCCTTGGTTGCCTCCTGGGGGCAAGCTGTGGCCTGGCCTGCTGCTGGCTTCAGGTCCACAGAGAATGATTCCTTCTCCTTGAACAGGGAGAGATGGCCAGGCAGCTCTGGCAAAGCCCAGGGGGGGTGCGCAGGACACCTGGCATTGGGACTTCCATGAGAGCCAGCACTGGGAGCACTGACAAGCAATGTTTCCGTAGGCTACGGCCTTGGAATTCCAGGACCACAGGAATTCTGTGGAAACTCAGCCCTCATGGTCCCTAAGCTCTACCTGTCTTACAGATGAGAAAACAGAGGGCCAGCAGGGCCCGACAGCCTGCGAGGCCATTGTTAACTCAATGACTGCCCCTTCCAAAAGATACAGTCTCCTTCTCCATCGATTTCTTCACTTTTTACTCAGCGGATAAACGTGTGTGCTGCTGTGTCCAGGTTGCTCTGCCAGCATAGAAAGAGGAGTAAGCAAGTGGGGAAGGGTGGGAGGAACGAGGGGCCCGGGAAGGCAGGTGAGAGAGAAGGCCTGCAGCAGGATTCTGCCTGTGCTCGGGCCTGAACGCTTGGCCAGAGCCCTGAGGGTGGGGCTGACGCCCAAACAGTGGTGAGTCCAGCGCTGGCCCAGCTTGCCAGGCTCGGGCCAGAACAGCTGACTTCAATCCAGGGGCCACCCCAATCTCAGGAAACCGAAAGCCACTTCTAGTGCACACCCCATTGTGGCCTGTGGGTCAAAGACGCAGCTCAGATGCAACAGAAGCTATTGAGCCCATTCTAATGCCAAATATCATAATGTGTGTGAAAATGTCATTCCATGTTACCCTCAAAGTTAGTCTGGGACAATGGTGTCATCCGTCCTCTCCAACAAAAAAAGAATAAGCACAGGCTCAGAGAGATCACATGCCTTCCCCCGAGGCCACGGAGACCTCATGGCACAGCCAGGTTCACAGTCGGGTTCACCCAACTCCAAAGTGCTCAGAGCTGCTCTCATCTCCACCGCTCACCTCCCGCTTTTTGTTCTGAGAACTCTTGTTCCTCTGCACGCTTCATTAGCATATCATTATGATTTCTGGTACACAAAGGTTAATTTTCACCAGGGCCATTTAAAAAAATGAGTCGCATTTTCTGTGCTTTGTTAAGGACATCTTTGTTCACTCACAAAAATATTTGCTGGTGGCGGTCACTAGGGTAGAGGGAGGTCAGCTCAGGTCCCAAGATGCAGTTGCAGCAGGAGCAAGCCCTGAAGCCCTACAGCACAGCAGGTGACTGGAGGCCACACCAGTTCATCAGGTGTATTTTAAAGAACTAGAAGAGAGAAGTTCACAGGTTCCCAATGCAAAGAAATGATAATTATAAGGAGACAGAAATGCTAATACTCTGAATTGATCATTATACATTGTATACTTGTATTGAATTTTCACACTATCTTGAAACTAGATATAATTACATGAAAAAATAGTTAAGACAATAAAATCATTCTTCTGCGTTTTCATGTATTTTGTAGCTTACAAGCCATGGGACTGAAACTCTTACGGTTAGGATTGTGATGGTACCAAAAAAGTATAAGTGGTCAAGACCAGTAGATATTGAACAGTGAGACTATAAGGTTGAAGTTCAAGGTCTGGGCTGGCGAGCTCTTTCTGGTTTTTAGCACTGTCCCCTGCTCAGCAAAAATACCCATGTGAGTGAATTGTATTTGGGTGTTTTGCAGATTGATTCACCAAAGGTGAATTTTTATGTGACTTGGCATGTTGTATTCATTTCAATGAAGTAACATTAATTATGTTGTTGTGCTCTTCTATCTCATTACTGGATTTTAGTCTGCTTGGTCTATCCACTTTTGAGAGCTAGTTAAAAATATTTCTTTATAATTGTGTGGCTTTAGATTGTTTTTCTTTCATCCCATCAATTTTTGCCCATGTATTTTTAAGCTACAATTGTGTGTAGATTTATGATTGTGATTAGCCCCTTTACAATGATTAAACATCCCTCTTATGTCTAGTGATATTTCTTGATTGAAAGTTTACTTTTCTGATGTGAGTGTAGCTGTTAGAGAGAGAGATTGGTTCAAGCATGGAGTCTCTGCCAGGTCCAACAACACTGCAGCTGTGGCTTTTCAGCATTTTTCAAAGCTGTCTATTCAGAAGTCTTTGCTTCCGAGTCATGCAGGCCTGCTCTGTGGCTTTTCTTTGGGGCTGGCCAGGTACTCTACATGGTGTCCTTGATTATTCCTCCACAATCGAATCCCCTGGTCGTGGAGACCTGGCATCCTGGATCTCCTGAGAATATCCGCTCTGGGTCCTGTTCAGATACGGTGTCTTCCACGTCCGGAACCCTCCGATGACCCTACTCTTTTAAGTGGATGCAACAAGTTGTCCTCTTCTTTGAGAGGATGTTGTGGCATGCCCCTGGTCACTGACCTTATTAACATGGTGGCCCTCTGAATCTACCCAGAGTTCATTGCCCATGCTCCGGCATGCTCTTATCACACAGAGCACAAGATTCCTTCTACCCACTGCTACCCAGGTAGCGTTGGGCTAATGTCGCTGATCCAGTGGAGCAGTGTGACCATCTGCAGCTATCAAGACAGCTCCCTCCGTAACAGCTACATAATAATAGAGAGAGAGTTGAAATAGCCCTGGGGAAAGAGTGGATGTTTCCTTCTGTCCCCTCATGTGAAGGCTGCTTACAACCTTCACTGCTGGTAAAATACATCTCCCAGATCAATAACCTTAAAACAAGTGCCAGAATCCGTCTATTTGTAAAGCGACGACTTCTAGTGCGGCACTTGTTATCAGGAACAACACCTGCTAAAATTGTCCACCATAATCAGACAAGACCCACCTGGAGTTTGCAGGAATTAGTCAGAGGCCTTGAGTGATGAGGGGGACAATAAGCCCTGAACCCTTCAGTTTCTGACCGTCCTGTTAGTTTCTGCAATTACCCTAGGTGTGCAGTCTTGCTTCTGGCTGACAGCCTTGCTCAGGTTGGAGGACACCTCCCTAGGCTTTCACGTACGTGTTCGTTATTGCTATTGTATCTCTGCACGCCAGTGATCAAGTGAGGGTCTTCAACTCATGTCAGTGGCTCACTGCAGATCCTGGGATGTTTATCCACAATGTGGAGCTGTAGGTGCATGGAACATGATGGGACTTGGTTGGGAGCCCCACTGGTCCCCGCCCTTAGTAGGCCACCACTATAACCAATGCCCATGATGACAGGGTATCTGGGTATTAATATTATCTGGGACTTTATACTAAACAGTCCATGGCTCTCTTCCACTATCCACAGATTCCTTGGTAGATCACTGCAGCTCCTTTTGAAAGAATGGCTGGGAGTCTACTCTAAAAACTTTGGCTGTTGGGCACCTCTGGAGAACTCTCCTGGTTTTCAGTCCACAGACCTAGCAAATGGACGAGGAGCTGCTGGTTGTAGTTTTCCACTGTGTTGGAGGGTGTCAGCTTCTACAGTGAGCTTTCAGGTTTAGTCATTGCGCAAGTTGAGTGACACTTTCACCAGCTCTTAATTTTTTTCTTATTATACAAATTTACTAACATTTTAGACAGCTTCCCATCTGTCTTGCCCCTGGGAACATCATGACCTTTAGTCATCATTGAATCCTCCTGATCTCAGAGAACTCGGATGACCTCTGTGGCTTTGAAGTCTACTAGCTGGCCTCGGTCTCTTGACTACCGTCATTGTGGAATCCCCTTATCACCATTGATGCTTGGGAGGCTGTTTCCATAGCAGCATCTCCTATGTGAATGCGACCTACACAGGCCAACCTTCGTTTCTTAATGAGTCCTGACTGATATGGGAGACAGGTTGAGGCTGGTACGCCTGGTCTCCTTTGCAGCCACTGCTATTCTTTCATTAGACCTTGGACCTTGAGATAATGAAATGAGAATCTCCTTAAATGCATCTTAGAGATCTTCTAGCTTTCACAGCTTGCCTTAAGCTCATGGTTGGCTGACCTAATTCTGTCCTTTTCTTTTTAAAAGTTACAAATGAGTTAACAAAAGCCACAACCTCCACAGTCACCCCTGCCCCTACACCATTCACAGCTATGGACTTCAATGCTTCCCTGTGTCTATACCACAGCCCAATAAACCATATGTGGATGTCTTTGAAGCTGGGTTGTCAACTCTGCTGACCACCATAACAGGGTCCTGGGCCATCCAGGGGATGCAATGCCCAGACCCACAGCTTCATCCCTAGGATCTGTTTTTTTAAGGTCACTCCTGCTACTGATTGCCTTGGCCTCATTTCCATCAAAACCAGAATCAAACAACAAGTAATGCGCATGAGCTTTATTTGGGGATCTGATCATATTATGTGAGGGACCTGGGAGGGAGAGTTAGTACCGTATTCAGCCAGCCTCTCTGGGAATCTCCTATCTGTGGGGCATTTTTTTTTCTTTAATATGTAAGTTGGATACACTTTTTAAAAAATTTTTTAAAAATTTAATTTGTTATACATGCTTTTGGAGTGCTATTCCTTTCGTATTACATATAAAGAGCAGTTTTCCAAGACATTGGTTTTTACACAAAGTATTTTCATACCATTTGAGTTTTTATACATGCACTTAGTACATTGATGTCCAACTCCTTCTGCCATTGTTTCTATCTCCTTGCCCCTTTCCATCCCCTTTTTTCTATTTAACATTCCTTCGATCCTCTCATCCCCCCTGCCTTACCACTATAATTCAGTATCTTAATAGCAAAGGAATCAATCGACCTTTGGTTTTCTGGGATTGGCTGACTTCACTTAGCATTATTTTCTCCAACTCCATCCGTTTACCTGCAAATGCCACGATTTTATTCTATTTTAGTGCTGAGTAGTTTTCCATTGTGTATATATACCAAAGTTTCCCTATCCATTCATCTATTGATGGGCATCGGGGTTATTTCCACAATCTAGCTATTGTGAATTGTGCTGATATGAACATTAATGTGGCTGTGTCCCTGTATAGTATGCTATTTTTAAGTCCTTTGAGTATAGACCGAGGAGTGGGATAGCTGGGTCAAATGGTTGTTCCATTCCAAGTTTTCCTAGGAATCTCCATACTGCTTTTCAAATTGGCTGCACCAATTTGCAGTCCCACCAACAATGTTAAGTGTGCACCCTTTTCCCCACATCCTCGCCAGCATTTATTATTGTTTGTGTTTTTGATAGCTGCCATTCTGACTGGCATGAGATGAAATCTTAGAGAAATGCAAATCAAAACTAATCTAATTGCTAGAGATGTTGAACATTTTTTCGTATGTTTGTTGATTATATATCTTCTTCTGAGAAGTGTCTGTTCAGTTCCTTAGCCCATTTATTGATTGGGTTTTTTTTTTTTTTTTTTTTTTTTTTTTTTTTTTTTTTGGTGTACAGGTTTTTGAGAGCTTTATATATCCTCAAAGTTAATGTCCTGTCTGATGTGCATGTGGTAAAGATTTGCTCCCATTCTGTAGGTTCTCTGTTTACCTCACTGATTGTTTCTTTTGCCGAGAAGCAGCTTTTTAGTTTGAACCCATGCCATTTATTAATGTTTGGTTTTAGTTCTTGCGCTATAGGGGTCTCATGGAGGAAGTTGAGGCCTAATCCAACATGTTGGAGATTTGGGCCTACTTTTTCCTCTATTAGGTGCAAGGTCTCTGGTTTAATTCCTAGGTCCTTGATCCACTTTGAGTTGAGTTTTGTGCATGGAGAGAGAGAGAGAGGTTTAATTTCATTACATGAGGATTCCCAGTTTTTCTGTGGGGCGTCCTTAAGGGGTGCATCTCTGAGCCGTGTGCCCAAGGAATGAGTGCAAGAAATGCTGCTCGTTGGCTTCTGCGTCCCAGTGGTTGGGGATATCCCAAAAGATAGGACTGCTGACTCAGAGTTCTGGAGTTTGAAGACGTGGATATGTTTATTGTCTATTTTCTGAATCAGAGAAGTGCTGGGTCAGAAGGTAGAGGGGTGGCTTATACCCCTGAGTGAGGTGCTGTCCTATTGTGTGAATGAAGATGGTGGAAATCTGCAGCAGCTGGTGGACATAGCCCTGTATAGAACAGCACGCGAGACCAAGGGCTTTGAAACAGTGTTCAGAGGTGTCCCATGCAATAATGCAATGGAAAAATCCAGGGGACATTTTTTGCTTCAGGTATGGCTGGATCTAAGAGTGAAATAACATCTCCTAGGCAAGGCCATTATCTGTCCCTCAGCTCTGTCTTCCCATGGTTTGGCTTTATTCAGACTCTTTCCATATGATGGCAAGACGGCCAACAAGAAGCTTGGCTTTCACAACTCATCTCATCTCAGCAATCTCAGGAGAATGAGGCTGCCTTTTAAGGAGCAGTTCCAACAAGAGTGACCAACTGTGTAACTTCCTCTTTGTCCTCCAAAGAACAGCTGGAGGGCACCCTGGGGGGCTGGGGGTCCTGTTCTCTTACTTTCCTCTGCTCCACGAGAGTCCAGAGTCTTTGCCTCACCTGTGCCTATGCCTGGCTTTTCATCAGCACTTGATAAATGCTGGCTGAGGGAACAAGTAAAGGCATGGCTCTTATTCCATGGGTCTTTAATGAATTTTATTTCATAAAGAGCAAAGAGAAATCCCAGTAATTTAGGCTGAATCAAGGAAGCAGACGGGGTTAATTCTTTGAGAAATTTCTGAAACTGTCCTTCCTAACTTTTGGGATACTATTTTATACAACTTGGCAAATCACTGGTCATTTTGTAAATTACTGTCTGTTTTGTAATCTCTTGGTTATCCAGATAGCCCCCTTAGATATCCAGTGGAAGCTCGGATTGGGATTGATTCATCTCATTGGGGCTGATTGTTGATTTTTAAATGACATTTGAGGCATCATTCAGAGGAAGACTCAAAATCGCCATTAGTTATACAGAGTGTGAATGAGCAATTACTCTAGGTGAATGGGACCTCTGTGCCAGGTCAGATGTAATGAGCCAGGCTGGTGTCCATGTGTAGAACAAGGGGTGACCAGGGGTGCAAGGAGGCATTAGAAAGGTGCCAGGGGCCTACCAATGGGTCAACGCCAAGAGCTCAGCGTGTCAGTCTGAGCAGAGAGACCGAGTCTCTGCCTGAAGGATTTCCTGCATCAGAAGGCAGTGGCTCTGGAACCAGGGCCAGAGTCAAGTGAGCAAGCAGTCCGAGCCCCCAATCCCTACTCCAAGTTCCTTATTTCCAGATGTGCAGAACTACACAGCCAGGGCCCCAGACACACCGAGTGACTTGCCCGAGCGTGGACTGCTGGCTGTGCTCAGAACACTGCCTGGCATGTGCTGGTGCCTGGTAGGTTCAGTGCCCCCCGTCTCTTCGGTCTTTGTCTTTGTGACATGTGGCTCCATGGTTTCTGTCTTGGTGGCGAGTCTCCAGGAGCAGAGACTGAGATGTTGGCCTCTCCATCCTTTGGGCCAGGCACAGTGTTGGGGGCTCAGGGATGTTCAGGAGACGCTTATTGGTTCTCTGATCCTCTCCTCAGGCCTCCTGGTGTCACTGGATGGGCTGATCTGATCATCAGCCCCCACAGCAAGGGTGAAGAGTGAACTGGACCTGCCTCTGCAGATGCAGGTCCCTGCCATGCTGCAGGCACAGGGCTATGGACACTGGAGCCTGCAGTGGCGGGATGTGGGTTCAATTCCACATGGCCTTGAGAGCCCACATGCCCGTCCTCATCTTCCTTACCTGCAATATGGTAGCTACTTGGCTGTTTTTATTTATAATTAATGATGGTATTGAACAATTCCATCTTCAAATAATCCTCAAGTTAAATCGCTTTTACTTCAAATTGCAGAATGTCTCTGAGCTTCTCAGGGGCACTGTGAACCCTGGGAGGAGCCTACAGCAGCCACAGCTGTTCCTGGTCCTTGCAAGCATTTGTCAGGGAGCACCCTGAAGGCCCAGTGTTCTTGGAACACTTTGGAAAAACTCACAAAGCCCTTGGTAGGTGCTAAAAATAGTATTTACTCTTCGTGTTATTGTCACAATTATTACTGTTGTTTTATTATTACTGAAATAATACAGGGACTGGGAGCTGAATGACCCCGAGATCATATTTCAGAATTCACAATTTTCCAATAGGCTTTCATACCGGATCCAACCAGGCCCGTCCCCTGTGAATTTCTCTAGCTTCAGAACATACAAACTGAACGTAGACAAATCCCTCCTGTCCTTGCTAATTAGAGTGATGGATGGTGGAGACAGGACTGGGCCACGCTGCGGTAAAGATGATGGCTTTGCTTTTAATTAACTGTGCAGGGACTTGAGGGGTGCTAGGGAAGTGAAGCAAGCTTCCAAAGCACACTGCTCACTCCTGTCCTGAACATACCAAGTCTTTCAGGACCAGTGACAAAGAAGGACAAGCATGCAGCCTGCAGACACCACTCGGTGTCCTCAATCCTCACTCCTCCCAGGAGCCAAGAGGCAAAGACAGACAGGAAATGGCAGATTCACAGCACTGGGCAGCCCGGCCTTTCTCTAAGTCCTCCTGGGGCAAGACAGATTATTCCTGGGACAGTTTCAATTCCAAACAGTCACTTAAATGTTAAACTGTTTTCCATTATTTATATGCACATTCTTAGAACAAGGGAGCACTTTGGGCCCTTGAGACCCATCCGACACCCCTGGGTCCTTGGGAAGCATGCAGTTCTAGAAGCCAGCCTTGGGTTGGGCTGGGTTCTCAGCTGGAGTCTGCTGTTGACTTGCGGTGGAAATCTGGGAAGCCCTTCTCCATTCACCTTCCCTTTTCTGGGTGTTGGGCCAGTTCTGCTGTGACAGTGTTTGGGTTGTGGCTGGCCCTGACTAGTTTATCTCAATTCAACAAATATTCAATGGTCACCTACCAGGTTTGGGGCCCTGTGACATGTGGTGAAACAAATGTAAGCCTGCTTCCTACTTCAGGGAGTTCACCATCTGGATGAGAAGGCAAATGTATGCATGTGAATGTCAGGTACACACAACATAAGTAACTCAAGAGGGTCAGTGGTGTCAAGGAAGACATTGCAGCTGTGATGAGCAGGCTTCGGAGGACATTCAGGAGTTTGTCAGGTAGGGGAGGCATTGGCAGGGGCTTTCTGAGTAGAAGGCATTGCAACTGCAAAGGGACAGAAAGATGAAAAAGTATGGTTTATGTAGAGAACTGAAGTCAGTTGTGTGTTTGGGACATCGATCATGCATGAGAGAGAGAGAGAGAGAGAGAGAGAGAGAGAGAGTATGTGTTGTATGGACAGGGAGGGGCAGAAGGTGGTAAAATCACAAGCAGGAGAGAAGATCTTGGAGGTCCTTAGACATCACAGCCTTCCTCCTGAGGCCAAGTGTGGAGGAGAGGTCAGGATTGGATTCTAGTAGGGCTGGCTTGGGCTGTTTCTCATCAGGCAAGTCTTCTAAGTTTCTGAATAGTGTGAGTGCTGTTTTCGAGGCTGTGGATATTGACAGAGGAGCATACTTAGTGGAGTTTTAAAAACAAGAGTTTCTTAGACCTGCTCAGTCAGGTGCAGAGGCCCAGCACTCACTTTTGATAAAAACCTTGCATACTTTGAATTGGCCAGCTGTCCTGTCCGGGCACACTGCATAACTTTGGGTTCCTGCCTTAAATCCTGCTGCCTCATTGCTTGCCTATTTTGAAGAAAATGAATTAAACTTCCTGTGTTCAGTTGAAAAAGCAGCCGGCAGGAAGGAAGCTGCCCGAGGAGGCAGGGATTTAGCATGCCTTCAGGTGGGAAGCAGGGGAGGCCAGCCAATCACGGAAGCTGGCCTTGTCTCACCAGGTGCCGGAGCTGGTGCTTCCTCCAGGAGCCGGCGCATCCTGTCTGCCTCCTCCAGATCCAGCGCTGGGAAGGATGTTCCTAAAACCAGCTCTGACCTCACATCTGCTCCTGGGCTGCTTCTCGCTTAGACAGCACAGAGCCCAAATTCCCTGCCAGCCCCTCTCCTCCGGCCCCGGGCCCCTCCCCAGCCCAGTCCCCTTCATCCAAAGGCGGAGCTTATTCCCCATGCGCAGGTGCATGGTCCTCCCACTTCTTTGCTCCCTCTGCCAACTGTCTTTTGTCCCTCGTGCCACCTAGCCGCTGCCCAAGTCTAAACAGACAATGCCCCATCTGGGGCACTTTCCCAACCTGCTCCTCCAGGCCAGCAAGGAGCCAGGACTTCCTGGAGGGTTCTTGACCTTCCTCTCCATCAGTACTATCCCCTGCCACCTTCTCTTCATCCTGGGATCCTGTGTTGTGATACTTATTTACTTCTCTCTCCCATTACATACTCTGAATGCTTTGGGGACACAAACATTGCTAGGAAGAGCTCACCCGCAACGCCCCGTCCACCAGGCCCCTCGAGCAAACCTCTTCAATGTGCTGGAGCTGACGATGGACAAGGATTTTAGATTCTGAAGCCAAAGGGAAGGGGTGTGAAAGCCAGAGCGCAAGGAAGGGGGAGTGCGACTCCTGCCTGGGTGAGCCTGTGTCTCCAGGGGTGGGCATGTCCCTGTTCTGACCCTGCTGCAGGGTCAGCGGGCACTGCTGTGGCCTCTCCATGCTGGTGGCAGGGATGCTCCCGATCACCTCCCTGACCCTATCTGTGTGGGGTGCCGGGTGGCATGGCGTGGCCGGAGCTGATGAGGGCTGCTTCCCGCCTTGCAAACCGCTGTCCTTGCTCCGTCAGGGTGCAGAGGGCTCTCCCTCTTCTCTTCCTGCCCCCGTGAGGCCACAGTCCTATGGCGTTAGGGTCACCCCTCGGAACTTAATTTAACCATCACCAACCTTGACATCTTGGCCTTCAACTATGAAGCTCAGGGACACGGTTCAGTCCTCGGCACTCACAGGGCCTTCTTGACCCTCTTCCCCAAGTGACAAGCTGGTGCCACATGAGTGGCATTTGCCATTATCCTCATGGTAACTATCAATGCCACTTATTCAGTGTTTTCTGTTTTCAAGGTGGCTTGTCACTGCTGCAGCCACAGCAGCTTCTTAGTCAGGGACGAGTTCATGACAGGGACACACGGTGGAGCTTCAAGCTCCTCTCCTGATCTCGGGCTTCAGCCCTCCCCACCCTGTTCTGGGAGGCTGCCTTCACCTGCCCATGGACTCCCCCTTATCCGTGGAAGCATGGCCTTTGCTTCCAACAGCACTGTTCCTCTCAGGGGCTGGAGTCTAGCTGCTGGCCCCAGGCCTCTGCTGTCTGCTGAAACGGCCACTCGTGGCTGTCCCCACCCCCGCCCTTTTGGGAGTCAGCTCTCCAGTACCCTCCCTCTAGGATGCCCAGGTGAGTGAGCTTTGGTTAGGGAGGGAGGGAGGTGCCATCAACATACCCTGTTCCAGGGGTTCAATGAACTGTGATTAGCATGTTCCTCTTGGGACACGTTGAGGTTCACAGAAGTCAAAAACTACCCTGAAATCACTCTGCTAATAAGCGGCAGAGGTTGGGCTTGCGCCAGGTGTCTGCCTGTGGGTGGTGGTGCTCAGCTGAGATCTCCTCCCTGGGCAGTGCACCCACACCCACCTGCTGAGCACCCCTGCTTAGGAGGAGGGGTGGGACGTTTCTCCTCTGCCCCTGCCTTGCTCTGCCTCCCTGGGTATGATGTCCCCTTCTCCTGAGATCTGTCCTTGCCAGGGAGGGAGTGTCCCCTCCCCAGGGAAGGGTGGGCTGGTAAGGAAGCCTGGTGCCAGCCCCCTTGCCTGAGGGGAGGGTCAGGTGCAGCTCTGCCCTTCACCTGCTTTCCTCGCGGGTTTCCCTCGAGAGGTGGTGAGCTGCCGAAGCCTGGCCTCAGCCTCTGCCTTCAGGGAATGTGCCCCAAGAGATTCCCAGACCAGACCTTTCCCCGGCCGCGTGTGGGAGTTGGCACACTCAGACATTCTCTGTGTTGCCCTGCGTCCAGGGGCCTGACTCACTCCTGGAGATGTGTCACCTGGCTTCTAGGAGGTTTGGTGAATGGCTGGCTGGAGGCTAGAGGAGGAGGAGTGGGACGTTTCTCCTCAGCCCCTGCCTTGCTCTGGTTCCTTGGGTATGGCCATGCCGTGCCCATGGTGTCAGCTGTCCCTACTCGTGGCTCCAGCTCTGACCTAGCTCTTCAGACTCAGTCCTGCCCCTCCCCCGTCCATGGGAGCTGCTATCTTCCCCGCCCCACCCATGGCTGCTAGTCCCTGGCAACTTGACATCTGAGCTGGTTTTCTTAACCCTAACACAGTTGGGACCCTTCTGTAAGAGGGCCTTCATTCAAAGTCTCTTCAAAGATTCCAGATCAGGTGGACATCTGTGTCTTCCAGGCACCCAAACTGCTTTGCTTTCATGTGACAGATATACTCAGATGATTGCCCATGGCTGCCCACGGTAGTGTGTTTAGGAAGAGTGCTGTGATCCATTAGTGATGTCTGTCAGTGTGCAGCAGCGTAGGCATGCTATGCGTGCCACGTTTTGGACTTCTCTGAACTGGATGGCCCTGTCTCTGAGCTGTGGCTTCTAGTATCTATTATTTATGAACAAAGAGATCAATTTCCCTGTCCAGAGAAGCCTAAACAAGATGATGGAGTTAATGAGTGTGGCCAACAGGCTGACAGTTTATTGGCAAATGAGACATCAACACTGTGGGGAATTATCTTCTCTGTGTGGCCAATTAATCTTGACTTTTAATCTTGACTTTGTGGCTCATGTACTGTCAGTACTGCTGTCAGTAATGGACCACCAGGGTAGAGGGTGGGAGGGTTCAAAGGCTGTTGGAGCCAGGTGCAAAAAAGTTTGGGGGCCTGTTGAATGCAAACCTCTAGTTACAGGTGGGTCTGGTCAGACCAGAGACAGAGTGATTTGCTCTACAGCCTTTGTGAATGTGTATTTTTGTTAAAAATGCCTTTTGATTGGTTATTGTGGGCCAAATTTTGTGTGCTATGTTCTGCAAAGGAATAACTCCATAGCCTTAAGATTAGCAAGGGTGAGAGACCCTAAGCATTAAAATAAAAAAAAAAAAAAAAAAAAAAAAAAAAAAAAAAAAAAAAAATCACACAAATAAATGCATACATTCTGAATTTTGTTTAAATGGTAAAATTGAAGAATGGAAGCAGGAGTACTTTAGGGTGATGTTCAATTTTGACAGACCTGGACTCTGGTGCAAGGGGCCCAGGAGATCTGTTGGATTGGTGGCTCAGGCAGTGGGGACAGAAGACACAAAGACCCTGAGGCAGAGAGACGAAGGCATGGAAAACAGGCCAGAGGACTTGGACTGCAACAGGGATGAGGAAAATTCATCAGGAAGAAAAAAGAGGAAGAGGGTCAGATCATGCAGGGGCAGCAGCACACCATGGGGGGAGGTGTTAGCCAGACGTCTCTGAAGCCAGAGCCCTGGGCCAGTGGGCAGAACACGGGGAGGTGCAGCCTGTGGTTCTTATCTGCACAGTAGAGATGCCAGGTTGTGTCCCAGTCATGCTGGGGGCCCCATGGTGTTCTGTGTGGGGATGCATTTCTTAAACAAGAGCTGTGAAGTTAAAATAACTAAATAGAAGGCCATGGGACTAAGATGGCTTCAGTATCTGGGTTCCTCCATGAGCAAAGGAAGTTTAAGCTCATCCTATTGGAAATGGCTGGCGAACCTCTCCCAGGTCTCTCCACTTCAACCACTCAAAGATTTTGTCTTGCTTCTGCAAGCACCTTATAAGATCTTCTCCCCCTTCCCTCACTGGGGTGTTGAGCCATTCATGGGCTGGTGCTGTGGTTCATCAGTTGCGAGTCCTCAGCTAAACTTCACATTTTAACATGCAGAGGTGCATTGTTTGCCGAAAGCAAACTGTTAGTTTCATTCCAGCTGTTAGTAGACTGGACCACAGCTGCAAGTCATTTACATAGTGGATAGAAGCCACCCCTGCTGCCCACGCACCTTCTTTCAGCACCCTGGCCAGAGCCCACAGTCCTAAAGGAGGCCACCTGGCTGTCCCTCCCTATCTGGCCTGGCTTTTCACTTCCTGGCCGAATCTGCTCTCTGCAATGCATGCTCTGCCTCTCCAACCAGTCCTGAGGCCATGCCTCCTCCAGGTGTCAGACGTGAGCTCTTGCCTTCTGCTTCTTCTCATTTCCATGGGTCCTGATGCTAACCATAGATAAGGACCTCCCTGTGAAAGTCACACGGAAGGGGTGGTGTGCTACCAGCCACACCCAGGTTCATTCATCCACACGCCATTCTCAACAGCTTCTCACTGTCCCTGAAAATGGCACCCTCGGGCTTCGGGGCTTTCTGCTGGAGTTTCCTGGTTTCTTTTACTCTCTGAACTTGTACTCATCCTTCAAAATTCAGTGACCTGGCTTTCTCTGGGTGACCACAATGGCTGCCTTGTCACACCAGACGACATGCACGAGGCCCCCCCCCCCCTGTCCTGTGTCTTTCTTGGCACCTGCTGCGCCAGCACGGGGTTCACTCCTGGGAAGGACCCATTAAAAGTTCATAAACCATGAATATGTGAGTGAGTCAATGACAAGATGATGGGGACATTTCTCCTAAAAATGCAACTAGAGAGTAGCCCCCTTCTGCCAAAGCCCAGCATGCTGAAGAATAGAACTCTGTCACACTCTGGGAAGCTCTTCCCACCGAGCAGAGAAAATAATAAATAGATAAAGATTCATTTGTCTGCCTCTGCTCCATTGCCAGGTGGCCATGGAGTCCCCCACCCCCCTGCTCTCCAGCTAGCAGCTCAGGCCAGGCAGAGAGTGTACCTGCTCCCCACCACGACGAGCAAGCTAGCCAGCAATAAATCCTCAATTAGCAAGCAGGAAAATTGATTGAGCCTATTCTCCTCTTCCTCCACTTTTGTTTAATGCTCCCTGTAAACAAGCCTGCGTGGCTGGCATTCAAGAGGAAGGAAAATTGAATTTAAAGTCATTTAAAACTTGCCATGATTAATGTCATGCCAGGTAAGCAGTGAAAAAGCACATTAAAAGAATGCAAAAATAAGTCTGCTCTTCAGCCAGTGAACACTATCTTTCTATGTGCATGTGAATATATCACACAGAAGCTTCTACATCAAACAGATATGAAAGCATGGCCCTCATGTGATGGCAGCTCACCATCTCCACACAGGCATACCTACTGTGAGCCTCAAAGACACGTCCTGTCCCTGTAGGACACAGCCTGCGCAAACACTGCAAATACATGGCAAGAACCATCTATGGAGTCAGACAGCCCTGTCGCTAGCATTGAACAGAACTCTGGGATCTTAGAGGCCAAACTTGATTGTTTGCCTTCTCATTGGTGGCGACATCAATCGTAAATGTGTTAGGATTTTATGAGATGCTGTACATGAAAAGTTAGCAAAGAAACTGGCATCCATTAAATATGCAGTTAACAAGTCATAGATCTGTTTATCCAGGTCCATAGTACGTGTGTGTTTGTGCACACACTTGCTGCATACTATACCTGAAAAGACTCATATTGATACCTTGTATAAGGAACAGAGTTTGTGTGTGTTTGTGTGTGTGTGTGTAGGGGGCTGTGTATGCATATATACTGAGTTTAGAATGAAATTTCAACAGTTTTATTTTGGCCAGATATTTTATTTTAAAATATGTTACCACCTGGCTATGATTCAAAGCCATGTTTGGATTTAGACAGCTCTGCATTACATCATGTTTTCACATAGTTCTGTGAGACATTTGACCTGAGACTTCCTTCTCTCCCTCTGTAAAATGGGAAAACAGGGAAATTTACGTTGGAGTGCTTGTGCAATTCAATGAGGTGGTTTATTGATTTGCTCCCTCATTCCCAAAGCATTCTCTTGGTGTCTTTCTGTGTGGATGAAGATGCAAGAAAAAATGGGATGGGGTTCCCACTCCAGAGGGATCACCTGTGATCCAAGCTGGCTTGTGAACATGCTGCCCTCTGTGAGTGAACATGAGTGCTGAGATGCTGGCACCTCTTGGGCAGGGGTCCCACAAAGGGCTCAGTTGTTGGTGCTGGTGTACACTGAGCTGTAACCGGAGCAGGAAGAACCTAGCAGGATTCTGTCCTATAGCTCTTCTTATCTACCAGTTCTTACCCTTGACCCACTCTCTCCCTTCTCTATAAGATAGGTAAGGTGTTAAAGTGGGTGTTAGGACACTCATCTTCTTCTTACTGTGTTCTGGACACCACCATAGCTCCCAACCAATCCTGCAGCTTGTACCCCTGTACCCACAGTTGAGGTCAACTCGGCAGCCAGAGGCAGCTTTATAGAATGTGGATCTGCCATAGCCAGCTCCTCTGTTGGTCCCCACAGTGGCTTCTCATCTCTGAAGGAAATTTCCTTTAGGTTGTCATAGCTTCTCTGACTGTTGCTTCCCCGACTGCCCTTCTGCCCTGGCCCCTTTGGCTCCAGCCATGCTGGCTTCCTTCTTGTTCCCAGAAAAAGCTGGACTCCTTGCCACCTTGGGAATGGCTCTGTCCCCTCTGCCTCCATTTCCTCCACCTGGGAGTCCACAGAGTGGGCTTCCTTAGGTCTTTCACAAGTGCTGAATCCTGTTACTTGCCGTGTTCTCTAGAAAAGGTACAGGGAGGAGGCTTGCAGCTGGGAAGGTTTTTGGAGTCTGCTCTCAGGAGCGACACATCTGGGCGTGGGCATGGAGCTGGATCAGGCGGCACCAGGTGTGGAGATGGAGGCGGCTGCCTCAGAGCCCTCCTCTGGCCCTTCGAGGATATCCGTGGCTGGCACAGCCCCAGGGTTCACCACGTGGGATGGGATCTTTCCACCCCCACGCGTCTATCAGACATGGCTGCTGGGGAGGGTACGTGCCTTCAGGAAGGCGGTTCCTCAGGTGAGGAGCACTGAGCACTCCAGGAGCCCATGACAGTGGTGTTCACTGGAGTTCTTGCTGCCAGACGATGTGTCAGCTGCGACCAAGGTGATTGGTAACCAGGGTGGTTGGAAGGGCCTCTGCCTCTCTACCTGACACCAGATGGGGAGTCGATTCCTTTGAGACATGGTGCAGCACTGGAGGCTCCATGTTGATCTTGGTTGCTGGCAGAACAGATGTTCCTGGTGGCAGGAGCTTGGTGAATGGGACCCTTGCTATCGGTCACACACACACTGTCTCCATCCTGGCCACTAGGAGTTCATTGTGCCCATGATTCCACAATGCCAGCAGGGGGGAACATCAGTGACCAAGGCTGGCTGGCAGCAGCTGGCTGAGCCATTGTGTCCAATTGGTGGCTTGGTGCCTCCTCCTTGGTGCCCTGTGAGAGGTGTGAACGTGCAATACACAGCTCCTCCCGCACTTTCCCGCCTCCCACAAGTGTCTATCCCAGGTTCTTTGTCCCTGGTATTCCAGTCCCGTTTTCCTAGGCCACTGCTCACGAGTCCTTAACTGCTCTTATCTCTGGTCGTTTTTCTTTAACACACAGCAGACGACCCATGACCCTGCACCATGCCTGATCCTCAGTCTGTCAGGAGGACTTTCATTCACCCCTTTAATACTTTTTTATTTTTAAATGTTTTCTAATTAATTATACATGACAGCAGGATGCATTTCATTTCATTGTACACAAATGGAGCACAACTTTTCATTTCTTGGTTGCACCATCGTGAAGGACAATCCCAAGTGCAGTGTTCTAGGCTGGCCTCACATTCCACACTGACCCTCCGTGGGAAGGTCTCATTCCTCCTCCTCTGCCAGCTGGTCCTAAGGGAGACCTTGACAGTGCATGGGTGTGGGTCTGAGGGAGAGCCCTGGTGTGTGAGATGGACCATCCTTTAGGAGGCTTTGCTCGTGTCCTCTGGCCCTGCTCAGGATTGGTCCTGGATGGGCCCCCTCCTGCCTAGCGTGTGACCTGAAAGGTCTGATTTAACCCCCATGTTTAAGGAAAATACTGGCCATGGCCAACAATGCCCTAGAGCAGATATTCCTTCTTTACCAGGGCCAAATTCCATCCCAGGATCTGTTTGTTGGCAGAGCCTTGCTCCAGACACAGTAGGGCCCGCCTGGAGCCTCAGGAGGCATCTTTCCCAGCGCAGATACCTGGAGTACCTTAGGGTCTTTCTGTTCACAGGGCCCTAGTGGCAGGGCATGGTACTGCAGAGCCTTTTCCGGGGCTGCTCCCACTGGAAGTGACAGGCTTCTGTGTCGCATGGTAAATAACTTGAAACAGTACAGGGGTCCCTCAGTGTCTTTGAGGACTTGGTTTCAGGAACCCCATGAATACCCAAATCTTCAAATGCTCACATTCCTTATATAAAATGGTATAGTTTGCATATAACCCCCACACATCCTCCCACATACTCTAAATCTTCTCTAGATTACTTAGACTACCTAAGGCAGTGTAAGTGCTGTCAATAATTGCTATTCTGTATTGTTTGGGGAATGATGACAAGGAAATTGTCTTTACATGTTCAGTACAGTGGCAGTGAAAAAAATTTCCACGTGCGACTTGTTGAATCCACGAATGTGGGGAGAACCGCTTCCTGAGGTGCAGAGCCTGAGGGGGCTGTTCTGCTGATGGTGGGAGGTCGAGGCCATAACTTGGTGTTTGGCTCTGGGGGGAAAGAACGTCCCAGGCCATGAATGTCACTGACACGGCAGAGCCCTAAAGTTCAACATGGTTTATTTACTGTTTCTTGGAGCACTGTGTCATTTTACAGAGATAGTCACCAATCCTGCCACGTCTGTGCACCCTATGCAACCAGCGAGATGTCATTGCCTGTCATCTCAGCTACTCAGGAAGTCAAGGTGGGACCATTGTGAGTTCAAGGTCAACCTGCGCCACATAGGGAGACCTCATCTCAAACAAAAACAAAACAAAAAAACCTGTTACCTCTTGTATATTTATGTGTTAATCTACTGTGATATTCTTTGGAAGATCCAGACCATAATATTTTAGGGATTTGGGAGTTAAGATAGCCAAGCAAGACTGCAATACTGTAAGTGTATGCAGACATCCTTCTCAGAGGGAGGAGGAATCCTTCTGGTTGTTTTTCCTAACAGGACTGGGAAAGAAGGGCTTCACAAAAATCAGAGGTGTGGACCCACACCTGGAGCGCCCCTGAGGGCCTGCAATGCAGCCCACCCACGATTGGGAGAAGACCGCCAAGCATATATCTGATAAAGGGCTCACATCTGGCATATTTAAAAACACCTACATGAATAGAAAGGGCCCAACAGAAATATAGACAAAAGATTTGAGGAACAGACTTCATGAATGGCCAATGAACATGAGGAAAGATGGCCAACTCTACTAGTCACCAAGGAATCGAAGTATAAGACTCCATGGAAAATCCCACACATCCTCCACTAAGGGTGGCATTGGTAAAGGCCGGCCTCACCAACTGCCGGTGCCGATGTGGAGCTGGAGACTGGCTCCATGTTTTATGTTGGTGCACATACTCTGTGACTCAGCAATTCCAATCACAAGTACATCCCTAAAAGTGTGTGTGTGTGTGTGTGTGTGTGTGTGTGTGTGTGTGTTACATTGCACATTCAGATCACCAATTTTTGTACTTAAAAATTGGGCATGTACAACACAAATGGTTATTTATAGAGTGGCTAATTGAGATTCAATAAATAAATTGCACACTTACAATAAGAATGAATGAGCTATAACCATAGACAGCATCATGGGTGAAATTCACAAACGACTTTGAGGAGAAAGCAATCACACAGAAGAGAACATACCACGATTCAGCATGCATGGACTCCCCCATGGCGCCTGAGATCAGTCATGTGCACACTCTTGGGGGAAGGGTAGAGATAGGAAGGAGGCAAGAGATACTTTTAGATTCTGCTAATGATCTCTTTGAGTATTGGTATTGTGTTTGGTTTGAAATAGTTGAATAATCTGGATATTGTTCAGTTTTTTTGTAGGTAGACTGTACCAATAGAATCTATTAAAATGTAATATTCCCTACTGCAAAAAAAAAATGCTTTTCCTTGCTTAAAACATTCAGTGGTTTTATTATATTTTAAAATACCTTGGGCTGGGGTTGTGGCTCAGTGGTAGAGCGCTTGCCTAGCATGTGTGAAGCACTGGGTTCGATTCTCAGCACCACATATAAATAAGTTAATAAAGTAAAAGCCCATCAATTAAAAAATGAAAAAAATACCTTGTATCATACTTCTAGGAACATATAAGCCCCTGGCCAGGCCTCTCCTGCTTAGCAGGCCGTGGCCCAGCCAGGGCAGTAGGAGCAGAGGTCAGTGCGTGGAAGGCGATCCCAGGGTTGGAATACCGTTTTACATGCCGTAGGTAGCCAAGCTGCTTAGCCTTTCTGTGCCTCAGTTTTTCCAACTGTGAAGTCAGTCCTCAGAGTTATTATGACCCAAGTTAGATTACACATGGAGTGCTGAGAATCTGTCATTTCACAGTAAATATTAATATAAATGGCTTGATTTCCTTGAATACATTGAGCTTTTATTTCCCCCTGCAAAAGACATTTTATTCTCTATTTCCTCTCCTTGAAATCCTTTCACCCCATTTTAAGAAATAAAAACATCTGCAGAGTGGTTTCCTTTTGATCAGTAGTTGGTAGGAGCCGAGTACCTCATCCTGGGTCACCTGGACTGTGAGTGGTGGATTCTAAACCTGAGCTCTGCCCATCCATGTTCTAGTCTAGGTCTCTCCCTGTGGTAACCTGTTCTTTCCTTGAAGAAAGACAAGTCTAAGTTATTTTTGTGCATTTTCTTATGGCACAACAAAGCACAGGAAGGGTTTTGATGAATTGTTTTCTTGAACTGACGCGGTTTCTGAGTGAGCGTTCAGTTTGGTTTAGGAGACAAATATATAAACACTCAAAGTAAAATAACAAATGTATGCTTCAGTGCTGTAGGAGAAGAGCTTTCACACAGCATGATTAATTGCCCAGTGATCAATGCAGACACTGTTCAAGTTCAGAGAAATGAGAGTCGTGAGTGGGCTGGGCTGCTGCTCAGAGAGGACCCCTGGGGGGCGGACCCTGCACTGCATGGGCTGGGGAGAGATGGCTTCCAGGCTGCAGTGCAGCATGACCTTAACAAGCCCAGGGGTTTCGTGGGGACTGCACAGGAACCAGTGTGGCTGGAGCCTAGTGTTGACCTAGGAGAGTGAATGGAGATTTGGTCGGGAAACAGAGGGAAGTTGAGTCCCCAGAAAAAGACAGGTGCTGGAAGAAGTAGTTTAACTTCATACTGATTTATGATTTCTTAAAAAAAATTTATTTGGTGGTGCTGGGGATTGAACTCAGGAGCCCCGTGCAGCCTAGTGCACCCTACCACTGAGTCACTTCCCCAGCCCAATTTGTTTTCTTTTTTGTAAACAATTGACAAAAGACAAAATATCTGCACATGTTTAATGTATACCATTTATAGTTTGGGCACATGCCTGTGTCCACAATCAGGGTAATAGCAGATCCATCACCTCCAAATCTTCCTGTTGCTCTGTTAAGTTTTCCTTCCCATTGTGTGTGTTTTGGGGAAGGGATAAGAATGCTTCTCACGGGGGCTGGGGTTGTGGCTCAGCAGTAGAGCGCTCGCCTAGCACGTGCGCAGCCCGGGTTTGATCCTTAGCACCACATACAAATAAATGCTGCAAATAAGTGCATTATGTACAACTAAAGCAAATAAATATTTTAAAAAAGAATGCTTCTCAGGAGGATCTGTTCATCTAGCAGAATTTTTAGCAAACAATGCCACATATTAACATGAGCACCACGTTGTGTAGCAGAACCCTAGACCTGTTTATCTTGAAACGAACTCCTTTCTCTCTTCTTCCAGCTCGGGACAATTGCCATCTAGTCCCTGCTTCAGTGACTGGACTACTTTAGGTACCTTATATAAGTGGGAAGCCTTCTTGACGTTGGCCTTGGCAATCATTTCTTGGATGCCACTCAAACCACAGGTGATCAAAGCAGAATTAGACAAGTGAGACCACATCCAATGAAAAAACTTTTCACAGCAAAGGAAACAATTGTGGGAGTGAAATGGTAATCCAGGAGAGGGGGAGAATATTTGGAAACAATGTATCTGACAAGATCCATAACATTTAAGAAACTTCTTTTTATATAGTAAGAAAATGACAATACACAAAATTCTAAATAACCAGCTTGAAACAAAAATGGGCAAAGGGCTTGAATAGACTTTGCTTCAAGAAGACATAGGAATGGCTGCCAGGTTTATGGAGAGATCCTTGGAGCACTGCAAAGACATGCGTAAGACAACAATGGTGACAGCTGATGAGAGCTTCCTATACAGCATAGCTATGAAGAAAATTGACTTTGGCGCCTGGTTCCTTGGCTCAGATCCTGGGTCCACTACTTAACACCCCCAGCTGCTGCCTTCTAAATCCAATTGCTGTGGTTTTGCTAAGGGCACATTTCCCATGAGCCTCTCCCAGCCTGTAGTCAGGAGGAATTCTGCAGGTGTATCTGTGGGAGGTGCAGCTGCTCCCCTGCACGATGCTGGTTATAGAGCTGCATTGCTGGCCTGCTTTTCTAATGGTACTGGAGAGGCAAACCGACCCTTGTACACCCACCAATGACATCTGAGAGAACTAAAGAAGATTTAAGTATACGTAATATGTACCAAATTTGTAATCAGAAAACTGAGCATTATCAAACCCCAGATGATTTAGGGATTCAGTGCAATCCCAATCAAAATAATTTATATGGAAATGCAAAGGACCCAGAATAAACCAAGCCACACCTGAAGAGTAAGGAAGTGAAGGACTAGCACATTCCTGCAAGACTCATTTCCACTCTCTAGTGGTTAAGGAAGCGTGTCATTGGTACAGGATAATCGACTGTACCAATGGGAAAGCAAAGGGCCCAGAAATAGCCACACACACGCTCTCGCCTGGATTTACTGGAAGGCATCCCAGATTGTCAGTGCACAAGAGGGTTGTTTCTCAATAAATGGTGCTGGGACAACTGGATGTCCAGATGGAAAGCTGAAACTTTGGCTTTAGGCGTGAAGGTAACATGGAACATCATATCTAAGAGGCAAAATGTTAAAGCCTTCAGAATAAAACAAAAGAATATCTTCATAGTCTTGGTTTCTTGATATTGTTTGAAAACAAGAAAGGCCACAGTGAAATCTTACCCAGAAACTAAACAACTCTTTCATATACACACACACACACACAGAGATTCGTATGCAATCATTCATGTTATGTACTAGAGATGATTTAACTTGTGTATTTTTCCTCAGTCACTCCTGGGGTTTGGGCTCCAACACAAGGTAGTTTAGAGGATGCAGTTCAGTCCATCACAGGTTCCTAACCATATCTCACTCACACATCAGGCCTCTGAGTGGCCCACACTGGGCAAAGTTGAAATGCTAGGTCTGGAAACCAGACAAGACATTGTGCTGTGGTCTCCTGTGCTCCATCTGATTTGTTCTGCAGGTACAAGGTGGCTAGCACCTCCTCATTGTCTGCCCATCTGTTTTCCCTTGAGGATGCTGTGTTCTGTCAGTCATCGCTATCAGGGGCCCCTCATAATTCTCCAAGGGTCAGGCCCTACTGGGAGCCACTCTAGCCTTGCCAGTAATGTGAGTCCCTGGCCTCAGGTGGTCAAGGATGGTCCCCTGTACCAATGATTTCACATAAGCTATCTCCACCTTTGCTATTTGCCAGCCACATTCTATGATGCCCCTCCTCCTCCAGCACTGGCCCATGGAGGACCACCAGGGGCTTTCCTCTGAAATTCCAGGGCCTTTGCAGGTGCTGGGTCCTCTGGGCCTACTCTTGAAGGCTGTCATCTGCTGGGACTTCTCTCTACATACACGCATCCATTCCCACAGGCACCTGCTTCCTGTGTTTGGTAACATCTTTCTCCACCATCAGCAGTGACACTTCTCTGCTCTGTGCTGGTCATCATGTCCTCTGGGGTTCTAGGAACAACTCTTGCTGTGACCTAGGGTCAGGAAGGGTTGTCTCTGCACAATCTTCCAGCATGGAGGAGGCCATCACAAGAGGGAGGAGTGGGCCAAGTCTGCAGCTTTGCAGCATTCAGGGCACATCCTTGGGGGCCATCCTCAGGTCAGGGTCTCGGGCTTTTCCAGCGAGCACTATAGACCTGACTTGCTTGGGCCTCACAGTCTTCCAAGGTCAGCCACTCCACCTGCTAAGTCCTGGACTTGGCCCTGTTTATTCACACTCCAGTGCAGGAGATGAGAGTGTCTTTGCTTCTAAAAGAGGCTTCCTGGCATTCACATCTGGCTGTCAGCTGCTGGTTTCTGCTCTCAGCTATTTTCTATCTTTCTGAAAAACATCTGTGACACTCAACAACCACCACCGCATACAGTTATCCTTATAGACACGTCATAGTCTCAAACCAAGGCTGTCCCAGGGGTTGGCACCTTCCCTTCCACTTTACCTCCTTGTCTTGCTCATACCATTCCCAGTAACTGGTACAGGCTGCGTTCGCAGAAGCAGACCCTGAGACAGAGCTTGGGGCTCAAGATGCTTATAAGGATACCCTATATGAAAGGAGGGGCAGGGAGAAGGGCTGGAAAGAGGAAAAGGCCCAAGTGCAATGAAGATTCGCCACGCCTCAGCTGGCTGACCTGCTGGGGAGCTCTGGAGCAAGTAATGCCCATCAGAGTGTCCCAAGTGGGCCAGGATCTTAGGACCTTAATGCTTGTGCTGCCTCAGCTACCATGTCCAAGGCCAGGCCCTTCTTGGGACAGTCCATACCCAGTGACTCTGCAGCTGAGGTGGACACTGAAGGTGCTGAGCGTGGAGGCTTCCTGCTGACCCTGCTTCTTGATGTTGGGCAGGAAGGCCTCTGGGGAGGTGTCTGGTGTGTGTGCAGCCACAGTGGATAAGGTGTGCATGATGTGTGTTGTGTGTCGATGCAAGTTCAGGCACTCAGCCTGTGTCCTACCGAGGTCCTCCTGGGCTCCTGGTGATGGTGCCTGCAGGAAAGGGGTGGAGAGATGTGTCAGGAGCCCTGTGAGCTCTGGGGCCCCTCTGCACCAGTGCACGTGCATGGCAGGTAGCCAGGGAACTCTGGGCAGGAAGAGATGTGCTGGCGCTGACTTAGTTCTGCTTCTCTCCCTCTTCCCCATCCTCCCTTCCTTGAAAGGAAGGAGGTTAGGGAAGAAGCATGGGCAAGAGCCCCATGGTTGAAAAACCAGAGAAAACAAACGTCATTAACTTTGCAAGGTTTCCCCATCCACTGCCAGTCCTCCCAGGGTGGTGGCTCTGGGGCTGCTGCATGTCCTGGGGCCCAGAAGATAACAAAGCTCTTTGGAGAGTGGTGGATTTGAATAATGCCTCATCTGAATGCCAGTCTTGGCAGCCTGTGGGATAATTATCCACCACCTGAGCGCTCTTCGGCCCCTGGGCCGTGGTACACGGGGTTGCCAGGCGCTTGGCAGCCAAGGAGGCCTCGGGCATGAGCAGCCTGAATGTGGCTCTGGGTCCCCACGTGGCCAGTCCAGAGCTGCTGTCTGGAATTCAGCTTGAAAGCGTTTTTGGAAGTGTTAGTCGGGGATGGCCGGCATAGCTGCCAACTCTTCCAGTCAGACTGGACCCATGCCATGACTGGGGGCAGCTCAGATGTGGTGGGCACAAGGGCTGGAGGGCTGCAGCAAACCAAGGTAGCGAGGACAGCAGTGTCGCAGGAGCTACTGAGCATGCCAGGCCCTGGGCCAAGCTGTAAGCCTCTCTTTACAAGAACTGTGAAAGATGGTTCTTAACCCCATTTTAAAATTAAAAAAAAAAAAAAAAAGTTTATTGAGCGTTTGTCGCTAAGTACAGTGCCAGCCCTTGAGATGGATGATGTCGTTCCTTGCTCTCAGCTTCACGTTGTGGGTATTATCATGACCACACTGAACAAGGCGAGGAGACAGAGGTTTAAAGGCAGTAAATAAATATCTATAATTGAGGTAGATTTTGGAGCCAGGTCTATGTAATTCTAAGCAAATGGATAAAATAATGGTGTGGCAAAAGATGCCACCCTAAAACCTGCGATCCCGTGGAAGAGCACCTGGCTAAGAATGGCAGGTTGATTTTTGCTTTAAAGCAGGGCCTCGACTTCACCAGTTAACCCTTTGTGCTCTTATGTCTGTACATTGTCCCTAGGCACAATAGCGACCACCCTGACACCAAGCAGCTGTCGTGCAAAGGAAGAATAAAAATATGATGCCTTCCTTGGTATCGTGGCAGTGCCCAAGTCCTGGAGGGAAGCAAAGACCCACGAAATTAGCACCCTGTGTTGGAACATGGCTCAATGGAGAGCTGACCCTGTCTTGACCTCTACTCCAGAGCAGCCAATCGAAAGTCACTTTTGTGCATTAATTTCCCCACCTAAAGATGGGGACCCACGGGGCAGGGAGTGCATTCACTGGTCTAAGGGGCATTTTCGCTGACCAGCACACAAAGCCTGCATCATCCTGGTTACCTAAGTGCGTGTGAACTTGTGAGGAATTAGGGTTGTGACTGTCTAAATGAGAACGGTGACGATGGTGAAGAACAGGAATAGGACAAAGAGTCATGCTGCTGCTGCTGCTGACAGTGAAGATGACAATGAAGCACGACATCTTTGCTAGAGATAGATGTCACCATAGGCTAGGAACACATTGTGCAGTGGTGTAGTTACGATCCCATAGAATAGTCACACTATTGTCAGGGTGACATCCTGGTGGTGAGACTGAGGCACAAAGAGGTCAAATGGCTTGTCCAAGATGGTCACAACCTAGGTTATTCCTCAGAGAGCAGAAAGAGCCCTGGCTACACCCAGGACGTGAGGGCAGAGGCTGGCGTGGCACAGCAGCTGGCCCTTAATGGAAGGCAGCAGAGTTTGGCAGCTGCGTTGTCCATAAAGAGAATGGTCTTTGGGGAGTGATCCAGTGGCCCTGGCCCCAGCAGAGATGCACATGCAGAAGGCAAAAGCAACTTAGAAGACACAGATGAGGAGGTTAAGAAGGGACCTAATCAGGTGAAGGTCAAGGTCCCTGGGCTTCTTGGTCTCTGGAATTCTGCGATAATGTTTTAATGTCTTCAATTGAAATTCCTGTACTTTTTACAAGAAGCAAGATTGGGGTTAATCTGCTATCAGGTAGAAGCAACCACTTGCGTGAACCTCTGGGAGGATGTGAGATTTACAAAGCCAAATCTGATTAAGGTGCAGACTTTCTCAAGGAAACAGCGATTTTGCATCACAATGAAAGGAGAGCCCAGCCCAGAATGGAGAATTCGCTAATTGTTCTTTGCAGCTGGGGGCATCAGACCCCTTTTGGTACCAAGCTTATTGTCTGTGTGTATAAATTTTCCAAATTCTCCCCCAGTGGCCTGGCAGCAGCAGAATAAATAAGGAATTTTTTCCCCCTATAATCTTTTGAAATGAAAAGGAGTCCCAGTTCTCCTCTGAATTTTGGCTTAGCAAAGACTCCTAACACATTTGTTGCCCTAGGGTGTCCCTAGGGAACCAGGTTTACTTAGGAGGAATTCACTGTCTTGAAAGAGCAGGAACAGGGACATGGGCTTGGTTGGGAAATAGCTGTCAAATCAATTATGCCATGATCAGATTAGCAGCATCAGAATTCTGTCTCTCACCAGGTCAGCATTTCCAAACCCATTGATTTCACAGGGAGAAGGGAAGGAGAGACACCCCGCCAGGGTTAGTGTCCCTCCTTCCAGAGAGCTTGGAAGTGTGGAGCAAGGCTCAGCAGCCTCACAGACAGACACTGCTTGGGAAGAGGCAGAGCCTCACCTCTCTGGTCCTTCCTGCCCACCCCAGCCTCAAATAGCCCCCTGCTAAAGGCTCCTGCTCTTTTGAATACTGTCCTTCTGCCTTGGGTGGCCTGAGATCTGTGATGACAACCCAGTTCTCCAAACTCCTTCCCATCAGTTTCCCAACCCAAAAGGGACCTGCGAGGCAGAACCGGTCTGTCCCATCAATGGGCCCCACTTTCACCCTGCCCCAACTCCTATCCCACTCCTGCCTGGACAGCCTGAGCCCTTTAAAAGCCTGGCTGCTCAAACTCCAGACCCTACCTGCAATGTCTTGTGCTGGGAGACGTCTTGCCTTGCTCACCTAATCTCCAAACGCCCGCCCATTTCTCTCCTGCTACAACTGTTTCTCAGTCATGGCACCAAGGACACTCAGCAGTGACATCATGATTTGGGTTTGATGTCTTCACCTCCAGGAGATTTCAAGCACCCAAAAGCAGGAGTCACCCCCCGCCCCCCGCTCGTCGGCTCTCCTCTCTTCAGTGACCTCCAGGCCTGACTGGCCCTGGAGTTTGGCTAAGTTGTATGTTACTGTGCCTCAGTTTCCTCACACCGAAGAGCCACGATAGGGCTACACCTCTGCAGCCGTGGTGTGGACTCTGTTGAAGGGGCAAGTGAATTAATTGCTTCAAAGCTTGTTTGACATAAAGTTTAGGAGTAAGACAATGGTTGTCACGCCACGTTGCTCTCTGTGGTCAGTCTCACATGCAGCAAGCACAGGCCAAGGATCAGGAGCAAGTTAAGAGCAAGCAACCATCAACCAAGGCCCCTGCATACCAGCAAAAAGGCCAGAACCCTGCTAAGGAACCATGGGGTCTAGCTGCAGGTATCAGTTTCATGTGTTTTCAGAGTTTCCTGGGATTAACAACTGGCGGCCACTGCCAACCAGGGGACAGAGGATACTGCAGGAAAAGCAACAGACACCTTAGAGGTGACACACGCATAGCGCTCCCCCCGTCCTGACATGGCTGGGACCAGGACTGCAGCGACCCCACTGCCCAGGCAGAGCCAGCACACATAGGCACGGACGGCGTGTTCCTCACTTCACAGTGAAGAGCTCCTCCCCTTGAGCCCCATGTTTTCCCAGTCAGCTTGGTACCTTGGGTCTGCCCCTTCTTGGCACCCCATTGCCAGGTGTCACGTGGGGCTCTCTGGCTCCTCAACAGCTCTGTGAGGTCTTATTGACCCCCTTTTCTTTTTTTTTTTTTTTTTTTTTTTTGTACCGGGGATTGAACTCAGGGGCACTCGACCACTGGGCCACATCCCCAGCCCTTTTTTGTGTTTTTATTAGAGACAGGGTCTCACTGAGTTGCTAAGTGCCTCGCCATTGCTGAGGCTGGCTTTGAACTCACGATCCTCCTGCCTCAGCCTCCCAAAGTGCTGGGATTACAGGCGTGCGCCACCGCGCCCGGCCTTATTGACCCCCTTTTCCTACTGAGCCAGCCGTGCCCTGTCACCTTTGGGCTCTCCTGAGATTGCATGTTTCCTCTGGCCCATTACCGTCGACAGAGGTCATGGTTCATCTAGTTGCCTGTTTGTCTCATTCCCTGGACCAGGAGATGCTTGCGGTCAAAGACAGAGCCAGTGCCTTCTCATCTCATGGCCCTCTGCAGGGCCAGGCACAGAGGGGAAAGTGCTTTGGACTTTAAGCTCACTGAGTGACCACCTTACTGGAGGAGAGAAAGGGAAGAACCAGACTTGAGAGGGACCCAAGGGTGGAAAGATGCCTCCAAAAGCCCTTTCCTCTTCTTGGCTGGGGGCCAGTTGCCTACAGGTCTCTGAATCCTGCTCCTAATCCTACCCTCTCCTCTTCAGCCTTCCTAATCCCTGTGGCTCCAGGGCCTGGCCCTAGGTTGAAGTTAGCTTTTTAGTTCAGAACCTTCAAGACCTTCAGCTTTGAAGATGGCCTTTGTCCTGGAGACCACACTGGGATGAGAAGTGAGCCTCAGGCTAAGTGTGACTTGGAGGAGCCCAGAGCCCTGTCCTGCCCTCCTGGGGCGTACCGAATGACCTCTCCAGCGTCCTGGCTCAGAGTTCCTACTGCCATCTGACCCACAGCTATCTGACCCGCACCAGCGTGACGGCTCAGCTGCTGCCAGCAACAGGAACAAGGGGACTTCTGGGTGAGGGTCAGTCTTCAGTGCTCCCGTCTGTCTCCCCTGAGGAGATGAGGGGTTTGACAGGGCCCGCATGTAGGGAAGATGGCGATAGTGTCAAAGTCTGTTCTTCTGCTTAGTTTTTGACATCAGGCTATTACTCCTTTAACTTCTGGGGGCCTGTATTTTCATATAAAAATGAGGACAGGAAAAAAAAAGCTCAGAGACATGAAATAACTTTTTCCAGGGCCCCCCAGCTCAGTTTGTGGAGGTAGGCCCTGAAGGAAAAGAATTTGTAGCAAGCCATTTTCCGTGCTCCGTGCCATGTTCTACCACAGTTCACTTCTGATTTCTATAAAAAGAGGGATTGTCTCCAAGTGCATGTTACAAGTTCAAGTACATAAAGGGGTCAGTCAGTCACTAATCTGGGAGAAGCAACCCTGAGTAGAGAGAGGTCTATACATATCAAGGGATGCCCAGAGTTGTGGGGTGCTGTGGCAAATGTTCCCTGCCCATTCTATGGAGCCGTGGCTCTACTCACGGTGGCCAATAGGCAGGTGCAAAGAGGGTCACCAGAAAGTCCAGACAGTCTTCCTTCTAAAGCAACTTGGCATCTGGATTCCCATGACACGTTTTCACCATTCAGTAGTGGAACTAAGTCAATTTATTTCTCAAATAAATTGATGGATGAATGAGATCTAATCTGGGAGGTCAGTATGACCTCTAGGCTGCCACCTTTCCCCTGCTGTCCTGGAGAAGAGGTTCTAAAAGAGCCTTTGCTGAGAGGGGTCAGCCCTGGGATTAGCCTTTGGGTCTGCACATCTCGCAGTCCACTGTGCTGTGGGGTGGGAAAGGCTCCTCCGCTGTCGTCCCTCTGGGAGGCTCTGAGCAGGCGTGGGCCCACACGCATGCCTTCCTCTCCCGGAAGTGGTGCCCAGACGGAAATGAAGGGATCTGGGCCCTCACCCAGGTCGACAATCTCTGGCTTGTCTCCAGATGGTGGCTTTGTTATTCTCACTGTTGACTCCAGGGAGCATTTGGAGGAGCTGACCAGGGCAGAGGGCAAGGCCTACGGAGAGCCGCCACTGTCTATTCCTGCAGCTCAACCTTGGCACATGCCAGGACTCTGTGGCACATGGGCTAAGCATCTAGAGAAGCAGCAGCTCCAGAGCCACAGGGACGTGGGAAGGGGAGAAAAGTGAGCACAGGTCACTGCTGGCTCCCTGCTGGCTTTCCCATGCTGTGATGGTCTATTCTAAGGACATCAAGGGAAATACCAAAGATAACTTCCATTCACTGTCAGTACTGGACACGTGTTACCATGATAAGTCTGCAAACCACTCCAAGAGTTAAACAGCCTCACCTTCAGTTTACAGAGGAGTTCGTCGTCCACTTAGGCCTGCACACGAAGCCAACCCAGCAGAGAACAAGCTGGGCCATTTCCCCTCATAGGGGATGGGGTTTTGCTGCAGGTATGAGCTGAGGGAGCACCACGGGGGCTGCCTGCTCAAGCTGCGGGCCTGTGCCCCACTCCCCACTGGCCCATTCACGTTCACTCCCAGATGCCATCTTTCACTTAACCGTATGACTGCATGGATCTCAAGGCAATCTGCTCTGGATGCCTCTCATTTCATGTCTCATGGACGGGCACTCCACCAGGGACTGGTCACATGCCAGGGGCTGTTGTATGCAGGTGTGCGATTTTCCACTAGACTGTAAGACCTCATGGCATACACCCTGGGGGCCTTAGCATGATTTTCTCAGAAGTCCACCATACACTTGACGTAGCGCCTCTCCCGCTGCAGTTCCCTTTGACATAATGTCTTCCAGGACAGATGGCCCCGGGCACTTACCTTGCTGGTGATCCCTGCTCTGATCAGCAACACGCTGACCTTCTACAGCAGCACTCTAAGCACATGGCTTGCTGCAGTGTGCATGGGTGTGATACCTGCTGTTTGTAGCACCTGAGAGATTTGTTCAGGTGCTGTGCCTCCTCCCTGGTGGTTGGAGGTACAAGGTACAATACTTTTATTTGGAGGAGAATCCTAGCACACCCAAGACCACGACACGAGGGCCTGGAACTGCAGGAGGTTTATCTCCTTAGTGCACCCACCCTTCCTGCTCAGCTGCTGCACTGAATGTGACGGCCGCCTCAGTGTGGAGGACGCTCTGCAGCCTGCAGGCCAGGCAAGGCCGTGCCCCTGGGCGGTGTTAACAGTGAGAACATGTCTCCTGCCTCTTGCACCCTGGACTCCGGGCCTGCCGCACTCTACTTAGATCTGGCAGCTGCTTCTGTGTGTCCAACAGAGGCGCCCTGTGGGTGTGTTGGGTGCGGGGTGGGGAGGGTCAGTCCCGGCTGCCTGGGCTGCTAACACGGTCTTCCTCGGAGATCAGAACTCTGAAGCCCAGTGATGAAGCAGGGAGAAGCTCGAGCAGCTGTGAGTGATGTGTGGCTTTTTGTCCGCCACACACTTCTGTCTCAGCTTTTATTTGGCTCAGAACCTCTACCCGGAGAACGTGATGCCACACAGCAGGCTGCTCTTACACTCCAACTCGTTCACGGTGTGGGCTTTTCCAGGTGGTCACGAGTTCCCAGCACGGGCTGTTTAAAGGGTGAAGTGGCAGGTGCCACAGTAGGTACATTTTAGAGCAGCCACACACCCAATAGCGACTTAAACATGCAAATGGAACTACGTGGCCCCCGTCCCCACGCCCATGATCTGCCTAGGACTGACAACCTGAGGGCACCAGGATGGGATAAACTGGGCCAAAGCCCAGAACTAACCTGGGACCAGGTTTAGTTTTTATTCTTTTATTTTGCTACCTCATTAACTACCTCAAAACAGATATTTCTGCTGGAAGCCACTCATTTCTCACTCACAGATCCACAGGCTGCAGGGGTTCTGCTTCTGGCTGTGGTCTGGTCCAGCTTTGCTCTAGTATCTGTTGTCCTTGGCCAGCAGCTGCCCAGGGTGTCTCAGGATGAGTGGCAGGAATGAGAGAGGAGCAAATGGAAACACATTGGAGAGGCCCCTTGGCTCCTGCAGGTGAAATGGGCCCATGCTCTCCCCACAGCCAATAGCAAGGCCGATGCAGGGACAGTGCTCTGCCCACCGGATGGTAGTGACCAGTCCCATGGCCAAGAGTGTGGATGCATCCCTCCGATGGGGAAAATTGGAAAACCAGAGGCACTGGCCCAATTCCCCTCTATCCCAGTGTTCAATATAATGTACCAACTTCTGGAGGACTTTGAGTCTCCCATGGCCCCCGTTCCTGCACTCTTCTCATGGTTGCAACCCCCTCTCACTATTCTGGTGACTCTTCGAGGCAGAAGCTGGTATGTGACTGTTGTCTGCCTGGCCCCAGAGCCCAGCCCGCCCTCGGGAGAGGCCAGTGTCAACTGCCCGGCAATTACGCCCTCACACCAGCTGCTGTGTCTGTCTCTTTTGGTGGCTCCCTCCAACTGCAACATGATTCCTCTTGTTTGCACATATTCTGAATCACCTACTTGAAATAAAATTTGTCTTGCTCAGATCTAGGCATCCTCCGTGCTACTGCACAGAGGAACAGGGACATCTGCCTCAGAGCATGCAGTGGTGCTAAATAAGTCAGCCCAGCACAGCGATAGCGATGGTGATGGTGATGGTGTTGGCATGCATGCAGGGCCTGAATGTGGGTGGGCAACCTACATCACCTCTCCAGGTCTCTATTTCCTCATCAGTAAAGTGGAGACGATAGCTCCTAATTCACAAAAATTATCCTGAGGATACAGGGAGCAGCGGATTTGGAAGGACTCCTGCATCATCATGTGGAAGGCAATTCTGCGAGGCTTTAATGGTATTGGACAACCATCCCTATTTGCGTTTTAGACCGAAACAATAAACTGGTTTGTTGATCTGTGGTGAGAAGTGGGATATTTGTTTCGGCTTTTTAATTGACACAGCTGCTGGTGACAGTCTGCCCCAGGCCAGCACTGCCAAAGATGTGATGAGGTCTGCTGGCGTCTGCTGCCAGCTCAGAGCCCACATCTGTCTGTTCACTCTGCCTGTGTTGCCAGGCTCCCCTCGGGTCACTGCGTCCCAGTGTGGTAGATTGCAAAAACAGCTGCACGTCCTGCCCTCCTTTGTATCGGGGCTTCACAGCATGATGCTGCACAGAACCTATTTCTCTGCCCCTTGAATCTGGGTTGGCTGTGGGACTTACTCTGACCAGCGGGAGACTAGTGGCATGAGGAGCTCCTGCACGTCAGCTTCTCCTCTGGCAACCCTGCTGCCACGTGACGAGCCAGAGGTAGGTGCTGGATGGAGACACACGTGTGGTCCAATCTCCCTCATGGCCCTACCCGGCATCCAGCTTCTCCCCACTGCAGAGCTGCTAGCTGGTTGGCAGCAGAGCACGTGAGCGAGTCCAGCCAGAGCAGAAGAACAGCCTGGCTGAGCCTGGCCAAACCACACGTGCTGTGCCGAGTCACGAGCTAACCCAGCGGGTGTTTGGGATCATCATACAGTTAGCTAATGCTGCTGATACACTAGGCAAGTCTGGTCTATACCACATACCATCTGTCTGGAGGTGGGGGACACACCTAAACAGGTGTGTGACATGCTGATGAATGCAGAAGGGGACTGTGTCAGGTCTCCAAGACCACCCTTAGGCTTGCCAACTTACTAGGACGACTCAGTTCTCAAAAGCCTTTGTACTTGTAGTTAATTTATTAAAATAAGGATGCAGATTAACACCTGCTGATAAAAAAGGCATGTGGGGGGAGCAAGCCTGAGCTCCCAGCTGTCTTCTCCAGAACTGCAGAGTGCTCAGTTCCCCCAACAATGACTTGTGACAGCAAGACAAACTGTCAATCAAGCTGGCTGTCCTGAGCCTGGGGTCCAGGATTTTTTATTGGGTGCCAGCCTTGGAGGTGGCAGTGCCTGCAAGTCTGACCTCAGCTACTTGGCACCTTGTCTGGAGGTCAGACTGATCTGGTGCACTCAAAGCCTCAGGCACATGCCATCCACAGCAGATGCCATTGCTAGCACAGCCTGTGTGGCATGGCCCAAGCCTGAGGCATACAACACACTCTTAGGTAGGGTGCTCAGAGGCTTGCTGGTCCAAGCAGTGCCTGAAGGCCTTGCCACACAGGGTTTCAGTTTCAGCAGCCCTGGTCTGCCAGGCACACAGGGGGAATGTGTCCTGGTTAGTGAGGAGCCCTCTGCTGGCAGGAGAGTAACTTCATACAGGTGTTGCACAGCTCAGAAGGCAAGAGTGTGCTCGTTTAGGAGCTGCACGTAAATGTCATAGCAACATCTGGGCACAGGACAGCCTTGGGCACGGGTCTTAGGCCACATTTCCTCTCCCCTTGGCCTCAGTTTCCTCCAGGGAAGAGCGAGATGAAAATCACGCCATGACTGCCCCATGACTCTTCACACTTGATGGAGTCGATTGAAGGAGGCGTCGATGTGCAGCCAGATTCCTGAGAGTGCCCATTCAATGTCATAGATTGAATTTCCTTCGTCATTACTCTAATGATCTTGTCTTCTGGTTCATTCAAAATGGAGATACAATCTAATTTCAATCCCCAGAGAACTAGAGTTAATGCAATTGTGGAAAAATGACCCAGGACCATAAATACCTCTGCAGCTCGGCCACCCCTCCAAGGTGGGAGAGGTGATCATCGGGTTCCTCTATTCATTTTTTCATCCATTCAACACACACATATTTAGTCTCAACGTGTGCTGGACCCAGGGCTAGGTACCAGGAGCGTGTAAATGAAGGGACACGATTCTAAGAGGCATCACTCATGGGTTAAAGGAGAAGAGTAACTAGTGGGCAGTCGCATGGCAGTGGGTCGATACTCAGCTCTGGAACTTGATGTTGTGAAAGAGCCCAGATGAGCTGCCACTGCACAGGGCAGCAGACAAGACTTCTTAGAGGGGCGAATTGGGTTTGAGGATGCACAGGGCTGGAGGGAGGTGGGATGGAAGGCATCTGGGACGGAGTAGCACCTGGGAGCTGAGGGTGTCGACAGCAGCACCCAGACTAAATGCAACTGGGGTGCTGACGCCCTCAGCTTCCCTAGTGTGATCCTGGCAAGACCCCAGGTCATTGGTGGTATTGTCCCCTTCCTGCAGAAGAACAGACTCGGCTCAGCCATGTCAGAAGCAGGCAGCTAACTTGACAGGAAATCTCGCGGCCTCCAGCTGAGAGCCAGGTAGGGAAGCACTTCCAGGAGAACGGAGGTGGGAGGGAAGGAGTGGAACAAGGGGAGGTGGCAGGGTGGTTTCTGCAAGGCAGATTTCTGCGAGGGACGAGCATGGAGGCAGACCCTGTTAGACACCGTGGTCCAGGCAGGAGCAGGGTTCCCGAAGGAGCAGAAGCTCTGGAGGGCAGGGTGCAGCTCTTGGGGGGGGGGGGGGGGCGCAGCTGTGGCCACCTCTGGGCACCAGGTGGGCCTGCACAGGTCATGGTGTAGGAGACAGAGGGCTTCCCGGATTCTGGTCACAGCTTGAGGTGTGCTGACTCTCGGGACTCCAGAATGTCCCTGGAGCTCTTCAGGCCTTGGTCTCACTGATAAAGGAGGCTTCCTGGAATCTCCAGTTGTTGAGGATTAATCCAGCTGAAGTGTGTTAAGTGGGGGGGGGGGGCGCTGCTGAGCAGGGCGGGGATGCTAGAGGACGGCTGAGCGAGTAGATAAGCCAACAAGTGAATGAATCCATGCTTGGAGAAGCTTGAAAGGGGAAGGATAGGGGACAGCCCTGGGCCATGCCCTAGAGACCTGTTCCAGGCTCCCGTGGAAGCTCCGTTGTTCAGCTTTTGATCTTCTAAAAAAATTTTAGCTGCATAATGAAGACACCTCACTTTGCTCCTAAACTCCACTGCTTGGTATAATGTGTCTTTGGCCAAGAGACTTCCATTTCTTTTTTGTTCTGAAATATTTTTATTAGCGCATTATATAGTCCCCATACTCTCCCTTTCCCTCCCCCAGCTTCTTCCTCTTTTGCTCATTTATTTTAATTGGTCATTCATTCTATATGAGGTGGAATGCATTGTGATCTATCCATACATGAACATACCATCATTCCCAAGTTCCCTGCTGCTCCTCTGCTGACCTCCCTTCTGTTTGAGGCTTCTATTTCTACTGGGATCAGAATAAGCTCATGGTATTTACCTCTCAGGCTCACTGGGAGAATGAAGCAGCATAACACATGCAAAGCACACAGCCGGGTGGAACCCGCAGGTTTAAAGTCCTCCAAAGACTTAACACTTTCCCAGAGAAAAATTCATGCAATTCTCACAGGTTCCCTTTGGTGTATGTAAATCAAATTTTCATGGGAGAAAAACCAGGGACAGATATAAATGTGTTTCCTTAGGGTCAGGAATACCAAGATCCCACCTTTGTTTCCTTGAACCTGCCTCAACCTGTCTTTCTAGGATTTCTCCTAGCAGAGAGAGCATATGTCATCATCTCTGATTGTGGATTTTGGCCATTTCTCCTGGGAAGCTCTTCATGACATCCCAAGAAGAGTTAAGCAATTTGTCCAAAATTCACAGATGAAAAGGGGCATCAGGGCTGGGGTCCACATCTCCTTCCTCTACAATCAGTGCTCTTCTAATTACACAGCTAGGAAAAATCTTAGAAGTCTTGTAAGTGAGCAACAAAATACTGGGTTCTCTTTCAACTGGACTCTGGGAGTTATTTAGCAAACCCTGTGGGGTTATTTGATTTCATAGGCATCTGACCCCTCCAGGGACTTTCACTGTTATTTTTCAGTGCTCTAAGATGTAAACACTTGAGGGCCAAAAAAATAAAACAAAAAAAACCCCAGTGCTTTTCTATGAGAAATGGATTTCATCTGGTGGAGAGGACAGTTGATCCCCCCATCAAATGGAATAGCCTACTTCAAATACTACACTTTGCTAGCATGACCAATTTTATCTCTATTAGCAAATTAATTTCAGAATTCCTGATTCCAGATTATATGACTCTTCACATTTTTTGAAAACTTTTAATCTTACTGGTTTCATCATTACTTAATGAATTTATTAAAGTCTTTGATCTGTGTTCATTACATACATGTATAAAAGTCATGATTGTTATTTTGAAGGAAATAAATGTATATTTGAAACAGGGAAGCAGGCCATGTCTAAGAGATATCTACAAATAAATGTTTGTACAAAGAATATATTAATTCATACCATTAAATGTCTCTTCGGTTTTATATATATGCTTCTCCAAATGCTAAACACATAGCTTTAACATTTTTTGTTCTAACATTGTATGTTTTAATGTTTAAGTGACATTGTCCTAAAGAAACAAAAAAAACCACCTGCCATTTTTATATTTGGACAATGAAAAATACTCATGTTTCCTTGTATCTTTTAATATTGATTTTTATAACCCAAATTATGTACTGTCCGTGTGTGTGTGTGTGTGTGTAGAGTGTATGGGTATTCATACACATGTGCACGTTTGATTTCATGACATCTGGCTCTAGGAGCCCAGAGCCCCTACCTGCAGGCTCTGAACCTAGCAATCTACTTGGAAACACCTGCAGACAGCCATGTCCCGCCAGCCTCGTTTATTTTCACCAGAGACCTCACAATGACTCTCGCTATGTTCAGGTCAGGAGCTGCTCTTCATGTGCAGGTGACATCCATTGGGACTGACCATCTGACCCAGCTGCCCCTGGGGAAAGCAAGTAAATGTAGCTAACTGTGGTCCAATTAAAACTGAGGAACGTCACTAGTCATGGAGATACGGGGAGAGTGGCACAGGTGCTGGGATTCTGTCCCACTCTGCCTGCTAAAGCTCACCTCCTCCCAGCAGGCAAGGGTTTGAGGGACTTTGTTGACACAAGCTTCTACATCCTCTGGGCTATTAAGGGCAGGGATCCTCAGATGCTAGGGCACAGAGATGCTGGCAGGGTGCCTCTAGCTGTGTTGGAGAGGAATTAGAAGTGAAAGAAAACCTCTTTCATTGCACAGCCTCTGTGTCCAGGCCCCGAGAGGGGCACCTCTGCTGTGTCCTCTCAGCCATCCCTTCCACACATGGGATGAGCAGCCTGGGTCCCTGCCACCTAGATGATCTGTGTCCATGAAGTGCTGGATGGTCAGAAGCAAGTTCCCCTGGTGACGCTACTGAGTGACATCAGAACACCCATGAAATTGAGGAAATGAATGAAGTCACCATGTGAGAATCTCTACAGCATGATTTCTGTTTTATAGAATACTAACACATACAGACCCTCCTCCTTCCCTCCTTCAGATCCCGTCCCAGGAGGGAGAAAAGGCAGGCTTATTCTGCCGCCGTCATCTCATTTCCTTTCCCCTCTGGACAAGCCTGGGTAGTGGGAAGGAGATGGAATTTCAGAAGAGTTTTAAGAGGTAGATGCTCCAACCTCAGTTAATGGAATAGATAAAAAGACCACCTAGATGTTTTAGACATGGATTTCTCAAGAAAATAGCCTAGCTTATAAGGTTATTCCTGGACACTGTAATCCTTTTTACTATGTGAAAGCTGATAATCATCCTTTAGAACTCTGTGCTCCTTCTGCTAATGTGACAGGGAAGGTCATACTCAGGGACAGGAGAAAAACATTAGCAAGTCTAGAGGAGACCCTTGGTTACACACACACTTAGCTTTTCTTTAGTTTGAGTATGACCATCACAACACCTGTGCTGAGCCAGGCATTAGATCTGAAACAGAAAACAGAAGAGCAGACCCTCACAGAGATCATCTCTCACGCACCTCAGTCCACTGGTAACACAAAGTAATAAGAAAGTGGAAGGACACAGTGAATAGCATGACAAACTCTCTGGGACCAGAGAAGACTCTTTACTACCATGCTTGGGAGGTCACACAGACACCCCCAAGAAGCCAGCCCATGACCCAAGTGAGACCTGAAGAACAATTCGTTCACTTGTCAAATACAGGCTGGTGTGTCCCAGCCAGGATGTCCCGGGGTTAGAGAACACCATGAGCAAATATCAAGAAATGAAGCAGGCAGTATTCTTTACCACAAACGTTAACCCCAAAGTCATTACATAGAGTGCAACAAAGGGGAGGGAAGGGGGGAAGAGCAGAGAAGGTAGATGGTACTTTTGTGCTGGGGAGGATTGGACCCTCCAATGGACATTTCTGGGTTGGCTATTATATACAGCACAGTGGATGCTGTCATTTAGCCCTTCTCCAAAAGAACATGGTTGCAAAGGCATAGAAGGTCTGAAATGCTACAAACCCACAAAAACAAATAGGGCAGGCATGATGGTCAAGAGATTTCTAGGAGAGGGAGATCAGATGGTTGAGTGGTAACTGAACTTGAGTCTTGTTTAGAAGGAAACCAAATAAAATAACCAAAAAGATATGGCTTTGGGGAGTCATTAAAAAGGGAGATTGAACTCCAGGATATATAAAAAACTCAAAAAACTTAACAAACCAAACAACCCAATCAATGAATGGGCTAAGGAACTGATCAGACACTTCACAGAAGAAATACCAATGATCAAATATATGAAAAAATGTTCAACATCTCTAGCTATTAGAGAAATGCAAAACAAAACAGATTCCATCTCACTCCAGTCAGAATGATAATTATCAAGAATACAAGCAACAATTAATGTTGGTGAGGATGTAGGGAAAAAGGTACACACATACATTGCTGGAGGCACTGCAAATTGGTGCAACCAATCCCACCCCTATGGAAAGCAGTATGGAAATTCCTCAGAAGACTCATAATGGAACCACCACTTGAAGCAGTTATCCCACTCCTTGGTTTATACCCAAAGGACTTAAAAGTCAGCATATTACAGTGATGCAGCCACATCAAGGTTTGTAGCATCACAATCCGCAATAGCTAACCTATGGAACCAACCTAGATGCCCTTCAACAGATGAATGGATAAAGAACATGTCGTACAAATATGCAGTGGAATATTACTCAGCATTAAAGAATGAAATGATGGCATTTGCTTGTAAATGGATAGAACTGGAGAATATCATGCTAAGCGAAACAAGCCAATCCCAAAGAACCAAAGGTTGAATGTTTTCTCTGAAGGGCAGATGTTAATTCACAGTAAGGGGAGCTAGGGAAGAATAGAGGTACTTTGAATTAGGTTGAGGGGAGTGAAAGAGGGGAGGAGGTATGGGGGTAGGAATGACAGTAGTATGAATCAGACATTATGACCCTATGTGCATATATGATTACATGATCAGTGTGATTCTATGTCCTGTACAAGAATGAGAAATTATACTCCATTTATGTGTCAAAATGCACTCTGTCATGTATAACTTATTAGAACAAATAAAAATTGCTAAGAAATGGGAGATTCAATATAAAGAAGAAATTACTGGAAGAAGTAGCTAAATAAAAAGGAAGTATCATCCCACAATCAGCTCAATTCTGCCGTGAGCAGCTTTGTAAGTGAAATAATGTATGCACTATTTAGTGACTTAAGAGCTAAAGCAATATTCAAGGAGCAGAGGGAAGCAGGATGGGCATGTGTTAGAGAGCCAAAGATTTATGCAAACGAGACATCTTGAAAGTTCTGCTAACATTCATAAGTCAAGGGAAAGCAGAACACACAGTTTGCTTTATAGGTAAATACACACTTGCCATCAGAACCAGCAATCCCACTTCCAGGCATTTATCTAAGAGAAATGAAAATATATGTCCACACAAAGACTTCATTTATAGCATCACAGACTGAAGTGGCCCAAAGCCCACAAACAGGAAGAGGAGTGGAAAATCGTGGGGTGCCTACACGATACAATACTAATACGAAGGAATGGACTATTGATACGTACAATGCAGACAGACCCGAAGCACTGTGGCCACTGCACAAATCAGACAGAGGGGACCAGACATGGTGTGATTTCCCTCATGCTACATCCCCACCAAGGCATGGGATGAGCTGACTGGCATTTGCCAGCAGGGAGTCGGGTGGAGGGTTTGATGGCAAAATGGCCATCGGGGACTTTCAGGGGCAATAAAAATTATATCTTGAAGGTGGGGGGGCGACTCTATGGCTATTCGTCAAAATTTATGGAATGGCACCCTTAAAATTTCTGAATAGAGTTGATTTTAAAAATAGCCATGAAGTCAATGAATTTTAAAATAGAATTATTAGAGGTGAAAAGACACTTTCTGAAATTAATCAGATTAGGCACAGCTCAAAAGGAAGGAGTGACTTGGATTATATATTCAAACGCAGCAACAAGAAAGGAAGGAGAAGATACAAAAGGATTCTCTACCATGAAAGGTAATTAGAAATTCTAACACGCGCCTAATCAGTTTCCTGGAGTGAGATAAAATGTAAAAGAAACCATTTGAAGATGAAATGGCTGAAATATTTCTACTTTAAAGACACTGAACACACATCCAGAAAGCATAACTCATAACGAGCCTCATAAATAAGAATTTATACCTAAGCATGTGGCATTAAAGCTGTGCAAGAGCAAAGATGAGATTCCCAAACATCTATACAGACAGGGCATATAATTTACAAGGAGACAATTAGGATTACAGAAGCAAAATTGGAAGCAATAAGGGAGTGTTAAAATATGCTGAATGAGGAAAAACCTGAGAATTGGGGACTAACAAAGCTGCCTCCAAGAACAAGTATAAAATATAGACGCTTTTGGATATAGGAAAACAGTTTATCGCTACTCACATTTACTGAAGGAATTACTAAAACACACACTGTAGAAAGAAGGAAAACCAACCCCTGAAAGGCTAAGGTGCAAGAAGGGGCAATGGATGAACAAACAGGGAAACAGATGATTACAAAATTATTTGTGGGAATTAACAAGTATGAAAATACATGTAGTTGGGGAGGATGGAGAGCAACCCAACTGCACGTGAGCTGCGGGGTTCCAAAGAACCAGGCTGCTGCAATGGGTTTAGGAAACAGAGGTATGTTTTTGATTGATTTTAGGATTTGTGATGGTATAAAGGACAACCCCTAAGAACGAAAATAATAGGAAAAGCAGGAACAGGTTCCAAACTGGAAGAAGCAGAAACCAAAGATACAGAAATATTAACACTAACAGAGAACAAAGCATATCTAAAGGCAAAGTAATCAAAGAGATGTTTGGTAAGCAAAGCAGTGACAGGCTAAAACAGGCAAGGCAAGAAGGACAGGGGTGAACTGGCAGAGGGTACCATGGGGACCAGCTCCCTGGAAACTACCATTACTTGTGCCCCCAATGGCCTCCCACTGCCCATGCAGGGTGTTTCCCAGAGGCCGTGTCTGGAGCATTAGGGCGTATTTTTATGATTGTTTAGGACCAAGTATGTTCAGGTGCTATTATGATCCCTTTTGTTATCCAGGAACTCATTCACCCATGACAGTGTGGGGCTGGCATATGGAGAGAGAGAGAGAGAGATCAGGGAAATATAATTGAGAGTTCATTAATAAACCTTTACATTTGTGGAAAAGCTATAGAACTCAGACTAGAGGAGTAAAGTCATGACTGTGGGTTAGGCAAAGACTTCTTAGATGTAACATCAACAGTGCAAGTGAAAAAACAGTTAAATTGGATGTTATCAAGATTAGAAACCTAAAGAGAATTTTTGCTTCACAGGACATCATCATAAACAGTGAAAGGTAACCCACAGAATGAAAGATGTTTGCAAATCATAGATACGGTCAGGGTCTTCGATCTAAACAGGTAAAGAGCTCTTACAACTCAAAAAGAAAGACAAATATAATTTAAGGGTGGCCAAAGGATCCGAGTAGATGTTTCTCCAAGGATGATAAAACAGATTTCCAGTAAGCACATGAAAAGATGTTCAACTTCTTCAGATATTAAGAAATTGCACATCAACACTCTGATGAACACTATTACTCCATGCCCATGAGCATGGTCACAACCAGAAAGAGACAATAACTATCTGTCAAAGGGTACAGAAAGATATAACTCTTATACACTGCTAGTAGAAATATAAGGTACGTTCATTATGGAAGGCAATCTTCAGTTCCTCAGAAGTTTAAACAATTACTGAATGACCCAGCAATTCTACTCCTAGATTTATAACCAGGAGAATTGAAACCATGTCCATGAATAAAACAGTCTGAGTGTTCAAAGCAGCATTAATTAAATAGACCCAATGTGGAAATAATCCAAATATAAAGTGGTTAATGAATAACCCCCCCCCCCCAAAAAAAAGATGTAGTTCATCTGCACAATGGGATATTATTCAGCCACAAAAAGCAATGAACTGCTGGGCACAGTGGCTCATGCCTGTAATCCCAGCACTTGGGAGGCTGAGGCTGGAGGATCGTGAATTCAAAGACAGCTTCAGCAATGGTGAAGCACTTAGCAACTCGGTGAGACCCTGTCTCTAAATAAAATACCAAAAAAAAAAAAAAAAAAAAAAAAAGGTTGGGGATGTGACCCAGTGGTCGAGTGCCCCAGGTACCAAACAAACAAAAACAAAAAAACTACTGATAAATGCTACAAAGATTAACCAGAAAATATGCTAAGTACAAGAAGCCAGCCGCAAATTCTGTATCATATGAATGCATTTATATGAACTCTCTAGAATAGGCAAATCTATAAGTAGGTTGGTGTTTGCCCAAGGGTTTTGGGGGGGGGAGTGGGGAGATACAGGAGTGATTCCTAATGGATAGGGGTTTCCTTTGGGGATGATAAAATTTCTTAAATTAGATGGTGATAGAGGCTGTACAATTTTGTGACTATACCAGAAACAATTTAACTCTTTAAAATGGTATGAATTATATCTTTATTTTACCTGGTGTGAATTACATCAACAAGTTGATAAAAAGTTTGGTGAATACTGTATGTAGCAATACATGAAAATATTCAGCCTTATATATTTATATTTGGAAAAAAGTGCTGGAAACTAATGAAATAAACATCTCACCATGAAAGGTAAAGAACAGAATATCCTAAAGAAAGCAGGGGAGAGGGTGAAAAGAAAAGCAGGAGGCAATTGTAACAAGATGTAAGAGAAGCCTGGCAAAAATCAAAATTTGGTCTTTGAAGAGTCATAAAATGGCAAGTTTCTGATGAGTTAGATGAAGGAGAAAGGAGCAGAACAAAGTACTAATAATTTTTTTTTTTTTTTAAACAGGAGACAGACATAAAGCAGAGTTTAGAAAACAGAAAAGATGGAAACGTCCAGAAGAAAACACTAGGGAGAAGTTTATGACACTGGACTTGGTGATGGCTTCTTGGGCATGACACCAAAAGAACAGGCAGAGGGAGGGTGTCCCACAGGCAGCTATCTGCACATCACTCCTACGGAGGGGCGATGTCTGGAGCACAGAGCTGCTAGCAATAGCAGAACATCCAAATAACTCCACTGAAAGGTGCACAAACAACTCAAAGGACATTTCTCCAGAGAAGACTTGCCAGTGGCCTACGAAAGATACTCAGTGGCACTTATTGTCAGCAATGCAGGTAAAAGCCGTGGGAAGCTAGTACCTCACAGCGGCCCCCCAAAGCCAGGGCATTACAGTGCTGTAGAAGATGGGGACATCGGAGCCTCCAGCAACGCTGGCAGGATTGTAAACTAGAGCAACCACCGAGGAAAGCAATTCAGAGGTTCAAAACTAATCAAAGGGAGAACCACCCAATCCTGCTTTTAGGTGTACATCTTAAGGGATTGAAAGCTGGAGCTCAGAGAGCTTCGCACAGCCTGTCAGGAAAAACGGAGGAAAATCTCACACATGTTGCATGATTCCATTTACGTGGGGTAGCTCAAGTGGTCCAAGTCACAGGATCAGGAAGTGGATGGCTGGGTACGGGGCACTCAGGAGACGTGTCTCACAACGTGAACACACTTCATGTACCTGAGGAAAGACCTAAGATGGTAATCTCATGTCATTTTTTTAACCATAATAGAAAATATTAGAAAAAGCTAAAAGGATAAATACGTGACTTTAGGACAATCTATTTTAAAATGATAAGAAATCTTAAAGTGGTTTTGATTTGCATTTCTCTAATAGCCAGAGATGAACATTTTTTCATGTATTTGTTGATTGATTGTATATCTTCTGGGAAGTCTCTTTTCAGTTCCTTGGCCCATTTATTGATTGAGTTTGTTTTTTGGTGTTAAGATTTTTGAGTTATTTACATATCCTAGAGATTATTGCTCTGATGTAACAATAAATGTCGGAGAGAATGTGGGGAAAGAGGCACACTCATACATTGCTGGTGGGACTGCAAAATGGTGCAACCAATATGGAAAGAAGTATGGAGATCCCTTGGAAAATTGGGAATGGAACCACCTTATGACCCAGCTATCCCACTCCTCGGTCTATACCCAAAGGACTTAAAAAGAGCATACTACAGGAACACAGCCACATCAACGTTTATAGTAGCACGATTCACAATAGCTAAACTGTGGAACCAACCTAGATGCCCCTTAGTAGATGAGTGGATAAGGAAAATGTGGTGTATATACACAATGGAGTATTTCTCAACAATAAAAAAATAAAATCATGGCATTCGCAGGTAAATGGATGAAATTGGAGAATATAATGCTAAGTGAAGTTGGCCAATCCCAAAAGTCAAATGCTGAATGTTTTCTCTGATATAAGGAGGCCGATTCACAGTGGGGTTGGGACAGGGAGCATAGGAGGATTAGAGGAACACTAGAATGGCCAATGGGGAGGGAGGGGTAAGAAGGGGGCAAAAGGGTGAAGAAAAAAAAAATAGAATGAGATGGATATCATTACCCTACCAAGTGCATGTATGAAGACACAAATGGTGTGAATATACTTTGAATACAACCGGAGATATGTAAAAATGTGCTCTATAAGTATAATATGAAATGTAAAAAAAATAAAAGTACATAGGCAAAAAAAAAAAAAAGAAATCTTGAAAATTTGCCATAATTCACCTGAGAAGGAATAGAAATCAGGATTGTTCTATTATAGAAAATTAAATTGATAGTCGAAGTCTTCCCTGAAAGAAAATGCCAGAGGCCGATTATTTTCAAAGCAAATAAAATGAAGTATGATGAAACAAACAGTTCAGCTACGTCAGCTACTCAGCACATTCACAAATGGCCACTCTGGGCGGGGAGGCAAGGCAGGTGGAGGGGAGAAGTGTGAGCCTGTGTGGTTAGACCTGGGTGAGGGGCTGGACCCACAGGCCCAGATGGCCAAACTAAGACTGAAGGGGGTAGGGCCGGGCAAGGCTGGGTGGGAGACCATGCAGAACAGGTCCTGCTCATGACAGTGACGCAGCAAACTGTCCTGCAGAACACCTGCAGCGACTTTTGAAGGCCAGCGTGCCTCTACCTGTTGATCCAGGTGCTGCTGCTACAGCGGGCTCCAGCTCACCCACAACCAGGCAGATCTCAGACTGGACCAATCTCCCCAGGAAAGCGAGCGGGGCAGGCTTTGGCGTGAGGAAGCATTACAGGTCGAACTGCATCCTCAAGAATCTCCCCTGCTGAAGGCTCAAGTCCCAGGACCTCAGAATGGGACCGTATTTGGAAATGAGGTCATTGCAGATGAACTTGGTTAAGGTGAGGTCAGACCAGAGCTGCTGGGCGCCTCTCCAACACGACCGGCATCTTCTTATAAGAAGGAATGTGCGTGGGGAGAAGGCCGTGGGGCGGTCGGGGCTGTGTGGTCATGAGCTACGGGACACTGAAGATCCCCTGCATATTCCCAGAAACGGCGGAGGGCACGGGTGGACTCTCACCACCTTGAGAAGCAGCAGCCCTGCAGAGAGGTCGAACTCAGCTTCCAGTCCCCAGAACTGAGAGAATAAACTTCTGCTGTTTAAGGCACCTGGTGCGTGGTACTCTGTCACAACAGGCCCAGGACATGAAAACGTACAGTTTGGTACTCCCACAGACCCCGGGAAGGAGAATAGTCCACGAAGCCCATGCCTGGTGGTTCTCGTCCCACACACCGTGGAACGGCGCGGAAACAAAAGACACCATGGCCGTGGAGCAGGGAGTTGTGGGGGGACAGGTGGGCAGGGACCCCCCCAGAATCCAGGAGGTGGTGACAGACTGCTCCTGGGGGAGAGAGGGAGGAGGGGACACGGCCAGGCTGTTGCCCTGCCTCGGTCCCCAGGGGTTCTGCGGGTCACAGTGTTCGGCCGAGGCTCAGGTAGACAGCGTCCTGCTGCTCCGCACGGCCCTGCTTTTCCTCAGCCACCTCAGCTGCCCACTGCTACAGTGTGCAGCACTGGCAGGTTCCACTGCTCCAGGACACTCCCCCACTGGAGGTACCAGTTCCATGACCTGACCTTCGGGCCTGTTTGTTTTGTTCTGTGAAAAGTGCTGCCAAGTGGCTAGGTTAGGAGCAGGGAGACCGAATCCCCACTACTGCTTCCTGCTGGGTCACCTTCCTCTGCTCTTGTCCCTTCTACCTGCTCCTCAGTTTGCCTATAGGTAAGATGGGGCAACAACATCGCTGAGCTTGCTGTTTCTTTGTGAGAATTACTTGTGTTAATATTTTGCACTGCTTAGAGCAGTGCCTGGCACGTGGTAAGCATCCTGTGTGAGTGTGCAAAAGAAACAATATTATGAAGAGTGTGTGTGTGTGCACGTGCTCTCTCTCATACTAGAGTCTCTCTGGACAGCTGTCTGGGAGGCAGCTAGCATGAGGCTGGGGAGCACACACTAGTGAACAATATAGTCAGAATGGCTAAAGGTGACCAAGAAACCAAAGGGCAAGATGTCTGCTTAAGCCTTCTTTGTGCAGATATGCAGAAAACATAATATTAAAAAAAAAATCCCTGTCAATTTTGCAGAGTTTTCCAAAAAGTGCTGCGAGGTGGAAGACAATGTTTGGGAAAGACGAAATGGCAAAGATGGATAAAGCGCAGTGATTGGGAAATGAAGGGTTATGGACGAGCTAAGGGTGGCAATAAGAAAAATATTCCAACGCCCACAAAAACATCACCATCAGAATTCTTGTTCTGTTCAAAATCTCACCCCAAAAATCAAATCCACAAATCCTGATCTCTTTGGGGGAGATAGCAAAAAAGCTGGGCGAGATGTGAAACAACTTGAGACATACCATAAAGCAGCTGTACGCCACTCAGGCCACGAAGCTGAAGGAGAAATAGGAGGACATTGCTGATTAAAGGTCTAAAGTCAAGTTTAGTGGGGCAAAGGGGCCTGCTAAACTGGCCTGGAAAAAGGTAGAAGAGGAAGACAAAGAAAAAGAGGAGGAAGGTGGAGGAGGAGGGGGAGGGATTAAAAAAAAATAAACTGTTTCCTTGTGATTGATCAGCACATCTCTCGTTGAAATATATCTATTATCCTTACTATATTCAATTCCAGAATCCGTTTGGTCATATAGTAGCCTCTCAAAGCGCTCTAGAAATCGTCAGTGGTTTACATAAAGTGGCCCTGTGGGTCCAGAGCACCCTGAAACTCTATCAAAGTTGTCCATGTTTTCAAACATTTTTAAAATGAAAAGGCACTCTGGTGTTCTCAGTGTGCACTTTGCTGTTGGCATTGGAAGACGTTTCTGGCATTTAGAAATAATTTTGTAAGGTGGTGTTAACTATGTGGTCATTGGCTAGAAATTCTCAGGAATCAACTGTACCTATTCATGGTCTGTAAAAACAAAAATCAAAAACCACCCCCCCCCACCACGGAGGCAAACTCGATGCTCCTCACTTGGTGCTGAGGCTGTGGGGCAGGTGCCTTTCAGAGAGGGCATGCACCGTGAGACTGGACCTGTTGGCACTGCCGTGGGCATCCATTCAACTTCAGGCTTTCTTGGTTTTGTGTATAGTAATATAGCTTTCTGCTGCCTTTCATAGCCGTGGGGAAAAGGGGGTCAGATGGCATGAGAAGTGTTTGGATTTTTTTTTTTTTTTTTTTTTTTTTTTTAAGTACAGTAGATTTCAAATTGTTTTAAAAGAAACAGTAGAATGCTTTATTGTCAGCAAAGAGCCACTGCATCAACAAAAGTTCAAGAAGCTTCTGTACTTAAACACAATTTGTAACATTGTATTTTTTTATATGTTTAGAATGCAGAATTTTTTTTTTTTTTTTTTTTTTTTTTTGTGTGTGTGTGTGTGTGTGTGTGTTACCGGGGATTGAACTCAGGGGCACTCGACCACTGAGCCACATCCCCAGCCCTTTTTTTGTATTTTATTTAGAGACAGGGTCTCACTGAGTTGCTAAGTGCCTCGCCATTGCTGAGGCTGGCTTTGAACTCGCGATCCTCCTGTCTCAGCCTCCCAAAGTGCTGGGATTACAGGCGTGTGCCACCGCGCCCGGCCGCAGAAATGTTTTTGAAGTTAAATAGTATTACGTTTTTAAAAGTTTCTTAATGCCTTGCAAAAGGAGTCCTTACCAACTTGTGATTTGTGCAGTGGGTGCAGGGAGTCTGAGCCAGTAATCTTTTTTAATGAAACAGTAAGTGACAGTAATGCTGGCAAGGACAGCTTGGCACATGGTACGGGCCAGTCTTATTTTGTGTCATTGCCATGCATGGATCCCGTGAGGGTGTGAGCTGTGATCACAGTTTCAAATGCATTTCTTGTAAGAAGTGTGACCAAAGCCACTGCCTTAGGGGGCCGTTCTGTCTGAGCACCTGGCAGAGTGGCACACACTGGCCAGCAGTGTGCAGTTCCTCCTGTGCAGGCTCTTCAAAGCATCCTGAGGCTGCCTCTGGGGGAAAGTGGAAGAAGTTGCGGTTGACTGGTGCCATCTGGTACAGGCACAGCTGGGAGCTGTGGCACGCGCAGGGGTGCAAAGTTCCCGACTTACCAGTGCTTCCCTCCCACGCTGCGCAGGTGACCTCACCAGCTGCTGCCTGAGCATCAAGAGGCAGCTACCTGCTCAGCCCCGCTCAGAGGCCCAGCAACAGGACCCTTGTCAACGGTGGCATGAAACTGCTGACCATCCAATTGACAAAAATTAATAGGATCTGTGGAGTTCACGGCTGGCAAGGGATTAGAGAAAAAGGACTTTTCATATATGGCTGATGGGATTATAAATTACTGCCGTCATTTCAGAAAGTAATCTGTTCTAGGAAAATTAAAAATACAACTGACTTTTGACCCAATAATCCTCCTCAGGCAAGGTATACCACAAAAATAAAGTTACCAGCATTAAGAATATATTCACAATGCTGTTTGCAGTAGTTGCATGTGTGGGGAAAAAAATGGAAAAATGCAACGGCAATATACTCGTTACATTGCCATTTGATTTTTCTTTTGGTAGAAAGTAGTGGGAAACAAAAGAAAAAAATCTATCATTGATTTTAGATCAGCATGAGATTGAGAAGTCTGGAAGATGAAGACACACACACACACCCGTTAAAACTTGGTCCCTCAAGGCCGTGTTGTTGTGCTTACTGCAATGAGCTTGTCCTACCAGGGACCAGGTAGTGGGTTCAGTCCAGTGGAAACATTCAAAAAAATGCATGCTCATTCCAGATGTCTCCAGAAGATGGTTTGATGGGGAAAATACCGGAGTCAAATTCCAAGTGATGCCATCTACTCCCCTGGGAGTATCCATCATGGGCTTGCCTTGTTCTCGGAGACCCACTCTAAGCCACCCTTCCTTGACAACACCCAGCCATTCCAGGCAGAGGTTACGTGCCACACTGAAGGTTCCTTCCCCAGCAGAGGACCCCATCATGGCCCTGTTGGTACCAGATTGCAGTAAGAATCTCTCAGATAAACCATCTTGGGTATTGTGCTAGACATTATTTCCTTAATAAGAAAGATTCCAGAAATAGCATTTTAAAATAGAAATTGGGAGGGAGAAAAATCACACAAAATTCTAAAACAAGTGAAGCCGGAAGAAGGGGTTCCTCGCCGTCTCCTCTCCCCACCCTGCTGAGACCCTGGGTGGAGGAGGAAGGACATTCACTCAGACCTGGAGGTGGAATCGCTGGTTCTGGACAGTAGGTCACCCGGGGTGGGAGAGCGCTGGCTGTGGGACCAGAGGAGGGTCAAGGAGGAAAGGACCTTCCTCATAGGAAGCCCTTGAGCTGGGGGTGCAGGGTCTTGCAGGGCAGGGGCAGTGGCTGGAGTAGTGGTAGGCCAGCCCTGCCATTTCCTGTCCCTGCAGTGGTCTGGAGGGGCTCTGGAGCCTTGTGCCTAGAACCCCTTATTTTTGGAGAATAGCGTCAAAGACCATGAGGCGTAGGGGCAGGGCCATCTGCTTCTCACGGAACCCCAGCAGGCTTCCAAAATGCAGACTAGTGACTCCAGGCAGTTCAGTGTCAGCAGTAGGAAGGCTCATGGCTCCTGACTTGGCCTTCAGCGGGCCGAGATGGAGAGTGGAGATGTAACAGGAGGAGCAGGAGTCACCGTCGGCAGACCTGGTTTGAGCATGTGATCCCGATGGGGGCGAGGGTGGGGATGGGTGGGAGGCAGAAGAAAGATTTGAGCCAACATTTATCCTGTCCCTCCCTGGTTGAAGTCCCTGTGTTAGAAGCTGTCACTGCTCCTACATCCCAAGGTGCCTAAGGCAATGCGGACCCTGATCTCAGGCCCAACTCCAGGGCAGCCTCTGGTCACTCAGGAGATGACCACGCATTTGTCCAGGAAGAAAGTCCCCAGTCAATCAACAGTGTGACTCCTCTGGCCTCAGGACCTGGGACCTGGCCATGACAGGGTCCTTTCTGGAAGCATCTGAAGCAGCAGCATTCTTCGGGGAGATGCCCCCAGGGCCAAAGTTGTTCTTCCTTTGGACCCAAGGCCTGGGAATGCTGCAGGCAGCATCTCCTCCCAGAGGTGGTGTCACCTGGAGGAGGCCACGAGGAGGGACCTGAGCCATATCCCTGCCCTGTGGACATTCCAGTTTTGTGGCCAGCAATTCTCTGTGGAGACAGAGCCAAAGGGCCACTAGCTAAAGCTCATCCAAGGTTTGTACTAGTGGTAACTATTAACAACCCTTCAGAGAAAAGGCTGATTGGTACCAGGTGCCAGTATCCATGAAGCAAATGAAGTAGCTCCCCTTTGCCCACGGAGATACATCCCAAGACCCCCAGTGGATGCCTGGAGCCACAGACAGTACTGAGCCCTGTAGGTACTATGTTTCTTCCTATACACATATTTATAATAGTTTATAAATTGGGCACAGATTAATAAGATAGAAACATTTTAATAATACTATTTGAAGTTTTGTGAATGATCTCTCACTGCTAACTTTCTCAGTTTGAGGTGCAACAGTAAAAGTAGCATGAATTTCTTTCTTAATTTCACAGGTGCAAGATTTATTCTTATTGTAGATCTTAACCTCAGCATGTATTTTCTTTATTAAATCAAGAAATTCAAGGAAGCATTTTACAACTTCTCTTTGGCAGCCCAACAGTCAGCATTACAAGTCTTGTGCCTTGGGGCCATTAATAAATAAGGTCACTTAAATATCAGCATTACTATACCATGACAGTAGGTCTATAACCAAGATGCTTAAGTGACTAATGGGTAGGTAGCATATACACAGTGGATACACTGAACAAGAAGCTGATCCACATAAAATTGTACACCCTTGTGTACAATTATCACTCTACTGAACAGTGCACGATTTAAAACTTATGGAGGGAACTAAAATTGTAGAAAGTGAAATTGTAGACAAGGGGGATGACTGTACTCCCACTATGGTCAAATGTGAGCTCCTAATGGGCTGTTGTCCCTGAAGGATGAAGCTGGGAAAAGGGGTACACAAGTGGTGCTTCTGAGCCGGTGCAGATGGCTTAGCTCACCCCTGCTTTCGGCAGCCCCATCTCAGTTCCTCTTCATGCTCTAAATATTTGTCAAGAGTCTTTTCCCTCTCCTGGAAAAAATGAGGTAGCAAAAGCCAGGCAGGCTCATTCGATTTGTCAGAGTGATTGATACTGCCCAGCAGAGGGCCAGGGCAAAGGCTGCTTGCACAGCAGACGGGGAGAAAGATTGCTATCTACAACACAGAGGGAGATGTGCAATTTAAGAAAGGAGATTGATTTTTTTCTTTAACCAGAAGGATGGGTATTGCCACTCCATAGCCAGGGCTCTCACTGGGAACGGCAGACATCCATGACTTTGAGTCTCTTGCTTTCCCAGCTCTTGTTCTACAGACTTGTGTCACAGGAAGTCAACCTTGCCAAAAGCCCCAACTCACCTCCCAGCCCAGGTCCCTCCCCTCTGACTGTCCCCAGGTGGACATATATATTGCCATCTGGGCTGCAACCATCATGGTCAGGCTGCAAGGGACCAAGTAAGGTTCAGGGTCATCAGTTTCTGACTGGGCACAGAAACATCCATCTCACCTTCACTCACTGAAAATCTTCCCGACACCTGTTGTGATGCTGCTTCATGAAAATCCCAGTAGTGAGTAGGAAAACCTTTGATGATTTGCAGGACACACAGGGTGCATGGTTTGTGCTCCTTAGTTTCTTTTCTCCTCTTTGCTGTGAGCCCCGCGTTATAAACCGATTTTTCTGTTTAAGTCCCCATTGACTTCTTCCACTATATGGGGCCATCTCCTTGTTGCTCATTGATCAGACGCTGATGTTCAGAGCAAAATCTATCAAAACTGAAGCTGTGCTTACCTTCTGATCCAGTAATGCTGGTTTTAGCAATTTATCTCAGAGACAAGACAGAGCAATAGATACATACAAGGATGATAGTGATTGTTGCAGTATTATTGGCAATATAAAAACCCAAAATATCTATCCATGGGAATAGTGAGAAGGAACAATATATTAAGCTATGTGAGAATAGTTTTCTGGTGCTTAGAGCAGCATCTGGCAAGTATTAGAACAGGCTCAGTAAATGTTGAGCAAATGAATGCACAAATAAAATACAATGTGACCATTTCAAACAATAGAACTAAATCAAATATATCAGATGGCCAAGATGGTTAAGTGAGAAGGGGAGTTGTAGAACGACATGTGTAATTTGTTCCTGTCTTGTAAAATGGATTACTGCTTCCCCTCTCTCCCCCACCCCATCGCTCTTTTCCAAGTGTCTGTTTAAATACCTCTACATGCACTGAAGTTGCCTGTGAGGCTACAGCAACACTATGGCGGTAACTCCTGGGCAGGTGTTGGTGGACCTGTGCTCTTTTTCATTCAACAAAACAGTTGACAAATGTACACGAAGGTAAGCAGAGCTCAGATCTCGGCATTGCCAGTTCCAATGACCACCTAATGCCTCCCTCTGTGGAGTTTTCATTATTTCCATTGAAACTTAGATTATTGCCAGTTTTTTCACAGTCAGATTGTGCCAAGATGAACATTCTGTGCATCTATCGTTGCCTGTTGAGACCATTAGTGGATGCAGACAAGCACGAGAAACTTTTCATGTTTACATCTGACACTGTTTCTTTGTTAATTTCAAAACTATGAAACGGCTCAGACACTTGACCCGCTGTGAGGCTGGCCCAGCCACCTCCATCATAATCCCAGTTTCCTGCTCTTGAAGTAGGAGTATCCTTCCCCAGGGTCACTGTGAGCATAAGGTTCAGCAACGAATGTGAACTGCTCACAGAAGGCTCATTGCAAGCACACCAGGTCAGAGATGTGTACTTCAGGGAGCTTTGTGGGTCACAGAGGAGAGGGGGTGAGACCACGTGGCACAGTCCAGGAAGGGAGATGATCAAGTGGTGGCCACTTTCTCCTTCACCTTCTGAAGGGAGCCCCTGGAGGGTCCCAGGATGACGTCATTGCTGCGTGGGGATGAACTTCCCCACAGGCAACTGCAAAGCCAGCTTGCCGTCGGAGCTTGCAGTAGAAGCCACATTGCAACCAGACCAGCATTAACCTCATGGGCATCAGGGCCCTGTACTGTGGAGGACCAAGGCTACCTGCCGACTTGAGAAAAAGGACATGATCCAGGGACATGGTCGGTCACTCTTCCACTTTGTGCTGCTGTATCAGAACGCCACAGAGTGGGCATCTACAATGAGCAGAAACTCACAGTTCTGGAGGGAGTCCATGGTCAAGGGGCATAGCTGGTGAGGACCTTCTTGCAAGAGAAAGCCAGAGAGCCCTGAACTCCCTTCTGTAGCAAGCTCAGTCTCACAATAATGTGGTGTAGGAGAAACATCAAGCCACTGATGGAGATGGAGCCCTGGTGACCTGTCACTTCTCAACACTGTTGCATTGGGGACTAGGTTTCCAGCATGCAAACACAGGAGGATGTGTTCAAATCATAGCAGCCACCCACTGGTGATAGACAGAATCTAGAAGGAGACAGAATTAGCCACAGGGGAAATCAGACATCTTGAGTCACTTACTGATCTGATGTGACTGCTTCTATCCTCCTGCAGACCCAGGCTGGGCACCAGCAAAGACACTGGCTCTGGGTATATATTTTGTATCTGGAGTTTCTCTCTGCTTCCTGATCATCATATGAGCTGCTTCCCTCTACCACAACACTTTTCTACCATGATGTTTTGCCTCAGCTCGAGCCCTGAGGAATGGAGCTGGCCTTCTATGGACCAGGACCTCTGAAACTTTGGAGCCCTCAAACATTTTCCCAAATTGTTCTGGTCAGATCTTTTAGTCACAGCAGCAAGAAAGCTGACTAGAACAGAGGTGAAGGCCTGGACAGGTGAAGCGAGGCCACCCACAAGACCAAGGAGGCCAGGCCACCGACTGGTCACTTGCTCAGAAGCATCTGACTTTAGGAGCAAAGAGGCATGCACTTCTGACTTTGTTTTGACAGACACAGATGCAATTTCTTCAAAGTGTGTGATTTTTAAAGGAAACAAATAGATTCTAACAAAAACAAATCTCATTTTTATGTATAATTTACTCTTAAAAAGAAAATATAGCAAAGAGGAAGATGTTCTTATAGAGATCTGAAATAACGGGTCTTTGAGGGCTCAAAAAAAATCCCCTATTATGTCTATAATTTTAAGTCATTTCTGAGTCCCCCATGGGAAAGCCACCATGGACACTGGTGAGGGGAAACGAGGCTTAGAGTGCACGCCACACCGATGGTGCCTTTGAATGTCTTGGAAGGGCAGAGCCAACTCAGTACTTTGAGGCGAGGGTGTAGAGTAGTCTAGACACATATTGGCTAGACCTACTTGCAGAGGCAGCTGACCAGTGGTTTGGTCTTTGGAAGACAAGAGACCAAGGAGAATCCATTCTGTAGTCTTGGGACAGGTGGGGCTGTAGGAGTTGATACTAAGGAATTCACGCCTGCTCGGTGGGTAGTTCCTACTTTGATACAGCTTCTTTGACTAGCCATGTAGGACATGGCTCATTTGCAAATCATGGTTTTGATTTCATTTCTGTTGGGGGAATCACTCAAGTTATTCCTTGGTTTCTCCATTTGCAAAACAGGTATCAGATAAAGTCATCTTTTGTACCCAAGAAACCTATGTAGCCCCTGTTTATACATGGGAGGCATGTATATTCCCTCTTCTCTATAGTTCATAGAGTCACTGGGTTATATCAAATATATATGGCCCAATAATATAGATTGTTACTTTATTTCAAGAGAAAATTGTACACACAGATCAAAGAGCAAGCTGTTATTATAGATTATTGAAATAATGGGTGTTCGAGGGTTTAAAAGTTCCCTCTATATATCAAACATGTATTCCAGTACTTTTAATGCAGATAGACCTACATATACATATCTATATAGAGAAATGTCAAGGTGTTGTAGGTTACCAAGTAAATACTTCTATTAAATCAGTCCCTCATTTAGTTGTCTATTCATTCATACATTACTTATTTGTAGGAAGAGCTACCCTGTGTCCTACCATACTGCAGACACTGAAAATAGAGCAGCAAGAGAAGAAAGAAACCTACCTTGTGTGGGGGCAGATCATACAACAATAAATGCACAAATGGATTGCATGTCAATTGACACATGCTAAAGAATCAGCATGTTGAAGGTGGTGGGATGTTTGTGTGTGGTGGTGTCTGGGCACATGCCCTGGGTCAGGCTGCTGCTGGAAAGTGGACTTGCAGGGACGAGGCCCCAGACTCCAGCACACAAACTTGCCATTACAGGGCAGTGGTGGGGAGGAGGGAAAAGCGGCGCTCAGGTATGGATGGTCCTTCTACCTTAGCACCAATGCTGCTGCCTCAAATACAGGAGCATTCTGCCTCTTCCATTTTCAGCCTTGTTTTAGTCAGAGTTTTACTGCTGTGACTAAGAGACCTGACCAGCACAGTTGTAGAGGAGGAAAAGTTTTTTTGGTAGCTCAGTTTCAGGGGTCCTAAATCCATAGACAGCAGGCTTCATTCCTCGAGGCTTGAGACTGAACGTCATGGTGAAAGTGTGGTGGAGGGAAGTAGTTCACATGGTGATCAGAAAGCAGACAGAGATCTCTACTTGCCAAATACAAATATATACCCAAAAGCCACGTCCCCAATGCCACACCTCCTACAACACACACCCCACCTGACTTCAGTTAACAATCCCATCAGGTGATCAATTCACTGATTAAGGCTCTCGTAACCCAACCATTTCTTCTCTGAATCTTCTTGCATTGTCTCACACGTGTGCTTTTGGGGGACACCTCATATCCAAACTATGACAAGCCTCGAGACATGTGTGCAGCAGACATATCCACATTCTTCGGAAGCTAAAGGTCAGGGAGATTAGGGGTATAACAGAACAGGGATGGGTTGAATGGGTTCCCCTCTTCCTTCCTCTCTCCGGGTCTCTGCTTCCTCATCTGTAAAATAAGAGAAGCTAAAGCATTTCCAAGGCCACATCCAGCCTGGCCATGCTTAGGTCTCAAGGTATGTATTTGGTACATTCTTGCATTTTGGGGCAATGTTCTTGCTTTAGAAGTTGCCTGCTCCTGGCTCCAATCAAGACCATCAGGGCCACACGAGGAAACTCTTGTCTACTTCAGCCATGATGAGACTTTTCCTTCCAGTCTTTTCCCCTTAGGATCCCGTGGCATATCTGAAATTTGTCTTCACAGGTGTTGATAGCTGAAAAGCAAGGCTTGGCTAAACCCAGGAGTGACCTAGATTTCAGAGAGGACTGCTTCTCTAAGCGACCTTGGTGCAAAGCAAGTCCCTTAACAGAGTGCGGCTGCATGCACCAGTAAGACAGACCATCTGTGTCATTTCAATGTTTGTTTACTGTATGGAAATCACCTAAAAGTCGATACCACAAGCCAAAATAAAATTCACTCTTGGACAAAAGGGTCAGGGTGAGGTGGTGGGTTTTTACTTCTCTGTATTTTATAATTTTCCCACAATGACAAGTCATTTGTAAATAGATCAGTGAGTTGAAATAATTTTAGAAGTTTTAGATGTCTAGAATTTATATTATATACAAATAGAACACTTTTTTGTTCGTCTTAGAACCACTGGTAGTGCCAGATAATCTGTAATTGCTTGAACCAACTTTTTATGTTTTTTAAGAATGTCAAAGTGCACTCAGGGGAATTGCATGTGTCTGGGCATGTGCTTCTAATCATGTCATGTATATTTTGCTTTTTACTCCAACAGGATGACAAGAATTCAGAGAACAGGGAGTCACTACCTATTTTGGGTGTGGGGTCACTGGTAAACTGTTGATCAGTTGGGTCTCAGCCCCTCTCCCCAGTCACAGGCTCTCTAAGCATTTCATGTTGATTTCACCATTTAATCACTTTCTTCCAAAACCTTTCCTGAAAATGTCTATCCTGGTGCTGGAGAATGAGACTAGACCCTATCTCTCACCCTGCACAAAATGGGTCCACTCAAAATGAATTTGATACCTGGGGATTAGACTGTGCAACTCCTAGAGGGAAATAGGATCAATGCTCCATTATACAGGTATAGGTAACAACTTTCTCAGTAGGACCCCTACAGCTCAGGAAATACCAAAAATTAATAAATGGGATGGCATCAAATTAAAGCGCTTCTGCACAGCAAAGGAAATAAGACAACATAAAGAAATGGAAGAAAAAGCTTTGCTAGCTGCTCTTCAGACTGAGGATTAATATCCACAATATATGAAGAACCCCAAAAAACAAACGATGCAATTAGTAAGTAAGCAAATACACTTCTACAAAGAATACAAATAGTCAGCAAATATGTGGAAAAATGATTAACATCTTTAGCAAATAGCAAAATGTAAAGCAAAATTACACTGAGATTTCATCTCACACCAATCAGAAGGCAGTCATCAAGACTACAAACAATAATAAATGCTGGAGAGGACGTGGAGGAAAAGAACACTTACACTGTTGGGGGATTGTAAATTAGTACAACCACTATGGAAATCAGTATGGATGTTCCTCAAAAGACTAGGCATGGAACCACCACATGACCCAGCTATACCAATCCTGGGTATTTATCCTAAAGAATTAAAGTCAGTGCACTATAGCAATAGATACATATCCTCATTGATAGCAGCACAATTTACAAGAGCCACACAATGGAACCAGCCTAGGTGCCCATCAGTGGATGAATGGATAAAGAAAATGTGGTATATACACACAGTGGCGTTTTATTCAGCCATAAAGGAAAATGAAATTGTCATCTTTGGGAAAATGGATGGAACTAGAGACCATTGTATTAAGTAAAATATGGCAAATTCAGAAAGTCAACTGTCCTGTGTTTTCTCTCACAGGGAAGCTAGAAAGAAGAGGTGCTTGAGGGTCTTATGCAAATCAGAGATCAGTAGAAGAAAGGGACCAGAGGAAGGGAAGAGGAAGGGAAAGAGGACGTGCTGGGGAGTGACGCCAGCCAACTTATCTTGTTATATCGCTTACTGTATGCGTGTATCAATATGTAAAATAAACCTCATCATTCTCTAAATATAATGCACCAATAAGTACAACAAAGCCTTCCCTCTTATTAAAAACTGGAATAATTTTATTACCCTCCTGTTACATTTCCTTTCTTCATTAGTTTCTGAAGGCCCCACTTTGGTTGAACAATTCATTGAATTTCAGATTCCCCACAATTGAAATATCTATAGCTTTGTGTTGTGGAAATTTTCAAACAAACAGAAGCTAACAGGAAAATGTACCTGATACTTGACTTGAATGATTATATTTATCTTTTCCCGTCTTCCCCTAATTCGGGGGGCATAGTGAAGGTGAGTGTATTACAAAAGAAATTCTAGACAGCATGTTCTTTCTCTTGGGTATTTCTCTACTAGAGGTCAGTCTACTGCATTTCAAAACTTGGATTTCTTGCTGGGTGTGGTGGTGCCTGCCTATAATCCCAGCAACTCTGGAGTCTGAAGCAGGAGAATCACAAGTTTGAGGTTAGCCTGGGCAACTTAGCGAGACCCTGTCTCAAAAAATAAGAAGGGCTAGAAATGTAGCTTAGTGGTAGCTCAGTGGTAGAGCACTCCTGGGTTAAATCCCCATTTAAAAAAAAAAAATCAAGTTGTGTTTCTTTTATTAGAGTCAGAATCTTCCCTTTCTCCAAGAGTAGGGGAGCCTATGTCTCAGCAATCTGGTCTGGGAAGGACCAGGGCCCTCCCTCAAACACCTCTCGTCTCCCCTTCCTTATCTGCGTCCACATTGGCCCTAGTGCTGGGGCAGGGAAGAAAGAAAAGTCAGATGACTCTGCACTCCCTCTGCACTCTTGTCTGATCTCTGCTGCTGGTCACTGCTTGTCACTGGCACTGTGGCCATTCATTCCCTCCTAATCAAAGGCATCTAAATGTTCCTTCAGGGATAGTTACTAAGTGTATGAGTTTCCTTTTGCTGCTGTAACAAATTATCACAAATTAAGTGTCTTAAACCAATACAAATGCATTATTTTGCATGCATGGTATTCAAAAGGTGATGTTCTTTCTGCAGGTTCCAGGGAAGGATTCATTTTCTGTCATTTCCAGCATCTAGAAGGCACCCACCTTTAGATGGTAGCCTCTTTCTCCTCCATCTTCAACCCCTAACCTCTGCTTCTAGTAGCACATCATCTTCTGACTGAGCCTCCTGCCCCTCTTACTATAATGAAGACCCCTGTGATTCCAGTGGGCTGCCCAAATAGTCCAGGGCACTTCTCCCTGCTCAGAGTCCTTAGCTGCATGTTCATAAGCCCCCGTGTTATAAAAGGGATATATTCACAGGTCTGGGTTAGGACGTGGCACCTCCGGTGGGCCATTATTCTACCCACCATATCAAGCACGTGCTATTAGGCACAGTCACCCTGTAGTCCCTCCTTCCACATAGCCCCGAGTGCATAGTGACAGTCCCTGTTCACTGCGGCCCCTTTCTGGTTTGGTCACTTGATCCTCCTGGGCCACCCGGCTGGTAACACTCCTCATGTAAGTCCCTCCTCCTTGTTCTGTCCACCCTAAGCCACATCCCCCTGGGGTTCACCCAACCACTCTCCCCACTTTCCAAGTGGTAGTTTCAGAGCTCCAGGAGGCTTCAAGGAGCATCCCCTCTAAGGCTGCTCCCATGTCCCTCCTGGCCTCCACCACTCTCTGCTCTCGACACCATTAAGAGTCATCTTATCCCCATCTGCTTCGTCACGGTCTAACCAGATCCCCACCGGGAACACCAGCTCGTTACTTTTCCTCTGGTCCATGACGATTTCTAGTACCCAGGATGTGTAGACCCATAGTAGGGGTTTGATACTCATTGCTGTTGTCTCAACGTGAACGTCCCCAGAAAGTTCTTATGTGGAAACCGGATCTGCAGTGGAGCAGTGTTAGAAGGCGGAACCTTTGGGAGGCGTCTCAGCCTGTTCATGCTTCTATAGCAAGTTGCCAGCTGGTTCTGTGTGGTGAAGACTGCCCAGGCTCCCAGGTAGCACCTGGAGCGAGGCAATGTTGTGTCCTCACCTGGCAGGGCAGGGCGGGGCATAAAGGGTGAAGGGGGCCAACTCTCCAAACTTCTTATACTAGCACTGGGCTGTTTCTGAGATTGGAGCCCTCACAATCTAGATGCCTCTCCAAAGGCCCTACTTTCCAATATTGCTGCGTGGGGATGAAGTTCCACCCGAGATTGACAGGACAAGGACATTCAAATCACAGGTGGTGGTCAAGTCATGAAGGTTCTGTCCTCAGGAGTGGGATCGATGCCCTTATGAAAGAGACTCAGAGTGGGTGTGTCAGTCAGCTTTCTGTTGCTGTAACAAATACCCGTGATGATGAACTTATAAAGAGAAAAGGTTTGACTCGCAGTTCTGGGTGTTTCATGATTGGCTGGACCTGTTCTGAAGTAGCACCTCATGGTAGAAGCACATGGCAGAGCAAAACCATTGCCTTCATAGCCAGGAAGTGGGAGACAGGAAAAGGGGCTGGAGTCTCACTATCTCCTTCAAGGGCATACCCCAAAGACCTAAGACCCCCCCAAGTTCCCACTCCATAAATCTTCCACTACCTCCCAAGAGTGCTGTGGGCTGGGGACCAAGTCTGCAGCCCACAGAACTCTGGGGACACATGTTTGAGCCACAGAACAGCTAGCTGGCCCCTTTCATCACACGAGGAACCCATTAAAAGGTATCCTCTGTGAACCCGAGTGCAGACCCACACCAGATACTCTTGACCTACAAGAGCCATGAATAATACTATTCTGTGGTGCGTATGCTGCTCAAGCCATGGTATTTTGTTATAGCAGCTGGAGTGGACTAAGACACCGATTCAACCTTGCCACAATGTTCTAGACCCCTTGATGGTTACATTAGTAAGAGTCTGAAGCTCATCCTAGGACAAGGCTCCCCAACAGGTATGGTCCCTGGCACTTTACAGATGGACACACCCAGGACACACTCCATACCCAACAGCTTTATCCTGTTGGGGAAGGGAGGCCCACGGCTCCACTTTGAGCAAGTCACATTGACCACTATACCTGGATGTCTCAGCAGCCGTGGGGGGTTAATGGCGATACCCACTTGACAGATGGAAACCCAATTCAGGGACTACAAAGGCCCAAGGGCTCAGCAGGGCTTGGGCCCTCCTGTTCTCACCTCCTGGCCTGTGCAGAGACTGCCTGGGAGGCAATCCTTCCCCAGAGCAAAGAAGCAAATCCCCTAAACACAAAACAGCAACCCTGCAAACCAAAACAAAAGCCCACGTCACTCACTGCCCGTGACTCACAGGGATTCACACCCCCACGTGGCTTGTAATGACTTGTGACAGGCACAGACCGCCGGAGGCTCTTATGTTCATTTCCAACAATCAAGTGTTTTCATTAATGTCGTTTTTCTTGCTGTTACTACTTTAATTTTAAAATGTTTACTTTGGAATCCAGAGGAGACAGGAAAAATACATTTTGGCTTCCTTTTACTTTAAGAACACATAGGTATGCACGTGCACACTTAAAAGCTATGTGTGCACACACACATTGACTTTTCAACTGGGGCGGCCTGGGAGGAGCGCGTGAGTGCTGAGGCTTGGCAGGAGCCTGTGGTTTGCAGGCAGAGACAGATGCTGTGGGCACCAGCCAGGTGGGGCTTCCAAGCACGACCTCCTGGAGTCCCCCTGCCTTGGCCTCCTGTCCTACCAGCTTTCATCATGGAAAGACTGAGATGAACAAAACCAATGTCTCAGGATTTCTAGGCAGTTCCATACCCGTGGCTCCATTTTGGCAGAGCAATTTGGTTCTATAGAGAACGAGTTGAGAGAACTTGGCTGTGGACACCTGAGGCCTCCAGCAGGCCTGGCTCTTCCGTTGGCCTTGCTCTCCCCTGTGACCTGGGGAGAGAGGCTCATTTGGACATGAATGTGTCTCTGGAGCCTTGCTTCCATGGGGACAGGAGGGAGTGAGGAAGGAAGGAATCTCTGATTTCAGGAGCCCCACGAAAGTGGCCTGGCCTGGTCTGGGTGGGTCAATCAGTCCACATTCTCATGTAATTTGAAATATTTCCATGCAGTTCTTTTGAAGGACTCATGGTCCTGAACAAGAACTCTGTGGACACCTGTGGGTCACGAGCAAGGCCCTGCAGGAGGTCAGGAAGCAGACAGTCCAGGCTCCCAACCTTGCCAGCTGTGGCTCAGGAGGTGGCTGAAGGCTCTCAGCCTTCAGTGTCATCTTCCAAAGCTCAAGGTGTCTCTGTGGTTGAATCTCTCATCCTGTGTGGCAGGCACAGTACACCTGCCCTGCCACTTCTTTCTCCTCAAGCTGAGAGCTCAGGAGTCCCCTGGGAAGGTGCAGCTCTGCCTGCATCTCCAGGACAGAGCCTCATCTGGCCACTGTACCCCTCTATCTCCACTAATCATATTAACCCCAAACCAACCTTCTTTCATTGAAAATTTCAATCCCCAAGAGAAACGGAAAGCCAGAGCTGTTGGACCTGTTGGAATTGGCCGGTTTCACATTCTGCTGCCTATACTCTCTGTAGGAAGAGTGATTTGGGAGAAATTTTAGATTTTAGGGTTTTGCTTTTGTTGATGAGCTTCTGGGGTCTCCAGATGCAGGGCAGGAGAGTGTAGCAGAATGGGCTGAACATTGGCTTCCAGAGTGGACTCTGCCCTTGGCAGCCTGGGAGTGTGTGGTTGAACCTCACCTTCCTCCTCTTTGGAATTGAGGAAAGGAGCAGGGGGATTGAAAATAGGGAGTCCACGGGAGCCGCAAAGTATTTATTCCTTTATAGTTTAAAAAAAAAAGGGGGGGTGGGGAGTTGCCTCAAATACAAGCATATGGAAAGGTCTTCCATAGAGGATGGTGTTAGGGCACTGAGAACTGAAGTGACACTGCAAACTGAATTGACACCCAGATGTCACCGCTTTCCATGGTGGAGATTCAAGACAAACAATAGCAAACTCTGGTGGGAATTCAAATGGAGCAGCCATTTGGAAGGGAGTTTGGCTGACCCTTACAGAACTAAACGAGCTTTTGCCATCCAACTCTGCAAGTGCGCTTCTGGATGTTTATCCAAGTGCATTGAGAACTTGTGTCCACACCAAAATCTGCACACAAATGTTTACAGAAACTTTGTTCATATTAATAAAATTTGGAAGCTACGAAGATGTCCTTCAATAGACGAGAACCAGTCGACTGTGGAGCACCCAGACAGTGGCACACTCTGGGTATGAAACTTCCAGCCACAAAAAGACATCAGGGGACAGTGAAGTTCCACTGCTAGGCGAGGGAAGCCAATTGGAATAGGTGACCCACCGATTCCAATGGACATTCTGGAAAATAGTACAGAGAACAGTGGTTTTCAGGGGGTTGGAAGGAAGGAGAGGGGAAGGAAGGAAAAGGAGGAGCACAGAGGACTTGGAGGGCAGAGAAACCTTCCCATGTGATGTCATAGGATACACACAGGTCAGTATGCATTTGTCCTAGCCACTGGAGTGGATGTCGGCAACTACAGACAGGGGGCGATGGGATGTGTCCATATAGCTTCATCAATGGAAACGAGTGTCCACACTCATTGTGATGTGGTATGGCCACAGTGATATTGGGGGGAGGTGGCCTTTGGGGACTGAACTCTCAGGTTTGCTCAGAACCTAAAACTGCTCTTAAAGTGTCCATTGAAAACAAACCAAAACCAAGCACATGTTTGCCCAAGCCACGATACGTGGTCAACACTAGAGAGTTTACTTAAAAAAAAAAAAAATCCTTCTCTAAAAATAATCAACTTAACCTAAAACTTTAAATACAAACAGTAGTAGTTTACAGAAAGTCTACCAGCAAGGGAGTGAGTCCTGCAAGGCACGAAGTAAAGTAGCTAGAAATGAAAATTTAGAGTCCCAGGAAAATCAACGTGAACTAGTCACATTTAAGAAAATATACTATGCGTGAATATTCAGTGAAAAACTTATTTATAAAGCTCTGAGTCAATGGATTTTATGGGGTAGTAAATGTTTCTTAAATCTTGGAACCGAGTCTAAGATTTAAATGCCACTGTTTAATATTAGTACCATAAGCTCAAAAATCGAACTAAAACCCATTACTCTCCTAATTGAATGCATCCTCTTAACTACTATAGCTTTTCATAAAACTGTGGCTGCACTTTGTGCAATGCATTTATGAAAGGATTTGTTATGAACAGAATTTGTGGTTAAAAATAACCACCTGGTGAAACTTAAGCACGTCTGAGTAACAGAATGCAACCTACTGGCAAAAAGGACGGGCTACCGCCACACTCCACGGGCAACTTTCAAAACCATTGTGTTGGGTAAAAGGAGCCAGACACAAAAGAACACTTACAGTGTGACTCCGTTTGTGTGACATTAGATAAAGCAAATCTAATCCATCGTGACAGAAAGCAGGTCAGCATTGGCTGAGCTGAGAGGGGTTCAGGAGTGGGAGAGCCCATTAACTGGGAAGGCGCCCAGAGGGGCTCAGCACTGACCCACTGTTGCACATCTTGATGGTGCTGACAGTTACCCAGGGTGTCCACTTGTCTCACTTGTCTCATTCCAGCTGCTATAACAGAAGACCACTGCCTGGCCACTTCCACAGCTCAGCAGACAGGCAACTAACAAGGAGACCCGTGTATGATGGAGAGCGAGCCTCCCACGGTCCCATGGCCATGGGCCTTCATAACCGAGTGCCCAACAGGCTGCAGGACGGTGGTCCCTTGTCTCGGAGGTTAGACAGGTGTCCTTTTAAAGCTCCTTCCAAATCAGGGACGTTAGTTCTGCCTCCTGCCACACTCCAGTCTCTTCTTCAGTCATACATGACGACATAGGCAGCACCCCGGGGTGTAGTCCCTGCATGCTGGGGCCATCACGTCACACCATGCAAACCTCGTGACATTCCCGAGGTGGAAATTGGCACCCATTTTCCAGATGTTGCTACTAAGGTCCAGCCAGGTTGTCCGTCTTACCTGGGAGCACAGAGTGAGGACAGGGGACAGAGGCAGAGCCAGTTCTGAGTGGCACTGGTTCTTTGCCCAGAAAAGGTTTGTGCTCAAACAAACAAGCATAAGGTTTGATAGATGGAGCAGAAGCTCCCTGGCCATCCGCCTGTCTACCTGTGTCCTAGTAACCACCTCCACGGCTCTCCCTGGGTCAAGGTCTGTGGCTTGCTGCTCTGTGATCATGGTGCCCCTTCCTCGTGGTCAGGGAGCACTGCCATCTGGCCTCTATTATTGAGGAATCCTGTGGGATTTTTGCAACATAATAGCATCCATTCTGTCCTGGGAGGATGGTCACAAGCACCTCAGCGGACAGGTACCCCTCTCACAGTTCATGTCTCTGTGTTGGGGGTCAGTGGACGGTCTCTGAGAAGCCGAGTCTGCCGGACTCCAGCACGTCCATTTCCAAGCCATCTCCAATATCTCACATGACTTTCCACCTTTCTCATGGGTGCCTGTTCTTTCAAGGTCCAAGAGCCATGGCAGCAGAGGGGTTTTTGCTGGCACATGCAGGAGCCCTGATTAGGGAGATGGCTGAGATTGCAGTTGGCTGCGGGCCATAGAGATACTCGGACATAGCTGCCTTCCGGGATCGCGCAGGACTTGGCCCGGGATCGGATCGGGTCGGTGGCATTTTGTGTGTGGTGCGTGTTAGAGTCATTGTTGGAGCCGGAGAGAAAAGTTATCAGAATAATAAGCCTGTTTCTTTCCAGTTTGCCTCTGAACTTCTTCCCGCGGCTTCGTTTCTCCAAGGGGCAATCGCTTCAGACAGCAACAGGCACGTTCACTGCCACACCATGGAAGCATACTCTTTGATTGGATCAAGGAGCTTGACCTGGTAGGCTGAATAAGGGGAACCAGTGTTTACTGCATCCAGGTCCATGATGCTCTCCTGTGTCCGGCCTGGGCAGATCAGCAGATTCCACAACTGCTCCTTTGGAGTAGAGTCCCTCTCCTCTCCTGGCAGCTCCAGCTGTTTTCCAGCTGTTGTTAAAACTGGTCATTGGTCCAAGAACCACCTGGGGCTATGGTGTGCCATTTCCTTGTGACGCAGAGGCCCCTGCACCATCTGCAAGCCTCTAACACGGAGGAGTGAATCAAGTCTGGCAGCCCAGAGGTTGAGCAATATTGAGATTAGAGATTTCTCAAGTGCATTGACTAAGATGGTGGCATCTTGCATCACGTGGCAGTCTCCCACCTCTTCATCTCGGGCCCAGAACTGCTGTGCAGACCTCCCAAGGTCGACAGCCGAGACTCCTCTGGGGCTCCGCTGCTCTTGTAATTAGGCCTCGTGCTTGAGCCTCAGCATTCGTCCTTGTGGCTGCAGGAGAAGAGTCTATCTACAGACCACCAACGAAACAGCCTGGATTTCAAGCTTGGCATTTGATTACTGACTGTGTAACCTCAGCCTTTCATTGTCTTTCTCCAGGGACTATAAGAGGGGCTGAGAGAATGGGAGATGGGGCTAGTGGGCAGGCCCTGTGAGCTCAGATGCACCCTTTTCTGGCAGGGCCCCACCTCCATGGGCATCTAGCATCTTTCTGCTTTGTGCTTCCTGATTCCTTATTTCAGACTCTGCTTATGGGGAAGCTGTATTAATGTAGGCAGCATATGGCCCAGAGCTCATGGTATGTGACTAGTGCCTGCTTACATGGGCTCAGGAGTGAGGCTGGTCCAGGTAACAAAAGCCCATTCAAAGTGGATGACATTTTAGAGTATCCTGTCTCATCCCTCCCCTCCCTTCATCCTGGGCTCAACAAAAATCCCATCATGCTGCATTTTGAAACAGCCCCTGGTAGGGTGCTCCAGTGGTGAATCTACCTGCATTTCTGTCTTGACCTCATTCTCTCGTGGGCTCTACCCTGAGGGTGGAAAGGTGGCCGCTAGCTGATGCTTAGTTCCTAGGCTTAGGAATCTAGTAAATGTATCTCTTTCTAAACGCCAACAAAATTTTTTTTAGAAGATCTCTGGTTGGCCCAGCTTTAGGTTGGTAAATCCCAGGGCACAGAAGGATGTAGGCATGTGGCCCACCTCGTGTCATATGCCCCCACTTGGCTTCCTGAGACATGTGTGGCTTTCCAAAAGTCAGCACCATTACTCAAAGAAATGAATACTTGATAGGCACAAGTAATGGAAAAGGCAGGAAACAGCTGGATTTGCCTGGACTTCCAGTTTGAAGATGCTTTAATAAAGCGATCTGTATTCATATTGGCACACTGTTAGCTCAAGGCATTTTCTAAAGTCCAAGGCTCTGTGATCTCTGAATGGAGTGTTCCTACGTTCACATTGCAGATGTAGGAACTAAAGGTCAGAGCTGCAATGTAGGCCATGTGACTACTGAGCATTGCTGTAAGTCTAAACTACATGCAGATTTCAAAGACTTGGTATTTAAAGTATATAACTTGTTAACATTTGTATTGAATACATGTTCCTGCAATATACTGGATGTATTGAATTAAATAAAATATACTGCTAAAATAGTTCCACCCAATTCTTTTTACTTTTTAAAATATGACTTCTGTAAAATTTAAAGATAGATGTGTTTCATGTGACTTTCTATTGGATGGTGCTGGTTTCAGAGCTGAAGCAGTTCACCCAGGCAAGCATGACTATTACAGGGTACAGACTGGATGAGCCTGGGTGTGGTATCTTTTTTGGACTGCCCTATCGAGGTACCAGAAACAGTGGCTTCAACAAGAGAAGCCCGTCCTCTCACAGCTCTAGGGGCTGGGAATGTGGCCGATCCTCAGTTCAAGACTGAGGTGTTGGTGGGCTGGTTTCTCCCTCGAGGACCTAATCTCTGGAAGTCTTTGCTCTTCTGTGCCCTGTAGCACCAATACCACCATGTTCTCCCCCACGACACTCCATCTCATTCTGTTTTTCTGTGTCCAAATGTCCCCTTTTCATAATGACCAAGGTGTGTTGGATGGGGATTGCCCTAAGGATGCTAGTAGCTTAATTACCTCTGTGAAGACCCCGTTTCCACGACAGGCATTTCTAGTACCAGGCTTCAGGACTTCAACACATGCATGGGGGACACAATTCAGCAAGTAGCACAGCTTTTCTGACTCCAGACCTCACACTTGCCCAAGATACAAAGTCTAGGCAAGAGAGTGATGAATTCCGTGAAGAGAAAAGAAAGGGGATGAGGTGAAGGGCATCAGAACCAAAGAGGGGATGTCGAAGACAAGCCTCCTGACACATAGGAATTCCCCAGCAGGTGGGGAGATGGTAAGGAATGGCTCCCTTCATCTGAGACACACCTGTAGTAAGTTCTGTAAGTTCTCCAGATTTTCCTACCGCAATGTCATTTTGGATGGCTAAAACAAAATACCACAAACCGGATGGCTTACGAACACCACCATTTATTGTGACAATCCTGGAGGCTAGAAAGCCCAAGGTCAAAACACCAGAAGATAAGAGGTCTGGGGAGCACACTTCTTGGCTCAGATGGCATCTTCTGGCTGTATCCTCACATGGTAAAGGGATGAACTAGCTCTCTGGGGTCTCTGTTAGGACATGTGTCCCTATTATGGTTTGAAGATGAGCCGTTTCTGCAGAGCTCCATGTCAGAGCTGAAATGATTGGATTGTGAAAGCCGTGACCTAATCAGTCCATCCTAGTTGGAATGGACTAACCGGATGGTATCTGTTGGCAGGAGGGGCGAAGCTGGAGGTGGCTCACAGGGAGAGGCTCACAGGGGGCGTGCCCTGGAATCTGTGGCCTCTTCCCTTTCCTCCCTCTGCTTCCTGACCCATGGGCTGAGTGACCTCCCTCTGCTGGGCTCTTCCCTCATTATGTTCAGCCTCGCCTCAGGTCCAGAGCAATGGAGTTGCTCATCTAGAGGCTGAGACCCTTCTGAAACCTGGAGCCCCAAATAAACTTTCCCTCTAAGTTGTCCTTGATTGGTGTCTTGATCAAAGCAGTGGAAAAGCTGACTAGATCGTTTGTGGGAGATGTGCTCATGATCTAATCATTTATTAAAAGCCCCACCTCCTAATGTCTCTGTGGGGTTAGGATTCAACACATAAATCTGAGGGGACATACTCATTCTCTCTCTTGCATCTCTCTTCCTGTGGGCCTCTGCCTCCCACAGGAATTTTTTTTTGAGAGTCTCCATCCCAATCCCACCTCTGAAAAGAGGTTGAGAGGCATCTGGGGCAATATTATCTGGTCACATTCAATCCCAAAGCAGCATAATTTTTCTTAAATGAAATACCCTCATGATCACTCACTTCCCAGTATAGATTCATCTCCATGCTTGCGAAATGACTGAGAGGCTGTTGGGTTGTTGCTATTTTGGGGTAAGACAGAGATGTACGAGGGGATCCTGGGAAATAGAGGATGCTATCTTTACCCTGTTGAGACGCTGTTCATTACGTACACTCAGCAAATGATGAGCGGGCTGCAAAGATGCCTGAGCCAGCTTAGTTCCCATTGCTAATTTGGTTGTATTTTTTCAGAATGGTGATAGATTTTGTAGCTTGAAAATATTGTTTCTTCCTGTTGTAGCAGCTCATTTGAATCCATTCATTTATTTCATTCGATACAGCTGTGGGGAGCTGCGGTTACTGTGGGGTACACAGTGGGGGCCAGATAAGCACAGACCTTGCCCTCCAGGATCTGAGTGGCCTTGCCTCTGAGAAGGACTCCATTGGTTAAATGAGGTGCCCTGTGGAAGTCCCTGCTGAGAATAACTGTCTCCCTCACCTCTTCCACGCCCCCTCCCTTAGGGTTTCAACCCTACTTCTTGCTAGATGGCTTTGACCCAGAACAAATTTCTTGCTCTCTCTGAACGTGAGTTTTCTAAGTTGTAAACAAGGGGCTGGGGCTGGTTTTCCTGGAGAATGTGCCTAAGGTTATTAGACAAGGTCATCTACAGAAGCCACCTGGGGTGATAAAGACTAGAACAAAGAACGAGTGGAATGCTCACACTGTCATGCTCAGTGGGTTTTGCAGGTAAAAATACTGCTCTATACTCTTCTCCATAAGAGGCAAAGAAAACAGGGAAAGGAAGTTGGTGGTGGAGAGGAAATAAGCGTTTTTCTAGAATGGAGTGAAATTATCACAAATGACTCAGACTCCTGTCTTGTCTTCCTCCTTCCCCCATTTCCACCCATTGCTACCCTATGCTAGTGACACCTGGACTCCCAAGTCCAGCCCAGATCCTTTCTCCTAGGCACTGTATGTGCTTGTTCCTCTGCCCTCCGGTTCCTCCCCTGGGATGTCCCACAGACACCTAGAACACAAGGTGTCTGGTCTTGAATGCAGTACTGGCTCCAACCTGTCCCAGTCCCAGCTGTGTCCCCGAGCACCCAGCTCTCTGTAATCCAGCCAGGCACCCCAGGGGCATCCCGGGCACCTCCCTCCGTAAGTGATCATGTCCAGGGCCTTCTGCATTTAGTGCCTGAATGAATCCTGGGTACTATGTCTGCATCCCGAGGACAGCCCAGACTCTGCCTCTCCTTCATGTCCTGAGATGACAATGGCAGTGAACCATTAAGCAGTGAATCTGAGGAATGAAACCTCCTCACCCCCACTAGTCTCCTATAAGCTTCACACACCTTGAGGCGGTGAGTGACCACACTTTGAGGGTGAAGAAATTGAGGACTGGAGAATATTGAAAATAGGAATCGAACGCGGAGGTGTAGCTACTATCACAGAAAAGCTCATCTAATTCCCCCAGTGGCCCTGGGAGGTAGCCATTATCTTCCCCCTCTCTGGGGAGGGAGCCAAGGCACAGAGCCACGCAGCACTGGCATTGGCTTTGCACACACCCACTCCAGCTTCCATGGTGTGTCAAACAGATTGTTCTAGAAACCTGACTTGTCTCCATTCTTTGTGCTTCTTGGATTAAAGTGACTTTCTCAGAGCCACACAGAGCCTTTTGTGAATCTAGCAACCCTTGCCCAGCTCTCTCCTAGCAGTGAGTTCTGCCTGCCCAAGCTGAGCTCTGCTGGCCCAGCCCCCTCTTCTCTCCAAATAGCTCAGGCAGCTTGCATCATGCTGGCTCATCTGGGTTGGGGCAGTGCTCAGCACTGGGGTTTGTGACAGGAAGACTCAGCTCAGTAGTCTGGACAGAGACAAATTATATATTTCTGTCACGACCAAGCTCTTACCCTGAGCTTCACCCATTGTCCTAGCAACGCGTCAGCCGAGCCTCACTGCTCTGTGCCCACGTGCACTGGGGATGGCTAGACTGAATCGGCGGCTCGTGTCCTCATTATCTCTCAAGTGCCCCCTGCTCGTCACCCCTCCGTGCTCTGGTTCCTGTATCGTGAATGCCGACTACTGTGACAGTGGCCCGACAGCTGGAAGAACTCGAAGTGACTTCCATGCCTTGTGGAGGACTGTGTTAGAGCTCTGCCTCCCAGGAATCCAAGGTGCGCAGTCTCTCATGCCATGCACCCTCAGACAGCCAGGGCCCTGGCCAGGAGGGAATGCAGGCCGTACTTGCTGGGCTACACCCAGGGCTGGCAGGAGGCAGTGGAGTGGCACCCCCCTCCTCCACAGAAAATCTTCACTAAGCTTCTCCAGAAATCTTCACCATGATTGACTTTAGGACTATCAACAGAAGAGTCTCTACAAAAGAGTTCAATGTAGGTAAACTTCCTATTTTCCTGTTGCTCTATTACTTGGCCACTGGCCTGGAAGAAATCAGCACTCCGGGTGCTGGATGGCCCTTTGTTTTTCACAAACATGGATCCAGTATAATAGTTTGTAGACCTGTGTTTGCAAATGCAAAATGTGATAATAGAAGGATGAATCCTTTAAGCAAGGACTCTGGCCTTGAGCTGGAGCTTCACAGAGATGTCTAAATTTCTAAGATAAGAAGTTACCAGTTGGGCTCCATGGTAACAGCTGACAGGGGGAGGAAAGAAAGGGGAGAAGCTCTCCCCTCCTCAGGTATTGTCCTTGAAGGGTTAACTTGCCCAGAACAGTGAAAGAAACTGCTTTTATGTGAACTTCTATGAACTATGAACTTCTGAGCCCCTTTCCTTACCTGCTGGGTATAAAATTCTGAAGCTACCTGAACTCAGGGTTCAGGGGATTAATTGATTACAACGAAAGCCGTACCATCTGAGCTTGGCTGCAACCAAATAAAACTGTTTCCTACTATCTTCGGTGCCTTGCCTCGTCTGTCTCTACAAAAGCGGCAGGGGGTGAGGAGTCCTGATTAGCTCTCATTCACTGAGCGTCTAGTTTGGGCCAGGATTGCAGCTGCCTGTTTCATGTACATTATTTCACGTACGCTTGGAATATCCCCGAGCTAGAGGTGTCTGGTTGCCCTTACTTTTCAGATTAAGCAAGTGAGGCTCAAAAATACATCGTCATGTTGCTAAGTAGTAGGGCTATGACTCATTCCCAAGCCTTTCTAACTCCAAGTCAGGAATAAACAGTGCATTGGTAACGACTGAGTCAAATGCCAATCCTCTTACTTTGGATGGTGTCCCTTGCTTCTTTTCCTGTACATCTCCTTTGATCTTTTACTCTACCATCCAAAATAGTCTTCCCCAGAGAACTTCTCCCTCTGGAAACGCAGATTCATATGATCTGACCACCTTGGCTTTCCACTACCTTGTTCCTGCCCCATGGGTGGGCCACTTGGCATGAGCTCTGTCTGAGGAGTTATTACTGTGTTCCATCTGCAGTCGAAATTCAGTTCTTCCCTTATTTCTCGGGCAAGTTTCTATGCTGCTCAGCTACAGCAGTGTTACACTAGGCTCTTGGATGGTTGACAAGACAGAAATAACCTATCATGTCCCTGAGGTTCTCCATCAATGATGGGCCGTCCCTAGTGCAGGGGCTGCCTTCCACTGTGTGTGGCTTTGGAAGCAGGCAGGTCTTAGTGCAAGACTTCACCCTGATTATATTATTTGAGCATTTATAAAGCAAAGACTAAGTATAATTTCCCCCAACATCCCTAACTGCTGTTGACCCAGAATTCTATCTCATAATTTTGTCATTTCAACAATGTTATGTAAATGGAATCAGACAATAGAAAACCTTGAGGTTGACTTTTGTCACCCGGCATAACTCAAGTTAGTGCACATACCTGTAGCTTTTTTTTGGATGAATGATTTTTCATGGCATAGCTGTATTGCAGTTTGTTGAACTATTCATCTGTTGAAAGAAATTCTGGTTATTTTCAGTTTTAGGATGTTATAAATGAATCTTCTGTGAACATCCACTGTATAGGTTTCGTGTGTAGACGAAGGTTTTCATTCCTGAGATAAATGCCCTAGAGTACAATTGTTAGGTCCTATGTTTAGATTCTAAAGAATCTCCCCAGCTACTCTCCTTAGTGGTCACACCATTTTGTGTCCATGCTTCTCCTGCACAAAACATCTGCTTTTTCTACATCCTTCCCAGCATTTAGCATTGGAACTACCTGAAATTGGGGTTCAGGAGATTAACTGATTACAGTGAAAGCTATACCTTCTGAGCCTGGCTGCAACCAAATAAAACTTTCCTGCTATCTTCAGTGCCTTGCCTCGTCTGTCCCTACAACAGCAGCAGGGTGAGGAGTCCTGATTAGCTCTTATTCACTGAATATTCACTTTTTGAAGCCGCCTAGCCAGCATGCTGTGAGATCGCACCATGTACCTAATTGTTGGTGCTGCTGAACATTTCTCATGTGCTTATTTGCCATCTGTACATCCTCTCTGGTGGCATGTTGTGTGTTTTTATTTTTTCCTAATTGGATTGCTTGTTTGTTTTCCATGTCAAGTTTTGAGAGATCCTTCTATACTAGAGATATGAGTCTGGTTGTCACATGTGTGATTTGTGGGTATTTTCCCCCAGTTTGTCTATTCATCTGTTTATAGGGTCCTATGAAGAATACAAGTTTTTAGTTTTGGAAAAAGTCTGATTATTGGTTTGTTCTTTTATGGATTCTGCTTTGGTGTCCTGTCTATAGATTCTTCATTAGCCTCCCTGGGCAAGGGCCTCTGGGTATTCTGAGTGTGGAAGGCCACACTCCCCACACAGCATTCTACCAACATTGAACCCCAGGCAGTAGGGAGCCCTTTAGAGTCCCAGCTCCCTCTTGGCCCTGACTCCCCCCAGAGGTGAGTGGAGACGGGGTGCTTGCTTGCATCTTGGCAAAAGGCCCTCAGACCAGCCCTTGGCCCTGGCTATGGGGGAGGAAGTGGGGCCACAGTCCCTGCTGTGGTTTTGGCTAGGAGGGGGTGGTTTTGTTTCAGGAGGTTGCCCCCCACCTGGTCTTTGGAGACCCTAGGCTTTTGCCAGGCTGGTCCGTTTGTGCTGCTCAGCTCGCTGGTCTGTCTCAGTTCAGTTTCTTCAGGATCCAGTCCAGGATATTTGAGACCCAAAGGAAAACCTAGGGACTCGGGATCCAAGGTAACTTCATTCCTGAGGTCCCAAGCTGGTTCTCTTCTATCGTTTTATGTATAACCCTCAGGGTTTTCATTTAGACTCTGAAGGAGGAAAACAGAAGTTTGTCCATTTTATCTTCCCAGAGGTAGAAGGCTATTAGAGAAATTTTGTCATACAAACAGTTCAAGAAGCAATGCTTGGGAGAAAAAAATATCACCGTGTGCAAAATTCTTCTTGGAGCCTCTTTGCCAGATAGACCTATGATGTAGCCAGCTGATAAAGGGGATGGGCTTTGTTTTTCAATTCCCTGGACACTGTTACCGGCTGTTTCTTTGGCCTAATGATTTCACCCAGGTTGAAAAATTGAACTATCTTCAGTTGTCCACTGGGGCTCCGAATGGCTCCATGTCAGTCCAACAGAACGTAGTTCAACTTCTAACCAAGTAATAACTACTTCCACTCAGGGAAAGAATTGCAACGGAGTCTAGAGCACACGCAGGTACAGGGCGGCCCCAACTCTCCTGCATTTCTGACTTGGGCAGCCTGCTTGCCATTCCTTCCCTTCTTCCCCATCCGCCTCCATACCTCCATTATTACAAACTAGCCGAGCAGTTTTTTTCACTGGCTCTGGAGGTGATACCATCGGAGCCCGTCCCAGACCTCAAGGAGTCCAGGAGGACCACAGCAACACGGTGTTCTGGCAATAGGTGTGGAGAGAGCTTCCACAGGGTCCTGTACCTGTACCAGGCATGACAATGGCTCTTTAAGACAGAAATGTTGTAGGGAGTTCAAACCTCAAATGACAGTTTGCTGGACTTAGTCATAGCCATCTGTAGGGGGAGGATATTGAGAATAAACCCTCCCTATCACATCTTCAGCCCAGCCCCGAAGCTCGAGGATGGAGAAAGAGGATTCCTGTTGGGGGGATTCAGCTTCCAGCCAGAGGGGTCATGGCTGAGGAGCTTGGAACCATTAGACGTCTGTCATACCACCCAGCCAATTGTACGAGTGTGGATTTGCAGAGTGCTAAAAACACAAAATAAAACCCAAACCAAGTGTGTTTTGTTAAGGGCTGTGTTACAAATCAGTTTGGCAAACACAGAGTGGCTTCAGGCTCTCAACTGATATCGAGCTGGAAAAATTCTCTTGGCTGTTGGTCGATTCTGAGGAGGGGCCACCTCCTGGCCGTTGTCATAAGCAGCATCATACATGGCTGTGGCGTTGTTATGACAGGCTGGCACATGAGAATGAGCTGCCCATTTCCTGCAGTGGGTGGCCTGGGCTCCGACATGTGGCTGCTTCAGCTGGAAAGCCAGCTGCTGGGAAGGTCCAAAAAGTTTCATTCACACATCCAGTAGTTTGGACAGTCAACCAGGCATGTGGCTGCCCATTGTCCCGCAGGCTGACTGGTGTCATTACAAGGTGGCCTCAGGGCCAAGTTTCGAGACAGCAAAAGCAGAAACAGCACCGTCTCTCAGGGTCTAGCTCTGGAAATCGCCCGATGTTCCTCCTCTGCATTCCACCATGCAGGAAGGGCAGCCCCAGTTCACCTGGGGTGGGGGGGAACTGCCCAAGCACAGAGACCCACGCAGGCATGACCACTGGGGACTCTCCTGTGAATACATCTCTATACTAACAGATTTTTTTTTTAACCAATTTATTGATGTGCAGAGATACTTAGTAATTTACTTGAAGCCTCACAGCAAACTGGGTGAAGGATTCAAGATCATGCTTCTCCGAGTTCAAGTTCACTCACATGACCCTCAAGATACAAAGTCTGCACATTTCTGCATGCTTTACAGCTTATTAGATTTCCTGATAGCCATAGGATCATGTTGAGTTTTGTTAAAACTTCACAGAAGCCTGCTGAGTCAAACATATTATATTTTGGATATCTCCCCACATCTCTGCTGGAGCTACTCAAAGTTCCACCAGCTGGGTGGCTTAAAAGAAACGGATTCTCACAGAAGGCCAGAAATCTAAGATCAAGGTCACATCCTTGTGAGGCTGTGAGGAAGCATCTGTCCCACGGTCCCCTCAGCTCCCGGGGGTCTGACTATCTCTCACATTCCTTGGCTTGTAGCAGCATCGCCCGAGCTTGCTCTCGACTTTCCTGTGGCATTCTCCCTGTGTGTCCGAGCTCAGACCCCCTTTCAACAAGGACACCAGCCCCAGTGCAGGGGCCCCTTCTCCAGCAGGAGTCACCTTGACCAAGGACTTCTCAACTGTTTCCCAACAAGGTCACTCTCGGGTTCTGGGAGTCAGCGTATCATATGCATCTGGGGGGCTGCAATCCATCTGACAACACCCCCTATTACAGGTGTGGGGAAAATGAAGCTCTACTATGTTTTTTAAACAAGAAAACAGTGGATGCTACCCCCCCCACACACACACACTTTGTGCACACATGTAGTGTTACATGGCTTTAAGGACTGTAGAAGAGAAAATGGAGTTCCAGAGAGAAATGATGAGTTAGTGAAAGTCAGACAAGCCATCACAGGGGCCACAGGCAGAGGGACCCCTGGTGGCCTTCATCCTCACATACACACTAGTCCAGGCCCAGGCCTCCAGGACAATGTTTTCTAGAGACTGTAAAAGCCCCTTTGGGGAGATGTCCTGAAATCATAGAAAATTGTTTTAAGGCTACAAATGATCTAAGATACGGCCCCTGAGTCTAAAACGTGCCTGACCTTCAGGCCCTGGAGAAGCCATTGCCCCTAAGGAAAAAATAAAAGTACGTATCAAAAAGAAAAACCCTCAAGAACGAGTCCAACAACCAGACAGACAGTCAACACACCAATACTGTTGAACAGCTCTGCTAGGGCCGGGAGCTAGCTCTGCTCAGCAGCACATGGATAAGGTGGAAAGTAAATACATGCAAATCCACATTAACCAGAAACATGTACGTGTGTGTGTGTGTGTGTGTGTGTGTGTGTGTGTGTGTGTGTGTATGTATGTATGTGTGAGAGAGAGAAAGAGAGGGGCTTCTCCCTTCCTACCTTTCTAACAGAACTTGGCCATTAGTTATACAGAGTTGAGGCAGATGAGTTTAGAAGGGCAAAGGGCTAGAACTTGTGGGGCAGAATGTCACAAAGAAGGGACCAGCAGAGGAAGGCCGCTAGCTCTGTGGGGCCTCCCTTCATTCTGGCTGAATCTTGAAGGCAGGCATTTGAGGTCACTTCTAAGTCAGGTGAAAGAATCCTGGGAAGTCAGAAGGTCAAACAATGCCTGGAGCTCAAACAGGGCAGGACAGAACCTCTTTCCACCTGTGCTAGTGGACGATGACATGCCCAGGTGTTGGGGGACGTACTCAGTACTGATTAGCAGGGTGGTTAAGTTAGCTGTAAGTCCAGGCTGCTTGAGATCTGCCCCTTCAAAGCCAAGATGCCTCAAAATGAGCAAATTGATCAAAACTTAAATGCACCCCAGAAAAAAAGCCAAACACTATTTAAAGGAACACAACAAGATCCAGCACCGTAGTAACGTTTAGAATCCAATTAAACTTATCAAACCTGCTAAAACAGGAAAATATCTGAAAACGGAGAAAAAAAAAAACAGTAAGAAGAGATACAGGAATGATGATGAAATTATCAGATAAGACTGTTAAAACAGCTATTCTAATATGTGGGGCATATTTATAATGACAGATAAGGAGATAAAATTTTAAGTTGAAAATGGAATATCAGAAGTGAATGAGTTGGTATTCACACAAAGAAAGAAATTGTAAGCTTGAACGCAGCAGTGGTAACTTAAAAAAAAAGGAAGAAAATAGGCGAACAGAGCCTGAAGAGCTGCTTTTGTGGTATAAAAATGTTGACATGTATTGATGTCCTAAGAAGAAAACATAAGCCATTTGAAGTAATTATGGCTGAAATTTTCCCAAATCAATGAAAACCATAAATCCAAAGAAACAGGTTCACAAACTCCAAGAAAAAAAATATGCATCAAGATATATTAGAATCAAATTGTGATAAAGGAAGAATCTTGAAGTACCCAGTGGGAGAAAAGGGCATATTACATATTATATACAAATAGAAGACTTGTTTTAAACCAGAAACTAAGCAAACCAGAAAGCAACGTGGACCTCAGTACAGTCTGCACGCGTGCGCTGCGTGGTGTGTATGTAGCGTGCGTGTGGGTGTGTGCGTCCTTGAGCCATCTCCAGAAGCTTTGCAGCTGCCACCATGGTTTCATCAAGCTCAAGGCCCAGGAGAAGGCCAGGCTGGGGCTTCCTTGTGCTACCCCTTCAGCATATGCTAGCTTGGTGATGCTCTGTGGCTCGTGACATGCTTATAAAACAAGTGTGATGAGGTCTGCCTCAGGTTGTTGCACGAGTGCCCAATACACTTTACTAGAAAACTCAAACATACGTGGTCCACAGCTGGGAGTAGGCTCAGTGAGGGAGGCTGCCCATGTTAGGAAGTCTGCAGTTCTCAGCGACATCGTAAATGGGTCAAGGCAGTAGGAAGTGGTAATAGATGCTAACTGGAGAGCAAAGCAGGTGAGAGGCAGGTATGGGAAAATTCCAGTTTTATAGGTAGCCATCAGATAACAGGAAGTTCTCTGAAAACACATTCCACAATGACACTCCTGTGTGTGTAGGCACAGGTATAGGCAGGCACGTTCCATATTGTATGTTTCCATAGACTGCTCTGGAGAGGACAAGGCATTGCTTCTAACAAGAAGGCAACATTACAACCACCACCGACAAATTAAAGTGACTTAAGAGGTACCCAGTAAATGCTTCTTATCCTTTGATTTTGTCAACATTGGGGTACACACCATTATTCTTTCCATGTGCCCTGTGCTGCCGAGATTCCAGGAATAGGGAATTGACTCCAGCTTACCCGCTGATGGAAGGCAGGACAGACGTTCTAACCCAGTTCTGACCACAGCATGTTCCTTTTGGCTTCAGCTATCATTGCACGATCTGCTCTGTTCCCCATTTGTCTAGAGTCCTGCTTTTTCTTTAACCTATGGTAGTAAAATTCCCCTAGAATTTGGTCTTCATCTGAGGCCTCCTTCCCAGCATCACTAAAGAGAATGTGGAGAAGCTCCCGCAGGGTGTTCCCCTTTGAAGACGGCAACGGTACAAGGATGGGGCGCTGTCCTCTGCACAGCTGTGAGCCAGGCTGCTCAGCTCCCGGGATTTTACCAAGACTGTCTCCCATGTCAAGAGTTGCCTGGTGCCATGGTAACCAACTCCTAAGTGCCTCATGGAGCACGGAAGGAGAAGCCAATGTGATCGCCTCTGTTCCCAAATTGGTCCACATCTGTACACCTCAGAGTTCAACATCTTTCATGGGACTCAGACAGCATCTCATCTTGTAGGAGAGTTGGGGGTGTGTGTGATGAAATTATCCAGATCTGGGTGACATATTAGTGGAAAGTTGATGAAAATATCTGCCTCTGTAGGATATTTAGTAATTTACCAGGCAATTCACCTGCATGGCCAACTCAAGGAGGAACTTGGGTAGATCTATCATTATGCCCACTTCAGAGGTATAAATGACTGTTTCTAGAACACGGCTGGCTGGCAACCAAGGTGGGTTGGAACCCATGCCTTCCAGGTTCAAGAAACACACAGGCCCAATGCAGAAGCACCCAGTGCAGAGCTTGCCCTCTAGGCCTATCAACACCTCTCTTCCAGTCCCCACTGCCTGAGGGCAGAACTCAGGGACACAAGGAGGGCTTCCTGTGGCGATCTAATCCTATCACTCAGGGCAAGTGGCTTCACCACCCAGAGCATCACCTTCTCTTTGGTAAATGAGGGATTTAACTCTTGGGATGGTCAAGACTGGAGTTGGTGAATTGTGTGAAGAACCTGTGGAAGTACCTGGCACAGTAGGGGTTTGGCACACACGGGTTCCTTTCCCTGACCAGAGGGGTTGGTGTTGCAATGGTCCTAAGGTCTGGCAGTTCAGATTAGATCCAGATCCTGCAGCAGTCAACACCATGGGACAGCGTGAGGAGCAAAAGGACTGCATGTGTTTGCAGTATGCGTGCTGCGGCGTGTGGCAGAGTGTGTGCACTGTGTTTGCGGTGTGCGTAGGGAATGTGGAGGTGTGTGCATGGAGTGGAGCATGCATCGTGCAGCATATGTGTCCGTGTTCACCTTGGGGATGTGGCTCTGAAGTCAGGCTGTGGGAAGTGGGGCGAGAGCTCTGAGTGACAGGTGGGAGGTGGAAGCACTGGGCAGGAGATGCAGGGAGGGCAAGGCACGGGCTTAAGGGTCTTCTTTGGAAAACAGTGAGCCTGAATTTGAGGGGAGGAGGTGCTGGTGCCTAGTATTTCCAGACCCCAAGGAGGTGCCCTTTGGTTTCTTCCTTGTCCACTCATTTCTCCAGATATATGATGGGCACCTAGTTTGTGCCCAACTTTGTTCTAAGTTTGGCATTGGCTGGTATTTTAAGTTTTAATTTAAATGTGGTTTTGCCCTGTATTTCTGTTGAGTACATCACTAACCTATCCTATGCCCACACAGGGCCTGGCACGGGGGATGCCCAGTGAATGATACTCAGTGTTACTCCTAATGAGGGAGCCAATGAAATCCCTCCCTGTTCTCTATCATTTTTCTGGAAAAATTATCATGGTATTTGAAGGAAACATTTTTATAGAAGCAGATGGTAAATAACAGGAATTACAGTAATATGATCAAATCTCATTAATCTTGCTTCCCCGAAATCATCCAGGTCCTCAAATAGGCTCCAGTGCAACTCAGAAGGAGCCTTTCAGGTCCAGACACCCTCTCAGGGTCAGCCTGACTGTCCACACATGTACCACCCACAGATACTGAGCCTCACCAGAGAAGTGTCACCCACACATCTGCACACGCAGATCTCTTTGGTTTGACTGTCCCACGAAAGTTGATGCATTGGAAACTCAATCCCCAAATTCATGTTGATGCTCGGAGGTGGCGCCTTGGGGAGTTAAGACCAGTGAGGTCATGAGGGTGGGGCTCCACTGATGCACTAGTGGCTTTATTAGGGGAGGAAGAGGCACCCAAGCTCACATGCTTGCTCTGGCTCACTATATGATGCCCTCTGCCATGCTAGGGGGCAGCAACAGACCCTCTAGTGTCTGCACCTTGATCTTGGACTTCAACCTCCAGAACTGGGAGCCCATAAACCTGTATTCTTCATAAATTAACCAATCCAGCAGCACAAAGTGGACGAAGACCCACACATGCTGACCTCAGCTAGAGATCTCAGCAGGGACACCACATACATGCATCATGGCATGTGCATGCATGTAAGACCCTCAATGGGACCTCCACCCAGATGCCTGCTGACCCCCTGGGGGCATGACCCCACATAGACAGCATGCACAGTACACAGAATGGAAATCCATGGACACCCAGGAGGTCAGGCTGGGCAGTTCCCATCCCTCAGAATCAGCCTGGCACTAATACTGCACCTGTGCATATTTCAGGCCTCAGGAAAGGGTCCTTCCCTTCTGCCCCTCTCACTTCCGCAGCGTCCTCTTCCACCTCAGCCTGGGCTGCCCACCTGCTCCCCTTGTATCTGCTGGTTCTCAGACACCTGGCGTGTCCATGGCTATCATGGGTGTGCCCACCCGAGAGGGTTTCCTGGGGTCACACTCTGCCATTGGGAGGGGGCTGGGGTGGTGAACAACAGGCTTGGGTCAGCCAAGTTCCCCACAAGGACAAGACAGAGGGTGCTTCGCTTGCACAGGTGGGGGGAGGCAGGGCACCGGCTCTCAGGAGGGCTTTCTTGGGGATATGGATGGACGCGGCTCCATGGAGGTCCAGCAGGCAGGACAGGGGCATCTGGGGAAGTGGCAGCAGGAGCCGAGGTACCAGGAAAGATGGAGAGGAGGAGGGGACAACAAGCTCCCTGCTGCCAGGAGTCTCAAAGGAGGGGGCGAGACGATCCCTGGAGGAGCAGTGTGGGTGGCAGCAGAATGGGGCAGGGCTCGGGCAGGGCGGACACTCGGCTCTTCCAGCCTGGAGACTGTGGGGCTGAGCAGCAGCCCAGCGCCTCGCAGAGAGCTATCCTGCGAATCGCCAGAGGTCACAGGGCAGGAGGGACTGCACCACCTTTGGACTCCAATGGCCCCAGCTGTGCGACCTTAAGTTACTCTCACCTCTGTTCAGTCACATGCTTCGTCACATGATACGCACATTTGTTTAGCACAACACATTGAAGGCTGCCTGTGTCCACCGGCTCTGAGCTCGTTCCTCTGTGCGACTTGGCTCACCTTGCTGCCCCCGCCCTCTCCCGAGTGAGCGAGTGAGCGTGGAGCTGCTGGGCCTTCTTTGCGCATTTGCCTTGGTGGGCACCGACATCTGGAAATCTCTGGGATCGAGCCAGAAATCTGCGAGACCCTCGCCATAATGGGTCCCGTGGCGAGTTTCACCTCAGTCTCTGGTGACACCTACTGGTCCTTGACCCATGGGGAGGAGAAGCCTAGAGATACTTGAAGTCACAGGGTGTTGGGAGCTGGAGCTCATGATGAAGAATATTACAGCTAATGACGATCACCACGCCACGCTGGGCGCCTCTTGCCCCACAGACCTCTCTGCATTCAGAATCTGGAGGAATCTTTACAAACACAAATTGGGTTAAAAAGATTGTCCTGCTTCAAGCCTACCCTGGGCTCCCCTTACACTGGGAGGAACGCCACAGTCTGCTTGGGTGAGGACCCCAGCTTTCTCCACTCCTCGTCCCTGTCCCCCTCCCTGCATATGCTGCCCTCCACGACGATGACCTCGTCTCCCGTGGCTCATGTACATCTATGGTGCTGCCTCCGCACGCTTCCCAACAGGCACGTCTGCTCCAAGCCCCGCCTGCATCAGGCTGCATGGCTCCTGAGCAGCAGCGGCCCTGAAGTCACTGTCATTAGCCTGTGCCCTGGTTCCCTTTGGTCTGCCTCTCCCCTAGTGCCAGCCCAATGTGGCCAGGGTCGACCTTTTCGGCCGCTGCACCAGCAGAGAGCGAGTCTGCGCGCACCCGAAGACGCAGGTGCTCCTGAGGCATGCTGCCTTCTCGGCCTCAGAGAGGGAAGCGGAGGCAGGATGTGCAGCCGCCATCCATCACGTGAAAGTTCTTGGGATCAAGACCTGGTCGCTGTGCTGAGCCGACAATAAATAAAGCCACGAGGTCATGAGGGAGGGATCTCGGGCGTGCTTGCGTGATAACAAGAGCCACATAAAAGACTCCGCCAGGACGACAGCCTTGGAGGCCACGCAACCCCATGTGGAAAATGTTCTGCAAGGACATCTACCCAGCAACTATCTGCCTGACCTTGAACTGAAGCCACCCTTTTTATTAATCCTGTGGGCAAGGGTTCTTGCTTCAGAGTAGTTTATGCAATCTTTCTTGTTTTGCCTTTAAAAAAATCTCCTCGTACCCCACACCCGCACTTGCCATGGCTTCCATTGATGCTTGCCCCATGTTAAAGCCCCCCTTGCTTATTCCCAAACACGGGCATTCTGTAGAGTCCCATTTAGACTGATCCTGGAAGGCCCACAGCTTCCCCAACCCAGTTTCCCCTGGCCCTCGCCATGGGTGTTTGGTTGCCACAGATGGAAACCCGTCTGTGTGGGGGTCACTTGGCAGAGAGAGGCTTGAGCCCAGATCTCATTGTTCATACCAGCATGTCACCTCTGGCCTAGTCAAGGACTGTTGCCAACTGTCCATCCCCAGCTGGGCACATTCCGCCAGGTCAGGAGAAGACACAGCCCTCCCGAGCACACAGGTAAGCTGGACTGGTTGGCAGGACTGCAGCGAGAAGGCCAGCCCCCAGGGTGGCCTCCAGGCAGGCCGGGTCTGCCCAAGCCACAGACTCCATATCTCATGGTCTCCTTCGTATCTATCCTGGGTGCCAGGGTGGCCTTGGAACCCACCAACGCCATCAGCACCTGTTCGCCAGCACCTACTATGCACCAGGCACCATCGGGGGGCTGGTTCAGCCCTCAGCAGCTTTCAGGGGTGCTGGGGCCTCGCCTCCAACTTGCATTTGTGGAGCTAGTGAAGGTAGCAAATCCAATGTCACCAGAGCAGTGCTCTCTTGCCACCACACAGGTCCCTGATATCTGGGCCAGTGCTGCTGGGGCCAGAGGAGCTCTGCCTGAAGAAAGGAGGGTCTTCATTCTGCCCCTCTTGACTCCATGGAAGGGAATGGCTGCCTTCCTGTTCTGAGAGGGGGCGGCCCTCGTGTCTTGCCTCTCACCAGGTGCCCCTTGCTCAGCTTGACGCCAACTGCTCTGCGTTTTCCTCATGAGGAGTTGAAGGGGTGAGGAGACGAGCAAATGAACCGAGAGCTGCAGCCGAGTCAAAGTTTGAGGGAGTTGGAGGCCAAGCTCAGGCTCTCAAGGGCCTTGGGACAGATCAGAGGTGCCAGTGGGCTCGGCGCTGCCCGCCATGTGGCCCTCAGACTCTGGCAGCCACCCGTCCGCGCCTCCACTTTCCCCTGTGCGGTACACTAGTGTGGCTATGGCGAGGACCACTATGACCCTTGGTTACCACTGTGATCATTGCTACTTCCGAGTCCCCTGCAATCCTGTGTTGGCCAGCCGGCCTTGGAGCGGTGGGAGGACTGGGCTGTGTCTCTGCGGGTCTGAGTCATCCCTTCCCTCCTCCGCCTCTCCCCTGCCCACTTGGAATATCATCGGTCTCTGTGGTCAGCTGCACTCAGCAGCGGCTGCTGAGAGGTGATGGATGGGCAGCGATTGCTTCCTGTCTGCCCCAGCAGGCTGTCAGGCCTCTCCGATGGTCCTGTGGGCCGCCTACCTGGGTCCTGCCACCTCCACTCCTAGGACTCAGATATGAGCTCTCTGTGTCTATTTAAAGAGAATTTATTGAAGATCCAGGTCTTCCACCTATGAGAAAACTGGTGTTCAGAGGTCTCATATGTACAGGGAGAATGGAAGTCTGCCTCCTAGGATGAGGGCCCCCCAGGGGGCACTTCTTGGCATCATATCTTTCACTGCTGTCTGACCTTCAGGGAGAGCCAGGCAGGCCAGAAGTGGGGACAATGGAGAGCAGGGGCTGTGTGGCCGCCTGCTCTGTAGACAGAGCCGATTGAAGCTGCCTGAACACAGGCGGTCTTCAGAGACCCCGTACAGCTGGGGCTTCTCTGCCTGCACCGCACATGGCTTCCCACCTTGGCCCTGAGGAAAATGAGGCCAGGGAGTCAATGGCCAGCCTCAGTCCACAGCCGACGGTGTGGAGAAGGGCTGCACCCCACCGCTGAGGCCGATTCCTTCACTGCAGTAGATGCTCGATTTCTCCTGGTAACAGGAGCTCACACCTGCACAGCCATCTTCCTCACCCCCAGGACTACAAGGGCTTCAGTCACACAAGATGCAAGGGAAGTTGAAGTACATGGGTAGAGAAAAACACGGCCCTAGAAAACACTTCCTGTGGCCAGGCTCACTGCAGGCACCAGCCCTCCTTTTCTTTCAGATTCCCAGGCAAAAAAACTAATCCAAGAACAAAGTAGGTACAATCCTGAATCCTGCTAAATGTCTTCTCTTGGTGAAAAATATTTCTGATTTCTCCTCAATGGTTGCTGGCTGAATCTGTGGCTGGTGGTGACAGCGGTGCTCTAGTTAGTCAGTCGCTCCTGTCCTGAAAAATGAGGCATCTCTCTTCACCAGACTCATTCATTAAAAAGCCAGGAGAAAACTCGCCACCCAGGCCCAGTCAGTCGCCTTGGAAATGGTGATCTGAGGAAGTGAGGGGGCAACAGAGCCGCCAAGAACAGACACCTGTTTCTGTGACTGGAACACACACGCTGGTTCATTTTCTCACGGAGAAAAAGCCTCAGAATTGGTGGCTGTTGATATTGGTTAGGGCCCACACTTCCTGATTCTTTTGGTCTACCATGTGGTGACCAGATGGCTGCTGCAGCTCCACATGCCTCATCTACATCCAACACCTAGAAAGTGGGGTAGGTGCCACACATGGTCACTTTTATACACTTTCCCAAGGCAGTCCCGGCTAGCCTGTCCTTATGTTTTGTAGATCACATGACCATGTTTAGCTTCAAGGGGACGGGGAAAGTGAGATGGGATCGTGGCTGGAGTAGATGTGGATCAGCCATGACTCATCACTTGGGGATGAGCACAGTGACATCTTGAGCCGAATCAGTTCTTTCAGCAACAGAAAAATGAGGACGGGCTGTTTGCACCCTGGCTGAACACTGGCCCTGTATCTTACATCCCCCAGCCTTGGCCCAGTGACTGGCACATACCTGGAGCTAGTCTGTGCACACTTGGCTTAATTAATAAGGAAATTAAGAGATTGCTGTCCAAATTTTGGCAGTCTGTTTTACCTTTCAAAGTTTGACCAGAATACCTGGGATATAATTACAGAGTAAGAGGGGCTTTGGGTGTTGTATTAGAGTTACCAGAAAAATGTGGATTATTTATATAATATATATAAATGTCATCTATAAAGAAATTGTAGGTGACTGTGGAGGCTGAAAAGTCCCAGGCATTGCCACCTGAAGCTGGAGAGGTTGGTTGTGGGAGACCAAGTCCCAGCTCATGCAGTGGGGCAGAGGTGAAGTCTGCCCCACTCCCCCACCCCTTGCCTTTTTGTTCTACTGAGGCCTGCAACAATTACATGGGACCCACCGTGTCATGGAGAGCTGTCTGCCCGAGTGACCTATTCTAATGCTAAACCCACCTGGGGCCTCCCTCACAGACATGCCAGAAACAATCCTTAGCCAGGTATCTGGGCTTCCCGTGGTCCAGTGAGGTTAGTGTGTAAGGTTGGTATCACAGATGCTAATCCTGTCTTCCCGTCAAGCCACTGAACATGCCAACTGGAGCCCAAGAGCTCATCTGGGAAGCCTGCAGGGAGTGGGCTTCAAGAGGCATTTATTCCTAGTTGTCCAAACGGAACATTAGCTCTCCAGCTACTTGAAGTCAGGAAGTTTCCCCAAACACCAGAAAGAAACTAGTACGTCTCCTAAGGACTGAATCACCACCCAACACACCGTTAGGTCTAGCAGCATCAAAGAGCAAAGAGCCACTTGCCACCTTCACTTCCTGACACGTGGGTTGATGTTCCAGGGTGTGGAGAAAGCTTGGACTCCTCTGGGTGTGCAGAGCCAGGCCTCAAAGTGTTCCTGGAATGAGGCCTCTAGCTATAGGCTCCAAGGATTTCCTGTGGTCAGGTAAAAACTTTCCAATGAAGTGGCTTTTAAATGATACCTGACCCCAAATCATTTTGTTTGTCAGGCTGCCAAAGTTCAAGTAATGGATCATCACATCGACGATGCATAACCATCCACTGGGGCTGGGCCCCAGGTTCAAACCTGGCTCAGTCCAGGGCCTGAACAAGCAGCTCATTGTTTCTAAAACATGCTGGTTTTCTTGGGCCACAGTGATACCACAGGGCAAGCGGTTGAAACAGTGAGATGGACTGTGTCGTGGTCCTGGAGCCAAAGTCTGAGGTCAGGGATGCTCCTGGGGAAGTGGCTGCTCCAGCCCTTCCTGCTCCTGCTGGTTCCTTGCCTCATGGCATTAGAACTCCAGTCTCTGCATGGCGTCTCCCTATGCGACTGTCTCCATTCTGTTTTTTTTTTTTTTTTTTTTTTTTTTAAACCACACCAGCCATGCTGGCTCAGGCCCATCCTGCTCTAGTACCTCCTCATCTGAACACCACTACCTGCAATAACCCCATTTCCAAATGAGATTGCACCCTGGGGTGCTAGGGGTGGGACCTCAACAGGTGGATTTAGGAGACACAACTGAATACAAACTAACCCATTTTTAAAGTCTGTTACTCCTGATGGTGTGTCTTTCAGTGTAAAAGTCAAAAGATACCATTTCCAAAATGGAAATGACCTGATCTACCCTCTACACATATTTATCAAAGGTCCCGAGCAGGTCTGCTGTGAAATAACTGAAAAATAGTGGTGGGGGGTAAGGCCATTCCAAGGAAGTCACTACCTACGAGACCCAGAGTCTGCACTATTTCTGGTGCATCATCTCACTCTGCTCCCCAAATAATTCCATCAGAGGCACTTTGACATCTCCCCCTGGAAGCGTCATTTCATGGATGCTATAGGAATCCTCAGACTTGTTGGGCTGTGTCCCCAGGAAGGGCTGGGACCTGCTGTAGGGTTCTGGGCTCCAGGTCCAGCCTTGCTTCCAATTTTTTTGCAGGCTAGAGGGAAGAGACTTTGTTGTTTTCTTAAGGAAGAAATCACAAGGAAGAAAGATTCTGCGACAGTAAATTTTAATGTGCACGGCTGTGGTTTTGACTTGCTCCATTGGTCTTTGTATAATTTAGACACTTTTATGCTGTTTAGAACACAATATGAATTTCGGTGGATTAAAATCTCATTTGTGGCCCTGCATCTCCAACATTTGCTATGAGCTCTCAAACAAGAGCATAATTTACTATTAGAACATTTTTATCTAATGAAAAGTCCTGATCGATTTGGATCAATTTAGCTCAGGGTCTTTTTTCTTGGAGAGACAGTCTCCATAAACAAGAATCTTATCTATACCCAGAATAATGATGGTGCTCAAATCGCCCCAAGGCGTAAAGTTGTCTGGGCTCTCAGAGATCCTAATGGCAATTCTAATTACACCCGTGATTGAGAGCGATGGTTCTCTCCACCGGCTCTTTCAGAAGTGCACAGGGAGCCCTTCCTTATGGTAGGAGACATTTCATGATCTCCTGCTTATCCCTCAGGCCTCATCAATAGCTCCTGCCTCTGCTGCATTTCTCCTTTTTCTAGGCCCTGAACTGGCTTCTCCCCGGCTCCTTGCCTTTGGGCCAACACTCTTAGGACCAACCAAGTGCTACCTCCTTGGAGAGGCTTCCCACCTTCCCTGGCAGGACCAGACTTGCTTGTCCCTGCTCTTGGTCATCGCCCTCTGTTTGCTGGGTTCCTGCAGCTCAGGGTTGACTCGTCACCCCCCTCCCCCCCCGGAAAAGGAGGCCTGCTCAGGTGGCCAGGGCAGTAGTGGGGCTGCTCGTGGGGGCCTGTGCTGTCCTGGGGCCAATTGTTTTGTGGCCACTGCTTCAGAGTGTTCTGGGCATCTGGAGACTCAAGGTTCCAAGGGCCTCTGCACAGATGATGTCCCTGTGCCAATCCCAGGCCCGACCCCTTCCCCCTCAGAGTGGATGTTGTCAAAGGAAGACCATCTGGACTGGTCACCCAGGCCCCTTGCAGTCCATCTAGCTTGCTGTGACTCCAGGGCTGGAGTTAGCCAGGCCTGTTCCCCAGCAGCAGGTGATAAGGGTGTTGTTAAACGCTACCCAGAATGCCCACTGACTCCCACACTTGGCCTCCTGCAGGTGACCCACTGGCCACAGCCTGCCATTTTCTGGTCAGTGTGTCAATCACTCCTGCAAGAGCCACACACATCCTCAGGTCTTTTGAGGACCCTTTCTCTCGGCAGGGCTCACCCTCCCACCTGGTTCCTTCCCAGCTTACCATGGGTGGACACCCTGGTGTTCACACTGCTGCAGTGCACTAGCTATCAGACTCCCCCTCGCCAGAGTAAGGGACCATCATTGCCATCTCTACGGTGTCTGACCCAACCCCAGAATGTATGTCTCAATGAATTCCACTTCTCTGTATAATTATAATGCACCAGTTAAAAAATAGAAGACCAACAGAATAGAGAACAACCACCACTGGAAATTGAAATGGGGCAAATCATATTTATGAAAATGCTAAAATGAACCCTACAATCACACATAAATAATGCATTAATAAGGCAAAAAAATAAAAGGGTTACAGAAAAAAATGGGTCTCGTTTTATTCAGAATTGGCTCATGTCGAGCTAGCCATCCAGACAAGCCTTGGGGCCCACTGACCCCTGTGAGCTCTGAAGCTCCCGGGAAACACTGACGGCCACGGCCATCCACCTGCACACAGCGCCAATCCTGTCTGCATGGCTCCCGGCAGGAAGAAAACCATCTTATCTACTCTCATAATCCCAGGAGAGAAAGCTCCTTCCAGGCTGGAGCTGGAGCAAGAAATGGAGACCTCTCCCAGACAGTTTGAACACACTTGAGTAATAGGTGCAGTTTGTAGACATCAAATGAATTCGTGCCCAGAAGCATCCACATGGAGTCATTTCCAGTAAATAGCCACGTCTGTTATTAGACTATCTCTGGCCTCCTGCAACCGAAAGGGGCTCTGCCTGCTGTGGAGGAAAATGCTGCATATTGGAGCCTGCTGCTTGCCGGCTATGTGGTGACCTGGTCTCAGTACAATCCCATGAGGTCAACGAGCCTCAGTTTCCCTACTGCCAATGGCCGACTTCCTGGGTGCGTGCATGACTTGCATGTGCTCAGAGTCACCCATGCCCTGCTGCTGGGTCCATGCTCTGCTGGGATGTTTTGAAGTTCTTGTATTTGTTTCTGTAGCTGAAGCTGCTGGGACAGCGGAGCATGCGAATTAGCAGAGGGGGCTCCTCTGGCACATGTGTCCACTGTTGCTCTCTGCCCATCAGTATAGTGCTCACCATGCCCCGTGAGCACCAGGAAAGCAGTGTCCATCAATGGCTGAGTGAGTAGGGCACTGGCAGCCCTATGATGTCACACTTTCCACTGGGACCACAGCTTGCTTGGATTGCCAAAAGATGATAGCATTCCAAGAATCGTGAACCAAGGAACCCTGTTGTACCCTTTATTACTCATGTATCCTCCCTGTATTAGCCAACCACATGCAGAAAATGGGGGAGCAGGGAGGAAAGTGGGAGATAAGAACTCATGGTTGGATTTCCATGCATTCCCAACTCACCAGTAAACCAGAAAAAAAATCTTGAAATGCGCAGATAGCATAAAAATACTTGCTATTTTCAATTGTTTTCTTAAGAACTATACACACACGAGTTGAAAATGCTAGGTATACCATCTTGGTAATTCTGCATACTACTAAAATGCTCTGATATTTGTTTTTATAAGTGATAATTCAATTCTTGTTCCCACTACCCAAAGCAGCCTATAGATGCAGTGTGATCTCTAACAAAATACCAATGACATTCTTCGCAGAACTATAAGAGACCCTAAAATTTGTATGGAACTATAAGTAGTCCTGGATAGCCAAACAAAAAGAGCAAAAAACAAAGTAGGTGCATTAGATTATGACTTTAAAAAAGCCACGGTCACAGAACAATATGGCTTCAGCACAAGAACAGACACATGGGACAGCAGAACACAGTGGGCTGGAAGTTTACCCTCACATCCTAGCCAACTGATCTCCATAAGATGAGCAGAGAATGAGCCCTGGAGGAAGACACGAGCTTCCCTAGATGGCGCTGGACGGGCAGCCACATGCAGAGGAATACGGTATGCAACCAGTTACAAAGACCAGCTCAGAATGGTCACCAGAGGCTGGCAGGGGTGGCAACAGGGCCAGGGAAAGCATGATGGGTAGGTGCCTCTTTACAGTCAGATAGGAAAGATGTTCCGAGGTGCTATGGCAGGGTGAGGACAGGTAACAATTGTGTGCCACTCATTAGACACAGACCATAACAAAACTGGCACTGCGCATTACAAAGGTGACAAGTAAAACCCATGCTGACTATTTTTTCTTTACCTAGAATGACTAGAATGACATTAAATACCAAGTAACACATTCCATAACATGCCAAGGGACTGTAGAAGAAATAGATGCCAGTAAACCTGAAAATTTGAAGCTCTTTCCAGGGTTTAAGATCTTATCTTTAACAAGAGTCTCCTTGTTTTTTCTTTGCATTGGATTCTGCAAGTGCTGCTGCTGGCCCTGCTATGGAGACAAAGAGATGATCAGGTCAAGAGATCCCACTCTCATGATTCATAGTTCAATGACTTCTTCACTTCCCAAGCATCTTGCACAACTTGCAGAGAATGATGATTTCAAGTTTAAATACAAATGCAGACACACTGAAAGTCTTAGATCTGGCTCTAGACTTTCGGGGTTCCTCTCTACCCTCAACCCCACCCTTCTAGGGGAATACCAATTCTCATTTGTTCTGCCCTTTCATGTCTCTACAACTCAACCCCATGCCAACACCTGGGACAAAACCACCCTCCATCAGGAACTATGTCAACATCTCCTGAGGGCACTTCAGGCTTCCTGCCCTGCCCATGCCATGACTAACTCACAGAACGGTGTCTTTAACATGCCACTCTGATCGTGCCTCACCCCTCTTATGCTTAAAATCCTTCCATGGCTCCCTGGTACCCAGAAGGGGAGTGTCTTTGAACACCTTCATGTGGCCACCAGTCCATGCTGATCTGGCCCATGTGCTACCCACTTCTTCCAGAGGTAGTTGGGCTTTTGTGAAGTGGTAGTGCTTCCTGAAGGAATTCCAGGGATGGCTACATGGTGTGCCTCTACCTGATTGGCTTTTACCTGCCTTTCCAAATTCAGATCAGGTCTTGCCTGCTCCAGGGAGCCCTCCCTGACTTCACAGCTGCACAGGAATATGACCCGTGTGTACCTTTAGCATCTCCACCACCTCTCACTTCCACTGTGTCCACATCCTGAAAGGACATATGGTGGGGCTCCTTTCTCCAGTTGAGCTTGTGGAGTGCAGAGATTTTTGTATGCTTATTATTGGGAGCTGAATAGAAGGTGGCTAAGGAATACTGGTCAGATATCTTCTGTCTCTACCTGTCTTCTCTTTAACAAAAAGTGTCGCAAACAAGCAAACATGTAGACACTTTCAGGGCTGAGCCAGTGTCTTGGATGTGCTTGTGCAAGTGTGCAGACCATCGAGGGAGGGAGAAAGGGTCGTGTTCCAGCAGCCAATCCTGCCTGGATTTCCAGGGCAGACCAGCTGAGGATGAGCAGGGGGCACATAGTAGGTACAGCCGGTTGACCGGTGAATACGAGTCACCGACGTCTCCCAGTGACTTTGAGGCTTGAGCGAGACGCCCTCCCTTTGTTTTTGCATGAAGCAATTGCTTCTTTATCTCGCGATGCTTACGCTGAGTCCCATTTACCTCAGGGACATTTTTCATTTTCCTTTCCAGCTCTTATTTATTTCAGGCAATTCATCTTTTCTCTCAGTGCCCTTTGCTGCCACCTAGTTAATTGCTTGTTGTTCAAAGTTTTTCATGTTGAAGTTTACTTTTTTATTCTCTACTCAGGAATTATGGAGGGCTCCCCCCCATTGGTAAAATGCACTGGAAATGCAGCGTTGCTTTCCTTACCTTCTCTCCCCCTCCCATGAAGACGCAGAGGGGGAAGCTGTTGCCAGGAGGGCTGCTCCTGTGTTCCCGGGGGCTGCCATGGCTGACTCTCCTCTGCCCACATCAGGATGGGGACATGCTCTCGACCCACCCCCTGGAGGGAAGCAAGCTGCCCCCACTTTGTTTCCTTTGGGGTCTTTGAAGACCAAGCTTATTTAGCTTGATGTAATGAGTTTCATCTAGAAATGGAACAATCTGGAATCAAGACTACTCAAGGGCGCCTCGCAGTCCCTTTCAGAGACTGGGCTCTCTGGGGGAGTCCCTGGTCTGACCAGTGCCTACCTGGATGTCTCCCACATCACCCCCAACCTGCTCCTAAGAGGTTTTGATCTCGCCCAAGTCCTTTCCTGGGACTGAGCGCCCTGTCCCCTCCCTGCTCAGTCTCCAGGCCTCATCCTGCAGAGTCACACTGTGTGGCTCTTACCCCTGCCTGCGAGTCCATTTCTAAAAAATTTTTCACCCCTATAAAAATTCTATGAATTTCATGAAAGCAGGGCTTTTGTGTCACTGCCTTTATCTCCCTGGTAGGAGCTCAGAAATATTTGGTGAATAGGGAGTGAAAGGCAGATTCTTGGGCAGAAGTTAGTATTAGAAAATACTTCCTGATGTGAAAATGATGTGTTACTGAAAAAATACTAAAATGGTTTTAAAAACAATGACCTACCGTTCTAACAAAGCCCAGGGCATTGCCTAAAGGTGTTGTGTGGGGCGTCAGGCAGCAGTTTCATAATCATCCCGCGTTTCATGGTGTTATTCCCGTTGTACAGGTGAGGCAGCCAAGGTCATAAAGTTCCAGGAACTTGCCTGAGCCAGGACGTGATGGATGGGGCTGAAGCCCACGCCCGACTGCGGGGTGAGTGCTTCCCTACGGAGCTCACCCTGCTGCTCCCTGCCTGCCATTTCTTCCACCCTGCACCCCGAGTCCCGAGCCAGGGAGCAGTACCAGATAAGACCGAGGTCAGACTTCATAGAACTGCTCAGAGAAGATGGATTTCACTGCAAAAATAATGTCTGAGACATCCCCACGAGTCTCAGCAACAGCAGAACAAGTGCTCAAGAACAAACGTCAAAGGAACTTGGGTTCCTTCCGAGGGTGGCCTCCCGGCCCCGTGCTGCAGAAGTGGAGGCTGGTTTGGAAAAATTGCTGTAGCACCATCACATTGGAGGGGAGAAATAATGATCGTGGCTGCCGGTTACCACAGTAATGACGAAGATAATGGTGGCAAAGCGGCCCTGACCCGCTGTATGGTGTTATAGGCTCTCTGCACCTTATTTTATTTAATTCTCACAACAACACTGCGAGGTAGGCTGCTCAGATCAGAAAGACATAGCTCGAGGCGTTGCATAACGAGGCCTATCCGCCTGGCTGGTAGGGACACTGCCTGTATTCAGTCCCTGCCAGGCTCTCCAAAGCCTTCGATGCGCCAATTACTCCACACTCCCACGGCACAGCGTGTCCTCTATTAGCATTTTTTTAAATTACCTTTCATTTTATGCAGAAATGAGAGCCCAGTTCTTTCTCATGTTCCTCTGTTTAATATAAAATGATGACCCTAAACTCTGCCAAACAATAAGAGAAAAATTCAAATGAATCTTTTGAAAAGCATAAGAAAAGTGGTTGGAGGGGAAAACCACAGATTGTTGTTTTGCTGGCGTGGCCCAGCCAGGTGCGAACACTAACAGGACGCCGCCTGGCCTTGACCCCCGTCCTCGCCTTCCCATAAGGCTCAGGGTTCGTTGGAGGGCTCTGCTTTGCTCTTTTCAGGGCATTTTTTTGAGGAATGGCCGCTCCAAGTCTACCATGTTCCTTCTCCCACTGAAGAGGCCTTGAAGGCGTTCATTCTGTTTACACTTTGCACCTTCCATAGACCAAGGGGTGGAGGCTACTCTCGGAAAGGGCTTAGGGCCATTTTGATTTCCCAGTTCTTTCCCACCAGATTCACTTCTGATGTCTTGTTTCCCAGGGTACCAGATAGAGCCCCCAAAGTCATAGTAATGGGAACCCACTCAATTGTACAAGTTTTATATTTGCCAAACTGTGAACTATCACTGACCAAAAATCAAGACAGAAAAGTCCTGCTGTCTGTCATGGTCAGACTTGCCCCACTCAGGGCCTGAGCAACAGCTGGTCTGCTTTCTGCCCCTGCAACTTTGCCTTTGCTGTGTGGATGGACTCACCTAGCGAGGGGCCCACGGAGGCCAGCTTCTTGCCTTGGCATCCTGTGCTTGGACCTGTCAAGTGGTGGAAGCTCCTTTTTATTGCCGAGTGAGGGTCCTTCTACTGTGGGTGCATGTGGTTTATCTAGTCACTTGAGGATAGTTGTTGTTCCCAATTATAGGTAATTAAGGAAAGTCACTGTAAATATTCAGATATAAGTTTGTGTAAACCTAATTTTCATTTCAGCTGAAAAATACTCAGCAGTGGGATTGCTGGGTTTTGTTAAGTGTGTTAAACTTTATAATGAACTGACCAGCTGTTTTCCCAATTGGCTCCACCATTTTGCATTCCTACCAGCAGTGTATGAGAGTTTCAATCAATTTACATCTTACCAAGCAATATCTTCACTGTGGTTTAATTTGCATTTCCTTAATGGCCAATGAGGCTAATAAGCATCCTTTTCTGTACTTTTTACCCAACATGTATCTCCTCTGGATGAGCACCACTCTCCTCTGGATGAACACCACTTGGTTGGGATATCATTTTCATGTCGCTAGATTGTACTTGCTATTTTAAAAAATTGAAATTATGTTCAGGAGAGATGATGGTCTATAGTTTGAACTGCCTTGTGTTTTTTTTTTTTTTTTTTTTTTTTTTTTTTTTTTTTTTTTTTTTTTTGCTTTTGGGTAATTCTGGACTAATTAAGTTATCTGGGAGTGTTCCCTCTTCTAAATTTCAAGAAGAGACTTGTGCAGAATTTGTTTCATTTCTTCCTAAAATGTCTGGTAGAATCCACCCATAGATACTGAGTCAATAAGGCCTTCATCCTCTGAGCTTGTTATTCTCTTTTTGGAAGGATTTTACTAATTCAATTTCTTCAATAGATAACCTGAATAATCTTATCTCTGTCCTTGAATGAGCTTGGTTGTTTGTATCATCCAAGGAACTGGTCTATTTCCAAGGCATCAGATTTATGTAGCTAGGATTCTCATTTCCTCATCCTTTTGTTCTCACAGATCAGCAGCAACATCCTCTCATTCCCAAAAGTGGTAATTTGTATTTTTTTTATTTTTCTGGTTATTGGTTTATCAATTTTATTGATCTTTTAATGAATCAACTTTTCATTTTCTTTATTGCTTTCTGTTTCAATCTCATTTCTGCTATATTTCTTTTACTGCTTCCTTCCTTCTACTTGCTTTAATTTTCTAACATATAAACTTTGGTTACTGAGTTTAGATCTTTGTTTCTAACATACATTTAATATGATCAATTTCTCCTTAACTACTTCTTTTGCTACATCTAATCAGTTTTGGGTAATTGTGTTTTCATTTTAACTGATTTGAAAAATATTAAGGAGTCCCTTAAGACTTCCTTTCTTGCATGATATCAATAACAGCCCCCCTCGGTATGGTTCGCTTTGGTTTTAACATTGTGCATTTTTTGCTTGTTTTTTGGTTTTGATTCTGTTTAGCCTCTTTCCCATTCTCTGAAATGCCAGTGACTGACAGAATGCACTCTGTCCCTAAAAGGCAGGAACATGGGGTGAGCACAGAGGCACAGGCCCACTGTGCCCTCCAGAACCTGAGGCTTCAGCAGAAGAGAGGATGGCTGAGCAGAGTGTCCAGGAAAGCCCAGGGCAAGAGTCAAGGGGGAAAATATTTAGTGGGATTTGAAGCCCTGGTGTCCATCAATATAATAAGCACATACAGCAAGCCCAGCTCCCGACAGATTAGCATAATAGCCACAATGAAGGCCTATTGACCTCAATATCCATTGCTCTATGTAATGGGGCTGATGTTTCACAAAAATGTGCTCGGCATGCCAAAAGACAAAAATTAGACTCAGATGTGACAGATTTTGGAATTATCAAAAATATTTTAAAGCCACTGATTTGTTAAAAGCTATAATGGAAATACAGACAGCATGCAAGACAAGATGGGTAATGCCAAAGAGACAAACTAAAATAATCAGAAAATTCTAGAAATCAAAACACTAATAGAGATGAAGAATGTCTTCAGCAGGCTAATTAGTAGCCTTGGTGCAGCTGAGCAAAGATTTAATAAACTTGAAGTCAGAGGAGATTACGCAAACCAAAATGCAAAGAAAAAATAATTTTAAAAACAATAATTAAAAACCACAGTACATTTGAGAACTCTGGGGCAATACAAAGTAGTGTAACATACAGGCATTTGTAAAACAAGAGGGGAGAGAGAATGAGGTCTAAGTGGTAATTGAAGGATTAAGGACTGAGAATATTCCAGAACAGGTGGTTCATCAGGGGGCACACACAGGGCTTCAGATTCCTCCACCTGGTAGGTGCCCTTCCTGCTGCTCCTCAGCATCCTCCTCTGCTGAAGTCTCAAGGTTCTGGAGGGCACGTGGGCCTGTCTCTGCTCTCCATGTTCCTGACCTTCCTTTAGGGACAGGGTGCTTTCCCTTGGTCTTTAGCCCCTTTCTCATTCTCCAGTGCTCAGTCCTTGTCCTTGAGGAGATGAGGAGGAGGGGCTGGATGGGCTTCCCCTCTGCCAGCAGGAATAGAATTTTGCCCTGCCCTCCAAAGGTATCTTCACTCCTGCACATGAAACCTTTGGTGCAGTGAGAGATGGGGGCTTCATGGTGCGTGCCCTTCCCTTCCCCAGCCAGAGCAGGCTTCTTCCAGGTCCTTCTGAGGAGGTTCCAGAAGGGAAAAGGCCTATGAAGTGTAAGGATCCTGCCTATGACTGTGGCCCCCATGAGCTTCACACTAGCCTTACCAGAAACCCATGGAAACTGATCTGTCCCACGGGTTCACATGGCACCTTGGCTCCAGGGACGTCAATGATGGGTCTCATATCTCCCTGTTGATGCCCATCTCTCCAGATGTTTGAATGTCAATTTGCCCTGACAGCTTAGTTCTGATGGTCTAAGAAAAGGCAGCGATTCTGTTCTTATTGTAAGGATGGCAGTGAGCACTTCCAAGCTCTTTTATGTATCTCAGCTGAAACCACAAGTCCCTAGGTGAAATTTTATTCGTATTCATCTCACGGACACTTTTGAGCATCCTGATACTGTAGCCTAAGGTCTTTCACTTTTCATAACTCTGCATCATTACCTAGTCTGTCATTGCAGGTCCTCCAAGAAGTAGATGCCAAGGATGGACATTTCAGTGATTTATGGGGAGGAGGTGGTAAAAAGCATGACAAGGAGCCTTGAGAAGTCACCCAGCAGACCTGTGGAGGCTCAGCTCAAGCTGCTAGGCAGCCCCTGGGCAAGGCTTGCACACCGGCAGGTTTGTGCTGAACAGCAGCAAGCCAGGGCCAGCAACCCTCTGCGCAGTCTCTGGCCGGGGAGGGCAAGTGTGGCTTCCATTGTGGTGGACACACAGGGCAAGATCAGGAGGGTCGGTCACCGTGGGCACATACTCCCACTCATAGATGCGTGGGAGCTCTTCTCTGTGACCCCAGCTGCACCCACCAGACCTCAGCAGTCTCCTGCAGGCTTCTGCATCACCTGTCCCTTTTTCCAATATTCTATTTTCCCATTTACAAGTCATATCGGCTGTGTTCCATCTGTGCTTAACTCAGTGTTTTTCATTTTAAATATTCTTATTTGCAGAATTTCAAGCTTATTTTTACTCAGTCCAATTGTCTGGTGAGAGGCTATACCTTGTCATGTGTTTAAGTCATGGATATAATCACAGCTCTTTTAAGGCCCTTGTTGGAGGATTCCAGTGAATAAGCCCGAGTGTTTGTTGTCTTTTTCCCTTCTGATGCCGTTTCTTGACATCTGATGTTTTAAAAGAAAACTCTGAAATTGCACATGAAATGTTGTAGAAACCAAGGCGATTGCCTTCTACAGATGAAGTGGATTTCATGTGGAAACTGAGGCTGTGGCCCTATGAAAGTGGGAGTGACTCACCCCAAATCAGTCAGGAGCTGTGGTTTTTCTGCAGTGCTTGAAAATCCATTTTGACCTTAGTTTCATTGCTAATCATGAGTCATACCTGGTAACCTGGGGATTTTGCTGGAACCCATCCTCCCTCATCACTTCTAAACCCCAAGTTTTGTCTTTTCAGTGCCTTGGGATTATGCTTCACATTTCAGTGACTTTTGCTGAACCTCTTAGGTTGGACTATTTAAAGATACTGTGCTTTGTGAATAAAACTGCCAAGCACTGGACCCACTTTTGTGCCTGGCTTTTTACTAAGATCTTGGGTCTTAAATTCTGGCTGTGTCCATGGCCCAAACTCCATTTTCCCTTGTGTCTTCTGCCCTCTAAGGCTGCTGTTCTGCTGGCTCCTCTGCCTTGCAGCAGAGGCCTTTTGCCAGTTCCCTTATGTGGAATCTCAAAACCCTCCCCTGAAGTATGAATCAGCAAGTACACTTGAGGGAAATCAGCACAGAATGTGGGATGATTTGTCTGCATTTTCCTTCTCAAAAAAATCCTGCTTCCCAAACCCGGAACACCACGCCATAGCTCTCCAAAGCTATCAAACAAGCCTTCTAGCATTTTATTGTCTGTCCCATTTGTCCCTGGTGATTGCATTGCTCTGCTTCTAGCCCCTCCATCATGGCAGGAAGCACAGGGCTAAGGGAAGAATTCGGTATGGAAAGTGGCATTTGTGGAAAACTCTAGAAATACAGGCAGGTCACTTCGTGGCTCCCAATGGAGCTGCAACAGGCAGGTTACAGGTGGAGTGAAAGCACGAAGAGAAATGGCAAGCCCCAAGTTTTTGGGAGTGGTTGGAGGCGGCTGCATTTCATTATGACAATCAAAGAGTAGAACATAAAATCCGAGAAGTGTTTTGGTGGCCACCCTTGAAGGACCTTGAATAGTGAAACATTTGGGACTCCTCATCCTGCCACTGTGGGAAGCTACCTAAAGGGTCTGGCAAAGCCTGGAATTTCTGAAGATCTTCCTTTCAGCAGGTAGTTCTGGTAGTGTAGTGCCCTATGGGCCGCAGAAGAGGCCAGAACAGCCCGGAAAATAGTCAAGAGGTTAATAGGAGCACAGAGTTGCTGAGGATGTGCTTAGAGGGTATGCAGCCAACTGGGCAGGAAGAAAGGATACCCCCCGGGTCTCTTCCACTCCTAAGTTTTTCCCAAGTTAAGGTTGCACTTTGTTTAGCCCGTCACAGGAAACTTAAAATAGGTTCTGCTTCTTTTAAGAGGGAAAGGACTGCAGGGGCTTGTGTCCCAAGAATTTATGCAGAGGCCCACTAAGATGCCATTGCTGCTTCCTACATCATGATCATCAGTGTTGGCTTTTCCTCTGGACAATGGTCCAAGTCTGAAGGCAACTGCCCAGTGACTCTGCATCTTTCCTGGCAGAGCTGGTGCACCGTCCAGCAGGCAGCGAGCTCCCGTGGGAGCATTCACCTTGATTAATTCACAAGCGTCCAAGGGCTGGCAGGATCAGAAAGATGATTTCAAGAGTCCCCGGGGGCGTCTGCTTTGCTCAGAGGGCGCTCACATTAGCTAATCACACAGGAGTGGATAAGTGAACCAAATGCCTCTTTATTAAATTCCAGGGCGACGCGGCCCAGTCAGACAGACAGACTTGTGTTGGTATGTCAAAGCCATGTTCTCCCTACAGGCGGGCCTGTCAAAGGCTTTAGGGATACCTAGAACCCTGCAATGACTCCACAGAAGAACTCCTAGCTCAGGAAAATGACCACAGACATGCAGAGTGTTTACATGCAGGAATGTTTGTTGTGGTGTAATTTGTGAGTAAAACTGGAAACAATTGGAATGCCTACAGTGGGGGAAATCAGTGAAATAAATTGTGGCATAACCACATAATGAACCAGCATGTGATGGAGTCAAAATTACATTTGGTAATGTAATGAGATGCAAAATACAGACAATGTATTCATTTTACAGAGCGGATTGAAAAGGTATGAACCATCATTGATGGTGTGTGTGTAAAGGGGAAGATTGGAGGTAAACACTGAGACTCCATGGTGATGGTTCACATTTTTAAAAAAATTCTCCATTTAGTCCATAAAATGTTTATATGCAAATATATGTACATGTCTACACTTAAACATGCACTTACACATTACAGATCACCACGTGACACGTGGCTACAGAAGAGTTCTGAGATGACCGAGTGTTCTAGCAAAGGCCTTTTGGAGTCGCGCAGCCCTGGCCAAAATCCACACTGCCAACTTCTGGCTCTGAGATTAAAACCCACAACAGCAATGATGAAAAGGTTTTGAATTCAGTTTATTCAAACATGGAGATTAATGGGCACTCTGGCACTTTTCATAAGCCAGGATGAAAAGCATCGAACGTGACGTTTGTGCTCAAACAAGAGGACTATTTTTGTTACTGTGGAAGATGGCAGCAGGGCCCTTGCCTTCCTTCATGCAGGACTCCTGCAGGTGGATTTTGAGATTCAGAGCACAGGATACTGACTGGATGAATCAAAGCTTCCTGGCCTCAGCCATGAAACCACAGTGGCTCTGGCAAGAGGGCGCCTGGGCCCTGGGCATGCTTGCTGGACAGCCAAGGTTTGCCTCTGACCCTCAATCATCTGCTGCAAACTCTTTCCTGTTCTGCGTGAAAGGCAGGACAGGGAAGGCTATCCTTTCTGATGAACAGGGAAGTCTCTGCTTGGAGACTTCTCTCCTCTTCCTTCTTGGGGACAACTCCTTAAAGACCTCAAACTTTGCTTTATCATGCAGGCCAATCATAGAAATATGGACACAAATCCCCAGTCCCTTCCTTAAACATGGCACCACCCATAAATTCCCTACACGTGAAGCCCATTCTGCTTTAATTCCTCTTAGAAGGACCCGCGGCAGCTTCCCGCGCAGGCGCCACCAATGCTTGCTTGCAGTTGGGTCTTTCTTTAAAGCAGTGTTTAAATCCAAGCTCAGCATAGTCTTCTTAGCTGATGATTTGGGGTGAGTCACTTCCTCTCTCTGGTCCTCTGCCAAGCTTCAGATTTCCCCACCTGGGAGGGCCTTTGTGCCTCATCTTGTCCAACCTCCTCATTTTTTCAGACGAACAAATGATCATTCCACCCCCAGCCCAACCACTCTGTGGCCTCATTGATCAGTCTCAGCCACCCTCGGCCCAGGCAGGAGGCAGTGGATGACTCATGGAGGGGACTGGTAATGAGCTCTGTGGCTGAACCGTCTCCCTGGCGGGTTGCTGTGTGCTGAGGAAATTCACCAGGACAGAATCTAATGCCCCCAGGAATTGCTTTTCTGATTTTCATTTTCTGTTACCAACCTTTGTTTTGCTAGTTAGAGTTGTGACTGTCCAGTGTTGGGTCCCTTCTCTAGGCTGGGCAAAGGTGAGCTTTGCTAATGCCTGATGGCCAATTCTCCCAGTGCTTCTCGCATTAATGTGATCTCTTTCAAGAGTCAGGACATTGCAGATTAGCGATTAGATTTAGATATTTGGAGATGATGAACTGTCTCTGTCGCACAGCTTCTAGTGAGTCTTATAAAGCAGTTCATGATTATCAGAATAATGGTTAGCTGGGAAGCTTATTAGATTCTATTTCCAAGTTAAAAAAACAGGTTTTGAGAAGGTGCATAGCAGGTGTGAGTCCACATGGCTGGAGAGTATCTCAAGGACTCAGACCTCCTGCCCTCTTTCAGAGCAGAGAGGCAGCCTCTCTGCACAGTATCTTTATCATTGCTATCACTACCTCAGTCCTTCATTTTAGAACCTGGCACCTCCTGTGTTCAGTAGTGCACAGGTCTAGACACATCCACCCAGTGTTACAAAAATCTCTTAGTCCAGATAAGATCATGCCTCCAAAGAACCACCGGCAGCTGGAGCTAGAGATGGACAGAGGTGGTCACAGATCCAGATGGCCTTAGGGAGAAGGAGTGGGAAAGGCTGCTATCCAAATGCTGGCAAGGAAACTCCAGATTTTGTTTTTTTTCTTTTCTTCCACACCTGCCTTTTTTGATCCCCTTGTTCATTTGTCACTTTCCTTCATCACCTGTCTTGAGATATTTTGCCCTTTTGATTCTTGAATAGAGAACTATGAGCATCCTATGGCGAGATTCGCCACTGTTTAGGTGAGACTGTCATATTATGCTGCATGTACGCTCAAGAAGTGTGGACATACAGTGGATGCTTAATTTCTGATGAACAAATGAGTGAAAGCTGACTTCTGTGTCTGGACTGTGGACTGAGTGATCTGGGAAGCAAAGGGCAGTTCAGTGCTACGGGGAGAGACGCTGGCCCTCACCCAATTACCTCCAACACCAGCTTCAACTCCCATTAGTGGCTTACCCGCCTCAAGTCTGTTTCTTGCTCCCCAAAACAGGATAATGATGGTTCTTAGCTGTATGGTTTTTAGGATGGAAATGTCTGGTACATGCCCTGCATAAATATCGGCTTTTGCTGAGGGTGCTGCAGTGTGGTTATGGTTTCAACATTATAAGGATGGTGACAGTCTTCTGCTCACCAGTCCTGGCCTGAGCTGGCCAAGTGCACCAGAGGGGCAAGGGCTGCAGTGGCCTCCAGGAGGCCCTTTTCAGATATTTTGTGTTTTATTTCAGAAATGGGATGCAACAATCTGATGGAGATGGGTCTGACTTGTGGATGGCTGAGTCACTCGGGGTGAGATAGAGGTAGAAGGTAGATTCCACGGGACTATGAGAAATAGGAGTAGAAAAAAAACGTAGGCTGGTTTTGTGGCTTTTTCTAAGTTGTGCTGTTTCCACTGGGGCCCTGTTTTGGTGTCTGAAGACCCTGTCCCTTCACCCCAATCCCTGGAGAACAGACTGAACTTGGTGGAGGAACCACAGGGGACACCAGGCAGCTGCCTCTTCCTGGACCTTCAGCGCCCCCTGGTGGCATGGAGCCCCAGCATCCATGCCCAGGTTTCTGAGCAGACGCTCCTGCAGGCAGGATGCTCAGGAGCTGCCCACCACTCCCTGGGTTGTCCTGCTTCCCTTTGGGACCTAGAGCTCTCGGAGGAACAAAGGGGAACCCTCCCATCAGATTCAAAAGGTGGGTTCATGTGGCCGAGGTCAGGTGTGTCACTAACTTGCGGGATGATCTGCAATTTCTTGTCCAGCTTTTGAGTCTGTTCCTTTGGAGCTGTACTGAGATGAAAGGACAGATCGTGCACATGGGAGCACCTTGAACATTTTGTGACATCCAGTAGATTCTCATTAAAAACTTAGCGACCTTGTCTGCAATAATTTCCTTTCTTTGCTAGATGAATTTTCTAGAACCCGAAGAGTGAGGCTTTTATCGTTTTAATAGATGTTACAGTCAAGTGATAAAGGTGGTGGTTTGCAGATCTCTAAAATCTATGTTACACTCCCCAGGAGCTCATAAACTCAATTGAAAGAGGAGCCAAGCAAGAAAATAATTATTTTTAAGATTGCTTCATGACATTTAATCTTAAGTTTTATTTTTAGTCGACACACAGTAATTGTACATATTTATGTGATAGTGTGGTGTCTTGATAAATGTGTGATCAAACAAGAGTCATTAGCATATCCATCACCTCGAATATTTATCATTGCTTTGTGGTGAGAACATTCAAAAATCCTCTTCTAGCTATTTTGTATTCCTCTAAGCCAGTCAGGCGGTGGCCTCATTGTTATTCCTTCCTCGCTTCACAGATGGAAAAGGAGTTAGTGTTTCTAATTACCACACCCAGTCCATGGGGCAGGGAGGTGGCCATGACAGTCACAGGAGCAGAGCTTGGGGGTTAACAAGGCTCTGCAGAAGTCTACCTCACCACAAAAGGTCAATCAGGAGATGAAATTATGTGTGCCGACGACTTCAAACCAGTATTAATCCCCCCTCAAAAATATTCTAAGCAAAAAGTTTAGATGGATATTTAAAATATTAGATTCATATACAGAGGATACTATTATCAGAACTTTGTAAATAAAATATGGAAATAGCCTAATGGTTAATGGAATTATATGAGCCAGATGGATTATTATGCAGCCATTTAAAATTAGAATTAGAAAGACTAAGAGGTAGAGACATGTATGCAATTATAATGTATGAACAGAATACAGAGTTGCACATATTTACACCTAAAAAGGATAGAAGTGCTGCAGGAGGCCTGATGTATCAGGATGATGTGATTTGGGATATTCATGTCTTGCACTAACAAAAGTGAAGAAAAAATTTAAATTTTTATGTGAAGATACAGGAATTTTATTTAGCAATCTTAATCCTAATACAGAACTTAAAATGCAGCTTATTCTCAGTTGTGCAAAAGACAAAATGACATGGGTTCAGAGACCTCTTCAGGTTTGGTGACATTTACTCAACAGTGAAAGGTAGAAAAGCTCTAGTTGTTACCAGAGATAGAAGCACCCAGGAGCCAGGGGCACAGGTCTTGCTGTTTGACGCTGGGCCAAGTTATTAAACCCTTTGTGACTATCGTCTTTCATTGGTGAAGTTAGACTTGTAGGACCTGTGCTAAAGGGTTCCCATGAAGGCTACATTACAAGTTGGAAAGAATTTTGAATAGAATGTATAACTTTAAAAAAAAAAAAAATCACCATCCTTTTTGCAGTTAAGGCGAGAGGTGGGGAGCCCTTGGGCAAGGACTGGGAAGGTCACAGGGACAGAGGGCTCATCAGTCCCAATTACCCTAGAGAGTAATGGATGTCATGGGAACCACTGTGTAAGGGTCAGGTGGCCACGTGCAATTTGGGCTTTATTCCATGTGGACCTTTGGAGCTCCCAGGAAAGATGTAAGACAAGCTCATGGCAGTGATCCGAAGCTCAGACTTGGCTGGGAGCTGGCATCACCAAGACACTGTTTCTTTAGCATCTTACCATAATGCACGTGGCAGTAACAAACTTCATGTGGATTTTATGCTCCCATTTTATGCTGGCGACACTGAAAAAAGTTCAAGCAAATAAAGGAGATTCAGCTGAATTTCACCGAGTTGACCCCACAGCAGACCGCATTTGAGCCAGTACAGCCATGAGTCCATTGACTTTTATGGTTTGCTTCATTTTTCACCAGGGCCATAAAGCCTGGCTGGTGTGAGCGTGGTGCAGGGGTGGCTCCCCAGGCTGCTGCTTTGTTCTGGCTTCTCAGAATGCTCCAAAGCAGAATGTCAGCCATGCTGGGCAGAGAGTGGGTGTGTTTTCTACAACTGGGCCTGGAGCCTCACACGTGGCTCACCATGCAGGTCACCAAGCAAGGAGCTGCTGAGGGGACAGGGGAGAGGCAGCACAAGTGATTGTGACAAACAGGTTCCTCTCAATTAAGGATGTTTGACCTCCCCTATGTACCCAGGCAAGAACTGTTCTGGGCACATTCATCCTAAATCCAAGTCCTCCAAAGTCATTAAAATGTCCTTATCCGATTCCCAAATATTTAATGTCTAAATCACAGGCAAAATAGCACCTTTCCGACTTCAATGCAAGTGACCTTTCAGAGGTGGAGTGACTCCAGTAAGGCCATTGGCATCAACAGAGGAGACCTGAAAGGTACTGGGACCCACGCCACTTAGCCCTGGCAAAGACCCTGTCTCCATAGTGGGACAGAGACCTATTTTTCCCATGGGGCTTGATGGCCTTTTAAGTTTTACTTTTCATACTAAGTGGTTATAGCAGAAAGACAAAAGTCATTTATAATCTCCAGGTGAATCATTGACTAGACAGATATTTATTGTTTATCCACTGTGTCAAGCCTTTGTAAATGCTGCATGGGACAAGAAAGGTAAGTTTGACATGCTAACTAATGGAACAACACTCCACACCTGCTTTCTCCTAGGAAAGAGGAGCCAATGCAGGTTCTTGCCTGGACTGCCCACCTTCTGGTCTAGCAGAGGAAATAAACCATGACCAGGAGCTGCAAATGAATGGTGGACTCACAAAGTCCAATATCTCTGCATCATTTGGGCTACATCCATGGAAGTCCAGAGCCAGGAAACCTAAATCCTTAGCCAAGAACCGAAATCTTGGTGGGGAGGACCTAAACCCAGAATGCTTCCCAGTGCTAGAGCTCAGAATTCAGCTCAGGGTTTCTCAATTTCAGCATTATTGACATTGGGGCTGAGAAATTCTTAGTTGTGGGGTTGTCCTATGCAGCCTGACTACCAAACAGCCCCATGGATGCCTCAGGTCATCCTGCTGGCCCTGCTTGGAGAGTTAACACAAGTGGTGTCAGTGGTGTCAGCATCTCCTCTAAGCCCATGAGCTAAGGGACTTTGAACTGGATCCTGGATCTTTGGTGATGTTTTTCAATGTGAGGTTCTGTTTGAAATCCTTAGATTCAAAAAAGTTTGAGCCAGAAGTGAAGAGTGGAAATCAACTGGTCCATTACTAGGTGGTTGAGTTGTGAAGAGAAGAGGGACTCTGACTATTTTCCTCAAAGGTGCCTCATCCCTCTACAGCAAGTAAGTGTGGCTTACCATGTACTGGGAGAGGATCTGTAGTGACCCGGCCTCACAGTGCAGGTGAAACAGCTGGTGTGGAATGGACAAATGACAGTTCATTCTACCTCTTCTCTGTGTGCATGCAATGGGGACATTAGCAATGGCAGCACAAAGACTTGTAGCTTAACTAATTGGTCACAACACTTGGTTTGCTGTGCTGTGACTTCTTGCTGAAGACACCTTGTGGACAGAAAGTACGACCATCTTTCAAACAAGCCATTCTAGTTTGGGCCCTTCTAGGTTCTCTGGCATTATTGGAACCCTTCCAAGCTCCCAACCATCTAAGGAGTTAACTTGTCCAAGGCCACAGTTAGCAAATGATGGGGTGGACCCCATGATAGGCCTGATCCTAGATACCCCATTCTAATCTGAGGACTCTTCACCACCACGCTGGCCAGTGCTGGTTCATTGTTCTTTCCTGAGACATTTTCAAGGTCCAGTGAAATTATTTGCCTTTGAAATCATTTGAGATAAGACAGTTCTTAAATGTAGCATAAGAATCACCTGGAGACGTTGAAACAGATAGCTGGGCCCCACCCACAGAATTTCAATCTGGTGGGGAAATTGAAACAGGCTGGTCTGGGGATTTGAAGCCTATTTCATGTGTTGCATGGCATCTGCATCTGAACATATGGATGATGAGTGTGTGTAGATCACTATCCAAGTTTACATACAGTTTACCCTGATCCCAGTTGCTCACGCCTGGGTTAATCAGCGCCCCCATCTCCTATTCTTAGACTGTGCATTAATGTGCATTATTCATGGTTATCGAGTTGGATAACTGTGGTTGAGTGCCTTCTATTTTTACAATAATTAAAGGGTGTAGAGGAAAATAAGTTGAGCTGCTTATGTGCCCTCAAAGAGCCTTGTAGATTGGGTCAAAATGCTGGGAGAATAAGGACAGGGGCTCTGTGCCCTGTCCGTGGTGCTGAAGGATTCATTGGTGAAACCTACAGAATCCCTCAGTCCCAGACAGAACCAAATGGGGAAGTCTGCACTTCTCTCCAGCTCTGACGCTCCCTTGATTTCCAAGTCTACTGGGCCAGTGAGGAAAGGGGGGGAGCTCTCGGGCCCAGGCCCCAGGAGGCAGCAGGTTCAGCTCTTTACACACCCTAAGTTGAGTTTCAGGCTAAAGAAGGGGAGGCAGATGACAGATCCAGGGCTGAGGCCAGCAGGCGGCCACAGACCATCAAAGCCCACTATGAGGTACTGTTTGCTACTGTCAGTGCTAAACTGGGCACGAAGGACCCCTAGGCCTCAGGACTCTAGATACGATAGGTTTGTTCAACTTAACTGCATCACCCACAAGGCCAGGACTCAGCCTGATGATCCTTGGAATCCTCACATACAGGCAGGCAATTATACTGGTCCCTGCTTCAGGGGGACTAAAAAGTTGGTACAGAAGACTAACACGTGAATATACTCAAGAAATTAGTTGTACTATCCCCTAGTGACCTGTTAATATTTGTATATCCTTTGGACTGAGTCACAGCCTCTTATTCCTAGTTCTTGGGGAGTCACCCCAAAGGGTCCACAACCTCGAGATAGCAGAGTTGCTCACATTTTAATACATGCTCAAGTCATATGCATATCTTGCTAAAATGCTCACTATTGAAAGTATGGTCCATTGACAAGGAGCATTGGCATTGCCCAAGAGCATGATAGAAGTGTAGCATCTCGGGCCTCACCTCAGACTTGTTGGATCTTGATTTGTATGCATGTTCAAGATTGAGAGACACTGGCCCAGAGAACACTATTAGAGGATATGCTGCACTCAATATCTTTGGTCATCTCTTGGTCCCTACATCATCCAGTCCTCTGCTATGATCACTTACTTGAATAATGGGGAATTTGTTTTAGCCCTTACCAGTTATATATGTAATCATGAATTTAGTCAGTGCAGCAACTCCATCAAGCAGATCCATAGGTAGACAGGGGTCTGGTAACTCTGTGGCCCTAAGCAAGTGGTGGAAGATCTAGTGGCAGGGCCAGGAACTGACTCTGGTACAGCATGTGCCACGTGGAGGAACTTTGCATCTGCAGATAGCCTCTTGGATGCCTGCTCTGGGTCTTCTTCCAGACAAACAGGTTCTAGCCAAATTTGTGCACGTTTGTGTATACCAAGACCATAAACTTTAAAATTTGGGGATGCATAGAGGTAATTTTTCTTTCATACTGTATAAATTATACAATATAGATGTAAGAAAATGACTGCAAACTACCTTACCCACCATCCCCCAAAAAAAAAAAAAAAAAAAATCTCCCAGGTTCTTGCACAACATAATTGCACACTAATAACCAAGTGATCTCTGCACATTAAATTTTGAGAGTTAGATCAAGTCCTCACCTAGCCCTTTTCCCTCTAGGTCTTGCCAAGGAGGGGGCTGTGGGTGCTGCCAGTTCCTGTAGCCCCAGGTGCTGAGAACTGGGGTGTTGGAAAGTTTCCTTCTTGAAGTGGGCCCTCCCCAGGGAGTGCAGGCCAACGTACATGCAGAGGTTAACATGTTTCAGATATGGATTTCTTACGAACCGTGAGCCTCTTGAGCACAGCAGAGCCCAGAACCATATCTGGCATGTGGCACAGGTGGCCTGTGTTGTAGGTAGTGAAGTAAATCAGGAGTGGAATCGGGAACAGACTCAACTTCTCTCCTACAGAAGGAGCAAACTGATCAGGAAAGCATGGCTTCTCAGGTTATCCACCTCCTAGAAGGCATCAGCACCAGGGTCCTCCCTGGGGCCCACATGTGACTGCCCATCAGAAATGGGGTTTCCTTCTGACATTCTCATGAGTGTGCTCCATCCATGACCTACCTGGTGGAGTAGGGCCTAGTGGGGTGTGGTAGCTGGACTTGAGCATCAGACCCTTCTAGGAAATGGACATTGTGCCAAGATAGAAAACCTTGGGCTTATTGCAGTCCCTGGTGGTGAGTTCAAGTGGAGAACATGGCTGGTAATATTGCTGGGGAGCCATGGGGCAAGGCTGAGATGAGTGGGCCCGTGACAATGCCAACTCATGCAGGGTCAAGAGCAGAGGGGTCTCCCTGGGGTAAGTTCTCATGAGGGTAGGAAAGCATTCATCTCAAAGAAGTATCCAGATCCTGTGAGACCTCAGAAATGGGATTTTAGCATTTAAAGAGGACTGGATACTCCAGCCACGTGCAAAGATTTAAAATGAGATGTCCATTTCTCTGACAGCTATGGAATTAAACTGCAAAAATCAATCAGGAAGAGCTGAAAACTTCTTATGTTCTAATTAGACTTTTAGCTTCCAAATACACGAGTCTAAACATAACTTGAAGGGGATATTTACAAGTCCAAACAGTGAATATGAAAAGGGGGCACCTTAGTTTAGAGGTGTGTGTAGACATGCGTGTATGACCACTGTGGCATTTTGCTTCCTGCTTAGGTCTTAGGTTAGCCCTTCTCTGGGAGAAATTGACCAGCTAGGACTAGAGGACTCAGGGACCAAGTCCTGCAGGTGCCCAGGCCAACCAAAAGAGCCAAGGTGGGCCTGGGGCAAGCATAATGGGAAACACTGGGAGACGAGTCTGACCACTCCCTGGGGTCAAGCAGGTCTGTGAGAGAGTTACTGGGCAGGAGCAAACATGGGCTGTGGCAGAGAGGGCCAGAACAGTAGGGGCAGAGCAGGGAAGGGTGGGGATGAAAAGGCTTAGACAACATTTGGTGGGAAAGGAACCTGCATATTGACCACCACAAGCATTCTTTCCTTAGTATCACCCTTGTGTCTAATTTTTTTTTTCTTGATTGGCCTTAGTTATAGAGGACTAAAGGAACACCTAGGCCCAAGGCCCTTGGACTTGTCAGGGATGCTGAAGTATAGGTGCTTATCTGGGAAGATTGTCTAGAGAAGGAATCCTGAGAGAAATGGTGCAATTGGTGGCAGACAGGAAGCCACACCCTGTTAGAAGCCCTTCTCCAATGTGCACCTGGGAACCCTCTTAGGCAAGCATCACATCGTATCACCAGGGCAGCCTCAGACTTCAGGGTGCACCAGCATCCTCTGGAGGACATGCCAAGTGTTTGAAAGTGCTCCATCAGCTGTGTTTTAAGCATCACTCCAAGTAAGTCTGACATGGGAGGTCCAAGAAATACCCTGAGCAGATCCACTCTTGCCAGTCCCCTAGGAAGCAAGAGTAGTATTCCCTTGGCACCTGGACATACACAGAGAATAAACAAGCAAAGGAATTTCCCAGAGAAACAGCTCTTTAGGATTGCTACATCCTCTGGCCAGGGTTGGGCAGCTCTGGCTGAGTCTGTGGCAGGTGCCGATGGCTCTGGCAGTCAGGTCATGGACAACTAGGAGTCTCAGGCTAAAGTCTGCTATCCCAGCGGACGTCTATGAGAGAAGTTGAGATGGTACAAAACTGAGTCTACAATCCAGTCTCTCAGCTGCATGATATCCTTGTTCTCTCATTTTAGATGATAAAATCATGTGAAAGGCATGATTATAACTAGAGATTAAACAATAGTATTCCAGGAACCCAGCCACGCCACCATCTTGGTCAGAATTCTTCTACCTAGGGTCTGGACACAAGATTTGATCCCTAAATGACCCTATTTTTCTTAAGGATTCATTCTTGAATCTAGATTTTTAGTTAATGCAATGGCAGAGAAATAGTTTGCATGTATTAGCCTAGCTATATTATATGGATATCACCGATTTAACATTTCCCGTAACCAGTATGTTAATTAGCATGGTCAAAGAAAATAAAGGTGGCCAAGCCCCTGCCCTAGAGATATGATATGTGGTTGAAATGCCACTTGACCATCTGATGCAAATTCCTTAGGGCAATGCTTGCCCCTTTAGCCATTGCTTAAGCCAACTTGCACATCCTTTTATATTGCTTTGTTATGAGGAATTATAAGTGAATTATGTATGTCATAAACTCCATTGATAAACATTTACTCTACTTGGCTTTAGATAAAGTGAAGAAATACCTTCTATTACAACTGATTAACAAGTAAACCAGTCATGAGGGATTAAGCAACTAGCTATGGACACAGTTAATGAATTGTGGAGAAGTTAGGATACAGTTTGCTCAACCCAAATCTGCCACTGAATTGTGAGTCAGTTGAGATGTAGAAGTGACTATCTCACACTAGAATTGAGCAACGTTGAACAGGACACTTGCCTTCCTTTGGCTTTAGTGCCCACAACAGAACCAAGACTGAAGTTATTTGCTCTGACAGGTATTTGTAAAACCAATGGAGAAATGCCCGAGACCTCTAAGGTGATAGACACATACCCTGAGGGTAGTGATGGGGACTTTGTTCCCAGAACGGTCTGTTGTCATCTTCACTCTCAGCACTGAAATAAGTATGAGAGCGAACAGGCTGAGGCTAGCATGGCCCCTCTGAAACTTGAGGAAATGCAGTGGAAGTCATCTTTAAAGATGATCTAGCCCAGTCTGATTCTGAGGCTCCTCATGGGGACAGTTTAACCAAGGATGTGTGCCTGCCTCCCTGGGCAACAATCCCACCTCCCCACCAAGATCTAACTCACTGGACTTTCCAGTCATTGCTTCCTGGAGCGAAAATTAAGACCTGTTTTGAATCTAATCATGAGAATGTATTATTTTGATCACTTTCATGTAATGTAGTGGCATGTTAGATGCTTAGAAACCATAGAATGATAACCTATAATCCCTTCTTCCATATCAAAATTTATATTATTTGTTGCAGATATGCAAGAATGTCCTGAGACCATTTTTTTTTTTTAACATGGATAAAAATCAAGCTGTACATTTACTTTTCTATCCAGCCTTTCTGGCTCACTCCATTGTATTTTTCCACGTTGTTCCAGAGTTTTCTTAACTCATTTAAAAAGTATTCAGTCCATTGAATATACACTATAATTTATATGCCCATTTCCTTATTGATTATTTAAGACTTTCCAGTTTTTTCCTATTAAAAATAATGCTTCAGTGAGTATATTTATACATAGAGGTTGCTTTTCTTTAAGATATAGAATTATATCCTTGGGCTCAGTTCCCAGAAGTAAATTATTGCGTTAAAGAATATGAATATTTCCATGGCTCTGCAAGTATATTGCCAAATCACTTTCCAAAATATTCATTACAATTAAGAAGCAGGGAGGGTTTTACCCTAATAGTGATAGTGTATTTTTGTTTTTTTCCTTTGTTATCAAAAAATATATTTGTTTTTGTTGATCAAGGAGATTTTCCATCGATGAATCTACACTTCCTAGTTTCTATACATCCTGTTTCTCCTCGCTCGTGGGGACTTCAATGTGGCATTAATACCAACTCTGTGCTGTCGGCATAGCTGGGGTGCTGTGTCAAGGCTTCCATCTGGGGCATGCATAGTAGGGGAGGGATTGGAGCCTCAAGCTTGTGGCGAGCAGGGTTTGGGAACAGATGAGCTACGAAGATCAAGAGGAGGGTTGTGATAAGTGTCCACAAAGTGGTGCGTTGAAGTGAAATTCACATCCCAATGGCAAAGAAGGCCTGGGAAGAAAGATACCAGTCTGTCTGAAGCTGCAGCTCATCCTTTAGTCTGAGTGGGTAACAAGGCCTTGGTCATCCATTCATCTTCTCAGGCGTCACTGAGCATCTGGCTCCAAGTTTCAGTACCGGAGCATGAACACCACAGCATAGCGGAAGTACAAGACCCGCCAGCGGCACTGTGGGAGAGTCAATGCCACCAAGGTTATAAGAGCTGGGTCTCAAATGCCTGAGGCCTCACACGGTGCTGGTGACGCGGGGCACCCTCAACGAGTGTGTTCAATTAGCTACTAGTGGCAAGTTGGGTGTGAAGTCAATATCCTGGAGCTAGGGGCACATGCGAGGCGACCTCAGTGAGGCAGGGCCCAGCAGCTCAGGAGATGGCACCCTAAGCCTATTGCTGGTGGGACATACAGTGACTGAAGCCCCAAGTGTTTTCCTAGAGCAGCAGCATAATAGCACCTCTCGGGGCCTGATGAAGATCCGCACAGTTCACCAGGCAGGCCTTCCCCTCCCTCTTCCTCTTCCAGCAGGAATTGAAATTATGCTTATGACGTTAATTAGCGCAGCCAAAATATTTTGAAGCCATAAATCTGAGCATGATGGAGCTGATAGGGATGTTAAAGACAACCTGATTAAACCCTCATGCTTTAGAGAGGGAAGAACTGAGGGCCAGAGAATCCTGATATTCAATGCCATGGCATGAGCTAGCAGGAAAGTCAGGGCTTATCCATCCAAGTCTCCTATTCCCTGGCCTGGGGCTCTTCCTTCTGTGGCCCATCAGACCATGAAGCACTAGATGGGTCCCAAATGACATCTACTGCTTTATCAACTGGTTCGCCTGCCTCTTCTGCCAATCCCACTTATTATCTACATTTGGTCTCAGAATCCAATTTGGCGTCCTTGGGAAGAAGAGACTCTCTAAGAGTGGAGAAGCCCTGGGAATGGTGTGTGGAACCGTCACGCCAATTCATGGCTCACAGAAACAGTTTGGCTCAGTGGCCCTAACACATGGGCAGTGTGCAGTTATGCTCTGCCCCTACCCCCCATCTGTACCTCACAACCTTCAGTGCTGCAAATAAGCCAGATGATGAAAGAAGAGCCATCCACTCTGTTTCCCATCTGTCCAGTGATGGCCTTGGGCTGGGTGTCCCCAGGTCCCTCCTAGCTCTGGCATGCCATGATCCACTATTAGCAGTTTTTATTGCTCAGACTTCAGCCTGAGGAGCTTTCATCTTCCCCTGGGGGAGGCACAGTGTTGGGCAGGTGTCCAGCCTTCCCTCGGCAGAGCTTGCTGGCTACATCCATCCCTGGATCCTCTTCCCAACAGCAACATTTCAGGACATTAAGTACAAAAGTAGCAGAGCCCAGCTCATCTGTCTGGCTCTTTATCCAGGCTCAGCAAGAGGAGGAGTGGTCCCTTCAGATCAAGTGATCAACTTGAGGGACTGCAGATGGACAAGGGACCTACCACCATGAAGTACCATGACAACCAACTAGCAGGAGAGGGAGGAATCCACTCCTTAATATGGCTAAGAAATTGTCAGCCATGAATCTCTGGTCTAAAAAGTGGTTTGCCCGAAATATTTTTGCCAGTTGGCAAATAGCTTCACAAGGAATAAGGTTTTCCAAGATGTTCAGCACCTAACTTATTGAAAAACTGCTCAGATAAAAACGTTCTAGCAAGATTGCAAGAACACTGCCTTTAGAGTTGGCCCAACTGGGCTTCTGCCATCCTCTGGGTCTTGATTTGAACAATTAGATGTTTCTAGCTCTTCACCTTGAAATTGGAAAGAACAATACTGCTGAGAGATGTCCTTAAGATCAAATTAAATGAGTGTTAAGATAATGTAGTTGGCCCCTGGTAGATGCTCCACGGATACTTTCAAAAGTTTTGAAGGGATTGTAGTCCTAATCCAGGCTGACATGAGTAGCCTGAGCTTTTCCATTTTGATTTCAAATATGCTCATGTCATCAGAAGGGCAGATATACCAGGTGACCTCAGACATGGCAGGGATTTAAAACAAATATTAACATTTATTAAGTACATTTTGTTAGCTGGGTGATGGACTAAGTGCTAAGGAGACAGATTTATTCACCTGTCCATTTATAGCAAATATTACACATAGTAGTGCTGTGTATCAAACCCATGGTATTGTGCATGCTGGGCAAGTGCTGTACCACCAAGCTACCCCACCAGCCCCATTTACTAGGTGTTGACTGACCAAAGAACCTACCGTCCCAAACACTGGCAATGGAGTCCAATGGGACCTCTATCTGGGGCATTCACGTCTTGAGAACCACAAAGTCATTAATAGCTTGAGATCTCAAATGCTAGATTAAACTCTGGTACATTTTAAGGAAAATTATAACTAGCTAGTTGCACAATCTCAACTGAGAATGATAAATCAATTCTTAAGCTACCACATACCATTATGTGAATCTTAAGGGCCATGGATGTCTTGCTTATGACACTTGGAGAGCAAGGCCAACCAACATAACCCCAGTTAACATGACTACTCTTAGAAAGAGCCTTTGACCCTGAAGGCCACTTGGTAAGACCGAGTATTATTTGTGTGCTTGAGATTGCAATTGGGTTTGGATTCACCCTGAGAAAAAAGAGGCGTCTATCATACAAACCAAGACATTTTATGGAACCTGGAACAGACTAGAGTTGTTCATGTGTGCTCATGGGATGAGCACTCCACACTTGTGCTGCAATCAACCTCTTTGGTCATTTCATAAGTGTGGCTATAGCCCTTCTGTTTGCTGAGCCCTATGGAGGATACAACATTGAATCAGATTTAGATTGTGCTTAGTCTATTAGAAAAGGCAAGACAGGCCAAGTGCAAACAGAATATAGAAACCTGGGAGAATGGATTAAGATTATTTTATGAGGTTATTTCCACATGCAATAAGGAGCCGTAGCTTGGTGGCAGTTGAGTTGGGTTGTGATGCACATACTAGTGTGTGGTATCTAGCTGGTAATTCCTACGTTTCCTCACAAATTCTGAGTAAAACTACTCAAGTAGGTATGTAAATATTTCCTATTTCACAAGTAAACAAAACAGATATTGGGCAACTTGTCCAAAAACATGGAACTTATGAAATAAGATGAAATTTGAGCCAAGCTGATCAGTTTGCATCCCAAATCCTCCTCCCAAGCACACTCCTTTGTGTTCTGGTTTGGTTGAGTGATGTTCAACCAGGAAGTGAGGAAGGGCGAAGAGGCAAGATAGACAGCATGTTGGGCCAATGGGGGGCGTGGGTGTTTGAGGCCTAGCAGGTGGGCTATGCAGGCTGGAGGGTCAGGACTTGGTCCTGTGGGCGAAGGCGACTACTGCTATAGAAGAGGAATGGCGGGAAGCACATCACTGTGGAATCCTGGAGCAGGGTGATTGGTTTAGAGGATGCAGCCATGATTTCTTCAGGACAGAGGGAGGCCTGGAAATAAGGAGAGAAATGTGCTTTCTCCTTTGCCAGGGAAGCCTGCATTAGAGAGTGGGGGCAAGGGCAGCTCACTCCTGGAGAGAAGAGATAGGGCACAATTCCTAATATGCCAAAGGTCATGGGCCCATCAATTCCATTAAGGGATTCACACGTGGCGGGAAAGATGGGAGCAGGCACATGACACCCATCTCACCTGCACAGGCATGTGGTGCCAACTCCCACACATGACGCCTGCTCCTAGGAAATAATAATGCTCACACGCCTGGCGTTTCTCATACAATACTTGCCATCACACGAGCCACACCTACTTACCCATGCACACGTGCCTTGCACATGAACATACATGCCTTATGCTCACAAGTGTTCCCGTCAATCATGCATTCAGTACAATGGAAAAATGCATACATGTGCAGTTCTAAGCAGTCTTTTCTCCTGATAAACCTTTAGCTAGTGAACTTTCTGAAACTAGGCTGGTAGAAGGTGCCAGAAAGTTTATTCAGAAGACTTGGAGTCTGAGGCTCAGAGGGGCTAAGTAATTTACTCAGATCCACACAGCTACCAAGACAGATCCTGAACTGATTGTTCCAATTCTGACAATTTTTCTGTAAGTAGGATTTATTCTTCAGATTACTGTGAGAATGCATACACATTTCTAGTTTAAGAACTAACCCTTCGGTTCTTTAGGCACAGGGATTTTCTTTAATTTACTACAATTTTGGGCTTTAGCAAAGTTCTCATATTTTGTGCAACTCTGTTGGACTTCAAGTGCACTTGGGTCTTAATGATTTTATGTGTAGCATGTTCTATATTTTGGCCTCAGACTTTATATTTTGCCTACACATTCAGGACCCTGCAGACATTTCGTTTGGCTTCTGTCTTCTCTCCTCTCCCTTCTCCGTGTCAGACTTCTGAAATTATGCTTCACAAGGAGCAGGGCTCCTTGGAAGAATATGATTGTTGGTCTGGAGCAGGAAATATTTGATCTAATGGACCAGATCAAATGGACCAGAGGGACCAGGAGCCAATCTGAAGGGGCTCCCTTTGGCCAAAGATGGGACTTTTAAAAAGCGATTATAAACTACAATAGCTCCCAGTAATTGTAACTGCACAATGGTATGCCTGTACTCAAATGCACAAGAGACCCAATCAAAACCACAGCACAGAGCTTATTAGGAACCACTGGCTTCTAGGGCATTAACAGCAAGGAGTCCAGGACAAGTCCTACCATTTCTGAACCAAAGTGTTTTAGCCTAACCAAAGAGTCTAGTTGATGAGGAAACATTACAGACATTGGATGATAAGTTACAACAGAATGGTGATGCAGACAACTGCACGAGACAATAACCACCTATTGCTGGGATCAGATGGTGTATTGACAGGAAGATTTATGTAGCAGACGTCAGTTAGCCCCACCTGAGCCATTACCCGACACCTGCTCCCGAGATGCTGGCACATGAGGCACCAGGAGCACCAGGACGTGTCCAGGTCAAAGTTCAACTATGATGGGTGAAATCAAGAGGCAGCATCCTGCAAACCCTGTCCTTAGGCAGAGTTGTGACAGTGGCCTGCATGACAAGAATGGCCTTTTACATTTTCTAAGGCATAAACAAAAAGGATATGTGCCCAAGACCACACATAGCCTTCATAGCCAGAGTTATTTACTATCCCCCCCCACCGCCCTTTACAGGGAAATTTCCCCAGCCTCTGAGTTTTACAGAGAGCCTGCAACAGGGACAAAGGTAGGTGACAGGGCACAGAATCAAGTAGACAATGTGGGACGTGGTTATGGAATATTTCCTATTTCAATGAGTCAGTAGCATAAGCATTGGGACAGGAGCTAAACTTCCCTGGACAGAGTGACATGCAAAGATTGTGGCATTGTCACCTGTGGCCAGTGTTTGGTTCCCAACTTAAACATACATGTGTTTTTAAATTACTATTTTAACTGACAAATCATGATCGTATACATTTATGGAGTATAATGTGCAGTTTAAACAATGTGGAATGATTGAAACATGATGTATCACCTCGCTCATTTATTGTGGCGATACTTGAAATTTACTTAGCCATTTTGAAATATTTTATTGACTATAATCACCCCATCATGCAATAGACGTAAAACCTTACTCATCTCGAACTAGACCAATAAATAGTTCCTTGTTCCTTCACTGCCAACATATCCCTAGCCTTTAGTAATCATCCACTTTTAACTTCTATGAGTTCAATGTTTTGAACTCTACATGAATGCTATAGGATCTCGCTTTTGTCTTTCTGTGCCTGTATTATTTCACTTAATCTCTCCCCGTTCATCCATGTTGTTACAAATGACAGGATTCCCTGAAGGCAGCACGGTTTCCATTGTGAATATGTACAGCATTCTCTACCCACTCATCCATTGGTGGACTCAGGTTTTCATTCCTTAGCTATTACAAACAGTGCTGCAGTGGACATGGTGTGCAGATGTCTCTTCAACATACCAATTTCATTTTCTTCGGATCAGAAGGCTTGCTGTGTCATGGTAGTTCTTCAAACTAAAAATAGAACAAACTTCTGTGCCATTTGCCATAATGGCTGTACTAATCCTCATTTCCACGAGCAATGTACCCGACTTCTCCCTACAGCCTTGGCAGCACTTGAAAACAAAAACACACAAGTGTGTAGGTGATGATTGTTACATTGAATATGAACATCCATGTTTTAGAGTTGCATGCTGATACACAAGTCATTTTGAATTTGCTCAAAAATACTTCAGTAAATCAATAAATAAAAAGATTAGGATATAGAATGGAACAAATGTGAAAATATTGATAATTATGAACCTGGGAGATTTAAAGTTTAAGTTTTCATTAAAGTGAAAAAAAATGTTAAGTATTTTGACAAATTATCAATTGTGATTTATGTGTCAATTTGACTAGGCTATGGGATGCTCGATACTATCAAACACCACTCCTGGGAGAGACTGGCCCTTGATCTGGTGGGCACCATCCAATCTGTCGAGGACAAGCCTGAAGGGAACAAAAAGGTAGAGGAAGGGAGCATTTGCTTCTTTCTGCCTCAAGCCGAGAGGTTGTGTCCTCCTGCCCTCAGTGACCCAGTTCTTACATTTAGGATGGACCAGAATCTACAGCACTGGTCCTTCAGCTCCCAGACCTCCAAATACCACCACTGGCTCTCCTGGGTTTCCAGCTTGCAGAGAGCAGATCATGGGACTTCTCAGCCTCCATAATTACATTAGCCAATACCTTAAAGTCATGATATTTTATATGTTCTATATAATGTTTTATTTCTTCTATTGGCTTTCCTCTGGAGAGCCCCGATACAAGTGTGTATGCATCACATGAGGAACTCTGCTCTGCACTAGGCATCTGTGTATGACAAAGCCTGGTCTCCATCTCCATGCAGTACACTTAAACAAGCTGCAGTGTATTCCATGAAGAAAGAGCGCTGGCTCACTAGAAAACAGGAAGTACTTAAAAACTTCTGAGCTTAAATGCCGAAGGATTAAAATTTTCTAGCAAACAAAAAATAAAAACCCAGAAACATCCAAGTCAGTTCAGCCAGGTAGTACAAAGTTGAGACTGGAGGAGATGTTTAAGACACCAGAGTTCACGGTGGCTACAGTGTCAAAGGCTTTTTAAAGATTTCTATAGCTTAGTAGAATTTAGGTCAGTTGGAGGTTCATGGTGCAACTGAGCGGAAGAGACTTTCCAATCATCTTGTCTTTCTTTACACACGGCCTCTTGGCACCTCCACCACAGGGGCAGTCTGTAGTTGCTGGACCTGCAGTGGCACATTAACAGCCAAAGCAAGTGTGCGCTTCCACGGGGTCTGTGCCATCGACTGCTCAGTGTGTGGCAGCAGGTGGCCGCCCAAGCATACAGAATGGACGGCTGAACGTCTGTCTTTTCCACCCCTCAGTCCTCATCTTCCTCTTTATCCTTCACCCGGGATGAAAGATGTTCTCCAAATGGGCAGAACTTTACACACTTTGTGTAAAGCGATGGGAGGTTCAGTGTTGGAACAGAGTCACATGAGCCGGCAACCGACCTGACCAGTTGCTCACACACAGAAGGACAAAGTTTGGAAGTTTAAAAGTAGGAATTCTGAATTAGAGGTCGCTGGTTTTATATATGCAACTAGCGAGACATAATTTTGGTATCATTTGTTGACTTCAGAGATTATTCATTTAAGTGAGGTATTAAACCACTTAAACCAGAAAACTTGGCCAACTGACAAAACTAGCCTCTGCCATTGGTCACCCTCTATTGAGCACAAGGACCTCTTCAGGTGGCAGGGATAGAACTCATGTGTGGCCACAACACCCTCAGCACCCATTTATTAAGGTTCTTTACCTATTTTGAATCTGACTGCTGAGATCAGGGAGCAAAGCTGAGGCCCTGAAATGAATATTACTCAAGGAGACTAACCTCAGCTACATTAAGGACATTGGGCTCCCATAGAAGGATCCAGTGATTTGTTCTGACGGGAACAGACATTCTGGGCAAGGGGCTTTAGGTAACATGTCTTGTTAGGTCAAGGTACCCAGAGGACAGTGATTGTAAGATACACAAGTCACATGACATGATCTGCTGCCCAGGTACTGCTCATCTGATTGCTGAGGGGCCTGCCCTCCCAGCATCCACTGTGGGGAGCTTGAGGTCACGGAGAAACCATCCGGAGACTGTTTCAGAGAACTGCATCTGCTTTGCTGCACAGCAAAAATAGCTTTTGTAGTGGGTATGTGCTAATTTACATAGAACAGTCACGACAGGCCAGAAATGATGCACACCATATTACGGGAGTCCAGACACCGAGAGTTCAGAACCACCATGCAGGCTGGCCTTGTACCAACAGGGGAATAAATCCTTGTCAAAGGAGCAAGGAAATGGCACTTGCCAGTGTTCTGACAGAACACTATGTTTTGGGACAAAGTGCTATGTTAGGACTTCCCCTGCTGCATACGAGCAAGATAAGCATTCCTCCATGAGGGTCCAGAATCAGGCCCCCCAACACCTGATCAGCCATGAAACTGAACTGCAGACAGCTAAAACCTTAGCCCAGAGGCAACACTGCAGAGAGCCAGGCGTCAATCTCCAGTATACGGAGGAATCAGATTCCATTGAAGCAGGAGACATTTTAAGCCTCGTTTAACAAGAAGTATAGTACGTAGGTCTTGGAATAAAGGGGAAGAAGTTAGTGTGTGGCCTCTCAACTCCAAATGGCTCACTTGACAAATTTGTGCTTACAAACCCCACAGCTCTGGGCTTCATAGGGTTTGGTGTCCTGATCTCCAGAAGGTAGTAGTCCCACCATTGGACAAAACGTTCTGCTAAACTCTAAGCTATCGCTTCCAATTTGGAACTTGGGATGCTTTGGTCCAGGGACCAGCAGCCAAGAAGGGAAGTCACCATCTTGGGAAGCAGTCAGTCCTCACCAGGAGGAGATGCTGTCATGCAGAGGAGCCAGGAGAGAATATGGCGGGTACCAAGACATCCAACCTAGCTGCCTTCTAGAGCTCCTTTGCTGACTCGGGATGGTAAATATACAAGTGCAGAAAGCCTGGGTCACTGCCAGGTGAGCCACTAAGACCCGCAAAAGTAGGCAAGAGGGGCAAGGGGAGACGGTGAGCATTACTTGCCATGCTGGGCTGTCTCCCCACTAACCTCCCCAGCTGATCTTTCTGCGAGTCAGGCCCATCAGTCATAGAGCAGCTGCTCCCTGAATTTACAGGAGGAACATAGTGTTTCCCCTCTCTGGGCATGGCCACCCTGCCTACACTCACACTGCCGGACACCTAGGCAGCTAAGGGTCCTTCATATTCTTGATAACCAGTTTTCCCCTCTGCCCACACATGCTTTCTCTTCCAGTAATACTGTTCCTCAGAGCCTCCCCCTCTTAAAATTTTTCCCATTTTTATTGGTGCATTTTAGTTGTATATACTCATGTGATTTGTTCAATTTGTACCTGCATACAATATACAATATGAAATTTGGCCAATATCACTTCCCTCCCTCTCCATCTCCCACCTTTGATCTCCTACCCCACTGGTCTCCCTTTGATCTTCATGAGATCCACCCCCACCTTCTCCTTTTTCCTCACTAGCTTCTTACCAGAGAAAACATGCCATCCTTAACCTTCAGAGTTTGACTTTAACATGATGGTCTCTAGCAAATGACCTGCAAGTGACAATTTCATTTTCCTTTATGGCTGAACAAAACTTCATTGTGTATGTATATACCACGCTTCCTTTATCCTTTCAACCATTGCTGGACACCTAGGCCAATTCCATGGTTTGGCTATTGTGAACTGTGCTGCTCTACATACGGGGGTATGCATTCACTTCATGACAACTTTAATTCTGCAGGGTAAATACCAAGAAGTGGTACAGCTGGGTCAACCTGATGGTTTCATTTCTAGTCTTGAGGAATTTCCATATTTGTTTCCAGAGTAGTTTCCCTACTTTGTGATTCCATTAACAGTGTAAAACTTGTTCTCCAGCTTCTCAGAATTTGTATTTTTTTTTTTTTTTTTTTTTGGTACTGGGAATTGAACTCAGTGGCACTAGACCACTGGGCCACATCCCCAGCCCTTTTTTGTATTTTATTAGAGACAGGGTCTCACTGAGTTGTTAAGTGCCTCGCCATTGCTAAGGCTGGCTTTGAACTCGCGATCCACCTGACTCAGCCTCCCAAAGTGCTGGGATTACAGGCGTGCGCCACTGCGCCCGGCTCAGAATTTGTATTCTTGATGATTGCCATATTCTGACTGGTGTGAGAAAATTTCAGTGTACTTTTGATTTGTGTTTCACTGCTATATTGAACACCTTTCCGTGTATTTGTTAGCTATTGTATTCATCTTTTGAAAAATGAATTCATTCGCCCATTTATTGATTGGGTTGCGTTTGTGGTATAAGGTTTGAGTTCTGTATGTATTCTAGATAAGGACTCCCATTGTGTAGGTTCTTTCTTCACATGCCTAATTGTTTCCTTTGCTGTATGGAAGCTTTTCAATTTGATGCCATCCCATTTATTAATTTTTGGTATTTCCTGATCTTTAAGGATCCTATTGAGAAAGTTGCTGCTTGTGCCTAAAAGCTGGAGTGTTTTCTTCTAGAAGTTACATGGTTTCTGGTCTAATTCCTAGGTCTTTGATCTATTCAAGTTAATTTTTGTGCAGGGTGAGAGAGAAGTCATTTTTCTACATATGCAGACCCATTTTTTTTTTTTTTTTCAGCAGCATTTGTTAAAATGGCTGCCTTTCTTCAATGTATGTTTTTGGCACATTTGTTAAACCCACACATCTGCAGTCACCTGATCCTTGTCTTCAATTTTTTAAAAAAATTTTTAGTTGTAGGTGGACACAATCCCTTCATGTGGTGCCGAGAATCAAACCCAGAGACTCTCACATGCGAGATGAGTGCTTTACTACTGAGCCACTAGCCCCAGCCCCCTTGTCTTCAATTCTTTACCATTGGTCTATGGGTCCATTTTTATGCCAGTACTATGCAGTTTTTGTTACTATAGCTCTGTAGTGTAATTTGACGTCAGGTATTGTGATACCTCCAGCATTGCTTTATTCATTTAGAATTGCTTTGGCTATTCTGGGATTTATTCTTCCAAATGAATTTTAAAATCTATTTTTCTAGTTCTGTGAAGGATGTCATTGATTTTGATGGGGATTTCTTTGAGTCTGCTTATTGCTTTTGGGGTATTACTCTTTAAAAAATATTCGTTCTGCCTATGATGAACATGGGAGGTTTTTCCATCTTCTGATGTTTTCTATGTCTTTCTTCAATGTTCTGTAGTTATCAGAGGGGTCTTTCACCTTGTTGGTTAGATTTATTCCTAGGCATTTGAGGCTACTGAGAATGGAATTTTCCAATTTCTTCCTCAGATTTCTTGTTGGTATATAGGAAAGCTATTGATTTTTGTATGTTCATTTTGTAACCGGCTATTTGCCAAGTTTATTAGCTCTTGCAGTCTTTTGGCAGAGTTTTTTGGATCTTCTAGGTATAGGATCATATTATCTGCAAGCAGTGATAATTCAACTTCCTTTTCTATTTTTTTTTCCATTTTATTTCCTTCTCTTATCTAATTGCTCCTCAGAGCCCTAAGAAGGATCCCACATTAAGTGCCACATGAGTCTGCTTCATGGAGAACCCACTAGGAAAGTCTTGGTCCAGTGCTTCTAGATATGACTGCACACGCTGCACTGAGCCCCTCATTAAGGTGTACAGTTACTTCAGGGACTTGATCAGTGGTTTAGTGATATTGTAGTTATATGTTAAGAAGTAACTCAAAATAGACCTAATATCCCCTTCATCTACGAATAAACTGAATTCAAAGTTGAGTGAATTGTTCAGCTAGTAGTGAGATCTGCAATTGAAAACAAGGGCCATCTGCATGCAACCAAAAAAGGTTTGTGTTTGCTCTGCATAAATGGCTGTTAGCTTTTTTGAGATGCTTTTTTATATGTGAATTTTTTTTACTATTTTCACCCTAGATGCAGGATCATACTTGTTTGTTTATTCAACTGAAGTCTTAGTTGACTTTCATAATATACGAATCCCTTGCTGTCTATTAATTGCAAAGTTGCCATTACAAGGCTTAATTTGACAACTTAAAATCCTTACTTTCCAATGATAGACAATCATTTCTTATATATTAGCATAAACTATTAGTAGGCTGTATGTGGAATTTTACAAATCATACCAGACTTATGAGTTACTTCCTTTGATCTGCACAAAAATCTAGGGAGGCAAGATTCCATTTTTCACTCTTAAATACAAATGAGAAAATTGCAGCTCACATCATTCTCTCGTCCTGCTCCTCCCCAATCTCTCCACCTCTTGCAGCACCCACAGTTATTGCAAAATGATTGATCAGCATGTTAGCTCTAAACCCCTACCAGATTCTTAGTGGACTAAAGCAATGTATCTCATCCCAATGTTCATTTATTCGAAAACATTTCAGGAAGGAATAAATGAAAGTTGCCTCCCCAGAGGTTCCAAACCTCAACCATAATAACTGCATATAAGATCAGTTGCACACTGAACCTCACCATGAGCATGCATCAACAGTAAAGCAGAACTAGAAATAAAGGTTTCTAAGCATTCTGGAATTCCTGAGCAGTCGGTTTCAGAGTAACATGGGGAAGGAGGAGGAACATCATTGTGCTCAGTATCACAATGGGAAATGGGGAAGGGGGAGGCCATGTTTGAGGACCAAGAGTTGTTTTCATTCAGACTCGGGGAGGTGTGGGTGTAGGTCAGTGATACAGCATTTTCCTATCATTTGTAAGACCTTGAGTCTGGTCCCCAGCACTGTAGGGGAGAATAAGGACTTGGCCCCTCCTGGTCAGAGGGTAGTTTAGAGGCTGGCAGCCTGAGGGATTGGGAGGAACCCCATGCAGCCCAGGGGCCAAGACCTGGGGTGCACCTTCCACCCAGGTGATTTACAGCAGCCTTGATAAGGCAGCATCATACAGACATACAGACGCCTTCCCAGTGAGTGCTAAAAGCAGAGGAAAAGGCTGGCTCTGACCTTCCGGAGGCAGACAGGACATACGTCATAAGCAAGCAAAGCCTCAGCTTAGGAACAAGGACTGGAGCCCTAATGTCCTCCAGGCCCACCCACCCCGATCCACTCTGGGCCTCACCACCCTCCTTGTAGGTATTTTCTGTTTTACATAACTGTTTAAAATAGCCTTTAAGCCTAAATGTTTTTGATACATCTGCAAACGTGTGTTAGGATGTTAATGTTCCTTACCTACTATGGACAGGGGAGGTGGTGGGAAATCCAGAAGAGAAGTTCCTTTGAAGTCCATCACATGGAAAAGTGGTGTGTCTTGGTCCTGCTGAGGAGTGTGTTCATGGGTGCGGATTTTTATGCACATGCTCCTGGGTTTAAATATAATCTAACTACTTCCCCGTATTTATGGGCGTCCATGTTCTACTCTTAGCAAAACATGCACACACATGAAGAGTGGACAGCAGTGTGGGGCAGATGGACTTATTTTCCTAGGAAAGTCCTGAGATTAGACATGCACATTAACTCCTGAGGAATGAAAAAGATCAAGTTGCAAAATATAGAAACAGGTACATTGTAGCCACACCGTTCCAATCTCCATCTTCAGTGAGGAGATGAGTTCAGTAAGACAACTTACCCAAAGCTACCTAGGGATGAATCTACAGAGGTCTTAGGAATTCATGTGATCTCCACATGGAGAGGGTGGGGAACTGCAGATTCAAATGTTGGCCTGTGTGCCATTTTATGCAGTGTTATTTCTGTAATTAATAGGTCCTCACGAAACTATCCCCTAGTTTATGGGAATGAAGTGAATCAAGAAAAACAATCTGGCCTCAATAACTAAGTCATAAGTGAGGAATGTACTTGACTTTCCCAAGTTTCCTCCCACATGAGGAAGAAGCCTCAGTGCGAACAAAGATTCAGGAAGGGTAATGTGCTTTCAGGTTCTACCTGCCCGAGCTCAATGCCCCCAGCTAAAGAAATGGCCCAGGAGGGCAGACATGGGTTTGTATTCTCCAGCAAACTCTGGCTACCCTGGGGGAGATAGATACCTGGAGAGTATCTGGGAGTCTGACAGAGCAGCTCTGGTAGCCCATTCCTGCTTTGAGAAGTCCACCCTCGTGCATGGTGATCTGCCTGGCCTCTGTACGGCCCAGTCTGAGGAATGCTGCTGAGCTACAGTGACCATAGTAACTTCCTCCATGTTTCAGGTCAGCCCTCAGCTCTTCCTTTCCACGGGATTTGTTTGTGACTACCGTGGATCAATTTTGTGCTCCTGTGGGCCTTTCCTCCTACAATGGTCTCTTGGCCATCTACAATGTTTCCCTGTGGTAAAGTGGAAAAAGGTCCCTGGTAATCATGGTGGCTAGGTTGTCCAACATCAGCTTTGTTTCTGATAGTTAATCTCCATTCTCCTAGCCTCTGCAGTATGGTCAGCCTAACACCAGGGGACCCAGCTCTGTAACAGCATCTAACAGCCTCCACCTGAACGAGACAGCCACCATTGAGTTCCAACAATGCCAGTTGCTTCCCCACCAGGACATTAAACTAAAAACCGCATCCTCTGTTCTCTAGAGGCATCTAGGCAGTTGATGGGTTTTCTAGATGTGTACAGTAGATCTATTCTAGAATGCCTTCTCGGATAAGTCTTTGGGTCACTTTGAGTCAGTTCTAGCATCACCGTCTCATTTCGTGTGCAACATCTTCCCCTCCCAAAGCTTACATAGTTTCTCCCAGGAGGGTATTCAAGTTGTCTGCCTCCCAGAGCCCTTGCCAAGACACTAAATTCCAAGCTAGGAGAGCTTGTGCCCTGTCAGCACTCAGCCTCATTTCTCCTTGCTCTGACCCAGTGCCCTAGAGAACCATTCCCAGCAACTCTTCTGGTTCCTGACAATACAGTTGTCACATCTTGCAGGTACGTCAATGAATTCTGCTATTCTTTTATTATTAGCATTTGTAAGCTACCTGGTACCGAAAACCGGGAGGAAAACTCGGAGGCAGAGTAAAGCTTTTACTACTTTTACTTCTACTTTAGCTTAGAGAGAAAGAAAGATAGAGCTTAGCTTCTTCTTGTCTTCTTGTCTTGTCTTTTTCTTCTTGTCTTCTTAGCTTAGAAAGAAAGATAGAGCTTAGAGAAAGATTATTTTTTCTTAGCTTAGAGAGAAAGAATTTTTTCTTCTTAGCTTAGAGAGAAAGAAAGATAGAGCTTAGAGAAAGATTATTTTTTAGAGCTTCTTGCTTCTTTCTTCTGTCTTCTGTCTTCCTCGGGAGCCTCGGCCTAACTCTGACCAGCCCTCGGGAGCCTCGGCCTAACTCTGACCAGCCATTACTTCTTCTATCTGGTTTCTCTTCTGTAACCGCTCTGCCTACGTTCTTGCCGCTCTGATTCTCCGACCCGAACTCTTCTTCTGACCGACCGAGCTACTGCACGACTGACCGAATGAATTTCTCCGTTCTCCTAACTCGGACCGCTTTCACCCGGTTATATACCTTCAGCTTTGCGGGTGCCTACAGGTGCGTCACATACATATCAGGTGGAACTTATGGCTTCCAGCTAGCTGCAACAGCCCTTCCTAATTAGGGATCCTTCAAGCATTATCCTAATTTGGTTATCACAGGACTTGACAATGTGTTGGTCTAGAGACCAGGAGCAGAACTAGAACATATGTTGTGAAGAGCAAGTATTGGGCTTAAAGATAGATGCCTCAGCTAAACTTCTGTAGAGGAATCAGTAAATGGGGGAGGACAGCATTGTCTAAAATGATAGGTGGGCCAATTTTGCCTGTCCTATGGGATCTGAGTTTATAATGGTCTCATGTACACTCACCTAAAATCCCCCATTGTAAAATTTAGTGCCCCATTCCTTTCCCATCAGAACTTTGACTTTGGCATGGGAAGCTTTCCCAGACTGTAAATACAGCCTTCCCTGAAGTTCTGCTTCTCACATTTGTGTTAGGTGTCCAGTCTTTAGTAGTCTGTTCCCTGGTCACACAAAAACACACACACACACACACACACACACACACACACACACACCTTAAGATGGTGTCAAAAAGCTTTCTGAATATTGTACCATGTCTTAGATTTGTCACTGACTAGAGAAAGTAACAGGATTAAGTCCAGAAGTAGTGGGCAAGTCCGTGCAAACCCTTCTACCCGTCTTTCCCATTCTCCTTGGTGAACACGTTCACCACGGGGCTACTGCATGGCGAGAGCATTCAACTCTATTTACCAGCACCGATGGGACCATTTTGCCTCCCAGTCAATAAGTGATGTGGCTCCTGAATTATTCTCTCAGAATCAGTTTCCTCGAACCAATTCTGGTACCTACTGTCTTCCAGCAGGTTCCAAGATGAAGGTTTGTGTGCAAATGGCTCATTCTAGTACGTGATTTGAGAGAATAGAAGAAACAGGATAGGAAAAGGGAGAGTCCGTAGAGGGGAAATGTCAGATCAAGGCTTATGGAGGGTGGTTTCAGCCGATCATATGGAGAAGCTCTGGTGAGTGTTAAGTTTCATACTACCTGAAGAAAAGGACCTGGAGATCCAGACTCCTGGACCACTAGCCATCGTCTTAGAGCAACATGTGGGCAGGGGAGATAAACCCAGATACTTCCAGTTCTAGGAAAAGTAACCCAAGTAGCCAAGGTAGAACTTCAAGAAGAGATAACTGCATATTAGAGAACAAAGGAAAGCAAATCTTGGCATGAGGCCCACAGAAAAAGCCACGGTGTCAGATTTCCAGCAGGGTTTGTCATATGAAGTTGTCCGCTTTATGGTCCTTTAGAACATGGAAGGACTGGTACAGGTCAGTTACCCATAGCTCGGAGAAGACTTTAAGAAGTAAATACAGATGCACTTTGATTCTAGAAGTTTTAGATTTCTATAATCATGGCAAAGAGTGCAGAGGTTTTCCATGTACCCCCCATTTAATCGCAAAGGTGTTATGGTTTGGATGTGGAGGGCTCCCAAAAAGCTCAAATGTGAGAATGCAAGAAGGTTGAGGAGTAATGATTGGCTTGGAAGAGTCTTAACCCAATTGGTGAATTAATCCCATGATAGGCATTAACTGAGTGGCAACTAAAGTGGTAGGGTGCAGGAGCCCTGTTTGGGGATTGACTTGAATTGCGGTTGACTATGAGCCGTGGAGATTTGGGCTTTGTTGCCTCCCGTAGTCTCACGGGACTTGTTGCGGGATCTCGAGTGACTTGGCCGAAATTGCTGATCGGGTCAGCGCCATTTTAGTGGTGTGTTTGTTGTGTGTTAGTCGTTGTTAGAACCAGAGAGAAAAGTTATCAGAATAAAAAGCTGTTTGTCTCCAGTTCGCCTCTGAAGTTTTTCCCGCGGCTCCATTGCTCCAAGCGCTTCAGGCGGCAACAGGTGGCGGCCCGTACGGGGACTTCGGAGTGGACAAGTAAGAACTGAAGGTCTCTAAAGATGGGTTCGAATATAACTGAATCCCAATTGATAGAGGCTATGCAAAGACTCCTTGATATACCTGACTCTGTTCTCAATGAGGAGTATATAGACAAAAGTGAAAGTGATCAAAAAAGTGTAGATTCCACTGGGCCAACTGAGACCAGTAAAGAGAGTATTAGAAGAGACCCAAAAATGACAAAAATCCAAGCTATTAAAGCTATTCGGGAGTTATTGGCGAAAGCTGAAGGATACTTGCTCTCACTGGAACCTGGGCCTCAGGATATTGCTGTCAGTGAAATTAGCAGTGGTGAGGAATCTAGTAAAAGTGATCCTGAGAAAATGAGGAAAAAGAAACTAAAAAAGACCGAGAAAAAGGACGGTCAGGTAGAGGAGTCACTTGTGTCCTCTACTCCCCCATGGGTGGAATCCATTACAGAAAATATGAAGGGTATTACTAGGCATTTGCATACCCTAGAAACAGAAATAAAAAGTCTTTCTGATCGCTTATGCGCTCTCGAGGACAACTCACAGATACATTGGGAACCGCCAGCATTTGAAAAGAAAAATGGACAGAGTGTCCATCAGTCAGTAGATTTCAAAACAATAAAAAATCTCAAAGAGGCAGTAATGACTTATGGGCCCCAAGCTCCTTTCACGTTGAGTATGCTGGAGTCCCTTAACACCTTTAGCTTAACCCCCTCAGACTGGAAAAGCCTATGTAAAGCAACATTAAGCGGGGGGCAATTCTTGGTTTGGCGATCGCAATTCCAAGAACTTTGTATAGAAACGGCTAAAAGAAACGCGGCTGCAGGGTTTGAAAACTATAATATAGACATGCTCACAGGAGAAGGGCAATTCGCAGACTTACAGGCTCAAACAGATTATGACCCAGATGTATATGCTCAGATAAATGCAGCTGCCTTAGAGGCATGGAAAACTGTACAAGGACCTGGGGATCTACAAGGTAGCTTGTCAAAAGTGATTCAAGGACCTAATGAGCCGTATGCCGACTTTGCTGATCGACTTTTGAGAACTGCAGGTAGTGTGTTTGCAGATGTTGACCAAGCTATGCCATTAGTTGTTCAATTAGCTTATGAAAATGCAAATAAATGGTGCCAAGCAGCCATCAGGCCATGGAGAACTAAAAAGGATCTTTCCGTATATATACAACTATGTAAAGATATAAATGACGCCTTTGTCACAGGAAATGTGATTGCAGCCTCAATGAGAGGTGCTTCCTCTCGAAATTTCACAAAGGCTAAACGTAGACATTATAATCAATCAGGATATTCCAGGCAAAATTATCATAATCAATCAGGCAATTCTAGGCAAAATCCCAAAAGAGAAATAAGACCAAGCTCATACCGTGCCCCAGGCCGCTGCCCCAGGTGTAAAAAGGGAAATCATTGGGCCAATAAATGCCATTCAAAATTTGACATCCATGGAAATCCTTTGTTCAGGAATTCAAAAAACTGGGCACGGGGCCCAATACCCCGGGGCCCACAAATGTACGGGGCATTGCAGAAGGAGTATCCTCAAGCATCCACTCAGATGCTTCCCCGACACAATCCCTACTACCCATCCACTCCCTCGCCAGAGGAACAAGAGGAAATGCAGGATTAGACCTCTGTTCCACCGCCCGAATAGTGTTAACACCTGAAATGGGGGTTCAACTGATTCCCACAGGAGTCAGGGGACCTCTTCCCTCAGGGACAGTAGGACTTATTATCGGGCGTAGTCCTAAAAGCTTATTAGGTTTGCAAGTGACCCCAGGTGTAATAAACTCAGACTACAAAGGGGAAATAAAAATAATGCTTAGCTCACCCCAAAGTATAAGTTCTGTTAATCAAGGAGATAGAATTGCTCAGTTGATTCTCCTTCCCAATTTACATAATTCATTTAAAATGGGTGTGCCTCAAGAAAGGGAACAATAGAGGATTTTGTTCCACTGACTCAAGTCCCATGGCTTGCTGGGTTCGAGACTGTTCAAGGAGGCCTATGTGTAAAATAAAAATCCAAGGAATAGAAATGGAGGGATTAATAGATACTGGAGCTGACTCTTCCATTATTAATTTACGCCAATGGCCCAAGCACTGGCCTCTGCAAAAAGCTTCAACCAGTTTAAGAGGCTTGGGATATAATAACCTCCCAGATAAAAGTGCGGTAATTTTAAAATGGGAGGATGATGAAGGCCATAAAGGAACATTTCAGCCTTATGTTTTACCTAATCTACCAGTTACTTTATGGGGAAGAGATATTTTGCAACAAATGGGAGTACACCTTGCAACCAAGCCTGCAGATGTTAAATGTGAAAACCTACAGGGTAATCTTAACCATAAAAGAACTCATTATCAAAAAGTACAGAGTAATCTTAACCCTAAAAGTAATCATTATCATAAAGGAAAAAGATATTTTTTTTCGGGGCCACTGAGAAAATAATTTTGAAAATACCATGGCTTTCTGATAAGCCAGTGTGGGTCCCTCAGTGGCCCCTATCTAAAGAGAAATTACAAGCGGCCCACCTACTAGTTCAGGAACAATTAGAAGCAGGTCATATAGAACCTTCCACCTCTCCCTGGAATTCCCCCATATTTGTGATCAAGAAAAAGTCAGGAAAATGGCGATTGTTACATGATCTTAGACAAATCAATAAAACCATGCAAGTTATGGGGCCTACTCAACCTGGACTTCCTAGTCCCGTAGCTATTCCAAAAAATTTCCATCTTATTACTCTTGATATAAAGGATTGCTTCTTTTCTATTCCCCTACATCCTCTGGATGCCCCCAGGTTTGCTTTTTCCATTCCTTCTATGAACAATAATGGCCCTGATCAGAGATATCAATGGAAGGTTTTACCACAGGGAATGGCTAATAGCCCCACCATATGCCAAATATATGTGGACAAGCCTATCCAACCCATTAAAAATAAATATCCAAACCTCATGTGTCTACATTACATGGATGATATTTTATTGGCCCACCCTAATCAAAAAATCTTATTTAATATATTCAGTGATGTGGTAGAAAATTTAAAAAAATATGGATTATATATAGCAGAAGAAAAAGTTCAAACCAGATCTCCCATATTATATTTAGGATTTAAAATCATGGATACTTTTTGTTAGACCCCAAAAAATTTTAATAAATAAAGAACATTTGACCACCCTCAATGATTTCCAAAAACTACTGGGAGACATTAATTGGCTTCGCCCTACACTAAATCTCACTACTGGCCAACTAAAACCTTTATTTGACATCCTTCGTGGAGATCCTGATCCATCTTCACCACGAACATTGACTCCTGATGCTAGGAAAGCTTTAAAGTTAGTAGAAAAAGCCATCGAAGGAGCTCCTTGTGATAGATTTGATTTAACTCAACCGCTGATGTTGATTATTATTTCTTCACAATATACACCCACAGGAGTATTTTGGCAACAAGGGCCTTTATTATGGATACATTTGCCCGTCTCTCCTAAAAGTATAATTGAGTCTTATACCTCCATGGTGGCTAAACTTATTCTTCAGGGACTTAAGACTTCTACTAAAATATTTGGCATTCACCCTGCTACTATTATTGCTCCCTATTCATCATCACAGATTGAATACTTATGCTTCAATGATAATGATTGGGCTATAGCTAAATGCTCTACTTCTGCAAATTTTGATAATCATCTTCCTAAGTCCCCTATATTATCTTTTTGTATTAATCATCCTATTATATTTCCACAGGTAATAAAAAAATCAACCTATTCCTAAGGCACTTAATGTATTTACAGATGGGTCCTCAAATGGTACTGCTACAGTAGTCACTAAAAAAGAAAATATGACTTACATAACTGCACACAAATCAGCTCAACTAGTGGAACTGGAAGCTGTGGTAAGAGCTCTGGAAAATTTTAGGGACCAGCCCGTAAACATTTTTTCAGATAGCCACTATATTGTACAAGCCGTCCCAAAATTAGAGTTAGCAGGACCAATAGCACCTCATACTCCAGCCTTTAAATTGTTTTATCAAATACAAAAACTTTTGTGGGCAAGAAAAGAACCTCTATTCGTAGGCCATATTAGAGCACATACTAATTTGCCTGGTCCCCTCCATGAAGGTAATCAAAAGGCTGATGAACTTACAAAAACAATATTTATACTTTCAGTGCTACAACAAGCTACTTTATTCCACTCCCAGTTTCATGTCAACAGCACCACCTTGCAACGTAGGTTTAAAATCACAAAGGAGCAAGCCAGAACAATTGTAAAAGATTGTAAATCTTGTATGACACATTTGCCCAATCCTCATTTCGGCGTTAACCCTAGAGGATTAATGCCCAATCATTTGTGGCAGATGGCTGTTACTCATGAGCCAAGTTTTGGAAAATTGCAATTTATTCATGTGACCATAGATACATGCTCAGGCATGATTTTTGCTTCCTTACATTCTGGAGAAAAAGTTAAAGATGTTACATCTCATTGTTTGCAAGCTTTTGCTGCATTGGGCATCCCCAAAATGCTTAAAACGGATAATGGCCCCGCATATACGTCCTCATCTTTCAAACAGTTTTGCGCAAAATTCAATATATCCCATAAAACAGGCATCCCATACAATCCTCAGGGTCAGGGCATTATTGAAAGAGCAAACCGAACACTGAAAATTATGTTATTAAAACAAAAAGAAGGAAATTGGAAAAGTCCTAAGGACAGATTGGCAGTTGCCCTGTTTACCTTAAATTTTTTAACTTTAGACTCTAATGGTTATTCTGCTGGAGACAGACATTGGAATCCACACCAACAACATAAACCTTTGGTTTACTGGAAGGATGTTCTTTCAGGTACATGGAAGGGTCCAGATCCAGTATTAATTTGGGGAAGAGGATCTGTTTGTGTTTTTCCAAAAGACGAATCCTCTCCAATATGGATACCATCTAGATTAATAAAACAGGTACCACATCAAAATGATCAAGATGAAGTTATTGAAGTATCAAGATTAATAAAAAAGGTACAAAATCAAGAGGACCAAGATCAAGGTACAGAATGATTCCCTCAAAAGAGTCCTTCAAAATATTTCACAACTTAAGTGTCATTCCTCCCGGCCGGGACAAGGAGATCTCTCTTTAGTGTGCACACAATTGTATCTTTTTTTCCTTTTTATACATGTCTTTATGTCTGTACATTTGTCTACATTTCATGTTAATGTGACGTCACAAATATATGTTTGTATGTTTGTTCGTCTGTCCAGTGTGACGTCACAAAGAACAAAGCGCTTATGAAAAAGAAAATATATATATATGGATCCAAATAACTTTAATTCATTTTAGGTTAAGAGTATTCAATTTAGGTAAATAATTTTATAAATGAAGGTACTTTCAATTTTGATTTATAGGTGTCCCTCGGACTTCTCTTTAGCAAACAATATGATTAGTGCTATATAACCTGATATTTTGGTGTTTTGACTTAAGATTGTTTGTTTGTTATTAACTTCATTTGTTTAATAGCTCATTAATTTCAATTATCTCAACAGGTAAAAGATTGCTCTGTATACAGAGACTCAAGGGTTCCAGTTAACAAATTATTTCTCTAAAGTGCCTTTACCTTTTCTTTAATCTACCTTTAATGCAGTAATTACCCTCAGTCTTTCTTTGTTTTGTTCTAAATGATATTTTTCCAACTTATGTTTGTAGAAGCTCAACCAGCGATGTGTGTGAACAAAAATCAACTTTAATTTTCTAATCTAATTATTCTATTTTGTAGTTTGACAACTCGCCTCTTGACTCAGTGCTGCAATAGCACTGCCTTTCCTTTAATAATTGGTGCTTGAGTTTCTAGGTATCGGGCCCTGAAGATTTGCCGGTGGCATTGTCTAAACATAAAATAGACGTCTGCTGCTACAGCTGCAGGGATCGCGGCCGCCGCAAGCATCCCTGCTGCTCAAACATCAAACAACCTCACCAACAGTGTGGCCTCTGCTCTACATGCATGGGGCCTCCTACATCAACATGTTACAACAAATGGACATTTTGATCTTTCATTGTTTGGGACTTTACGGGACAATGCCTTGCGGGTATTTGTCTAGAGAATTCAGTGTGTTACTTGATGGAACTTAGGGCAGCTGATTTGTTTAAACAATTTGATATGCTATGCAATTTGGCTCATCACCAAAAGGCTTGTCGCCTTAAAGCCGCAACATCTCCTCACAATTGGACGGCTGTTAGTCATCATATATAGTCGATCCTAAAGGGCTCCATTGGATGGCTGGTTAGCCAATGACGGGTAAGATCCCCAGAGGGGGACAACCTAAGACAGGCACAGTCGCACGGGACAGTCTCATGTGGCCGACATATCAACCTAAGACAGGAGTCAAGGGCACAGCCTTGATTATCCGATGACGGGTAAGAATGTTGGTTGCACATAGACGTCCTAGAGCATTACCTCTTTTAAAACAAAAAGGGGGAAATGCAGGAGCCCTGTTTGGGGATTGACTTGAATTGCAGTTGACTATGAGCCGTGGAGATTTGGGCTTTGTTGCCTCCCGTAGTCTCACGGGACTTGTTGCGGGATCTCGAGTGACTTGGCTGAAATTGCTGATCAGGTCAGCGCCATTTTAGTGGTGTGTTTGTCGTGTGTTAGTCATTGTTAGAACCAGAGAGAAAAGTTATCAAAATAAAAAGCTGTTTGTCTCCAGTTCGCCTCTGAAGTTTTTCCCGCGGCTCCGTTGCTCCAAGCGCTTCAGGCGGCAACAGTAGGGTATGGCTCCATAGGTGGGAATAGGGGCATGGCTATTGGGGCCAATGTTTTGTATCTGGAGAGTGGAGTCTCTCTACTTCCTGATCGCCAAGTGATCCGCTTCCACCACGATGCTCAGCCTCACCTTGAGCTCCAAGGAATGGGGCCAGCCTTCTGTGGACTAAGACCTCTGAAACCTTGAGCCCGAAATAAACCTCCTCTACAGTTATTCTGGTTGGGTTCTTTTAGTCACAGCAGCACAAAAAGCTGACTAAAGCAGAAATTGGGACTGAAGATCTGAATGGTACTTATATACTTTGTGTACAAGCAGTTGTATGTAAAAAGATACTATACTTGTACATTATGAATAAGTAAATAATAATAATAAAAAAAAAAAACAAATTGGTACCAGAAGTGGGGTCTTTGCTATCACTAACTTGACCATGTGTTCATAAGCATTTCGAGCTATTTGGGATTGGGGGGAGTTTTGAAATGCTTAGCAGTGCAAGCTGGAAATGCCAATAGAATGTTAGACAGTGAAGACAGGACTGAAGAGAATTTAGAGAAAAAGAACACTATTAGTAATTGGACTAGAGGACATTCATCTTATGTTCTGGCTGAGAAGTTGTCTGCATTCTGCCTACATCCTGGGATTTTGTGAGGCTGCTTTTAAAACTGATGGACTTCTTAATTTGATGAAAATTTCTAGCCAGCATAGCATTCAGGCACTGGCATGGATATTGCTGGAGGCTTTTAGCCAAATTTATTTTGATATTCAGGAGCAGAAAGCAATATAGAAATATTAAAAACTTGAACATGAAAAACAGGAGTAAAACTAGGGCTAAGGAAGTTGCAGTCGTTAAAGACATTGCTGCCACTAAAGAAATACTAAAGACTTTGCCCATAGACAATAATGAAGAGCTTTAGGGCATGTCAGGAACTGGCAATACCACACCCATAAGCTCAAGGAAGCAAAGGTGAAAATTCTCTTAAGAGGCCAGTGGGGAACCCTTCTTGAACAAGGGGGCCTAAGAAGTTTTTAACATGCTCAGCTAACCACTCAGGCTGCAGCAGCCAGGGTCCCTGGAGGCTTAGCTACTGCTTGAGATGGTATCAGACCTTGGCATCAACCATCTGGTGCTAGTCCTGCAGGAATGCAGGATGCTGGAGTTAGGGGGTCACGGAGGCTTCCACTGAGATTTCAAAATGAAGGCCTTGGAAGCCAGGCAGAGTGCAGCAGGGTTGGAGTCCCTACAGACACCCCAAGAAGGCAAGGTATGGAGATGTGAGGAGGAACCCAAAGCTGCAATGGAGATACCAGAGATCAGGAAATGCCAGTAACATGGAACATCATCCCAGGAAAGCTAAAGGAATTGAGCAGAGACAAGCCAACAGGAAGGCCACTTGAGCTGCAATCAACAAGGCCACGGGGCAGAGCTACATAAGCCCTTTCTAGAGAACACCACAATGCCATGTGCCCCAGATGCTGGACATGGAGTTGTAGGACTTGTTTGCCCAGCTGGATTTTGGTCTTGCTCTGGGGTCCTACCCCTTCTTTCTATGCCAATTTTGTGAATGGAAATGTTTATTCAGTAACTTTATATGGATATTTTAAGTAGCTTTTTAATTTTGTAGGAGCTTACAATCAAGATTGCCTTGAGCCTCAGAAGGCTTTGGACTTGAACCAAGCAAATCTCAGAACTGTTGAGATTATGGGGATTTGGGGGAATGAACTAAATTATTTTGCATTGTTAGATGGGTGAGCTCTTGGAGGCCAGGGGCAGAATGTTATGGTTTAGATGTGGTAGCCCCCCGAAAGCTCACATGAGACAATGCAAGGTTTGGAAAAGTGATTGGGGTATAGCCTTAGTCTAATCAGTGCACTAATCCCCGATGGGATTAAGTGAAGTAGTAGGCTGTGGCTGGAGGAGGTGGGATTTGGGGCGTTGCTATTGGGTATATATTTTGTATCTGGAGAGTGGAGTCTGCTTCCTGATCATCACATGAGCTGCTTCCATCTGTCACTTCCACCATGAGGTTCAGCCCCACCTTGAGCCCCAAAGAATGGCACCAGCCTTTTGTGGACCAAGACCTCTGAAACCTTGATCCCTGAATAAACCTTTCCTCCTCTACAGTTCTGGTTGGGTCCTTTATGTCACAAGCAAAAAAGGCTGACTAAAAACCAGTTGTCAATTTGTAAATTGAGTAAACGTCATACTGTTTTCTATGACTATCTGGCTTCCACCTATTCCAAAAGCGCACAAGCATTCCCTTTTCCCATAGCCAGAATTTTAGAGTTGCTGTTATAAGATGATAAGCCAACAGGTGTGAGGTGATATCTCTGTAGTTGGCTTGCTTTTCTGGTTAGTGATGTTGAGTATCTTCACACATCCGTGTGGGCCATCTGCATTGAGCTGTCTATTCACATCTTTTGCCAATTCGATTGGGTTATTTTCATGCTATAAAGTTCCTTATTTTGAACATTAACCCCTTATCAGATGTATAGTTTGAATATGGATCACTTTAGGTAGAATATTAGTGTCCATCCTAATCTATGAGCACTACCACTGAGCCACAACTGAGCCACAACTCTAGCCTCACTTTATGGGTATTCTTTATATTTTAATTGGTGCATAATTATACATAAAGTTGTGACATTCATATACGCACATAATTTGGTTAACTTCATTCCCTACTACTTCCCTTTTCCTTCCTTAGTCTCCAACTATTCTCTCCTTTTTCATGAGACTTCTCTAGCTTCCACACGAGAAAAAAAAACAAAAAACTTTTGACTGAGTCTTAACATTCTTCAGTTCCATCTTTTTAACCAAAGTGACTGAATAGAACTCCATTGTGTATATATCTCATATTGCCTCTATCCATTCATTGATGGACACCGAGGCTGGTTCCATAACTTGGCTATTGTAAGTTGTACTGGTATAAGCATAGGTATGCGTGTATAACATGCTATTTTTATTTTTTTGGATAAAAACCTGGGAGTGGTAGATCTGGGTCATATGGTTGTTCCATTCCCAGTCTTTTGAAGAACCTCCACATTGATTTACATAGTGGCTGTACTAATTTGCAATTTCACCAACAGTGTGTTTCTCTCTACATATTCTAACTGGAGATTTAATCTCAATGTAGTTTTGATTTGCATTTCCATGATTGCTAAGGATATTGAATATTTTCATGTTTGGCCATTTGCATTTCTTTTGAGAAACGTTTAGTTCCTTTGCCCATTTATTAATTGGGTTGAGATCTTTTTGTATTCTGGATATTAATCCTGTTGGAATAGTAGCTGGCAAAGATTTTCTCCTGTTTTATAGACTCTCCATGCTCTTGTTTCTCTTCCTGTGCAGAAGCTTTAGTTTGATGCTATGCTATCCCACTTATTGATTCCTGTTTTTAATTTCTTGAGTTTTAGAAGTCTTAAGGAAGTTAGTGTCCGAGTCCATATGTTGGTATGTAGGTCCTATAATTTTCTTCTAGCAATTGCAGAGTTTCTGGTCTAAGTCTTAGGTCTTTGATCCACTTTGAGTTGACTTTTGTGCAGAGCAATAGGAAAATGAGTCTAAAATCCCTATGTGGATATTCAGTTTTCCCAGCACATTTAAAAATTCAGTATAAAGTCCTTGTATAAACAAAGGAGCTAATCATCCCAAGCAGATGTGAATAAACAGAGGCAATGAGAAACCAAAGAAATATGACACCCTTAGTAGCTCATAGCATTTTCACCTGTCCTCAGACATCACAGTGGAGAAAGTATGGAATAAAGAATTTGGAAAAAGATTCAATGGTTAAAATGACCAACGTATATCTTCTTTGATGTGTCTGTTCAGATATTGGGGGATTGAGCTCAGGGGCACTCGACCACTGGGCCACATCCCCAGCCCTTTTCTGCATTTATTAGAGACAGGGTCCCACTGAGTTGCTAAGTGCCTCGCCATTGCTGAGGCTGGCTTTGAACTCATGATCCTCCTGCCTCAGCCTCCCAAGTGCTGGGATTACAGGCATGCGAGACCACACCAGCTCTTGTACTCACTTTTAATTAGGCTTCTTGTTGATATTTAAGTGATCTTTGTATATTTTTGGATACAAACACTTATCTGAAGGTGTTTTCTAAAATTATCACCAGTGGCTAGTTTTTTCGGTGGTCCCACTCCCATAGACAAATTGGACTATGTTGATTTAAACTGCCTTATTAATTTCCATTGTTGTAACTGCCTTACCAATTTTTTGTTGTAACGCTTCAGAAAGACTGCAGGATGGCATTTCATAGGCATGCAACTAATTTATAGCTCTAAATCACTGGTGAATTAAAAACACTGTTCTATATAAAAACCTGGCCAGAGACAATTTCATTTGAATATTAGTCTACATTTTACTTTACAGTACATTATATGAAACATTAACAGTTATGTAAAAACAATGGTTCATACGTCAAGAGAAATGATTTTTATCAGCATCACACTTATCTTGGGGGTCACAGTTGGAAGGAGGGAACTGAGTCACAAATAACGTCAGGAGTCCACGCAGCAAGTTCACTCATGTTAGTGCTCCAAGAGCCCCTTGGCCTCATTCAGCTGGTTTACATCATGAGGGAGAGGATGAAGTGACAGGATTCCCAGCCCCCCCCCCCCCCCAAACTAGAGGAAGCTTCCAGAGGCAGGTACCCAAACAGAAAAAATCTGAGGGCAAAGAGTCTCTAAAACCACTGTGGAACTTGAAGAGCAAGGCGTCTGGAGCCATTCGGTGTGGGGCTTTCCCAAACCTAAACAGAACATGGCTAAGTAAGATCAGAGGATGACCCCGCCAGGATTCCATCATCTTCAATACTTCCATTTATAAATGCAGGGAGATTTATACTAAAAACAATTCCATGCAGATAGTTGAAATAGAACCAAAAAGTACAACTTAGAACAACCTCAAGTTTTCTGTACTAACTCCCCAACATTATCTGACAAATGGGATCATTTGTATTTTATAAGCAATATGTATGTACTGAGTAGAGCTGAGGGTGCTGCTCAGCTGTAGAGTAAGTGCTTAGCATACACAGGACTCTGGGTTCTTTCCCCAGCACCTAAAAAAAATAGTCATAATAATACAGTCTTATCTACGTATGATTGAAAATATAACACCCCTTTCTGGAAAAAGCACCTTAATTGTTGCAGAGACAATTTAAGTCAGCCTCTCTACGTGAGTGCTTCATGTCATGTCCCAAGTGATCAACTACATCGATTAGTATGCCAAACTGATTGTCAAACCTTCTTAAGTGACAGGAGACATTGAGGCCAAAACTACCTCCCCCAGGTTAGGTTAGTGTTTCAACATGTGGTCATGTTGGGCTGTTGCCCAACCAAGTCTCCTTAAGAATGTTTCAGAATGCAGATACAAAGTCCCAACTGCAAGTGCATGAATCAGTCTCTGGGGGAAGGACCAGAGGACCTGTGTGTCAGCATACCTCTCCAGGGTGTCTGGTGCACCTCACCTTGAGGTGCAGATTCTGTAGCCCAGTCAGAGGAGACTGGCCAGGTCTGTGAACTAATCCTTCCCACTCCTGTTCCTGGTGTCCAACAAAGCTGTTCTCCTGGCCTTGACATTTCTTTTACTATTAGATAACGAAGTTTATCCTATGTATATTACAGAAGCCCACATTTAAGAGTCTAACAAGCCTTAATTCTGAAAAGCGTAAGTTTTTTTGTCACACACTGGCAACCTTTAATATCTAAAGACTAGATGTTATAAAATTATATACAACATATACAGCACAGCAAAGTTAAATGAAATGCAGGTCATGGGACAATGGCCAAGCTGAAGTTTTCTAGAACACCAGCAAAAGCCTTTTTGTGACTTCTTCCCTCCCATGCCCCTCAACCCAATGACCAAGTACAGACAGTATTTTGTTCAGAGGTGGTTTAATGATTTCAAGCAGTATTTCCCATTTTTTAGAAGCTATTTATGAAAAGTCTTGTTCTACTTCTTCCACTTTTAAGTATATCAAGCTCCTCTAAATATTTAGGACAAGATATTCCACTAAGAACTTGTCTGCTATGCACACAGCACTGGTAAGTTGCACACATAGCAATGGTAATAATCTGACATGCCTTCTAATACGACCATTTTGTCCTTGAACATTTCTCTCCTTGTTTCTCTACTTTCAGTCCAGTGGACAAGTACAGGCGTATGTAGTGCTAAGAGATGGTTGAGCAAGTTCATATCCAGAAGTCACAGAGAACAAGCTTTCCTATGAATTAGCACAGAATGTAGAAAATATGCTAATTTTATTAACTACTTGGTCATGCACGGGCAACCTCTTTAACATGTAGAGTGTAGATGTTACAAAATTGGGACTTGTTTGTCCATTATATACACTATCTACACAGCAAAACAAAATGCACAAGACAGAAAAATGTCCGAAAATGTCCAAGTATGAACACGCTACATTACCTTTTGCAATTGCTTCCCTCCCCCTCCTCATCACTGAACAAGTACAGACAGCACTATCCTGCTCAGAGGTGGCGTAACAGCTCCATTCCCAGAAGACTTCCATATGAACTTTAGAAAAAAGATTTACAAAGTGATATTTCACTACCTCCATGTGTAACATATTGGGCACTTAAACACCTAGATGGGAAGGGCTCTGTCCACTGTATACATGACAGTGTTCCATGAACTGCACACATAGAAATAGCTACAATCTGAGATCTTCAAAATGTGGGCATTCTGGCCCCTCAGACCCCGTGGGCTACACTCAAATTTTGAGACAGTCCTACCTAGGAATTTTAACATACAAAAATTTGTTTACTAGTTCTACTCTTGTCATACACTGGAACCTCTTTAACATCTAGAGAGTTCAGTATATATACAAGAAAATCGTATGTCTATAAACAGCAAAATAAAACAAAACCCCTGGACATAAGGAACAATGGTTCTTCTTGCCTCATAACCAGTGGAGCTCTGGAGAACCAGCTCATGACACATACAACTCGGGATGTGGCTACTGCCCGCCCACCCAAAAAAAAAAAAAAAAAAACATTTTGTAAGAATTAAAATAAATTTGTGTTTTACTACTTGAAGTAGCAGGCACTACTAGAACTTCTAGAAAACCTAGATGTTTCAAGGAAGTACCTAGCATTGTCAACTGTGCATGCAGTAACGAGGAATGAAATGTAAACAATGGTTATAACAGGAAAAAATATCTTAGATAAGATCAGTCTGGCACAGGACCTTCAAGACTACTTTTAGGGATCATTATCATTTTGAGGATGGCGATTTTGGTGTCTGAATTCAATCACCAAACCTAAGGTCGTATAAATTTTATTTCCACAAGTTTTAGGGGTTTGAATTTTAATCCATTCTTTTTTTTTTTTTTTTTTTTTTAAATGGTGTAGAAGGTACAAGGCCTATGTCTACAAGTTCTGTTTTGGTGTGTGGATAAGGGACATAACGGTTTTAGCATTATTTGTCAAAGACAATGACACTCTTCCTTCATTGAATGGCTTTGCTCTGCTGTCAAAGATCACTTGATTCTATGGGGTGGGGGCGGTCACTTCTTGCTCTCCTCCCTTCTGTTACCATCTTTATTCACCAACACCCTCGATTGCTATAGCCTTATAAAAGCCTTGAACTTGGTCATGTAGTTTTATTCTTTTTCACATTGCATTGCCTATTCCACGTGAACCTTTACCTTACCACGTGAAATTTAGAAACAATCAGTTTCTTGTTAGTATAATGAATACCTGATAGAATTAATGTAAGAGGGTTATTCTGGCTCAGGTTTGCAGATTTCAATCCAACACTGGGTGGATCCATTGCTTTAGGCTTCTGGTGAGCATGGTAAATGGTGAAGGTAAGATATGGTGAGAAACTGCCCACCTTGGGCCAGGAGATCCTGGGGTCTCAGCCTCCTCTGAGCACATGTTCCCAATGACCTAAGGGCCACCCCCCACCAGGGCCCCTTGCCCAATGTTTTACCACCTCCCTACAGCATCACACTGGGGAAATCAAACTTAACACATGGCCCTTGCAGGACAACATCTAAAGTAGATCAGAAACACTTTGGTACCTACAAAGTAGTGTCCTTGGATCTTAATAGCCATTTTATTGAACCTAGGAGGTTGTGAAAAATGGACACCTTATGATGAGTTTTGTAATGAATTAACATGGAATAGTTTAATTTGAAAGAATATTGCCGACAGAAAAAAAATTATGAAATTTATGTTTTGTTAGGTTTATATTTAAACTCAATTTGGGGATGCATTACTGTAAGTAGTTTTTTTTTTTTTTTTTGGTGGTACCGGGGATTGCTCAGGGGCACTTGACCACTGGGCCACATCCCCAGCCTTTTTTTGTATTTTGTTAGAGACAGGGTCTCACTGAGTTGCTAAGTGCCTCGCCATTGCTGAGGCTGGCTTTGAACTCGCGATCCTCCTGCCTCAGCCTCCCAAAGTGCTGGGATTACAGGCGTGCGCCACCGCGCCCGGCTGTAAGTAGTTTTAAAATTTCAAATTCTGAAATTGTTTATTGCTAGTAGATAGGAAAACAATTTTTAAGATATTAAGTCTTGTACCTTCAGCCCTTGCTGTGATGATTGCATCAACTTGACTGGACCACGATTCCCTGACATTTGGTCAGATATTTTGGATGTTTCTATGTAAATGTTTTTGGATGGGATTAACATTTAAGTTGGTAGGCTGAGGTAAAGCCAATTACCCTTTATAACATGGTTGGTCCTTATCCAATAGGTTGAAAGTCTGAACAGACCAAAATAAAGACCTCCTCAAATTCTGAGTATGGAAGTACTTTGTCAGTGAAGCCTTCAGACATGCCACTCCATCAGTTCTTGAGCCATAAGCCTGAGGTCTTTGGCCCTGAGCTGCAGTACTGACTTCCGAGTCCCCAGCCTTCTTGTTAGAGAATTTGGACTTGCCAGCCTCCATAATCATGCACGCCAATTCCTTAAAATAAAGTCTCCATCACACACGTATTCCTTCAGTGTCCCTGGGAAATCTGTGTTGACACACTTGCCGGACACACTTAGTGATGAGGGCTTGTTGATTCTTTGGGTTTTCCCTCAGGTAATTGTGTCATCCCAAGTAGAAAGGGGTTACCTCTCCTCCTGTCAATGCTCCAACAAGAACTTTCTAGCACAGTGAATAGAAATAAGGAACACTCTGCTTTGATACCAAGTGTTCACCATCTCAATTTTGGCTATGGGTTTTTGTAGATATTCTTTATGAACCCAAGAGTCACCCTCTGTCCTTTGTTTACTGGAGCTTTTTATCAGATTAGGTGTCAAATCATGTCAAATTTTTTCTGCATTGATTTTTATAATCATGATTTTCTGTTATTCAGGTCAACTTTTATCCTTATTGATTTTCCACCTAATTAATCTTGCAAGTTCTTTCATGTATTTTGAAGCTCATTTTAGGCAAACGTTTGAAATTGTTATGTCTTCTTGAATATTTGACCCACTTTCCACTATGTAATGCCACTTCGAGAATTCTTTGTTCTGAAGTCTGCCTTGTCTGAAATTAATACAGCGATCCTGGCTTTCTTTTGATTAGTATCAGCATGATGTACCTCTATCCCTTTTAATCTGTTAGTATAGAGTGTTTGCTTCTTGGAGAGAACCCGAGGTTGCGTCTTGTTTGCATCCATTCTTACAATTCGTCTTCCAATTGGTGTATTTAGACCTATGTTTAAAAAAAAATCGGTGCACTTACATTGATGCCTTAGTGTGCTCAGGCTGCCACAACGAGATGCCACAGACTGGGCAACTTAGATGACATTTCCTCAATTCTGGAGGCTGAACTTCCAAGATGCAGGTGCCAGCCAATCAGCTCCTGAGGAGTATTCCTTCTGGCTGTCACACAGTTGCCTTCTTACTCGGTCCTCACATGATGGCACAGGGCATTTCTCTTCATAGGGACACCAGATTCTGCTGGATCAGGGCTCAACTTTGACCTCAGTGAACCTTAAGTACCTCCTTATAGGCCCTATATCCGAATACAGCCACACTGAGGGTTAGGGCTTTGGTAATGCATGTTACAAGGACATGATTTGGCCCATGGAAAGTTTCTGCTGCATTTGTATCTGTTTCACATCCGTTTCTTGGGTGCCTTGCCTGCCTTCTTTGGCTTAAAATAAGCACTGTAGGTTGTGTATTATTCTCTCAGTCTAGGCATGTTTCTTTAACATTTTACTGTTTGCCCTAGAGGTTAAAACATACATTTTAAGCTAACCTCCACTCACCTCTGAATGCGATTTTGCTCCCCAGATAGTGTACGTACCTCATAGCTATTTGTTTCCAGTTGGCTTCCATAATAACCAGACTTGGCAATTTATTCTTACTGCTAAGGCCAAAAGCTCAGAAATGAGGACATTGGCAGGGCTAAGTCCCACAGAAGGCCAAAGGGGTAAATCCTCATCTTTTCTGGTTTCTCAGTTCTAGAGGCCCAATTTCTGCCCCCATCTACGCAACCTTCTTAGGGCATCTGTCTCCTCCATTTTGTGGATATTCATTATTGTATTTAAGGCTCAGCCTGTCTCAAACAAGGTGATCTCATCTCAAGATCCTTACTTACCTACGAATATTTTTTCCTAATAAGGTAACATCCACAGCATCCAGCATAGTATGCTAGAGACATTGTGGCTATAAGATTAATAGCCATGGCACCAGAGATCTCACAGGGCTGGCACTGCATCACTTATTACCTGGTTCAGGAATTTTCGGGAGACAAGCCCCTCAATGCAGATGCATCTCGATCCCTAGAGCAAATCTAACCTTTGCCAGAATATCTTGAACTCCATTTGTGGAAGGAACACCTGGAAGCTTCTCAGAGCATGTATAGGCATGAGGAAGGGGAAGGAATCCCAAGCTCTGAGGATGGTCTCTAGATAGAGGCCCTCCTGGTTAGGTGGTCATTTGATCCAGGACTGCATCTGGTCCTTGCTATGGGTCAGCTCCCACTTTATATCTTGTAGAAGTGCTGCAAGAATAAGCCACTGGGACGTCAGTATCTTAAGAGTCATCTTGTATATCCATTGACCAAAGGGGATGAGTCATCCCTAGGGAAGCTAATGAGTGCCCTGAACTCCTGGAAGCTATTTGAACATTACAGACATGTGCTTGGGGACCCCTCATTCAACTCTACAGAGTGTCCTTAAAATTTCTCTCCATCCTTGTTACATTGTTTCTCTTATCCATGATGTAATACCCCAATTTATTATTTATCATTAAACAGCCATTTGTCTTTTAGATTAAGAAAAATGATATTCTACATTTATTCCTTCTGACACTTCATTTATGTAGATCTGAGTTTGGGGCCTACTTTTCTCTTTGAAGCATTTAAAATACTTGATTAGCATGCATTTGATGTACATTATCAGTGAGGTTCAGTGTGGCATCATTTCCTATAGGGCACATCTGCCAGCACCTCCCTTGAATTTTGTTTGCCTGGGAAAAAAGTCTTTACTTTCAGAGGATAGCTTTGCTCTATATTTAATTCTGGGGGTTCTTTCCCACCCTTTCACTACTTTTATGATTTCTCATGAATTTGTGTGGTTCATTACCTTTCTTTATCAGCAAGTGCTAACTTGTCCCCCTCTCCTGAAGCCCCCCGTCCTCTGCCTTTCAGCAGTTAACTTCCCTAGGCAGGTGGGGTGGACGGTGTGTTCCGTCACGTCTGGTATTCTCTAGCTTTCTGGACGTGTGTGCTACTGTCTATTTGGAAGACTTTTAGTTAGTCAAATAATTAGAATACCTGAGGATAGAGAATTATTTGTATCTTGTGGAAATAACCCCACATTTGTTGAATTGTTCCGCTTCATTTTCCATTGTTTCTTTGCATTGGAGTTTGGGAAGTCTCTATTGACCCATCTTCAAGCTCACCAAATTCTTCCTTGGCACTGTGGAGTCGATGGAGGCAACTCGAACATTTAGAGATGTGTATTAAGTGCATTGGTTATGCACAGTAGAGGGGTGCATCTTGACACCACACATGCATGGAATGTAGTTGGCTCCCTTTGGGCCCCAGTGCTTCCTCTCTCCCACCCGTCTCCCTCCGAGCCCCTTCTACTCTACAGGTCCCCCCTCTATTTCCATCATATCCTGTATTAGTCTTCGTACATGGGATAGCTTAAATAGAATTTTATTTCTGGAGGCTAGAAGTCCAACATCAGGGTTCCAGGAAACAGCTTTTAGTGAGGGTTCTCTTCCTGGTTTGTAGAGGATTACTTTATCATGATGTAGGCTTTTTATTTTGGGTATCCTGGGATGTAGAGAGAGAGGGGGAGAATATAGTTGTTTTTTTTTTTTTTTTTTGGAAGGTTGGGTGGGGGTAGTGCCGAGAATTGGGCCCAGGGCCTATCAGGCTTGGCCAGCCACCTGCCACTGAGCTATAACCCCAGCTTAGGCACTGAGCAGTAACCCTTATAACCATAATTAAACTAGATGTAGGCTCTATCACAAAAGGGCCACACTGATGGCTATGGCTTTGAAATATGCATTTTGGGAACAAACTGCAGTCCATAACCAAGTCCTTAACTCATTGAGATGTGTTAAAAGTTTTGAAAAGTTTTCAGATGACCCGAGTCTGGACTTGGTACTTATTTTGTATTTTCAGGCCATTGTGACTGGCCTGTCATTGTGGAGAGCTGGAGGCCACAGGAGGTGTGAGGAGACCTAGTGCAGGGTTGTGGTCCCTCTGTGCAGCACTGGAGTTTTAACATGCTGCTGGTGGAGCTGCCGCATTCCTCATGTCCTTCCCATCTTCTCTCCTGACCTTGGGACTCCCTCTGCAGTATTATACTGGAACCCCTCAGATGAGGCAGCAAGATGAGGGAGAAGGCTCTTCAGCCTTCCAGGGACATGTAACCCACTTGGTGATTCTGCTTCTATGGCCCACAGCCTCCCAAGCATCTTCTCTTAAACTCCCTGCCCTTGAGGAGACAGGACAGCTGGGCCTACTGTCCTCAGGATACTTCCCCAGTGCTCTGGCGAGGAGAGCTTTGTTCTGGAGAAAGCTCTGGGCTTATTTCACAAGGGTTACTTGCCAGGGCCAAGAAGAGACTCTTGGATCTTCAGTGAAAATATGGTAGGTGCCTGAAAGTACAACCTGAAGTGTAGGTCCCCCTATGCCTGCAGGCTTTAGTAGTTTGTCCCTCTCATTTCAGTCCACATTAAACCCAACAACCCATTATTGCCACTGAAGTGTTGCTATGTTTGTGGCTCTAGCAGTTTTTTTCTGCAAGTAGGCAGATCTTGGCAGAGACTGGATTCAGACATCTCCAAATTTCAGGGTGGCAGTGACTTGCAAACAGTTCTCTAGCAGGTAGGATATTAGTCATTGATTTCACCTCCCTATAAAGATTGGCAGCATGACTTGAGGTCCATACATGTTAGAGCTAAAGCCAGAGGTGCCAGATGTCCATTTTAGTTTAGGTCTCCAAAGCAGAGCTTGGGACAAGTCCCTTTGGTATGATCAGCTGAGTTTCAGGTGATCTCAGGAAGCAGGAGTCTTGGAGCATAAACAGCAAGTGATAGAAAAGCAGGCCAAGACATGAGTGAACAGCAGCAGTGCCGCCACCACCACCGGTAACAGGGTTGTGGCTACTTTCAGACCTGAGATCTCCCAGAACTGTCTTTGAGGAGGACCAAAGGCTGGCCATTTCCAAGTCTTTCTTCAGGGCTTATCAGGAGGGAATTAACTCCAAAATATTATCAGCTAGGTGTGCCCACAGATCTAGTGGGCCTTACCACTTGGGCAAGGCTGGAAGGCAGAACAGCTCAGGACCAGTGCTTGACACTGACTGCCCTCAGCCCAAGCCTGATCTCAGGGTTTTGTCAAAAGCAGCTGAAATCATAGGCATACCACGCAAGTATGGCACAGGTACCAAGAGCACCTGCAAGTCAACATGTCTGAAAACTTCCCTAATGCTTCCTTAGGAGAAAGCTTTCTATAAGAGGTCCTCATTATGGAATACATGAAATAGTTCTGGAAAAGCAACGCATTCCCTATGGCTTTTCTAATCCAAGAGCCATCTATCCCAGCCACGTGTGTAGATTACGCATTCACACGTTCGCCTCCAGCCTGAAAGTGAGTGTTGACACCTGTCCTGTTGCAAGCGGGGCATATATGGCCTCATTTCCTCCTCCCAAGGAGATGCATTAACACCACCAAGTGGATGAGGTCGTGATCTTAGCCCCCACACAAGCTGGGAACAGAACTGGGATTTAAACCTGCACTCTCACTCTCATCACCATGGACAGCGCAGACTAAAGTGCAGCTCCAGCTGCACAGAGCTGTGTGAACGGTCTCTTCCAGCAGGCCCACTGCAGCAGGGCTGCGGCAGATGTTTGCACAGTCTGGTCACATCGCTTACAAAGTACTAGCTAGAGCTGAGCTTCCCTGATGCCTCAGGTGGAGATTTTTCTAATTCATCCAAATGGTCAAAATTTTCAAGTACAGCCCACAGAAGAGATGTACTTCTATAATCCCCACAAACACACCCTGGAGCCTCATTAAGAGGTAGGAACCCCAAAGTTCCTCTTCTAAACATGAGGCTGGTTTTCAGACACAGGCTCGAGTCATCCTACATGATATGCCTGGTCTGACTATTCAGAACCTAGACTTGGTCTAGGTTTGGAAATTCAGCACAGACGTCAGGCCTGGTGTCTTCCATTCTGTAATAACGATCCCTAGTTCTGAAGGAGCCCTGCAGGCTAGAGCTTCATGGCAGGATAAAATGTAATTAAATGCAATTTCATATGCAAGTATTTGAAGAAATTATTTCATTGGAAATTTCTGTCTAAACACTTGCCAACTACCCATAAAACCTTGATGTAAATGTGGACCCATCTATCACAAGCCCTAGAATAGTTTATTTTCAAATATCTGGTACCTTACATGAGGTTCACCATAGGACATGACATGGTGGTCCCATTATGTGACAAAGTCCCAGATGAATTACAATACAACAATGTGGGTGTGAGCTGTAGAGAGCCTGGGCAACACAGTGTACTTAGAGCTGCAGGTCCTGTGTTTGAGATCCAGCCATGCCCACTAGCAAGGGTCTTTGGCACAATATCTGATCTTTAGGATTTTCAGGATCTGCATTTCACTTTGGTCCTGCACCCATCACTGATGGCTACTGCAGTGTCATTGTGGAAACTGCATACAAGGACACTACCACATGTTATTTTCCACTTTCATGGGCCCTGCAATGCCTAGTTTAGAGTTTTAAGTAGAAACCCCTTAAGTATCTAGTGGGTTTAATTGTGAAGCTGGCATAAGCTGCTTCTGGGAATGGAGGATTTTGATCTTATATTTGGCAAACTAAGAAAAAGTGAACCAGGCTCTGTGCCACAGTCTGCATTCAGATTTCTGAAGAGGAAAGCTGCATCTTTCATTATGCACCAAAATTGAAACACTTCACTGTAGGCAAGGGAGCCATGGTGGCTTCATCAGATGGTTGAGTGTAATGAGGAAAGGCCAGCTGGGAAATCCAGCACCAAGTGCCTCTTGGCAGTTGAAGGAGACCTGCTCATGCACTCTCCCCACACCCAGGGCCTCGAACTCCACAGCACTCATTCTTCATGGGGAGGAGGAAGCCAAGAGCTTTGCTGTTACTGTATAACACCAATTCAGTTCATTTTATGGAGAAAAAAAATCCCATCTGGTTCTAGTCCAAGTTCTGACACTTACTAGCTGTGTGAACTCGAACCACATTTCACATTAAAGGTCTCCTACTGCCTGTGATTGTTGAGATGTGTGTTATGTGGACAGCACCTGCTACTAATTGGCACAGAGGAAAACTTAAGGCAGAACCAAACTTTGAACCAGTTTCTTCATCTGTAGTAGCTAATTAAAATCTTGTATGTATGGAGGAGAAAAAAAAAAAATCCATGGTTAGGGCCCTGGGTTCTCCTTAGTCCCTAAAATAAGGCAGGGAAATGCGAGTATAGTTTGGAATATTAGATCGGGTTTCTGTAATTAGGTTCAGGTTGTATTTAAGGATTTTTTAGAGCATCCTTAAAACCAATGGTATGTTATCTGTAATAGGGGGTGGGTGGGTAGGAGGACTGAGGCTTACAAGATAAGCTAAATTGCAGAAGTTTACATGGTTCTTACATGGCTGAGGTGGATTTTAATTAGGTTTTATTCCCAGTCCACATACTTGCAACTGCACTGAATTTCCCCCTTGGAGCAAAGATGGTTTTCTTAATTAAAATTGATCTTTAGGTAATTTCTTGCACTTGACTAAACTGTCAGACAAGTAAATTCAAGCCATTTTTTTTTTAAATGAAACTACAGAACAGGTATTCAGTTTAAAGCCAAAGGTGTCTGGAATCAGTATGATGTCTAATCTTCATGCAAGATATATGCACAAAGGCCTGATTCTCAGCATCCTTACAAGATGTACAATGTTTTAGAGCTGACAAATCCTGCCAAGTCTAACAGATTTCTTAAAAAATCTAAGATATTTTAAAGATGGAAAGAAGATTCCATTCCTTTCTCTGCCCTGTTTTCTCTATGAAGCAATGGAAATGGTACATGTGGCTCCATCATTTGTACTGATCTGTTATTCAAGGGTAAGGCATGTTCCATCACTATAGTCATGATTACTTTTATCCTTCCTCCTCAGTTTTCTGATGGGGCCAGGAAGCTAGAGTGCTCCTCCCACTTTGTAGCGTGTAGCTTTGGATGCACCCACCCTGGTCCCCACCACTTCAAGAATGCAGAGGCTCAGGAGGCTGCAAAGCACGATGGGAACAGGGTGAGTTTCAGTTCAAACATGTTGAGACCAGGAGACTGCTAAGTTAGCTGGGGTGACAGACATGAGGTAACCACGGTGCAAGAGCAGGGAAGTCTAGATTATATAGATGTTTTACTGTGCACTGCCCTTCCCTAAAGGATTAGAAGGACATCTCCAGTCATGGCTCAGATACTCAATCCTAAATTGGAATAAGCGCCTGCCTCCTTCAGATCTTAAGCATCTGGTGAGCTTCATTCTTTGAGTTTCAGGATCTCTACCTTTTATGACCATCCTATAGTTAACAGATGGCATGTCTGGCTTTTTGCCAGCATTCATGATCCTGCAGAGGCACTGGGATAATGGTCATAAGGTCCTAGATGATGCCATTTTATGAAGACTTTGTTTTTCTATGGATGGCAACTGTTACTGAGAACCACACTCTGTTACCAGCTTCTGCTTGCTGACAGAACAGCTTCATGTCTGAGCCTCTTAAACAGGCTGCTGGCAGCCACGCTCCAATCAGATGCCTTGATCTATGTTCTTGAGCTTTTGCAAGTATGTTTCCCAACATGGAATTCCCCTCATCTGGAGTGGCCGACTGGGAAATCTCAACTCCAGCATCAACTCCCCGGGAAGCCTTCCAAGTTCATTCACTTGTGTGTCCTTTCAGTGCAGGGTTAGCCAGCTGTATTGTGATTTAGTCCCATGCCTCACTGCTCCTCTGGACTATAATCCCCTGAAGGCACAATGTCTATGTCCTTGGTCCTAGGTTACTATATGAGGGTCAGACATTGCTATAGAAATGGTGAATGACCATGAGAAATCAGATCAAAGTGCTGACCTGCATACTTAACCCAATTTACCTCCACAAGTCTGCACCCCAAGATGCTCAGTGTGACTGGTCAGCACCATGGTTTTATACCCATCGTGGGAGCCTAAATCTTGAGGTATCAGACTTTGGCTCACATTGTGACTCAACAGGCTATGAAGAGGCATGCTTATATTGTTCCCAAATTTCATGGTCCTCATCTGACAAGCATGTTTGTGGTCACTAGCATGAAGTGGCTTAAGCACAGGCAAAGTTGAGTCTAGGTTACCAGTATGTAGCCTGTGACAGATTCTAAGTTATGCCTTCAGTTACCTCATACAAATCCAACATGAAAGACGAAAGAGGATTCAGTGAGGTCAAAGTACTTCCTTGTGAAAGAAGCTCACACCCACGAATAGTAATACAAGTCTTTGGTAGTATGACAGAATAGAGTGCTAAAAAGAATTGTATTGATAGCAAAGTAGCTTGCATTTATCAAATGCTTATCCTATGCTGGATATTAACCCAGAATTGTCACATGGATCATCCTTCAGCAGTCATAGTATCAAAGATTTTTTTTTTAAAAAACCAGACAAGGCATCAGCTTAAGAATTTTATCAAGGCAACACAGTGGGTAAGTGACAAGACTGATGCTGAATGGTGCTTTCATAGCACCATCCTTATCTTTAGCATCGATTCCAGTCCAGCAAACCCATGGGTCACAATAGCTCAGCAAGACATCTTCATTTTGGGCTTTGGCTATATTAGGTGTTATTCAGTTATGTTGTCAAGGATGAGACATCGATTTAAGTCATGATTTGATAATCTACCTGGCCCATACATGATTAGGTCTTGGAATTCTCAGGATTGACAAAATGTCCCTAACTATGCAAATGATCTAGATTCCACACAAGCCATCAAAATTAGAGGCCACTCCACAACAAGGCTGATGCTGTTCTTAACTCAGTGCTGTAGAGTAGCAACTCATTTGCAGAGGCTGTAAGGCAGACTCCATGTCATTTCTCCCAGGCAGGCTTGGATTGGCTCAGATGAAGAGTGACCCTTTGTCTTGTATGGAGGAAAGGCCAATGGTAAGTGTTTGAATCTGAACTGACCCATACTGGATGGGTCCATATGTTGGTAGGTTATGCCATCCTGTAGTCTACTCTAAGTCTTGTTGACCAATATACTGCATTTCAGGAAACGTTGCCAAGAGCTACACTGCACTCAGTGGCTGAATAACTGGTACACAATTTGGCTTATGCATTATGACTTGTTCCCCTTTCCTTCTGAAATACAGTTCCCTTACCTGGTCCACATTGGTGGTGGAAACCTCTGCCTTACTGTTAATGTTGCCAGTGACAAAATGACCTAATTTCTCTGGATAGTCCAAAGCACCTCATTCATCAGAACTCTTACAAGGGCTGAGCCCTGTAACAATCTGGAAGAACACATCTGTGGTGTCATTCTTCTATAGCCAGTTATGTGAACCTACATAACTGAGTGATGGCTGAGTAGATGTTCCCCTGGGCACATTTCCTACTCCAAGTCTACCTATGTTGTCCCCAACATGTCTGCTCAGCCCTGACGTTCCCAAAGCAACATTAGGCAAGTTTTGAAAAGGTGTGGCTTCTCTTTGGGCCACACAAGGGCTACAAACGATTATCGTCACCTTGGAGGAAGGCTTGCTACCAGGTAGTCCGAGACCTCTGAAAATTAAACCTCATACGAAAGGTCACAGGCTCCTCCATGGGGCAATTCTAGAACTTGGCAGATTAAAAGCAGAGAAGGAGCAATGGTGAAGACAGCACAGTTAAGGCCAGTCAGAGGTGCTTAGAGGCAGAGCAGCAGGCCACTCTGGCTAAGCAGAGAGCATAGAGGCATGCAGCAGTGGACAGCTTTCCACAACACGTGACATACCCCCCGCACACTCCTGGGTACCTGGAGCCTATAGAAAAAGTTTTGCATCCATTATGTAAGTGAACTGGTGAGTCCTCAGAATTTCAGGGAATCTTGAGCCTCCATAGCCAGTGCAGACATAGAAAGGAAAGCCTCAATTGTGCCTCAGCCAATTGATTTCCTGTCTCATGGAATTCATGAGGACCCTCTCCACACCCATTTTCTAACAATTCACTTGAATTTCTCAGAAAAGACCAAGATAAAGTCTTTCCCTTGCCTTCCAAGCCCTCAGGACCTCACATGATTTACCCTTGGCTCACTTGTGACAACTCAATTGTACAAACAGCATGAAACCTAGCAGAACCTGAGTGTCAATGTGGAACAAATTTTGGACCACCCTTCTGAACAGGTCCATTCTGAACAGGTACATTTCCATTTTCCTAGTTTTTAGCTTTTGAAGTAGGTAATGTGGACAAGCCACCCTGATAATGCTAGAACATTCAGACCCTGAGCAATGTCATTTCATTGGGAACATGATTTTTTACCTTCCAGAGCACCAAGGCTCCTGTGTTTAATTCAGAGCACAGTGTGTATGTGTATACAGATAGTGAGGCCTTCCTGAAAATCCTTAGTTCATCTCATAAGCAGGAACCCCCAATCCCTTGACAGGTCAAGGATATACAAACTATCTGATAGAAGCCCACACTTGAGAATTTTGAAAGCCCACGAAGGTTCTAGAGTTCGATTTACCCACAAAACTCCCATGACAACTCCTGTGAGTTTCTCCCATTGCCCGAGTACATTTGAAAGCAAGCTGGGACTTTACTTGGAGAAAAAAAGACTCAGGTGAAGTTCCCCATGATGTACATGAGCAGGGAGGCAGGAACAGACTTATTAAACAAAAAACACCAAACCAGACCAATAATCAGGAAATAGTTAAGCTGGTCAGACTCAAGTTCTAATATTTAGATTTTAGGTATGACTTTAAAATTGCAAATATGTGGTTAGGTTTTGAGGCTGTCGATGGGGAGAGAAGAGCATCCTTGATTCACTGGATTGCCTTAGTTGGAACTTAGGTTTTGGAATGGCATAGTGAAGAAGCAACCTTGACAATCATGAGACTACATGGGAGCCAGTCCTCCACATGCACAAGGTAAGGGAACAAAACTGTACACCCACAGATGCAGAGAACATTAGTCCTAACAGTCTGTCACGTTATGACATGGATGTAACTCTCGAGTTACAATCGTTACATGTTCAGTAAGAAATGCTAAAAACAATCCAAATCAAAACTTAGAGAGGACATGACATGCTAATGTCTAGGAGTAACATTATGGTGACTAGTGTTAATAGCAAAGTAGTTAACTAAAGGAGGAAATTAGTGAAATTGAGGATGAAGAAATAGAAAATATCCAAAACAGTATACAAGAACATTGAATTGCGGGCAAAATAAGTTGCCCAAGACATGCATAAATGGACAACCTGAAATGCATAGGCAAGAAAAAAGTACTTAAAAATTGGTCAAAATGCATTTATTTGAAAATGACTAAGATGTTTAGAATCAAACCCTAGAAATCCAGATGCATCTTAAGCACATGTGGAAAATTCACGTCAGATTCAGTTAAGATTAGACTCCAGAGACCTCGATGCCTACTACCTGTTCAGAAGATGTCCATTTAGTGTGTCAGTTGAATGTTCCATGGCAGATACATTAGCTCTGATTTATAAACAAGACCAAGCAATCCTGTTTGCTAGATCAAGTTGCAAGAATGACCAATATCTGTGTCACTGGCTTATAAGCTTCCCGAGGAAGATAAATTGCACTTCCAGAAAAAACGCCTTGTCTTTCATCAGCCAACACTCGGGTAGCTCTACAACTTTCATTTCTACAGCTAGCTCCTTCCACAGTGGGATCTGAGGGCTGGAGAATTGTTAGCACTTGGTTGAAGGGGTCAGATTATAAGGCTTTCTGATGCTGGCCTGGCTGGAAGCCACTGGCCCCATTTATGTAGCTGTTCTCATCAGGACAAGTATCGGCATGAGGTGAGGACACAGCTCGGTGGCAGAGAAAACCTTTCTGCTTCCCAATCATCTGATCTAGGACTCTTCCTACCCAACCTGCCATGGTGCTCTTGAAGACATGACATTCAAATCCCCACACTCCCTAACATGAATAAGCTCTGTCTGAAGGCTGCCCAACATTGGCTCAGGAAGAAGCCCCTTCCAGAAGATCTCCAGCTGACCCACTTTTCTCTGACTGTTGGATCCCAGTGTACAGTGTCTTGCCCTTAGTCCTCATGCCGTGCGGATCCGTAAGTGCTGTATAAGCTTCCCCGACAGCTTCAGAATGACACCTGTTACAAGCAAGGAAGGGGCCAAGTGAAACGTGTGACTCTTTCTCCCCACAGTAAGTTATTCAAGGAGACGCCTGGCTGTGACACTGCCCTCCTTAAGTCAAATCCTCAACAAACAGCCAGAATTCACTAGGACTACAAGGATTGAAGAGAACATGGAAGTCTCCCATGAGCTGTTGAAGCTACAGGAGCTGGTTTGAGGCGATATTGTAAAGAACCAGTGTAGAAGCCAAAATTAGATAAATTGAAATAGTAGCATGCATCTTTATGACTACATCTGCTCACTTCAGTTTGGAGGATCAGCCAGGACATGTGAAGGAATCTCTTGACAAAGACAGATGGCTGTTGGTAGAAGTCCCAGTAGATTGATCTCTCCACACTACTTCAAATCCGAAGTGACCATCTAAGCCTCTGAATCATGCATAGGGAACCAAGAGGGAGAGCAGATCTTGATCACGAGGACCACCTCTCCTGAAGGATCAGACACTGCAAGGTCATGCAGAAACCCGGGGTTGGCAACTTCATCATGCACCGAGTCTTCTCTAGAAGCAAGAAGGCACATTTTCAAGTTTATATAGGTGACATTTTCCACAAGCTCTTGAAGGCAGAATTCTGGCAGAATAGAGAAGCAGGAGGACTATTCACAGCGCATCAGGAATGCGACCACTCGCGGCTAGTCGCAGGTCTAGAGACGCCCAGACTAGTTGTCAGAGAATCCCCAACCTTCCATGTCTGTTCCACAGAAGGAACCGAGTTTGAGTCACTGCTACTTGGAGACTGGCCTGGCAGCTAAGCTGGCTTTAGGGGAAGGGGGCCCTGGGTGTAGTCAGATGCATAACCAGGTAGCTCAGAAACGTGATGTTGAGGTGGGAGAGCCCATGGCCAGCCCTCTGATGGCTGCATAGACAGGTTTCCTGAATTAGATGAGGTCTGAGATCTTGACATGTCAGAGTCCCCTAGCAACAGTGTCACAGCCTGGACCAGGATGAACTCAAACTAAACTCTAAGACAACCCTAGACACTTGGGAAAGTCTCAGAATGGCTGGCTGGCCAAACGGGCAAAACAATGTAGACTCTTGGGGAGACGGTGGCCGAGTAGCCCGCATTCCATTTACCCTGAAGCCTTGCTCTCTGAAGGGTGGATCTTGCCCAAAGATTCAACTGTATTACTTGGCAGATCAAAGTCACACCAAGAACACCAAAGGTTGAAGTCAGCACGTGAAACTGGAGCATCCTGTGAGCACCACAGGTCACGATGGTAGGCCTCCCCCTGCCCCATTAGCAGGTTTCAGCTGCCATCTCTCCACATCCAAGGATGTAGAATTGCATCCTTGTGTAAAAAGCAGGATATTCTGTCTCAGGTGGTCACTCGGAACCTGCTCTTCTGACTGGTCGTGATCTTGGCAGACCCATTTTCTCCCTCCCAACACTGGATGTGCTCAGCCCCAGAACAGAATCTGATAGTACCTGGCTCCCATCTCCTCAGTACGTGATGCTCCAACATGCCAACCCCTAATACTGCAACTGGTGGCTTTTCAGAGATCCTGGGGCTGCAGCAGGCCCGAGTGCTGGGGAATTAACTGTCCAGTGAAATAGCAACTGTTAATAGATACCAGGTCACTCTCGACCGACACAACTCAGGCAGGTTTTCTGAAGTCCAAGCAAGACTGACATCCAGATGCACCAAATGGTAACTTGCTTCATCCCATGCCCCCTACTTTTTTTTTTTTTAAATCTCCACATCTCAACAGCCCTTGAGGTGGTTGGGGATTACCTCAAGTTTACACCTCATCTTTGTCTTGAATACTGCTTTTAAGAGTAAGATGTACACAGGGCAAGTTCTAGAACTCAATCCCTCAGGTAGAATTCAAGGGTTGGATAAGGTTCAATGCTGGTGGCGAGTGCAGGGACAATATTCCTGCCTCTCATGCCAGTCGCGTAGAGGCCCCTGTTGAAGGAAGACTGGACAGGCCGCAGGCAGCGTGGCACACTGGCTTGCATACATGTCATCTCCAGAAGCAAGACAGGACAGGTGTGTTGGAGAGTACCTTAGGTGCAGTTTGCTTTGGAGCTGTAATGAACTGGCTGGAGCTTTGGGGCCTGTGTGGTCCTACATCTCCTGACCTATTCTGCTTCCTCCCGCTCCTTTCACTATGCATACCTCATACACCAAAGACGGTGTTTTATAAAAGGTACCAGGTACCAGGGATTCTTGTGATTTACCTGGGGAGGGACAGCGGGAAAACCTTTGAACACTCCTGTCTATGTTCTAGGAAAACTTAGGCTCTATTAAATGGCTACAGCGACACCAGCCTTGTGTAGTTGTCAGCCTTATGTCAAAGCCTTGACAATGGAACTCTTGTACCGTCTCCTGTGGGCATCCAGGAGAAATGACAGAATGTTAATTGTCTGCTCAAAATTTCAAAGAAATATAGGCTGCTTCTCTTTTGACTTAAGCAAGCATTTCCAGCAATACCTTGGGAAAGGTTAATTAATAGGCATCCCTGCTTCTTCCAGGTCCCCAAATAGCCTTTCCAGTGGTTAGATCAGCCTCATCTCCTGACCCCATGGCCATAATCCCCATGTGGAGTGTAAATTCTTAGACTGTCCTCCTGGACCCAGCTGACCCAGCCTGCCCAAGTTTAGCTGAGGTCATGTAAAGTCTAGCTTCTGTTCATCCTCTCAGCTACACCTGTCACTTTTCTAGTCATAGCTCTGGGGTTAACATTTTCAGCTGTGTATCCTTATGATCTAAAGGGATATAATTTTAGAACCTAGTATGTTTACTCTTGAACTTGTATCTTATGATATCTGCACATTTCAAATGTCACTGTATTGGTACATCATAATTCTCCTTAACACCCCAATGATCCAGTGCAGGTAATTTGGTAAGGCCTCCAAGTTTCAAAGGCATTGGTATACAAGTACTGGCACTCTGTCAACACCTAAATTGGCTCATCTTTTGATGAGACCTCCAGGCTCGTGCCACCAGCTAGTCACCTAAAGTGTTTTCAGATTCACATGTGAACAAGCAAGTCCTTGGAGCCAGAGGTTGCCTGAATTCCAGGGTCCTCTGGAAACATCACCACAGCCTTGGAGGCTGGAGAAGCCCTGGATAGTCATGGCCTCTTTACTCTTGAGGTTTTTTCTGTTCCTCTTGCCTCTGTCCTGGGGCAATTGACAGCTCTGTGGCAGGGAGACACCTTAAAATCCTTCCATGTCACCTTGATGGCTAATATCAAGGTCATCACTGATGGCAAAGCAGACATTGGATCTTCCGGAAGAGTCTAAGGATTCTTTCTCAAAAGAGGCATCCACTATTCTCTATTTCACATTCGTCTCCATTTTAGGTTTGAGATTTAGGTATTTATGAGGAAGTTCCACATGTAGCCAAGTGGCTTAAAAGGTTTTATAAAAGGTACCATGGATTCTTGCATGATTTACCTGGAAAACCTTTTGACAAGAGGGGCATGGTTTAAGACAAGTCTTTCATACTCATGTCCCCGGTCCTTTCCCCTCCTAGGGTTATGCTGTTCCTTCCCTTATCCCCGTTTATACCTTCTATGAACTCCAGGTGAATCAAGAGACTGGGCCAACCCAGACAACCTGGTTTTGTGGAAGTCATACCCACTGCCCATTTCCTGTCTTGCTCTGGGCATAACAGGATGCTGCAAGAGCCACCTCCTACTCACCTGCTGATATTGCTGCCCCAGAGCCCAGTGCTAGAGACCCGAGTTCTGTCTGGGCCTGTTCAACTCCCACCTGTCCCTAGGATTTCTGCTTGCCAGTCTCTTATCTAACGCTGGCCTGCTACTTTAGTCTTTCATCTTTAGACTTGAGCCCGTTTTCTACCTCCTTATCCTAGATCCTTCTTGTTTCCCGATTAACTAAGTCATCCTTTACCTGTACCCACTGTGTATCAATTATTGCATTTTTAATTCAAGACCTACTTTATTTGCTTTGGTGTATGTTCTTATTTTTCTATGTTGCCCTGAGAACACAGGTTTTGCTTATGCAAAGGTCTTATTTCCTCTGCACCTGGAGATTCAGATCACTGAGTACTAGGAGAGTGTCCCCCCCACTTTAGAGAGCTTCTCATGTACACCTGTTGAGATGTATCTGAGGATCTTTTAAGAAATTCAGTTTAATCCCAAATGTACTTCCTAGAATAATCTGAAGACGGAGACATTTGTGAGATTGACGATTACAAGGTTTAGCTTCAGATACATGGTGCTAAGGGAATTTTCCCAGAGAAACATCAAAGTACCACTGGGGATAAGAAGGTGGAGTCTAAAATTTGAGATTTTGAGCTAAGAGGTGTCTCAGGAAGAGTCTAACCCTCTTATCAGAACATTATCACACCAGGGGACCATTTCCTTCTGTACATCAGGAATGGCAGCTCCTGACCCAACCTAGGACCAGCTAACTTCAGGGGACTGTGCAGCTATGGCCATCCTGATGACCCCCTCAGCAACATGGCCAACAGTTCATTATCCTCTGTGTCCTTGATTGGTTTATGAGATCTGAGAAAGGTCAGGTTCCCAGCCTCCATCTCCCCCCACTCCCTATCCCAGGTACCTGTTTAAATGCAGATAGGCCTTTTCTGACACTATCTCAAAGTGAGAGACAACTCCTGGAATTTGGATACTTCAGATCTTTTGATTAAGTCACATGTCAGTCAACTGGCCCACACTTGAGGTGGGCAGGATCTGCTCGTTAGTAGGGAAAGAGAAATCCCAGAGTGGTGCCAAGGGTGGGTTCATTTCCTCCTCAGGCTTTGGAGCCACAGTTCCAACAGTTTGGTGAAACATGTCACCTGGGAGGTGAGAGATACTTAAGGCTGCATTTCTTTACATCACACAAGTGAAAGGAGAACGGGGCTGTTTGGAGAACACTCTGGACAGCTATTGGGTGCTCCTGCTGGCTCACTTGCCGACACTTCTCAGTTGGACCGTCAGGACTTGAATTCAGATGTACAGCTCAGGTGTAAGGACTCCAGCAGAGAGCAGGCAACAGGAGACCGGCAACGGTGACGTGCCCACAAACAGGATTGTCCATAACAGAGCCCAATGGAAAGGGACTTGGAAGAGACGAGGTGATGTGGTGCTGCTACATGGTAATCCCATGGATTTTGTTGCGTTTTGATTGTCAAATTTGCCCAATTGTTCTCTTAGCAGCCAACAGGCCGTGAGACTAAGCTCAGCCTACATTTATGTAGCACCTAGGGTAATTCATGAAAGTATCTAGACCACATGTATACTGCAAGGCAGTGTAAATATCATGTTGCAACATGTGGTTAAGACATGGTCTGAGGAGGACATGAATGACCTTCCCCAGGGCAAGTGTCTCCTCTGAAGTTAGAGGAGGAAATTCCCCAAGGTCAGAGGACATCCCTAGGGACTGGAGCGCAAAGACACGGTTTTAGTTGTGAGGATGGTCTGGAGGGATTTTCTAGGACTTCAGTGTGACCATGGGGACCCTCAGTGCAACTCACCTGGTGGAAGGTCACCCTTTTGGGGGCATTAAATAAGATCTTCCAGTCCTCCTGTAACCCAAAGCACCATAAAAATGCTTGCAAATCCAGGGGAGGGTTTAGATGAAGTTTTCTTCTGGCATCTTCTAAAGACAGTATGACGAATAGGAGAGGCACATTGGGCCTCCCAAAGAACAAGAGCCCAGATAACATGGAGAGTTAAGGCACCAAGGCTGCTCAGGTCCAAGAGGCACAGTATAGTCTTAAAGCCTAGAATCAGAAGAGGCTGGACTGTGGGCCTCCAAGAACTACTAGCCTCCACAGCAGCCACCATATGCCTTAGAAGAAGTGGTGCAAGACCAGAGAAACCCCTAGAAGGATTAAGATCATAGGTAGGAAATTCTAGAAGGCCTTTGAAAGATTGATTTCTCTATGGCCCCACACTCAGTGGCAAACCTAAGTGAGATGTGCTGATAGTCGGAAGACCCATCTTCCCAGGCCTCAACCCTTACTAGCAGTTGTCCCCTTTCACTCCATCTCCACACCAGGACATCTGACAGTGAAGACAAGTTCAGAGACCTTTGGTCCCATGGGTGCCAGGGCTGGGATTCCCAATATTCTACTTTAGTTCCTTTATTTTAAACCAAGCCACATTCTTAGAACTAGCTGTTCAGACTGAGGAGCTAAGTAGAGTGAAGGTGTATAAGCTTAGTTTAAACCAGCCACGGTAGAAGGCTGGTTTAGAGCTCCCACACTCCATGCAAGCAGAGGGCTGATCTACGAACACAAAAGTGGAGAGAAGCCAATCAGCCCCATGCCTGAACTTCAGCAGCTATGTCCTGGAAACACCCACCAGCCCAGTTTTGTCACAGGAACCAGGAGCTGAGTGGTTGTGTTTCGGGTCACTGGTGGCTGCTGTGCCCTAACCCACCGTAGCATGACAGCATGCACACAGACCCCAGGAAGGCGGTGCCATGGAGGCTGACCTGCTGCAGCGCTGCCCCACGGCAGCAGCCAGCTTGTGCAGGGAGATTCAGGGGAGGGACCCATGGAAAGATACCCATGGGGAAGTTCTGGCAAATCACAGGATGTGAATGGAGACGAAGGACCTAGGTTGAAGAGGCATGTAGAAGGCAGCTAAATATTATTGGCAAAAATAGAGCTGCCTCCTTCCTACACAGCCCCACGTCCCTCTGGTTGGGGGACGAGAGGGAACACTCGTGCCTTGAGAGGCTCTGCCCAGAGCCTGGAGCAGTGCCTGCACCTGCCACAGCAGGGCTAGCCAGGGGACCTCCAAGTGCAGTGTGGGAAGCAGGACTCCTGGGGGACTGGCAGTAGGTTCCTACAGGGCGGGGCTTGCTCACGTCACAAGTGAGACCATGGCTTCTCACCCTGAACCCCCACAACACAGCCTGCAGAAGCCCGAGACACCTGCTTGCAGGCCATGGGAAGAGGAGGCGAGTTCAGTAGGTCCCCACGGTGCAGGTGCAAGGGGCAGCCCGGGTTTGCCCAGCTGTAGTAGGTGACAGCGAGGACTTGGCTGAGGACATGCAGGCCTCACTGGTGGGCAGAGCAAGGCATCTGGACTCCAGTCTGAGTCCCAGCACCCGCGTCTCCAGCCCTACTCACACCTCCCTCCAGCACCCAGTCAGTGAAAAGTCGGCAACTTGCATCCCCCCCTCCACCCCCCCCCCCCGAACATATACCACCCTGGCTATGCATTCTCATCGGGGCCACAGGAGACTCAGGAGTTTAAGTGGTACAAGAAGGTGCCTTGCTGAAAATGCTCAGAGGACACGAACCGACTTCTGGACTAACATTTCTTTGCATGTGAAAGAGCTAGCGTAGCTACACATCTTCAGAAGTTGCTGCATCTTAAAAATACAGACCTGGGCCTGTGCAGCCAGACTCATTGAGATGCTTCAGGGATGGGAGACTGAACTGTTGTTGAGGATGTAGCAGAAGATGTAGGACATCTTCCACGTTGCTGCAAGGGCGGAGCCTCCCCGTAACAGACACTTGCTGTTTAGTGAAGACAGAAGCAATGCATGTCTTGAGCTCCCCCGTGGCCCTCACCTTCCCAATCTGTTTGAAAGGTGAACTCAGTGATCCTATTTGACGTTGTTCTTTAGAGAAAGAAATGCCCATAGATGTCATGCTTTAAGTCCCCCCACCCCAGTCAGCAGTGTCCTGTAACCCTGCTATAAATTACCCCACTTATCAGCTGTGGGAGTTGGCCACGATGGGCCAAATTCAGGACAGCTGCTCAGAAAGAGCTACAGCTGGCCAAGGTTTAACTTCCACAGCCCAACTCCAGCTGAGCCTGCATCCAGGATGCCATTGGCATCAGGAAACATGGGGAATTTCGGCTTAGTTTGATCAGTAGAAAGTAGAACTTTCTGTTACTTAGAACGTACTAGGTGATCAGTACAATGAAGGGCAGTTTGACGAAGAGTGAAATTTAGACATTTGAAAATACCAAAGAGACATTGCTACTGGCTTTAGTCCCTCAGTGGAGTTCAGGAATCCCTGTTTTGACCATAAGAGGTTCTACAAATGCCAGTTACCGGGATCAGACAATGAGGAACAGGCAAGGCTGTAGATAAACGCCAGCTGTGACTGGGGAACTCCAGATTTAGCACAAGGGAAAAGGGACTGAACTGTACCGCACACGACCATGCAGGAACAAGAGGATGTAGCAGAAAATGTAGGACGTCTTCCACATAAAGAGGCATAGAAATGGCTATAACTGCCCACCCCCCCCCGCCCGCCGCAATACCACCTCTACCACATACACCAAAGACCACCTGAGCTTCCCCGCACTGTGGTCTCCCGTCAATGAAAACGGACAGCATCGATGGTCTGCTGGCTTGTCTTTGTGAAACAGTCTCAAATGTGCCAGGTGTGCCAGGCAGACCATTTAGGATGCCTTGCCCCAAACAGAACCACGTGGAGCTAGACACTTACCCAGCCTCCTAACACAGGCTCTAGTGATCTGAGAGCTTGTCTTCATCAGCCTGCCTGGATTTACAGCAGAGAACAATTAGCTGGGGGGACAGAACTGCTAACAGGAGCACGCCCAAAACAGGATCAAAATCCTTCCACATCACTGGTGCTGTTCTAAGCCTCAACTCGGGAAGCCCAGATTCACCATTCTTAAATGGCAATCCGTGTGCTGCGCTTGATAAGGGCTTGTTGCATAGCAATAAACTCAAAGTGATTAGGAACATGGTCTCCTGCCTGAGAAATTCTACACAATATTGGAATTGGGAAAAAAAAAAAGCACCTTCCTAAAGACTTCAGTTGCTTAAAATGTAGCTTGGGCTACTGTCTTGAGGATAATATACACGTTATGAACACACGAAGGAGACGTCTCACATCTTGTGTAGAATTAGGCAACATGACCTGTGCTTTGGGTTCCTGGCAGCTACTCCGAGGATAAGGGCATTTGACACTGTTGAAGGGGTTATGATTTTAGTCCTGAAAGCTTGCCAGGGGATAGCAGTGTCTGCTACTAGTCACCTGCCTGCCAACAGGTGTCCCTCAGTCCTTGCATCCCACCCACAGGGGATGCAAGGACACAGGGAAAAGGAATCACAATCTCATGACCAAAGTCCTGTGAGGCTTTTGCTTCTCCCTTAGTGAAGGGAAATCAAACAGGCTGGGAAAACCCAGTGATCCTTAACAGGCACGTGTGGGGGCCTCGTCAGTCCCCAGTCCATGGCAAAGTTGAACTTGAGTAGGTCCTAGTACCCAATCATTTAGTCCGTAACTACAGCGGGTGTCATAAAATGACCCAGGAAACAGCTGGTGCTGACTAAGCACAGGCATAGCAGGTACTAATCCTCCAGGAAGAGAATGTGAGGTTAAACGTTTCCCCGAATCTTCCAAGTAAGGAACCTATTACTGTGACTTTTTATTCACCACTGTAAGGACAGCCCAACCCCGTTTGCTTCTTCACTGAAGATAGGAAGAGACCATTTAAGAAACCCCTTCCCTGTCAGGACCTTCCATTTCTGTCCCACCGCATCCCCCAACCCTGTTTCCCAGGCTCTCCCACAGCCCCGGGCCTGTCTCCACGCGAATCAGCCTTTTGCACCCTTGGTCTATCTGCAAAGTTGGAGAGGAATCCATCTTCCCAGCCTTATTATTATTTTGGAACAGGCTGACTCAAATTCCTTCCTGTGCAATTCTCAAATTCCCAGAAAGATGAGGAAATTAAGAAAGGAGGCCCTTCTATGGGGAAGAGACCAAAGCCAGAGAGCCCGAGTCTTCAGATAGTGAAGAGGAGGGAGTCTGATCCCTCAATGGGCACAGAGACGGGAGAGCAAGAGCCCCCTGTCAGAGCAGCTCCAGGCCGAGGAGACCAGTAGGAGGACAGGGGCAGCTCCGCCCCAGAAGAGCTGAGGCTCACAGGCTCACCAGTCCCAACCACCCCGCAAGACCACCCAGCCCCAGAGCTCCTAGATCCCGGGAAGGAGGAAGGAGGGAGAAGGGAGCGCAGGGCGCAGCTCTTAACCACGGCTAGAGGAGTGGGCGGGGGTGGCACTCCTCTTTATAGGGCTTTCTTCTTGCTCCTCCCCCAGAGTTAAGGAGAGCAGGTCCCACCTGGGCCAGAGCATGTCTCGTGCTCTCCCTGCGGGGGCAGCTGAAGCCTTTCACCCACTCAAAAGGATCGAGCCTCACCAGCCTTGGTCAGCGTGGAGCGCACGGGCCTCGGAACGTGTCCCCTGGCTCCGCAGCTGATTCCAGTCAGGAGGGCGCCCATCTGGGCAGGCGGCTCCCTCACTCAGCCTCTGTGTGCTGGGTGGCTTGAAGGGACCACATCCTCACCTCCACTTCCGGGGAAAGCCCCTCCCACGTGGGTCAGTGCGCCTCCGGGCCTCCCTGCTGGGACAGCCAGGGAGCCCTCAGTGCTCAGCCCCTACGTGAAGAAGTTCTCACAGCCCTGCGAGGGGCCTGCTGCCATCAGAAAGTCACCTTTGAAGTGTGCTCTGACTGTTGGGAAATAGGAACAGCTCCTGCCCCTTTCAACTCAAGGCAGCTTCACTGTGTCAGTCAAGGGATCGATCCCACGGAATTTAAATTTTATAATTCCCCCTGAGAATTTAACAGACAGTTTGATGTATTAGTGCAGTTTTTATACCACGAGTTAACATGACTTTTAATTTGCTTTCATTCAGGTGTTAAAACCACTTTCTTATTTTCAAAAGGCCCAGTCATCACATAATATCGACAAGGTGACAGTTGACATTGTAAATAGTTTCAGGGAGCTGTTTGGAATCTCATGTCCATGCCTCATGCTCTCCCAGCCAGGGCACCACCAGAAAGTCACTGTGACCACCAAGCCCCAGCAAAACCCAGGGCTCCTCACCAGGGACCCACCTGCTCCTCCATCTGGGCCCCAAAGGCAGGCTCCCAGGGCACCTGTGCCTCTCATCCGCTGGGCTTCCAGGTGACCCTTGGGCAGGAGGGGCCACCACACTGGCCAGCCTGGTTTTGCTCATTCAATTTTCTTCACCTGGACGTCACATTGCATGTGTTCTTTTTTTTTCTTTTTCTTTTTTTGGTACCCAGGATTGAACTCAGGGGCACTCGACCACTGAGCCACATCTCCAGCCCTTTTTTGTATTTTATTAGAGACAGGGTCTCACAGAGTTGCTAAGTGCCTTGCCATTGCTGAGGCTGGCTTTGAACTCGCCATTCTCCTGCCTCAGCCTCCCAAGTGCTAGGATTACAGGCGTGTGCCGCCGCGCCCAGCTGTATCTCATATGTTCTCATGGTGGCTTTCAAGGCAACAGAGTTCATTTTTCGAATTATACAATTTTTAAAAATTATTTTTAAATTATGATATAATTTTTAAGTTATATCATTTAAATAATTATTTTAACCACACAAACTTATGTGGTACATGGTAGGTTGACACATGTATACAGTGTGTAATGATCAAAAAAGGGTAGTTAACACTTTCATCCCCTTAAACATTGAAAAACTTGAACTTATAATAATTTTGAGTATTTATGAGGTAGAGTGAGTTGTCCACACAGGTACATAGGACATGTGGATTCAGTCGGGGTGATTACCATTTCCAGCCCCTCTTCATGACTCTGCTTGGAGACTGCACGCCCCATAAAAAGTACAGGTTACTGTGAACTGAAGTCCCCTGGCCAGGCAGAAGAGCAGTAGAGCTGATTCCTTCTGTCTAACTCTCCCATTCTCGCCTCTGACAGCCTTTTTATTTGTCTTTCTTTTTTCCTTTAGTATCTACATACAGGAGAGAACATGTAGAACTGGGTTTTCTACATTTATTTCACTTAACATAATGTTCTCCAGTTATATCCATTTTGCTGCAAATGATAGAATATTAGCATATCATTCTTTCATGGATGAATGTGTTCCACTGTGTGTGTGTGTGTGTGCCATAGTTTTGTGACCCGTTCTTGTTGGTGGGCATCTAGGGTGAGTCTGTGTCTCAGCTGTTGTGAAGAGTGCAAGGGCCAACACAGGCATGCAAGAGGCTTGCAAGACTCAGCCTCTCATCCCTGTGCGGCCCACAAACGGCAGCTACAGACAGAGGCTCCTGCACATCTCTCACAGTGAGCCTGTCATTGCAAGCACTCAGGAGAAGGAGAATTCCATGTTGCCTCCTTTTACTCTGGGCCACACTTCTCACCTGCTGCCTGGACTCCTTCTTGTACTTGGGCCAGACAGAAGAATAAAGACAAGGAAGACACATGGGCAAACACAGGATCCAAGATGGGGACATGGTGGCAAAGACTGCCTGAGTTCATTGTGTGAGCACAGAAGATCATCTTCTGCCTCCTTCCCAACAGGACAGCTTGCATCTTCAGAGCTATGGCTCTTCGTTGGCTGTGGCATATTTACTCATTTACTACATGGATCTAAGCTGCTGCCCGAGAGTCAGATTGCCCTGGAGGGGAGGGAAGCTGGATCTTAAGGCAGAACAGCTGGAAACTTCTGATTGGGGGATTAGAGGAAGGAGCAGGAAAACAGAGCAAGAAAAACTAGTATGGCAAAATGCAAACAAAAGAAGAGCAAGACCAGGGCTGTGAGGAACCAAAACAGAAGGACCTACTACAAGAACACAAAGACCAAGAGCAAGAAGAATCCATGTCTCATAAATATCATGGTATAGAGATCCCATTTAATATGGTTTTTAATGAGTGAATACATTATGTAGGTAGAAAAAAAACCTGTATGTTTTCTGGCACATGACCCTTTTTGTTTGATGATTGATCAACCTTTTAAATATGGTAAAACATAAATGTATTGAGAGAACCTGAAATCAAGAGTGAAAACGATCCTACTGAGACATTATATTCTATAATTATCAGTACATATAAATATGGTTATGTGTGTAGGTATATGTGTATATATGTGCATTATAATATTTTCATTTCCTGATTTCAAGCTATGCTGTGATGTGCCTTTTAAAAACATGGAATTTAGCAAAGAACACTGGCATAGTCTTGTAATCAGGAATATGACCCAATAAAGCATGTATTGCCCTTACTAGATATTTATCTATTAGAAATCCACATAATCTCTATGGGTCCCCCCTGCACAGGATCAAGAGGAGCCTGAATTAGATGCAGGGATCATTCTACCGGGCTGCACCCTGGGTAGTCAAACTCCATGATGGAAGAAGAGTGGGAGGTGAGATCTAGTTTTCTGAGATTTCTTGCAGAGTTCACAGTTATTTCTCTGTTAATTGGCACCTTGCATTCTCCTGATCTTTCTAGATGTGATATGATTTTCCCAACTCAAAAAAGTCTTCTCATAAAGATGAGTAACTCTAAAGAAGCACTTGGAGTCGGACTGCATGTCCTTGGAGGGTGATACCCACACTGCCTGTTGAAACGGTGCTAAAGTCACAGAGCATAACATTACAAACTCTGGGCTAAGCTCACCCATCTAGTAGCTCCCAAATGCAACACTGACTCATTTAGAATTTTTTTTAATATTCATTTTTCAGTTTTAGTTAGACACAATACCTTTGTTTTATTTATTCATTTATTTTTATGTGGTGCTGAAGATGGAACCCAGGGCCTTGCACATGCTAGGCAAGTGTTCTACCCCTAAGCCACAACCCCAGCCCATATTCATAATTTTAAAGGGTCATTCTATACCTTTTTTAAAAGTGATTGTGTCTTTAGGATAATGATATCCATCTTATTCACCCACCTTTTTTTTTTTTGATTGAAGATTTGAATGGTACAAATATACATTGTATACAGTGTTTTGTAAAAAGATGCTCTATATGTTTATTATGAATTATAATGCACACTACTATTATAAATACAATAACTTTGAATTAAAAAAGTGATTGTGTCAATCAGTGTAGGTTGGATGTAGAGCTGTACATCTTGGAATATATAAGTCAATCTCGTCACCCTCCCTTTCTGCCCCACTCTCCTCTCACACCAGCAGAGCTGGAGCGAGACCGTGTTGTCACTTGATTTTTTTTTCTTTTTCTTTTTTTATTTATAATAGTAGTATGTATTACAATTCATAATGCACATATATAGCATCTTTTTACATACAACTGTTTGTATACAAAGTATATAAGTACCCTTCAGATCTTCAATCATGCATTTAGGATAATGATATCCATCTCATTCAACCACCAATTTTTTTCCTGCACCCCCCTCCTCTTGCTCCCTCCCTTCCCCTTGACCATTCTAGTGTTCCTCTAATCCTCCTATGTACCCCCATCCAACAACACTGTGAACTAGCCTCCTTATATCAGAGAAAACATTCAGTATTTGGATGTTTGAGATTGACTAATTTCACTTAGCATTATATTGTCCAACTTCATCCATTTACCTGCAAATGCCATTATTTTATTCTCTTTTATTTCTGAGTAAAATTCCATTTTGTATATATACCACATTTTCTTTATCCATTCATCTACTGAGGGACATCTAGGTTGGTTCCACAACCTACCTATTGTGAATTGTGCTGCTATAAACATTGGAGTGGCTGTGTCACTGTAATATGCTGTTTTTAAGTCCTTTGGGAATAGACCCAGGACTGGGATAGGTGGGTCATAGGGTGGTTCCATTCCCAGTTTTCCAAGAAATCTCCATACTGCTTTCCATAGCGGTTGCACCATTTGCAGTCTCACCAGCAATGTATTAGTGTGCCTTTTTCCCCACATCCTCTCCAACATTTATTGTTGTTTGTGTTCTTGATAGCTGCCATTCTGATTGGAGTGAAATGAAATCTTAGAGTAGTTTTGATTTTCATTTCTCTAATTGCCAGTGATGTTGAGCATTTTTTCATGTATTTGTTGATTAATTGTGTATCTTCTTCTGAGAAGTGTCTTTTCAATTCCTTCATAGAAGAACTCAGAAGATGGAAAGACCTACCTTGCTCTTGGATAGGTAGAATCAATATTGTCAAAATGTCCATACTACCAAAAGTATTATACAGATTTAATGCAATTCCAATCAAAATCCCAATGTCATTCTTCAAAGAAATAGAAAAAGCAGTCATGAAATTCATCTGGAAAAATAAGAGACCCAGAATAGCCAAAGCAATCCTGAGCAAGAAACGTGAAGCAGGGGGCATCACCATACCAGACTTTAAATTATACTATAGAGCAATAGTAACAAAAACAGCATGGTATTGGCACCAAAACAGACTGGTGGACCAATGGTACAGAATTGAGGACACAGAGACTAATACATATAATTTCAGCTATCTTATATTAGACAAAGTTGCCAAAAATGTACAGTGGAGAAAGGATAGCCTCTTCAGCAAATGGTGCTGGGAAAACTGGAAATCCGTATGCAACAAAATGAAATTAAACCCTTATCTCTCACCATGCACAAAACTCAATTCAAAGTGGATCAAGGATCTAGGAATTAGACCAGAGACAATACACCTAATAGAAGAAAAAGTAAGCTCCAATTTCCAACATGTCGGATTAGGCCCCAAGTTCCTTAATAAGAATCCTGTAGTGCAAGAATTATTACCAAGAATTAATGAATGGGATAGATTTAAACTAAAAAGCTTCTTTTCAGCAAAAGAAACAATCAGTGAGGTGAACAGAGAGCCAACTAATTGGGAACAAATATTTAATACGTGCACATCAGATAGAACACTAATTTCTAGAATATATAAAGAACTCAAAAAACTTAACACCAAAAATACAAATAACCCAATCAATAAATGGGCTAAGGAATTGTCACTTGATTTGATTTCCACTGTTTCCTGGGGTCGTAGTTCCTTCCTTTCTGCCCAGTGTCGATGGACACAGTTTTTCAAGCCTTCACTTCTCTTAAGTTCCTTGAGCTGCCTCTGCAGCTTCTCCCGCCCCGCCTGGAACCTCTGGATGACCTGATAGTAGTCCTGGATGAAGTGACTTGGGACGCCACTAGGAGCTCTGAGGTTCCAGGCTCCTCTGGTTGACAGTGAATCAAAGCATCATAAAATAAGCTGGGAAGAGCTCAGACCTAAGGACCAGGGGCAACAGGTTCCGTCCTGGGTGGCAGCCCTGCATTGTCCATAAATTGTCAACATCTCTGGTCCTCCAACGCCTTATGTATAAAATGCAAATCTGGGCTATACAGTTTCTAAAGTTTCCTAATTCCAGCTATTAGATTCTATAAGAATTTTAAATTTCATAATCATACCTAATAGAGCCAATGTCACTCTTTATAAAAATACATGAAAACAGAGAGTAATGGTGAATCTTTCTTGCTCATTGTTTGGAAAATGAGTAATTAGGAGGACAGAATTATTGCCAGATGAACAATAACCTTGGATGCGATGTTTGTAGACAATATGTATTTTTAAATTGCATATTTCTTTTGGAAAGGAAAAGTTAGAGTCACTTCCAGACAATTTGCTTGAGGCATGGACATTGTTTACAGCCTGAACATGCTTGCTTAGCCCATGATCTTGGATGTGGTCCAGCCTAAGCCCTCCCCTTCCCCACTCCTGCTGGGACAACCACCTTGTCCTTCTCCTGGCCATCTGGGTCAACTGTGCTGTGCTCTAATCACTGGGCACCCCCACAGTTCCACCCTTTGTCCTGTTGGCTCACAACTTCCTATAGAGAGGGAAATGCTTTCTGTTGCCAAGAGTTCCCAAAGAGATGGCATGGGGAGCAGGTGAAGTTCCACCTGAGCCAACAGGGGCCTAGAAACGGACTTAGGATCTGCCATCATTTACCCAGAGCCTGCTGGGTGCCAGCCCTTGGATAGAGCTTTAACTACCGTGTCTCACACCACCCTGGGGCATCGTCATGCATTGCAGGCTGATAATTGAGAATAACCTTTCAGATAGTTAAAGCCAGTAGTTTCCCAACTGATTTTTTTAAATAGAACTTTATTTCAAATGAAACAGCACGTAGGTACATCTGCACACACCTCATTAACTCACACGCTTACATCTGATCTCTAGGTGACTTACCCAGCAATTACTGGCTCTGTAACGGCAAAGTACCTCCCTGTGAGCTAACCCTTCCCTGCATTCAGGGTGATCTTGATCACTTCATCTAGTCAAGGCTGATGGAGCCGCTGGAAAGAGCTCCTTTCCTCCTGGGAGAGGAGTCGAATGAGAGACACTCTCCCTTCCACCCAGGGAGGGAGAAACACGGGAAATACAAAATTGTCACAGCCTGAGAACAACCGCACATAGGCAGATAGTGAGCAGCAAAGCAAAAATAGAAAACACACACACACACACACACACACACACACACACACACGCGCGGCAGCGCGCGCGCGCGCGCGCGCACGTTAGTTTCCATGATAGTCTTTGAGTTACTGAACCAAGCAACTTTGAAGTCTCACATGACATTTGGACTAAAAATTACATGCAGTAATGCATTTCTTTAATGATTAAGTAACCTTGAACTGAGAGTCCATTTAAATGGGGCTCACACCATCCCTCCTGGGGAAGGCCCTTCTTGGTCACCTGCCAATTTGCTGACCCTTCAATTCGCTCCTGAGGCAACTCTGAAAACCTTAGGATTCCAAGATAGAGAGTCTGAAAATGTCTGAGATGTTTCAAATCTTCTTATTATAAATGCACCAGGATAAAGCAGTCCTGTCACAACTTAGGAGAACTGAGCATAGATATCTTTAGTGAGGATGTTGAAGTGTGGATTAACTTTGAGTTTCTCTATCCTACAGTGAACCTATGTGTGGATATTGATGGAAACCTCTAAGTCATGTAATCATGGGTAGTTTTGCTTTGTTTTATCTGCATAGGTTATTGTATTCCATTTTATTTTAGTACTAGTACATGATTTAATTTATTGTGGTCAGACAAAATGGACTGTATTTTAATTATTTCAAACTTCTGAAGGTTTCTTTATGATAGAGTATCTGGTCAAAATTCCAAATTGCCAATGTTTCATATGTATGTATATTTATATGCATATGTATATAAATAAATATATACACACACACATATATATACATGTACACACTATATATAGAATTATATATGCACATAAATTTAGATATATATTTGTTCATATATATTTATATATACACATACATATTTATATATGTACATATATATCTTGATCATATATATTTATACTTATACATCATATATGTATATATACACACATGGGTATATATACATATATATGTGTGTGTGTGTGTGTGTGTGTGTGTGTGTGTATATATATATATAGAGAGAGAGAGAGAGAGAGAGAGTTTTGTAGTGGCATAATGCCTAGTTGTTTTTTTAAAAAAGTATATACCAGTGGCTTAATATAATTAACCTTTTAAATAATTTCATGCATTCAATAATATGGATGAAACCTTTTTATTCTGTGTCTGTATCAGAGTGAAGTGGTAAAAAATGAACAAGAAAAATAAGCTGCCATGAAGGATCTTTCATTGTAGAAGAAATAAATTGATTCTTGAAAGAAAACCACACCTAACTATGATCTCAGAGAGAGAAAAATAGGGAGGAAACAGAGGGAGAGGAGAAAGAAGAGAGAAGAGACAGAGGGAGGGAGATGAGAGGAGGGCTAGGAGAACTTGGGAAGGGAATCTGGGGAAATACAAGGGCTGCAGGAGCTTCAGGGAGGAGGTGGCCTGATCCTGCAGCAGGAATAGGACAGGTTCCCTGGGGACAGCCACTGTGGGGAGGAGGGAATGGGGGTGAGGTGGGTGGGATATCCCTAGCGCAGTGCTTCTGTTTTGCTGGCATTAGAAACAGTCAAACTTAAGATATGAAAACTCAAAGTTAAAAGGAGGAATGATTTAGAAAATTAAAAGACAAGCTACACGTTGGAATAAAATATTCACAAAATATTGATTTGAAAATGGATAAATAAAATGTGGTATATATACACAATGGAATATTATTCAGCATTAAAAGAGAATAAAATCATGGCATTTGCAGGTAAATGGATGGAGTTGGAGAATGTAATGCTAAGTGAAGTTAGCCAATCCCCCAAAACCAAATGCTGAATGTTTTCTTCGATTTAAGGAGGCTGATTCATAATGTGGTTGGTGCGGGGAGCATGGGAGGAATAGATGAACTCTAGATAGGGAAAAGGGAAGGGAGGAGAAGGGAGGGGGCATGGGGCTAGGAAAGACAGTGGAATAAGATGGACATCATTACCCTAAGTACACGTATGAAGACATGAATGGTGTGAGTCTATTTTGTGTACAACCAGAGACATGAAAAATCGTGTATGTGTAATATGAATTGTAATACATTCTGCTGTCACATATAACAAATTAAATTTAAAAAATAAAAAAGTAAAAAGTAAAAGATTTTTATCCAAAATATACAAAAAAACTCTTAAAACTCAAAAATAAACAGGCACCCAATTTAAAAAATTGGCAGGACATCTGAACAGATAACTTTCCAAAGATGACATACTGATGGCAAATAAGCATGTGAAAAAGGTACGAGGCATTATAGGTAATTAGGGGAAGACTATGTGTAATTATGTAAAGTGAAACAATAATGATATCCACTCAAGTGGGACACCACCAGTGCTGGCCTGTGAATGAACACCACTTCATATGCCACTAAAATGAATGGCTAAAATTCAATAACACTGACCATATCTAATGCTGACAAGAATGCAGAGAAAAAGACCACTCATGCATTTTTGATGGGAAAGCAAAGTGGGACAGCCTTCTTAGAAGATGGTGCAGAAGCTTCTCATGCAGCCATTGTGTCCCTAGGTACTTTCCCGAATGGACTGGACACTTGTGTCCACAAAAATACCCTACACACAGATGTGTATAGAGAGGCAAGCCATGGCACATCCAGACAGGGAAGCATCATATAGCAGCAGTAGGGAGGACCTATCAAGTCATGGGGAAACAGGAAACGTACCCCCCCCCACCCCATCACTAGGTGAAAGAGGCCAGTTTGAAAAGGCTACATTGTATGGCTCCAAGTACACGGCATTCTGGGAAAGGAAAGGCAAAGCTATACACAAAGTAGAAAGAACAGTGGTTTTCAGTGGGTCCTGGGGGAAGAAGATATCTATGCTCAGTTCTTCTAAGTTGTGACAGGACTGCTGTATCCTGGTGCATTTATAATAAGAAGATATGAAACATCTCAGACGTTTTCAGACTCTCTATCTTGGAATCCTAAGGTTTTCAGAGTTGCCTCAAAGCGAATTGAAGGGTCAGCAAATTGGCAGGTGACCAAGAAGGGCCTTCCCCAGGAGGGATGGTGTGAGCCCCATTTAAATGGACTCTCAGTTCAAGGTTACTTAATCATTAAAGAAATGCATTACTGCATGTAATTTTTAGTCCAAATGTCATGTGAGACTTCAAAGTTGCTTGGTTCAGTAACTCAAGACTATTATGGAAACAAGCGTGCGCGCGCACGTGCGTGTTTGTTTTCTATTTTTGCTTTGCTGCTCACTATCTGCCTATGTGCGGTCGTTCTCAGGCTGTGACAATTTTGTATTTCCCGTGTTTCTCCCTCCCTTATATCTTCTCTGATATAAGTGAGGTACAAGAGATTTTGGGGGGCAGTAAAACTGTATTATGACACTGTAATTGTGGACTAATGATAAGAAGCATTTGTCAAGAGCCACAGAACTGTCCAACAGAGAGCACACTTTCATGTTAATGCTGGTCTTCAACTCATAGCAGTGTATAAATACTGGTTCTTTAATGTAACAAATGTGCCACACTCATGCAAGATGCTAATAAGAGGGTATGTGTCACTGTAACCAAATACCTGATGAGGACCACTTAGAGGAGGAAAGCTTTGTTCGGGCTCACAGTTCCAGAGTCAGGGGTTCCGTCCAGGGTTGGCTGGCTCCAAGACAGGAACATCATGGAGGAAGGGAATGGCAGAAGAGGCTGCTTAGCTCTTGGAAGTCTCTGGGAAGCAGAGTGGAAACAAGGAGCCAAGGACAAGATGTGGTTCCCAAAGTCACAACCCCAGTGACCCACCTACTCCAGCCATGTTCCACCTGCCTACAGTTATCAGCCAGTAATCCACTCAAATTACTAATCCATCAAATGGATTAATCCATTGATGAGTCACAGCTCTCATAATCTGGTCTCCTCACCTCTGCCTAATACAGGAGCTCTCTGAGGGACATCCCAGCTCCAAGTCATGACACAGGGGAGACTATGCAGGGGAGAGAAGGTATGTGGAAGTCCGTAGCGTCTGTTCAATTTTTCTGTAAATCTGAAACTTTTCCAAAACAATTGTGCCTATTCCATAGGGTTGGGCCACCAAGTCTGAGGCAGAAAGTCATGAGCAATGGAAGGGAGGAGGCAGGCAGAGGAGCCACTTAGGGAATGCATTTTATCATGTAGCTAGTGGGGAGTGGGGAGGGTTTTAAGCAGGGCAGATGAAGCATTTTTCCTTTGTGATGGACCTGTTGATGACTCCAGGACTTAACTTACAAGGCTCTGCTGCACATGGAACCAGATCACATCTGTGGAAATGCTTTCAATTCTGTTAATTGCTTGTAAGCTGCCTGTAAGCTGCCTGGTACCGTAAACCGGGAGGAAAAACTCTCGGAGGCAGAGTTAAGCTTTCTGTCTTCCTCAGGAGCCTCGGCCTAACTCTGACCAGTCATTTCTCTTCTGTCTTCTATCTGGTTTCTCTTCTGTAACCGCTCTGCCTACGTTCTGGCCGCTCTGATTCTGACCGACCGAGTGACTGCCCGACGGACCGAATGAATTCGTTCTCCTAACTCGGACCGCTTTCACCCGGTTATATACCTTCAGCTTTGCGGGTGCCTACAGGTGCGTCACATACATATCAGGTGAAACCCATGGCTTCCAGCTAGCTACAACAGCCCTTCCTAATTAGGGCTCCTTCATATTCCTTCCCTTTAGTTTAAAAAGGTGCTTTTGTTCTATTTTCTCTATTTTATTTTCTCTATTTTCTTTTATTTTCTTGTCCCTACCTAGCTTTTCACCTTTTATTTTTGAAAGGGTGGATATTTGAGCCCTTTTTGAGAAGGTGCTGTGGCTTTAAGGAAGCCTAATGCTGAGGAGCAGCTAACGCACCTAGTTAAGCACAATTGCATAAGCGGCTTTGACTTTTTTTTTTTTTTTTTTTTTTTTTTTTTTTTTTTTTCTCCTCTTCTTTATTTTTCTTTATGGCTTTCTTGCCAAAGCTCAATGGCTTTTTTTTTTTTTTTTTTCTGCATGGTTTTTACCATGCTATTTAATTCTCTATTTTCTTTTAAGCTCATGGCTTTTTTCTTTATACTAAAGCTCAAGGCTTTTTCTCTATATTTTTTATGGCTTTTGGCTGGCTACTTTGCTTCGGCTTTTGGCCGGCTCGCTTCGGCTTTTTCGCTGGCTACTCTGCTTCAGCTTTTCGCTGTCTACTCTGCTTCAGCTTTTGGCCAGCTACTCTGCTTCGGCTTAATTCTTAACTGGCTTCAACTGAGTCAGAGGCTCTGCTCTCTTGTTTCTTCTGTTTTTTTGCTGGTCTCAACTGAGTCTGAGGCTATGCTTTTTCATTGCTCTTATTTCTTAGCTTTTCTTCTCTGCCTGCCGAGCCCGGACGGACCACCATTTGTAAGCTGCCTGTAAGCTGCCTGGTACCGTAAACCGGGAGGAAAAACTCTCGGAGGCAGAGTTAAGCTTTCTGTCTTCCTCAGGAGCCTCGGCCTAACTCTGACCAGTCATTTCTCTTCTGTCTTCTATCTGGTTTCTCTTCTGTAACCGCTCTGCCTACGTTCTGGCCGCTCTGATTCTGACCGACCGAGTGACTGCCCGACGGACCGAATGAATTCGTTCTCCTAACTCGGACCGCTTTCACCCGGTTATATACCTTCAGCTTTGCGGGTGCCTACAGGTGCGTCACATACATATCAGGTGAAACCCATGGCTTCCAGCTAGCTGACTTCTGCTGACCTGGAGCAAGTTGCTGTTAGATTGCCTGTGGCTTCTACGTAAGAACCGGTGTCTCACCGTTTCAATCGAAGATCGTGAAGTCCTCATTATTCTACCTCCAGTGGAGTTTCTGCATGTGATAATATCCACACAATTTGGAGAAATGTTAAGCAACTTTTCTGTTGGAACCAGTACCAATCAGAGGTGGGGTACTCTGGACAGCGATGAGACCATTTTCTGTGGAAGAGACATGGGGGACACTCACCTCCAATGACGATGACCTGGACTAGAGCAAAATTCCAGAGACTGAAATTCAGACCATGTCTTAATTCAACTTTTAAAAATAAGGATAAAGCAGGAAAATGACAATGTGTATAAAATCTTGGAGGGCAGGGAACCACATGTGTGCATAAAAAGCCCAGAAATTTAAAGTGTGTGTCCCAAAGATGAGTTTTTCACTTGGCGCAGCCAAAGTTTATTCTCATAAACAATTGTGAAAACAAGTGACAATTAATCTGGATATAAAAGGAAGCAATAACTAACATTTCTGAGCACTCCCTACATGCCAGTCACTTTTCTACAATTTACCTCATTGGCCAGAGCAGGGCAGAGATGCCACCGTGTGGAGGGTTTAACTAACTTGTCCAAAGTTGCTGTTCACCCTGGGTGGCATGGTCATGGGCAGAACGGCAGTCCACCTTCCGACTGTACCTTCTGAGCCACCATGCATTTCTGTCCTGCACCCCAAGGAGGAAAGCAAGCCTTCAACACTGTAAAGCATTGTAATTCTAGGCATACTTTAATAGTTCAAAAATAGTGTTATGGGAGTACCATGGCCTTTGGGCTCAGACAGAGGAGATTCAAGTTCTAGTTCAGCTGCCTGCTAGGTCAGGGGAAGGTACAGAAACTACACAAAAATACATAAAAAGCTGCAGGTACTTTATTTTTTAGTCTTTATGTTCACGAAACATAGTGACATCAATCCAGCATCCAGCACCCAACGTGTCGCAAATGCGCAGTTCACATTAGGCCAGCTCTCTTCATTTCATTCTTTATGATTTCGTCTCCTGAATGGATTTTCCCAGCATGAGAGGTTGAACTGATTATTTTGGCAGCTCTGTCTCCCCATGAAAACGAATAAATTGGTACCCGATTTGGTCTCATTAGTTTGGTAAATATGAGTCATTCTGCAGAGTGAAATAACCTCTCAGAGAAATTTTAAGTGCTGTTTTTTAAAACTAAAAAGCTGTGGAGCAGAGTTGGAGTTCGTTAATCTCGCGGAGGCCCTGTCAGTGCCAGCAGCCAGGCTCGCTTCTCTGATATCAAGAGATGCAAAATCCCTCTTTGATGACTTTACTTTTGTGGCTTCTATTGCTGACAGTATAATTATATGGTTATTAATATCCTAAATGGCTTATCTGGCTGGCATATCAATGATAGTTCACTGAGAGAACAAAAACAAGGTTTCTCAGTTGGCAAGCTCAGAAGTGCACATCTGACCAAAACTCTGGTCTCGTCTCCGTCTGTGCCTGCCTAATGAAACAGGCACGGAAGGCTGTCAGTCTGTGTTTGCACAGGATAAGAACTCAAGAGTTAGAAAAAAACCACGGCTGTCACTTTATAGGACAATGTCCAAGATCACTGTTCCTGGCGTAAAGTGAGATACTTATTTCTCTGTCCTAGCATTTAAACTGTGTGTCTGGCTACTTGGAAGGTGACAGACACTTACAGATATTTACTTGAAGAGGTTAGGGACTTTTTGTTTACTTCTTGATGTATCCCAACTGTCCAAAACAGTACTAGGCAATATCAGGGGCTCTGATGTATGGGATGTATTCCAAATGCCTGATGTCACTGAAACTCTATTGTCACATATTCCAGTATGGCTCCATGGCCATCGCAAAGACCCTCACACACACACATCCACAGAATGAGGATGCTCTGTGCAGAACTTCTCTTCACATTCACTGTAAGCCTAGCATTTTCACTTAAATATGCTGTGTTAAAACAGTCTTATTAACTTCTGTCATCAATATACTTTTCCTCTGCTGTTCACACCCCTTGGTTCTACGGCCTGGTCCGGGAGAGACAGAAGGGAATTCATGGCATAAAATTGTTGGAAATTGATTCTGCTGATTCTTCTCCTGAACATCTCCCTTCCCTCTTCTTTTTCTCCACCACTACACCGCTAGTTCTGTTTCTCTTTCTTACTTCTGTGGCCACTTCTAAAGTCCCCCCATTACTGCCACTAGTTCTAATCCATTTTCCCCTCATGAAATAAGGCTTCCTGTTTGACTTATAAATGGTGGACTGATTGTGCCTTGTCCCCTCCTGGGCTCAGCATTTCTTTCCAAATAAAAGTAGACTTCCTGGGGGCACTTGATAGTCCTTTGTGATTTCATTTCCTGCTCTTCCTGCCCTCCCTCCCTCCTCTCTCTCCCATACCCGGGTTGCGCTACATCTATCGATTCCTTCCCTGTGTGTCCACGGGGCCCCTGCACCCTTCCCGCCACTGCAACATCAGATATCTTGTGCTCCAGGTAATGGTCCTTCCAGAAGCAGTTTAAACATGACCACCAGCACCAAGGCATCCTCAGTCTGTCCTGTTTGTCACTGAGATACAGTCCACCATCACGCCTTTTTGTACTTCTCGGTATTTGCATCTTATTTTTGCATTGTGGTGTGGTTATTTATGTTCGTGGGCATTTCATCCCACTGTCTGTAAGAGTCTGGGAGGCACAGAATATTGCAGAAACAGCCCCACTGCTCTTTGGTTCTTCCCATCAAGAGCTGCAGCCCAGAACTGTCACCAATGCCCAGTAAAAGGCTGGGCAATAAACATGGAGAGGTTTCAGCATGCATTTCCAGCCATGGGGCAAGTCAGCTGGTTTTCATAATTAGGCCAAATCCACTTCTGAAAAAATGTAGTGGGTATGAATATTTATGTGGCTGTTCTGCATCTGAGCTGCAGGTGTCCTGGGGCCATGGTCTCAGTCCCCTTGTGTGTGGTGACGTATCTTGTTGAAAATTGGACATAAGGTGCTAGTCAGAAACCATGTTTCTTGTTTTTAACTCGTAAAAAGTACAGGTCTTCTGATCAATGAATATGTGTAGCATGCTCCATTATTCTGTATTTTCAAATTACCCAGTGTTCAAATCACATGCCACCTTCACCTCTTTCTGGCTAGCACCCCACCCCCAACACAGATTAGAGAGGGGTGGGCCCCCTCCAAAAATGTGGGCAAATACCTGGGTACTTGCTGCCATGTGCCGTGTGTTCTGGCTCCCTGTGGGGCAAGGCAGCATCCCATCAGTCAGAAGGTAACACTGGAGAGGCCTGGGGAAGGGTTGTGATGGAGGTGGATAGGGTGGAAAGAGGAAGTCTGAGCAAGCCAGCAAGCTCCTCAGCAAAGCTGCTTGTGATTCCAAGATGTCCTCTGGACGCCGTACAGGAGGCCACCTGCACAGACGTGTGGCTCCTGGGAGGCCTATCCCCAGAGCTGGGAAGCAGGAGGTCTAGACGAGGCCTGGAAACAGCTTGCTTATCATGTACTCCCAGTCATTGATATGCATGGAGTTGGAGGCTGCAGCAAGCATTCCATCCCAAGGCTGGGAAAAGTGGAATTCTGACCCAGTACCTGACAGGCTCTGTTGTCACAATAGGAAATCCCCTGCTCCACCCCCACCCAAAAACTCATCAAGATGCTAGTGCAGGAGGAGCTTCTTTGGGGGAAGGGAGATGAAGGGGGAAGAAGGGGAAGGTGTGTAAGTTACCAAATAGCTCAAAGATGCAGGGCTGTGGCCTTCTAATGTTGGAGGGTGGGATTTTCTTCTACTGAACACAACAAAACAAACACTGCCCTCGGTGCTGACTCAGCAGTAAATCATCTCTACTAGCTTTGCGGGGTCCAGTAGCAAGGTACAATGAACTTGGGACTTAAAACCACAGAACTGTACTCTCTCACATTCGTGGAGGCTGGCAGTCTGAAGCCAAGTTGTTGGCAGTGTGTGTTCCTCCTGGAGGTACCAGAGGAGGACCTTGTGCTTTGATCTTAGCTTCTGGGGGTACCACAACCTTTAGGGGTCCTTGGCACTTGGATGCATTGCTCTAGCCTCTGCTCCATCATCTCACGGTGTCCTCATCTGTGTCCCTGTGTCCACCTTTCGAATATAGCCATTGCTGTTTATTTTAAAAGGGACATGCTTTTCTTTTCTTCTTCTCCATCTCCCCCTCCTGAACCTGGGGATGAGGAACAAGATTACCTTGAGTTATCTGTCCTCAAAGGAAGGAGATGTCACCAGAAGAACTAGGAAGTGACTATCTCCCAAATTAATAAGTGAATTTCAACACACCATCAGGTGCACCTGGGACCCCATGTCAGGGCATACCTTTGAATAGCTTCTTCAAAAGCCCTCTATTTTCCCTGATGGGCAAATCACAGCCTTTGGGACAGGAGCCCCCTGTGTTTCTCTTTTGCTATCAAAGCAATAAAACTTCTTTTGCCTTGTCTCAAAAACATGTTCTTGTTATTAGATTGGCATTGGGGACAAGGATGGAGCTTTCGGTAACAAAATCTGTGAGCCAGATAGGACCCAAGAGCAGCCCTTGCTCCAGCTTTCCTCATCTCTTTTCCTCTTCCTTCAAGGACACCCATAATACTGCAGTAAGTCTCACCCTAATTCCATGTGACCTCAACTTAACTTGGTCATACCTGTTAAGACCCTATTCTCAACTATGGTCACTTTCCCAAGTACTGGAGTTGAGGACTTCAGAATGTCTTTTTAGGGGACACATGCAACCAATAACTGTATCCAAGTAACAGTGTACAAGAATGTATTGTACAGGTCACCTCCTCGGTCATGGGCAGAAGCTCTAGAGCCAGAAGATGAATGGTCCTGTGCAGCTAGGCTACTTAATCTCTCCATCTGGTATGTAGAGGGGGACTGATGCCAGTGGATTGGAAATGCCCTGGAGCTTTTTGATAAGAACAGAATATGGGTTTTTCTGTGATTGAGTGTGGAAAGAATAGAAAAGAATGACTTTTTAAGACTCAAGCTGCTGGAGGGGGTGCTATTATTTATGCCATGTCCATAGTTTTGTTGCATAACAAACAATCCTACAAGATGCTATCTGTTTCAAGTACTTCTGAATTTAATCATGGGTTCCTTCCAGGATACCCTATGCTTTTATATCTTATATTGTTACCCAGGGTTTAAAATGGATTACTAAAGCCTAAGATAGAAGGAATAGGTATTTATTATAAAATAGACATATTTCATGGAAGCCCAACTAGCCTTGGAACAACCATGAGCAAATGAAAACATAAAACTCTGCCTTTTGGCCAGTTTTGCAAAACCTTGGAAAAGGTCTTCTAGCTCTGTTTGAAGATAATTTCCTGACTTCCAGGGCAGAATTTATTGAGTGATTAGATTAACTAGGAGGGTTGCAATTGGCTGTAGTCTTGCTAAGGAGACTTTGGGATACCCCTCACTGGGCCTGCTGCTTACAGCAGAGAATTGTCCACCCTAATGTGATGCCCCCTTTCAGGAGGTGAGTTAAGACCAGCAACTGGCTTGCAGAGGGATACAAATGCCTTAGATGAGGGGCTGTCCCAATCCCACAGCTCCCCACAGTATCAACTGAGCCCTCAGCTGAGACCACATGCCAGTTGCTTCACTCCTTTCTGGGTTTTACCTTTCAGTTCCTGAAGTCGTGAGGACACCCCGCAATAAAACTTTAGCATGTTATTTTCTCTTAGATTTGTTTTCAAGGTCTTTGCTTTCATACTTTCATTTTGACAGGCCACAGAATATCACACTGGTCTTGTCAATGGATGAAATTATTCCAAACACCCTGTTGAGCCTGTCATTCCAGAAAGGGCTTTGACATCTCCACGTGTGGTGCAAACCTCTCTGCTGTTTCAGCCTCACGGTCCAGCAAATCCAGCAGTACAGGAAGCCTCTAGGAGACAGCAGTGTCCACAGAGCCTCCAGAAAGCCCAGTAAGTGGATCCCAGCGGAGGCCTTCAGGGTCATGGAGTAAAGCCACAACTGCACTGGAGACAACCACTCTCCTCTTGAGAAGCATCTTTTGTATGCTAGGCCTTGGTAGATATTGAATACCTGGTCGTGACTCTAGTGGCCTTGCAGCCTTCCTCTGCTATCTGTTCCTTGAACCAGAAAAATCACAGAAGGAATTATGTGTTGAAATGGAAATGATCTGTAGGACCTTGCCAAAGCCAATCCAGAAGGCATAGGCAGCCTGCATGGAAAAGTGAGTGCCACCCCACACTTACCCGCTCCTGTGCTTCACCCCTTCTCCCTCCACTCACCTGCAGCCTTGTGGGCACTCCTCCAGTGCTAGTGGACATAATGGAGAAGAGTGAAGGGTCTCTTTTGAAAGTGGATGTGTACTGCACACTGCCATAACTAAAGGTGGTTGGCTACTGCAAGGCAGCCCTAAACGGGTGACCGTGGAGGACATGAAGTGAAGTGATCTCACTGGAAGAATTTGGGAGGTATTTTTTGTCTGTTCATTTTGCAGTGAAAATAAAAAAAAAAAAAAAAAAAGTTAAGCTTAGAGCTATTATAAGTGGATTAATTGGCTTCTCTAGGATTTTTTTCAGAAGTAACTATGAGAAGTTAGGTGACATACAAAGAAACAGTATGTAGATGGATTTCTTCAAAAGGGCATAGATAATGAAGATATTTGTGAAAAAACTAAATGGACACCATATGGCACACCCTATGGAGAAAACTCTCAAGGTGGATGAGAGGAGCATCCTGTGGATTCCAGTCAGCCTCTCTCTCTGGCCACTCTGCCATTGCTCTGTGGGCCTCTGCCAAAGGATCGTGGTACAGGGATGGAGGCCATGTATATGCTCTCTAGCATGCACATCCTTCACCAAGACGAAGTGGACACTGATGCCGTTAGCAGAGACTAAAGCTAAGTACCCAGTGTGGGGGAAGCATGCACTTAAATTTCTCCCAACAGTCTTTGTTTATGCCTCTTGTCCTGCTGCCCTCTTAGCTATTCCCTTCATTCTTGAAATGTCTCATTCTAGATAACATATTGCATGGTAGCTTTACTGGCACTGCAGCACTGGCTCATGAAATCATCTTGCTAGCAGGTGGTAAGTGCATTACGGCCTTCCCTTCCACAGTGATGTGGCAAAGATTTATTTACCCTGCAGAAAATATTTCTAATGAACCATAGTTCAATGACTTATAAAATACCCATCCATCACCATGTTATCCCCATTTGCCGAGATACTAACCAAGGAAATCATTTTACTGTGAAGGAGAATTTGTAATGAACTCAAACTTACAAATTAATTTATTTTCATCATGTGGCTCATAAAACAAAATCACTGGCTTGATAGATGGACTGAACTTCTGGGACTAAGGTCAAATTTTTTGAAGTAACATCTTACAGGTTGGGGTTCTGTGCCATGAAATAAAGTCTATGCCTTAAACCAACAGTTATTCATATCACTTAGGATCTGAACAGGAGGCAGAAGCCACATCACATTTTGAAAGTGCAGAGATGAGAATAAAGAATTATTAACTATAATAGGGGGCTGCTCACTATGGGACAAAGAGAAATAGAAAACATGCAGCATGGCAGATATATAGAGCAGACACTACCACTAAGGTTTACAAGAGCACCTAAGGAGGTACCCACCTGCAAGAACCTCACTTACTGATCAGGTAGATGCAGACATCATTGGAAAGGATGCAGCCAAAGTCCACTGGATGACAGTGAAGTTCACAGAGGTGTCACATAAGTGGGACGCCTGGGACCCTGGAGGAACAGTCTCCCAGGAGGAAGCCTACCACAGGCATCACTGAGGAGAAACTTCTCTGGGGTAGGAGGAAAGGTGCCCATGGGGAGATGCTGCATTAATGGAACTTGCTGGGAATCTTCCCTCTGGTGTCAGTGAAGCCCCATTTTCCCTATTGACATGGGGGATGCTCATGGGGAAAGCTTCCTGTGAGAAAGTGCAGCAAGCTGTTGGCTCCCATGTGCTTGCAAGAGCCTATGAAAAGGGGCATCTGGAACCAGGAGTTGAAGTCCCATTCACCTGAAGGGCCCCTCCAGGGCTACCTACTGATGAAGGTTATCATTGTGCCCCCTGACAAATCAGACATGTTTGTAGGGTGAATGTCCATTATTAAAAAACCAGCCATGAGGGCTGGGGCTGGGGCTCAGCGGAAGAGTGCTCGCCTCGCACGTGCGCGGCCCGGGTTCGATCCTCAGCACCACGTAAACATAAATGCATTGTGTTGTGTACAACTAAAGTAAATAAATAAATGTTAAAAAAAAAAAACAGCCATGAAAAGTGCGTTTGGAGGTGAGAGATGGTGAGTTGATAAATAGCACTATCCTCCCCTTTGGCTTCTCAGTTTCCATGGTCGCGCTTCTACATATATCTTAACTTCTGTACAGCAAGCATGATACAGATGTCCTTCCTATCAGTATGGGATTTTCAAGCACCCTCTAAAGTGTCTGGTCATTGTGCTCATGACTAGCTGCATTCATTACTCCTCCATCTGTCAAAGACACACAGTACTGCCACATATTCTCTGCTGTAAAACGAGTTCTTTTATCACACGGTGTTTAGGGATGCTATGATGATGGATAATGGTGCCAGCAAGAGCATTACAGGCAGAGAAGGAAAACCTGTATCCAGAATATGTCTTTTTTGATGACAGGAAATCTTAGATCTCTCCACTAGGGAAGAGGGCCAATGTAATCAACCTACCACCAGGTGGCTAGATGGTGCCCCCTGAGGAATTTTGCCATATCAGGGGTCATTAATGTTATCTAATTTCAGAAGATTAGGTACTCAGCATTAGCACTGGCCAAAAGGCCAGTTTTCCCCCTAGCTAAACTCACAGGGAAGTGGCCTGTTGTGTTGCTAGGGAAAGCCATCTCTCAGGGGATGCCAGGTCATGCTACTCACCAGGATGGTGCTTTCTGGGTGCCACAGAAACCTGCCCACAGAGTACTCCACTGGTGGCATTCACTGGAAATCTGTTCTCTAGATCAGGGAAAGCCACATATAGGGACCTAGGTCACTGTGGAACTCAGGCTGAAGCCACTCCCACAGGTAGCTTTACATCTTTACCGTGCCAGGGGAAGTCACCGCTGGGAAGGTGTGGCATGCTGAGCTGGCTGCTGCATATTGCAGATATCTGCCAAGATGAGCACACCTGAACTAGGCATAGGCTCCTTCCTCCTGCATTGTCCCTTCAGCATCCTCTAGTGACAGCACTCTCAGTTGCAAAGGAGAAATGCTTATGAAGAGGCCAACTTCATCATGTTAATCAGCTTTGCATCACTGTGACCAAAGTGCCAGGTAATCAACAACTTAGAGGAGGAAAAGTTTAGTCTGGCTTATAGTTTCAGAGGTCTCAGTCCGTGGTCAACCAACTCCACTGCAGAAACATCATGGGGGAAGCAGCTATGATAGCCAGAATGTGGGTGGGGAAGAGGAAGGAGCCAGGGGCAGTACAGTCTCATGGCTATGCCCCCAGCTATCTGCATCCTCCAGCCACTCCCCGCCTGCCTACAGTTTCTACCCAGTAGTCCATTCAAATTATTAATCCATCAAATGGATTAATCCATGAAGGGGGGTTACTGCCTTCATGATCCAATCATTTCCTAAAAGTCTCACCTCTGAATCTTACAGCATTTGGGATCATCTTTCAACATGTGAGCTTTTGGGGAGACATTCCACATGCAAAGTGCTACCTCCACATTACAGAGTAGGCAATAAAGTGTGAGTCTGGAGATGAGGACAGAAAACTGTACGGCCTCATCACGTACCATGTTCTCCCCTGCACCAGAGTACATGTGTCAGAGATCAGGGAGTGAAGGAGGGAGGAGACTGTCAATCACTATAGTTTTGATTTCCATAAAAGCAACCTTGTGGTTCACTGGTTCAGATGATGCTCTGCAAGGGAAGACAACTTTGACTAGAATTAACAGTGAAATTCAAGTTAAATCAGAACCTAAACCTCCCTACTAACCATTTTGGTCTCCTTATGATGGTATACTGCCTTGAAAAGAAGAGGGTCCCTGATTTTGCCAGGGAGGTTGATTCAAAATGCCAAGAGGAAACTCTGCTAACAAAACACATTGTCAAGGCAGACACACTGTCCAGAAAGACAATGCATGAAATCCAAGGAATGCATTTGGCTATTTTTTATATAGCTCATCTCCATATTATCAGTCAACAGGAAATTGTGGCAACTCAGTGAAGAAAGTTCTGCTAAGAACATGGATCCTCTGTGAATAAAGGCATCAATCACTCTTCCAGGAAGAACCTTCCACCTGGCTGAAAGGCTGTCGAGAAATGGGCAAGATGGAATGGGTGGTGGTAGAAGATGGCCACAATTTGTTAACTCCTCCTCAAGAGCTCCATAGTAGTAACCAGAACGCATGTTCTGTTGATTAATTTGACCCCCTTTTTTTTCTCTCCATTTTTTAATTTAAAAATCACTGGTGGTGCCAAGATTTTAAGTTTCAGGTGATAATAGAAAGATATTGACATTCTCTGGATCCCTTGCCTTTATAAACCTTGTAACAATCTATGAAAAAGTAGAGTTTGCATAAGGGGTAATCTGCCAGTCCAAGGGGCACTCAGGGAGCCCTGAAGTGCTTGTGGAAGGTTCTACAGAGTAGGGCCTGGTTAAGGGCCTCCTTAGTTGCCCAAGACATTGAGTCACCCTACTACTTGCTGATGCTGATGGCTTGGGACCAATCACCATCTCTGAATACTTCTTTGCTCATCTGTGAAATAAATAAAGATGGCGACACACTGCATGTTGTTATCATAAGGCACACATGAAGAAACGTCTATGAAGGAGTGGGAAGATTTTAGAATAGTATAAAATGCTAGTAGATTTTTATTGACTTACAAAATTCTTATCTCAAGATAGATAACAGGAAGTCTCATAAAACTTTCACCTCAGTGTCTGTACCAAACTGTTCTAATTTTTTTAAAAAAAGGAACAAAAAATAAAAACCAAAATAAAACAAAGCCCTAATGAACAACAGCCTCCAATGCAAGAGGGCATGATCTTACTTCAAGCATCTAGAGACAGGCACTGTGTTATAGTTTGATCTGCAATGCTCTCCAAAGACTCATACTCAGAGTTTGGTCCCTAGCTGGTGACACTATGGGGAGGGGGGATCTTTGGGAGATTGGGCCCAGTTGGACCATGTTTTATCCACGGACCCTTCTCCCCCTACCCTCTCCCTCACTCTGCTTCCTGGACACCATGAGGTGCACATATTTGATCTGTCACACCCTCCCTGCCATGAAGTTCTGTCTTACTATAGATCCCCAATCAAAGGACCCAAGTGACCATAGCTGAAACCTTCAAGATTGGATGGCTCCATTTTTTGGGCCTGAGGTGGGAAAGGACATGATGACTGCAGGGTGTGGTGGAGGAAGCTGCTTAGCTCATGGCAGTGGGGAAGGGGGAGAGAGAGAGAGAGAGAGAGAGAGAGAGAGAGAGAGAGAGAGAGAGAGAGAGAGAGAGAGAGAGAGAGAGAGAGAGAGAGAGAGAAGCAGGGGATGACCCCAGTGACCTCCTTCCTCCAGCTAGGTCCCACCTTCCAAGGCCTCCACCACCTCCCAGTAGCCAGTCAGCTATCAGTGAACTAGTCCAGTCTTGAGGTCAGAGCCCTCATGATCCAGTCACTTCCCAAGAGCCCCACCTCTGCATATGGCTCACTTGGGACAAAGCCCTTAACACACGAGCCTTTGGGGGCCGTTAGAGGTGCAAACCCCAGCAGTCCATGAAAACTCGCAGCCTGTGGCTCACCTTATGAATGCATCTAAACAGTGCTCCTAACTGGTATTCCACTACCTCCCCAATCCAAAAGACCCACAATTCATTGTCAGCTCTTTTGTACAGTGGTACAAAGTAAGTTCTCTCTACATTTCAAAGGATTATTTCAATATTCTCTATACTCTATATCCCTAGAAACTTCATTAAAGTATAAAAGCATTTATCCTGCTGTAGACAGATGGATGTGAGCCAAAGTCCTCATGTCACCTGACTCTCCCAATCCAAAAATTCCAATGGAACGGTGATGTTTCCAGAGCCCACGTTCAGTGATGGTCAGTGTCTAATAGAGCATGAGGGAGCTTGCCTTTTTCTGATGCACAGTTAATCTGCTCAGTAGTTATGGATTTTTCTAGGGTCAATTTATATTTTTAATAATATATAATTATTGTTTTTAGCAATTTTCAATTTCATGAACAAGTTTCATCAGTCCACCTCTTCCAATTAGGCCCTAACTCCTAAAATTTCCACCACCTTCTAATAGTGCCACCATCTGGGGACCAAGCTCTCAACAGGAGCCTTTGGAGGACAATGCAGGTCCAAACTCTAACAGAGTACATGTCCCTAGATACCTGAAGTAAGATCATGCTTGTTAATAAAATCGAGGTTGTCAAACTTCTTTTAAAAATCATACATATTTTAAAATCTATACCCATTACTGTGCCCTCTTTTAAATTATTAATTTGAATTAATAATTTTAATTTCAGTTCTTTTCCTCTGAAGCCCAAACACATTTTGCATGTTTTTCTGTCCTATTTTGTCAAGCCTGTGTAATTGTATATCTAGTTTTTTTCAGTCCCCAGTGTGGCTTTTCTCTTTTTATGTAGCTTCCTTTCCCATTTTCCTATTGACTTTTTGTCTTACAGTTTTCTTACATCATGTTTTCCTACTCCACTTTATAGACACTCTACCTCCTTGTGTGCTTTGAAAAGCTGAACCAATTATTTCCCATTGAAATGCAATTATATTTCATAAATGAAATAATGTTCTCTTTAGTCATCATTGAACAATGTGATTTTTTTAAATTTGAATTTTTTTAAAATTTGAATTCATTTTTTCCAGTATATGGTGTGGGCCCACAGTGCTTCTCTTGGCATGTGGAAGTGTTAGATACCCTTAGAGCTCAGATGAAGGTCATGCCAAAGGGCTTCTAGCAGGAATGGCTAGGAGAGCTGTCCTGGGAACTGTCCACAGTACTGAAATATCTTTTGTTTTGTTGTCTTGTTTTAAATCTCTCTAGCCTTTTTGGACAGGGCACTCTATCTCCCTGGAATCTAGACACAAGTTCTAAATGCTACGTGTGCTAGTTACTAATGCGGTATTATTGTCTCCTGTCCCTGTCAGTGGAAATATGTGTGTGTGTGTGTGCATGCACACACACGCACACCTTTAAATTTGATTGTTTATATGTCCATGTCAATCCATCCATCTACATAATAAAAGAGGATATCAACAAATAGGGTCTATTTCCATATTTCTACCTCCTTTCTTGTCAGAATCTATCTCCCATTTCCAACATATTCTCTCATATGCTTAAGCTCCTGGGTGGAAAACTGTGTCTCCTTGGCCCTCCTCCAATCTTGGATTTGGCAGACCAGTCTTCCTTGTCACCACTGGAATGACCTTGCAGACTTGGGTTGATTCCACTTTATGGGATATTGTTGTTGATTAACTTTATTTTGGCCAAAACTGAGAAAGAAACTAAATGAGAGAAAGCGGGAAGGAAGAGACTAAGGGACGGACAGCTGGCCTGGCAAGTCCTTACTCAACTGTGGAAGCTCAGCCCAGAGGAATCTTCTTAGACGTTGCCACTTAGATCATGCCAGCAGGATCTCCATGTTCTGAGAGCCACCGGTGCCCGCTGTCTGCTGCCCAAGGTTCAGAGCTTCTCTGTGTATCTCGAATTGCTATGGCTGCTGTATGAAATTAACTTGTATATAGTACCTACCTCTGTCAGGCTCTGTGTTGGTGTCTTCTAAAATGCAGTTTATTTAATGCATTTCCATCCTACACCCCAATAGGCAAAATGCACAAAGTTGTCCATGCTCAAAAGCATGGAGACAGAGTCTGTGCCCTCCTTCTGCCAGCGAAGAAACCTGCATGGAAACTGGAATGGCTTTTCCAAGTAGAGGGCATTTTGTAATTTAGGACGGAATAGATTAGAAAGCAACAACCTGAACACTCCGTCATCTAGAGAGGTAACTTTTCATTCATGACACCTGTGCTTTTCAAGATGACAAAAGCTGTGTCATTCTCCTGGGCCCTGGGTAAACAGAGGCACCTGTCTGGACCATGGTGGCAGAGGGAGAATGAAGGTGACAAGTGGGTGTCAGCCTGTGAAGTGTTTGCTCAGAAGGCACACAGCCCGCTAGCTGGTCCAGGAGATGGGAGTGGCCACTTCTGGTGTCCACTGAGCAGGGAGCGTAATTTTGCTTCTAGGAGAAAGCGATCAATATTCTGCAATGACATTAAGCTGACCCCTCTGGTAACTAAGAGCTGGAATTTGAAACCCAAACTTTTTTTTTCCTTTTACGTTAGGAGTCAGTGTGTATTTCCCTGTGTGGCATTCACTTTTGTTAGTTTTCAAGTGTACGCACAATGACTGCTGACACTAACTGTTCTTAAACTACTTAAGGGTAAGTTCTGTGTGCTTCTATTGCACAAATCTTCTCTAACCAGAGGTCAGAGCCAGTTATTTCCCTTCTCCGGCCAACTCTCATTCCAGATGCCTGGTCCTTGGCCCCCTTGTCCTGTGTGTTCCCATAGAACATGCCTGTGGTCCAGTGGAGAAGGATCCACCGTTCCAGATCATCGTGATGCTCCTTCTGCTATTCTTTCCCAGCCAGTCTCTGCACACACACCCTCACACACATGCACAATATAAATAGTCTACTTACACATTTTTTGAATGAAGACTAAAATCCTTGCCTAAGCCTAGAAGGCTGTATGTGGTCTGGCTTTGTATGATGCCCTGCAAACACCAGGCCAGTGAAGTCCAGGTCTGTACCTTTGCTGTGCTCTCCTCACCACAGGCCCTCCGCACATGCTTCCTCAGTGCCTGGAATGGCTTCGTCCCACATGCCTCATTGGCTTCTTCCCATGTGCCTCACTAGCATTCTCAGGGCATCCTGTATCTCTGCTTCCAAACACTTAGCACAGGGGGATTCCATGTAGATCTCAGGGTCCTTGAGTCAGTGGCACTCCCCAATGTGTTGTCAGTTCAACATGGACAGAATTTGTGCTGTCTGAAGACCAGCACCGTATCATGATGGAGGTGACAGTTAACAACTATTAAGTGAATTAAGAAGGGCCTTGCTGATTGCTTCTCTGAAATTAATCTCTACCATGTCTGAGACCCTGCTGAAATTTGTGCACCTTATTGCACACTGCCATGGTAGACAGAATAATGGCTTCCCAGAGTCCAAGCCCCAACCTGCAGCACATGTGGCAGTGTCACCCTACATGCTGAAGAGACTTTGAGAGGTGACAAGCTGAGGATCTTGAGGTGGGGGGGTTATCCTGCATGATGCCACGAGTCGGGTGTAACCACAGGGTCCTTTGAAGGGAGAGAGGGAGACAAGAGGGGGACTTGGGAAGGCCATGCCGAAGGCTTTGAGAAGGGAGGGGTCATGGCCAACAGACTCGGGTGGCTTTTAGAAGGAACAGCCACGTGAATCGATTCCTCCTTGGAGCAGAGCCCCGCCAACACGTTCAACCTGCTTCTGAGATGAGGTCTCCGGAACAGTGAGAAAATAAATTTGTGCTGTGAGTCACTAAATTCTCATTAATTTATCACAAAAGCAATAGAGAACCAATGAGGCTATCTTGAATTATATTTATTCCTCTTCTGACCTCACCAGGGTCAGACTCCACAGAGATATGGGTACCCGCCTTTGTAGCCCAGGAGGCTGCATTCCAAACTTCATCAATTCATTCACATTTTGAGGTTTTTTACTCTTATTTATTTTAGGGGAGACTTTAGGCTTTTGTGTGAATTGTAAATAAAGAGAAGTGACATGGAGGAATTCTCTAAGTTCTAGTTCGTGTTTATTTCTGTAGACAATCCACACTCCAAGGGGAAAGAATTGCGTTGGCACGTGTCCTCTAGACGTGCCATGTGCCGCCTCTCTATTTCCTGTGCTGTTCCTCTGTCTACTTCTTGCCACTGCCTCCCAGAACGAAGACCTGAGTGCTTACTCCACTCATGCCAGGCATTAGAACTCATCGGAGAAAGTTTCCAGGAAACCCACAGCTACCTTCAAGGTTGCATTAGAAGTATTTGCTGATGACAGCAGGAAGTGAGCCCACTGTGGGAACTGCAGGACAGGAGAGCCTGGAATATGTGCTGTGATGCTGTAATGTCATTCAAATTCCCTATAATGAATAATTGTCCTCTAATCGAGTAGTAAAGCTGATGACGGAAACATGAAATGCTACCAGTCTAAGATGAAGATGAAGCTGGGCTCGTTTCTGGTGCAGAGGGGTGCATTCTCCACACCCACCTCCCGACTCCTGGTGTCTTACAAAGGCAGTCATCCCAACGTCAGCCTGTCCCACCACAGTCTGGACCCATCAATGACTATGGTATGGCATCACTCAAGGTTCTGTTTCATCAGGATCTACTTAATAAAAAGGTGAAGAAATGAAGCTGCTTTCACCTTTAAACTCCCCATGTCTGGTTTCCAATTTGAGTTTTTGAAAAAAAGATTTTAGCATTGAAATAAACTAAAATTTGAACAAATTCCTCCTTCTGCTGAACAGTTTTCACACATTTCCTCCTCTGAAACGCCTTCACGTCTTCCTTCTGCGCTTCCCAAGTCTCCTCCACAGAGGCCTGGGTGGCGTGTCACATCCGCAGAGGCAGCCAGACGGGCTGTGCAAGAAGCAAGGGTGTTTATCAGACAGACTTCCGCTGTGACCCCGGCACTCTGTGGGTTGAGGTTTGACTTGGGGGACAATATTGCTCTTTGTGCTTTCATAAATGTTATTTTGGGTTATTTTTGCAGCAACTCTACTAAGAAATCACTGTGCTTTCCATCATTTTCAGACATGATAACTTGAAGCTTATAAAGATGAGGTGACTCACCCTAATAACGGATGGCCAAGGTGGTGCGAGGCCAAGTCAAAACTGCTGAACTAATTCAAGCTTCTCATTTTCTCGACAGGAAGATTAGGGCAAAAGGAGGAAGAGTGAAATTTGCCAAAATTACTCCAGGAGTTAGGAGCAGAGCAAGTATTAGAATCTAAACTTCTGAGTGTGAGCATCAGTATGGTTTGCAATACTGAGGTGAAGGAAAATAAGTGCAGAAAAGGGGAAAACAGCTTAGCTTCCGTCTGATTCCTATCTTACGCGTATTGGGAGTGTTGAGGGTGGGTAGGAACACTCACACAATTAGACCGAATTTCCTTGATTAAGCAATAATACAACCATCAACTCTAGTATTTGATTAAACTGAATAAGCAAGAACTCTATCTATAATGTTTTCATCACCGAGGAATCAAAAACACCCATGTTCTACATCCATCCCCTTTATGTTTGATCAATACTTTTTCATAGTTTGTAAAATACCATCCTTAACAAAAAGAGAAATTATCTCTGTGTCCCATATGCTCAAACCTAGTTTCCTAACAAGATAAAATTTCTATTAATGATTCATTGCACTTTCTTCCAGAACTGATTATCTGTATTTACAACACACACATGGTGTTGGTGTTTTAAAATATAAATCCTATCCTGATATACATACATTGTGGAGTTCCTTCTTCCCCATAGTGTCTCATGGACATCTATGTCAGCATCACATAGGTACTTCCTACTTTTCCAATATTAAGGCATAAAGTGAATGTATAAAGGAACTACCTGTCACAAGGTATATCACTGAAGGAATTTAAACACCCATATTGAAAGAAATGTCCCACAAGTGCGCTGACTTTTCTATTTATAAGCATATCTCAGACTTATCAACTTAGCTTAGGAATAAGATTTATGAAATCAAAAAGCAAACGTTCGATGTTTCTGTGTCTGCCAACACCAGGAAATTTTCTGGGACACAATTTCCTTTTCTGTAAGGTGGGAGTGGTAATACTTAGCTCAGTGGCGCTTTTGCAAGGTAGAAATGAAATATTGCACGAGAGTTCCTGCCACAAAGAGGTGTGCAGAAACACAGTTAGCCACTCTGCTTCCTCACAGGTTGGGTTCGTCCCTTTTCCTCAGATGATGAACTGTGGGGAACGAGTGCTGTCCCCCTTTTACATTTATTTAGACAACCCAGAGTGAGATGTGGTGTATCTAATTCTAGCTCCTGTCTTTCCAAATGATTCCCAGCCCCAACAGTCCTCAGACCTGTCAGAGCCTACTGTCAATTGGGTCTACCCCGTCTCATGTCCCTCGCCCTCATGAAGTCCCCTGCCCAGTATACTAGAATATTCTAGTGGCTTCTTGTATGGACCTGCCAATCCCTTTATCCTGTCTCTCTTCATATCACTTTCTAGGCAAAATATCCGTCTTTAGGTCTGGATTTACTTAGATGCAGACTTCCTCTACTCTGCTCTGCACAGGTAGAAGTGACTGAGAGGATTTATGAAATCAAAAAGCAAACGTTCGATGTTTCTGTGTCTGCCAACACCAGGAAATTTTCTGGGACACAATTTCCTTTTCTGTAAGGTGGGAGTGGTAATAGGTGCACAGGTAGAAGTGACTGAGAGGAGATGTTTAGACACACGTCACTATGCTGACCACGCATTTCAAATGGGCCAGAGGACATGCCAGAACTCAGCATTTTCCCATCACTCACGTAGAGGTAGCACCGCATCACCTCTGCTCTTCTCAAACAACGAGCCTGCACTCATCTCACCCGTCCTATGTTTATATCTTCTTCAGTAAAAGCATAAGCAATCAGAAGAATGACCCACAAAGGCCACCCTGCCGTAGGCCTACCTCCCAGCACCCATGGCCTGTGACCACGCTGGTCTTGGTTCGACCCTTCTGCCCATGACCACAGTCCCACCTGTCCTTCCCTATTTAAGAACGCCACTCTGGAATTTCTACTCTTCTAGACTTCCTTCACTGCTCTTTCTTATTCCACTAGGTTGTTGCCATAGAGATAAGAGTGCAAAGGAGCTCCAGCTTGCACACCCTGATGCACATTCTCCATCCCGCGTCTTCCAGCTGTCATTCTGTTTCCCACTCCTACACTTTGGGAATATCCCTTCAGAAAGAGTCTGTGCACTCCTTGTCCCCAGCTCCTCTCTGCCAACTCCTTACACTCAGCTCAGGGAGGTCTTTGCCGACCCTTTCCACCCAGCTCTTTGTGTGGTCGTGGAAGACTGCCAGGTCCTGGAATCCAAGGCCACGTCCAGATGCACCTCTTGTTTTACTTTTTGGGAGCATTTGGCCAGTCGATTCTCTTTCCTTCTTGAACGTGTTCTATGCTTCGCTTCCTGGTTGCCACGACCCACTTCCTGCCACAACCCACTTCCTGCCACACATACCCTGCCTTCCCCTCAGCTCCCCCAGCTCCCTTTCTCATCATCCTTCCCCCTCGACTTCCAGGCACCAGAGAGCATAGAGAGCAGCCTTTCCCTGTCTTCCTTCCTTTCACCCGCGCCCTGCGTGCTCTTATGCAGTTATGCAGTTGCACTGGCAACTCCCAGATTTTATTTCCTGATCATTTTATTTCCAGAGCAGATTGTTCTCCTTAATGCCAGCTTTCCATATACAATGACCCGCTAGAGATTTCTAGCCGCACATGTCCTCGTTCACTCCATACATCTCAGGTCTATATCTGAACTTTCAATCTGTACCCTAAAATGCTGGCTTTCCATGGTTTTCCCCGTTTCAGTTAATACCACCTCCAGTTTTCTAGTTATTTAGGCCAATAACGTTGGGGTCATTCTAAGTCATCATATTTCCATCATACAACATGCCCCCCATATGTCATCAAATTCTGTTAGCAATAGTTTCCAAATGCATCCAGAATCTGACCACTCCTCATGCTACTGCTGCTCCCCTGGAGTGAGCCCTGTCATTGTGTCATTGCAAAAGCATCCCCTCCTGTCCTTTCCCTTTGTCCTTCCCCCTTATCAGCTATTCCCTAGGAGTTGCAAGACTGATCCTAATGAAACATTAAGATGACATTTTTAATCTGCTAAAACTCTCTAATGTGCTGAGTAAGAGCAAAAGTTCTTGCACTGGACTACGATTGCCAGGAAAATGTTGAGATTTTAGAATTCCAATGAGCAGGACTTTTCCCACTGGGGGAGTCAGAGGCTTTTTGTAAAATTGTCTCTTAGGTTGGTGTATGCTTTGAGGAGGAATAGATATTGAAAGAATTGAGCATTAATTCAAGGTGGAGAAAACAATGAATATGGAGGACCCAAAGAAGACCTGTAGTGTTCAAGGATTTTTAGGGAAACAAAGGATGATAGATTCATAAACAGCTCATCAGGAGACAAGAAGAAAAGGATAGAGTTGAACCAGATCACAAACGCTCTTATAAAATGTTCTGGATTCTTTATGGTAGATAGCAGATGAGCTGAGAGATTATTATTTTTTCTATAGAGGAGCAAGATGATCAGAACTGTTGAAGGTAATCCCAAAGCACAATGCTGGCTACAGCACCCTAGGGAGAGCAATGAGAACACTGTCACCACAGAACAGGCCAGGACAGTGTCCAGGGGAATGAAGGGGAGGCTGGAGGACATCACGTGACACATATGAGAACCTGGCATTAATGACAAAGGGACTGAGCCTTGGGCAGGCACTGAGTGGTCACAGAGTATCATGATGTCCCAGAAATGGACTTCAGCTTCTAAACCTCAGAAGGGGCAACAGAGTGGCAGAGAAGCAGGCCATTAGGTGAATTTCCCAAGTCTCCTGCTCTGTTACTTTGCAAGTGAAAACAAAGGCTGAGTCTCCCTTATATGAAATGCTTGGGACCAGAAGCATCCCAAGCACAGTGTCCCTGTGTCTCCGTGGTCTGAAGTTCAGCCGGAATGCTTGAACTGACTGGTCGTGAGGGTCAAGTCAGTGCCGTGGGCAGGTAGAGGGCTACAGCAGCCCGGCTTCTGACATTCCATCACTCAGTGCATCGTTTTAGAAAACCCACCCTTATTCTAGGCTTAGATCAATTTTGTCCACAAAATATGACCCAAGGAAGCGTGGCTGGTATGTACCAAGCAGTTGTTGCTTAATGCATGTTTAGAATAGAACAGATTAACTCTGCTCAAGTCAAGGATGCTCACACCTGCCACTGTCCTCCATCTCTGAGCACCACTGCCCTGTCGTAGAAAATCAGAATCATCAGGCAGAAATGTGGCCTCAGAAAACCATTCAGGCCACTGCTAATTCTTTTTGTTGATCCAAGATTTTTCTTTTCAGTAAACATTTCATGGCTTTGTGAGAAGAGAGATACCTGGCTTAAATAATGTGTTTCCTACAAACAGTTGGAAATATTTAGAAAATATCTAGATTAAAATATTAACCAGAACTTAAAGTTATCACTTAAAAAAGTGACCAAGCTAACATTCACATTTTTTAGTTGTTTTAGGAATTAATTATATAGTTTTTGAATCATTTTTGCAGCTTTATGGAGATGATTGACATATCAAAACATCTACACACACAATGTATACAACTTGACAAGTGTGAGCATGTGCATGCGCACGTCCATGACCTCTTAGTCCTTCCTGGCATCTCTGTTTTTTCAGTAGTAACAAAATGAGATTTCTTTTTTTCTTTTTTAATTTGTTCTTTTTAGTTATACATGACAGTAGAATGTATTTTGACATATCATACATACATGGAGTATAACTTCCCATTTTTGTGGTTGTATGTGACATGGAGTTTCCCTGGTCATGTATTCATATATGAACATAGGAAAGTTATGTCTGATTTATTCTTCTGTCTTTCCCATTCCCATCCCCTGCCATTCCCCCCCCCCCCACTCCGCCCTGTCCAATCCAGTGAACCCCTCCCACCCTACCCTGTATATTGTGAGTCAGCATCCACATATCAGAGAGAACATTCAGCCTTTGGTTTCTTGGGACTGGCTTATTTCACTTAGCATGATAGCCTCCAGTTCCATCCATTTACTGGCAAATTGCCATAATTTCATTCTTCTTTATAGCTGAGTAATTTCCATTATGTATATATACCAATATTTATATTATGTATATATTCTTGATTCATTCATCTGTTGAAGGGCACCTAATCTGGTTCCATAGTCTAGCTATTTGAATTGACCTGCTATAAACATTGATATGGATGCATCACTGTAGTATGCTGATTTTAAACCCTTTGGGTATATGCTGAGGGGTGGGATAAGTGCATCAACTGGTGGTTCCATTCCAAGTTTTCTGAGGAATCTCCATACTGCTTTCCAGATTGGTTGCACCAATTTGCAGTCCCACTAGCAATGTATGAGTGTGCCTTTTCCCCCCATGTCCTGGCCAACATTTATTGTTACTTATATTCTTTTTTAAAAAAAATTATTTATTTACTTTAGTTGTACACAACACAATGCAATGCATTTATGTTTACGTGGTGCTGAGGATCGAACCCTGGCTGCGCACGTGTGAGGCGAGCGCTCTGCCACTGAGCCACAACCCCAGCCCGTGTTACTTATATTCTTGATAATTGCCATTCTGAATGGAGTGAGATGTAATCTCCATGTAGTTTTACTGCATTTTTTAACAAAACTTTATGTTCCCAGACCACATTGATAACCACAGGTATTGTTTTGTTCAGCAGATCTGTAGAATTTATTCATCTTGTACAGATGTAACTCTGTACTCACAAAACAGCTTCCCATTTCTCTTCCCCACTCCTTCCACGGCCCCACCCCTCTCTCTGCTTCCATAAGTCTGACCATCATAAATACTTCATGTAAGGAGCCACGCAGTGTCTGTCCTTCTGTGACCATCTTGTTTCACATGCCATCACGTCCTTCAGGCCCATCCACTTTGTCACAAATTGCAGGATATCCCTTTTAAAGGTTGAATCACATTCCAATGATATTCCATAATGTACTTGCATGACATTTTATTCATTTGTCAGTGGTCGCTGCAGTTACTTCCATATCTTGGCTGTTGTGAACAACGCTGTCATGGACATGAAATTGCAGATACCTGTCCTGCAGCCCAATTTCCATTCTTCTGCATACGTACCCAGGAATGGGACTCAGGATAGTATGGCAGTTGTACATTCAGTGTTTTGAGGAGCCTCCAAGAGCTGCTGTTAACCACAGTGGTCACTCAGTTTTATATTTCCACCAACAGTGCACTAGAGTTACAATTTCTCCACATTCATGTTGAGATTTAGCTATATCTGTATATACCTATCCCTTTCTATCTGTGTATCTGTCTATCTAGCTATCTTAGCCATCCTAACAGATATAAAGAGATATCTCATTTTGTGGTTGTGATTTGCATATTCTTGATGATTGGTGATATTGACCACCTTTTAATACATCTATTGGCCATGTGTATATCTTCCTTGGAGAAATATCTATTTGAGTCATTTGCCCGTTTTCAAATCATGCTATTTGTTTTTTCACCTTTGAGTTGAACAATTCCGTATATAGTTTGTATATTAACCCTGTTTTCTGATGTTATAACAGAATATCACAGATTAGGTTATTTATAAAGAAACAAGATTTATTAGTTCACACTACTGGAGGCTGGGAAGTTCAAGACCGGGCAGCTGCATTTGGAGTGGGCCTCATGCTGTGACGTGCCATGGTGGGTGGCATCACATGGAAGAAGTGCATGTGAGAGGTCAGGAGGGGGCACGCAGCTCTCACTGCGATGGGTCTGGTCCTGCTGCAGTGAGAACCCACTCATTCTCTCCTGACCCAGATGCCTCTTAAAGTCTCTGCTTCTTTTAAGACTATTACCCTGGGGTCAGCCCTCGGGATGAGTTTTGGAAGGGATGAACCAGATTTGAGCCAGGGCCAGTCCTTATCAGATACATGGTTTTCGAGTACTTTCTCCTGTTCCTCTGTTAGGCGGAAGCTTTTCAGTTTGATGTCCTGCGTTCATTTTTAACTTCAGTTCTGTTAGGTACCAAGCTCTCCGCTGTCTGGAAGAGAGTTCCAGCTTGCATCCTGTAACTGCAACCTTAGCAGCTCAATCAATATTTGCTTTGAACTCTTTCCCACTCGATTTCCTTTCCTGTGACTGTGTACTATTATTGTTTCTGCCCTTTGCCTTGGAGGGTCACTCTGTCAATGTCCTGAGATGCTTCCCTTTGATCTTGGCATCAGCCTTGGCCATGCCCTCCCCCTCAGGCCAGATCCTTCTCCCCTCCTGGACTCTGTGTACCTGCCCAGAGTCAAATCCAATGGTCACCATCATGCACCTGTATTTGTGCTTTTGACTATTCTCTGGTGCCCCAAGTTTTTTTTTTTTTTCTTTCTTTTTTGCCCTTTTGATTTCTGTGATCTTGTTTTTGTTGTTTACTTGCTTTCCTGCTTTGGGGATGGTGCGCTATGATGCTATATAATAGTGGGCTTCATGATGGCGTATTCTGCATGCACACAACATAACGAGGGCAGTTTCATTCCCCTTTCCCTCCACTTCTCCCTCCCTAGATTTGTTCTTTGGTTCTGTTACCTCTTCTGAAATGCATTTGGATGGCCAGTGCGAGGGGTGCTATATCCAGCACATCAGTGCACATGTTGCCTTAAATATACTCATACACTCCTGTATAAATTAATAAATAATCGCTCTCCCATGGAAGCCAGTGTTAAACCATTAGATACCATTCTTTAGCTGACTTTCATCTCATCTGAGAAAGGTCACCAAATCTCTAGTAAGGATAGACTTTCTGGAGGCCCTGAGTTTCATAGTATTTTTATCTGTGTGTTTCTAATTTAGCACATTTCATAGTGTATTGTAATATGTAGCACATATGCTTTCTCAGCTCACACTATTAAGGCTGTGGGTTTTATTTAATAGCCAAACCAAGGCTTATAGGGATTTTCAATCCAGCATCCAGACAGATTCTTGTTCATGGCAGGTTCTCCATGCATGTCTGTCAACTAATGTGTAAGAGGGATAGATAAAGAATGGAATAAGAACGGCAAAACCTACCGTTACATACATGTACACATTAACACATCAACACTTGCATTGCCGGAAGTACTATACTAGGTTCATGGCAGGAAAAGGATGGAACACTCATGTGGGATAATTTGAAATGAGATTGAAAAGGGACAATTTTAAAAGTGTAGGCAGACTGTAAAGAAACTACAAGGACAAGATCTGTGCCTTAAGGCTGCTACCTTCAGGAGTTCTTTATTATACCTGTGACCCAAGAGCCCCAAGGATGGAGTGGTGACAAGAACCCCAAAAGAGAGAGTCCTGTTTGAAAATCACTGAGTTCACAGGAGAAAACCTAGACAGAGATGATGCCAGATGATGCCAACCTATCATAGGGGAGCCAGGGGCTTTCCTAAAATCTCTCTTTGTAAAAGAGAAATTCTGAAATGAGTTCCACCTTATAGAGAAGCAGTATTCCCATGCTTTGAATCCCAGGTCACTGAGCTAGGAGAAACACCACTTCCCCTGAGGCCACCATCTTCCTCAGCTCCTTGGGTTTCCCATGGTGTAGAATCCCAAGTCAACCTCTCATGGCTGTGTATTCTTGATGTGGGGTTTTGGTTGTTGTCTGCATTACCACTAGTGTTTTTCAATGAGTGTCCTTCCCTGTCCTTTTGTGTTGGTGCCATGTGGTGGCTATTAAGACTGATTTCCTCCCACTGAAAGCTCATAGTCCCTCAGGACACACACATAAAGATCCAGTCACTGTTTTACATCATAAATGTAACAGAAACACACAGTGCAAAGCAATTAATTTCTTGGGAGAGAAACAGAGGCTTCTACAGGAAGGAGTGAGCTAAGATGTAAGAGCAAGAAGTTTACCATGATGATCTTAAGAGAGAAAGTGGAATGGCCCCAACTTTGTTTTTCTTTCTCAAGATAGTTTGAGTTATTTCAGGTCTTTTATCGTTTCATCCAAATTTTATACTTTTTTTTTTTTTCTATTTCTGTGAAAAATTCTGTTGGAATTTTGGTAGGGCCTTCATTGAATCTGTGTATCACATTAGGTAATAGGGACATTTTATCAACATTAACTATTCCAGTCCATGAACACAGGGTATTTCTATTTATTGGTGTCTTCTTCAATTTATTTCATCAAAGTTTCATGATTTAAGTGCAAAGATCTTTCACTTCCTTGGTTAATTTTATTTCTAAGTATTTATTCACTGTGATGCTATCATAAACGGGATCCTTTTCCTGATTTCTTTTTGTATAGATTGTTATTGGCACAAAGAAATGCAGCTGATTTTTATGTTTTATATCCTTCAATGTTGCTTAACCCATTTTTAATCATGTCTGTCAAGATATGAAGCAACCTGAATGGCCATCAGTGGATGAATGGGAAAGAAATTGTGGCACACACACACGCACACATGCACACATAAGCACAGGCATGTTATTTACCCTTAAAAATCAAGATAGTGACATTTGCAACAATCTGGTTGAACCTGGAGGTCATTAGCTGAGGAATAAGCCAGTCACAGACAGAAGCAATCTCATTAATAACCCAACTCATGTACCCAACCTGAAAAACAAACTTCATACTTAGAGAGCAGAACAATGGTGGGCCATGATCAGGAACAGCAGGAAGTGGGAGATGATGGTCAATAGGCACAAGCTTGCTGTTGGTGAAGTGAGTCCATGCAGGGAACTGATGGGTGGAAGGGGGACTGTAGTGAATGACATTGTGGTAGATGCTGAAACTCAGCAAAGAAGGAGATTTGGATGTTTTTGCTACAACAAAAAGATAACTCCGGAATGTAATGGATATGTTACATTGTGCACCTGCAGAGACCATTTCACCACAGGTAGGTGTATCAGAGCATCATGAGCACTTGAACTTAACACACACACACACACACACACAAAAAAAAAAAAAAAAAAAAAAAAACAGAATATTTTCAAGACCAGATTAAAGAAAAAATTCAATGAACTTGAAGCAGAGCAATAGACTTTTTCAAACTGAAACACAAATAGAAAAAGAAATAAAAAATATTAACAACAAAACAGAAATCTAGGAGCTGTGGGATCAGGTCAAATAGTCTACCATATGTATACTTTGCATGTCAGGGGAGAAGAGCAAAAGGAATAAATACAGGAAAGAATAAATGTTTCAAGCAATAATGGCCAAGAGTTTACCAAAATTAAGGAAAGACAACAAATACAGATCCAAAAATCTCAGAAAAGTACAGCAGAAGACACTTGCATTCAGTAAAGTCAAGCTTCAAAACACCAAGGATTAATAGAGTATATTGAGCACAAACAGCAAAAAGAGACATTAAGTGCAAAAGAACACAGAATAACATCAGACCTGCCCACCCAAATCCTGCCAGGCAGGAGACCTGGAATGACCTACTCACGATGCTGACAAGGAAAAATAAAACCTGGCACCTCAGAATGCTGTGACAATTTTAAAAAATTTGAAAATGTTCAACAAATCGGCATGAAATATAGACTGCTTTGGACAAATAAAGCCAAGAAATTCATTACCCCATAGACTTTCTATATAAGAAATTATAAATCAAATAAGCAGAAAGAGTATACTAGATGAAAATTTGTATCTAACAGAAGAGTGGCAAAAATTGTAAAAAAAAAGTGCATAAATATATAAATGACATTTTTTCAATTGTCATTCTACCTTAAAAATAATTATCTAAAATTAAAAAGTAGCAACAACATATTTTGAATTTTCTCATAAATGCAGATGTAAAATAATATGACAGTATCCCAGAGGAGGTAAGGGGGCTAGTGTGCTCTCACAAGATTACACATTACCACAAAATATCATTCAAAGCTGACTCTGATAAATAAGATATTTATTGCAAGCCTATATATGCCACTAACAAAAGAGGTATAATTAATAATGCTATTGCCATTCGTGTTTAATGTAAATAGTCTAAAGACTTCAATGAAAAAAACATAACTTATTGAAAAATAAGTCCTGCCTATATTCTGGCTACTGGAAATCTGCTCTAAATTTAAAGATCAAAATGTTCAAAACCAAAGGATGGGAAATTGTGTGCCAGGCAAGCACGAGTCATAGGGAAGCAGGCAGGTGGCTCTGCTGACAACAAAGAGTAGACTTGGGACAAGGGATATTCCCAACACTTCTTAACAAAATCATCACATCAGGGGAAAGGGGCAGATTTAGCAGGAAGACAATAACAATACCAAGTGTGTCCCATGAACCAACATAGCTTTGAAATACATAAATAAATAAATAACAGAGCAAAAAGGAGCAATAGAGAAATCCACTTGTAGTTGGAGACATCAACGCTTGTTCTCTGTGAATGATAGAACAAAGAAGGCAAAAAAATCAATAAGGAGGTCGAAGACTTGAATGGCACTGATAACCAGCTTGATCAAATGAAGGCTACTACCACAGCACAGCACAGACTGTCCAGTTCACATAGGACCTTCACTAAGGAGAACCACACTTGGGTCACAACATGCATTTCACAAAGTTTTCCAAATTTGAAATAATACAAATGGTATCTGACCAGCTCACTATCTACCGCAGTGCAACAGATTATCCCAAGACTTGGGAACTTGAACTGCAAGTGTTCATTACCACACATATTCCAGTGGTCAGGAATCTAGGGTGGGCTCCGTGGGTGGTTCTGGCTCAGGCTCTCTCCAGGCTTCAACCACCCATGGGCGGGGCCTGCAGTCACCTGAGGCTTAAGGCCTCACCCCCTGGCTCACTGCCACAGGGGATAGTCCCAGTTCTGAGCTGGCTGTGAGGACTACCCTAGTCAACTGTGGGAAGGGACTGCACAGGATGAGGCTAACATAAAACCAGGGACACAGGGCATCCTTGCAAAGGTCCTTACCAAAAACCACACCTAGAAGTCATTAACAGAAATCTATTTAAATAAATGGAAAAGATTCCATATTTACCAATTGAAAATCTATAATGCAAATATTCCCAGAACACTCAGATATGAATTTATAGGTTCATAGAATTCCAATATGTAGCAGACGTGCTTTAGTTCTGAAATAATAATTCAAATCAACGTGTTCATTTGGGAGGTTGTCTCAAGAAATGCAGACTGGGAGACATGATAACAGGGCCAATGAAGGGTACTCGAGCTAATCTTTAGATTCAAAATAATTCCAATCAAGATGTGTGGCAGATGTGTCTTGAGATTAAAATTCAAATGAGAATAATTAATTTGGGAGTTGATTCCATGAAGCAGAGCGATGGGGAGGTGAGAAGGGGAAGAGAAGGCAGAGGGTACGTGTGGGTTACTAACCAAGTCACTGCTGTGGGGAACCCAGATCTCAGCCCCAGGGTAGAGCCCCAAGTCAACTGTAGACCACACACTTCACTCTTATCCTCCTGAAGGGGAAAGAGGTGGCGTTCTCCTATACCATTATGCCAGTTGTTGGTGGAGGGGACCTCCCAGGGACTCGGTGGCATTAATTCCTGGGTAATTCTAGCTTGTTGTTTATGTGGGCTGAGTAGTCCAAGAACCCCTCAGATATAAAAGAGAACAAAATCGAACAAACAAAACCCAGAAAGGCACTGACAGTTAAAGAGGGAGTCACCATGCCCAGAAATAGTAAGACCCAAGGAGTGGGGCAGGACAGCCTACAGTGACATCCCACGTCCTCAGTGACATTTGCTCTAGCTGCAACCAAAGGACCTATGTGAAGACTCTTCCTGAGCATCTCGCCTCACACTGCCTGCTTCTCCACCAGCTCTGCTCGTGGGCCCCAGTTCACGTGAAAGCACAGCTCTGGAATAGGGGCCATTCACTCCCAGGGAGCCCCTAGGAGGTGGCCAGAGGGAAGTGCTGCCACCTCCTTTCAGGTGGGCAACGCCAGCAAGATTGCGCTGTCATCTTCCCCAGGTCCCTTGGGAACCAAGCCCCCCCACCCGTGCGCAGTCAGGACCACAATGTGCAGCTACGGTTCTTCCCACACTCCCAAGCCTCCTTCCCTGGTTCCCTCTGTATGTCTCTTTGACTGTCCATAACCAGAAAAAATAAATGTTAGCGTTAGACTAAAAGGTCTGAGCAAGGAACCGCAACATGTATAAATAATGACAGAAGCACTTATTGGATTCCAAGTAAGACTGCGGAGGTTACTGAGAAATGGCGTCACTGTTAGTCATCAGCGGTATCCTCACACGTACCCTGCTGCAAGTGGCCTTTATCTGCCCATGATGTATTTCATCCTGCCTGGAAAACACTGACCTGGAATGACTCATATCATTTTCCAGCTCTTCGGGGCTAGGAGGTAATTACTAATACTTTGTTTCTAAGAGAAAAACATGTAGTAGGTGTTTAGAGAACTTGCCCCAGTCTTTGGGACTTCACTGGAGTCAAAGATTAAATTAGAGTCAACTCTCAAGTGCTATAGCATATGAGGTAAGGCAAAACAAAATCTTTAGAGTGCCTTTTGTTCCCCCTAAATGAGATTTTTTTTTTTTAAAGAGAAAACTCCAGAAGCCTCTTCCTTACAAGAATCACAATATGGCCAGGTTTTGAGTGGGAAGCAAAATTTTCCCATGCTTGCCTCCAAAGATGCCCAACATTAGCTTATTTATATATTTCCCTCGAGGTTTTTTCTCATGTATATGAATATGGTTATTCCTCATTTATAGGATTTATTGCCCTTTTCTAAGTTAAACCTGCATTTGAACCAGGTAAAACTTTGTCTTTAAATTTCTATATGTACACACTTTCATTATTTAAAAAAAAAAAAAAACACTTTAGCAGTGCCTCTAAGGGGGTATAGTATATGTTATTTAGCCAACTGCTTATTGTTGGAATGTAGGTAGTCTCTAGTTTGGACTGTCATGAACAAGAATTCTCCTAAAATGAAAATGCAAAACTTTTCCTATATAAGGTAACTATTTAATTTCATATAAATGTAAATACCTAATTTATGTTAAGTTTTTGTCATTTAACAAAATCTATAAGTTGTTAATACCTACAAGCAATGCACTGTCCTCACTAACATGCTAAAATGTCCTCTGAACCAGTTTCCATTCCTTCCATCCCACCTTCTTCAGATCGGCCAGAATAAGCACTTCAGCAAATGAACCCATTCACTTTCTTAAAGTCCCTTGGTGTCTTCTCAGTGCTTCGCGAATACATCCCACGCTCTCAGAACTTGCACTAGACTACACATACCCTGCTGCCAGCTGTTGATTCCAGTGGCAGCTGTAACAAACCACCACAACTTTTTGAAACCCCACAAGTTTTTATCTTATGGTTAGGAGATTAGGGGTCTGGCATGGGTCTTGCTGGACTAGAACCAGTGTGGGCAGGGTGGTTCCTTCTGAAGGCTCTGGGGAGAGTCTGTTTACTTGCCTTGGCCAGACTCTAGAGGCCCCAGTCCTCCTTAGTTCACGGCCCCTTCCTCCAGAGCCAGCAGCAGAGCCTCCCTGCACAGGCCTCTACCCCTGCCTCCCTCTTTCACTTAGAGGGATCCATGAGTTTATTGGACCCATCCAGAAACTCCACAGTGATCTCCCTACCTCAGGTTCTTTAATCACATTTGTGAAATCCCTTTGCCGTGTAAAAGTAACATGTTTACAGGTCCTGGTAGGACTTGGAGATATTACTTTCTGGCGGTAGGCAGGAGAGGTGGGGATTGATCTGTCCAACCATGTCTGCCTGCCTCTTAAGCTTCCTCCTTTCTGCTCCTCATTCTCTGTCTGCACTCAGCCATCCTGAGCCACACGGGGTCCCCCAGAGACGCTGCTCTCTTGCCCCCCTCTGCCTCTCCATCTTGCTGCTCCGCATACATTTCCCTTCCTGGAATGGGGACTCCTTGCTTCTGCTTCGAGACTGAGTTCAGGCATGATTTTCTCCATGAGTCCTCCTGGCTACCCAGATTTCGCCTATACAACCTGCTCCTTCAGTGCACGCAGCTCCTGGCCTCCGCCTCCTGTTGGTTCTGACCCTGCATTGTCTCCAGTTGCCCTGGAGCTCTTGAAACTCTGCCTCATCCACCGAGAGACGAATGTGGAAAGAGACCTCTGATGGCTTGGCCATCGGTGTATCTCCCTTAACCCTAAGAGTCTTTGTCATCTCCCCACATAACAGATGAGGGAAACGCTCTCACAAAGGTGGGGTGATCTGCTGGATGGCGGACAGGCAGCAGGGGACAGAGCCAGGATCCAGCCCCCATTTGGCCCTGAAGCTCACTGACCACATCCTACTAGGAATCACCAGGAAGGTGGAGATTTCCTCGCTTTTTTCCTGGCTCAACTGGTCCAGATGCCTGTAGGGCAAGTTATGTTCTAGTAGTTCCTTCTAATGCCTCTGGGAGAGAGAAAAATAAAACAGAAAACAAAACAAACTATAAACAAGGTCATCTTCTTGATAGAGGTTTTGGATTTTGTAAGGTCATTGTCACCCGTACTTTGAGGGGGGTAGCTCCAAGGGAAGGAGCTACCCTTCAGTGACTCGTGACACACACCTGTGCCAAGCGGCACTTGACACACTTCCATGGACCTTCCACACTGTACAAACTCCCCCGAAAGTTTTCAACATAATGAAGCAGTATTGCAGACTTCGCTTTTGAAACAAAGGTGCCTAATTTGAGCACAGATGAGTCATACGGCAGGTGATTTCCCAATCAGGCAATCACTGGAAATTTCTCTCTACTCAAGTGAGAGCGGATGCCACCTCTGCATCCCCTCCCCAGTTTCCGTTAACTGGGATCCGCCACCACCCACCTGTCTCCTGTCTTTCCCCGGTGATCTTTTGACCCAGATCTTCCTGTCTCCACCATGGGAGCCAGTGGCAAAGGCTCAGAACACCTATTTCAAGCAGCGCTTTTCAATCCTGGCTACTCTGAGAATCACCAGGCAAACTTTCTAAGCAAAATCTGTGCCCAGACAAGTCTCAATGGGGCTGGGTTAGGATGTAGGATGCATAGGTTTCCAGAGCTCCTGAGGTGAGTCTGATGTGCACCTGGCACAAAGCCAACTGCTCAGGACAGTGTCTTCCACTGTGGCCAGAAAGCACCTACACGTGAACTGCTTCTAGCATTTGATTGATAGGTTGTGGTTCCACCCAAACTGCCAAATCAGCTTCTCTGAAGCAAGAGGCCATGGGCATGCCCTGTCTTCAGTTCCCCCCACCCATGATTCCCAGGTTCTCACTCTTTTTTAATATAGAGGGAGCTAAAGCCACAAAACAATAGAGGGAAGCTAAAGCCACACACACACAAAAAGGACATGACCAAGTTCTCAGCCAGGTCACGACCTCATTTAGGTACTGTGAGATGTAACCTGTCATTCATTCCTCTGGGTTGGGGGGAGCAGAGAATTTGAAAACTCCATCAGCCTTTAAAAATTATGCATAAATTTCTTGAGTCAGATATAAAATAATACTTACACTAGAACTATAGTCAATAAAATTTAAATGATATTAATGACATACATAAAATTGTTTTGCTAATATAAAGATGTCCACTTGAAGCTGCATGTACATGATCCCCAGGGCAATGACCCCAAGTGGGAAGTTTGTGTAGACTTTGGCATGTTTTCTTGATTTGTTCTGGGTGATTCCATTTGCCCTCTGCTTTTCTAAAGTCTAGTATTGAAGTGCACAGGTACACACACATACACATACTCCCACACAGAGAAGGTATAATTCACCATAAAATCAGTTTTGTTTTACTTGACTAGAGACAGACACATCATCTACATATTAAGACTTCCTTTCTTATTTTCTCATTAACCTGAATGAATGAAATCAATATAAGGACATTTCTTGACTGCAGAGCCGCAAACATATCCCTACATCTGGTGCTAATAGCGCTGATTGCTCATGAGTATAAGGTGATCCAGAATGCTCTTTTATTTCCTCACGATTATTGCAATGAATTTGCATGTGCACACACACATTTGCATACAGAATGTCAATATTGTTGACAGGTTAGGTAAACCTTACTTACAAAAGTGCCATTTTTTATAACTTAGATTTCCCAGGAGATAAGAACTTGATTGTTCTTTTTAATTAATTTTTAATTAATTTAATGCTTTTTAAATTAAAGCATTTGTGCTTTTGTTTTTATTCCTGGACTTGGGGGTTGATGTTTCTTTGCATAACTAGGTCATTCTCTTTTAAATCTTCTAGTCTAACTAAGTAAAGATTTTAAATATCAGCTTGTTAAACATAGCAGACAACCAAAATATACAGTCAAATTTAGGTTATCTGTGTGTGTGTTTCCTGGTCTATCATTTAGAAGACCAGAAGGGCCATTTTTCACTTATATAATATCATTCCATATCTTGATACATGTTCCTCTACTGTGCACATTGGACTAGAAATGAAGACATTTTCTTTTTCGTTACTTTTCCAATTAATGTTCTACTTCTGTGATCATTCATTACCACTGAGGGTGTTTTCTTCATTGTGCATGAGTAGCTCAGGGTTCTTTTGTTAGCTCCTTACCTTACCTTATATAAACCCCTGAATAGACACATCATACTTACAACGTTTCATTTAGCAAATCCATCCATCTTTTTATTTGTGATTTTTAAAATTCATTTTGTTCTTGTAACGTTTACACAAGACTGTTTTCATATAGGCTATATTTCTAGTTATTACTACACACTTCATAATCAAAGATTTCTTCTCTCTGTAATTAATTAACATGTATGTTAGAGAAACATCTACACAATTTTTCCCTGAACCAAATTTCAAATACTGTTAACAAATAATCATTTTCATTGCAAATTTGAACAGCTACCCTTCCATATATTAAAGTTTAAATAATAGCTTGTCTTTTTCTGCTATACTTCCTTCCCATCTCCTCTCTTAGCCTACAGGATTTAAATTGTTTGAGGTCTATAGTTAATGAGCTAAAGGAAAAAATAGGCCTTCCTCCAGAGATCTCCTTTTATAAAACTCTTTGAATATGATTTTATGTTTAATTTTTTAAAGATTTGCTTTAGTATTATTTTGTCCAGTAGCATAAAATCAGGTTAAAAATTGGGATTGAACCAGGTTTTCTATAAATTAATTTGGGACAGGTGATCATTAACACAAAATAGAGTAAGCCTCCCTAGGAACATGGACTGACTCTCTGTTCATTTAAAAAAAATTTTTTTTTTTCCAAATAGGATGTCTGAAAATATATGGAAATCTATGACTTTTTTTTCCATCTCGCAGTCACATGCCACAACCAGCCCCCTGTTGTTTAGTGCTGTCTCACAGGCCCAAGGCTTCCTCCTCCCCATTCAGATTCTTGAGCCCTTTGCAGTTGGGCCTGGGCTCCCAGGTCGCACCTTCTGGCGCTCTGCTGAATCCTCTAGAATCTGTCAGCGTCCTCCACAGCCATGGTCCCATCTCTCTCCTGCTTGGTCCTTGACAATAGCCCTTCCTTATGCTCCCTGGCAGAGGACCTGATGAGGCTTTGACAGTGATTCAGTCTGACGTGGACCTTGGCGGTGAAGGGCCCATGGCCAGGAAATGAAAAAGATAATGATGATGCCTCTTGTCATTCTTCCCAGCCTGACGCGCCAACCATCGTCACTGTGTCGCCCGGAAGCCCAGCACTACATCGGGCGCTGCCGCTTTCCCACCAGATGCCCGGGGTCCTTACAAGGGACAGCTTCCCACCTGATCTGTGGTCCCTCTTAATTGTGTGGGAACCAAACCCACCGTTCTCTGCGCAGACAGACCTTCCCCCGGGCACCTCGCGGGTGCAGTCCTTCCCACGTACAGATGGTGGGTCTCGCTCCATGGCTCCATAAGCTGGCATCCCCAATTCTCTCCAGGTCTCTCCCAACATGTCTTTGGCTCAGTGGAAGGCAGATTGGTGGTGATTGATATCCTGTGCATATAAATTGGTTTTTTAAAAAGTTGTTCTCTTTTCAGATGATGCTCATCTATTCTTTAAGGCGGGTCACTAATTGGACTAGATAACTTTTGGAGAAGGAACTGGGCATTGCTACCATATAAATATTCATTCACAATACTGTGGTTGCTTGGAGGCAAGGAAAGTTCATTAGAGCTGCGACATCACGTCTCCCTTTAGGAACCAGAGAGACTTCAGGGCAAATGCTTCTTAGGTACTGCTTCAGAGCTTTGAATTTGTCCTGAGAGAGTCAAGCACTGAAAGTGGTATTTGTTTGTATTTTATAGAATAAATCTGTCCCCAAGAAATCTGAAACATGGAACTGACTCCTTGGCAGTGATCCTTCTGTGGCCCTTGGTGTTCAAGTAGATAAGGAAGGGTGACCCTGAGACTCTTGGAGAGAAGCATTTGCTTGCAAGGCACCTGTTTCCACCCAGTAGCAACTGCTGTGTTGTCAATCACCTTGGAAACCTTGTGGAAGAATGCAAATGACTCAGTCATGGAGGGCAAACAAATGTGAATCTGACTTCAAGCTCTATCACTTAAAAAGGGGTACTGAATGGAGATGACGAAGCCAGTCCTTGTCCTCAGAGGCAAGGATGAGGACTATGGCCTCAGACAACACGTTCGCCAAGCCTCCACCTGCTCTCCCATGAAGCAGAGGTCCTGCAGACGTCCTTTAGCTCCCTCACTGCCATGTCTGAGCAGGTTTCACTTCCTGATGACCCGGAAGCAGAGTTAGAGCTCCCTGCAACCCCCCTCCTTCCCAGAAGCCTCAGGTCCCTGGTGGAGGGGTCCATGGACATCCCCACGTGGGGCACACTCACAAAAATAGGGAAACAGTTTCCCAACTCCCTCTCACTCATGCTTGCAGGGGCTGACTTGCCTTTGTCTTCTCTCCATTCCCTCTCTCCCTCCTGCCTCAGGCACCTGGGCCTCACCATCTTCTCTTTCCTTCAGGCCCTGGCCCCACACACACCTTCAGTCCTTATGGCACAGAAAGATGCACTCCCGGCCTTGCTCAGGCCTGGCAGGTGCTCTTCAAACAGAGGCTCACAGAATTACAGTGCTCTCCTTCTGTGCAAGGCTCTGCACCATGTGTGCATGTGAAGTTTCACTTTTCTCTCCAGAAGGTCAGAAAATATTTCTCTTGAATAATTATTACCTCTCTGTGGAAGAACAATTCTGCTGAATTAATGTTCTCCATTTTCAGTCAATGAGTTAATAGTATTATGTGCCTCCGTCATCTCATTCATAGAATGATTCATGATTTAATGATATAAAATATGTGGCCCCCACCTTGAAAGTCTTCCTTGGTAGAAAGAGATAAGAAAGAAGAATAAAAACAATTTCAAATGACCCAAAATGTTTCTAACTGAACGATTGAATGGATGCATGCCATAAGGGAATTTCAAGTTCAACCAAGGCGCTGTGGACTGAATTATGTCCCTCCAGAACTCACATATCAAAGCAGTAACAACTTTTGAGATGATGGCATTTGGAGGTGGGGGCCTTTGGGAGGTAATTAAATTTATATGAGGTTAATAGGGTGGAGTCCCATGGTAGGATTCATGTCATTATTAAAAGAGGAAAGACCACAGCTCATCTACCACCCACCTTTCTGCTACACAAGGACGTGTAAGAAGTGGCAGTCTGCAAGACGGAAAGAGGCCTTGTCAAAACCCAACCATGCTGTTGAACTTGGACATTAAGCTTCCAGTACTGTGTAGGCCACTCAGGCTTTGGTGCTCTGTTAGCCAGAACTGACTACTACTTGAGGCATCCTGGGTCCAGAGCTCACATGCTGTCCACTGGGAAATTCCACCTCATCATTTGCCCTTGGCCTCGCAGAGCTGGGTATCCTCTAGCCACTTTGCCCATAAATCTAAGGGCCACCCTTCTCTGCCATTCTCTATGATCTGGAGGTTGAACTGTAGAAGGGTTCAGTGAACAGAAGCTTCTGGGTCCCTTGCCCCATGTTTCTGTGGGTGTGGCCTCTGGGCAGCACGGGCAGAAAGTCAAGGGGCAGAAAGAAGACATGGGTGCTCTGGGCTGTGCCTTCCCTACTCTGGGGCCACAGCCTGGCAGCAGCCCCCTCATTTTCCCACAGCTCCTTCCTGGTGGCCTCTCCTGTGCAGCTCCAGTGCCACCTGGGATCTGATCTCTCATTGCTCCGGTTGCTAATAGCTGGGGTGCCTCCTGCACCCCTCAGCCAGCAGTCTCAGGGCCCCTCCACATGCTCTGCGGTCCTGCCACACTTCCCTTGCTCTGTGACTATTCCCCACCTTGCAGGCTTTCAGTGGAAATAACTGAGTGAAATTGTGTTAACCCTGACAGAGACCTCACCTGAAGATGCTAGGAAAACTGAATGTGGACTTGTTCTCGCATTCCAAATGGAGAAAGGAGTCTGTTAAATAAGAGCCACGATGAAGCGTGACAACAGAGCTACCTTAGCCTGAGGACCACATATTTCAGTTAGAAAGGATGTGAAGTGTCACTTGGTCCAAGCTCGCCTTTAGCTCCTTAGATCACTTTTATCATGCATATTCTCGTGGAGACAGACTGTTCTATGGCGTCAGACCATAGGGGTTCAGATCTCAGCCAACATATCTCCTGATCTTGGGTAAGTGCTGAAAACATTCTTAGTCTCAGTTTTATCATCTTTAAAATGAGCACAATACATACAGATTCAAATTCTTTATCCATAAACTTTGAGTCCAGTAATGTTTCCCAATCGAAAATATTTTCAGATTGCAGAAGCATAATATAATGCAGAACATGTTTCTAATATGCTGAAATGCCCCCATGAGGGTTGAGGGCAGTACACTGTAATAAAACTCATTACTGTTTTTACAGAGGGACATGAATATTCATAAGAGTAAAATAAATGAAAATTATAAATAGTATCATAACTGGTTTTAGCCAGGTTTTTCTACCAAATGAGTTGCGAAATCTCTGAGTTTTTATCTACTTGCAGAGTTATATTGTGACCATATTGGTCAATGCATCTCAAGCCATTAGCAGTGTTGGGACTGTGGTACTCACTCAAGAAACGGCTATCCTTCACCATCTGCATGGACAGTTACACGGAGCTGCCCACACGCATGTCTTACTTGAGGCAAGGCGCTCTCTGTCAAGTCCCCTAGTTATGATGGGTGTACTGCATCTCGTGGAGTGGCCATTTCCAAATTTAGAATGTTGGAAAGCAGAGCAGGAGCTTGAGTTCCATTCTTACATCTCAAACTCTGGGCTCTTCTCCTGTATGCATCTACTCATTCAAGTGAGGAACAGGAGGCACACTACAACCCCATGTGACCAGAGAGAAAAGCACACTGGAAGAAGGGTCTGGAAGGAAACAGAGTCAACTCTGTGGGGTAAGCACATGGTGTGGACTGGCTCCTGTGCCCAGAGCAGGTCTAGGAGAGCAGGGATCCACCAGTGGACTTGATCAACCCAGGGGCTCCACTGACTGGGGTAAAGCAGTTTGCATACCTGCATCGACTTTCCTGGGGGAAGACACTTGGATCTCCATCTCATTTTCCAAAGATAAAGAGACAGAGGTACAGACATGTCCCAGAGGGTCTGTGATTGGAGGTGGGCTTGCTGTTCCAGGAGGTTGACCCCTGTGATATGTTCTCCCCAGGTAGATTTGGTTGTGACAGCCCAGAGCTGGTCCAGGGCCCGGTAATGGGATTATTCTGGCAGAGGACATTTTAGTGCTAATTAGCATAAGGAGATCTTCCAGGCGTCTAGGGCTGGGGCCTGGCAGATGATAAAAGGTCTGGGTCCTGGATGGTGCCCTCTGAGATGTGTAAGTGGGTTAGAGAGGGGGCCTGCCACATCTGGTCATGGTGATAATTAGATTAGGAAGCAGAGAGGGAGGGAGAGGAGGCATCCAAGGTAACTTCTGGGGCCTGGGTGGCAACATGGCAGAAGAGGCGCCCTCCAGAAGGTCACATTCAGCAAGCAGGAGTTCCAGAGGCAGCATCAGGGTGCTGACTTGCGGAGCGATGGTTTCAGAGGGCCCTTCAAGGCCATCTTCCAAATGCCAGCCACTTGGTGTGCCTGTTAGAAGTACAGTTTCCCAGGCTAAAACTGCAGGTCAGTAGCTTTGGGTTTGCTGGGTGCTGCTGTGGGTCCGTGTCTTAAAACAAGGTTCTGGAGGGTCCTAACACACACACAGTTCCCTTGCTGCTGACCTCGCTCAACACCAGCATTTTGCTGACAGGGAACCTGGAATGAGAAGACTTTGGGGTCAGAGTGGCACCCCCATTGCAACAAGTCCCACGCCCTCATTGAGTCCCTCATTGAGCCTCCCTGGACGGAACTGCAGTGGGGCTGTACTGGCTCTGGGGATACTAAGGCTGCAAAAGGTCCAGGGACTTGCCCATGGCCCCATAGCAAGGAAGTGGTGACCATGAGATGGCACAAGAGCCTCCCAGAACCCCTGCTCCTGAGGTATGTGGAAGGACTTCTCAGAGTCCTGGGGTCAGTAGGATCTAACCCCTGCAGAATCCTGACCAGCTCACAACTCTGCCCCTGGGCGGTCACGCTCCAACCCACAGGTCATCTTTCCATTCCTTAAAGAAATGTGCTGGCCTTCCACAAGTCTGCCCAGGGTCATCTGGTTTTCACCATGGTCCAAGCCGAGACATCTTTGTTTCTGGGTGTGTACACATACACATGCTCAAATGCACACATATACACAGATACATGTCCACACACACACACACACACACACACACACACCACACACATAACTACTCACATGTACAAATGCACACCCCACATGCACAAACACATACAAACACACACACTTCTCTGCAGCCTGGCACCAGGCTCCCTTCTGATACTGCTCTGGCCACCTCCTGGCTCTCCATCCTCGAGGCCCTCTCTGCGGCCCACTGCTCGGACTCCACACACCTGTGCACTCCTGGCCTTGATGGGGGTAGGAGCTGGAATGCTAGTCCCACTCTTTTCTTTGGATTGATTGCTACCTGGCTGTGAGGATCACTTTCCGTTTCTCCAGGACGCCTTCTTGACCTCTCCAACTGCACTGAACACCCTTCATGGATTTCCGATACAGCCTGTCAGTCATCATCATAACCCTTGTCATTTCACAGCTCCAATTGTTTAAATCGATTGCCTGTTGCTTCCACCAAAACACAGTGTTGGGTTTTCCTCACCATTAGGTTCCACTACAGCACTTGGTACACCATAGGTGCTCAATATTTACATGTGGGTGATTAAGGAGTCAATAAATTATATGTTTAAACGTCACCTCCACAGAAGGTCTTCTCTGACTGCTTCCTCAAGCAGTATTCCCAGGAGTACCATTTGGTTCATTCACAGTAGTGATGACAATTTATAATTAGCTTATTAACTGTTCACTGTCAGTCTTCCCCATAAAAACAGAAGCTGCGTGAGTGTGGGAGCAACGTGGCCCCGTTCACTTGGAAAGCAGAGAGGGGTGTGTCTGGTGCTCGGTGCTCCCTGCTGAGTGAATCTGTGGGCACACTGCATCCTTGGCTCCTGGTTCTCCCCACTCCTCCTGCAGCCTGCAGCCACCCACAGAGCATCTGGTCCCACTCACACTGAGGATTGGGAATGGAACCTCAGTTTCCTCACAGAGAATGAAAGGGTGAGATCAGATGAACTCCATGTGTGTCCTTCCAACGTGGACATTCACAAAGTCTGGGATTCACTGCTTATGAGATTGGACAGCAGACATTATAAGTCCTTGTGACTTCTGCAGAGCATGCAGGACCCAGCTCCGAGTCTGAGCTGTATTTTTTGGACTACTATGGCAACATTTTTCCCTTTCATGATGCACATGACAAATGAAGTTGGTTCAGACTCCACTTCCATGAATTACCCAGATTTTTAAGCAAAATATGCTGGGAAATAAATCATCCCAACTTCTATTAGCTAACCTCTGGGAGGAAAGAGATGGCATACATATGTTTAAGGAGAATTTACATTGGAACAATTTATAAAAGAACCACTTTGTCCTGTGGGCAGGAGGTAGGGATCCCTGAGGGAATGTCACACCCTGAACTAATGACAATGGGAAGCATGGCACCGCCCTGCAGGAAGGATGGAGTTCTACTGGAACACAGAGAAGGCCAGCTGCTCTTATTGGTCAGGGAGCCCAGTCCTCCACAGAGCTCTCCCAGGAGGGTGTGAGAAGGAGGAATACCTTGATTTATATCTGCCCTCACTCCCTCCTCCTGCTGGGCCCCCCTAGCAACCAGCTCCACTCAGGAAGCGGTGGGCGCTGTGTGCCAAGAGACTGGGGGAACAGTAGGAAGGAAAGGCAGCAGAACGTGGGGCAGAGCACAGGAGGAGCGATGGCGTATTTATAGCGCACAACTTTAAGAGGAAACTCAAGTGCAATCACCAAGAATTTTATAGAGATAACCTTGAATTGCTCTATTTATAAAGTATATCATTTGCAAACATCAGCATTTTAACGGTTATTAGTCTCAAATTACTCATGACACATTTCCAAATCGTTTGAGGTACATCAAAGGATCCGCACCAGGCCATGCTGGGAACATCACTGAAGTTGCAGAAAAGATCCTTGAGCTGGAACACACGTGACCTGCTTTACTACTGACAGATCATCTTTCTAGAACGTAAAGACGTTCGTGCTAGAGGGGTAACATTAAGAAAGGTTTGCCATGTCATATGCTCGTGTTCTTTAGGTTCTCCTTTCAGCATAGGAAATACGCAACAATACATAAACTAAATATTTACTCAATTTGTACCTCGATGAATCCATGGGTTTTTGCCCATTAACCATAAGAGCATCTGAGAACAACCACGATCCTTGTATTATCAGCAAAAGCACCATTACGGTAATGCATTTTTGTGTGATCTAACCCCCCCTGTCTGTGCTTAATGGACTGGATTAATGGGGCATGGTGTCCAATTACTCACAAAGCTTCCAACATATCATCTTCCACGCCATTCACTATGGAAAATTGTTCTTTAATTTTATTTTTACCTCTGATTGTGACAAAACCACAACAGAATTGGGCAAACAGTCCTACTAAGAATTACTATAAAGAGCTAGAAATTTTATCTAAATTATATACAATATATGTATATTATTATGTATAAAAATTTGCTACACATTACATGTCAATGAACATGGAAAAAACCATATTAACACATGCATCTTATACATATATGCATACCCACATACACAGGACATCCCAATAACTGGAGGTTTAATCTAACTCAAAGAATATATTTTCTTGGTATTCTGTAATTGAGGCAGAACTCTAGGGGGTAAGACTTATCTTCAATAGACAGAATAATGACTTCCCCTAGATGTCCCATCCTAATCGTCAGAGCATGAGCATATGAGAAAATCCAGCTCCAGAGATGATGTGCTGGAAGACATGCAGGTAGGGAGATTAGCCTGGGTTACCTGGGTGGGCCCCATGGAATGACATGGGCTTGTAAAAAGCAGAAGAGGAAGATGAAAAGGAAAGGGGCATGAGATTCAAAGCGTGTGTTGTTGCTGGCTTCAAGACAGGGAAATCCTTGGGAAGGAATTGAATTCTACCAACAACCTGTGCACGTCCTTGGAGATGGGTTCTCCCAGAGCCTCCAGAACCTGCCTTGAACCTTCAGAGAGCCTAGGCAGAGAATCCTGCTGAGTCATGACTTTTGGCTAGACTTTTGACCCATACCAACTGTGAGATGATAAGTGGATTTTGATTCAAATTGCAAAATGTATAGCAGTTCATGATGGTGGCAATAAAAAAAAAAAAAATAACATATCGTCTTCCCTCCACAGGACACGAATTGCAGTGGGCTAACCAGGGCTAGAAAATTCACTTTCAAGATGGCTCACTCCCAAGGCTGGAAAATTACTGTTGTCTCCACTGGGAGCTTGGCGGGGGCAGGCAGCCAGGACCTTGGTCACTTTTAGGTAACTTCTACATGGCTCTTAGCTCTTCACAACATCATGATGGGCTTCTGAAAGGGAGTATTCCAAAGAGTCATTCCAACAGAATGTACCCCAAAGTACACGTGCCTAGCGACTGTCCACCAGCAAGACAGGTAGGTCTCATGTCGCATTGGCCCTGTCAAGTCAAGTGGCCAAGCCTAGACTGGACATGGCAGAGGACCACACAAGGACACCATGCTGGATGGTGTGGTAAAATAGCAGTTCATCACATCTGCCCTCTGGTGCCTAATGATGGAGCTCTTGCCCATTTACAAAATAGCAATCACTTTTAGCCCAGAGCCTCACAGCCTCATCCCCGACGGCAGCAAGCTCAGCTCCACATTCAGAATCTCATCATCTAGTCAGGCTCCGATGCTCATCTCCTCCCTCAGGTACTCTGTGCTCTGTCACAAGTTCTGCTAGTCAAAGAGAAAGTTATTTGTGTCTCCAACCCCCAACGCATCCAGTATTAATGGTGAAGCACGGACAGGAAAACTGAAATAGAAACTTCAATCAAAAAGGGCAAGTGAAAGACACAGCAGTCACTCATCCACAGAGCACCATAATCCGGTGCTCACACGTCACTAGCTCCCCCGCCTGGGGTCCAGTTCTATTCTTGGGAGTGGTTCTCCATGGCTCTGGGCTCTTGATTTTGTCCTCTGAGTCCTTAAGCCTTTTCCATAAAATATAGTTCATGTCTACAACTAACTAGGCTTCTCAGCCTGTTTCTTAGGCATAGTAGACTATAGGCTCAGAGGTTTCTTTTCGTATTTTAAATTTCTCCACCCCTTTTTTAATTTCTTTGACTTTTTTTTTTTTTTTTTTTTAAATCATCGTGGTTTTCCTATGACTCTAATTGGAGTTCACCTCATGAGCCAAGGCCCCTGCCCAGACTTCGTCAAGCTTCTTGCTGTGGTGTGCTGCTAGTCTAGGTACCATGAGAAAATCCCAATAAGATTTTTTAGAAGCCCTTTTGTCTGGTTGAGAAGTTCTGTAAGATGGACCATGTAGATTCTTAGGGGATTTTTTGGTGTGGCTGACGCTAGGAGGCTCCACCCTTAGAGTTTCCAAGTTATAACAAAGGATCCTAAGGTCACACCCTTGAACTGACCTTGACCTGGACACCATGTTTTACAGACAGTTCCTTGGATTTGATTCATCTATAGGCCATTTCTGACACTGCAAATTTTTGCTCTGAAAGCCTAGGGATAAAAAACAATTTTATATTTTTAAAAATAAAATTCATACTCTCCTTCACATTCACCAAGCTGCTTGAAAATGGAACATTTCCTTATATATGTCACCTTGCTCCCCCTGTACTTTGTCACAGACAGCTAAAAAAGAGTCAGTTGGCATTTTCAACATTCTGCCTGGAAATCTCCAGGTGGATCTGCAAGATTATTAGATAACGTTTTTTTTCCTTCTATATTATCCATGTGACAGTTTCATTACTTTTTCTGCAGGTACATGACTCAGATACCCTTTTGTCCAATTTTCAATTGCAATTTCTTTCGCTTTTTTGTGTTCTCCCTCTACCCTGGCCTAGAGCAAATGCCAAGGTTCTGGTTGTAATGTCAGCAACCCTTTCTGATATCCATTTCTATTTTAACTATCCATCATGGCATAACCACCCAGCCCAAACTGCTCAGAACAAAACCCAGCATTTCGGGCAGTGTCTCCTCCACGCGGCTGAAGCAGAGATGCTCGAGGAGGCTGAAGGAGCCACTTCCAGGAAGGCTCACTCAGATGGCTGTGTGCCAGCTGTTGGTGGGCCTCAGCCAGGGCTGCCAGGCAGATCTTCAGTTCCCACATGGCTTCTCTAGGTGGCCTGGTTGAACTTCACACAGCACAGCATCTGGGTTCTGAGAGAAGGCCTCCGGAAGGGAGTGCTCCTGGAGACCTAGCTTCAGTGGCCATGACTGATCACGTGGTCAGGCCAAGAGTGGATATGAAAGGAGGCTGAGAAAGTGCAGTGGGCCAGGAAGCACCCTCCATTGTGCATGTGGTACCTAGACAGTCTACCAATGGCGTCTGAATTTAGGGACAAAAATCTTAGAGATAAGAAAATCAAAACAAGATGAACCCAAAGTAGAATTAGGTACTACCTCTTTTATCTGAATCCTTTTATGTCAATGGAGACAGCTGAGGATAGCTAAGACAATCCTGACGTAGAACAAACATGGAAGACTTCTGTGCCAGAAATTGAAATTTATGTGAAGATTCCTGATCATGACAATGCAGAAACAGCTACAAAAATAGGCCAGCAGAGGAATGGGATAGAATAAACTTCCACCATGTACACACTAACGAGCACACAGTGCAATAAATACACGAGTGATTCTGGATGAATTGATTTATTAATTGATTGATTATTGATTCCTTCGTCATTATACAAATAAAATTCCCTCCAGATTGATTTTAGATCTAAGGGTAAAAGAAACATTGTTACAGATTCTAAAGAGCAGCATTGGACAACAACCTAATGCCATAGTGTGAGCAAAGCATTTTAAACAGCAAAAAACATGCACTAACCATAAAGTATTTTTTAAAAAGATAAATGTGTCTAATATGTAATTAAGAATTTCTATTCATCCAAACACACCATTAATAGAGCAATTGTGCAAGCCACTGGTGGGGAAAGATGATTATCCGACAAAGAACTCATATCCAGAATAAATTAGTCTTTTAAATCAATGAGGAAAAGGAAAATAAGTGAACAGAAGAATGAGTAAGAGACTGAACAAGCACTTTGCAAAAGATTATATCCAAAAGGCCAGTGTGTGTATGAAAAAGTGTTCAACCTCTCTATTCAAATGCAAGTGTAAGCCACAGTGAGGTCCTGGTGAAGGCCTCCAGACCCCAAAGGCTAAGACGAAAATGACTGACAGTACCAAGTACGCCAAGCATCTGTCAACAGCAAGGCTCATGCTGAGCCGGTAGGAGTGTAAATTATTACAAGCATTTCGTAAAACTGGTTGGCAAGAGCTATGAAACCCCAACAAATGAGGGCTTTATTGCCCAGAAATTCCATTCCTAGATAATCACAGAGAGCTAAAGAGCATTTGTTTTCTGAAGCTGTGTGCAAGGATTTTCACAGTAGCAACAAAACTGCAAACAACCCAATGTTCACTTTTGGTGAAATGGATAAACATGGTGTGTGCAGGCAGGATAACACAGAACAGTATGCAAGAGCTACACATGGCTATGCCTGAAGGCGGGGAGGGATCTCAAAGAGGTAGAATGAACAGACCCAGAGTCACCCCACGCACGGTGCTATTCTGCCCTGAGTGTGAGCTCATGCATTTTAAAGACAGAAGAAATTCACCTTTGGTGACAGATAGCAGGGTCTGGGTTGGTGGGGGTGGTGGGGGCCTCTGGGGTAGGGGTTATGACTGGAGGGAGCTGAAGGCCCCTTGGGGGGCCATAACTGGTTTTATTTTTCTCTTCACCTGTGGTGGTTACACAGGCGATTTTACATTGTGAAAGTTCACCCAGCCGTACACTTATTTGGGCACTTTGGGATTTTATTTTATGTGCAAATGAAAGACAGCCCATTTAAAAAATGCTCTTTAGTTATTAAATGTGTAATCATAAACTATTTGAAGGCAATTCCAGTTTGGAGATGCTCCTGGTGCTGAGGCTCCTCGGAGCTGTGCAGAGCAGTCTGTCCTGTGTCTAGTGCCCCAGGGTCTGCAGCACTCTGGCCTGTGCAGAGGCCTGGGCACAGCCCTGGGCAGACAGCCGCCGGACACCAGAGGAACGCATTGACTCCAGGAGCAGCTTACATTTCATCCCAGCGTGAGAAGACTGTTAAGTGTGGGTTGTTTGCTCTCAGTTAAAAACCATGAAAATAGTCCCCACACACAGCACCCTCACACTCCCCCACTGGTGTCCCTGTTTTTGTGCAGTACCCTGGGCGACGGGGTTATTGCTACGAGAAGCGGCCGAGCAGGCATCCTCCTCCTCCTCCGGATCCTGACAAACAGTTGATCCCATATGCACAGAAGAGCATCTAGTCCTTCATCAAGGAAGAAAGGGAGCTCTGGGGAAAGCCGGGCAGCAAATATCTCAGGGCCGCCTTGCCTGGCCCAGTGCCCAGCTGCCCTCTGGCCGCTGCCCACCCCCGCGTGGAGTGCAGGGTCTTCCGAGAAAACAACAGACTGAAAAACCATTTTCAACACAGGATACAGGTAGCAAATGAAAAGGTCTCTTTAGCAATTCCAAAGGAATTCTTTTTCTCCGGCAGCTGCAGTGCAGCTGTGAATGTGGGTATGTCTGCGTACTGCTTGAAAGGGTCAGTGAATTAGAGGGACAGCAGGGGGTAACCCTATAGGCCGGGCTGCAGTGGTCAGGGCCAGGAACCTTGACTCTTGAGTCTCCCCGAACGTTCTGGATAGTGACAGCAAGTCTTTCTCATATGGAAAGGAATCAGCCTCTCCTCTGCGTTTAAAAAATAAAGAAGGCAAAGTAAAAACATAACTATGGTTAATAACGAGGTATCTATTTCTTGGAAATCTCTAAGGGAGTAGAGTTTAAGTGTTCTTAGCACACACACACAAAAAAGTATGTGAGGTAATGGGTATGTTAATTAACCCATGTAGCTATACCATGTAGCTATAGATGAATGCATATTCTAACACATCTAGTTGTATGTGATGAATATAAACAATTTTTGTCCATTAAAACTGAATATATGAGTGTCTATATATATACCACACATACATGTATATATCTGTGTTTATTTATTTATAGGATTTTTTCAGTGGCTTCACAAGAGTGCTGGCTTCCCAGCAGATGGCTCCTAGGCATACCCCACCCTTTGCTTCTGAGCAGGACAGGGGAATGGAGCCTTGACACGGGACCTGTTCCTCCATACACCAACCAGCTTGTAGAATCTGCTCTTTATTGGCACAAGGCTGAGAAATATGAATGGGGGAGTTCTCTTGAGGATGTGAGATCATGGGGGACAAAATAGAATATTGGATTGAGCTACTGTAATTGATGGGGCGTTTGCCCAGGATGGTTTAGCCTGGTGAGCTTGGCGTTCACCCTCTACGTGGTTCAGGGAGCACTGTGCTCAGTGGTGTCCCAGACAACACTTTTTTTTTTTTTTTAATGCAGACATTGTGTCGTCCATGGGTAAGGGTGCCAACATCCTTGAATAGCTCTGTGGTGCCATTTCAAAGGGAAGACAGGATCCAGGAGTGGTAGAGGCCCTGCGCTGGCTCCTTGAAATACATGAACATCCACCTCCACGTTTCAGATCTGGCCGATGAACCATGGATTTGAGTCATGGCAGTGGGCTGCATGGCCTTCTACCCAGTTCCCAGGTGTCAGCCAGTTCCCAAGTCCAGAGCCCCTCCACAGAGGGGCATGTGGATTACTATTGAGAAGGAACTTCGAAGTTCAGCCACAGGGCTCTACCACAAATTGCCATCCAGACAGTCCTCTTCAGGGACTGAGTTCAAAAGACAGAATGTGCTCCTGGGCGTGCTGGAGCTTGGCTAAGTGTCAGGGCCCCTTTGGTACCTTTCAGCGGGCATTCCTGATCCTTTTAGAGAGGAGATGAGACAAGGAATAGGAGACTGGAACCAAAGTAAGAATTCTACCTAAGGGAAATAGAAATAGGATGAAAGAAACATTTAAAGATGACAATTGTCAAGGTTTCCTGTTTGGTTAGATATGAGAAACTTAGGGAAAAAAGCCAGAGATAGGCAATGAATTGGAAGATGAGATCATAAAGCCTGAAGGGCACCATATAACCTCAGAGTTGCTTGAAATTCAGAGAGCGGTGGAGAGCCACCAAGGAGTCACGAACAGGAGAATTAGGTAATTAGGAGTGCTGTTTTATCCTAAAGACAAGTGACAGCGCCGACAAAGCACTTCTCTTGGCAGACTCTACCCCAAACTCCATTAGAGTGTTTTAAAGCTACTGGCCTCAAAAATGATGCATTTAGAATGGTAACGCATTCCCACAAAAATGCAAAGATGGCTCAATATCCGAGAATCTGGTAATGAAATTCAACACATTTACATAATAAAGGAGAAAAAAATGAGTGAACATGGGGGGAAAAAAAAGAATTTTACGAATTTAAACATGACTAACAATTTATCCATCAGTAACAACTCTCTCCAAAATAGGAATTAAAGGAACTTTAACTCATTGGAGTAAAAAATATACAAGTTACAGAAAAATAACTTACTAGGTCATATTTATAGAGTTTTAAAGCATCATAATTTTTAGACGGGCTGGTAGCTGGCTCTGGGGGTGGGAGGGAGGAGATGAACGTGGAGATGGGAGCAGAGGCCTACAGTCTGTCTGGGAGCTCTGTGTGTGTGTGTTTTGAAAACAAAGAAACGTGAAACAAGATGGCAGGACTTTAAGTGTAATAAAACTTGTTACTGAACACATGATATCATTATCTGTGCTATTTTGTGTTTGAAATACTTTTCAAAAGCAGGAATACACATACAGGTTAAAGAAAATATATAAACAGGGCACAAGAGTGTGGGGGAAGTGAGTTTCCCTCCACCTCTAAGCCCCAGTGACCCCATCCCTCCCAGCTCCCTGGATAACTCTGTGAGCATGTTCCCTGCATCAGCAGGCCTCCTCCATGCAGGTAGGCAAATGGCATGAACTGTCACTGCTTCAACATCTTTTCCCTCACAAAGCAGTGAATCTTGTCTGCTGAATTGTTCAAGCAAAGCTCGGGGAGACTCTTCCTGAGGAGACGGCTCCTTCCCCTCCTGATGGAGGAGGCCCTCACCCTGCCCAGCCAGCTCTCAGCCCTGTCCCGCTCTCTCCTTTCTTCTAGTCTGGCCTGCACACTGCCACGAGGCCCATCTTCCTAAATAAGAGGCCTGCCAGGGTGTCTCTGCCAATGGGAATGGAGTCAGACCGCCTGGTCTAACCCCTTCTCAGCTGTGGAACCTTAAACCAGTCGCTTGGGCTCTCTGTGTCCTCCATTTGGGGTTAGCCCACTTTGGGTAGCTATAACAAAATCCCTGAGCCTGGGTACTTTAATAAAGAGGTTATTTAGTTCATGGTTCTGGGGTCTGAAAGTCTAAGATCAGTAGCCCCCCTGGTGAGCCCCTGGGGAGGCCCCATTGGCTGGGTGACATGATGGAGAAATGAAAGGTAACCGGCCGTGTGCAGAAAGGACCACATGTAGGTCATAGCTTCAGTTAATAGCAGCCTGCTCTCCTGAGAACAAAATGTGAATGCCTCCTGCAGGCAGCACCTCCAATGACCTAATCACCCTGCGATGCCCCACCTACATCACCTTTTCTCTACATTTGAAAGACGCAATTAATCCATACTTCCACCACCTCTTAACACCACCACATTGGGTATTAATCTCCTAACACACCAACTCCTGGTGGAAAAATTCACATATATATGAAATGTCCCTAGATTGTCTACTGCAGCTCTTTCACCAGCTCCTGGGATCACTGCACTCTCTGGAGTTGTCCCTGGGAATGTCACCAACCACTTCCCCTCTCCAGTCCCACCCTGCCTGACACCTGTGCTGCACAGCACTTTGCCAGCCACCTCCCTGGCTCCTGGGATGCTGCCCTCACCTGTCCTCACACTGATCTGGCTGCTGTCTCCCTGCCTCAAACCCTTAACTTGCAGTGTCTGGTCATGTCTAGTGCTTAGTGCTTTGCTTGGCCACCCCTCTGAGAGATGTCTTACAGTCCTCTAGCTATAGTTCCCTCCTGTTCTGGGATGTCTTTCTGATTCTCAGCATCTGCACCTCACCTACATAGTAGGGCCTCCTGGCAGCCCCTCTTTTTTCCCTGAAATCCTGTTCCTCCTGCACGTCCATGCTTGGGCTCTGTGAATGGCCCCACCATCCTCACCTTGCAGTCAGCCTATCACCTCTTCATCATACCACAGAAATATGTGCAATTTAATGTGGATGTTGCTAAGAGCGGGCATGTAATCAATAGGTAAGTATTCACATGGGTTAATTCATTTGGTGATGAGCTCACAAAATGGATACTGTTGTTCCACCTATCTTACCCATTAAACTGCAGCCTGGCAGTTAAGGTGCTTGCCTGGTGCAGTAAGAAAAGACCCTTCCTGATAAGACTCCCTCTCCGTTATTTCCATCGCCAGCATCTGCATTGCAGCCACGGAACTGAGCTTCCCAAAACAAATGAGACCAACTGCTTCCCCAGTTAATACCACCTCTCTAGCAAGGTACACCTGTGTCCTTCATCATCTGCATTCTGCCTACCTGACCAGACTCAGGTCCTGCTACTAATGCTTATTTTCATGCCCAGAAATTTCTCCCCAGGCGATACCTGCACAGGCTCCCTGCTACCACACTGCAGGGGCGAGTTCCACTCGTAGAAAGCTCTTTGCTGCCCCCTGCCGGCCATCATGAGCTACGAGGGAGAAAATCGACAAAGAGCTCTGCATTGTTCTGGTACTTCGGCCCGCGGTTTCCCTGGATTTCGTGTTGCACTAGGCTGTCCTGATGCAGTGGGTTTAGTGTAATGCCTTCCAGACTTTAATTGGAATTCCCAGAGGTGGGGCCCTAATATCTGTACCTTGAGTGAGTGCCTCAGTTGACTCCTGCAAACAGGTGAGTTTAGAGAAGCCACTTACAATAGAAAAAGAACCTTGTGTTTAGGATTCAGACAGGTTCTCATCTCAGTTTTGCCCCCTGCCTGCTCCTGCTGTGCAGCTACCCACCTTGCTGAGCGCTTCTCCCCATGTGAACCATCTAATGTATTCATACTTAACGGGAGATTTTCTGGTGTCTGATGGAGATGATATTTACCAATTAACTCTGGTTCCTTTCCCTTTGGATGTGTAGAGAGAAATGAGAACAAAATATCAATCATGATCCAAGACAGCAAAATTAAAAAAAAAATAGAAATTCTTAGCTTTTAGGCTTTCTCAGACCACTTGAAATTTCTTCTGTGGACCACAGACATTTTCTTCCTCCTTTGTGAACACGTATCTGCCTTCAGAAATTGTTCTACTGTTTTCCAAAACCATTTTCTTCTGCTGAAGAGTCCTTCCCAGCAGAGCCATGCATTGTGGTCAGACTCTTCCTAGGACTCAAGTTTGATGCTCAAGGGCACTGGACCCCTGGGGGCAGAAAAGATGGAACCCCCAAAGACATGGAGCCTGGTGGGAACACTAGGGCAAGCAGGACCTACCCAGAGTCCTGCTGTGTGTCATGGTCCTTTTGCCTGTGAGTACCTGCTGCCATCTTATGGACCACTTCCCCTTTCAACCACTGGCTGCATTTCCACCACACTGACCAGGTCATTCCCAGATGGCCCAGATGAAGTGACTGAGATGACTTCTCCCCCAGAGAGGCCCTCAGAAGCTTGGAATGAGGATGGCGCTGACTAGGGGACGATACAGGCAGACCCTGCCTAACTGCAGTTGCCCCCTGCTGGCCTTCTTGCCCTGGCCCTGTGCAGAGCTCCAGGGCCCCACAGCACCTCCCCTCTGCTGGCCTCTCTGGCCTTCTGTGCCCTTTCACAATAGAACGAGGATGCTTGGTGTGGCTTCTCTCCTCTGAGGGGCAGATTCTGTGCCTTATCAGGCTGCTGGACAGTCCCCTCCCGGGGACCTCGGGGGTGTTTCTGAGTGTGTCTAGCTCTTCCCTCTCCCCTGTCCTGGAGCCCTGGCCTTGGTAATAGTACCAGAACCTCCCTCCCTCCCTCCACTTCCTACACTTGGCTCCCTAAGCCCTCCTGTGCAGTGCTGGCCTCTCTCACAGATCGTCACAGGCATCTCCTGACACCCACTCCCTACCCCCTTCCACCGCCACCCCACCCGTCGCCCACGGCCCATGCCTCCCTGGCTTTGTATTCTTCCTAGAGCAGGTGCACCGCACGGAGACAAGGGGCACTGGGCATGTTGTTTGGGTCTCATTATAACTTATTGCAACAACCTTAATTGAGTTCTTACTCAAGGACATCAGTTACTGCTGTTGTTATTATTATTGTTATCCCTATTATTATCCCTATTATCATTTTCTAAGAGGACTGTATAGCTACCTCATCTGTGAAATTAATGCAATTATAACTCCTTCAAAAGCTTTTTGATCAGCATTTCCTGTGTGTATCCACACCTGGCTTCAAAGTACTTGCTATTGAAACTTTCCTGCAGTGGAAATTGTAAGCCCTATTTTACATGTGACAAAGGAGAAGTTTCCATTAAACACACACTTGCACACACGTTGTGGAAATTTCCTATGGCCTGTGATGTGCAACCATCTCAGGCCTCCACAGACTTCCTCCACCAAAGGGCAGAGACACTGGTGGAGGGGCAGAGGCTTGGCCACACAAGCAATATGGAGACCTTCCAGGCCAGTGTCCCCAGGGCTCATTCATCAGCTCCCTGAGAAGCAGGAACTGCTCAGGAGCAGGAGATGCATCACATTATTGAGCAGATTTCTACTTAGTGTTCTGGAGACTTCATTTAGGATCTGTGGCTTTGTGCCGCAGGCTCCTGGTTTGGGCCCTGCTGAGGCCCTCGAAGCTCAGTGACAGCAGCAGCCACTCAGCTCTGCTTTCACCTGTGGGGTGGGAGCCGGAGCCGCTGGGGTTGTCCCTGGTTCCTTTGTGATGCCTGGCCCTTGCCATCAGTCATCTGGAGGTCCTTGCTCAGCACAGTTTCAATGTTGACACATCTGTCACCATGCCTATTAAACAACAGCAGCCCCTCACCACACTGTTCAAAGTACCTTTACCTGGGTGCAGGAACTGCAAGGAACCACGGAGTTCCAGGATGCCTGACTCCAAAAGGACGAAGGTGCGGGGTCGGGTCTGAGGGGCAGCACCCTGTAGACACCCCCAGATTGCATCTTGGCATTCATGGGAGGAAGCGTGGCTGAGGTCCCATGTCAGATCTTGAGTTTGCTAAACTAAAAACTCAAGGAAATACTAGTACCATGCATATGCAGCTGCTGTGGGTGTGGCTATTCAACAGGACCTGAGTGGACAGGTAAGCAGGCCCGCGAGTCTGGGGGACAGTCATTCTTTTGAGTGCTTGAGGCAAACATTCTTTGAAAAAGAATGCCCCCACGTTGGTTCCTGTGCATAGATTGGTGGTTAATTGCGATGATGATTATTATTATCCTTTGATACTTTGGGGTCCATAGGACAATAATGTTTAGAAGATGGTGGAAGTTTTTACTTTTAAAATTACATAAATGAAAACACATTGTCCAAGGGGCCTGCTGACCTTTGAAACTGGGCAGTGAGAGTTTCCCACAAATGCCGGGGGCCTGACCGATGCCCACTCTGTCCCCCACTTTTATCTTACTTCCTCCACTACCTTCATTCTTTTTTTCTACGCTCCTCTCCCTCTTGCCTCTGTCCCCTGTCCCCCCTTTCACTCCTTCCCCTTTCATGGAGCCCCGCCATGCCACCAGGTGCAGGACTGGCCCAGGAGAGCACCGGCACTGCGTCTGCCCCTCAAGGCTTTGCATCTGCAGCTGGACGTGAAGGAAAGCCGCCAGGAAAGGAAGCAGCATGTGGCCGTCCCCAGTCCTGGGAAGAATGCCCACTACCCCAGCCATCGTGGACAGTAAACCAGCACCGGGGGGATGTCAGAGCCTTCGCCCCCAGCTCAGACCCAGACGTCCAGAACATAGCTCCCATGCGTGGGATGTAAAACTGGGTTTTCCCAAACCATTCTTAACAGTTATTAATGTAACAAGATATAACAAGCTTAGACAGGATTATAGAACTTTGAAGATAAGAAACTGACCTTTAAAAGTTGTAAGACATTTCTATACACCAAGGAGAGACCGGATCAACCATTTTCTAGGAAACACTTAGCTTTGCGCCGAGGGATTCAGTACCTGATAACACACATGTGAAGGGTTCTTATCCCCAGGTCTGGAGGAAAATTTAATTTGGGAAAGCAGCCCTATTGAGCCGTCTGAGACAAAATGTGGAGGGGTGCGTTCCACCTGGGGACAGGAGGAGCTCACTGCCTGCAGACCAGGGATTTCCACAGGCTGGCTGCCTCCACTGGAGTCATCCTTTTCTCTGCATGGAGCCGGACACAGGCCTTGACTTACTTCCTGTTCTTTGGCATTGCATGACATCTCACAAAGCCAAAGAGGGTGAGACAGACTCTCAGGGGCCCAGGAGGAAGCCAAGAAGCTCGAGACACCGCCTGCTGGAGTACCAGATCAGCGGCCAGTTGATGTCCAAGGTCACAAGTCATGGCATGTTTAACGTTAACCATGTGCTCGCTCCACCTCTAAACTGGACCCCACAAACTCCAGGCAGGAGTGACTCTAGACCTCCGGGGGGGGGGGGCAGAGTCAGCTCTTGGCCTCAGGCACCACCACTGGGCCGCAGGCCATCTTCCAGGGTTCTTTCCCACTTTGGTCAGTCACAACCACAGGGCCTCACTGTAAGACACAGTCCTGCTGGCTCTGGCATGAGCACCCAGGCTCTGTTTCCACGGGCTCTTCAAAAGGCACGTTCAGTTCACACCTCTGTGGCTCTTCTGCAGAGTGCTCCTGCTCTTTGGGGCTGCAGCCTCCTTGGTCCCACATCCCACATGTCCCCGATAGCATCCTGTTTTGGAAAACAACCCAGAAAGGGGCAGCATGTAAGCAAAGTGGCTAAAGGAACCCACTCAGGAACCAAAGTGCTGACGTTTATACCTGGATGTCACAACCTGCTAGCAGTGTGACTTGGAGGAATTTACTGAATCTACTGACCCTCAGTACCCTCTTCACAAGCATGCAGATCATCACAGTAGCTTCTCTAAGAGTTGCAAAGAGTAAATTCAGTGGCACAAGGGCCAGGCCCAACTCCACTCTCATCACCACCACCAACTTGCTCCAGGTGTCCTCATCCCTATTAGCAGTACCATTACCCCTGACACCTTTATCTTCCTTATGATCTCCATCACCATCACCATCAACACCACCACCACCACCATCACCACCACCATCACCTTCACCATCACCATCACCATATCACCACCACCATCACCACCACCATCACCTTCACCATCACCATCACCTTCACCTTCACCATCAACACCACCACCACCATCACCACCACCATCACCATCACCATCACCATCACCTTCACCATCACCATATCACCATCACCATCACCACCACCATCACCACCACCATCACCTTTGCCATCACCATATCACCACTACCACCACTATCCCCACCACCACCACCACCACCACTACCACCATCACCTTCACCATCACCATCACCATATCACCACTGCCACCACCACCACCACCACCACCACCACAGTCATTCCCATGTGATCGCCATCACCATCACCATCCTCCTCCTTCCTGTAACTATCTGTGCTCCCAGGTGGAGTTCATGCCTTGGGTCTGGGCAGTCCTTGAAAGCAGACCCGTCTTTCACTCCTCATGCCTTTTGAGGTAAGAGGAGGTGTCCAGCCCTGTACACAGGAGAATCACCTCACTGTGGGTGAGACGGTGCTGTTGGAATTTGTCTCATTTTACAGATGTGGAAATGAGGTCAAAACAGGTGAATGGACTTCCTCCAAGGCCACAAGTCAGGTGTGGCACAGCTGTGCCCCGTATGCAGGTCCCTGTGACACCATCACAGTGACAGTGACAGCCTGAGAAAACAACAGGAAGAGGAAACCTGAAGACACAAAGCTTCCAGAAAGAAAATTTCTGAAAATTGGATTTTAACATTTCAGCCATAGTTCTCTGTTTTAGAATAATGGTTTTGTTTTCCAGGAGAGAGGTGGAAGAGACAAGCAGACAGTGGCCAGACCCTAAGTGACAACAGAACTCTGACTCACAACCTCTTCAACAAGCAGCTGGGATGCCAAACCACCGCCTTTGAAAAACTGGCCCAGAGTGATCAGAACTTGGTCAATAGCTGCCAGCTTCCCGCTGCCAGTGGACCCCACTTTCAACTCACCAATTATGTGAAGCTAAACACACTCCTAGAACAGTGACACAAGAAACTCCTTCCACTGAAGCCACCAGCTTTTCCGTGTCAACAAAATCCAGCTGGGCACAGCTGAGCCTCTCCTGCATTCACCCCAGAGCCTCCTTCCTCCTCTGCCTGACTTGTCCCAGGGCCTGGGGGCTGCTGGGCCCCACTGGCCTGCCTCTTACCACTGTAGGAGGGCCAAGCCACCTTTTGACGTGGCTCAACCTTTTGCAATAGAAATTCTGAAAATGTAGCCCATTTGTTCTCATCTGGGTGATCTTCGTTTATTTCTACATGTTTGAGATAAAGAACATTTGTAACAGAGCTGGCGTAGCAAGGGGCTGATGGCAGGGATAGAAGACAGCAGGGGCAGGAGTGGACCTCAAGAAGGCGATTGCCCCTGCACGCCCAGGCTGCAGCTCTCAGGGCTGCAGCCTCTCAGGCCAAGACCATTGCAAGTTTCCCTTCTCCCTCCCTCTGGTTCCTGGAGGCTTCAGTGGACACCTCACTCGAACTACATGGTTCACTACGGCAGGGGCTAGCGATGCGTGACTGTGGAGATTGGGAATGTGTCTAACAGGAATTGAGATGTGTTCCATAATATATACCACATTTTAAGACAATTAAAAATATAAATTATCTCATTAATAATCTTATACTAATGACATGGTTAAATAGGTTCGATAAAATATATTATTAAAATTAATTTGACCAGTTTCTTTGTACTTTTTAATATGCTCTAAGAAAATTGAAAATCTCCCTGTGGCTCAGGATATATTTTCATTAGACAAGGTGATTTGGACCAGAGTCAGTACAAATTCTAAATGTCCCAGCTGGCCCAGAATCACCTCTCTGTGGGGTGATGGAGTCAGGGAGTGATCCCACATGCTCCCTGTGTTAGCCAGCTTTGCATTCCTTTGACAAAAGAGCTGAAATAATTAACATACACGAGGGAAGATTTATTCAGCTCGCAGTTCTGGAGTTTGCAGTTCAAGACCAGGTGCATCTGTGGCTTTGGGACTTTGGTTGGGTGGCTGATGGGAATGGCAGGGAGCAATGTCAAGCACACTGCTCACCTCATGGCCAGGAAGCAAGAGGAAGAAGGGGCCGGGGTCCCCAAATTCCCTTCAAGGGCATGCCCACAATGACCTAAGGGCCTCCCACCAGGCCCACCTCCAACGAGTTCCACCCCATGGTGCCATGCTGAGGACTGAGCGTTGAACCCTTGGACCTTTGGGGGGCAGTATCCAGGTCATAGCATCACTTCCAATGGCCTGTTGATTCCAACCTGGAGACACTTTCATGCTGTCTGGGGGCTCTTTCAGCTGTTCCCAAAGCTGTGTCCAGGTCGCCGACAGGGTGACAGTGTGGACTTGGAGAGCCTAGCCTCCGCCTGGAGCTGGTGGGCCTGCAGCATGCTTACCAAGCCTTCCCTGCAATCCTGCTTCACACAGAGGCACCCTAGGTGCTCCTGGCATGGACCCTGATTGCTGTCTGGCCATGAGTGGTCCACCCTACACTCTTTCTTTCCTGCTCACCAACCCTATGTCTCTCAGGTGGTGTGGGGCGGCCCCTCCCAGTCTTGGGGATGAGTCCTGGTGGGCACCTGGGGGTCCTGGCAATCCCTTGCTCTCTGACCAGATACCACTTCTTTCACCCATCTTAGAAATGAAGCCACCACTGTGTGCAGTTGTCAGGATTCTGGCCAAGGACATGGCAGGGTTGCCGGCAGTGTCGCTCTGGTGCTGGCTTTCCTTCTCAGCAGAGAAACAATCCCCTTTTCTGTTTCAACCTCTTTTTCCCCTCTGGAGAAGCTCCGGGGTGAGGTCAGGATGCTGACAGCAGCAGTGGCCTTGTGGCAATCTTGAAGGACAGGCCAGGAGGATGACAGGGGAGCACCAGAGCCCTAGGGTGGCCAGGCTGCTGGGCAAACTTGGCACTGCCCAATTCAATACTTCCCATTAGGTGGGATAATTAACTTCCCGTTCTATAAGCCCATGAGAATTGGACATTCTGTTACTAGCGGCTGGGCACATGCAAAACCATAAAAACCTTGGACCTTCTACAGCTGTTGAAATGCTAAGCATCTGTCAAGGCCTTGCTAGGCCAAGTTTACTTGTTAGCTTGCAGCCAGACCATGTGGTGGCTGTGTCCAGAGACGTGCTGACTTTATCCCAGCCCTGATCCTAGGAGACAGCGACAGATCAACCACTGAAGACAACCCCGCCCTCACTTCTGTGTTTCCGGGGAACCAGGGAACCAGCTTGTGCAAGAAAGCCCCCTCCCCCATCGTCCTTGACCCCCAGAGCCTCCAGTGACATCGATGGGCTGGCTATTCCACTTTTCCTATTAGTTCTGTTATTCCCATCTGCGGAAGCTCAGTTTTTTGGTGCATACACATTTAAGATCCTTATGTCTGTATGATGAATTGAGCTTTTTCTTTCATTATAGAACATTCCTCCTTATCTCTGGTAATCACCCTTATCTTGAAGCCTCTTTTCTTACATTAATACAGCCCCATCCGTTTTCTCGTGTTTAGCAATTGCATCGATATCTTTTCCCATTTTTTCATTCTCAAACTGTGTGTCGTTAGATTTAAATTATACGATTTTAATCAACGAGCACTTGGAGCTCATTTTTTAACAATCTTATCTTAGCATTTTGTAAGGCGTGTTTACCCATTTACATCGAATGTCATGTCGCTATTTTAAGCTTAGGTCTTCCACTTGGGTATTTACTTATTTTCTCTTAGTTCCATCTGTTCATTCTTCCTCTGTTCCTTCTCTTGCATTTTTGATGATTTCTGGTTTTTCATTTTTTTTTTTTCCAACACCACCTTGTATCTGGGTGGTGGGTCTCCAAATGTGTCCTCCACTGTCCTTTGTGACTGTGGCCTCATTGGGAAGGAGGGTCTTGGCAGACGTGACCAAGTTCAGGTGAGGTCTGGCTGTGGGTGGGCTCTCCTCAGTGACCATGTCCTTAGACTATGGGGACACAGAGAGACACAGAGAACCCCATGGAAGAGGCAGGCAGAGATGGGAACCATGCATAGACACGCCAGGAGTGACATGGAGGGAGAACAGCAGCCGGAAGTCAGGAGGAGGCAGCGAGGCCTCCTCGGGGCCTCACTGACAGACACCTGGATTTCAGTCCTCTGCCTCCTGGAGGGAAGAGAAGAAATGTCTGCTGCCAGTGTCCTCGGGTTGTGGTGATTTGTTACAGTAGTCATGGGAAACCAACACAATCTCCTCTGTGGACTTTTCAACTCTTTGTTATGTTCTAGAGCCTATCACAGGCATATCTAATTATCGGCTTACCCTCACGTTATGTTATACTCCGTAAAAAAAAAAAAAAAAAAAAAAAAAAAAAATCTATAAGAGTCTCGCAAAATGATTCCATTTGCTTTGTTCCTGCTGTTTGTGCTCTATATTTCACTTACATATTTTACAAGCCTCACAATACCTTGTCACTTTACTTTAGACGGCTATTATATCTTAAAGAAAAATAGGACAATAAGTACGAATTTTACTTATTTATGTACATATGATGCCTACTGTTCTCATTTTTTTTTTCTGAGCCCCTTTAGGTGTCTTATTCTCTCCTACTAGACTCTTTCACAGACCTCTCATGGCTATGTTAAAGTCTCAACCTGCTAATTCCAACCTCTGGACTTTCTAGGGATCAGTTTCCAGTCAATGTTGTATCATCTGATTTTGGCTGAATTTTAGTTGGTTTGCTTCTTTACATGGCTTTTCATTTTTCAATTACATATTAGACATTCTATGCAAGGAAACAGAAGATCAAAAAAAAAAAAAAAAAAGAAAAGAAAAGAAAATTATCTTCAGAAGCTTGTCAGGGTGACTGGTGACACTCCAAAGACCTCTTTAGGTGTTGTTGCCATTCGTTAATTTTCTCCAAGAAGATGTCTGTCTAGTTTACAGCTTAGCACCAGCTTTTTGTCCTGACTCTGGCCTTTTGCATCGGAGGAGCTCCACCTCTGTCCTTCCTGTGTCCCCCAGCTGTGGCCCACTGCCACCTTGCACTGGTGAAGGTCCTGGCTCTCTCCTACCCTTCTCCAGACCTGGGAAGGGTGCTGCCTGGCAGGCCCCCCAGGGATGCTGTCCTCTCCTACCCCCCAGCCTTCCCCTACACCAGGGACCCTGGGTGAGGCCCTGTGGGAAACACTGGTGGAGTTCCAACAGTTCTGTGATAGGGACACCCTGCACTTCCAGTCCACCTGCTGCTCACACGCGTCCCTTCCACAGCTGGGAGCACAGGTGCTGCCTTCTCCTAGCCTCTACCTCAGACTCACTTCCGCACAAGCCAGGAGTAAGAACGCGTATGGGCACCTTCTTCCCAGAGAGACCTCCTCCCTCTGTTCAGGCTTCTCTGCATCTGTAGATGGCTGATTTCTTAGAATTACCATCTCTTAGTCCATTCAGCTTGTTCTTGGTTTTGCGGGTGATGGAGACAATCCCTTGAGACTTTCCACATCCTGACTGGGAGGAGCTGTGCAAAGGTGTCACAATCCTTATCTATTTCTTTACTTCCTTTAAGTTCTGAAGTAGGATGGCCCTGTCCTTAACCCAGAACTAGGGATGATTCTTGGTCACATGGGCAGACATTTGGAAATGGATGGCCTGGGTTGGTTGTGAGAAACCTGCTTATTGCACCAACACTAGTCATATGAATTGGCAGAGCTGAGCAGGCCCTTGCAGGTGGGCAAGGCAAGCCCCCTCCCACCTTAGACCAGACAAACCCAGTGCCCAGAGGGCCTACAGCACCAGACCTGTTACTTAGTCACAGAGCCAGAACTACCTGCCACGCTCACCTTTCCACCTGAGGAGACCTCAGCTCCCTTATTAGTAAAAGAAGGGAGCCAGATTAAACAATCAGGATGGCTGGTCCAGCATCAAGTCCAATGCTTCCTTTCCCGTGTGCTGCTAAAGCTTTCAAGGATGTCAAGGACGCGATCCCTGTTACGTCATCTGAAGACCTTTCTATTTGTGCTTAATAGTTCATCAGACCATGGCCAGACCACAATTCTGGGAAGAAAATAATGGCTTATTGTTAAAAACAAATGAGTAAATAAAAACCAAATAAAACAAAAATTTGAAATTTATTCTCACAAAGTCTAAAATTTGCCCTTGTAAAATATTCACTATATTTTATCAATTATAGTAAAAGCACCAATTTCCTATTTATCCCATTCCCAGAGATGACCACCATAAATAATATATATTTCCTATAATTTTGTGGGCTTAGGTTTGTGTTTTTATTCCTTCAGTATGTGTTTACTGACTTCCTACTGTGTGCTCGAACATCCTGCCAGTTACCAGGGTGCAGCAATGACCAGAAGGCAAAGTCTTCTCTCTCTCAGGCTGCGCAGTTAGCAACGGAGACAGGAAATATGTCTACGGTGATGGCAGCAGCATTCTACCAGGAGCAGTGACTCGGAGTGGCTGGGAGAAGTCTACTCCACAAAGCGTGCTGTCTCTGTCACTAATGGAGACACTGACAGTAGAATAACAAACAAACAAACAAAAATCAGGAATCTTAAAAACCCAAGGTAAGATAAGCTAGTACAAAAATGAAAAGGTCCTGAAGAGAGCCAAGGTGAACACATCTAGCCAGCGAGGTGGCCTGAGGGTGCAGAGAGGGAGGGTGGTGTCCGGTGCAGGGCAGAGTGGGGGGGAGGGGATCTACCTCCTGCAGAGCCTCCAGGAGTGCAGACATCTTCTAAATGCAGAATAGGGCACCGGAAGGTTTCAGGTGAAAGTTTCAGCATAATTCTTAAATTAAAATGTAGTTAAGCCGGGCGCGGTGGCGCACGCCTGTAATCCCAGCACTTTGGGAGGCTGAGGCAGGAGGATCGCGAGTTCAAAGCCAGCCTCAGCAATGGCGAGGCACTTAGCAACTCAGTGAGACCCTGTCTCTAAATAAAATACAAAAAAGGGCTGGGGATGTGGCCCAGTGTTCGAGTGCCCCTGAGTTCAATCCCCCGGTACCAAAAAAAAAAAAAAAAAAAAAAAAAAAAAAGTAGTTAAATACAGACACATATATAATGCATGCCAATTAAATTAGATATTATATGTTTATTCATGTAAATACATTTTTATTGATGACATCACCCCTTATTGTTTTAGAGGAACAGGAGTTTTCTACACAAACTTTTGATCATGTCTTTCAGTTAAAAGTGCGGAACATCTTCTCCTGGTGGCTCATGGGGACCACATGCAGTTCTTTATGACAGCACTGCACACTCTCTGATCACCTTCTCTCAGGAGGGGAAGACTAGCTTAACTGGCAGCCATATTTGTGTAAGTTCAACCTGCTCGTTTAAGTTATTGATGATTCACTTGCCATTCAATGATTCAGCAGACATCGAGTTCCTGCAATCCTGCAGCATGAGGCCGTCACAGAAATGTCAGGTAGGGGTCCTTGCCCTTCAGAAGCAGCAGTCTGGAGAAAGAAAATCAGCTGTGCAGGGCCAAGTCGTATAGAGCCCCAGGACGGTGGGAGGGGGGTATGCACTCCATGTTGGGAGGAATTAAGCCTCGGGACATTGGGGGTCAGGAATGTGTTCATAGCATCTCACCTGAAAGCAGCTCTGAAGATGAACTCAGTGGCCAGCACACAGGGCAGGGTGTGCCCAAGGACTGAGTGGAGAGCTCAGAGCACAAGATGCACAGCCAGGGACAGGCTTTGTCATGAAGACACAGACATCCCGGGAAGGAGGAGACCCTGTGGCCCATCAGTCAGGACCCCTGGGCCCCTTCACTTATGCAGTGAGCTTCCTGTGTCTTCACAGGTGACCCCCTTCCCCTCTCTGTGCCTGGGTTTCCACATCCCAAGTAAGTCCTTTGGTTCTTGCGGCCTGTGACTAAGTAGAAAGTCTGACATGTTGTGGAAAAAGTATCTGCTTTGACCGCTCCTGAACTTTGAGGTGCTGCCAAGTCTTTTCCCCCCGCAGACAATATTGAAACAATTAATGTCAGGAGAAATGCTGATCTCAGAAAGGGCATCTTCAACAAAATAAGGGGAATAATTAAATAAAACTATAGTTATAGATTCAAAGTAACAAGGAGGTAATTTGTTCCAACTCCCATTTGATAATTTGATAATCCATAGTGGCACCACCTGGAGGTCATTCAGCCTTGGCTCCACTGTCCCCATGGGAGGAAAGGAACCCACTTTCCTGCAATGGTTGAGATCAGCCCCAGTGTTCTATGGGAGACCTGCTCATTCTAGAAGGTGTGGAGTTGTTCTGCAATCCTACCCAAAGCTGCTGGGGTGTGTAATAGCTTCTTCTCCCTGTGCTGGTCTGCCCGGGCCAGTAGGTACCTGACCGTCTAGACATGGCGGCTGGGGTGGGGGGACTTCTGAATAAAGGGGTTGGCAGGGAAACCTGAGAGACAGGACCCTCTTCCTCTCTATTTGAGGCCTGCAAATACAAAGATTGGAACTTGAACTGCTGTGCTGGTTTTCCAGCTACGAGAAGCAGATGAGAGGGTGGCAGAGAGAACACAGACCCTTCCCCTTTGATTGTCTAGGCCAGTTTAGCTTGGGATTCCTGAGAGCTATGAGACATGTGTCCTAAAAGTCCTTCAAGGAACAGAGGTAGGGCATACATGTTACATTGCCATGGAAGCCAG